>OW388171.1:3985000-6385000 GCA_936450015.1 Meganola albula
GTCCTCGCCTTAGAAATTTATGGTCGTGGGTTTGATTCCCGGTCGTGCCCACACATTTTTATGTGAATTGTTTCTTTGCCACTGCTCAAACTAATAATTATAATATCATACCCGTCTCCACAAAATCGGAAACTGTTTAACTGTTTAATGGGGCAGTGTATAGGTACTTTTCTACAATCAACTTCTAAATAATATTAGGGAAATGATTATCAACAAATTTAAAATAATCATTGTATAGTAACAATACAGGTGACGGAAAACATCGTGGGGAAACCGGCATAATATCTAAGAACTATAGATAGACCGTTTAACTCGCGTATCGCCTATCGCCAAGATTTTGACTCCTCAAGCTGCACAGACAGTGGTGATGATTCAAGCGATATGGATATTAGTGACGAATAGTCTTACATTACTTTTATCTGTGGTTAAATAGTTCTTTATGAGATTTAATTAATGTTTTATGACTTTGTACCTCAGATGGCGATACGCGAGTTACACATGTGACATCCACCAACCCGCGCTTGGCTAGCGTGTGTGAATTAAGGTCTAAACTCTCTCAACTCGTAAGATGGTTGAGAGAAGACCCGTGCATAGTTTTGGGACACTAAAACGGGTTGAAGTGAACCTCTGAGGAATGAAGGTTCTCGAGTGGAGACCACGTCACAAGGTGGACTGATGGCGATATTATAATTGCGGGAAGTTTTCGTTCGTGGGAGTGTACCTTCTATCAGAAACCCCACACGTGGTCCCCGGGTGGGGCAAATCAGGTGACAATCAACTGGTAATTAAGTTTACTTGTAATTAACTGGTGGTAGGCTTCGGCCGTGGTTAGTGACCACCCACCAGACAAAGCCGCACCGCCAAGCGGCTTTACGGCGGTGCGATGTCTGGTGACACCATTTAATAGGATGGGTCGGAATTGTTGCTCTTTTATTGTTACTAACCAACCTTTTTAGAGCCTCATTCCACTGCCACCTTCTCAGAATGAATCGGTATAGTGGGTAGGGGCATTCCATAGTAAACTACATCATTTCTTAACATCAGGCAAATTGTAGTCAAGCCCAGACCTATTCCAGAGTAAACAAATATAAAAAATGTTGATGGATGCTAACGGCAACCGATCGCTGTGACGTTCTAAAAGGTATGTACCCAGGTTGATAATAATGATGATGATGTTGATACCCGTCTTGTTTCACTTCAACTTCAACTCTTTTTAGTGTCCCACTGCTGGGCACGGATCTACTCTCAACTATCTTACGAGTTGAGAGAGTTTAGCCCTTAATCTACACACGCTGACCAAGTGCGGGTTGGTGGAAGGCACATGTCCTCGAATGATTGCTTAAATCAATTTTTATTTGGATTTAATCGTTTTCCTCCAACTCTGGGAGCTGATTTTTGACTGACCTTAGCAGTTAGGTTAGTTCTTATATACATGCCGGTTTCCTCACGATGTTTTCCTGCACCGATATTGAGCAGTGGCGATAAAACAATTCACACAAAGATGTGTGGGCAGAACCAGGAATCGAACCTGCGACCTTTTATTTCTAAGGCGAGGCCCGTACCGTGTTCCTGCTATCATATTTCAAAAGTTAATGGAAGTCTACTGGTTGTGATTGGAAGCAGGAAAGTAAGTATATGCCTGGTTAATGTTTATTTAACTGCGCCAACGTCAAAACTTTATTTGATGACAATCATCTTAACTTTTGCATTTAAAATATTAGTGAGAAGGAAGTATTCTCACTAATATTTTAAATGTAAAAGTTTGAATAGATGGTAGTGTGGATGTTTGTTACGCTTTCATGCAAACAGTACCTAATAGACGGAATTTGATGGAATTCAGCACAGAGTGAGGTTATAGTCCGGAATAGCATGACTCTTTCTCATTCCAATACCACGCAGTGGAAAGTACTGCGAAATTCGACCAGAATATCAAATAGTTCCTTTCAGCATATATAAATAAATGTCATTTAAAACATTACATAAACTTAACGTCATGCATGTATTACCCAAAAGGTGTTGGCAGAGGTGAATGTCACCCACTTTTCGCCGTCTATTTTTAGTTAGCATATGTAATAACGGGCGAAACAAGCGAAACATTTGACACAAACAACTCAAACAAAAAAAACATTTATTCACACTTATGTTTCAATTTGGTTTGGCATTGAAATTTGTTCTAGGGTTTAGCTGTCGACATTATAATTACTGCACGATATGGCAACTGGCAACATAAAAAATAATTAATATAATTATTCATTATCACAGAGTTTCCGGTAACCTATCTTCCCAGAGGCAGGCAGATCGGTCGCTCTGCAGTCTTATCCGAGACAACTTCAACAACACTTCGGTGGAAAATGCAGAGCGGGCCCGGACCCTGGCAGTGCAGGAGGGGGGGGAGGGAGGGAGAATCGGGCCTTTAGCTACAAGCGTTGCCTTCACGTGGCACAATGCTGGATAACGGCACGTTCCGCAGATCAGTTTGCCTACGTCTTGGCATATGAGGAATCAGTTGGTCGATTTGGTCATCACGGCCTTTCATGCGGCAGAATCGCCGGGAGACTACCTCGTCACGGCATCTTAAATGACATTAGAGCGCCTTCACACGGCGAGTGCGTCGCGTTGTCGCCGCGTCTCTACTGGAACACATCAGTACGCTGCACTAGCGCCGCATGTGCGCGAAGTATGCGCCGCGTTACTGCGGTGTCATGTACAATCAAAGCCTCAAATGTGTATCCTGATATTGTTTAACACTTTGTATTTTTTGTAACTGTTTAGCAGAGTTATAATATCAAGATAAAAGTTCTTATTTAAAAATTGGTTTATTGCAAGAGTTGTATAATTAACAAAATAGATGCGCACACCGCGCTGTTAGCTTAGATAGTTTCTTAGTTAGGTGTTCACGGGGTGCGGGGTTCGAGCGGCTTGTCCGCCGCCTGCGTTCCTCTTCACGCGCCGCCGTTAGTGCGCGCAACATCCTCCGCCCCCTTGAGAATTTAATTCTCAAGGCTATCCACTATTCCTTCTAGGATACAGAGCTTATGCACGGGGCGCTTGACAACGCCACCCCTGGCAATAACTTCTGCAACTCTTGCGACTCCGTCCGCGGCATGATGAAGTGAAGATATCCTGCCCATTGGCCAACACATAGGCGGTGAAGCTTCCATGATCAGTACAAGGTCTCCAATGTTGAGGGCTCGTTGTTTTAACTGCCATTTAGTTCTTTGTTGAAGAGTTGCTAAGTAGTCTTTAGTCCACCGGTTCCAGAAGTGGTGCCTTAAATTTTCTAAGAGCTGGTACCGGTTCACACTCGTTCGGTGTGTGACAGGCGAAGGTAGTGAGGTCAAAGCTCGACCCACAAGGAAGTGCCCAGGCGTAAGAGGATTTAGATCCGACGGATCGGTTGACATTGCCGTTAGGGGACGCGAATTCATGACTGCCTCTATTTGCGAAAACAGCGTATAGAGTTCTTCAAAAGTTAAGCTACAGTTACCAGATATACGCTTAAGGTGAAACTTTGCCGTTTTAACACCGGCCTCCCAGATACCGCCGAAATGCGGTGCGTATGGAGGAGAGAATTTAAAATAAATACCTTCGTTGCTTACAAATTCGTATAGTATTGTCTTAGATTTACGCGAATATCACATCATAACAAAAAACAAAAAACAAACAAACATCCTAATTTTAACAGAGAAAATGGTTGGAATATACCACCAGCTTGGGACCCAGTGCTTAATTTACTTGTACCAAAACCCAAGCAAAATCAACTCAGAATTCAAGACACTGTGAGCTCAGTTTGCTTAAATCGGAACGCAACTTAAATATTAATGTTTGTAGGTAGTCAGTCATAATTGTGATTAATATTTTTGGACGTCAAATATCTCAGTCCACCCGTGAACATGAAGTCTGAAAAGACTTTGAAACGTCGGGATCTAAAATCTAAAATAAACCGCGATAAAATCCGTTAAAAAGTAGTTTTATTTCAATACAAATTCGTAGATAGAATTTTTACACGTTTTAAACAGTCTGCCCAACTCGCCACTGGCGCCTACAAAATTTTTTCCATTGTCACAATAGACAGTGTGTGGCCTTCCGCGACGAGAGATGAACCTGCGCAGGCACAGAATAAATGCGTTGCTACTTAGGTCGCTGACCACTTCTAAGTGTACAGCCTTCATGCTAAAACATACAAATATACATAAATAACATTTAGAAGTTTTTGCGCCCCGACCCTTTCGGTTTAGAATTAAAAAGGGCCCGGCGAAGTCAGTGCCATAGGTCTCAAATGGCAAGGCTGGAGTAACTCGTGGCTTGGGCAGATTACCCATAATGGGGTTTAAAGGTTTAGCTGTAAATCTTTGACAACGAATACATTTTCGCCGAGTAGCTGTGGCTAGTACTTTCCCACCTATTGGCCAGAATTGCTCCCGGATGCTACTCAAAAGTTGCTGAGGACCTGCGTGTAGAAGACGCAAGTGTTCCCTTTCAAAGAGAAGTCGCGTGAATGTGTGGTTTGTATCTAAAAAAATTTGATGTTTTTTGTCATACGTGACGAAAGGTGCGTTGTCGATGCGACCACCGACACGCAGGACGCCTTCTCTGTCTAGAAAAGGGTTTAAAGAGACTAACCGTGATTTTCGGTTAACTTCGTTAGTAGTTTTTAGAGTGTTAATTTCATCAGCAAATGTCTCAGCTTGGGAGGCTTTAGCGAGGAATATAAGTGATCTGTTCAGTTCAGACAAGGTAAGTTCACCATTTAATTTAGTGTTAGTTTTTCTTATATTATGAATAAACCTCAGTATATAAGCAAATATTCTTTGTAGTTTATAGAGTTTAGAGTATTTATCAAATGGTATTATATTATAAGATTGTATTTTAGTATTTAAAGTTATTTTTGTTTCAGGCAAAGGCATAGGAACGTATTTAGACTGTGGCCACTCCGATTCAGACTTAGAGAGAAAGGACGGACCATGCCACCAAAGAGTGTTACCAGGAAGATGGGGTTGTATACCCCTAGACGCAATATCAGCGGGATTCAAATCAGTAGGTACATGTCGCCATGTATTTTTATCAGTTAATTCATTGATCTGTTCGACCCGATTAGAAATAAAAGTTTTCAGAGTTCTAGATTGCGTATGCAACCAACCTAGAACGATCATAGAATCTGTCCAGAATACTGAACGGGAGATCTTAGTTTTTAGAGAGTTTAGTACCTTTTTATGTAGTTTAGCACCAAGTAAAGCGCCTAACAACTCTAAGCGAGGGATTGTTTCTGTCTTCAAAGGGGCGACTCGAGTTTTGGCACACAGTAGATTAACTGAAACATCACCCAGATTATTAATAGATTTTAAGTACAACGCCGCACTTACGGCATCTTGTGAAGCATCCGTGAAACAATGCACCTCAACATAGATAGGAGATTTACAAATACAATGTCTAGGTATTTGAATATCAGCAAAATATCTATTATCATTATAAAAGTTAATCCAAGCAAATGTCTATTGGGACTTCATCATCCCAGTCTAGTTTTAGTAACCACAATTTTTGCAGTATAATTTTGTGGAAAATAGTACAAGCTGACAACAGCCCTAGTGGGTCAAAGATTCTGCAAGAATTTAACAATATCGAGCGTTTAGTTACTTTAGAAATATTATGAGCCTCAACAGAGTAGTGCAGAGTATCAGAATTAGGAGTCCACTTTAACCCTAATACAGAAGACTGTTTACTGAAGTCTTGAGAGTGGTTAGTGACAGGAATGTCATCGAGTATGCTAGTACAATTAGTTCGAAGTTTTCGCAACGGAAAACAACCCTCAGAAAGTTTTTGAATAACACCTTTAACAGTAGCCTTCAAGGCCGAAGAAGAGTCAGAACCTGTATTTAGGTCATCTACGTAGAAATCATGTTTTATAGTATCAGCAACAGCTGTATCTGTACACTCGGTTGCAAGTTGTAAAAGACATCGAGTACTAAGATGTGGAGCACAAGCTGTCCCATATGTTACAGTGTTAAGTTGTAGGATTCTTAATGGTTGATCTTCATTGTCCCTCCAGAGAATAAGCTGCAGTTGACGTTGGGAGTGATCGACCATAATTTGTCTATACATTTTTTGGATGTCACCTGTAACAACATAGGCATGTTGACGAAACCGCAGTAAGATAGACATGAGATCATCTTGGACTACAGGTCCTACAAATTGGATGTCATTGAGTGATTTATTAGAGGTAGTTTTACAGGAGGCATCAAAGACAACTCGAAGCGGAGTGGTTTCGCTACTCTCGCGAATTACAGCGTGATGGGGAATAAAATATCCAAAACTTGGACGGCTTATTTCAGTCAGGTGCCCCAACGACTCGTATTCTTTTATAAAGTTAGTGTAGTCTACTTTGAAGTTAGATTTTTTCAGTCTTTTTTCTAGACTATAGAATCGCCGTTCTGCGATATGAAAAGAGTCCCCTAAAGCATCCTCAGGGGCTTCGCGAAAGGGAAGTTTTACAGAGAACCTTCCATCTTGTAAGCGGACAGTATTAGCAATGAAATGACTTTCACAGTATTCTTCATCATAAGTTAATTTAGATTTAGTTGGGATAGTAGGTATACTTTCAATTTCCCAGAATTTAGCTATAGAATCTTTAGTTTCTTGACAAAAATTAGAATGAGTAGTAGATATAGGATTCTGACCTGTTGGCCCTGACACAAGCCAACCAAGTTTTGAACTTTGAAGAGCAGGTTTATTTTTTCCTAGTTTAATATGCTTAGATTCAACAATTTCCCAGAATACATCCGCCCCTAATAATACATCAACTTCAGAGGGACGATAGAAGCTTGGGTCTGCTAGTTGTATATAATCTGGAATATTTAGTCGTGATGAGTCTACCTCAACACTCGGCATTCTACCAGTAATTTCTGGTATAACAAGACAAGACACATTAATGTGAAAAGAATTTATTCTAGATTTTAAGTGCACACCACACATTTTAGTAGTATTAGTTAGTTTATTATTTATACCAGCTATTGATATATTAGTTTTAGAACAAGTAAGATTTAATTTTTTATGTAATTTTTCAGATCTAAAAGAAGACTGGCTTCCACAATCGAGAAGAACCCTAGTTGGGTGAACACACCCAGTTTTATCATCAACTAATTCTACCTCTGCAGTACATAGAAGAACTTGACCCATTGTTGTAGTAGACAGAGAAGAACGGAGCCCAAGACCAGAAGTATCATCAATGGGGACAGTGACAGTTGACACCTGAGAAGGCACAGTTTCATTAGGAGTAGGTGTCACACTAGGATTACCTATAGGTAAGTGTGTAGTATAAGTATTTGCATTTGATTTATGTAGTAATAAGTTATGCCTTTTGTTGCAGAATCGACAAGGAGTATGTTTGCATTTAGAAGAGAGATGACCAGGCCTAAGACAGATTAGACACAGCTTGTGCCTTGAAACTTCATTCATTCGGTCATCCACAGACATGGCCTTAAATTTATCACATTTGTAAACTAAATGATCCTGTGAACATACAACGCATTTTAAACTATAAGTGTTAGAAGAAGAAATAAAAGATTTAGTGAATTTATTTTCCTTAGAATATGCTTGATAAGGTTTATCAGACTTAGTGTTATTATTTTTACTATACTGCAGGGTCTCCAAAACATCAGCACGATTTCGCAAGAACTCATAAAACTGTTCAACAGTGGGAGAAGAAGTCAATTTACTCCTATGCTCTTCCCATTTCTGACCTGTGGCGCCATTTAGTTTCGTAGCCATGATATACACAATTATAGTGTCCCAATAAGACGTAGGTTCATTTAACGTATTCAAGGCTCGTAGATTTTTAGAATAATAATCTATCATATAACGAAGTGACTTATAAGTTTCTTTAGAAATAGAATTAAAATCAAAAAGTGCCTTTAAGTGGTTGTTTACTAAGATCCTGTTGTTGTCGAAACGATTAACAAGTAAACTCCACGCTAAGTTATAATTATTAGTAGTAAACTCAACAGATTTAATAACATTAGATGCGCCACCTTCTAGTGAAGACCGTAAGTAGTGGAACTTATCAATGTCTGGAATAGAGTTATTTTTGTTTATTAATGAGTCAAAAGTGTCTCTAAATTCCATCCACTTAAGGTAACTTCCATCAAAGGTAGGCAACTGAATAGTAGGAAGTTTTATATTAGAGTTTAATTTGGAGCGGTTACACTCATAAGATGAGCCGGAATGAGACTTATCTGGAGCCTTGCATGATGTGACACTATCTAGTATAGTTTGAGCTAAAGCAATGTTGGTACAAAACTCATTTTCAGTTTTTTCATTTTCATCCAACTGATCAATTGATATACACTCAATTTTATTTTTTAGCACATCAAATTCACCAAATAAATCTCTAAACCGTGATAATTTTAGTTCCAGCTCTACGGTTAATAATTTAGTAAATTCCTTCGACTCAATATGTTTAACGGTTTCTAAATATTTATAAAAAGTTGTTATTCTTGAACGTATAGAAGCACGTTGCTGAATAAGTGGTTTTAATTGACTATCCATAGTTAAATATTACTTAAATAACACAAGACAAGATATCTACTAGCTCAGTGAAAGTTGACAGACTGATCAAAAACAGTAAAGTATTAATAGTAATTAAATAGTCAAACCATGCGGGCCGCACGAGTTACGACCACTGGAGGCGCTCCGTAGGCCTTCACGGGACAGCAATTTGCGAGCAACGTAGGCACAGGTTAGCGCCTGCGCTCGGCGGCGGCGGCACGGCGCGGCGTAGGCGGCGGCGAGTCGCGACCACGACGCAGTCGTATAATACGTTTCGGTGGGAACCGGGAGGCAGTTGTTATAACACGGCGAATCTGAAATTGTTAGGGGGTTCCGTAAGCGATGCACAAAGCGTCATAAAATTTTAGTAGGTGGACAGTAGAACAGGAGTTTACAGTTAGGTAGTGACTTTTAACAAAATAGACCAACAAACCGAAAACAGACAAAGTAGTGCTTAGTATATAGATAAGTAGGCAGTCTAGATCACACGGAATCTAGAATTTAGCAGTAAGTTTTCAGGATAACATTTTAACAAAGTAGTACTTGTATATAGAATAGGACGTATAGGTCTAACAGGACCTAGAATTTAGTAATAGTACATAATACCTATGTATTTAGAGAGCTTAAGTAGACAGGCTTTTAGTAGACAGGCTATTTCAGGGACAAGACATTATATCGCAAATTGCGTTGAAGCGGGCAGTGCACATAATAGGTTTATAGATAGAAAACATCTTGCAAGTTGCAATTAGAAAGCAGAAAACTAATACATACGTGGCGTTTTTCATGATCACTAACAAACACTTAGATTTTAATTAGGCACTTATTACATATACTAAAACTGGTTACACTTCCCTGTTGGCAAAACCTCAACCAAACCACGTTCAAAGCAGTGCCACTTGTAGCTTCAATCCAATCCTCCTTTCTTCCTTTCGAGTTTATAGATAGGTTATTGTTGTTCACGTTGTCACAACCAGCATGGCCGCATGGCGCCGATTTGGCCACAAAGCCCAGACGACAGCAACCAGAAGATTCCGGATTCAGTATAACGTAGGGGTCACCAAAATGTTTAGCAGAGTTATAATATCAAGATAAAAGTTCTTATTTAAAAATTGGTTTATTGCAAGAGAAAAAACAAAAAAGATGATAACAAAATAGATGCGCACACCGCGCTGTTAGCTTAGATAGTTTCTTAGTTAGGTGTCCACGGGGTGCGGGGTGCGAGCGGCTTGTCCGCCGCCTGCGTTCCTCTTCACGCGCCGCCGTTAGTGCGCGCAACAGTAACAATTCATCAAATATGGGTTTCGCCATTCGAAAGTAAGAATAAAAATAATTTGAATCATTTTTAAGTGTTTAGAATAAAGCACAAAATAATCACTTTCACTTGACCGTACACTCCATAATGGATTCTGCCATATCCTTTTATTTTGATCTTATCGTTACCGCACTAATTTTCTTTTTAAAAGCAAGGCCATTAAGAATGTTTCCTCGTCGGAATCCATTTTGGTAATGATAATACCGAAACGACAACGAAATTGTGTAACGTCTGCGCCGCGCTAGCGCAGCGTTCAATTAACTGCATAGGAAACGTTACGACAACGCAACGCACGCGTCGCGTTGCGCTGGACGAACGCTAGTGCGAAGGCGCCCTTATCCGTCGGGCTCGACGGACGGTGGTGCGACGACGACATTTTAGTTCCTATTTCCGGCAATTGTTGATTGTCCTTGGGTGTACCTATATGGTGAGAACAGGGATAATCGTCGGTTGGTGCCACATTACATTTAAACCATATTCCATACCTCCGAGATAAAAAAGATAAACAAAATAATAATACTAATAATACTACGAGATAGGCAGTTGCTGCTGCTGCAACGGTGGAGACTGCTTGATAAATTGTGTGTGTAAATATATGTATCAGTGAAGCAAAACCTCGTGAGATAGTCGAGAGAAGACGCGTGCCCAGCAGTGAGGCACTAAAAGGGTTGACGTGTCACATACGTATCTTGCAGGCTATTCTATTTTTAAATCGTTTGGGGTTGAGACGATGGGACTGTGGGCCCTAGGTGTGCCTGCTTATTTAGAGAGGAGTCTAAGCGTTTCTTTGACACCGCCACCTTCATCTGGGAAGGAGAATTACTATTGCCATTCAACGTGGCAATGCTGCCAGCCTTCTGGATACGTTCCCAGAAGGCAGCGATGCGGAGGAGATTTTCGATGCTTAGCATATAGATATAGATTCTAGTTTTAGATACTTTGGCAGTTATTTTGTTATATTATTATGTATTTTTAGGTTAATTTAGATATAATTTTTTTTAAGTTCGATTTTAGTAGGTATATTGTTACCTAACCTGTAGAGGCGTAGATTGTTGATTAAGCAAAAAATGTATTGACATTCTTAATTGTTTATTTATTTAACTGGTTGTTGTAGTGTAGGTACTTAGATATTAATAATATTATTTGTATATTGAGGGTAAGTTAAGCTTGCCGGCCAGTCCGGAATAAATGGTCAAACCATACACCCGCGTCTTATTCCTATCAGTTAGATATACCTCAGTGGCGACGAGAAATAAATTTGTATTGCGCGTGCACAGCAAAAATGTCGTCGATCGGTCGATTAAGTGAGTTCGATGTGAAAACGGGCCAGTGGTCATCCTATGTGGACAGAATGGACATGTATTTCAAAGTGAATAAAATAACCGACGATTTGAAATTACCGACCATGATTGCTACAATGGGGGACGACGCTTACGAGCTACTTGTCAATTTAGCCAGCCCAAAGAAGCCCTCCGAGCTAACCTTCGGCGAAGCTGATAAGCTTTTGCGTCAACATCTTCAACCAACGCCGTCGTCCTTGGCGGAGCGGTACCGATTTCGAAAAAAGAGGCAAAGCGTAGACGAAGACGTGGCCGCTTACGTCGCGGAGTTGAAGAAGCTAGCTCGAAATTGTAAATTCGCAGCTAGCCTAATGGAGAACCTACGCGATCAATTTGTGTGCGGACTCAAGAGTGACGTCATCAGGCAACGGTTGTTTGCGGAGGATGACTCGATCACATTTAGTCAAGCTGTTAGGTTGGCTACGTCACTAGAAGCGGCGGAGAGAGATGCAGCATTAGTAGAGAACAATGCGATGGCCGCGAGTGTGGAGGAAACGATCAATACCAGTGCGATACACGCACTTATGCCGAAAGCGGGGCGCACCCACACAGCCGGGGCACTGTCGGCGGCGGCGGCGCGCGGCCGCTATTCAAGCGGAGGTAACTCGGCGCACGGGCTCAACGCTCGCGGGAGAACGACGGCGACCCACCAGTTCACGAACTGTGGAGCTTGCGGAGCGACTAACCACAGCTATACAAGTTGCCGGTTCCGGGAGTATACGTGTAGTAAATGCCAAAACACTGGCCATTTGCGTCGTGTGTGTCCGGAGAACAAGGGACAAGTGTCGCGGAGAGGGAATAACAATGGTCGCGGGAGGCAAAGGGAGGTCGTATACTTCGGCGATACCGGTCGCGGATCGAGCGAAGAAGGCGGCGAAGACTTCGAGGAGAATTTAAATCTCATGGGCTTAAATAATTACAAACCAGTAAGTTTACCGGTCTGTATAGACAATATAGTGATAAATATGGAAGTGGATACGGGTACAGCTATCTCGTGTATAAATAATAATACCTACGAACAATATTTTTCACACTTGTGTTTACAAAAAGACGACACTATTTTAAAATTTTACGACGGTACTAAAATAAAACCGTTAGGCATCATACGACCGCGGGTTCGTTACCTGGGTCGGGAGAGGCAATTAGAATTGTTTGTAATAAAAAATGGAACTACATCGTTAATAGGAAGGCAGTGGTTGGCAGAACTACATATAAATATACCTAAGTTTGTCAAGGATAAAACATGTTTTCTTAATTGTTTGCATACAAATAAAGATATTCGAATTATTCTCGACAGGTATAAAGAGTTATTCAGCGGCGGGCTGGGTCGGTACACGGGCGGCAAGGCAACGCTGCGAGTACGGGACGGCGCGGCGCCGGTGTTCCACCGCGCGCGGCCGGTGCCTTATGCACTGCGCGAGCGCATCGACACTGAGCTCGACGCTATGCTGCGCACCGGCGTCATCGAGCCGGTTGAGTGCTCAGACTGGGCGTCATGCGTCACCTCTTGTGCCGGTGACTAAGGCAGACGGTACGTTGCGAATTTGTGCGGATTATAAGGCGACTCTTAATCCTGTCTTATTGATCGATCGGTATCCCCTTCCTAGGATTGATGATGTACTGGTAGGCTTAAATGGAGCACAGTTCTTCAGCAAAATAGACCTCTCTCAAGCTGGCGATACAAGCGGATGCGCCGCCGCGCGCCCCTCCGCGCCCCTGGCCCTGGCCCGTCACGCCTTGGTCCAGGCTACACTTGGACTTTATGGGGCCCATCGGCGGAAAAACGTATTTAGTTGTTATTGATGCTACATCCAAATGGTTGGAGGTATTTCAAGTTCCGAGTACCTCGGCAAAGTATACAATAACTAGACTCAGTGAGCTATGGAGTAGGTGGGGTATACCTAGACAAATAGTTACGGATAACGGACCACCATTCACTAGTAGTGAGTTTGCAGATTTTATTCAGGGGAACGGCATTCAACATATATTTACGGCGCCATATCATCCATCCTCCAATGGAGCCGCTGAGAATGCCGTTAAAACATTAAAGAATGTTGTTAAAAAAGCTAATTTAGAGAATAAAAATGTGGAAAAATCATTAAATACATTTTTACTATATTATAGGAACACTGAACACTGCACAACAGGGGTTAGTCCAGCCTTTTTACTATTAGGGAGACGGTTACGAACTAAGTTAGACTCATTAAAACCTAATAGGGAAATCAAGGTACAAAGTGAACAACAGCGTCAAGTCGAAGGGGCAGGGGGGACGGAGAGGAGTGTCAATGTAGGGGATGAAGTCTGGTATCGGCAATATTTAAAAGGTGAGAAGTGGTTACCTGGTACTGTAGTCAAGTCAACTGGGTCAAGTGATTTTAGGATTGTTGACAATAGTGGTAAAGAAGTACATAGGCATATCGATCAATTAAGACGTAGGACAAGGAGTTCGCTTATAATTCCCACAGGTACTACGCAACCACAGGAACCCATGTCGCCCCGTATAGAACCGGCCGAGGTGTTGTCGGAGCGACCGCAGCTTCAAGTGTCGCCGTCGCGCGGGGTAACACCGCCGCCGCCGCCGTCAGTCATACGTAATGGAGAGAGCTCTGACGACGCTAGGGATGAGTATTCAACACCACCCGCCGTACCTGTACCGCCCCAGCTGCGCCCGTTGAGGAAATGTAGGCTTACCAAAAACTTAAATTATAAGATTTAATATTAGGCTACCATTGGCACTTAAGCGATAGAGTAATAAGTTAGTTTTAGGATTATACTAGTTGTTAAGTATTACAAATTAGAAATTAAGGTCTAGATTGTAAATAGTGGTGGAGGGATGTAGTGTAGGTACTTAGATATTAATAATATTATTTGTATATTGAGGGTAAGTTAAGCTTGCCGGCCAGTCCGGAATAAATGGTCAAACCATACACCCGCGTCTTATTCCTATCAGTTAGATATACCTCAGTTGTAAGCTGCGGCCGTGGTTAGCACAGACTACTAAGAGAACCTAGCGGTTGTGGTTAGTGACCCATCAGACAAAACCACACCGCCAAGCGGCCTTGCCGTGTTCCGGTGTGACACCATTTAAGGGGGTGGGTAGAAATTGTTGCTACTTTATGGTTTTAACCATATAGAGCCTCATTTCACTGCCACCTTTGTACATTGGGCTGGCGTGTCCCATCGTCGACTACATTATTACTCAACATCAGGTATGTTGCAGTCAAGCGCTAGGCTATTCAAGAATAAAAAAAAAATATTAACAATACTTTTTGATTTACAATAATTACAATATTCAAACGTGTAATCGTTTGAATACAAAAATGTTCAAATAAATGTTTCCACGTCCATCCATGAAACAGACTTAAAAATAAAGTTTAGTCATTGTGCCAATAACAATAATACTTCCCGGGAATTTGGCAAATACTTAATTTAATTATGTAAGTACAGTACTAACCTACTTTGCAATTCAAATGTAGCTAACCTAAGCCCTAGTATTACAAGTAAACACTGCGTATTAATTGAATTAACAAAAATAACCTAAATGCATACTATCGTCAAATGTTTCACAGACTTTTTCTTAAATTTACACGAATATTACACATCGAAGTAAAACTAATTTATAGCGGATTTTATCGCGGATTTAATTTTAGATTTTAACTGAACGACTTTTGAAAAAGGAAGAGGTTTTATGTTCAGTTAGAAGTATGTTTGATCGCCAATTTCTCCATCAAATGTGGACCTATATTGAAAAATCTATTTTTGTTTTATAGAGGAGTTATACCCTCATATTGGTCTCATAGAAAGTTTTAGTGATCTGATGGTGGACTTAGGAGGTAAGGAATATAACTTATCATAGAATCATCACTAGGTTTTATAAAATGGTAGTCTTTTGAGATCAAAACATTATTAACCAACAACATTATTATTTAATTTGCGTTCCGATTTAAGCAAACTAAAAAGAAAACAAGACCCATGCAAGATCAACTCGAATTCAAGACACTGTGAGCTCAGTTTGTTTAAATCGGAACGCAACTTAGATAATAATGTTTGTAGGTAGTCAGTAATAATTGTGATTAATATTTTTTTGACGTCAAATACCTCAGTCCACCCACAGATTACTAAAGTCCACCCATGAACATGAAGTCCGAAAAGACTTTAAAACGTTGGGTTCTAAAATCTAAAACAAACCGCGATAATATCAGTTATGAAATAGTTTTATTTCAAACATCTTTCCACAAGTTCTCTTCTTCCATGTGGCATGTGGTAGGTTTGTTATAACAACCGATCATCTCGTGCTCATCATTACTCTTTCTCACATGTCGTAAGTTTTTCTATCTTGTAGAAGACACTCTGTCGTCGCCGGATCCGATACGCGACAGCATCCCTCAAGACTGTGCTCTTGCCTCTTGTTTACACTCTTTACCACTCGTCAACCTGCCTTGCTATCATGGCCGACGACACCGCTTTCTATTACCAGGCCTGTTGCCCAATCGTAGTAACCCAATAACGCCAAGCCGCATCTAACACCCTGAAAATCGAGGTGAAACCCGAAAAGAGTTGCCGTACTCTTCTCTGCCGGACGCCTCGCAATCTAGCACCATGTACATGTTTCGCAAGTCGCTTCCTTAAGAAGCAAGTAGTCTGGGCAAAAAATCTTGCTATCATCTAACTCGGATGAGCTGCTAATGCTAGAAGTAGGGACAACAGTAGTAGCAATAATACACCACACGCCGAGATACCGCTCAAGCCGCGGTGGGTAGCGCCGTGCAAGATCCTGACAGGTGCCAGACAGTACGAGACAGCAGGATATAAACATCTCTAAATCAAATCAAATCATTTATTTATAACATTTTCGGTTAGTACTTAATACAAATGATCTTAGGTCAAGAAATAGCATCACCAAAATCTGCCTAAAGAGGCGTGTGAAAATAACATCAAAAACTCTACTTAATGATTTACTTTTATTCTTCTTCTTCTTCTTTTAATTATGGCCTCTGCAGAAATTATTCCGCAATTTTGCCAGTGTTAAGTTTAAATAAGTATATAAGTTTTTAAAAGATTAGTAGTAAATATCTAAAAAACTGCGACGTTTATTGCTTTCTGCAACTTTTATTATAATTAATTATGAAATGTCAATATAATAAAATGTCAGTAATGCAAATAATTAAATGTCAATATTAAATTAATGTCAAAAATTTAATTAAATAAAAATATAGTATTGTCTTAGATTTACGCGAATATCACACATTGAAATAAAGGAATAATAATAATAATTGTTTGAAGGTAGTCAGTAATAATTGTCATTAATATTTTTGGACGTCAAATACCTCAGTCCACCCGTGAACATGAAGTCTGAAAAGACTTTGAAACGTCGGGATCTAAAATCTAAAATAAACCGCGATAAAATCCGTAAAAAAGTAGTTTTATTTCAATAAATAAAAATAAATAAAAAAAGTATTGTCTAGTCAACAACCGATCTGTAAAATCTTGAGTTGTACGGAAACGTCTTAAGCCGAGGTTCGGTCCCACATGGGGAGGTTCATAGAGCAGCCAACAGCACTGGGTGGAGGTTTTTTATGATCTGTGGGGAGACTTCATGGAAGTTACCAAATACTTGGTCGGCTCGACCATCTTCGGATGCTTTACTGAAAAAGTTCGGTCAACCAAACATAAAACTGGGTTTTCAAACACTTTGAGCATCGCTGACTTTAAAGAGTATAAGCATGTATATAAGGTGCAATTTATCTATGCCTAACACTGTTTTTGTTCCTCCGCCTAATTTGGTTGTTTGCTGGTAAGTACTTATTAATATTTAAACAATTATTATTGTCATATAGAACTCACTTTGAATTTAATTTTTGTCTGATTTTCCCCCAAAATAGTATTGGTAATATCTCGTTGAGTTTTTGTTCCTGTGGAAACTCATTGTGTGTAACCTCATAATCATAAACTTATCACATCAAAAGCTCTCTAAATTATTACGTACTAGCGAACCCGGCAGACGTCGTTCTGCCCGGTAAAGCAGTGTCATCTACCGGGTCTCAGATCTACCGAATATAACCAATAATAAATAATAGGTATCTACCCGGTTTTCGGCACTTCTTCGCTTTCTAACTTTTCTTTTTTTTTTCTCTCTGCGTAAGAACCATTCTCGTACATAAAGGAATATTTTAAAAAAAGAATTAGCGAAATCGGTCCAGCCGTTCCCGCGTGATGTCGTGACAACGGAAAACGGGTTTCAACTTTATATATATCGATTGAGATTCTCTTAGTCAAATTGTACTTTAGTTCACGTTTATTTCTGAAATAGGAAAGTTTGTGTTAAAGTATGTGAAAATATGTATGCGTGTATGTGTGTAATTATTATCATTATTATTTAGTAAAAATACAATTTCAGAAGAAAAAAGAACATCAACATTTATTAAAAAATCGGTGTTAAAGTGTTAAGTTAAATTTATTGTTAAATTATTAAAACAAAATTTATAGTTCTTAAATTTATTTTATTATTGTTTTTTATATCAAGTATTTACATAAATATATTAATTTTCGGTGGACATTGTCGCATGACATTTTTTTTGGGACTTAAGCCACATACAAAAATAATCAGTAATACTTCGTCAGAGGCCCTTGATGTTCTATGTTTATGACAAACCCCCTAAGTACGAGTTGTCAATTTGAAAAAGTTTTTGAAAGTTAAAATTTACAAATTACACATTATTCTACAAATTATTTTACCCATTCTGTTTCTTCACTTCAACCTTTTGTAGTGTCCCACAGCTGGGCACGGGTCTTCTCTCAACTATCTTACTAGTTGAGAGAGTTTAGGCCTTAATCCACACACGCTGGCCTAGTGCGGGTTGGTGGATGTCACATGTCCTCGAATGATTATTTCTTAGACATGCCGGTTTCCTCACGATGTTATCCTTTACCGATTCTGTTTCTTATCCCTTTTATTTTATTTTTAACATTACATTTTCTCTTTTAATAAACGTTGTGAACAAAAATAAATTTTAAGAAAACTTATTTCAAGTAAGTCCAAGATATTATTTGAAAACTTTTACCGTATTGACGAACTCGTGCTGAAAGTACTGTTTGATAAGTCCACAGAGCTTAGACTTATAGAACAAATGCTGTAAGTACTTTCTTGATCTGTGGTCTTTCCCATTTATGTAGTATTATTTTACTTTCTGACCATCTGTATATTTGTACATTCAAATGTCCATCTGAATATTGGTACCCTTCACTTCTTGCATCACTTACTTTTCCTGGATCTATGTCTTCGACCCTATCTTTGACACTTACTCGATCACTGTGAGCAGATTCTAGCCATCACGAGGGTTTTTAATGATCTGTGGTTGAATTTACCAAACTATTTTCTACGAATTTAGTTCGAAACTGTTGCGTGTTCAAATGTTCCATAATTACAAAAAAAAAAGCAAAACATTAAAGCAACAGCAAATTAATTAGACACTGAACACTTATTGATAAATTTAGCATGGTAACTTGAGCAGCGGTGGCGCAGTTGTATAGGCCTCGCCTTTCAATTAAAAAGCAGATTCGATCCTAAGTCGTGACCACATATCTTCCTACTAATATTATAAATGCGAAAGTAAGTGTGTGTGTGTGTGTGTGAAGGTTTGTTACCACGTATCTCCACAACCGCTCAACCAATGTTAATGAAGTTTAAAATGTAGGTAGTGTATACCCTAGAATAGGACATAGGTTAATAATATTTTCAAAAATCATCCCCTAAGAGGGTAAATAGAGGGGTGAAGTTTGTATGTAACTTTTTATTCCTTGGTCCAATTTATTTAAAATTCGGTTCACATAAACCTTAAGACAAACAATGAGATACGGGTTTTTTATTTATCAATAATTACCCCCATGGGGAGTGGAAAATGAGTTTTATTGGAAAAAAATTAAGTTTGTCTGGATCTGTATAGTCTCAAGTCCGATTCACTCCAAATTTGGCCCACATATTATACCCTAAAAGAAATCATAAAACACGTGTTTTTTATTTTTCTAAAACTACTCCCAGGGAGTGTAAAATGAGCTTTTTTGGAAAAATTAAATATTGCAGAACTGTTTAGTCCTTGGTCCGATTCACTTCAAATTCGGTATATAGGTATATAGCTTGAAACAAATAATGAAACACGTGTTTTTTATTTTTCCAAATTTTTTCATCTTTATCGCAATACTAAGCTGGCGAAGCCTGAGAACTTATTCTGAGGGAGATTTTGTTTGAAGTTGATATCAATACTCCTTCGTGCTTTTAAGCTAAATTACTTTTAATTTTGACACAATGACATGTTTGATAACTCAATCCGATAAATAGAATTCCAAATTTAAATTTTATTTGTTTTTGAATATTAAATGAAAAACATACTATATTATGGTCTAAGACTCTTAGTAGTCTGTGGTCTAAGAGCCGTAGAACACGCCTGGTAAAGCTTTAGAAAAAAAAAACGACCGTACGATATGTCAATGCAAAGCTAAAAAGTGACAGTTACGCCCCTCCCTCTCCCTTCTTCACCCCCGCTAGAGGATTGTCACTCTCATGTCACTACTTGATAGCTGTCAGGGGGTGGCGCGCCTGAAACCATAGAGTACTATTTACGTAATTTCTCACTATTGTAGGGTACATAGTTTGTGGTAGGTAAAGCCGTTCTCGATTCCCAATGTGTAAAAATCCGACTACCCCTCATTTAATTACAAATCTATGCATGACTGCCATTACTGTTTGTGTATAGATTTGGGATACCTATTGTTATGGTTTGTGTTGTGTTGAAGTATTTGCGTTGATTAATTTCTGTACATTATTATCAAACCATTTAATAATATTGTGATACAACAACAAGAAATAACTGTGTGTTCTCAAATGTGTATTCTAGCAACAGGACGCTACATAACATTGATTTCTATTGAGTGTTGAATAGTATTCAGCCTCTTTAGTTGTCAAAAGTTTTCTTCTACCGAAAAACTAAGTTGGTTACCATGGTGCTGTTATTCGATTCTCTCTATTGCTGTCATTAAAATAAAAATTGTCTTAAATTATAAATTGTGCAAATAAAACTAAAGTAATTTTTGATAGTGATATTATTTTGTTAGTCTCTTACAGTTCTGCTAAAATAATTTAATTACGCACGTTAATTAATGCACGTTAATAATTTCACGTGAGAAAAGAAAATCGTTATCAAAGTGTACGACATCAGCGTTCCTTTCAGAAAATTTTTACTGTGAAGAACCTTGATTAGTGAAATTAATAAGACTGCATCAATTTATAATAGGGTATAATGCGAATGTAAAAATCAATTAAAAGAAACTCAGTAAATAATCCTTTGTTGTTTTTTTTATTCCTTCCAGTAAATAAGGCTATAGTAAAAAAACTAAATATTCAATGCTGGTAACACTATTGTGGGCGCAGCTAATATTTTATTTTTTACCGGCAACATTGTACCGACTAATTCAGGCTCATTAGACAAAAGTAGCCAGAGCCCAAATCTTTGATTAAAAAAATTACTTGTCAATTTCTAACTTTGCAACGGTACATGAACGGCAAATGAAACATGACCGTCTGAACCGCTAGGTTCTCTTAGTAGTCTGTGCCGTAGAAGAACGACCTTCACCGGTGTGACAACCAAGAGAGACATATTTTTTATGAAACCCCTATAGATTTATGGACATGCTTAAGGGGCCTTGCCGATTTCAAAATATTGCTTACACGCCTACACTACTGAATTAATTTTGTATGAAAATAGTTCGAGACTCGGGAAAGGATAGTTTTATCCGACTGCGTAAATAGAGGTTAAAAGTTTAGCGAGATAACTGACATCCGCGGGGGAAGCCGCGGGCGTAAAACTAGTTGTTTAAATATTTTCATCGCTGCTGCTCAATATCGGTGAAAGTAAACATCGTGAGAAAACCGGCATGTCTAAGAACTAAGCGACGACTTGTGACATCCACCAACCCGCACCTTGACCAGCCTTGGGTGAATTAAGGCCTAGATTCTCTCAAATCGTATCTTACGAGAGAGAAGACCCGTGCCCTACAGCTGGGGCAAAAAAGGGTAGAAATGATGGCACAAAAAAGAAAAATGCTTAATACAGTATGTGATAATGTTTGTTTTTAACCGACTTCTAAAAGGAGGAGGTTATCAATTCGACTGTATGTTTTTTTATGTTTGTTACCTCAGAACTTTTGAATGGGTGAACCGATTTTGATAATGTTTTTTTTAATTGAAAGCTGATGCCTCCCGTGTGGTCCCATTTCAGTTTGGTTTAGTTCTGAGAATGGCATCCATGAAGTCGGTTTTATTTGTTAATATTTTAACTTAATATTATCTCATATTTAAACCAAGAAACGTGAACCTGGTAGGTATCCCACAAGCTGCCAAGATGACGCCTACACCGCAGGAGCCTACGACTGTTGGCAATGAAGGATTTACGGGTGCTTCTTCGAGCGGCGACCGGATCGTTATCTCCGGGATGTCTGGCTTGTACCCGCAATCATTCAACGTGCAGGAGTTCTCTGATCTGCTGTACAACAAGGTAAAATAAAACCGTACGGTCATTCCAATGCTGATGACTTTAAACTTCTACCTTGTAAATAGCTTTCTGCCGCGGCTACGCCCGCGTGAACTACATATCATGCCCAGCAGTGGGATAAAAAGTAGCCTATAAACTTTCTCAACAAATAGGCTACCTAACAGTGCAAGAATTTTTCAAATCTGGGACTGTGTCACCTTCGTCTGTGGGACCTTTTATCATTTTTCCCCACACGTGGTCCCCGGCTGGTGCAAATCGCTGACAACTAACTGTTAATTCATTTTACTGGTAATTATCTGGTGGTAGGCTTCGGCCGTTGTTAGTGACCACCCACCAGATAAAGCCGCACCGCCAAGCGGCCTTGCCGTGTTCCGGTGCGATGTCTGGTGACACCATGCAGAGGGAGGGTAGGAATTGTTGCTCCTTTGTGGTTTCTAACTATATGGATGCTCATTCCACTGCCACCTTCTCACCGAATTCGTAATCACGACACAATCAGTAAATTGGGTAGGCGCATTCTATCGTAGACTACATTATTACTTAACATCAGGAAAGTTGTAGCCAAGTATAAACTCTAAATATAGGTATATTACTTTAGCAATAGCCGCACTATTCCCATGTGTGACTCCTCCGGGCGCGGAGGGAGAGGAACTTTTCCCGGGTGGTGCAAATCAGGTGACAACTAACTGTTAATTCATTTTACTGGTAATTATCTGGTGGTAGGCTTCGGCCGTTGTTAGTGACCACCCACCAGACAAAGCCGCACCGCCAAGCGGCCTTGCCGTGTTTCGATGCGATGTCTGGTGACAACATTTCGGAGGGTGGGTCGGAATTATTGCTCCTTTATGGTTTCTAATCATGTGGAGCCTCATTCCACTGCCACCTTCTCACCGAAAATCACTCGTAGTCACGAGGTAATGGGTGTATTATGTTTTTCTTTTCTACGTAGAGATATTGTATATTATTATGATGTCCGATTCACTCTTGACTGATTTTTAATGCACAGGTGGATCCTAGTTCCCGAGAAACTAATCGGTACTCGGTGAACCAAATTGAAATGGTGGCTACTGCAGGCCAGATGCCTGATTTGAATACCTTCGACGCCCAGTTCTTCAAGGTTAACTACCGACTTGGTTGTGCCATGGATCCGATGTCACGCAAGCTGTTGGAACATGCATACCAAGCTATTTATGATGCTGGTAAGATTTTAGAACTAGAAATAATGCCTGTAGGTATATAGTACTTAGTACAATTTTTTTTTGACTATTACTTCATGAAGATAGCAATTATAAAAATAAATAATCTTCTCTTAGTCACATTCCGACAATCTGAACTGACAAACTGCTGTAATAGGGTTGTCAGATGGTCGGAAATCGTCTGGATTCTGCCGACTTTTCATGTGATGTCCAGACTCTCGACAAATATACTGATATCACCATCATATTCTATTTACGGCTATATTAAGACCTGATCATCTCAAAAATATAGTTTAAAATATTTACTCATAAATTTTCATTTCCCGACATTTTGAAATGTTATTCATTTAAGTAATTTTATAGAGGGATATATAGGTGAGATATGTGGGAGGTGTGTTCGCGAACATTTGTACAGTAACATTCATATATATATACATCGGCGAGCTTATATGGCCGGCGGTCACCAGATACACCTCATTACCTTTGCATCTCGATGAGACACAAATAACACCATAAAAAGCTAATCAATATCTCTGCCAGTGATTACAGCACCTCCTTAATCACGAATATTCTCAAAATCTTTGGATGGAATTAGATTCCTTTTTTGTGCGGACATTATTCGGTTTGCACATACCACGTGCTCACCCAACCGACTTCATAGACATTGTGCCCTGATGTAACAACGACAATCACAGACAAGCCACTTGAGTGACGTTGACGTCTTGTAAGTTTGATAACCGACAGGCCTTATTCTATCAAAAGTGACTTAAGTGACACCTAATCGTCTGTTTAGGCAACAGCTAGCTACGTTTTTAGGTTACGCTGCGACATATATGACATCATGATACGTTACGTACATGACATTTATAAAGCTGGGATTATATTAGTTTCCTCAAGACTTGAGAAAACTAATGTAATCGACATAGCCTAGGCTTAGTGAGCTGAAGTGGCAGTGGACCGGTCCAATCTATCGCAGAACTAACAACCGTTGGGGTAAACGAGTTCTTGAGTGGAGACCACGGATTAGCAAACGTAGCGTAGGACGCCCTCAGACTAGGTGGAGTGACGATCTCAGAAAGGAGGCCGGCAAATACGGGATGACGGGTGTAACCGCGGGTCGTGCTCAGTGACGTAATTTGGAGAGTCTCTATGTCTAGCAGTGGACTAGAATAGGTCGATGATCTAAGACGATTTTCAAGTAATACTTAATGCTTTATTTACATGGATCAAAATAAAAGTTAATTGACATTATATGATTGATATAAGCTGTGAAAAAGTAATATTCAAATTTCGATCACAACTTAATTACGCAGACACAGAAAAACTTTTAGATGTAGTGAGTTAGTCTTACCATAGTAAGTAAGTAGTAACGTAATTGTTATAGTAATTAAGTAGGTACTTTAAAGAATGTAGTTATTGATAATTATTTTAGTCTATTACTTAGTCTCTAGCGTAGGCAGACAGATGGCCTGAAACACAGGTTTAACAAACCCAGACCGGGCAGGCCGTTTAATATTTTTTAGCTAATACCATAACCAAAACTGTTACCTTATTTACTCATTTTAGTCATTTACACTAGTTTTTAGTTTTACATAATACTAACAAAATAAATTGTGTGTATACTAATACCTAATTAGCTAAGCCCTATGCGTGTGACATTATTTTTTCAATATATATATTATATATTTTTTTATATTTGTTTTTCAGGCATTAACCCTGTACAGCTTTCCGAAAAAAAAGTAGGAGTTTACATAGGCTCTTCCTTCTCTGAGAGTGAAAAATTTATGTTTTATGATTCAAGGAACACAAACGGAATGGGTATTACCGGGTAAGATAATACATTGAATAGCTACACTGCAAGTTCGAATTAATATAATAATAATAATGTGGGACACTAACACACACTGCCATGTGATCCCAAACTACGAGTAAACAGAGCTTGTATGGAAACCAGATTACTGGTATTACACTAGATATAATACTTTTCTTTTTTAAATACATACTTTAATATAGATAATTACACCCAGACTCAAGACATACAGACATGTTCATCACATATCTGACTTGAGTGCGAATCGAACCCACGACTTGCGGTGTGAAAAGCAAGTATCTTACCTACCACACCTCTTGCCCGTCCTGGTTTCTGGTTGACCAAAAATTTCAAATTTCTGGTTGACCAAAAAATGATTAGTTAGTCGGACTATGTGGTCTATCAGGAGTGAAAGATCTGAATAATGAAAATGATAGATCTACTAAGCTTTATGCTTGATGAGCAGCATTGCTAGAGTCGGGGGTCCAGGTCCCGGGACACCTAACTGTTTTGGATCCCCACGAATTTAACCAGAATGGTAATAGAAGGAGTTGGGAAGTTAGATTGTTCACTTCCCTCCAGACAAAGCGGGAGACAGCATAGAGAAGTATTCGACTCCCAGTAGCGTCTACATATCTTTGTGTGAAATGTTTCATCACCGCTGCTCAATATCGGTAAAGGAAAACTTCATGAGGAAACCGACTAGTCTAAGAATTAATAATTCAAGGACATGTGACATCAATCAACCCGCACTTGGCCAGCGTGTGTGCATTAAGGCCTAAACTCGTTCAGCTCGTAAGATAGTTGCATGGAGACCCGAGACCAGTAGTGGGACACTGAAAGGGTTGAAGTGACGTGACAAGGCAAGGTGTAGTCAAATGGAAGCCTATTGCAGGATAAACAAAGATTAGTGAAAAATTGGTAAAAATTGGTGATAGTAATGTACGTAATCTTCCGTTTTAGATGTAGCAAGACAATGTTTGCGAACCGTATCTCTTACTGGCTAAACGTGAAGGGTCCTTCGCTTTCAATTGACATGGCCTGCTGCAGCTCAACCGCTGCCCTCGAGCAAGCATATCTTGCTATTCACCGCGGTGATTGCGAGGCCGCGATTGTCGGTGGAGGCTACCTCTGCTTACACCCCCATTCAGTGGTGCATTACAGCAGGTGAGTTGCTGTAATTAGGTTAGTATGCGTTTCAAATAAGAATAGGACTAAACTCGCGGCTAACTTCATACCGAAAACCAAGCAAAAGTAACGTCAGCACAAAATATCAAACCACAGACAATAATATTATTTTCAAATGGGAAAGTGATTTGTGTAAAAACTTTACATATGTATGTAGTTACAATGCAGCTATCTAAGTAAATT
This sequence comes from Meganola albula, assembly GCA_936450015.1. Lineage (NCBI taxonomy): Eukaryota > Metazoa > Arthropoda > Insecta > Lepidoptera > Nolidae > Meganola > Meganola albula. The sequence continues at coordinate 4,011,115 of OW388171.1, forward strand.
TACGCGCTAGTATACCACAAACTTGTACACAAATTGATAGACACGAATAAAAACACACGTTTTAACTTAAAACACCGCTTTCTATCTTTGGATGTTGATAAAATATGTTCGTACCTAAATATTTTACTCCAAATGTCCAATCTTACTTGAACGGCAATAAGATATATACGCATTTTTTTTTGTCTAGATGTGATTATTGTATCGAAGAAACATTTTTTGGTTACTGTACTAAAAAATGTAAAGTTGTTGCGCATTTCAGTCCAAGATCGCGGATTTCCAATCGTGTTCTTATTTGAAAAGATATAATACAAGCAAAAAGTGCTAAGTAACTAATAAAAGGAGACGTTCAAAAAATGTATAGAGCCTGGGATTAAAATAATTGTAAATTTGAACAGCAATCTGAGTTACATAGGTTAATAGAGCATAATTTATTAAATTTTTTGGTGTATTTAAAATAATTTTACACCCCCCGTTTTTTAAAAAATTGAAATTGAAAATAAGAATCCTTAATGCAATATTATGATTATTGCAATTGGCAACCCCATGGTCAAATGACAATTGAGCAACCAAAAAAATCAAAATTATTTCAACGCTGTCAATCAAACTGATCAATGACAATGACATCATGACGTTTCCCGTAATTATATTTTTTTTCCACGCGTTTTGTTATTACACTAATAAGATAACAAATATTTTTCGTCATAATTACATTAAGCTGCAGCTAGAATAATATTACAAGAGAAAAGTACTGTAACAGAATGCAATTATTGACGTGATTGCAATATTTATACTGCTTAGGAAACGGATAATTAAAGGTAATGTGCGTTTTGTTTTTCTATTACATTTTTTTGATTTTTACAAAAATGGTTGCTCCTAAAATTCGTGTTTAGTTGAATTCTAACAGCTTATTAAATAAGCTTTCCAATGAGGTATATCACATTGGTGTTCAAAATTCTAGCCCACTTTTGACCTCTCCTTTGAAATGTTGTTATATAGTAGGACATTACGGCACACGGTCGTCTGGTCCCTTAGGAAAAGGAACAAGTAACTGAGGTTTTCCATGTCTGGTCCCATGCTAAGCAGTTTGTGTTATGGAAATCAGATAACTGGTTTAAACTACACATGTACTACTATAATTTTGTGAATACATACTTATAACAGATAATTAAATCCAGACTCGAGACAAATAGACATGTTCATCACACAAATGTCCATCTCGGGTAGGAATCGAACCCACGCCCTGCGGTGTGAAAAGCAAGCATCTTACCGGTCCGACCGCCGCGCCCGTCCGTTAACCGCACCAGTTTCTTAAAGGTTATTTGTCGTAGTAATCAGTCCTTTTTGACTGTCAAGGCAAGTTCCAAAAAAGTTGCCGTAAAAACCCTTACAAATCCAGTCAAACTCTGAAAATGACACTTAGACCGGTATTGCCCTATTCAGATAATTTGTTACTGTACCTGCCTAAATTTACCTGCTCAAATTACCGCATTTTAACCAATTCACGGCACATGATGGCCAATCCGCGTCATGTAAACATATTATGTCCGTTATCAAAGCGAGAAAGTCTCAGGACAATGTTCGCTTTTATCATGCAGTTGATCACCTTCCAGTCCCACCTAATACCAAACTTCTGTAATTGAATTGACAAAGAAATGGATGCATGACTGTAAAAATGAGTATGAAAATAAAATACATTGTTTCGCACGCTGACGAAAAATTTGTAGAAGGCGGTTAATTATATGATAAATGCGAAAATTGTATTATTAAAATAGCAGAATAGTGCGATGTAATTTTCAGCAATATAATTTATCATCATCAGCCTATTTTAGTCCACCGCTGGACATAGTCCACTCTTAAAGTACGCCACTGAGCACGATCCGCGGTTTTTCCCATCCATTTCTTGCCGGCCGCCCTGCTGAGATCGTCACTGCACCTAGTCTGAAGGCGTCCTACGCTTCGTTTGCCAATTTGTGGTCTCCACTCAAGAACTCGTTTACCCCAACGGTTGTCAGTTCTGCGGCAGATATGACCGGCCCACTGCCACTTCAGCTTACTAATCCATAAATCCTCCTAAATCCGTGTTTCGAGCAGTGTGGCGTATCTTATTATAAAGCTCACCAAGAGGTATAGCCTCAAGGTGGTGCAAGTATACGCACTGACCTCGTCACACTCGGACCACAAATATAATTTATATAAAAAAAAATTTATTGTAACTTCTTTTTATAAGGCTGATGAAACTCTGCAAGGATGGGAAGACGAAGTCGTTTGATGAGAACGCTGACGGATGCGGCAAGTCTGAAGCAATCGGTGTATTGTTTCTGCAGAAAGAAAAAGATGCTTTGAGGTAAGTACCTTCGTAGTTTAGATCCTATGTCGCTACCATTTCTTTCTAAATGTCCTTTATTAGCAAGCAATAGTAAGTATACCAGCATGACATATAGTAACCTAGTACAGAAGTACTGGTTACATACGTCACATTAAAAAAACATAAAACAAAAAAAAAAAACAAAACTTAAAATAAAAGACAACATAAATAATATAAAATTTATATTGTTACATAACTACTATTCGTGAAAACCTATTATTGGCTTACTGTAGTTTTGACGTGACAACGTCTTATAAATTGGTTTGCCGGGTGACACTTCAAGAAACTGCGTTACGCTCCGCTCACGTTATGCGCTCACAATGAGAGCGAGTGAGAGGCACGCGTCCCTTCCACTCGGGCATGGTTAGCCCGCCTAAGAGCGAGAGAGACAGACATAAAAAGTGAAAGGCACGCGTCCCTTCCACTCGAACACAGTTAGCCCGCCTAAGAGCGAAATTCTTTGTATAAATTAATGTTTTAAATATAATTCTTTGTATAAATAAATGTTTTAAATTGTTACTATTATTTCATCCTTCTTCCTACTATACGAATGAATATTCACATTAAAATTATTTTACCACTCAAAGTCGTTGTCACGTAAAACTTTCGCCCGTATACCGACTTTACAGGCAACCAATTTTTATTTTATTTTAGCTACTTTTTCAGTTTGTTCAGTTAGTTTTCCTTATCAAATAAATAAATAAATAAACACACCACAATCAACATGTTGGATATAGTACAGTAGACTCGGAAATGCCATGTCATTGAAATCGATATAGTCTACTTGTTATATTTATTTTATTATAAAAATAATCGTCTTGCCGAACACTGTTCCCTAAGATACGGGTTGACCTAGTTTAGGTGACAGAGTTTAAATATTTGTGTACAGGTTTATACAATACAGCTAACCATTTCTTAGTATATATCTAGCTTCAAGCATATCTGTAAACTTTTTGATGAATAAATTTATATTTAATTTTTTTTTCATAAGACATGCCGATTTATCAGGTTAGTATTTGAAAGAAGCGGTTTAAATCTACCACAGATAATATAATACTATACTAGTACAGATACGCCATCCCCTACAACAAAACGCGTCAGCCTTAACTCGGGCTATTCTTCGGGCTATTTTCTTTCGCCTATATGCTCATTAGATGGCGCCACTCCTACAAATTATTTGCGTGCTTGCATCAACAGATGGCGGTAAAAATACTGTACCTACCTACCAGCTACCCGTAGGTACATATATACGTGTATAACTAGCACAAGTTCGTCGATGCTAAAAAGATTGTCGATTAAGTACTATCTTAAATTTGTCGAAGTTTTGTTTTCAATTCTTGTTTTTTTATTTAAAGGTCATTAAAAGTAAAGTATTTGGACAATTTATTATTTTAAATTAAGTAAAAAGAGCTCCCAGTAATAGTTTTCCTCACAAAAATCTACTGAATTTTTAGATTTAATTATTGAGATTGCGTTTTCAGGGTCTACGGTGAGCTTCTACACGCAAAGACAGAGTATATTTCTCTATTGAAAGATGTAACAGGCCCTAAATATGGATTTGACAGAAATTTATTTACCTCTACTGATTTTGTTAAGAGGTTCTTTGAAGAAGCAGATATAAAACCTCAAGCTGTTGAGTATGTTGAAGCTATGGGTTGTGGTAAGTTGGACATTTAAAAATCTTACTCATTTTCGCGGTCAGGTAAAATGTCACAAAATAATGACATCGGAATTCAAACCGTCTGCCAAAGAGCATATTATAAACGCATACGCCGCCGTCTGCGTACAAAATTATCAACAATCGAAAGGTGACATCACAATCATATATTATTATTAAAGAGGGCGACACTGATGGTTTTCAGAACTGGCAACTTTTAAAGGATTTAATAAAAAAATAAGTTCAAATTTTGAAAACGATCTCTTTGCTAATATTATTGAGTACTAATTTCATTCATTTGTCATTTGTTTTACGATTTGGCGGTAAATTGAAATTTGTCTGTGTATTATAACATTTTTACGAATATGGCCATAGTATTTTAGCGGGCAGACAGATTTTTAGCATTCTTTGCAATTATGTTTATTACGCGTAAAGTCAATACGAAGCGCGCGCAAGCTACTCTCGCCAATCCGCTGCGCGCCGCCCACACCTCGCTTGCATTCACCATTCACCTTGTGCCATACAGGATGTTTTATTTGAGGTCATTTATAAGCTATTTACTTTGTTCAAAAAACGCGTTCTTTATTTTTAATGAATTATCTTTGGTTTTGTCGTCGCTTACGCAATTTGTGGTGGAAAAAGAAGCCAGCGAGAAATTGTGAGAAACAGATAAATACAGCTATTTTTTTTGATAATTTATACTCGTATTTTTGATATAGGTATGCCTGAGATAGATAAAAAGGAGTTGGAGGTTATTGAGAAGGTGTTTTGTGAAGATAAAGATGACGTGCTCTATGTTGGAAGCGTTATGTCCAACATAGGATACAGTGAATCCGCTATGGGATTATCAGCTATTACAAAGGTCAGTACAATATCGTCACCTTGATCTAGAAAGAAAGATAGAGTTATTTTCGATGGCATGTATGGTTTCTAACCATAATATGGAACCTCATTCCACTGCCACCTTTTCACTGAAATCACTCGTAATCACAAGTAAATCGATGTATTGGGCAGGTGCGTCTCATCATAGACTACATCATTGCTTAACATCAGTCAAATTGTAGTCAAGCGCAATCCTTAAATTCTAATTTCAGAATAAAAATCATTCTTAGAAAATGTAACAAGTTTTCTTTTATTCTATGACTTGTGCTAGACCACAACTTGCTTGTTGATAAGCAATGATGTTGTATACGACGGAATGCGCTTGCTTATTATATACCAATTCACACGTGATATAGCTATTGGGAAACAAAGATGCCGGTAGTCGTTATTGAAGAACTTTTTTCCATGTTTTATTAGAATCGTTGTAGCCGTTTTAAGGGACATGTGTAAATATTTATTTTCTTGTTTCCATTATTGTCTCCTGGTTTCTGTAATGGGACTGTTTTGACTGGTTCATCTATTCAATAAAATTTATTTGTGTACTCAAATGTTACGAATTCTTTCCTAGGTGCTACTAGGGTACCACACCGGGAAGTTAGCAGCTACGCTTCACTGTGAGAATCCACGTAAGGACATTAGCGCTCTGCGAGAGGGGCGCATGCGCATAGTGACGGAACACCATCCTTTCCATCGTGGACTGGTCGCAGTCAACGGTTTTTCCATCACTGGAGTTAACTCTCATGTGCTGCTACACGGCAACTATAAACCAAAGGTCCTTATTATTACGTCACGTCAATCCTTTTAGTGTCCCACTACTAGGCACGGGTTTTCTCTCAACTATCTTACAAGTTGAGAGAGTTTAGGCCTTAATTTACACACGCTGGCCAAGTGCGGGTTGATGGATGTCACATGTCCTCAAACGATTAGTTCTTAGACATGCTGGTTTACTCACGATGTTTTCCTTCACCGATATTAAGCAGCGGTGATGAAATAATTTGTACAGATATACCATCTGAGGACATGTGACATCCACCAACCCACACTTGGCTAGCGTGTGTGGATTAAGGCCTTAACTCTCTCAACTAGAAATATAGCTGGGAGAAGACCCATACTTAGCAGTGGGATACTAAAACCGGTTGAATCAATTTTCAAATATAAGCTGAGCCATTACGTGGGGCCGAGGTATATAATTTTTTAACACACTTATTTTAGGATCTTAATAAATACAAAGCGAATATACCGCACCTGGTGACCGTGTCCGGGAGACACGAGGATGCGGTCCGGTACTTGCTGGATAAACTCAAGTCCCAGCCAATAGACCCAGAGCAACTGGCTCTGCTACACAACATACATCGCTATGGTATTACAGGCCATATGGGCAGAGGATACGCTATTTTAGGTAAAGTTATGGATATTTTTATTTAAAAATTCCACCTGTGTTTTTGTTCTCGTGAATAAAGAATGTATCCCAAAAAAGCATGTTGTCAGAACAAAGTAGAACCGCGTGTGCTATCCAGACTTTATATGCCTCAGTGTCAAGTTGCTGCCTTTCAGCGTTTTCATCAATTTATCTCGCCGAATATTTGTGTGTAAGTATAATAGTAGTACAAGTCAGTCTAAATTGTTATTTCTAATCATAATAACGTGAGAATTATTTTTTTAGACACCGATAAATCTAATAACACAGTAAGCCTATTTGAAAAGGTAGAATACCTTGACACAAAGCATCCCCTATGGTTTGTGTACAGTGGTATGGGCTCGCAATGGACCGGAATGGGAACTCAACTCTTGCGCATACCTGTTTTTGCCGCAGCAATAGAAAGGTAAACCATTACACCAACGGCTTAAATGTAGGTAAAAGAACGGCCAAGGACAACTAACAAAGTATGCTTCATGAAGAATCTGGCGTTTTTAATTTTGACTTCGATTGGCTTTTGGATTCCCATGCGTGACTATATGCCAGGCAAATGGGACTTTCGATTTTATAATGTCTCTGTGTAATCCGAGCTTTATTCAACCCTTTATTTTGAAATACAGCTGTGAAATAAGTTTAGATTTACTATTTTGACTCCAAAAAAGAAATCGCACCTATATTCACTAGTAGTTTTAGTTAAATTAAGACGAATATAATTATGTTACAGTTTGTTATTTAAGGCTACTACAGCATTGGAGTTTTTTTTCTTATTTTTACGTTTTACCGAAACATATCTGACACCTCAATCAAGACATGTTTGGGAATGAATAAAATCCACCTTACTTTACCTTATATCTGTTCTGGTGTATAGTCGGACATAGAGCTCTCCCTAATCATGCTACTGAGCACAATATGCGGTTTCAAGCACAATTATTCAACATTTGCAGGTGTCACAAAGTTTTGAAACCTAAAGGAATAAATATATACGAAATAATAACATCCACAGATGAGAAGATATTTGACAATGTTTTAAATTCTTTTGTTGGAATCGCCGCTATCCAGATTGCCCTCACTGATGTGCTACGGGCTGTGGGACTGGAACCCGATGGGATTATTGGTGAGATAATAAAATCTTAGGACCCATAGAAACAATGGGTAACGGTCACACGATATTTTTAGTGTAAGCTAGTTTAAAAATTACACTTTGACGAGTTGGCACCTATTTTAGACTGCGAAAATTAGTCAGTATGTGTACAGGTATATGGCTTAGAGAAAGAAGTTTTAAACTGCACACTAAATATAAACGTTTAAGAATGCCGTTATGTTACTCAGGCCATAGTGTGGGTGAGCTGGGCTGCGCATACGCAGACGGCTGCCTGTCTGCAGAAGAGATGATACTGGCAGCGTGCAGTCGTGGAAGGGTGTCATTGGAAACCCCATTGATTCAAGGATCCATGGCAGCTGTTGGGATGGGATATAAACAAGTAACTGTTTTAACTAACTGCGCCAGTGTAAAATATCCTAAGTATTATACTTGCAATATGTGTTGCAATACTAGTTTTATTTCAGTATCCAGATCGGATCAAAATAAAGGTAGTACTTAATGAACGCGAAAAAAGTCCATTAGCTAATAAAAATATAATAATAATAATATAGTGGGATATGAACACACACGGTCATCAGATCCCAAACTAAGCAGAGCTTGTACTATGGAAACCAGATAACTGGTAATACTACATATAATACTATTCTTTTGTAAATATATACTTAAATATAGATAATTACACCCAGACACAAGACAAACAGACATATTTAAACAAATGTTTGTCTAGGGTGGGAATCGAACCCACGACCCAATATTAAAGCAACATAAGTTGAAATTTTTTCATACACGAATTGGAATCCAAGAACGATCTTCTTTTGCGACCCCATTGTATTTAAATTAGTATAGCGACTCTATCCGAGGCCAGTAGCGGGTTACTAAAGATTGTTACTTTAGTATAATGAACGTCAAAAGCTTCTACGCAAGATCGTCTTATGACCTTAAGCTGCTATACAAAAGATGGTTTTAATTTCAGATTTCAAAACTCTGCCCCCCTGAAATCGAAGTAGCATGTCACAACTCTGAAGAGTCGTCCACTATCTCAGGGCCAGCGGACGTGATGCGTCAGTTTGTGGCCGAGCTATCGGCTCAGGGTGTGTTCGCCAAGGAGGTCCCTTGCTCTAATATTGCGTACCATTCACGATATATAGCTGGAGCTGGTAAGTTTTTCCTTAAGAAAACGAAACAAGTAGTTTTTGTTTCTATGATTTTTACACACGAATTTGTAGAGGTTCTGCTACGAAACATGGCGAACCATTGGCAAGTGCAAGATTTCCGTATTAATCCGCCAGTAGTTTCTGAGAGTTTGTTGGGCCCTGTTATGTAGGCAGACTACTAGGCATGCATCTGGACGCAACGGCTGACAAGAGAAAAAACAGGAACGCTCATAAAAATAATTGATGTGTGTAAAACGATTACTACCTAATTAACATAGTCCACAAGATTAGCAGCAAGTGGAGCAAAGCAAGCTAACCATATTGACGTAGAGCCGACAGCGGTTCTTGTAAAGAACAAAGGTCGACAACGTGGTATAAAGCGATCTCAAAGTAGGAAGAGTACTCTGCAAGGCTGTCAAGAGCTTATATAGGATAGGCCTATGAATATAGAAGTAGGTAGATATTTTTTTGTTGTTGATACTAATGAAATTGCTGTAAAATATTGATTGAATATATTATAGGTCCTACGCTACTCAAATATTTAAAAGAAGTAATCAAGTCTCCGAAGGCAAGGACTAAACGTTGGGTGTCGACCTCCGTACCTGAAGCTAAGTGGAACGAGCCGGCAGCACAATTCTGCTCACCCGAGTACCAAACAAATAACTTATTGGTATTATTTTTTAATACATTACTGACTTCATGTTTCTCCGTCATTTAACTCTGTGTATCGTTTGTCGGTTTTACAAGGAAGTCGAATTCTGTAAAAAGAGAACGGCTATTGTTCGAAGTCTATTGAGCAAAGTTCACCAGACATATTACGATGTGTGGCTTTACCGGGCATAAGTTCGGAATTATTAGATAATTTGGCGACATGTTTAGTAGTCGATAGTAGTAGGTAGATGAAGCCTATACATGTAAACTTGGCTTTACCTTTGCCTTGGGGTCAAAGATTACCTTTTGTAAGGGATTGAATCATAGTAGTTACCTGGTAAGTTTTCCGGGAGTTTTTATAATTATAATCCAATAGATTTTGATGTGTCCTTTCTGATTTTTGACTTTGCCTTCACGCTTTTTTGCCGCTAACGTCACCATATTGGAAAATGGTCCCTAAAAGCAGTTTTTTAACAATATCTTCTTTACGACTCATTTACGATAAAGCTAAGTTAAAATTTAGAAAAAGTACATTATTAAGCATATCGGTTGTAGTTACTTTCAACAGTAATTTGAATCAGTATGAACAAGTACTACTAACTAAACAAACGCGTGTAAGAATCACTCAACTGTGTTAATTGTACTTTAAGTGAACAATAACCTTCTTGGTGTACAATCGAACAGTACAATCACACTGTGGATCAAGTGGGTCAAATTGTTGCTCCTTTAAGATTCCTAATCATATGGACACTTTCTCAGTAAAAAACCTTTCCTAATCAGGAGTGAATTGGTATATTGGGCTGGCGCGTTCCATTGTAGACTACATCATGACAACATCAGGCAAGTTGTAGTCAAGCGGAAGCATATTTCTGAGTAATAAAAAAAACATTCATCGAACATCCAACTTTAAAGTATTTGGTCCAACAAGACTGTACAAACTCTTCAAAATTATAAAATTTGTGATTTAAAAATAATCCCGAAATACTTTCCAGGTGAAACTACAAAATGAATTCATTATAATGGTAATATTAAATTCGTATTCAAGAAAATATAACTAGTGGTCGTGGTCGTGTTTTATTCTATTCCTTTTTTCAAGTTTTACGTAAAAAGTCACAGAACGAGAACGAAACGAGCACATAAGTCACATAACCAAATAATATGACAAATCTCGAAAACAATTTGCAATCCGCCAACTTTTCTTTCCAACCTACACTGTTTATCAAAATTTACTTTTTAGAAACCAGTCCTGTTCGAAGAGACGGCTAAACATATACCTCCTAACGCAGTGCTAGTGGAAGTAGCTCCCCATGGGCTTCTGCAAGCGATTCTCAAGCGTTCGATGCCCAGTACCTGCAAAAATATACCATTAACCAGACGTAAAAACAATGACAATGTAGTAATGTTACTGTCAGCACTAGGAGAGTAAGTGTATTTATGAAATCATTGATTAATTGTCAAACTGGCTTGGTATTCTAGTAGTCGTTTGATTTAGGATTTGATTCTTGGATTAAAGGTTTATCAAGCAAAAAAATGGCATCAGCTCGGAGTGTAAAATCTGTCTTGATCAATGGCAAAAGTTTTGCCCTGTAAGAGTGGTGAATCATAGCTAATTATATTAGCTAGCTATTAGTTTGTTTGTCTTGTGTCTGGGTGTAATTATCTATATTTAAGTATTCATTTACAAAAGAAAAGTATTATTTGTAGTATATTACCAATTATCTGGTTTCCATAGTACAAGCTCTGCCAAGTTTGGGATCAGATGGCGGTGTGTGTTAATGTCCCACCATATTATTATTACTATTATATTATATTTAGGTACTGTTGTTAGGAGCTGGGTATAAATATAAATGATGTCGACAAACATTATTAAAACTACAACTAGCACACGCTTATTTACTACAACTAAACACTAACTATCATTATACTCACACCACACTTAATTTAATCAACACTAACACTAATTAACACTTAATAACACTATATCACAATACTTACTAAACACTTTATCTAACTTCGTTATTCCTTCACTTGATTTCTTTTTCCCTTTTTCGCATTCTTAACTCTTCCTTAGTTTCACTTCCGAGTCTGCCTAAATCCAAAGACTGACTGTGACGCTTGTTTTGCGATTGATCTAACCCAATTAACGTACTACCGCGTTATCATGCGTTATTTATGTACGTAAACATTGCATTTTAAAAATCTATGTTCTCATGTAAAGTGAATTTTTGTAATTCTTAATGAGAATAAATGTCTTAAACATAACCCAATTAGCCGGAAGGACCTTTATTAGATCACCAGTGGTTCGGCGAAAAGAATCATAGCAACATTATCCACAATAACGTTTAAGTACATACATAAAGTACTTTAAATTCTAGGCATTTACTTGATACGTCAGAATTACTGTCCAACTACCGTATATTTTTTTGTAAAAATTCATTCCCTTTTCTCACAAGTTCACAAGCACATCTGTATATCATATTCCTTTTAAATTCTTCTTCTTGTTTTTATCACATTCGGGTTTTATTTATAATCAAAAAGTAAGACTCGCAAATGTTTGCGAAGCAGACAGCCGGACTTTTTTGGTGAGCCGCCCGAAGAGGTTGAACTTGGGGGCTCCCCATGGGGACGAACCTCGGTTCAGGACAACTCAAGATTTAGGGGATCGGATAGTTGACTGCTAGGCGGCATACGGCTATTTTTATAACGCCATGTAGATTGCCTTGCAAATTCTAGATCTTTTATTGAAGTTTCTTGAATCTGTCTTTAATTCTTTTTTAGACGATATTTTATCTTACTTTACAATAGATGGCGCTCCTATTATCAACATATTTTATATTTCACCCTATCGGACTATAGGTGGCGCTGCCAGCTTTAACACTATTTAATACTAATGATTGCATTACAGGATCTATGTGGAAGGTTTTAACCTGAAGCTCGATGTACTTTATCCGAAAGTAGAGTTCCCTGTGTCTACAGGAACTCCTTTCCTGTCTCATCTCGTCCAGTGGGCTCATGGAGACAAATGGTAATCAAAATTTTATTGTTTTAACCCTCGTCCAAAACAACGGTGTTAAAAGTTTGTTGCTTAGGTAGTCCGAGAAAAAGATGGCGGGTTGATCTGGATGCATTCAATATAGGATGGCCAAGGTTGTGTGAGACCAGGACTAATCGGAAGACGGTGGAGGGCGCGGGGATTCCCAGCAATGGGACCTTAACAAGTTGCTTCTTTCTTCCACGAATGGGACAGTATATGCTAGATATAAAAAGTATGCATTTATAGAAGAGAAGTAGTAGTATGTATAATAGATACTCATATATCAGTTATGTTATGTTAGTTAGTTTGTTCTCACAAAGTCTAAAGACGAAAGTCTATGATCAGTGCGTCCTACCCATTACGACATACGGAGTCGAAACGTGGACACTGACGGTAGGACTTGTCTATAAATTTAAAATCTCTCAGCGAGCTATGGGAAGGGCTATGCTCGTAGTTTCTCTGAAGGATCGAATACGCAATGAAGTGATCTGACAGAGAACCAGAGCTAATCGACATAGCTGACCGGATTAGTAAGCTGAAGTGGCAGTGGGCCGGTCATATCTGCCGCAGAACCGACAGCCATTGGGGTAAACAAGTTCTTGAGTGGAGACCACGTATTGGCAAACGTAGCGTAGGACGCTCTCAGACTAGGTGGAGTGACGATCTCTGCAAGGCGGCTGGTAAAAGCTGAATGAGCGTAGCCGCGGATCGTGCTCAGTGGCGTGCTTTAGAAGAGGCCTATGTCCAGCTGTAGACTAAGATAGGCTGATGATGATGATATCAGTTATCTGGTTTCGGTAACACAAGCTCTTGATAATTTGTAGAAAATGTACATTTAATCTAATACCAGTTCTTTGTTTCAGGCCTGTTGCATTATACTCTACGGCGGACAGACGATCGACGGCAACATGCGATCAAGTTGTATCTTACTTTGATCAGGAAAATAGTTACTTAAAAGGAAATGTAATCAGAGGCACGTATAATACACAAGTTGGTGCTATGAGTATAAATAATATCGAAGCAGTATTCTTTTAATAACCGGTGGACCATAAAAATGGCTAAATTAGTTTATGTAAATCTGCAGATTAACAACGAGATGGATAAATATAATACTGTAACGAAATTTCAAATAATTATAAAATCTCTTCGATATGTAAGAAAGCGTATAATGTATTAAATTTCAGGCTATCTAACGGATAAAAAACGCTTATAATTAATTTACTCTAATACAACACACTAAACAAAATGTAATAAGTACTTATAAAACAAAAAAGCCTAGTGAATTTTTTGTTGGCAGCTTTTCTTAATAGTTGCCAGTCATTTACTGCACGATGGGAAAATAAATTGGACTATTTTTATGAAGAATTGCGTCTCAAAACAAAGCACTTATTCATTTAATTTCATTCCATTCAATAATAATGTATGTATAACACAAAAAGTGCAGTGAAGTCACTGTAAAAACTATAAAAATTTTATATGTATGATTATTCCTATGTTGCTTCTTTTCCATGTATTTATTCCACCATGGACTTACTATTTATAGTAAACATCAAAAAGTTTGTTCTTTAAATTTCTTAGAATCTGAAACCTGAACATACAAATTATCTTATCAAAACTTACAAAAATTGCGATTGAAATGACGAGCCTATTCTTGTAGTCACTTTTATTTGTGAAATAAGTACAAAACTATCTAGATTTATTTATAATTATGTACCTAAACGTTTCATAAAAGTCGAATTCATAATTAGATCACGGTATAGTCAATATTCATTGAGTCTTATCTAATTGTACTGTTTTTAGGCAACATACTATATCCTTTCGCTGCATCTCTTGTACTGATGTGGGACACGTATGCGATGGTCCTGGGTGTGCCGCAGAAGTCCATATCAGTCAAGTTCACAGATTTGCATCTGTATTCACAACCGATACTGCACGACCGCCGCAGCCTTAAACTGAATATTACTATCCACAGAGGCAATGGGAACTTCGAGGTAAAGTTGTGAGATAGAGATAGAGATAGAGATAGAGATAGAGATAGATCTTTATTTTTTTAAATCTATATTTCCTCAACAGGGTCACTAGCCTTCACACTAGGATCCCCTGTGTCGTGGAGGCTAGTCTCTTTCGTCATGATGGGTCTTGTAACTTACTTTAGTAATAATAATAATAACATATATCTATATAGGGAATGTAAGTGTTGATATATAATGTGTGTGTGTGTGTGTGTGTGTGTGTGTGTGTGTGTGTGTGTGTGTGTGTGTGTGTGTGTGTGTGTGTGTGTGTGCGCGCGCGTGTGTCTGCGTGTGCGTGTGTGTGTGTGTGTGTGTGTGTGTGTGTGTGCGCGCGCGTGTGGCTGCGTGTGCGTGTGCGTGTGTGTGTGAGTGCGTGTGCGAGGGCGTGTCCATGTACGTGTGCGTGCGCGTGCGCGTGTGCTTGTGTGTCTGTGTGTGTCATACAGTACCTAATACTAGAACCGCTTTTCTAGATTATAAATCTAGATTATAGATCCCAGCTTTGAGTAGTTCTGTGACTATTTTAGTTACAATGGAAAAACCTAGTGCTAGAACAATTTCATATAACTTACGTACCTGCTTATCGGTATTTGCCATTCTTTAACTGACTTGAAAATGGTTTTTTGAACATTTTTATTCAGATTCTCAATGGTCACTCTAAAGTGATAGCAGGATTTATCCAACCTGATCTTGAAAAAATACATCCAATGGCGGCCATCAAAGAAGAAAGTAGAAACAATTCCGACAATGTGACACTTACAACTGATGACATTTACAGCTTGCTTCAGGATAGAGACTATTTTTACAGGTAAAGAGATTAGCTCCTACTAATTCTATCTGATAAATGACTAGTTTTTGATGAATTCTAAAATACAGTCGGTCACTCAGTTCCAGCAAAGTGATACCGACACAATTATGAATGAATTGTCAATTCGGTCTAATTACAATAGTTAATTGTTTGATTAACTATTATTATTAATCTGAAGGCGTCAGGACTTGCAGTAATTGAAATAAGGGGTCACAGTTTGTAGATTTACACTAATATGAAGCTGCTAAGCGTGAGGTGTGTGTTGAGCTCGTATTTGACAAACACTGATTTTAAATCTATAAGTTACTAATTTTGTGCCGCGACACCCCGCGCCCGCTCCCTACAATGCGTTCAAAATTGTTTGCCCCGCGCCCATCAATTCTATGTACGCGTCCCTAACAGTGGTCTTATTGTACAGTGGCGAGTTCCAGAGCGTCGACAGCGTCAGCAGTAATTTTGCCACCGGCCAGCTTCAGTGGCACAACAACTGGGTGACGTTCATTGACGGCATGTTGCAACTAAACACGTTGCGACAGTCGCACGACGGTGTCTCCGTACCATCACTTGTGAGGAATATCTCCATAGACATCAAAGAGCACCATCAATGGTTACCAAAACAAGAGGATACATCGATTCCAGTAGAAATATCTAAACAATATGACTATACCAGGTAAAAATATATAAAAGAAGCAAATGGTTTGAGTTCCTATTAGATAGTTTTGGTAGCCATGCGCTGTCAAAGGTAACTTAACATGCCTTTTGCCACTTATAACTTCGTTCATACTTTACATTTGAATAATCCTTCTTATGCTCGCCTTCTTATCCTACTTATAAGCCAAGCATAAAATCAAATCAAATCAAAGTTTATTTTGTAAACATAGGTATATAGCAGATGATCATAATATGTTTTGTCCTTTTCTTCTGTAACAATATTTCGAAATCATATAACTGTGACAAATCATAAATTAGATATTCTTAACTCAAGCTTTGCTTTTAGGCAAGGCGAATAGTGTTAGGATGTAATTGTCAAAAGTAAATTTTTCTCCGCCTGCTGCTTACCATAGTTGTTCGTAGATGTATCTCGAACAGTAACCTAGTAACAAAATAAATGTTTTTAAATGTTCATAGTGTAGGATCGTACACTCTAAAATGATAATTTGATTGATACAAAAGAATACTGTAAAAGTGTTTTATTGATTGAATGATTACATAATTGAATGATAATGATGACGGGCCAGTGGCGTGGTTGGTAAGATACTTGCTTTTCACGCCGAAGGTCGTGGGTTCGATTCCCACACAATTCAGACATTTGTATGATAAACACGTCTGTTTGTCTTTAGTTTGGGTGTAATTGTATTGTATTGTCTTAGATTTACGCGAATATCACTCATTGAAATAAAACTACTTTTTAACGGATTTTATCGCGGTTTATTTTAGATTTTAGATCCCGACGTTTCAAAGTCTTTTCAGACTTCATGTTCACGGGTGGACTGAGATATTTGACGTCCAAAAATATTAATCACAATTATTACTGACTACCTTCAAACATTAATATTTAAGTTGCGTTCCGATTTAAGCAAACTGAGCTCACAGTGTCTTGAATTCTGAGTTGATTTTGCTTGGGTTTTGGTACAAGTAAATTAAGCACTGGGTCCCAAGCTGGTGGTATATTCCAACCATTTTCTCTGTTAAAATTAGGATGTTTTTTAATTTCAATAGCTTCGCGGATCATTCTTGGTAGGAACCGGTTTTCTTTGACAAGGACCTGTGTTTTATCAAATCTCAAGTAATGGTTGGGGCCTTTTTGAGTATGTTCACACACTGCAGATTTCGTTGAGCGTTGATGTTTAACATCAGCTATGTGTTCTTTTACGCGGGTCCCTATACTTCTTTTTGTTTGTCCTATATATGAGAGTCCACACTCACAGTCAATTTTATAAACACCCGCATCTTGTAGAGGGACTTGACACTTGACAGATGGTAAAAATTGACTAATCTTGGTTTTTGGCTTGAAGTAAGTATTTATAGAAGCCCGCTTAAGGATATAGCCAATCTTGTCGGTCACTCCTCTTATATAAGGAAGAATTGCAGGTTGCCTTTCAACTGTAGCTGGTTTTACACGTGATCTGCGGCGACGCGGTGCTCGGAGCTTGTTGTCATGCAATACTTGCTTGACGTACTTAAGCTCTGCGTCAAGATGTTCATCATCACAGATCCCGTGTGCTCTCTGAAACAAAGTTTTGCCCACTCACCACTCAGAGGACACTCGAGAGCACATGTCAAGGATTCCTACCATTTTGTTAGGGAGTTAAAACATCTTCAGCTTGCTGACAATGAAACTATGGTTAGTTTTGATGTTCAGTCATTATTTACTTGTCTACCTGTTAATGACTGCATTGAAATCACTAGAAGGAAACTCTTAGAAAATGATATGCCTGAGGAATATGCAGACATTTTAAAGCATTGTCTAACCAGTGGTTATCTACTGTGGGACCAAAAATACTACGTCCAGCTGGATGGAGTAGCTATGGGTTCTCCAATTTCCCCCGTTGTCGCCGATATTTATATGGAGGACTTCGAGGCGCGGGCCCTGAATACAGCTCCCATCATACCATCTTTTTATAAACGGTACGTAGACGATACTTTTACCATCTTACCAAAAGACAGTGTATCTACTTTCCTCGACCATCTCAACTCCATTAACAACAACATTCAATTCACAATGGAGTTGGAGGCAAATAACACCTTAGCTTTTCTAGATATCCTTATAACCAGGAATCCTAACAATACCTTAGGTCATACAGTTTATAGAAAACCAACACATACAAATAGGTATCTAAACGGTGATTCGCACCACCATCCTAAACAGTTAGCTACCGTGGGCAAAACTTTGTTTCAGAGAGCACACGGGATCTGTGATGATGAACATCTTGACGCAGAGCTTAAGTACGTCAAGCAAGTATTGCATGACAACAAGCTCCGAGCACCGCGTCGCCGCAGATCACGTGTACCTAAAACCAACTACAGTTGAAAGGCAACCTGCAATTCTTCCTTATATAAGAGGAGTGACCGACAAGATTGGCTATATCCTTAAGCGGGCTTCTATAAATACTTACTTCAAGCCAAAAACCAAGATTAGTCAATTTTTACCATCTGTCAAGTGTCAAGTCCCTCTACAAGATGCGGGTGTTTATAAAATTGACTGTGAGTGTGGACTCTCATATATAGGACAAACAAAAAGAAGTATAGGGACCCGCGTAAAAGAACACATAGCTGATGTTAAACATCAACGCTCAACGAAATCTGCAGTGTGTGAACATACTCAAAAAGGCCCCAACCATTACTTGAGATTTGATAAAACACAGGTCCTTGTCAAAGAAAACCGGTTCCTACCAAGAATGATCCGCGAAGCTATTGAAATTAAAAAACATCCTAATTTTAACAGAGAAAATGGTTGGAATATACCACCAGCTTGGGACCCAGTGCTTAATTTACATGTACCAAAACCCAAGCAAAATCAACTCAGAATTCAAGACACTGTGAGCTCAGTTTGCTTAAATCGGAACGCAACTTAAATATTAATGTTTGAAGGTAGTCAGTAATAATTGTGATTAATATTTTTGGACGTCAAATATCTCAGTCCACCCGTGAACATGAAGTCTGAAAAGACTTTGAAACGTCGGGATCTAAAATCTAAAATAAACCGCGATAAAATCCGTTAAAAAGTAGTTTTATTGTAATTGTATTTACAAAAAAAAGTATTATATGTAGTATATTATCAGTTATCTGGTTTCCATAGTACAAGCTCTGCTTAGTTTGGGATCAGATGACCGTGTGTGTTAATGTCCCAATATATATTTATATTAGCGGGCCCCGCAGACGTCGTCCTGCCCGGTAAAGCAGTGCCACCTACTGGGTACTAAAATAAATTAATTATGACTGATTCTCTGACTCACCGAATATAGATTTTATAAAAATCGTCAAGTCGTTTCGAAAGTTTTTTTTTTAATTTTCTGTGCATAAAAACCATCCTCGTACTTCAAGGAATATTCTAAAAAAAAGAATTAGCGAAATCGGTCCAGCCGTTCACGCGTGATGGCGTGACAAAGGGAAATAGGGATTCATTTTTATATATAACTAGTGGACCCGGCAGACGTCGTTCTTCAAGGTAAAGCAGTGTCATCTACCGGGTCTCAGACCTACCGAATATAACCAATAATAAATAATAGGTATCTAAACCTGTATTCGGCACTACTTCGCTTTCTAAATTTTCTTTATTTTTAATTTTTCTCTGCGTAAGAACCATCCTCGTACTTAAAGGAATATTTTTAAAAAAGAATTAGCGAAATCGGTCCAGCCGTTCACGCGTGATGTCGTGACAACGGAAAACGGGTTTCATTTTTATACAAATACAAAAAAAAAATACAAAAATACAAATTTTTATATATAGAAGATTATTATAATAAGTGTACGACATTTGAGTGATACTTGTCTACCAAATTATAGACCGCGTGTAGCAAGAAAAGTGGTTAAAGTAATAAGATCATTCTTTGTATACGTTCACTGGAATGTGACTTGTCCGAAACAAAAGTTATTTTATTGACAGTGAAGTCGAGTTTATGTTGAACATTTGGCATAGCTAATCTATATTTTTCTATACTAATATTATAAAACTGAAGTTTTTTTACTGTTTGAAACAACAGGTCCAATTAGAAAAATTCTTGCACTGTTAGATAGCCCATTTGTTGAGGAAGGCTATAGGCTACTTTATATGTCACAGCTGGGCATGATATGTAGTACACGCGGGTGTAGCCGCGGCGGAAAGCTAATATTTAATGATTAGAATGGGTTCTTTTTACATGAGCGTCGTTTTTTCAGGTGCGGTGGCGTTTTAATGGAAAACGTTGTTTTTGAACATCTACCTCCAAAAGTAGGCCTCAAGACGTCTACAGAATTTAAGGTACTTACCAAACGGTTATATTATTATGTAGGCTAATTCACATAATTAAATAAGTTGAATTGCAGTGCAGTTGCAGTTAAGTTTGATCAAAAAAACAGCCCATTCATATCGTATTTTAGAAATTTTGACAACCGCTGTCATATATGCCCCCATCACGCGAGCTCTTTAGAATAAATATGACAGCGAAACAATTACAGGAATACCATTTTACACTAAGGCGTAAACTTACATGCAACTGCACTGCAACTTGATCGGCGCGTCAAGAAATTACGTGAATTAACCTAATGGTCTTTGGTACTAACTGGATCTTAAACCGAAACTTTTGAGAGCTGAATCACCATTCGTCCGTGGGAGTGCACCTTTTATCTGAATCCCCACACGTGGTCCCCGGGTGGTGCTAATCAGGTGGCAATTAATCAACTGGTAAATTTCTACTGGTAATTAACTGGTGGTAGGCTTCGGTCGTGGTTAGTGACCATCCACCAGACAAAACCGCACCGCCAAGCGGCCTTGTCGTGTTCCGATGCGATGTCTGGTAACACAATTTAAGAGGCGAGTCGGAATTTCTGCTCCTTTAAGGTTTCTAACCATATGGAGCCTTATTCCACTGGCACCTTCTCACCGAAAATCATTCGTAATCACGAGTGAATCGGTATATTAAGCGGGAGCGTCCCATCGTAGACTACATCATTGCTTAACATCAGGCAAGTTGTAGTCAAGTGCCAGCCTAAAGTAGATTAAAAAAACGAATCTCGAAGATTAAATAGCAGACCCGAAAGCGCACTTTACTCACTCGTATGTCTATTGACTGATGATGAACCAGCTTTCTACGTGCGACTTCACCCGTGTAAACTACACGATTTAGATGATCTTCCCCATTGTACCCCTTTACAAAGGAATTAATTAACAACGCAATACACATTGCTTAGGGTTCTCAAGGTTACGGACTAGGTAAGTATGTATTAAGAGAGTTTAAATCATCAGAAGAAGAAGAAGAAGAAAGAAATAAGAAAGAGAAAAATAATAAAATAAGATAGAAAGAAGAAATAAATAAGACCAAATAATAAGACTACAGTTTGACATGTTTTGTCTCTAGATCAATCTGGGTGCAAAAGACTTAATGATGCAAAAAAGTGCGTTGAGAACTGGAAATTACAAGTTAGAATGTGTACAAATTGGAGATTTGGAATCATTAAATTGGGTTGAAGCGCCGCAGGTCACGCGAACAGGAACTTCAGTAACGGTATGTTATATTATTATAACAGAAGGGTTTGAAGATAACATCACGTAGAAACCAATTATTAGATATAAATTTTATTTTATCTTGAAAGTGGCCTTTGCAAGAATAATTCTGCAATTCTGCCAGTCTCAAGTCTAATTAGAAGTAGGTGTACAATCTTTGAACATTTTTACAATAAGAATAAGAAGTGACAAAAAATAACATAGTTTCTAGAAGCTAGTTAAAAACATCAAACTAAAAAAATCAAACTGGTTAAGCCATTGTCAGAATTATGTCAAAATTTATCAAATACTAAGGGTGAATAGTTTCTTGAAGCAAACTGACCGTTTTTTGTTTTCAAGGTTTATTACGTGGGAATCAATTTAGATGACATGAAAACCGCCAGCGGACGTATTTTATCTAGAAGAGGCAAAGGAGATACTTTTGGAATAGACTTCAGTGGCGTAACAGATAGGTATCTAATAAAAAAAACGAGTTTATATTTTCTATTAAACATGGACTAAAACTTTGGAAAATATTAGACTAATTGATATCTGTGTACCTAATAGGAATCAATTTGGAAATTTTAGGTCGCCATCTTGCTGCAGACTATTTTGCTTTTCATCTTCTGTTTGATACCTTTAACATATAGGTTAGGTGCGGAAATAAAGTCGTCACAATTTTGCATGCATTAGGGACGCTTAACAGAACAGGCCAATAAAAGAATCTCATATATAGTGCGATGCAATCATCTCCACCAACAATATTTTTATTTATAGGACGTGGTTCATTTCCAGGATCACAATATTTAGACGCTAATGACTTAACGCTATTATTTCTCAGTGGTGATCGTGTGATGGGATTGTTACCTGCGGGCGCCGCATACCGGAGGGTGAACGCGTCACCGCAGCTGTCGTGGCCGGTGCCGGAGCACTGGAGCCTGGAGGACGCTGCTACTGTCCCTTTGGCCTACGCCTTAGCGTTCTACTGCTGTGTAAGTAATTTGGCTTTTGAAGTAACTGTAGTCAAAATAACGTCCGTAACAAACAATTACGTATAAGTAAGTAGGCATACAAATACTTACGCATTTTTTGAGTGAGCAAATATTTAAGAGGTAGAGTCAAATCGGCTACGATTTAATATCCTTTCTTGGCGCTGTAGCACAGAGGTTGTGAGTTCTAACCATTTCCAAAGAACCTTTTCGGATCTCAATGATGGCCATCAATGTAATCAGCAATGCTATCAATGCCTTCTGTACTCTATTTCTGGATAAAGGCCTCTTCTGAAGCATGCTACTGACCACGATCCGCTCCCGCTGCCCTGCTGAGATTGTCACTCCACCTTCTTGATCGTTACCTACTGTTAAAATCTTTATGTACATTGAAATGAAATTTATTTATTCATTTTTTGATTTATCTTCTTCTTCTTCTTCTTTTAATTATGGCCTCTGCAGAAATTATTCCGCAATTTTGCCAATGTCAAGTTTAAATAAGTATACAAGGTTTTAAAAGATTAGTAGTAAAAAAACTAAAAAAACTGCGACGCTCTAAGACGCCATGATAGTGAGCAAGCATCCTTTTGATTTTTATAGAGTACATCCATAGATTGTCATAATAATAATCATGGCATGACATGGCAATTGTCATGGTATTATATCATACAATAGGTGTTGATTGTTAGTAATTTAGACCTGATTAATATTAAGAATCTTATTTGGAGATGTGAATCCACTTTTAATTTGTAAGGTGTTCTAAGAAAAGGAACAGGAGGGATAGCAGCACAAAATAAAATCTTATTTCAATCTAATTGTCTTCTTCACAAACTTACTGTAGATGTGATTTTTTTGCAGTCCATCTCTTTTAAATTGGCTCCCGAATACACGGTATACGTGCACGGTGGATGTGGAGCATTGGGACAGGCAGTGATATCTCTAGTGTTGGCTGCTGGGTGTAAAGTGCTCACCTCTGTTAGCGACAATCGTAAAAAACGGTTCTTGCGCCGTTTATTCCCGGAACTTAAAGGTTAGTTAAGAACAGTAATTTGTAAGGGTTTGTTTGCTATCATTTCGTGACACCTCATCTTCTTCTTCTTCTTTTAATTATGGCCTCTGCAGAAATTATTCCGCAATTTTGCCAGTGTCAAGTTTAAATAAGTATCTAAGTTTTTAAAGATTAGTAGTAAAAAACTAAAAAACTGCGACGTTCTAAGACGCCATTTTTTTCTCCAAAAAAAAAAGCGACACCTCATCAAAAAATTAAGTCCAGTGACACACTTTCTTAACCTAAATTGTCATTACTCGTTACCGTCTGGATTCTCACTGACAAATAGTATCATTCTCTCAGTGGCACAAGATTTTTTCATATTCAGAACCCGAACTATTCTGAGGAACTTATCGTCTAGAATAATTTTAAAGTGTTCATAGAAAAAAGTTCTTGAATATGATACTATGTTCGTGTATCTTTACTATCAAATTTTACAACATTACAATATTTCTTTGCCCCACAAAACTGTTTTCACTGTTTGTCTGTGGGTATACATAATCAGGTTAACAATGGTTGCCTATAACAGTGTGTAAAATTACAAACTTTAAAATAGGTCGGTATAGGTGTACACTTATAACGGTTTTGTGACGGTTTACGATAATTTTCGTGATAAATTATAACAACTCGAGCATTGATAGCTGTAGCAGTAAAAATAAAGAACAGATAAATCTGAACACTGTATGATTTCAGATGAGAACATTGGACTCTCTAGGGATCCGAACTATGCAGACTTTGTTTTGGGTGCTACCGATGGCGTTGGGTGTGAACTGGTCATCAGCACTGGTGTTGGACATGATATGAAACACGTAAGTCCCACGCCAAAATACAAATGTAATTTAGTAGCCCAAAAGTGGTTCTGGTAGCATTATCAGACAGTTTTAGTCCATTGCCGAACATTATAGGCATTGTCTAAACTAGATACTACGTTACTCAGGAATTGTCCACTTAGCTCGATCTAGCTCTTTCCAACCACTTCACGGATATCGCTATACCCATTTAGGCTTTATTAAATGTTGTTCATTCTAGCGTCACTGCTTGATAACGGCAGAGGATAACATTTTAAGAATCCTATCTTGGAGCTAAATATATAACGACCATTGAACGTGTGTGTGTGGGCTGACTGTCCAATTCCTAAATAGTTCAAACAGGATGCATAGGTACCTAACTTAGTTCTTCCAGTGTGTGAGAATTAATTTCTTAGAAATCGTCCCAAACATTTGACATTTTAATGGGTCGATCATTTTAATATTATTTTAAATTTGAACAGGATGCGACAAGAGCTTGTGCTGCCAGTGGTTTAGTGATTGATCTGACTCAACTCCAAGAGAGATCTAATTTCTCTTACGGGATGAGCAACATGACTAAATCGAGGGGTTACATGATAGTCGACTTGCAATCCATATTGGGAAATGAGGATACTGTTCGCGTAAGTATTGAGACTGTCCTCTTTAAGGTAGATGATTTATGGATGGAGATGGAGTGCACAGCATTACCTATAACCAATTAAACAGCTTACCAGATTTTTGTGTTAAAGATCTAATAGATAGAAAGCTGAGTGGTTGAGTGCTTGAAAACAATGACATGCAAAACAATTACTGAACATTACTTTTAAGAATTTGTAAAAAACATCCCATGCGGGGTAAATATGAGGTTGCAGTATGAACGCATCATTATCTACAAGTCTCTATCCTGTAATTCCCCGCGCTTACGTTAACTTGAATACAGAAATTATAAAGAGATTGTTCTGAGGGTTTCGTTAGTGATGATATTAGAAATTGGGGAAATGATATGTATTTTATATCTAAATCTACCAAAGCTATATTTAGTACAAGTTTCCTCAGAACAAAATTTTGTTTGTGTATTAGCAATTGCAAACGCTGATTAGCCACGGGATAGCGTGTGGATACGTGCGTCCCCTGTCGCGTGTGACGTATGCCGCGCAGGAGGCGCCGGCCGCCTTCCGCCTGCTCGCCGCCAGCCAGCACCGCGGCCGCGTGCTGCTGCAACTTACTGATACTATGCCACATGTCATCCCAAGGTATCTTTAGTCCTACTAATATTATAAATGCGAAAGTAAATGTGTGTGTGTGTGTGTGTGTGTGTGTGTGTGAAAGTTTGTTACCGCGTATCTCCTTAACCACTCAACCGATTTTATTTAAATTTGAAATGTAGGTATTGTATACCCTAGAATAGGACATAGGCTAATAATATTGTCAAAAATCATCCCCTAAGAGGGTTATACAGAGGGATGAAGTTTGTATGCAACTTTTTTTTCCTTGGTCCTATTTACTTCAAATTCAGTACACATAAACCTAAAGACAAATAATGAAATACGTGTTTTTTATTTCTCCAAAATTACCCCCAAGGGGTGTAAAAAATGAGATTTATTGTAAAAATTAAAATTTCTCTGGATCTGTTTAGTCTCAAGTCCGATTCACTCTAAATTCGGAAAGAAAAATGAAAAGAAATTATGAAACACGTGTTTTTTATTTTCCCAAAACTACCCCCAGGTGGGGTGTAAAATACGTTTTCTTGGAAATACTAAATATTCCATAACTGATTAATCCTTGGTCCGATTTAGTTCCAATTCGGTATAAATAAAGCCTAAAACAAATAATGAAACACGTGTTTTTTATTTTTTCAATATTTTTTATTTCTATCATAATACTAAGCGGGCGAAGCCTGCGAAATTATTCTGAGTGTGATTTCCTTCAAAGTTGATATCAATACTCCTTCGTGATTTTGATCTAAATTCATTTTTATTTTGACACAATGACATGTTTGATAACTCTTTGCGATGAAAACAATTCGAAATTTAAATTTTTGTTGCTCTTGGTATTTAAATGAAAAACTTACATTATGGCCTAAGAGCCGTAGTATTTTTTTAAATCCCTATAGATTTATGGATATGCCTATGGGGGCTTGCCGATTTTAAAATGTTGCTTACACGCCTACACTACTAAACTAATTTTGTATGGAGATAGTTCGAGATCCGGGAAAGGATAGTTTTATCCGACTGCGAAAAAAGAGATTAATGGTTTAGCGGGAAAACCGCCATCCGCGGGCGAAGCCGCGGGCGGAAAACTAGTATTTATCAAAAAGCTTCGTAAATTGTTGGAATAAATAACCACTATTTAAGACATTTTGTTTAAAAACCGTCTTTAAAAATGTGTAAGTTATTAATATGGATATAGTGCTTATAATTGTTTTATGTTTGTTCGGATATTCCCCAAATTCACAATCTGAATTATTCAAAAATCAGAAAAAGACCCTAATAATGAAGCTGGATTCGATGGCTTCCCTGCGTTATTCGTTAGGGTTACTGCTGTCAATTTGTATTAGCCTGTCTGCATTATTTGTAATAAGTTTTCGTGTAGGCTGATTCCAAAGGTGTGGAATCAAGCTTAATTTACATATATTTAAAAAGATGGATCTAAAAATGACGTGAAGCAATACAGTGGTCTGTATTCTGTCAGCCTGGTCTAAGCTTTTTGACAAGTTGGCAAACTATAAAATTCACCCAACCCTTCATAACATTATATTCTTTAGCAACATGGATTGGTTAAGAATCGAACAACAACATCATAATTATTCATATTTGCAAACTATTAATTTGAAAAAAATGGCAAACACATTCAGGTGAATACTATGTACCGATCTTTAGAAGGCTTTTGACAAGGATGACTTTCTTTTTTTCTTATTATTCTAAAATAGACCTGTGCTTGACTACAACTTGCAATGATGTAGTCTACGATGGTACGCGCCTGCCCACCATACCGATTCATTCGTGATAACGAATGATTTTCGGTGAGAAGGTGGCAGTGGAATGAAGCTCCATGTGGTTAGAAATCATGAAGGAGCAACAATTTCGACCCACTAAATGGTGTTATCATACATCGCACCGGAACACGGCAAGGCCGCTATGATAACCTTTTACAGTAAATTGTTTATAATAAGATTTGAAGCAATTTGTTGCGTTGATTTGTGACTTATGGGAAAACTGACATTGAGAATCAGACTTGGCACAGTCTTGTACAGCCACTATCGCACGAGGTGCGCGCCTCCTCTGAAGTCCTACACGGCTCAATTATTAGCCAGCATTAAAATTTAAAAAACCGCAGCAAAACCAGTCCATCCATAGAAGCTAGGTTGCTACAATTTCTTACTTACCCTTTCTTTTTGTCGGGCGTTAAATCAGAAAATGCAAGCAGTAAGTGTAATAACTAAAAAATCTCGACAGGATGTTGTGCCGCTCCGACACAAACCACGTGATGGTGTGCGCAGACGCTTTTGGACTACGAGTAATTGATAGGCTTGTGGCTAGGGGAGTGAGAACCCTATACATTCACTACAAGAATGCGTCCAGTGCTTACTTCCTCTCAAAGAAAAGGTTTGTCTAAAATTGCTTTACTGCTCACTTTTCTTTATATTGACTCCAGATAACATACTAGGATTTATTTGAAAAATAAATAAGGGGTTAAATATGTGATTGAATAAATTCGTATGGTATCTAGGATAGTTTAGGTTCTCCACAATTTTGTCCCATCGAGCCTCATTAAGAGTATTGTGAAGATGGATATTAAAAAAGAAATTCTCGGCGTCTCTGATGCTATAGGACTTAATATAAGGTTCTTCTTAATACAGATAAATTTACTCATTGTATTTACTTTGTATTTTTTTTAATTCCAAATTAAGCTTGACTGCAACTGTCCTGATTTTCAGCGATGAGGTATGCAACAATACAACAGTCTATGCAATTCACTTGTAATTACGTATAGTTTGTGATGAAAAGGTGAAAGTGAAAAAGGTTTCATTTAGTTAACCACAATGAAAGTATGATGGAGCAAGTATTGCCGTCCAGCTTTTCCTATTTTCAAATAATATCTTTTGCCCACGGTTACGCCCGCTTAAGCCCCCAAAAAGTAGCTTATGTGTTAATTTAGTCCACGATACAAGTAGGATAATAGTAATAACCTTGATTAATTTTAGATCTTGGGAAAACAAAGATGTTAACGTCACTGTCCTAACAGAAGACATTGACAACAAGCAAGGACTTGATGGATTACTAAAACAAGTGACAGCGAGCGAGCTAGAAGGTGTTTACTTTGTAACTGAAGGCAATCATCTAGACAAACTTGTAGAAAACTTCGATAGAGAACTTAGAAAAATGAAAATTAATCCTAAGTGAGTAAAATAAGTTTTAAAATCCTAAGTAGGTAAGTATTTAAAACTAAATTTTAAACCTAAGTCATTCAGTATCAGCCGGAGTGATGCAGTTTTGAAGATTGTGGTTGAAATTTATAGCATGGCTTTTGAGAACGTGTGCAATCATTGTTTGTTTGTATCAGTGAAGGATAACATCTTGCGGCATGTCTAATCATTGGAGGACATGTAACATCCACCAAACTGCTGGTCAGCGTGTGAGGATTAAGGCCTAAAATTTTTTCAAGTCGTTAGATAGTAGAGAGAAGGCCCGTGCCCGGGAGTGGGACTCTCATCTTATAACAGACCTTTTCAATTCAACTAATATTTACTATATTTATGTATAGATACTTTGCCGTATTAAGTGTTGGTAATACACATGTTGCGGAAGATGTTTGTCGTGACCGAATTAAAATGGGTATCAATGCAGTGAATCTTCTAATACTTGAAAATCATGTAAGTTTTATAATATTTCTCACAGGTAAAGTAAAGGATAAGCCACAAAATTACTTACATTACACTACATTATTTACATAACTAAACGCCTGTTAGTGCTTTGAATAATTAACTTAGAGATGCTAATGTCGAGAAAACAGCGGTGCCACGGTGGTATTAGGTCATCATAAAGTCAAACATCGTAAAGTCTTTGTAAATGAACTAGTAATTATTTCAGAGCATAATTATGACATCCATCAACCCGCACGTAGGCAGCGTACGGATTAAGGTAAAACTCTTTTAACTCCTACGATAGCTAACAGAAGACCCATGCCTAGCGGTAGGACACCAAAAAGGGTTGAAGTGAATGAACACGAAGATAAAACGCGTGCAGTCAATGAGGGTATATTTTATTTTTATTTTCATTTTTTTTTTCATTTTAATTTTATTTTCGCTTCAGAATAGATACAGTTCTTCTAATATCTATTTTTATTTAGAAGAAATATTTTGTCCCCTACAAACTTTTCATTCATATTTAAGTTGAGGGTTGTAACATCAGTTGATTGATTGGCATAGGTTAGCCTACCAGATCCATTCACGTTGGACGTAGCAAACGTGGATTTCGTAATTGAAGTTCCTAGCATTCCACAAGCAGCAAGTTTTTATTTGTAGGAGAATTCATTCTAGATGTGTTTTGTGCAACAGGTAAAGCCAGGTAACGAGACTATTGACGTTGTGGAGCGTGCACTGGTGGTGGGACCGGCCATTTTAACAGCATCAGTAACTTCAGGTGCTAACAATAATGTGGTAGAACAAGTTCTCAAACTAGCAGGTATGACTGCTGTATCATGACTAACGATGATAGTTATCAGTAGGTATAATGTTATTAAGCAAATATTTTATTATAATTGTAATATTACTTACAGATATCCAAGTTCAAGAGTACGATAATAAGGACTTATCCTTGGCAGAACTTGGCTTACAGACCAGCAGGATACCTTGGATATCGCGTTTCTTGAAAATCTCATACAACATTGTATATGATGACGTCAAAATCTCGTCGATGACTATAAATTCGTAAGAATTTTCAATCACAATTCGTGTTTAAATTGACAGCGACATCTTGTATGGTATTGAATTTAAATTGAGTTCAAACGAATTTTTGCAGATTGAAGGAATTACAAAAGGAACTTGTACCGGAGCCCTATAGAGAAACAAAGGGCTGGGCAATGTACTTCAAATTTTTAGGCACTGACGAACTCGTCGCGTCTATTGAAATTAAACGTATGCCCACTCTTGGCAATTTTTCAACGTTGGTATGTGGCTATTAACATTCCATAACTTCAGACAAATTACTAAGTATCTTTAATTTTACACGTAATGGGAGTTGTTTTGAAAAAAAAACGGGTTC
This sequence comes from Meganola albula, assembly GCA_936450015.1. Lineage (NCBI taxonomy): Eukaryota > Metazoa > Arthropoda > Insecta > Lepidoptera > Nolidae > Meganola > Meganola albula. The sequence goes on from OW388171.1 coordinate 4,041,466, forward strand.
TTATTAATTTTAAAGGTTTATTTTTACCGTACGACATCCTGCCCGATGTTAAGCAATGATACAGTCTACGATGGGACACGACCGTCCAATATTCCGGTTCACTCGTGATTACGGATGATTTTCGGTGTGAAGGCGGCAGTGGAATGAGGCTCCATATGGTTAAAAACCATAAAGGAGCAATAATTTCGACCCACTCTTAAATGGTGTCACCAGACAATGCACCGGAACACGGCAAAGCCGCTTGGCGGTGCGGTTTTGTCTGGTGGGTGGTCACTAATCACGGCCGAAGCCTAGCGAAGCCAGTTGATTGATGCGGGGCGGGGAAAGGATGCGTTCAGAAATATTACTAAAAAGTAATACTTGTTTAGTTTTAAATTGTAATGAGTTTAAGGGCGCACATTGTATACCATTTTTATTAATATTGTCGCGGCTTCAAACAGGCTTGACCACACCTCCTGGGGCAGTTTAAAAAAGACACATATTTCAATTTCGTTTGTAAATAGGACCACTGAACAATAGTTACATACAAACTTTATTTGTCTTTTAGGGAAAGATTTTTAAAAATGTTATAACCAATGTTCTATTCCAGAGCTGTGATATTTCCTTTTGTTTAAGGACAAAAACTTGAACGAACCGATCATAATTAGCTACCTTCACCGATACCCCGCCAACTTTTGACGATAACAATTTCATACAGGATTTGAAGAAAGTGGGTACCTTTAAGTAGTGGCTGCAGAAGAGGCCTATGTTGTTTAGCAGTGGACTAAATAAGCGACATGATGACAATAACTGGACCAGTGATTAAGCATAAACATTCGTTCTTTTACAGAGGGATGACGAATATATCGACGGCATTCCAAACTTGTGCATAGTACCGGGATTGGACGGTTATCACTCGAGGTTCTATACCCTTTGCGAGGGATTGAAGATACCAGCACTGGTATTGCAGCCAACCCTCGACTACGCACATGACTCTATCCAAGATACTGCCAGGAAAATGACTAAGGTTATTATGGTTTTATTTTCTGACGATAGGAGGTCACATTTTAGGAATAAGTTTTTTGGGGGCTGAGTCACCTTCGTCCGTGGGTAAATGGTGGTGTGTTACCTTTAATTGAATCCCTAGGTCCCCGGGTGGTGCAAATCAGGTGACAATCTACTGGTGGTAGGCATTGGCCGTGGTTAGTGACCACCCACCAGACAAAGCCGCTCCGCCAAGCGGCCTTGCCGTGTTCCGGTGCGATGTTCCGGTTTGACGGGCCGGTGGTGGCGTGGTCGGTAAGGTACTTGCTTTTCACGCCGCAGGTCGTGGGTTCGATTCCCACCCGAGACAAACATTAGTGATGAACATTTCTGTTTGTGTCGAGTCTGGGTGTAAATATCTATTATAAGTATATATTTACAAAAGAAAAGTATTATAAGTATATAGTATATTATACCAGTTATCTGGTTTCCATAACACAAGCTCTGCTTAGCTTGGGACCAGATGACCGTGTGTATTGATGTCCCAGAATATTTATTTATTATTATTTATTATTTATGTCTAGTGACACCATCATAAGAGGGTGGGTCGGAATTGTTGTCGTTTGGGGTTTCTAACCATGTGGAGGCTCATTCCACTGCCACTTTCTCACCGATAATCATTCGTAATCACGAGTGAATCGGTATACTAGGCTGGCGCGTTCCATCGTAGACTACATCATTGCTTAACATCAGGCAAGTTGAAGTCAAGCGCCAGCCTATCGCAGAATAAAAAAAATTAAAAAAACAATACATTATTGACGGACCGGTGGCATGGTCGGTAAGATACTTGCTTTTCACACCGCAGGTCGTGGGTTCGATTCCCACCCAAGTCAGACATTTTGTGTGATGAACACGTCTGTTTGTCTTGAGTCTGGGTGCAATTATCTATATTTAAGTATGTATTTAGTAAAGAAAAATATTATATGTAGTATATTACTTACCTACCAGTTATCTGGTTTCCACAGTACAAGCTCTACTTAGTTTGGGATCAGATGGCCGTGTGTGTTAATGACCCTCTATATTATTATTATTCTAACTACAAGTTAATCGGTATTTACTGTACCTACTCGTAGACCGCATCATTGCTTAACAACAGGCAAGTTAGGTTCAAGTGCAAACCTATTATACGATACAAAAAAAAATGTTCTAGCTGTCATTTGACACGTTGCATATTGTAATGTAAGAATCTTTATTTTTTTATTCCTAATGAAGCCTCAAAAAGTGGAATCCATGTTTAAAATTCATTTATTTACCTAGAATATGAAGTTTCCCTTGAAGTCGCCAATTCATTTAATAATCTCGGAGCTAATCGGTTGTGACGGACATACAGACACTCTGCTGTCTGATTTTTTTATCCTGAAATAGACCTGCGCTTGACTACAACTTGCCTGATGTTAAGCAATGATGTAGTCTACGATGGGACGCGCCTGCCCAATGTACCGATTCACTCGTGATTACGAATGACTTTCGGTGAGAAGGTGTCAGTGAAACCATAAAGGAGCAACAATTCCGACCCACCCTCTCTGCATGGTGTCACCAGACATCGCACCGGAACACGGCAAGGCCGCTTGGCGGTGCGGCTTTGTCCGTTTTTAACTTTCAAGGAAGAGGACTTTAAAATATATGTATATTTTTATATTCCGTACCTTACAAGGCTTAGACAATTGAAGGAGACGTGACCTACAGAGTACGGCTGATGGAGACTATTTAAAAGACTTGGATAGATAGAACTATAAAGGAGACGTTCAAAAAATGTATAGAGCCTGGGATTAAAATAATTGTAAATTTGAACAGCAATCTGAGTTACATAGGTTAATAGAGCATAATTTATTAAATTTTTTGGTGTATTTAAAATAATTTTACACCCCCCCGTTTTTAAAAAAATTGAAATTGAAAATAAGAATCCTTAATGCAATATTATGATTATTGCAATTAGCAACCCCATGGTCAAATGTCAATTGAGCAACCAAAAAAATCAAAATTATTTCGACGCTGTCAATCAAACTGATCAATGACAATGACATCATGACGTTTCCCGTAATTATATTTTTTTCCACGCGTTTTGTTATTACAATATTAAGATAACAAATATTTTTCGTCATAATTACATTAAGCTGCAGCTAGAATAATATTACAAGAGAAAAGTACTGTAACAGAATGCAATTGTTGACGTGATTGCAATATTTATACTGCTTAGGAAACGGATAATTAAAGGTAATGTGCGTTTTGTTTTTCTATTACATTTTTTTGATTTTTACAAAAATGGTTGCTCCTAAAATTCGTGTTTAGTTAAATTCTAACAGCTTATTAAATAAGCTTTCCAATGAGGTATATCACATTGGTGTTCAAAATTCTAGCCCACTTTTGACCTCTCCTTTATTGTTAAACGTGACTTTATGCTAAAGATGGGAATGAAGTTAAAATGAATGCACCCGGTTTGCTGTCGGATTATGCACTGTCGCGCACGGTATCGTGCGCGGCTAAGTAAAGTTGCTAAGTCGCTGGATCAGCAAATCGGTGTTCGATCGTATTGTATAGAACAACAATTTAACAAGGAACTGGTATTGCGCGCGTTCCACTCTGCCGAACTACAACAACTAACAGATTGGATGCAAAAACTGTTTATGTTTTGTTTTGAGTGTAGTTTTTATTAAAATAAAATGTACCTGTGCAATTGTAAAGACGCTTCAACTTTTACATGTGTGCTGAATGTGGTTACCTCCCCAGAAACTGGCAGAAACAATTTGGTAATAGAAGTTGCGTACACCTCTCCTGTTTTACTTGCTCTAAGTCAAAAGGCACTAGTAATTATAATGTTGATCGATTGAATTTTAGTTTTTTTGCAACTGACTAAATAAACTAAAAACTCTTCACCACCCTTTTATTTTTAAATCTATTTAATAAAAAAAATACATACAGTTGAACATATTTTTGGAAGTCGGTTAGAAATAAATCAATGTAGGTATTGCTATGCGCAAAACTCGAGAACGATTGAAACGATTTCGCTAATTATTTTTTTAGAATATCCCTTGAAGTACGAGGATAGTTCTTACGCAGAGAAAAATAAAAAAAAAACTGCTCCGAAACCGTGTGACCTATAAAATTTATGACATCTTATATCTATATTCGGTCTGAGAGTCGGTCGTAATCAATTTTCGGACCCGGTAGGTGGCACTGCTTTACCGGGCAGGACGACGTATGCGGGGTCCGCTAGATTTTAATAATTTAAGATTTTTTTCTATTTCAGCTCCTATTAGAGAGAATTGGCATAAAAAATACTTTCTACCTACTAGGGTACGAGAGTGGAATCATGGTGGCACTAGAAATAGCTGCTTTGTTAGAGGAACAAGGTTTGTAGCCTTCATTTTAACTTTTTCAAACGTAAATACAAATCATTTATTCGATAATGTAGTTAAGGTTTCAAATAGGTGTCATATTCAGTTAGGGGGTGTCCATTAATTACGTGAGGCATTCTTGAGAATTTTTTGACCCCCTCCCCGCTTGGTCAGACATTGTAAGATTTACCTCAACTCCCTCTCCCCTCCCCAATTTCACGCAAGATTCTTCGAAACTTGTATTTAGGCTGTAAACGGTCAATCTCAATCTGGTCACGCTGGTGTCGATACAGCTAAACAATCGAGCGCTACTTCGCTGCGAAGTTCGTACGAATACGACAAATGTCTTATGTTTTGCCATATCTCTGCAAATAATGTAATGTTAAACCATTTTCTGTAAGAAATATTTTTGCCAAGACTTGGAAATATGGAGATTTGGAAAGATTTAGCTTTATCCCCTCCTAGAACACCTTACGTATTAATGGACGCCCCCTTAGGCCGCTACATTGTACTCTAACTGCCTCATTCATAAAAAAGTTATAAGAACTCTTTAGATAAAATGGACTTTGTCTCTTTCTTACTAGTATAAATGTCAAGATAGCAGACAAAGACAAACGAATTATAAACCTATTTTAGCTATAATGAGCTTAAAATAAGTTTTCTGAAAAGTGTACAAATCATTCACTTCTAACCTTTTTTTTATTGTCCCACTGCTCGGCACGGGTCTTTTCTCAACTATCTTACGAGTTGCTTACGAAATTCTCTAATTTAGGCCTTAATCCACACGCCAGCCAAGTGCGGGTTGGAGGATGTCACATGTCCTCAGATGATTAGTTCTAAGACATACCGGATTGCTCACGATGTTTTTCCTTCACCGATATTGAGCAGCGGCGATGAAACAATTCACACAAAGATATGTGGGCGCGACTGGCTATCGAACCTACAACCTTGTATTTCTAATGCGAAGCCCGTATCGCTGCGCCACCGCTGCTCAAACAAATCATTATTACAATTAAAATAACAATATAAAATGGTTATTATGAATAATTATGGTGCCATCGACATACATGCTTATAGTATTCACTGGAGGTACCTACGGACCTCGCCTTACAAATATAAGGTCGCGAGTTCGAATCCTGGTCGTGCCCACACATATTTGTGTGAATTGTTTCATCGCCGCTGCTCAATGTCGGCGAATAAAAACATCTTAAGGAAACAGGCATGTCTAAGAACTAATCATTCGAGGACATGTGACATTCACCAACCTGCACTTGACCAACGTGTGTGGCTTTAGGCCTAAACAATCTCAACTCGTAAGATAGTTGAGAGGAGACCTGTGCCCAACAGTATGACACAAAAATAATAATAATAATAATAAAAAGTTTATTTGCCAAAAATATTACATAGATATGCGTAGCAACATATATGTACAATGTTTCAAATACCTAACCAAAATTCTAAAAAGAGTAGACGTAAGTTGATTCACCTCTGTGTTTGAGTTATGTAGCCGTGAAGTTATAATAATTGTGTTCGCTTGTTCCAGGCCTTACTGGGACTGTATTTTGTCTTGGACACTCGCCAAGAGAGCTTCAACAACTCTTTAATAAATTCACATCTAGCTTCGCAACCGAAGAAGAGTTACAAGATTCTTTATTAGAATATATGACCTCGTTTATCTCAGAAGCTGAAACAGATATCCATATCCCTAATAATGCAACGTGGGAGTCCAAAGTAGATTTTTGTGTACGAAGCTTGCTAGGACGCGTACCACATTCTGCGCAGTATACGAAGACGCTGATAACAGCTGCGTTGACGCGCGTTCGTCAGTTACAAAACTATAGTTGTGAAGCACCTGCGCGTGCGCTGCGCTCGCGGATAATACTACTGCGCGCTAGTGGTGCGCACGCGTGTTATGACGAATCTGTAGACGATCTGCAGTTGTATTCACTCCAAAAAGTATCTGTTTACCAGTTGGAGGCGCCGCTGGCAGACGTGGCAATGGATCTCAATTGTGCTAATATTGTTAATTTGCATATAGATCCTGCCATATTGAAGGAATTTGAAAACAAAAATATTTGCAACACTTATTTGATCAATGAAAATGGTTTTGATATTTTAATTTAGCTCTTTGGATGGCCTGGTGGATAGTAAGGACCCTGACTGCTAAGCCGGAGGTCGTAGGTTCGATTTCCAATCAGTACAAATTTATGTGTGATAACTGATAAGCATCATTGTTTGTTTTCGGTTTAGGTGTTATTTTTCCCTTTTATGTTATACTAGCTTTCTGACAGCGGCTTCGCCCGTGTGTATGTCGGTTATCGCGCCAAAACATTACCTTCTTTTTGCGCAGTGGGATAAAAACTATTCTATGTCCTTTCTCGGGTCTCAAACTACCCCCATACCCTATTTCATCCAAATCGGTTCAGTAGTTTAAGCGGGAAAGCGTAACAGACAGCCAGACAGAGTTACTTTCGCATTTATAATATTAGTAGGGATTATTTTAATAATAAGAAGTGTATTGTATTCAGGTAGTTTATCAGTTCCTAGTACCCATAATACAAGCAAATATAATTGCTTCATTTTTAGACTAGATGGCGCTGTGTGATTAAAGTTATTAAAATAGAAATATGGATTAAATATTGTTTTATTTACGTATTCTCCCTTGAATAATTATTAACGGTCATAGGCATAGGTCCCACTGCTGATGATGAACGAGAAACGAGTAGAACTAGAATCTATGAACAATTTGGCGAGCAGCGAGACGCGAGTAAACTATTACGGCCTTTTTTATGAAAAGTAATAAGTATCTTGACTTTAAATGAACTTTGTCTCTTTCTTACTAATAGAAATGTAAAGATGATAAACAAAGACAAACGAATTATAAACCTATTTAAGCTATAATGAGCTTAAAATATGTTTATGAATACGGAGGACAATATATCGGTGAGTTCATATGGCAGTGATCACCAGATACACCTTATTACTCAATAGCTTTTCGCCCGCGGCTTCGCCCGCGTGTATGTCGGTTATCGCGCCAAAACATTACCTTCTTTTTGCGCAGTCGGATAAAAACTATCCTATGTCCTTTCTCGGGTTTCAAACTACCTCCATACCCAATTTCATACATATCGGTTCAGTAGTTTTTGCGTGAAAGCGTAACAAACAAACTTACATTCGCATTTAAAATATTAGTATAGATATAGATATAGATGCATCTCGACAGGACACCTAACAACACCACAGAAAGCTAATCAATATTTCTGCCAATGATTACAGCATCGCCTTAATTACAAATATTCACAAAATGTTTAGATTGAAATAGATTTGTTGGCACATCTACTTCTCAATGCATCGGCTGTCATTTTATACTGTCATCGCGTCCGTCTTTGAAGTCACCTGTCACTCGAGAATGTCATTATGAACGAATGAATGAACACCGAGCGCGGGTGAAGCGGCCATCTTAGAATGGCTGACATTGCGTGTTGAACCGTTTTGGCGTACGGTAGTGCAGATGCAATAACGTGCTCGGTGAACGTTACTATTTAATCCAACGTAATCTTAACGATCTGTAATTACCTGTTAGAATTCATGATTGTGCTATCGAGAGATGGGGGTGAAGTGATATTTGCTGTAGTTATTTTATTGAAATACCGTCTTCTTACCCGATTATTCACGCCTACCTAAAGTTGTCTGCTAGTCTTGATATTTTTAAGTCTAAAAACCTTTCAAAAGCCTTCAGATTTCTTTTTGTGCGGACAAATTCGTTTTGTACACACCACGTGCTTACCCAACCGGCCTCAGACATTTTTTATTTTTTCCTTTTCGGCGATTGAGTCGTTTTCGACTATTCTGCCCGTGTCGAGTTTGAGGTGGCCGGAGCGGTGTTGGTGCAGGCCGACCTTGATGTTTTAAACTTTGAGGTAAATGTTAGTACCTTGTAAGGACGGGACAAGGGTTAGTAATGACATTTATTAGAATAAATATAAAACTTATGTAGGTAATATACTAAAAGAACAGGTATAAGTTATACATAATAAATAAAACAAATAAATATCTAACTATATAAACATAAATATAAATATAGAGCTTCACATATGACCGACTTGATAAAAGTGGAAAGATCTCAAAGGTCTATCCTAAAAGTCACATATAAAAAATCAAGAAGATTCCCCACTGATGATTTATACCAACTAACAAACTTGCTCAGGGTGCGTCAGCTGTACATCATGAACGTGATACTTAAATTTCACAAAGTGGCTTACTTAGAAATGGTAACGTCTGAACGTTCTCAAAGAAAACCTAAATGGCGCAGACCACAGTGCAGACTAGATTTTGGTAAACGCCAGTTCTCTTACATGCAGTTCTCATAAAACAGCTAAATTAACATGTTAAACATGACGAGGTCAAACATCATCAAGTGCCCTGGGGACAAGGAAGGTAGTCATCAGGAGATAAGGACAAAGGACACAAGGGACGACTGTTTAAGACGGCCTCCACTTGTGCGAATCAATAAAGGTGAGAATTGAGATGTGTGTCTCCCATAACACGTTTTATGTATTTTGCGGACTTGACTCCAGTCTCCCAGTCACCGCCAACATGAGGAGCGTGAGCAGGTGAGAAATTAAATTTTATGTTTTTATGAACTGCAAAGTCAGAGGATCATTATTTGTTTTTTAAGCTCCTATTTACTTGCAGCGATTTAAAATAAATTTATGTCTGTAATTAAATTATCCTTAACAAAAAAAGGCTATGACAAATTAATAATTTTTAATTTACTAATTATATGTAAGTTCTTTAATGCTGCGTGCATTAAAGCGGGAAGCATTCATACTGAACTATGCGACTTATGTAATATAATGACTCATCTAACTCGTTCACAGCGAGCGACGAAATCAGTTTGTTTTTATAATTACGTATTGTACTAACAAAATATTTCGAGTCAGCATCGAGTGATGTTAACTTTAACCGAATAACTAATTATTTTTTAAACTTGAGTTGAGAAGTTCCAATATGTAGATAGGAAGTAGATACAATTATTTAATTGAGTTTGTATTTTAGGGTCAAAAGGCAACAAATTTATGAAATTATGAATTATTATTTATGTATTTAAAATTTGGATGCTGTAGAAATAAGAAATAAAGTTAATTCCACCTTATTTTTGCAACGGTCATTACCGGTGGACTTTGATCCCGCCGTGAAATTGCACAGGTGGAAGGCAAATTCTTAAACTAAAGGAATTCAAAAGGATATATGGAATGTAACTTATATGTCCGATGCACACGTGGACGTTCTGCTTTCCTCAATTTGTAGGACTTTTCGTACACCTGGGTCTATGCTTTAGCTGCACCAATGCTCAGGGCTCGCTGACGAAGCTGGCGTCTGCTCTCGTACTACGGGTTTCGTCCTTATGTGGTCTCGATTAACTCGTGGTACACCTCGTCGGACTTCGCAGCCTATTTCAGATCGCGTCTTGTCTCGGTCGCCAATGTTCGATATCGCTGTTTTCGGCTGGTTATCGACGTCTGATTTTTTAGTGAATAATACTATTTTTGAAAGTTGACATGAATTTATTGAGTAATGATAAAAGTATATATGGAAACGGTGCGCTCGTAGGCGCGATTAGAATCATTCTCTCTTCTGGTTTTTAACATTTTTTATTTTATTAATTTTTCTTCTACCGTCAATGACGGAACGCCTGCCAAAATTTTATAGCAAGTTCACTATTCATTATTGTTCTTCGACTTGTGTCGAAGGCGCGCCGCAACAGTAGTTTCTCAGTGATTCTGCCGCATGAAAGATTCTCAACATGCCAAGACGAAAGCAAGTAGCTTTGCGGAACATGCCACTATCCAGCATAGTGCCCAAGTTTGGTGAAGGTACCCCCCTCCCCCCACAGCCAGCAACCGGGTCCGCTCCGCATTGTCCACCGAAGTGATGTTGAAGTTGTCTCGGAAAAGACTGCAGAGCTACCGATCTGACTGCCTCTGGGAGATAGGTTACCGGAAACTTTTGTGTTATTGAATAATTATATTAATTATTTATTTATTATATTGCCAGTTGCCACATCGATCCGTTGATATTTAGTAATGATAATGTCGACAACTAAACTCTAGAATAAATTTCAATGCCAAACAAAATTGAAACTTAAGTGTGAATATTATTTATTGTGTTATTTCTGTCAAATAGTTCGCTTGTCTAACGTTGACCCTAATTGTTATTCAGTAAGATCAATTGTGTAGTCAATTACATCATCAATTACTGCAGGTGAATAATTGTTGGTAGGTACGAATAATTTTGTTAGTGAAAGAAGATTAACTTTTAGGAAAATGAAGTTAAATTTTCAAAAACAAAATCGATAGCATACGTATTCTTAACTATTCTTATCCTCCAGTCACTTCCACACTATTTTTTTTGCTGATGATCTAACCCAATTAGCCGGATTAACTCTATTGGTTCACCGGACTTTTTCTGTGAGCCGTCCGACGCACAGTGGTCTGAAAATCGAGCTCCCCTTTCATAGAAAGTCAATGTGGGATATTCATAAAACTAAAATATGGAACGTCTCAGGTATACATTCCTTTAATGCATATTTTAGTATGAATGATTTTAGTTACTCCGCGCCTGAGAAAAAAAATATTTAGTATTTTTTTGTATGGGAGAAATTACATAAAGTACATTTTCTTGCGACTGAATGAAACTGAAAGGCTGGTACTCATACGAGCTATTGCCGCTCTTAAGGCGATTACGCTGACATACCACTCGTGTACCTTTAGGTGCCGCTTCACACGTAGGATTTTTTTGAAATTTCGAATTTTCGGTATTGAATATTTTATGTTATGCCTTTGGGGTTGTTGTTTTCCTGCGAATTCCTTATGAAAACAACAATTTTTTTTATGGAAACAATCTCTAAATCGCGTAAAAATGTCTGCTGTTTCATACTAAAGTTCGATACCTGCTTGGCCGTAATGTATGAAACAGTTGTTTTCTTTTCCGTCATTTCAAGGTGGTTTCCATAAAAAAAGTTGTTTGTTTTTATGAGTAGAATCACCTCATAACAGGAAAGCAACGACCATAAAGTCACGCTATTTAAAGAAGGAATAAAACACTTATTTAACATTTTTTTCATATTTGAAAATTTAATACGATTAAAAACTGTACAATCAATTGTAAAACAAGTGTTTAAATATTATAACAGTTAAACAGCTAAAACTAATTTATTTATTTTTAAATTTAATCGATTAATTTAGAAAACTTCATTTGGTTAGTATGTACATTCCTCAAAATACTTACGTCTAAACCCTAGCCTTTGTTTGTTTAGTACTGAAAATCGTTATTTCTCTAGTATTAGAACATAAAATAATAATAACATCTATAACTAGAAAAAAAACTGAATCAAAGAATAGAAAAAGCTTCATTTGGTTAGTATTTACTTACATTCTTCAAAATACGTCTATATTCTCTTTGCTTGTTTAATACCAAAAATTCTTATTTATCTAGTCTTAACATTTAAATAAATAAAAATAATAATAACGTCGATATGTATAAAATACGCATTAACAATTATCATCAAAATCTTCTAATTCTGAATCCAGCATTGCGACACTAACATCAACAAACTCAATATTTTCTTTGTCCACACTTGTATTGTCTTCATTAATGAGAAGTGTTTTCATGTCATCAGAGACAGCTGTTCTGATTGACTTTCTGTGTACAGGTCTTATGCTGGATAGGTACGGATCTGAAGATACAAGGAGTCCATTAAAAATATCTTCATTTGTTGCTCTACGACAAAACTTCCGCGAATGATGTTCTCGGATTTTTTTGAAGTCTTTATTCCTGGCTTCCGATGCCTCTTCTGATAATTTGCCAATGGGGGTAATGTTGAAATGCCTGATAATTTCAGCACCATGCAGTAAAAGTTTGTGAACACTTGACGGCATATAATACCAACCATAGTGTTCCACATATCTTTCTGCAGTAAGGCGCGCAAAATTTGCAAACGCTTCAACATTAACGGGCTCCCCACATGCTATCACACCTAGAATTGTGGCAAATCTTTGGATTATAGTGGAATCTAATCCAGTGATGGCTGCCGTTTTTACAGGATCACTAAAAAATTTTCGGGCTGTATTGCCATCATTTGTAGTGCCTGCACCTGAAACAAAAACCAAAACCTTCACCATTTTGAGCAGAAACAAGGTATTTGGTAAGTAACGTTCTCAAAATCATTCAAATCAACTCGTTGCACTTCAAGACTCACCTTGTTTGACGATATCTACTAAGAGGCCCATTTCATCACGAAACTTCTGCTGGATGATTTGCTTTCTTGCCTTCAATAACTCTTTGCTGTCTGCATCCCTAGCTTGCCATGTTTTGAAATCAAGTCTGTAGGAAATGTGAAGCAAACATTCCATACACCTAATCCAAGCATGGAGAGTAGACAAACCATATTGGTATATTTCCGTTGACACTGGTTTTCTGGAAAACAAATAAATAATATATTTAAAAATAGGTATTCATGATTATCAGCCAAGAAAATTATAAAAGTATTCAAAACTTACTCTGAGATCACATGTAATTTATTCATTTCAGATGGGGTTGCTTTACATATGTCACAAGTTTGGGTTGATGTTTCTGATAATTTAGAAACTATTTTACCATCTATCATAGTCATGAGCATTTTAACTTTAACTGCATGATTTCCCATTATAGAAGGCACCAGTGTAGCAATTTCAGCTTCAATCGTGGCTTGTTCTCTCTTGATGTCTAATTTGTTTTCACTTGCAAACTTGAAAAAAAGAGGCCTGCAAAACATTGTCGAAGACGGTTTTGGATTCTCCCATACATTTTCTTCATCACAATCTAATCTTATAGGTACAAAAGAACACATGAAGACGCTGGAATCATCTTCCTCCACCATGCTTTGCTTATACAAACTCTGCCCTGAAGAACCATCAAAGCCCCACTTACACAGAAGTGTTAACTCCTTGCCATCTAAAGTAGAGGGCAAACGTAGATATTTTCCAAGTCTTGACACAGTTTTATCCAAAATTGCTTGAAGTTTAACTCGTGCCCCATTTTCAGAAATGTCTATGCTATCCTTAGGTGGGTAACAGTCCTTTTTCGCTTCTAGGACAGTTGTGTATGAAGGATATAGTGGGATTCCTTCTTCCTTTGCACAAGCTCTCAAAGTAGTATACTGCCACTTCGACAGCTTCAACGAAGTCAAAATACCTAAAGCTTTATCAGCAGAATATATGGTCACATTTTTTTTAGTTTTAAGTATATCTTTTATCTTTGTAGCCTCTTCGGGATTCTCTGTGACTAATTTTATTATGTCTGCTACATCTTTATTTTGCGCCTTCAAGCCAGTTGCATAAGCAAGACTTTCCGATGGATGATTTAAAAGCTCTTCTACTCTCCTTTTCTTCTGTAACGGGCTTAACACCGAAAACTCCTTTCTTTGGTTTCCAAGAGATGTTGAGGTTCCAACACTACAAGTCTGTGGTTGTGCGGATGTTGATGCACCTTCGTTTACGGGAAATTCTGAACTGGAACACTGTGACTGATCTATCGTTACTGAGGAAGTCATCTTTTCCTTGATGACTTCAGGCCATTTGATGTCTTCTTGGAGCCATGCTTCGTACTTTTTAATGAAAGTATGTCGTGTACGATTACATGAGATCCATTTCCTTTTCAATGTACACACATAAGTTTGGCAGAATTGTTTCAAGTCTCTCTTTTCATTTTCTGACAAATCAATACTATTCACAAACACATCAAACAACACATTGGGATCTGAGAAAGAAGTGTTGTTGGCCACAAACATGAAAATATCAAGATTGGTACCAAAACCTTCCATTGCAATAGAAAAATTGAAAGAACAGAAAAATTAAAGTTTACGCGCACAAGTGCAAACGTTACTGACAGAGTCCATGCCAAACATTCTATTTATGTATAACTCTCTCACCGACCCTCATTAAGGGTCGGTACAAATTAACACGTAATAAAACTGAACTATTAGTAAAGTAATAAGTAATTCCCGTAATTGATAATGATAACGAACCTCTGTTATCATTAGGTATAGTAAAAATCATTATCACCTTTTTAGCTAATGAGGTTACTATTGTAAAAAGTTATTTGTTAAAATAAGGCAGATATTAGTTGCAGTGCCCTAATTAGTATTCGCAAAAAACGAATTTCTAAAGTTAACTAATTTTTTGAGTTAAAGTAATTGAATCTATTATAACAATTATTATAATATTAGGTGCGTATTTATTATAAATATTTAATTCCAAATTCCTTACCAACCTAATTTAAATGCGTCACATACTTAAAATATTCAATGCCGAAATTCGAAATTTCAAAAAAATCCTACGTGTGAAGCGGCACCTAACGGTACACGAGTGGTATGTCAGCGTAATCGCCTTAAGAGCGGCAATAGCTCGTATGAGTACCAGCCTTTCAGTTTCATTCAGTCGCAAGAAAATGTACTTTATGTAATTTCTCCCATACAAAAAAATACTAAATATTTTTTTTCTCAGGCGCGGAGTAACTAAAATCATTCATACTAAAATATGCATTAAAGGAATGTATACTTGAGACGTTCCATATTTTAGTTTTATGAATATCCCACATTGACTTTCTATGAAAGGGGAGCTCGATTTTCAGACCACTGTGCGACGTAGGCATCAAGTACTGTGGCAACTGCCATGAGGGCTCCCCATGTGGGGACGAACCTCGGCTCAGGACGTTACCGGACACTCTAGTTGTAGGGAATCGGGGGAAAACTTATAAAGGGAAGAGCTTCCGTCCAGGCGAGATGTGATGCCCGGCGACCGCTGTTTTACTACTAGTTTTTCCTACGATTTTCGATAGATCCTGGTTTCCTTTTCAGTACTAGTCTTGGTTTATTACCTTTCTAACAAAAAAGGAATTATCAAAGACGAAATTATCCGCAAACACACATAAATAGCACGTAAATTTAAGGGTTATCCGCGATTTTCCTGGGACTCCATCATCAGGTCCTGACATGGTATATACTTTTGAGGCGACTTTGATATCGGTTGAAATGAGGGACTTTCATATTTATACTAGATTATAGCAACTTTCACTTCGACCCTGGTACTCCTGGACACGGGTCTTTTATATAGCGAGTTGAGAGAGTGCTGGTTGATGAATGTCACATGTTCACGAATGATAGGTTTTTAGATGTTTTCCTTTAACGATATTGAGCAACAACGATGAAAAAATTCACGCAAAGATGTGTAGACATAAACGAGGATCAAACCCGCGACCAAAGACAAAGTAGATTCCTGGACACAACGATCGTCTCCAGGAATCCACTGCGTCAGAGAAAGACCATAGAAACGATGGTGCAATGATTTAAATTGTTTGTCGCAACTTGGACGAAAGTAGTATGCGATAGCTTGATTTAGAAAGCTCTAGAGTAGGCTTTTTCCTAGCAGTGGGACATAACAGGCTTTTTATAATTCTTTTTGCAACAACAACACAAAACCAACTTCAATTGTAGGTACCTAGAATTATGCGTTTAGGGCAATTGCACTAATAATTTTGGAAGGCTGCGCGCTTAGCGTAAACAATGACGCTTCTTTCGACATAGCTCAATAACTACTGGTCAGATCTTGAACAAATTTAAATGGGACCACACGGAAGCGTTTACTTGCCAGCAAAAAAAGAATCATAGAAATCAAAGATATTAGGTAACAAACATAAAAAAACATACAGTCGAATTGAGAACCTCCTTCTTTTTGAAGTCGGTTGAAAACACCTGTAATATAGGTACCTATCACCAGGTAAATTCTATACTAAACTTTTAAGTATTATTTTTAATAGTCGCACACTTTGAGCATCACTGACTTCAACAAATACTCATATAAATACAGCACAGTTTAGCTATACCTGACATTCGTGTTGCCCCTGCAACTAATTTAAGTGTTTCAGGTAAGTTTTAATTTTTATGTGGAACTTTTACGAAAACTAATGGTAATTTATTTCGCACGAACGGAATTATTTACATTTTCGATAAATAGCTAATCAACGTATAATAAGGGTCAATAGTTTAAAACTATTACGTTTAGTGCAATCTCAAAAATGCAGCGTTTTAGAAAAAGTTGTAGAAGAAAAATTTGTACTCTCACAAAAATAACTCACGAAAGTAAAGCTCATAAGAAGTTTATTGAAAAAAATGCGAAATAGGGCATTTATTAATGTTTTTTCTTAACTCATATTAAATAAATACATAGTTCAAAAATATTTAAAGATTACAAACAAATCCGATAAACGGACTTCAAACAAGAAACATGTCCGTATCTTGATGGTTTAAACGATTTTTACAAACAGATTTTTAAGTGAAACCATATAGAAATAGGTACAAAGATTCTAAATTTTACAGAAAAAAAAAAGTTTTTATTCTTACTCAAGATGATAAAATATGTGTTGTGTGTGTAAGTGTTCGTTGCTGACATCGTTTCGTTATGTGACTATACATTTTAGTGTTATCTAAAAGATTTCCAAACAAGTCCTCCGTAAATTAATAAACCTATACCCCGTAGTTATATCACAATCTACCAAGATGACGCCTACACCGCAAGAGCCTACCAATGTTAGCAATGAAGAATTCAAAAGCGCTACGACGAGCGGCGAGCGGATCGTAATCTCCGGAATGTCCGGCTTGTACCCGCAGTCGTTAAACGTGCAAGAGTTCTCTGAGCTACTGTACAACAAGGTAAAATGAAAATAGAATAAGAGTGATTCGTACGGTCATTCCAAGGGTTCCGTGTCGTTTTATTTTTGATCGCTATCGCGGTTATAGAAATAGGTGCTTAATGTGAGGAAATTTTAACCTTCTTCGTTAAAGCACCTTTTTGGTTTTCATGCCAAATTATGCTGAAACCACTAAAGTAAAATACTCGTATATAAAGATTTAAAAGAATCGCCACTATAAAATAGGTATCTAATCAAACCTACGTAGTAACTATTTAGTAATCTGTGCGGCTACGATGGGGAGGCAGTATTATCACCGCCCACAGCTGTGTGCTGCTATAGTTGTTGATGGTAAACCACTAACAAATTGAAGGGAGGCTGTTTTGAACCGCTTCCCTACCTACCTTCATAAAACTACCGTGTGGTAAAGTTTTAGCGAAATTTACGAGGATTTACAAGAGCTCGGAGTGGTGCATCCTTAAGTTGCTTCTTTCTTTCATGGGTGCATCATGCTTTAAAAGTGAAATGGGTCGATGAGTCAGTACTTGGTAGAAAACAAAGATTTGTGGGATATTACCACCGGTTTCAATTAAAAGCTGATGTAAATATTATTTAGTATTTTTTTAGGTACAGGTACGCGAATATCACACATTGTATTGTAATATAAAAAAACAAACCGCGATAAAATTCCATGAAAAGCAAAATCGGGACTTAAAATCTAAAATAAATAGCGATAAAATCCGATATAAAGTCATAATTTTATTTCGATAAATATTATTTTCCACTTTTTAGAAGGTGGTTCTATTTTTCTTCAATTTTTTTATGTCGATCAAAAACCTAGTTACGCTTATTTGTAAGTATATCTAATGTTGTATCTGATTCACATGATGGTTTAGTGATGGTCTAAATTTTAGTGAATGGGCAGCTCCGGGCATTAAAAAATTAAATTAAAATATTTAAGGTATTTACAAAGAAAAGTAGTAACTAGTTAAATATAGTATATAACAGTTATCTGGTTTCCTTGACACAAGTTCTACTTAGCTGGGGATCAGATGACCATGTCTAGATAATATTATTGTTTAATTTTATTCCATTTGACATATGTTTTTCATGAATAGGTGGATCCTAGTTCTCTAGAAACGAAGCGGTACTCTGTGAACCACCCTGAAATGGTCGCTACTGCGGGCCAGGTACCCGATTTGTATACCTTCGATGCCCAGTTCTTCAAGATCAGTTATCGACTTGGATGTGTCATGGATCCGATGTCGCGCAAGCTGTTGGAACACGCATGTCAAGCTATTTATGATGCTGGTAAGACTGAAAGTAGCACTTGGTGGGTAATTTAAGTAATAAATTAAAAATAAAATAAAACACCTTATATTAATTACATTAAAATACGAACTTACAAAAATTTATTAATATTATAATTGAATATAAAAAATGACATATTATTAATATGGAGTTAAAAATGTCAAAGATTAAAATTAAAACTTCTACTTTATGTACCTGATATTAAAATAAATAAATACATTACATAGCGCTCCCGCCTGTTTTACTCGAAGGTGCAGGCAGAAGTGAATCTCACCTAATTTTCCGTTAAACTTAGCCTGGACAAGAGCGAGTGAAATTCACTCACTCCATTTAGTACTAGTGGAGATGGTAGATAGTTTTGAGTCTGTCACTGTCTACTGTCAGATAGTCTCTTCCGTGACTTCTGATCGCGTCCGTCACAGCCGATTTGCTCTGAAAATCCTGGACCGATGAGTATCCAATGTAAACCGGTACCCAATGAGGGATGTTGTATGAAAATAATTAAATTATTAGCATGGTATTTTTTTCAAGTCAACGTGTGTGAAAAAGTGTTTATTGTCAACATTACTTACTATAATATAGATTCAGTAGTGTTCCTCACACTAGGCAAGCGTGTATCGTGAGGAGCCAACCTTAAAATGATATGCCAGTGGTAAAAATTTGAAATCGATGGTAGTGTGACAATAAAAAAAAATATATGACTTATTTCTTCATTTATGAACAACAACATTATAACTCAACCACAACCTTATAACATGATCTTAACTTAATTTTCCGTCTCATCGTTTAAGCGTAAACAGCCGTAGCGATCAATCTTTTGGCTTCATGAACTGTAGCATCTTTGATGAAGCAGTGCTTAACTACATTATTGTATATATGAGTCTGTACAAACTGACCAAACTGCCGTGCAAAGGTAGTTCGCACTTGTGGAATAGGTAGGCGGTAAACCCTACGTTTAACTAATTAATCATACTCAACAGAGGCTAATGTATTCCTATGAACTGATAGTGAAGTTTTTAGTATAAACAGTTGCTTGGTTGACCAAGGTATATTTTTTTTTACACTGAGATCCTCCCCCATTCTCACAATATCGCCGAGACAACGGAGTTTGTGCTCTTTCGCTTCTCCATTAATGTTCGGAAAGGCCACAAGGTCTTCCATTTTGGCATTTTACCGAACTCCCCATGTTCCGTTGAGTATTTCCACAGGGCCCAGGATTTTGCTCCTTCTTTAGCTTTTTTTTTTCTCTTTTTGTGTAACTTTGTTATATTTAGACCAATTTATTTTACACACATTTAGTACCGTTTACCAGTAAACGGTCATTTTCACATCAAACATTAAAATAACTCCATCATTCTTACTTGTGTTGGGAACAAGCGCCTACACACTTTCAGCTTTTGAAAAATAAAAAGTCTGAAGTTCACAGACTAGCTCTATCTATCTATTTTCGTATATTGCTTTATCATTTTTTCAGGCGTCAACCCCTTGCATCTCTCCGGTAAAAAAGTTGGAGTTTACATAGGAACTTGCTTCTCTGAGAGTGAAAAATGTTATTTTTATGATGCGAGCTTCAGAACAGGATTGAGTATTACTGGGTAAGATTTTGATAAATACACAGTGAGTTCGAATCCTGAATCGAAAACCAATGAAATCACAAAATAATGATAGAAAGGAAATAGCAATAGCCTTTCCCTCGTATTCATAAACGTCTTATAAACTCAATAAAGCTAAAGTAGTTTTATAATTCTGTACGAGCCATTTTATGCTCATACAGCATTTAATCTTTCACGCATTATTTGCAACCTAATTAACTACTTTTAGTCGTCACTTAACCTCCGACAAGTGCTAATGTGTCAAAATTTATTTACCAACTAAAGTACGACTCAGACACTTAACTTAGCCTTCGCATAACAAATAAACTTTATTCTTCTATTACTTTGTGGTTTGGTGTTTACAATAACTACCGGGATTCCGTCAACGACGAGAAAACCCCAACATCGTTTGGTCCTTCGAGTGCTTTATAATTAATCGGTGGTGCAGTGTGTGGATATTCCCAGTTACGTTAGCAAATCGGTGCTGTTGGCCTCCCACAAGCGGGTCTCACCAGCAGTATTGAGACGTTGCACATAACGTAAAGGAGGGAGGTGCACTCTGTGCTATCCGACGAAACCAACCAGCGGAGAAACGTCTACTGACACTCCAGAACAGCCTAGTGGAGAGAAAATCTACTACTAGGTGCGGGTGAGCTACTACGTTCATCACGCTTGCAACAAAAACAGCCTAGTGGAGAGGAAATCTACTACTAGGTGCGGGTGAGCTACTACGTTCATCGCGCTAACAACAAAAACAGCCTAGTGGAGAAAAAATCTACCACTAGGTGCAAGAGGGCCACTGCGTCCATTGCAACTTACATTACTGCGAAGCGGAGATAACAAGATCTACGGTTATCGCCTTTTTACTAACTTTACACCATTTGAAACCCACAAGTAAAAAATATTTAACTAAACAACAATGTCCAAAGAAGACTATTACAAGTTTGCTGAGCTCATTAGCAAACAACAAAGCAGCTATGAGAAAATTAAATCTCTACAAACCAACTACAAAAAGGATTCTATGAGTCGAAAGTCCATAGACTACCTTAATAAGCGCATAGAAGCTTTACAATCGCTCTGGGATGAATTCCGTGCAAATCATGAAATTATGAAGAGTTATGAGTCCAGTAAACGAGAGCATGACTACTTTAAGGAAAATATTTACGATTTAACAAAGGATATGTTCGACGAAACATTGCAGTCTATGACTCAACTACGCAAGGAGTTGTTAAATGAACCTGGTTTATCCGGTTTATCTAAACCAAAATCTTCGGATCGTCCGGGGACTCCACGTTTCGACAAAAGTGGAGGAACTCAACTATTAGCACAGGATACAGACAAACACGTGTCATCTCTGTTACGTTCCCAAATGTGTAACTTTAACGCCTTAAGCCGAGCAGTCGCCAAAATTAACCTGGAAGAATTAAACGAAAAGTGGCAGCTTCAAGATCATCTTAACATCTTGCAAAACAAATGGGAAGCTATTGATAAAATCCACTGGGAGATAAGCTACCTATTACAAGGCCAAGGCAATGATTATGAAGCAAAATTTGATCACTGGGAACAAGTCTACGATAGCTTGAAAAATCAATAAAATAGAAAAATATTTGAAACATCCCACTACGAAAAAACAACGCCGCGTATCGAATTACCTGAGTTCAACGGTACCTACAATAACTGGATATCTTTTAGAGATTTATTCTTAGAGATGATCCACAGTAATCCAACCTTAAATAAAACTCAAAAAATGAAGTTCCTTAAATCTAAGTTGAGAGGAGAAGCGGAAAAGCTGATTAAACATCTTCCGGTCAGCGCTGAAAATTATGACTCATGCCTAGAGATTATCCAGCATCGCTATAACAACAAGCGATCACTTTTCACAGCGTACATAGAAACTTTCCTTAATCAACCATCGATCGATAGGCCGAACTCAACAAACTTAAAAAGTATGTACGACACTACCAACGAGTGTCTACATGCTCTAGAAAACATCGACATCAATGTTCCTGTATGGGGTCCGCTAATTGTCCATCTATTGGTCGCTAAGCTAGACGAAGAAACCTACAGGGACTACATACAGAGTTTAAAGCAGTCTAGAGAACTTCCAGACTTAGAAGAGTTTATGGAATTCCTAGAATCAAGGTTCATGTCACTGGAATCATCTCGAACTAAAAAGGGCGGAGCAAAACAAACTCAAGCTAACACGCAAGATAAAATGTATAACAATTACAAGTCAACGAACTTTAAGAACTCAAGAAAGTGGACAAATATCAACCAGTTAGTAACACAAAAATGTCCACTCTGCAAAAACGAACATGCGCTCTGGCAGTGTTCTACATTTTGTGACATGGATGTCACAACGCGCTACCTAACAACAAGCAAACTGAATTTATGCAAAAATTGCTTGTTTAGTCACGGAGGAAATTCTTGTATCTCGAAGAATCGATGCCGCACGTGTAACCTAAAACATCATACTCTTCTGCATGACGACAACTTTAAGGGGCAACGTAGTATATCAGCAACAACACCCCAGCGCTCTTCAAATCACATTAACGGGGAACAGGAAATACTCTTAACTACCCTTCAACTTAGGGTCAAAAACAAAGAAGGTGATTACGTCACACTTCGAGCATTACTGGATCAGGGGTCACAAGTTACTTTGATCACAGAAAATGCTGCACAACGACTAAACTTGCCTAGATGCAAAACGACCGCTGCTATCCTGGGAGTCGGTGCTATAATGGGGTCCAGTAAAGGAATGGTTGAGCTAGAATGTAAATCTATTCACTCAGATTACACATTTCGGACCGAGGCGCTGGTACTGAAAAAACTCATCAATAATCTCCCAAATTCATCCTTCGATACTAATAGCTGGACTCATCTTCAATCTCACAACATCAAATTGGCCGATCCAGACTTTAACATTTCGAGTCCCATCGACGTACTGTTGGGAGCAGACATTTACTCGAATGTCATCCTAGAAGGAATTATAAAATACAATAATGACTCATCGGTCGCCCAAAACACAAAACTAGGATGGATACTTAGCGGCGCTACAAAGCAGCTGAACTGTTTAGTTACTTTATCAGAACTGGACAGCTTAACAAAGTTTTGGGAGATGGAAGAAATCCCACAGGACTCCACTCCTACAACATCTGATGACTACTGTGAAAAGTATTACACAGAAACAACAGAGCGTACAGCTAACGGACGATACATCGTCAAAATGCCCATGAAGGCTAACTATGAAAACAAATTGGGGAACTCAAAACCCCAAGCCATTGCTCAATTTCTGCATCTCGAAAAGAAGATAGCAAGACAGAGTAACTTTGGCAACTTATACAAGCAATTTATCAGAGACTATACGGAGCTTGGCCACATGAAACCAGCTACAAAATCCAATAGTCAAATACAAGCTTACTTACCTCACCACGGTGTACTAAGGGAGAGTTCATCAACTACAAAATTAAGAGCGGTATTCAACGCGTCAATGAAGACAGACTCTGGCTACAGCCTAAACGACTTGATGGAAAAAGGACCTAACCTACAAAGTGATATTTTATCACTAGTCGTCAAATGGCGCAGTTACAAATATGTATTAACGGCGGATATCGAAAAGATGTACCGTCAAATCCTTATCCATCAAGATCAGCAAAATTTACAAAAGATCATTTGGCGGGACTCTATACGAGAACCACTCCGAGAGATGCAGCTTTGCACGTTAACATATGGTACAAAAGTTGCACCATTTATTGCGATGCGCACTCTCAAGCAACTTGCCAGAGACGAAGGCGACGCTTTTCCATTAGCGCAGAAAGCGCTTCATAACGATTTTTATATGGATGACGTCATCACCGGACAACATACCATAGAAACAACAAAAATACTGCACGAGCTATACAAGCTATTACAAAAGGGTGGTTTCACTTTGCGAAAATGGGCCTCCAATGAAGAGACTATTCTTCAAGATCTAGAAGGGCAGGAGAAAAGTCATCTTACCAACTTCAACTTTAAACAACAGGAGTTGAGTAAAACACTTGGTCTAGCATGGAACCACGCAAGCGATACCTTTCAATACATATGTGCACTACCTTGCACTCATAGCGAAACATATACAAAACCTTTGACCCGATTGGCTTTCTAGCCCCCTTAACTATGCAAGCAAAGCTAATATTTCAAAAACTTTGGACAAAAGAGTACCAAAACATTGGTTGGGATGATAAGGTACCCGATGCCATATCAAAAGAATGGAACAAAATAAAAGCAGATTTCCCGAATATTAACAAGATAAAAATCCCTAGATGGATAAAATACGAGAATAACTGTACTATCGACTTGCAAGGATTTTGTGACGCTAGTCAGCACATTATAGCCTGCGTCACATACGCCAGAATTACGTCACCAACTGGCACATATGTAACAACATTACTTGCGGCGAAAACTAAAGTTGCATCGCTGAAAAACAAACTCTCTATACCGAAGTTAGAGTTATGTGCCGCAGTTTTACTGACCAAATTACTGGAAAAAGTATCAAAAATCCTTGCAGAGTACGATCCAAAAATATCCTGCTGGACTGACTCAAAAGTAGTCCTAGCTTGGTTACAGGGAAATCAATCGAAGTACGAAATATACATTACAAACAGAACAGCGCAGATATTACATGTAGTATCAGCGACAAATTGGGGTTACGTGAAGAGCAACGAAAACCCAGCCGATTGTGCGACAAGAGGTCTCTCGGCATCTAAGCTTGTTGACTTTAGCCTGTGGTGGGAAGGACCTAAGTGGCTTAAGGAACACGATAAGCAGAGCTTTATCCCAAATGTGGCCTACACAACAATTGAAGGCCTCCTGACAAACTGTAATTTTTATTTATTTATTTATTTATTCATTCACAACATAACTAACATTACAGGTTGCCCCAAATCGTTAGCATGGCCATATATTTTAACAATAGGTACTTACTTATTATACTATTTATAACACAACTCATGCAAAATAACTTTTGTGAACTCATTCAGAGAACATGAAAATAAATCTACCCTCTCCGCGACCGTGTTAAGTTTATGTAAGGCACGCGTTATCGGTGCTTTACGCAGAAGGTTCGTCCGGCCGTTCGGTACGGCCAATAACTGCGGTTTCCGCCGTCGCGATACGTACTTATCCGGTACGTTTAGACACACCTGCTTTAGTACACCTGGGTTAGAGATCTTACCACGCAACACTTTAAACATATACGTAACCAGTGCTAAGTCCCTCCTAGTTTCCAACTTGTTGTATCCAACCATACCTAATACAAATAGGGTTGGATACATCAAAGGATAAAAAGGATAGACTCCATAAAGTTTCATGTACAGGTACCGAGTAAATTTATTCTGTATGCGCTCCAGCATAAAGCTATATTTGGCTTCATGTGGAGCCCACACAGCCGCATTGAACTCTAACTGAGTTCTCACAAGTGCGTTATACAGAGCGACTATAGCTTTTGTGTTTTTAAAGCCCACTGCCCTACGTAGTATGAAACCTAAGCTTCTATAGGACTTTTTGCAAACAGATGTTATGTGTTCACGAAAAGTCAACTCAGTATCCATACGCACCCCCAAATCGCGCACATTGTCTTTCCGATCTATTACCGTGTCGTCCAGTACATATTCATGACGCAGCGGTTCTCTCATCCTACCAAAAGTTAAGACCGTACATTTTTGTGTGTTGAACATAAGTTTATTTTTCTTACTCCATTCTACTACTTGGTCTATATCTTTTTGTAATCTAAGGCAGTCCGCTTCCGTTTGAACAGCCATCAGTAATTTCAAATCGTCCGCGAACAACAAACAGGTGGCATTCCTGACAACATCAGGAAGATCGTTTATCATAATAATAAACTGTAATGGCCCTAAATTACTCCCTTGGCTAACTCCCGATCTCGTAATATAAGGCTCAGATTGAAATCCTGCATAATCCACAAACTGTCGTCTATCCCTAAGGTAGTCAGCAAAGAACCCTAGTAGTTTAGGAGTACATCCGACTGCCGCCAGCTTCGCTAGTAATATGTCGTTATCAACTAAATCAAAAGCTTTTTTAAAGTCAAAGTAGGCAGCATCAACTTGTACTCCCGCATCTACCTGGGGGGTCACATAAGACATAAAGTTTAATAAATTGCTGGTCGTACTGCGCTCTGGTCGAAATCCATGCTGGGCGTCAGACAATACGGGCGACACTGCATATATGCATTTATGTATGGTTGACTCGAATACCTTCGCTGGTGCTGACAGGACTGCCACCGGTCTATAGTTACTCACGTCCGATCCCTCGTTACTTTTCAGCACTGGTACCACACGCGTGATTTTCCAACGTGCAGGAAAGTATGATATTGCTAAGCACTGATTAAAAAGATGACAAAGTGGCTTCGCTAAAACTGCACGACAATCCCTTAATATAAAAGCTGGAATACCATCTGGCCCCTTTGAGCATTTTGGTTTTAGTCGAACCAGTGCATCACATACCTGCTTCAACGATATTTGGTAAATGTGAACCCTTGCGCTGCCCCCTCCACTCGCTGCTACTGCAGCATCTACATCTAAACGCGCCTCCTGAGCGTTATACACCGAATAAAAATATCGAGCGAACTCGTCCGCACATTCGGACTCAGGCAACATACTACCATTTTTAACAATATTTCTACTACAACCCGACCCTTTTTTAATTCTGACATAGTCCCAAAAAGACTTTGGATCCCTTGTAAAATGGTTCTGTAACTTCTCCTGGTGCTGTTCATGCGCACACGTTATCATCTTTTTAATCATGGCCCTACACTGTGCAAACATTGTGTAATAACTGGTGTCGCCAGTCTCCTTATATTGTTTATGTAGTTGTGCCTTATTTTTAATTGCTTGAATAATATCACGAGTATACCACTCAGGGTACGTGTACCTAGTGCCAACATAAGCTGGCTTTTGTTTTTTTTGAGGAACACTACAGTCAAAGATTTGATTTAATGTACTATAAAAGTAGTCTAACATTTCTTCAGGATCGTGCAAGTCATACAGTAAGCTCCAATCGTTAGCTAGTAGCAACGAGTACATCAAGTTGTAATCTGCCTTTGCAAAATTCCACAGCGGTCCCCGACTACCCGTACACGTATTAGTGTCACCATCATCCAAATAGACACTGTTTATAGGCGCGCTAGTACTATACAACGGCATTGGTACACATATCGCAAGCGGCGGGTGATGTGGGTCGACCGGTACTAACTGCTCGTCCGCCCGACGCACACGTACCTTACCTAAACTTAACGAACACATTACTAAATCCAGTTGTCGATTATTGCAATTCGCTGTTAATCTGAATAAATTCACAAAAAGAAAGAAAATAGTCATAATAATTAAACACATTAACATTACAAGAATGCAGATTAAAATCTCCTAAAACTATAATACCCTTGTACTTTACACACAATTGTTCTAATATAGAAAATAAAAGTAAGTAATCATTCTCCCTACTATTCGGAGGAATGTATACAACACAACATAAAAATAGATATTTATTACGCAAATGTACGGTAGCACAAATAATCTCAAATACGCAATTGTCAACGTTTATGTTTCCAGGAATTTTAACCTTACGTAGCTCGTATCGGTGTGTGGCCACAAGAAACGCTCCTCCCTGTTTTCGCCCATCCGTTCTGTCACATCGCATTATTTGAAATCCGGACGGTATTATTTCGGCATTCCATATTGATTCGTTACAACCAGTTTCTGTAATGGCTATTAAATCCGCGCCTGAGGATTCTATACTGTCATGGAAAAGGTTTAGTTTTGTCCGAAGTCCTCTAGCATTTTGATAAAATATCTCCACATTTTTACCTTCCGTCGATTGATTTATTGGTTGGCTTCCGAAACCAAATCCACTCTGCAAATTCCACATTTAGGGGCCATACATCTGGTTGACACAATTTATCATAAATGGGTTCCGAAACTCCAATAATAAAAGATGCATAATCTCTCTCAGTTTTGTGTATAATTTTTTCAACTTTTACAGTAACATTTGATCCACATACCACATAATACAATAATCAATACGGAACCTGTAACAATTAAAAACGAATTAATTAATTCATTACTTGAGCGCTACAGCTGTTTAGATCGGATTACAAGAATACTCGCTTGGGTAATACGATTCGTACAAATGATAATAAACAAAAGTGAGTCAAGTCAGTGCAATGAACTTAGCTTAAAGGAAATTAATGACTCATTGACTGTTATTATCAAATCAGTACAAGAAACTTATTTCACAGATGCAATTAAATCTTTAAAAAACAATGGTAAACTGCCTAACAAGATGTCAATTTTGAAACTGAACCCATATTTGGACGCCTCTGGAATACTACGAGTCGGTGGAAGGCTGAAACATTCATACTTGCCTTATGAAACCAAAAACCCGATTCTAATCCCGAAGGAAGGAAGATTACCTCAGTTAATTATTGAAAAATCGCATCAACAAACTCTTCACGGTGGAGCTAGATTAACGCTCGCACACACTAGAAACAAGTACTGGATAGTTAGCGGTAACAGAACCGTCAAAAAGATACTGCGACAGTGTGTAAGATGCCGTCGCTTTGCTACTAGCCAAGCCGAACAATTAATGGGGAACCTCCCTGAAGAAAGAGTTATTCCATCAAGACCATTTTCAAAAACCGGTGTGGACTTTACCGGTCACGTGGATGTAAAAATAAACAAAGGCCGTGGGATAAAAACCTGCAAGGGTTATATAGCGATTTTTGTTTGTATGTGCACAAAAGCCGTGCATATCGAACTTGTTTCAGATTTATCCACACAAACATTCATAGCAACATTAAAAAGGATGTGTGCCAGGAGAGGCACTCCCACTCATATTTATTCCGATAACGGAACTAACTTCATCGGTGCTGAAAGACTGTTAAACGAGGAGTTCCAGCAGTACAAAACAATGCTCTCACCTGAGTTCTTTAAAGAAATTAACAGTCTTCAGATCAAGTGGAATTACATACCTCCATCAAATCCATCTTGTGGTGGACTCTGGGAAGCTGCGGTCCGTTCAATGAAATCCCACTTAAAACGGGTACTCGGAGAACAAAAACTAACTTACGAACAATTTGCGACGCTGCTTACTCAGATCGAAGCATGTATGAACAGTAGGCCGTTGAGTGCATTGTCAGAGGATGTGGATGATCTGGACTATCTGACCCCTGGGCATTTCTTAACAGGAAGTCGAACACTCTCACTACCGCTCAACGAACCTGACGACCTGAAGTCACTAGACCTTAGAAACAACTGGAAACTCATTGAACTCATGCGTCGACATTACTGGAATCGCTGGTCAAAGGAGTACCTTCACTTACTTCAATGTCGAAGCAAATGGCAACAAACAAAAGAAAACATTCAAATAGGACAACTAGTTCTTGTAAAAGAAAATAATCTCCCCCCGGGCAAGTGGGCCATGGGACGAGTCATCGAGCTGCACCCAGGCAGCGATGACTTAGTTCGAGTAGTAACACTTAAAACACAAAATGGAGTACTGAAAAGACCCATTATTAAACTAGTACCGCTTCCCGTACACGAAGTAGCAATCCCGCCTGGATGCGGAAACTCAAATACCGAAAACATAGTGGATACCAAGCCTAAGCAAAAATATAAAATGACTCCTAGAATCAAGAAACATGTCAACAGCTTGCTTATGTTTCTACTAGTAGCTTTTACAACTATATCAAGTGTACAAACAACACCGGTACAACCGCAGTACAAAATGACGCAACTCCCAGACAATCAGCCGGTATATTTTGACACCGTGGGAAATATTCAGCTTATACACGATGAATGGAAGTTACTCGTGTATTACAACTTAACGACGTTTTGGCAAAACTCTCAGAAAGTAGAAAAGTTTGTCAACCATGTGTCTC
Organism: Meganola albula; assembly: GCA_936450015.1. Classification (NCBI taxonomy): domain Eukaryota; kingdom Metazoa; phylum Arthropoda; class Insecta; order Lepidoptera; family Nolidae; genus Meganola; species Meganola albula. The sequence continues at coordinate 4,071,384 of OW388171.1, forward strand.
AAATATGCAACACTATGCCCAACGAACCCTGCCATTCCACGATAAAACAATTAAATTATGAACTGAAGCAGTTAAGTGATTATAACGCGCTATTACTATCTCAACATCAACAACGCAGGCGTCGAGGCTACTTTAACGGAGTAGGAAACCTCGCAAGAACCTTGTTTGGAGTACTCGATAGCGATTTCGCAGAAAAATACGCTCAAGACATCCAAAATAGCAAAACAAACGATATTTATTACAGCTGATAAGAAACCAGACACTCATTATCGAAGCAGAAAATAATATTATAAAGAAAAACGAAGACTTTGTAAAATCGGAACTACGAACGATTCAGCAACATATAAATCAAACGGAAATTGACACTGAAGTTTTGCAAAATAGATTTCAAATTATGAAAACTATGAATGACGTAAATTCTGAAGCCTTGACAGCAAGTTTACTCATCTCAGTTCTTAGACGAAACCAACAGATGCTCTTAGATGCAGTAACTGACATCTACAGAGGACATCTCGATAGAAACCTATTCACACCTGCACAATTGAGCGAACAACTTAACTACATTGCTGGCATTGTATCGTCAAGATTAACTCTGCCTATTCAAAACGTCGACGAAGCTAATGTCCAGAATATCACTATAAACTTATTTACATCAAGACACACCTTAACAAACAATATCTACTGTTTGAATTACATATACCGCTTCTGAGCGATGATATGTACACAATATACCACAGTATACCTATACCCAGATTACATATGGGTAAACAATGTCAGTTGGTAGCTACAACAGCAAAGTATATCGGTGTAAACTACGTAAAAAATACCTTTATACAAATGGAAGAAGCTGATCTCCAATCATGCACTTCTATGACAGCAGACAGCTACATTTGCCACGCGTACACGCCTATAAACAATTTACATGGAGCCACAGCATCCTGCGAAGCAAAATTGCTGAGCCAAGAAATTAACAACATAACATGCGATTGGATACAACAACGATGCTCCGACCAATGGATTAAATTACAAAAGGCAAACACATGGTTTTATAACTGCATTAACGAATGTGCTACACGAATAATATGCGAGAATCGTATTACGACAGCCATGATGGCAAAGGCGGGACTTATTGCTATAGGTCAAGATTGTGTAATACAACACAAAGATGCGACAGTACACTCGCACAACGTTTTCAGCAGCAAAAGCAACATCGAAATGGATTTGGTAGTACCAACCATTGACTCACCTAATGACTTGTGGGCCACATACAAACACTCAAAATTTGAACTGCCAAACTTTAACCTATCAGCTGAACACGAGTCATTGAGTAGCATGATAGCCTCACAAAAAGCAAAGGAAAATCTTCCTTCCGAGCTAAGTGTGCACGACATTTGAAACTATGCCATGAGCAGCTTCCTGGTTGGAGGAACTCTCGTCGCCCTCACAGTATGGGCGCTACGTAGATATTGCGCGCGTAACAAGAGCGCGACGCATCCTGCAAAGAAGGAGACTCAAGAGAGTCGACAAGAAGGAGAGGAGATACAACTTGAAGAGATCGACCGTTACGCTAGGATCGGAACTTCAAAGACCAATCTTCAGCCGCGTTCACCTTCAAGATTCAGAATATGAACTTTATATTTTAAACTTTGTATTATGCTTTTTAATTATCCAATTGCTTTATACTTTTTATAATATTTTTACATTTGTAATATTGTTAATATAACTTGTAACAAAATCGGTGATCTGAGACGTACCTATACTTTTCCCTCGGGAGTATGTACGAGCCATTTTATGCTCATACAGCATTTAATCTTTCACGCATTATTTGCAACCTAATTAACTACTTTTAGTCGTCACTTAACTTCCGACAAGTGCTAATGTGTCAAAATTTATTTACCAACTAAAGTACGACTCAGACACTTAACTTAGCCTTCGCATAACAAATAAACTTTATTCTTCTATTACTTTGTGGTTTGGTGTTTACAATAACTACCGGGATTCCGTCAACGACGAGAAAACCCCAACAAATTCGTTTGGCATTGTCTATCATTTTGACATTTATACTAGTAAGAAAGAGACATAGTCCATATTAACTAAAAGTCTTATAAGACTTTTATGACCGTTGGGCAATATCTTACTATTTCATTAAATGTTTTTTTTTTTGCGAACGGATGAAGAGATTTAGATGAAATTTTCTGCACACTTATCTGGATTAAATATAAATATACCTAAGTAATAATAATACCTTTAATAATAAATTGTTAATTTAATAAAATATCACAATTTAAAAATAAATTAAATATCTAACCCCTATGTTCATAAACGTCCTATAAGCTCATTATAGCTAAACTAGGTTTATTGTTTGTTTGTCTTTTTCTGTCACCTTGACAGTTATACTAGTAAGAAAGAGACAAAGTCCATTTTAACTAAAGAGTTTCATAAGATTGTTATGAATAAGGCCGTAAATAAATAAAATATATAATACCTTCGCTATTTAGGAAAACTACCAGTGAGTAATATTTTTATACCATTACGTTTTTTTTTTAATTCTACATAATATCAGCAAATTATGGACGACCTACTCGTAAATTATCGATGAAAGTGCGCGGCGTATCTAATATTAGCGGTCAGTGACCTTAGCGAGCGCAAAACAGATACGGCGGCGCACAGGCAACAGTACAATCAGTGTTAATAGTAAATATCGATTACGTATTTATTTTGTACCAAGACATCAAAATAAAAATACTTACCTACGTGTTTATTTATATTATTATAGTTGTTGTAATATCTACTATATAAAAATAAGTCCGGTTTTCCTTCCTGACGCCTCCTCGACTCCTGAACGCACGAACCGATTTCCACGGTTTTGAAAAAAAAAAAATGAAAAATTAAAAAAAAACAAATAAATGAATCGAAAAATGAGTTGGTAAGCGCATAACTCGAGAACGGCTAAACTGATTTAGCTAATTGTTTTTTTAGAATACTCCTTGAAGTACAAGGATGGTTCTTACGCAAAGAAAAAAAAACAACATCCTAGAAACAGCTTAACCGATTCTGGGTCTGAGAATCGGTCATAATCTATTTTCGGCCCCAGTAGGTGGCACTGCTTTACCGGGCAGGACGACGTCTGCGGGGTCCGCTAGTTTTAATAATAATTATTATATGTGTTTATTTGAATTTGTTTAATGTCTAAGTTAGCGCACTGGTTAAAAAAAATATCCTGTATAACACACACCAAGTTGCAGGCTAAAACTAGTTGCATTAAGACTTATGTATTACACTTGTATTATATTCGGCTATAGGTGTACGAATTGGCAAACGTAGCGTAGGAAACGTAACGCCCTCAGACGGTCACGGTTGTGTTACCTGTCTTCCCGTGACACCAGCCGACACTACTGGCTACGATGCGAGAAGGAACACCCGGGGGGTTCTAGTACGTGTAACCAGTATGGAGTCCCACATACCCTGTATGGACGCAGGGCGGGGGATCCATAAAGGATTTCCCCCCGGTAAACAAAAAAAAAGGACGCCCTCGGACTAGGTGGAGTGAGGATCTTATCAGGGCGGCCAGCAAGAACTGGATGGAGAAACCGCGGATCGTGCTCAGTGGCGTACTTTAGGAGAGGCCTATGTCCAGCGGTGGACTAAACTAGGCTGATAATGATGATGATGATGATGGGTGTACAAGATTTGTTGACAGTAATCTTGCGTTTTAGATGCAGCAAGACAATGTTTGCAAACCGTATCTCCTACTGGCTGAATGCTAAAGGACCTTCGATGTCAATTGACATGGCCTGCTGCAGCTCAACTTCTGCCTTAGAGCAGGCATATCTTGCCATTAGTCATGGTGAATGCGAGGCCGCGGTGGTCGGTGGTGGCAACCTCTGCCTACATCCGCAAGCAGCGGTGCATTACGGCAGGTAGGGTAACAATAACTACAATAATTACAGAAGATTTATTTAAGCAGAAAATGTAAAAAAAATGCCAACTCCAGTGTCTTCCAGATTTTTTATCTATACCTATAATATCCTTTTTTTATTACCACGCTTTTATATTAGTTTGGGTTGTATCTATGTATCTATGTATGTAATGGAATCTTTGAGCATAAATTTGACCGATTCCCAGAAGTTTGATTAAATTGAAACTTTGCACACGTATCAAGGACCAATGACAATGCAATAATTTAATAACAGTTTCCCAATATCCTTATGAACAAAAAAATAAAAAATAAATTATAGTTTAAAAAAACTTTTGTGGCTAATCTAACTAAAAAGAAGAAAATATTTTTTGATTACAAAGAGTCTATATTACCGTAGTAGAAGATCGGACAGTCAATCATAACTAATTACTTCAAAATAAAATTATAATAAAATTTAAGTTATTAGGAGAATAATTCAATTCAAAGTAAAAAACGTGGGGTGCTTGATATATTAAATGTAACAATCATTCTAATAGGCAAATATCTATATGCGGAGAGTTATGAAAACATAATAAAAAGTTATGAAAATATAGTAAAATGCACCCCAGGGTTTTGGACTATTGGATTAGAATATAAGAACTAAAATCTAGGTTATGGTGGTGGGTGCTAATGGATTAGGTAACTAGGACTATGGATGGACTATGGCCCCCGTCTGACCAATGTAAATTAACACGGATAAAATGGCAGGGGGTGACTCGCCCACTCAGTCAATGGGCCCCCGTATGGCCGCTAAAAGAACCGATAAGGGGCAACATATTCTGAGGGGCTAGAGGAGTAGAGCGGTGTCCCACGGCATTCTACCCGATTATTATTAGTATTATTATTATTACTAGCCCGGATCATCCCACTGCTGGGCAAAGGCCTCCCCTAACACCTTCCAGGCGTGGCGGTCTTGTGCCACCTACATCCAATTATCCAAGAATTTATCTATTTCGTCCCGCCATCTCCTTCTCGGTCTACCACGACGCCTCCTCCTTGGGTCTGGATGCCAGTCTGTGGCTATCTTTGCCCACAGCTCGCTTGCCATACGGCAAACATTGCCAGCCCAATCCCACTTCAATTTAGAGGCTTTCCGAGCTACATCAGCGATTTGTGTTTTTGAGTGCAACTCGGTGTTGCGTACTAGTTTGACACCTAAGATGCTGCGCTTCATCGCCCGTTGGCAAACCTTAAGAAGAACACTTACTCTTAGTTTTAATGTCTGTTGGCTTTTTTGTGTTTATTTATTTAGAAAACAAACTAGTCACTATGCAGTTAATTTCCTAAATAAAGTAGATATGTATTTGCTAAAACATTTTTTTTTAAAAGGCTAATGAAACTCTGCAAAGACGGGAAGACGAAGTCATTTGATGAGAACGCTGACGGCTGCGGCAAGTCTGAAGCAATCGGTGTATTGTTTCTGCAGAAAGAGAAAGATGCTTTGAGGTGCGTACCCCTCTTAAGAACAACTACGGTTTAAATAAAGAACTTTTTATTTATTTATTAAGGTAACTTCACAGCTTGTGGTTGATATATCATGTGGTACATTTATATTGATCATTACGCCATTTATGAAGTTGGTACACAAATAATCCAAAGGGAACATGTATTATAATACCTATACCTACTTACTATAAATATTGAAACCTCAAGGAAACAGGACCTTTAAGTTTAATAGTAGAATTAATAAGTCTGACTGACGATTCTATCACACTTGCAGTTTATATTCATCACTCAGGTGTACTCAATATTTTCTCACAGTCCAATGAGATCAATATGAAAGACATTATCAAATAATTATGGATAAACTTGACTTGATTTCTGAACGTAGCAAGAGAGAAAATCCTAAATTATTTTCCAAGACAGCGTTCAATCAATCAAACGCAAATCGTAATACCCCACAGACAAATAAAAGTCTGGACTTCTTCATTCCAGGAATTTGTCTCATTGTGAGCAGCGGTACGGGCCTCGCCTTACATTTATAAGGTCGCGGGTTAGATTCCTAGTGGAGCCCACACATCTTTGTGTGAAATGTAACATCATCATCATCATCATCAGCCTATTTTAGTCCACTGCTGGACATAGGCCTCTCCTAAGGTACGCCACTGAGCACGATCCGCGGTTTTTCCCATCCAGTTTTTGCCGGCCGCCCTGCTGAGATCGTCACTCCACCTAGTCTGAGGGCGTCCTACGCTACGTTTGCCAATTCGTGGTCTCCACTCAAGAACTCGTTTACCCCAACGGTTGTCAGTTCTACGGCAGATATGACCGGCCCACTGCCACTTCAGCTTACTAATCCGGTGAGCTATGTCGATTACCTTAGTTCTCTGTCGGATCACTTCATTTCGTATCCGATCCTTCAGAGATACTCCGAGCATAGCCCTTTCCATAGCTCGCTGAGCGACTTTAAATTTGTGGACCAGTCCTACCGTGAGAGTCCACGTTTCGGCTCCGTATGTCATAACGGGTAGGACGCACTGGTTAAAGACTTTCGTCTTTAGACTCTGTGGAATGGACGACGTGAAGACTTGACGTAATTTCCTATATGCTGCCCAACCCAGCTGTATTCTTCTATTAGCCTCTTTCTCGAAGTTGTTTTTACCCATCTGCAGTGTTTGCCCGAGGTATGTATATTCTGAAACAACTTCGAGAATAGAGTTCTTCACCGCAATTGGTCCCGGAGACACATGGTCATTAAACATGACCTTTGTTTTATCTAAGTTCATCCGGAGACCAATGCTCTGTGAGGAGTCAGCCAGGTCGTTCAGCATATTCTGCAGATCCTGCAGCGTTTCCGCCATAATGACGATGTCATCCGCAAACCGCAAGTGTGAGATGTGCTCGCCATTGATGTTGATGCCCCGTCCTTTCCAGTCCAGCGTCTTAAACATATCCTCCAAAGCATTTGTGAACAATTTGGGGGAGATCACATCCCCTTGTCTCACACCCCGATGTAAGGGGATAGGCTTAGTCTGCTGGTTCTGTATTTGGACGGACATAGTTGCGGTATTGTACAAACATCTCAACACTTGGATGTATCGCCAATCAACTTGGCATCGCTGCAAGGATTCCAGAACAGACCATATTTCGATCGAGTCAAACGCTTTCTCATAGTCCACAAACGCTAAGCACAGGGGCTGATTATACTCTTCGGTTTTCTGTATAATCTGCCGCACTGTGTGAATGTGGTCTATGGTGCCGTATCCTCTCCGAAAACCGGCCTGTTCCGGTGGTTGAAATTCGTCAAGTCTTCTAGCAAGGCGGTTCGTGATAACTCTCGAAAACAACTTATAGACGTGACTCAAGAGCGAGATAGGTCGATAGTTCTTCAGAAGGGACTTATCACCCTTTTTGAAGAACAGAACGACGATACTCTTGCTCCACGCCTCTGGAGTTCTCCCATCAAAGAGAACAGCATCAAATATTTTTCGGAGCTCTTTTAGTATGGGTTTACCCCCAGCTTTTAAGAGCTCAGTAGTAATGCCATCCTCTCCAGGGGCTTTTCCATTTTTAAGCTGCCTAAGAGCTATCACGATCTCGTTTTGGCTTATTTCTGGCAGGTCTTCAGTAAAGTGGCGAATTAGTGTAGCCCTGGTATCCTCATTTTCGGGATCGGGTGGAGATGCATGCGAAGCGTATAACCGGCTGTAGAAGTCTTCCACTTCCAAAAGAACCTCTGGCATCGAAGACACGACTACTCCATTAGATGTGGTTAACTTCGTCAGATGACTTCTCCCAAGAGACTGGACAAATACCTGAAGAAAAAAAAAATACAGACAAATAAAGAAATGTAACATCGCCGCTGCTCAATATCAGTGAAGGAAAACATCGTGAGGAAACCGCCATGTGAGATCCATCAACTTGGCCAGCGTGTGTGGATTAAGGCCTAAACTCTCTCAACTCGTAAGATAGTTGAGAGAAGACCCGTGCCCAGTTGTGGGACATTAAAAAAGGGTTAAAGTGTGCTTTTCTGTTAAGATAGTTAAAATAAGCACCGGTAACTATATGAGGTTATTGTAACGCTACGGGGTTTTATGGTATAGAAGGTTATTTAGATTTCATTTTCAGGGTGTACGGTCAGCTCTTACATGCAAAGACAGAGTTTATATCCCTATTAGAGAATGAAACAGGCCCTAAATATGGATTTGATAGGAATTTATGTAACTCTACTGATTTCGTCAAGAGGTTCTTTGAAGAAGCAGCTGTCAAGCCTCAAGCTATTGAGTATGTTGAAGCAATGGGATGTGGTAGGTAGATTTTATTTAATTTTCTCTTTTTTGCTGACAAGTGAAGAGAAGCTTAATTGTGAAGTCTTCGGAAGGCAAACTATTTGCGTACAAAAAATTATCAAAACCGAATAAAACATAATCTGACAGTCAAAATATGTATTTGGTACCTATCAAGCCGATTTCCATTGGCTTCCCTTTAGGGAATGGTCAATCCTGAAAGTTTTAAATCGCGACAAAAATAAGTATAGCATCAAGTGTAAGAACGATCGGTGACGGTAGTGAAGAGATATTATTTTAATAAGGAACAACTTTTTTCCGGCTTCCATTTTCAGACTAACACCCTTCGTCACTGGCACCTATAGGTGTTCACTGTTCATCCTCTAGTAAAGTCATCTAAGTTATGACATTAAACAAAATACATAGTTGTAGCGCCTCTTAGACACTGTATACATACTTTGTAGTTATAACTTGCCCATCAAAAAATTGTAACACACACTGGTACCTAATTATTAGATATTTCATACTTGTATTTTTATTAAAGGTGTTCCTGAGATAGACAAAAAGGAATTGGAGGTTATTGAGAAGGTGTTTTGTGAAGATAAAGATGACGTGCTCTATGTTGGAAGCGTTATATCCAACATAGGATACAATGAAGCCGCGACGGGTTTATCAGCCATCACAAAGGTCGGTATTAATTTACCTTCATCGAGAGAAAAAGAGGAAGCAATTAATGTAAAATAAAGAGTTTCAAAATTCATTTTACATCCCATAACATTGAAATCATTAGAATTGTTTTCAAGAATCATAGAAAACTATATTTCTAGACTCCTTTGTTCCTAGTATTCCTATGTACGGTTGTTTTGTCCGGTTCACCAACTAAATAATATCGGATAGTATTTTCTTATTTACGCAAATATCACACATTGAAATAAAACTATTTTGTAACGGATTTTATAGCAATTTATTTTAGATTTTAGATCCCGACGTTTCAAAGTCTTTTCAGACTTCACTTCTTCTTTGAATTCGAGGTCTTTTTTTCCTCCACCCGTGACCCTTGAAAGACTATGAAACGTTGGGATCAAAAATCTAAAATAAACTGCGATAAAATCCATCATGAAATAGTTTTATTTTTAAAAATATCGGTTTCTGTATATTGCGGTTCTATGTATTTCGGAACTCTGTTCTAATAAATTGTTTTCCAGGTGCTACTGGGATACCATACAGGGAAGTTGGCAGCTAACCTTCACTGTGAAAATCCTCGTCAGGACATCACAGCTCTACGCGAGGGGCGAATGCGCATAGTGACGGAAGACCAGCCATTCCACCGGGGGCTGGTCGCAGTCAATGGATTCTCGGTCACCGGGGTCAACTCTCACGTTCTGCTGCACGGCAACTACAAACCAAAGGTCTTTACTACAATTTCACTTATCCTACTTTTGTTAGTTACCTCAGGGTGTTAGAACTCAGTTTGGATTTGGGACTCCTCTATTTTAGATCTGAAAGTTAATTGCAGGAGTGGTTAAATTGCCAGAAACTACACAAATTACTTTAATGATCCGTTAGCCAATCTTGACCATAGCTATTACACACAATTTTTGTTCTATAGAAACTGTTTGACTATTGTATACTGGCCGTAACCAGAATATAAATCTAAACCACTTCTGATAAGATCTTCTTGAAGAGTGATGCCAAGAATTAAATATATTTTTTTACAATACATATTACCTATTTCAGGATCTTAATAAATACAATTCGAATATACCGCATCTGGTGACCGCATCCGGGAGACAAGAGGAAGCGGTTCAGTACTTGCTGGATAAACTCAAGTCCCAGTCAATAGACCCAGAGCAGCTGGCTCTGCTGCACAACATACATCGCTCTAGCATTCAAGGCCATATGGGCAGAGGATATGCAATTTTAGGTAAAGTTATGGATATTTTTATTTCAAAATTCCACCTGTGATTTTATTGTAGTGAATAATGATCCTATCCCAACAAGGAATGTTGCCAGAATAAAGGGTAGTACATAATATACTATTGAGATTATTGCCTACCTGAGTGTCAAAGTAGTTATAGATAATTTCATCTGTTCCGGGGTGTTTGGATGGAGAGTTAACGAAATGATTGATAGAAACATTAAATCTAACCTAACTTCCAACTTTCCATTTCTTAATTTTAATGGAGTGACACTTATATTTCCAGATACCGATGAATCTAATAACACGGTAAGCCTATCTGAAAGGGTGGACTACTTTGACACAAAGCGCCCTCTATGGTTCGTGTATAGCGGTATGGGGTCGCAATGGACTGAAATGGGAACTCAACTCCTGCGCATACCTATTTTTACTGCTGCAATAGAAAGGTAAACCATTACTTCAACAGCTCAAATGAAGATAAAAGAACGGCATAGAGCTTCTTAAATAGCTAACAATCATCAGGAGGCGTACATCATGAAAAATCTGGTGTCATCGAACTGACATTCGAAGACAAGTGATGTTTGGGCTCGGTGCTCAAATAATTAGTAGTTTGTAGTGGCGACGAGTCCTTAAAACACGATTCCAACCAGCTTCCCTTTTGGAATTAGCTAATATAAAGTACTTACTTAAATATCGTGTAATATCCTGTAAGTCGGAGTAGTTAACCAACGAAAACTTGTCAATTAACTTACTTCGTCTTCCCTTTTTCAAATTTCAACCCTTCGCTACTGGTAGCTTGTTAAACGCATCTTACCTCTTCATTATTATCACAAATCTGTTTGGACATAGAGCTCGAGAGACGTTCTTTTGAAGGTACAGCTTAACATTATTTAACGTTTGCAGGTGTCACAAAGCTTTGCAACCTAAAGGAATAAATATATATGACGTAATTACATCTACAGACGAGAAGATATTTGACAATATCTTAAATTCCTTTGTGGGGATCGCCGCTATCCAGATTGGCCTCACTGATGTGCTAAAGGCTGTGGGACTGGAACCCGATGGGATTATCGGTGAGATACTAAATTCTTAAGACGCATAGAAACAACGTGTAACGGTCACACGATATTGACGCGACTTAATGTAAGCGAGTCCAAAATTAAACATTGACGAGTTTGCACTTTAGACTGCGAAAATTAGTCAAATCTTTTCAATACGTGTGAAAGGTGTTTAAAAGTATACTCAACAATTCAAAAACGTCTTATAAGCTCATAATAGCTAAAATAGGTTTATAATTCGTTAGTCTTTGTCTGTCATCTTGACATTTATACTAGTAAGAATGGGACAAAGTCCATTTTAACTAAAGAGTCTTATAACATTTTTATGAATAAAACCGTAAATATAAGCGTTTGACATTATCTGTTATGTTACTCAGGTCACAGTGTAGGTGAGTTAGGCTGCGCATACGCAGACGGATGCCTGTCTGCAGAAGAGATGATACTGGCAGCGTACAGTCGTGGATTGGTGTCACTGGAAACCCCTCTGATTCAAGGATCCATGGCAGCTGTCGGGATGGGATATAAACAGGTAACTCTTTAAATATCTAAAAATACTTCTTACGCAAGTTAAACGGTCGGCCTATAGTATTATGATGGCAATCAATATTGTGTGAAATATCTTGCAATAGTAGTTTTATTTAGTAAAAACGTCCATTCGCTAATAAGAGTAATAAATAAATCTGAAAATAATAACAATAAAATAATAAAAAGGCTGCTTAAGGTGATATTTTATTTCATAGAAGAAACTAAAAATATAATCCAAGAACTTTAGAAGGAGCAACTTGTTACACTACTACTTTAATTTGTCATTGTATATTATAATTATACACGGCCTCGGTAGTCGAGCGGTGTAAGCCGTCCGATTGGGCTATACTGTACCCGGGATTCGGTCGCGTATTCGATTACCGCCCCGGACAATTTTTTTGTAACAACAAAAATTTGTTTCGGTGTCTGGTTGGTTGAGGGACTACCCTCCGTGCCTCGGAGAGTACGTTAAGCCGTCGGTCCCGGTTGTCATTTAACACATCTATGACAAAGGTTACACGTAGTTAGAAGTCAAAATAATCTGACGCCTGGTCTACTTAACCATCTCGGCCACTAGTTCTACAGGATTCGAGGTCTGATGGCAGTCGCTCGTATAATTCTGGTAGCTAGCCGCATCAGGTAAGACTGGGAGCCGACCCCAATAGAAATGAGAAAAAGGCAAGGGGAATGATGATGATGATATTATAATATGTGGACTATTATATTTAAATTAGTAAAGTGACTCTTTTAACTCTTAAAATAGTTGAGGGAAAACCCAAGGCCAGCAGCGGGACACTAAGGGGTTGCCACTTCAGTATAGCGAACGTCAAAAGCTGCTATATAGTTGTTTAAATTTCAGATTTCAAAACTCTGCCCCCCTGAAATCGAAGTAGCATGTCACAACTCTGAAGAGTCGTCCACTATCTCAGGGCCAGCGGACGTGATGCGTCAGTTTGTGGCCGAGCTATCGGCTCAGGGTGTGTTCGCCAAGGAGGTCCCTTGCTCTAATATTGCGTACCATTCGCGATATATAGCTGGAGCTGGTAAGTTATTCCTTTAAATAAACAAACATGTTGTTTTTTTTCTATAGTTATACCACACGGATTTGTAATGGTTCTGCCACGAAATGCGGCAAACTATTGGCGAGTGCACGTTCTTCAGTTTTTGAGAGCTTGTTGGGACCTGTTATGTAGCCAGGGTGTAAAGTATTGTGGAGGTGACTGGAGGATCGGGTGGTAGTGACCCTCTAGTGTAAAGGGAAGAGACTCTTCCAGCCGGGCGAGGTGTGATGCCCGGCGACCGCGGTTTCTCCCCCTCCGCGATTCTATATATGCTCCTCGTTCGGGAAGTTGTATATATGCTAATCGTCGGTGAAACTTTGCTTGTGCGATTCAGGATTGCTGTGACGTCATGTCTCTTGAGTGGCGCTAGGTATGTGACGCCACAGTATGTATCTGGACGAAATGATTGACAAGGCAAAAAACATAATCTTACCTGAAAATAAAGTAGTAAAGAAATACTAATTAACATAGCACACAAGATTAGCAACACGTAGACCAAAGCAAGTCAGCCATATTAATTGTAACTGTTCTAAAAAAGACAATAAACGTTTAAAGAGACCACAAACTAGTTATAGAAGACTGCTCTGAAAGACTGCCAAAAGCAGAATAAGTCTAACAGCGTGGCCACGGGACACGCGTTTAGCGATTTCATTGTTCATTGCGTATTTCCTTTAGTAGTGCCTAGAGATAAGTGAACTCGAGTGGGCAATGAATTGCAAAGTCGCCAGTCGCACCGCCCAATACCGTGTCGCGTGGCCAGGCTGTTACCACTTAGAGGCGTGTTATAGGACAGGCCTATAAATATAGAAATAGATAAACGTTTTGACAAAGGTATTGATACAAATGACATTGCTTTAAAATATTGTTTGAAAAATTATAGGTCCTGCGCTACTCAAATATTTAAAAGAAGTAATCAAGTCTCCGAAGGCAAGAACCAAACGTTGGGTGTCGAGCTCCGTACCTGAAGCTAAGTGGGACGAGCCGGCAGCACAATTCTGCTCACCCGAGTACCAAACAAATAACTTATTGGTTAGTATTATTTTTAATATCTAACTGACTGCACGTTTTTCCTCGATTACACCTTGTGGTATGTTACATACAATAAAGATGAATTCTTTAATGATTACAGCTGTCGAGGCCTATCGAGCTAAGTCCACTAAACCCGTTCCCATAGATTTACCAAGGATCACTTCTAAATTTTGCGACGTGTCGTTTATTGTTGGTCGGTGACTAACCGTAACCGTAGTCGACTGCGATTGCTTTATCCTTGCCTTGGGATCAAAGATTACTCCAAAAACATATTTAATAATATCGGGTTTGAATTTTTAAATGTAATAATATTTCTTGTGCTGTGTATTGTTCCTATTATTTTAATTATAACCTAAATATTCAAAGAATGTAATACCTACGTCAATTTTGATAACTACTACCATAATTTTCAACTGTGGCTGACTTTTTTCTTCAACTTCAACAGTTTATAAAATGTACTTTTTAGAACCCAGTCCTGTTCGAAGAAACGTCAAAACATATACCTCCCAACGCAGTGTTAGTGGAAGTAGCCCCGCATGGTCTATTGCAAGCGATTCTCAAGCGTTCAATGCCTAATGACTGCAAGAATATAGCGTTGACTAGACGAAAGCACAATGACAATGTAGTAATGTTACTGACAGCACTTGGAGAGTAAGTATATTCATGTTAACATTGATTTGAAAATATATATTTTTAAAACTTTAATAATTACTTGGGAATGTGTTAAATTGTTTGTAATTACAACGGGTTAAGAAAAAATAAAATAATAACAGCTTTGTTATATAAAATTGTCTTTATGGGACCTATAACTAATACAGTGCATTGGAATTCCTAACTCGTGGTAGGATCTCAACCATTGTTATATTAAAAAAAAAATTGGTTGCCTGTAAAGTCGGTATACGGGCGAAAGTTTTACGTGACAACGACTTTGAGTGGTAAAATAATTTTAATGTGAATATTCATTCGTATAATAGGAAGAAGGATGAAATAATAGTAACAATTTAAAACATTTATTTATACAAAGAATTATATTTAAAACATTAATTTATACAAAGAATCTGTTTAATGACATTAGTTTAACAGTCTTTTCTTGATAAAATAATATTATTAATACACAAACTATATTTTGAACTTGGTTATTGTATTTTGTTTTTACATTTTATGTTATAAGTTTTAATTAAATTTTATGTCTGCACTAGACATACACATGTTGATCAGTGGCGAAGAGTGGATATTTGAAAGAAAGAAGACAGTGCAAAAATCCACAAATATTTCTTGGTTACCAACGCCAAGTTTCAAACTTAATAAGAATTACTGCATTTCTTGATGCTATTTAAAACTTTAAGGCGCCACGTAATATTTATTTTACATTATATTGACCAATTCCTAAACGGAAGCCGGTGGGACTTGTGTTATATGGACTCTTCGCCACTAATGTTGACACTACATATATTTTGTAACACAAAACCAATATAAAATAGAGATACACAAGTTTGAAACAAATAAATAAAATATATTAACTGTTGTTCAACTGCGTCGGTATCTTGTAGAAAATGTTTTAATCCAATGTTATGTATTAAAAATGACAGCTGTTAAAACTCGTTGAGGACGATTTTTTTTAAATATAGTACACGGCCATCTGATCCCAAACTAAGCAGATCTTGTACTATGGAAACCAGATAATTGGTAATATACTATTTAAAATACTTTTCTTTTGTAAATACATACTTAAATATAGATAATTACACCCAGACATAAGACAAACAGACATGTTTATCACACAAATGTTTGACTTGGATGGGAATCGAACCAAAGCATCTTACTGACCACACCACCGGCCCGTCAAAATTACAGAAGGTTCACTCTTTATCTATTCTTAATATTATTTTTATTGTACACAAAACACTTACTTAAACAATAAATAAATAGGATCTAATTTATCTTATATAAAGTGCCCCATGGCTAACATTAACAATTAAACGCGTAAAATTATATTATACTTACTATTTAATATTAATTTATCAATTATTGTATTTCAGGATATATATGCAAGGATTTAACCTGAAGCTCGATGTTCTTTATCCGAAAGTAGAGTTCCCTGTGTCTACAGGAACTCCTTTCCTGTCTCATCTCGTACAGTGGGCTCATGGAGACAAATGGTAATCTATAATATAACATCATCATCATTTTCATCACTATCACAAAACTAATTGTAACTAGTTTTCTACACTTAGTAACGCTTTGAAATTTGGTACCTACTCATTCCTAACAGTGTAGTGGAATTATATTATTAAAATTCTGGTGTCTATATTCTGTGCATGACTCAATTTCAACAACTCGATTTTTCACCTAATTTCCATTGTTCAACACAGAACATAATAGTTAATTTGTCTAATGTATATATTATGTTTATTTTTTTTTATTTTTTTTTTATGTTTTTTTTTATATTATGTTTTTTTTTAATAGCTACACTTAGTCTTTTACTCGTTTCCGGTCAAATTGTCATTCAAAATTCATTCCTTCATTTTTTCTCATTCTTGTACATTTTTTCCATTCACCATGTGCAATGTGTATGTGCTCTTGAATTAATACATTATTATTGAAATTTAAAGTTTCTAGCATTTTATTTAACATCCATGGACTTTTCCAGTTTCAGGTTTTGTATAAAAACTTTGAGAATATACTCGTAGTACAACATATCCACATTTAATATACATTTTCTGGCAGGAATTTATCATTCATTTAAACTCATTGGACCACAGAAATCAGAAATTTCGCTCGGAACAAATTGTTGTTGACATTTACTCATATAAATATATGTCGGAGAAGTCATTAGTACGGTAGCGTACTTGACAGCGAGGCGGCAGCGCGTCGTGTCGACACGCTTCGACAGAGTTTAGCCTGAGGTTCGCACGGGAATAGAGTGGGGATTGTCACTACACGAACTGACCTTAGTTCTCTACAGACGTCCGTGCGATCAACATCGGTCTAGGGACTGTCATACCACTCGTATTATTTTTACATTTCGTAACAAATTAATAGTGTGATTAAGTTAACTTTGTTTGCTGCTCGTAACCACACCCACTCAATAGGTTTTCTGGCGAGGACTATCCCTCTGATCGGCCCCTGTACCGAAATATATATAAAAATTAATGCCACTTTTCGTTGTAATTTTATAACTCAAAAACGGGCTTACCTATTCAAACCAAATGTTTAGACATTGTTTGGACTATTTAGTAGATGGTTTATGTGAAGTTTGCACAAAATCGGTTGAGCGGTTCTTTATTTATCACAATTTTGTAAATTATTGAGTGGGCTGAAGCTACCCGGGCTAAGCTGGGGCGGGCCGCTAGTTATCTATGAGTTTAAACATTCAAAAATAGTTAGCTAACATGTAGGTCATTTATTACTTAACGCCATCAAAATACTTTTTCCTATATATGTTGGAGATTATCTTCCTGAAACGTAAATGCAATGTATGAATGTTATTGTGAACAAGACACGGAAATAGAAAATTCGAGAAACATAATCGTTGCATTACCTATAAAGCAGCACTGCGTTTTCAGCCTACACGCGTAAATTGTTCACCTGAGAAATTCAATCACATTTAATACTGCGATGTTCAGTGCGGTAGTTAGTACACTTTGATAAATCAAGAAAAGAAAAATATGGTACGCTCTAATAACGCAATCACTAACGGTGCATCCACACCGCAGTTACTTTTTGTTGAGTAACATTTTGCAACAAGGTAACATTAAATAACAATCTCTAACTTTTGAGACTAGTTGTTACTAATTGTTGATTG
Organism: Meganola albula; assembly: GCA_936450015.1. NCBI lineage: Eukaryota > Metazoa > Arthropoda > Insecta > Lepidoptera > Nolidae > Meganola > Meganola albula. The sequence goes on from OW388171.1 coordinate 4,088,964, forward strand.
CTCAACAAAAGACGACATATTATATCGACGCATTGTTGAGGTAACATTATCTAACAATGATTGTCAGAGCAACATTGACTAACACGGCAATATTTACTAACATTGAATAACTTATTGCTATCGAGTGTTGCTCAGTAACATTTGAAAATGTTGCTCAACAAAAAGTAACTGCGGTGTGGATGTACAGTAAACCTGGGTCTTGATGCTATACTAAAAACACACATCTGTGGTCACAATTAGATATTTACAGTGAACGATAGAAAAGGACGGAGATAGGGCCTCACACAGCGTGCAAGCGAAATCACGATAGACGTGCTGTTGAAAGAATGAATGACGTTGTGGTAGTGAAATACTGTGACAGGCGAAGCGTGTGCGTTGCCTCTGTCTTTCACGGCTATTTTGCATTGTCTATCTTACTCTCACAATCATGGCGTAGCGAACAACAATTTAAGTAATAATTTCTATGAAACTAAGATTTCTGACTATACTTTCGCGTCATAAGTAATCCCGTCAGTCTTATTTTGGTTTCTTGAGTGATTATGACATTTATTAAACACACAAGAATGCATTTTGATTTGTTTATAAGCACAAAACCTAAAATTAATGAGCTGTGATCAACATGCGTCGTCGTCCACTCGATAGTCCGCGTGAGACTGAGTGTCGGTGAGCCCGTTGGACTCATTTTAGAAGGACAGCGCGTTGTGTTCTAGTGGCATATCTTTCTTAGTTTGTACATAACCTTTTTCTAATACCTCATTCTTGTTTTAGGCCGGTTGTATTATACACTTTGGCAGATAGACGAGCGACAGCAACGTGCGATCAAGTCGTATCTTACTTTGATGAGGAAAATAGTTACTTAAAAGGAAATGTCATCAGAGGCACGTATCACATACAAATTGATGCTTCAGATCAATAATGGGATTCAAATCATTAACTTGGGACGGGTAAAATAACTGGTAAAATGTCGAGCAGCAGTGGTGCAGCGGTACGGGCCTTGCCTTAGACTTATAAGGTCGTGGGTTCGATTCCCAGTCGTGCCTATCTTTATGTCAATTGTACCATCAACGAAAACATCGTGAGGAAACCGGCATGTCTAAGAAGTAATCATCCGAAGACATGCTACATCCACCAAGCCGCACTTAGCCAGGGTATGTGGTTTAAGGCCTAAACTCTCTCAACTCGTACGGTAGTTGAGAGAAGACCCGTGCCCAGGAGTAGGACACTATACAGGGTTAAAGTAATAATATAAAAATGTCGAACCTGTTGTTTTAAAAAAAATGTGTGTATTAATTTATTATATGTAGTACTAGCTGCCCCAGCGAACTTCGTACCGCGTATTTATTAAAAAACATTGAAAAATAAATAAATTGTGAATCTAAACCATTCCCAGATCCCCTTGAACACACACAAAAAAGATATTACAAAGTACAAGCTCTGCTTAGTTTGGGATCAGATGGCCGTGTGTGTTAATGTCCCACTTATGAAACTTCACTATTCAAATCATCATTAGATCACGGACTAGTCGATATCCATTGCATCATAACTAAATGTACTATTTTTATAGGGAACATACTATATCCTTTTGCTGCATCTCTCGTACTGATGTGGGACACGTATGCGATGGTCCTGGGTGTGCCGAAGAAGTCCGTATCAGTCAAGTTCACAGATCTGCATCTGTATTCACAACCGATACTGCACGACCGCCGCAGCCTTAAACTGGTTATTACTATCCACAGAGGCACGGGGAACTTCGAGGTAAAGCTAAGTCATACAGTTTTTTTTAAATCCTGAAATTGGCCTGCGCTTGACTACAACTTGCCTGATGTTAAACAATGATGTAGTTTCGATGGGACGCACCTGGCCACTGTACCGATTCATTGGTGGTTACGAATGAATTGAAATCATTTTTGAGAAGTTTCAAACCCCTTAGCTTGATGCCCTCTCCCTAAAACACCTCACGTAGTTAATGGACGCCCCTTAGTACTAGAACCTCTTTACCTCTTTATCGATCGCAGCTAAATGTTCTCGAGTAATTTAACAGGTCGGTGACGTGGGTAGGATACTTGCTTTTCACGCCTCAGGTGATTCGATTACCACCCGAGTCACATTTGTGTGTAGAACACATCTGTTTTTGACTGACTGGCAACTACTGAGAAACACTGCCAAAAAAACTCAGTAGGCTTTTTTCTTTTATAAACGAAGTACATATACATTTTGTTTGTTTATTGTGTTGAATTAGAGCGACTTGATTCCAGGCGTTTTTATATGTTAACTAGATAGTCTGAAATTTTATAACACGCTTTGTGCCCGGAACATAGCCAGATTTCAAAATCATTGTTAATCTGTGCCCTCCTCTTCATGTGTCCCTCTATCTTTCCTAAATTACTTATCAACATGACCCGATCTGAATTCTTAAAGATTTATTTTCACTGTTAGTAACTTAAAGTTTTTAATAATATTTTTATTCAGATTCTCAACGGCGACTCTAAAGTGATAACAGGGTTCATCCAACATACTATGGAAAAAATACAACCGATTTTGGCCAACAAAGAAGAAACTATAAACGGTTCCGACAAATTGACACTTACAACTGATGACGTTTACAGCTTGCTTCAGGATAGAGACTACTTCTACAGGTAAAGAAATTTGTTTCTACATAGTTCCTACTAATCTATCTGCTAAGTGATCAGTTTTTCCTGAAATCTGAAGTACGGTTGTCACCCACTTCCCGTTTTGTTGGTACACACACCTATTCTCATAACGATAGGATTGTACTTAAATAACACAGTAAGAAAAAAATAATATTTACACGGTGTGCGTATTAATATTTTAATTTATTTGTAAGTTACCCGGAAACTATGTTTCAACAAATTAGTGTTGTTGTTACATTTTTAAGATAAAGCTATGGTCCAAGTCATGAGAGATTAGCGATTTATTGTAGGGCACATTTTGTAAACAAATATAAATGTAATGTTTTAGCTGCAGCGTATTAATTATGTATCTTTAAGTGTAATATAATAGAATATAAGTTTATGTGTTTATGCTTATGTGTAATATTATATAGTTTTGCGACGACTTAGATTAGGCTACAGTCTATTTTGCATTAGTATCTCTTACGTAGCTACACTGGTTAGATAGACCGTCTAACTCGCGAACCGCCTATCGTCAAGATTCCGACACATCAAGCTGCACAGAAAGTGATGATGATTCAAGCGAAATGAATATTGGTGACGAATATTCTTACATTACTTTTATCTGTGGTTAAATAGTTCTTTAAGAAATTTGATTCATGTTTTATGACTTTGTACCTGAGATGGCGATACGCGAGTTAAACGGTCTATCTATAGTAAAATCTTTATTTTTTAATCATTATTATTAGTCAGTAACCTTATTGTATAGTGGCGAGTTCCGGAGCGTCGACAGTGTCAGCAGTGATTTTGCCACCGGCCAGCTTTAGTGGCACAACAACTGGGTGACGTTCATTGACGACATGTTGCAACTAAACACGTTGCGACAGTCGCACGACGGTGTCTCCGTACCATCACTTGTGCGGAATATCTCCATAGACATCAAAGAGCACCGCCAATGGTTATCAATAGTAGATACATCTATTCCAGTTGAACTATCTCAACAATATGACTATACCAGGTAAAAATACTTATAAAAATTAACAGTTAAAAGTTCTTGTATCGGTGGCTATGCGGTGGCAAACGCTACATGATTGACCTTTCGCCAAATTTAACTATATCTGTACTTTTTACATAAATAACATAAATAACGAAGCTTGATATGAAATTTGCTTAAATATGTTTTGTCCTTTTCTTTTATAGGATTGGAATCACATGAAACTTTTTTTTACGTTATCTTCGGTTTTTCAGGAGCGGCGGCGTCATAATCGAAAATATTGTTTTTCAACATCTACCTCCAAAAGGAGGTCTCAAGCCGTTTACAGAATTTAAGGTACTTACTAAATCATTTGAATAATACTTCAATAAATTATTATACTGATCCAAATTAAAGCCAGTAAGGTTTTTAACAAATCTCGAAGATTAAATAACAGACCCGATTGCATGTTTTCGTACACTACACTCTTATGTCTATTACCTGATGACATTTAGTTAAGAGTAATCTGTCCTGTCACGGTCGCCAATTAATTTCCAAGATATGACATTAAATAAATTGTGCAAGTATTGGGCACGCGTGCGGATTATAAGTTATTGGGCGAGTCACTCTGGCGCACGCGCATCGACCGTCCCCGCAACTCCTTCTCCTTGGTAACTGGTACCCGATCACGTATCAATGCGTGAACAGTAATCTTTTACTGAATAAACTTGCACAACTTAGACAATTTTCCCTATTCTACCTCTCATCAGAGGAGTTAATTAACTACGTAATGTACATTGCTTAGATTTCGGAAAAATATTATGAGGAATATAAATCCTTTTTGAAATAAAACCTTATTGTAAGTTAAACATGTTTTGTCTCTAGATTAATCTGGGTGGAAAAGACTTAAAGATAGAAAAAAGTGCATTGGGAACTGGAAATTACAAGTTAGAATGTGCACGAATTGGAGATTTGGAATCATTAAATTGGGTGGAAACACCGCAGATCACTCGAACAGGAATTCCAGTAACTGTAAGTCATATTTATAGATGGATTTGAAGATTAGATTTAAAAAAATAATTTGTTTATTTTCTTGAAACAGTCTGACCGTTTTTAATTTTTAAGGTTCATTATGCGGGAATTAATTTGGATGACATGAAAATCGCCAGCGGAAGTATTTTATGCAGAACAGGCAAAGGAAATGCTTTTGGAATAGACTTCAGTGGTATATCAGATAGGTAGATATTATTATATAATTTTAAAAAACGACCTTAGAAGTATTTGTTATTTAAAACAAACTAAAAATTTAGTTCTTTTAATTTATATCCATCTCACGGGGATTCATTTGTAATATGTGGGTCACCATATTCCAGTATCCACCATAATGTTTACTGTATTTTCCTGATCAAGCTTTTCTGTTAAAAAAACCTTTAACATATTATAGTTAAGCTGCGAAAATAAAGTCGTCACAATTCTGTATGCAATAGAGACGCATAACAGAACAGGCTAATAAAAGAAAAGTGCTGTGAAATCACTCAGGACTTTTCACATCGTCTCGTGTAGTGCAGTGCAGTTGTCTCTACCAACAATGTTTGTTGTAGAGGACATGGTTCGATTTCAGGATCGGCAATGGATGGCCTATGCTCTCACAACTCTTAAGATAATAGGAAATCCGTACAAAATATTTAGACACTAATGACTGAACGCTATTATTTGTCAGTGGTGATCGTGTGATGGGATTGTTACCTGCGGGCGCCGCATACCGGAGGGTGAACGCGTCACCGCAGCTGTCGTGGCCGGTGCCGGAGCACTGGAGCCTGGAGGACGCTGCTACTGTCCCTTTGGCCTATTCCTTAGCGTTCTACTGCTGTGTAAGTAATTTTGCTATTAAAGTGCCCATGGATAAGTCAACGTTGATCCTGTATGTTTTACCTAACTACTAACTACTTACGCTTATTTTGCTTTATTCACTTTCGTCCATAGAAAACTCCGTTACGTTGTACGTACGTTGACGTACGTTTTATTTTGTCGCAGTAAAATGAATGCGTACCTATTTCATACAAAACTGGTATTTTCTAAGGTCAAAAACTGAATACAATTTTATAAGTATGAGCAGTCTCAATACTTCTTCACTCAAAAAATTTTACTTTACAAGCATAAATACAATTACACCTTTTTAAGGATGTGCTGTAGATGACTAAAATATCCATTCTTGGTGCATGGGGTTTGTAAGTGGTATCCATTTAAACATTTCAAAAAAACCCATAAATGAAATCAGAGTAAGTATGTCCTTTAAGCCTAGGTCGTTTTCTACCTGCATCTTTACTCATGTATGTCGTAGATTGTTTTTACTATAGCAATTTAGGTCCCTTTTTGGTTTTCCGCAATTGTTAATGTTCAGATCTGTAATTCAAATTACATGGCAGGCTAATACTTCAAAATAGTTGTGTATCCCTCTCAAGATGCCTTTACTTCCAAAGGGATACGCAAATTAATCCTTCTATGAACTGTACCTAGGTTATTATCTATTTTTTGCAGTTTGTTTCTTTTAAATTGGCTCCCGAATACACGGTATATGTGCACGGTGGATGTGGAGCATTGGGACAGGCAGTGATATCTCTAGTGTTGGCTGCTGGGTGTAAAGTGCTCACCTCTGTTAGTGACTACCGTAAAAAACGGTTCTTGTGCCGGTTGTTCCCGGAACTGAAAGGTAAGATAGATTAATTTAGATGGTAAGACATTAACACTAATAATAGTAATATCGTGGAACATTAACACACACGGCCATCTGATCCTAAATTAAGCAGAGCTTGTACTATAGAAATCAGATAACTGATAATACTTTTCTCTTGTAAAAACATACTTAAATAAAGATAATTACACCCAGACTCAAGACAAATAGACATGTTCATCACAAAAATGTCTGACTCGGGTGGGAACCGAAGCCAGAACCTGTGACATGAAAAGCATGTATCATGTACATTAATTTATACGTGTGCATAAAAATCTACTTCAGTGTCAAATGGAAATCTTGATAACTTACTATCGTCGGGATTTTCTCAAGCAAAAAGAATCTTTTTTACAGGGGCACACAATTAGCCTTTTGGTATTCAGAGCCCGAACTTTGGACAATTTACAGTCAAAAACTGTTGAAGCGTTCACAGAAATATAAGTCGCTAGTATTTCTTAACCATAATTTTCGTTTTAAATTTAAACATCATTAACACTTTAATACCTACTGCTAAAAATATAAAAAAAATATATTTGTAATGGTACACCGATCTGTACACTGCATGATTTCAGAGGAGAACGTTGGATACTCTCGGGACCCGCACTACGCAGACTTCGTTCTGGGTGCTACCAATGGTGTTGGGTGTGACCTGGTCATTAGCACTGGTGTTGGACATCATATGAAACACGTAAGTCTTAGGACTCAACTATAACCAGACTAATTTACCCATGGTAAAGAGAATTCTAGAACCTTCATCAGCCTGTTTTAGTTAATTGCCGAAACTACAGACTTTTCCTGAGAGAATAAATTTACGATTACCGTTATTTTGTTCTTTCGGATACCATCATTAAACCTATTTGGCTCAACATTTTATGTCGTTTGTTCTATCACCATTGCTCAATAACGGTAAAGAAAAACATCATACCATGGAACATAATTGGTTTTGTTTAGTTTTTAGTGTTACATTTTTAATTTATAAATTCTATTAAATAATATGGGGGTGTTTAAACAACATAAAGAATTATAAGATATTACCAGAAAAACAACCTACGCACTAACTTAGCCTAAAAAAGTAAACAAAATAGAAAATTTTAAACATATCTAAAGCTGTGCGTCAAAAATCTCCTCCGCAATGATGTCGGTTGGTAGCGTACCAAGAAGGCTGGCAGCATTGCCACGTTGAATAGCAACGCTCAATCTTTGACCTAAGTGCAGGCCAGCCTTTATTATCAGGGAACTAAATATATTTGAAAACAAGTATTATAATTCAACAAGTTCTCCTATTTTCTTAATAGTTGAAAGGAAATGCATGCCTATAGCCCTTATTAAATTAGAATATATGAATTGATACCTACGTGTATGCAGTTATCCTAAAAATTAGACTCGTTTTCAGTTGTAAGATTTTAAAAGGTCGCTCACTTTGCTGTTTTTTAAATTATGAACAGAACGCGACAAGAGCTTGTGCTCACAGTGGCTTGGTGATTGATCTGACTCAACTCCAAGACAGATCGGATTACTCGTACGGGATGAGCAGCATGACTAAATCGAGGGGTTACATGATAGTCGACTTGCAATCCATATTGGATAATGAAGATACTGTTCGCGTAAGTATTGGGAATGTCCTTTTTAAGGTAAACCTCCGTAAACTTGGCCGCTTTAATAATTGATGGATGTAGAGTGTACCAATTCTATAATAGAAGGCCTGGCGGGACTCTCCGATGCTGTCTGTCTGGATACAGCTACATGCAGTCGTACAGTGATTTTTCACCATCATCAGGGGGTTAACCCAGACGTGCCACTCTGCTAAATTGGGATTGTTGTGCAGTATGTGTTATGTGTTTGTTAAGCTATTATCATTAGTATTACTTACACTAGTTTGTAAACTAGCAATTTTAATAACAAGCAATGGATGTAATCCTAGGAGGAGTCGGAAATAAATGATATAATAATATTATTACCAATAGCTTTTAGCTGAATAGTTGTCCGCTTGTATACACAGTACTAATACACAGTAATACAAAACCTAAAAATAATTTTGATATATTTGTAAAAAATCGTGCGAATTCATACCGTGGAGTGTGCCAGCAGGCAAAATAAGTTTTGGTAGGCCCATAATGAGATGGGCAGATGACATAAAGCAGCTGACAGGACCTGCACAATGGACAACGCAAGGCAAGGACAGAGAGGTATGGAAACGACTGGAGAAGGCCTGTATGCTGAAAGGGAATAGTAAACATAAATAGCCAGTACAAACAAACACACAATAACTATAACTATAACAAAACAATGTCAAAAAGGCTTTTTATTTTTATTTATTCATTTGTATAAATATCCCATGCGGGGAAGTATCACATTAAGATAAAAACACGTCATCAGCTAAGAGGGTTGCCTTGTTGATGAATTAAGAAATGAACATGTATTCGACTCAAAACCTTCTGTAACTATCTTAGGTGGAAGGTTTCTACGAACAAAATCTAGGATTTTGCTTTTTGTTTGTGCATTAGCAATTGCAAACGCTGATCAGCCACGGGATATCGCGCGGATACGTGCGGCCCCTGTCGCGTGTGACGTATGCCGCGCAGGAGGCGCCGGCCGCCTTCCGCCTGCTCGCCGCCAGCCAGCACCGCGGCCGCGTGCTGCTGGAGCTTACTGACACTCTGCCGCATGTCATCCCGAGGTACCAACACAAACATTTTCATCCCCGTAGAGCAAAAGCTGTGGCTAATGCGACCAATTCAAATATTGGCTCTCCTCGGCATGATATAAATTCCGTAATAAACTCAGAACTAGAAAAACAACATATTTATTAATATTTCATTGTTAAAGAAAAATGGAATGTACAAATATTCATAATTGAGGAAGTAATAAACAAACAAAATGCTAACTAGCGAACAAAAAGCTTCGAAAATGTAATAATTAAAAAATCTCTACAGAATGTTGTGCCGCCCGGACACAAGCCACGTGGTGGTGTGCACAGACACTTTCGGTCTACGAGTAGCTGACAGGCTTGTCGCTAGGGGAGTGAAGACTCTGTATATACACTACAAGAATGCCTCCAGTGCATACTTCCTTGCAAAGAAAAGGTTTGTATTTCTTGTATCTTTGTGACAACTCCGATAACGTTCTGATTAAAATCGAATAGGATCGAAGATAGTTTGGATATCACTGGATTTATCTACCTCGAGCCTCTTTAAGTCTACCAGTTACTGTGAGGATAGACTTAAAAAAAACATAGCATCTCGAAAGGTGGGACATATTAGAAGTTTCCTCTTGAAAAAATTAATTGTGTATATTATGTATTTTTATTCTATAATGGGTTTGACCACAACTTGCCTGTTGCGGTCAAGTCAGTTGACTTGTTTGAACGCTCTGATCTATAGAGATAACTAGGCCATTTGTGATTAAGAGTAGTTTTCTATGAGAAGGAGTTTTAACAAATTCATAGAGTTCATAACACTTTAAGGGGCTCGCTGCAAAGAAAAATGAGTAACTATTCCGAACACTGGTCTCCTTCTTTCAAATGTGTTATCAGAAATTGTACTGGAACACAGCAAGGCCAGTGGCGGTGTTGCTTTATTTGGTAGGTGGTCAATAAGATTAAATATACACTCCCGCAAACAAAGATGACTCTGCTCCCACAAACTGCCAGGGCAAATACGCGAGTTATGCGGATATAAATTCGCCTTGATTAATTTCAGATCTTGGGAAAACAAAGATGTTACTGTCACTGTATTATCAGGAGACATTGACAACAAGCAAGGAGTTGATGCGTTACTAAAACAAGTGACAGCGAGTGAACTAGAAGGTGTCTACTTTGTAACTAGAGGCAATCATCTAGACCAGCTGATTGTTGAAAACTTCGATAGAGAAATTAGGAAAATGAATATTAATCCTAAGTGAGTATTCCAAACTAACTATTAATCTTATGTAATTCGTATTACTTTAACCAGAACTTAGCTAACAATTACTTAGTTCCAGCGGTTGAAACCTAGGGCACGGCAGTCGGCAACCATTGTTGTTTTTACCATCGGAAATTTCAACTGCCTGCTAATTTTACTGAAATTGATTTTTAGTCAATGTGATTTCATATCATATCTCAACCTAACTAATTGTAACAATGGTTTCATAACCTACTTTTTTTCTATAAAATTAATGATTCCGTCTAAAGATAAAAAATAGAAAGCACTTGGACACATTTTGCGTTTATTATATTTATTTTCAGATATTTTGCCGTACTGTGTATTGGTACTACACATGTTGCGGAAGATGTTTGTCGTGACCGAATTCAAATGGGTATCAATGCAGTGAATCTGTTGATACCAGACAATAATGTGAGCTTTACTTCTTTTAACATTATCAGACACTATAGGTAAATTTGAGGAGATAAGTTACAACAAACCTGGCCTTTTACGATGTTTTTTACATAACTGAATTCATATTGAAATAAAACTACTTTTTAATCTTTGAAGGTAGTCAGTAATAATTGTGATTAATATTTTTGGACGTCAAATAGCTCAGTCCACCCATGAACATGAAGTCTGAAAAGACTTTGAAACGTCGGGATCTAAAATCTAAAATAAACCGCGATAAAATCCGTTGAAAAGTAGTTTTATTTCAATGTGTGATATTCACGTAAATCTAAGACAATACTAACTGAACTCATGTATTAGTAAGTATTGAAGATGTGACCCATATGATTGATCACAAAATGAAATAAAAACAAAATAGAATAAACTTAAGTAAACTAAATATCATTCACAAATACACTAATTTGTACAACGTCCTGGCTTTATCCGAGGACGGAAAAGACAAGATGCTGTTATAAAAACCAACATTGTAATCATCAGCATTACCAAAAACTTGACGTCTCTGAGACCGGACGAGACTACATTTAGCTAAAGCATGTTGTACATCATCTATAACTCCACAATTAGATGATTCAACTTTTCTCATCATAAAACCAAAGCTGTTGAAACTCATGTTTGTTATGTCATTAAACTTATTTGGTAGTGACAATGAAGACAAATATAATACCTTTATAAATGTAGTCATTAAGTGTCTATTCACTGAATTTATTTGGGTTGTGGATAGCAACGCCAGTCGTTCAAGGATGTACAGTTTGGACCACCAGACTCTTTCCCATCGGAGGTGGCGAATGTGGACGAGGGTTGTGAAGTGCTTGGCATTACATAAACTTGCATGAATGAGCAGGTTTTGATTTTAGATAATGTTAACTGGCTGAAGGAATAGTGCGTAACGTAACGCATAGGTGGCCGTACAAATTCAAGCTATTCATTTGCTTTAACAAGATGTTTTTTGTAAATAGGCAGTAACTGGTAGCGAGACTATAGATTTTGTGGAGCGTGCACTGACCGTGGGACCGGCCATTTTGACAGCGACAACTTCAGGCGCAAACAATAATTTGGTGGAACAAGTCCTCAAATTAGCAGGTATGCCCAAACTAGCGGTGAGAGTTATCAGTCGATAGATATCATTTCATTCCATGACCAAGGTATACTCGTATTAGTCCTGTCGTAGTTTTTTTGACCTATTTTCCATTTATTTATTTATTTATTTATTTAGCTTTATTTTTTCCACACATTTTTAAAATTACATTACAAATTTTAATTTTTTTTTTTTTTTTTTTTTTTTTTATTCATTGTGTGGCCCCTATAGGGTAAAAAGCCTCCTCCATCTTTTTCCATAGTTTTTTGTTTTGGGCGATGCTCATCCAATTTCTTCCAGCTGTTTTTATAATATCATCAACCCATCTTTTTCTCTGTCGTCCTTTTTGCCGTTTACCATTGGGACCGAGCCACTTCGTTATTTGTAGTGTCCACCTTTTATCCTGGTATCTAGCTAGGTGGCCCGCCCATTTCCACTTCAATATCATGGCGTGTTGCAGTGCATCTTTAATCATTGTTTTATTGCGAATGTCTATATTTCTCGTTTTATCTAACCTTCTTAGTTTCAAGATGCTTCTTTCCATGGCGTGTTGGCAAGACAGGATTTTGTTTTTTATCTTGTTAGTAAATGTCCAAGTCTGGCTTGCGTATGTTAGTGATGGCAAGATGCATGAGTCCATTATAATTTTCTTTAAATTTAGACTATAATTTCCTTTGAGGATTTCTTTATGTGCCCAGTACTTTTTCCACGTTATGTTAATCCTTCTGTCTACTTCATTTTCGTTTCTGTTGGTGTCAAATGATATTAGTTTTCCAAGGTATATGTATTCGTTTTCATATTCTATCGTCTTTCCTTCAACATTAATCGGAGTTTGGATACTGTTTGTCATTATTTTAGTTTTAATGGTATTCATTTGTAACCCTACCTTTTCACTTTCTTTGGCAAGATTTTGTAGCATTTTTTCTAGTTCTTTAGGTGTTTCGCTAAAGAGAGCTATATCGTCAGCAAATCGTAGATGTGTAAGATGTCTATTGAGTATCCATACTCCTCTTTTTGTCCAATCTATATTCCGAAAGATATCTTGCAGAACTGCTATAAATAGCTTTGGCGAGAGTGGGTCTCCCTGCTTTACGCCTCTCTTTATAGGAAACTTTTGACCTTTCCTTTCTAGCTTTATTTGGCTCAGGCTTTTGGAGTACACATTTTTTATTATATTGATGTATTTTTCGTGAATGTTGTTGCTTTTTAGTGCTTTCCATATGGATGCATGTGAGATACTGTCAAATGCCTTTGAGTAATCAATAAATGCTATATAAAGTGGTTTGTTGAATTCTTGGTACTTCTCTAGCAATTGATCAACAGTGTGTATATGGTCTATAGTTGAGTAACTCGGTCGGAACCCTGCCTGTTCGGTCGGTTGGTTTTTATTAATTTCTGGTGCTATTCTACTAAGTAGGATTGACGAAAACAGCTTATATATTGTAGATAGTAGACTAATAGGCCTATAGTTGCCTACTTCTTGTGGATTTCCTTTCTTATAAAGAAGTATAATGTGTGACAGACCCCATTGTTCTGGAATAACTTCAGATTCTAAAACCTTGTTGAAAAGTACTGTCAGGTATGGGACCAATATCCGTGCGCCAACTTTTAAAGTTTCGTTAGTTAGATTGTCTGGCCCTGGACTCTTTTCTGTTTTCAAGGATTTTACATGCCTTAGTACTTCCATTTCACTAATTTGGTCTATTGGGTTATGAGTCTGTTCTATGTATTGAATTTCGTTACAGTATTTTTCACTGACAGCTAATTCTTCTGATGATTTTTCATAAAGCTCTCTATAAAATTTGGTAGCGCAGTTTAGAATATCAATCCTACTTTTTGATTCCTTCCGGCCATCTTTTAGGTTTTGTATCCATGTCTTATGTGTTGATAATTCCTTACTGGCTCTTTTTGCACTTCTAAGGTTTGTTAGGCTTTTCTCAATTATTCTTTTTCTGTAGGTGTTGTAATCTTCTCTGATAGCTTTATTTGTTTCTTTAAATAGTCGTTTTAATGCTTCTCTTTCTTCTTTAGTTTTGTTTTTTAATAGTAGTTGTTGTCCTCGTTTATCGATGAGGTCTAGAGTTTCATTAGTTAGAATTTTGTGTTTGCTCATTTGTGGTTTATTTTCCAGTTTTAGACTCTTTTTTATCAACTGTTCTATTTCGTTACTTATTGTTTGTACGTCTTTTTCGGTATTTAAAAGTTCGTTGAGTGTTTCTGAATATTTCTCTAGATTTAGAATATATGTTTCTTTTTCGTTTATAGTCTTGAGTAAATTTGTTGATTGTTTGAAGGACTTTCGACTAATTTTCGGTGTTTTTACTCTTATAGAGCACCTGAGCATTCTGTGATCTGATGGGAATTTCATAAGGTTGAGGACATCTAGGTTTGTTACCATCCTTGGTGTGTTGGTCAGTACATAATCGATTTCGTTCCTTGTCTTTTGGTCAGGTGATGTCCATGTCCATCTACGAGACTGTTTCTTTTTAAAGAATGTATTAATTATTGATAGTTTGTGCTCATTAGCATACTGTATAAGGCGTTCTCCCCGGTCATTTCTTTTTCCATATCCGTATTTGCCCATTATCATGTTTTCTTCGGGTGTAGGTTGTCCTATTTTTGCATTAAAGTCACCTACCACAAAAAAGTGTTTATCAGCGTCTTCTTGGGCCAATTTAAGGTCAGTATAGAACTTGGCCACTTCTTCTTCGCTTGAGCTGTTCGTGGGTGCATATGTTTGTATTATGGTAAGTGGAAAATTGTCGAACTTTAGTTTTAACATTGCAATTCTCTCGGATATTCCCTGGAAACTCATTATGTTTTCTTTTAATGTGTTCCGTATTAGGAAACCAACACCATACAGGCCTGCTGTTTGACCTATATAACAGAAGATATAGTTCTCATATTCTTCTATCTTCTGGCCTATTTTTCTTGTTTCTGCCAGTCCTATGATGTCCCATCTTACATTTTCTATAGCATTGTTTAGTTCTAGTAGTCTTTCTTTGGTTGACAGTGATCTTACATTATATGTGCAAATTTCTAAGAGTTGTGTTTTTTGCATTTTGTTCGTGCTTTTCTTTCTATTATTGTTTGATGGAGGGTATTTTCCATATCGAAAACTAAATCTTTGGAGATACTTATTTTTTTTTAATTATTTACAGATATCAAAGTTCAAGAGTACGATGATAAAGATTTATCCTTGGCACAACTTGGCTTACAGACCAACAGGATACCTTGGATATCGAGTTTCTTGAGAAACTCATACAACATTGTATATGACGACGATAAAATTGCGGCGCTGACTATAAATTCGTAAGAATTTTTCACTCATCGTTTATGATAATATTAATTAACGTCTTATATAGTATCGAATTCAAAGACCCCAGTTTAAATACCGATTCAAGTAAAAAACACCATAGCCGAATTCAATTCCAATTTAAATTGCAGATTGAACCAATTACAAAAGGAACTTGTGCCGGAGCCTTACAGCGAAACAAAGGGCTGGGCAAACTACTTCAAGTTTGTTGGCACTGACGAGCTCGTCGCTTCTATTAATGTTGTACGAATGCCCACTCTCGGCAATTTTTCAGAATTGGTAAGTGTCTAGTACGGTTCCGGAATTTACCATTCTAATTACACGATTAATGGTTTGGACTAGGCCGACTATATTTTACACAGAATTCACAAATTAGGCAACTTATTTGAAGACCACAAATCAACAAACGTAGTCTAAGACACTTGAACAGGTGACAGGAGGGCCAAGACATAGTTGCAATATTCAAAGCACCTTCAATGTACTTAACTCAATTTAACCCAAAATCTAGTTTAGTTCTTGTTTGCAAATATTGGTTCGATGCACTAGTGATATTTTTTAGATGTATATCAATCCCATTTTCCCATATTGTTTTAGATTATCGTAAACGTTTTTTGGAATGAGAATGTGTCTAGGCTCCCTCAGCAAGTTTTCTGGGGTGAGCTGGATGATAGTAGCCACCAATCATGTCCAGTGATGTGCTCTGTGTGCAATAGAAGCGTTTATGTCCACCATTGGACTAAAAAGGCAAATGATGATGATGATAAGCTGCGATTAAATTTCTGTTTCTCCACAGAGAGAAGACGAATATGTTAACGGCATGACAAATTTGTGCATAGTACCGGGAATGGATGGTTATCACTCAAGGTTCTATCCCCTTTGCGAGAGGTTGAAGATACCAGCACTAGTACTGCAGCCAACCTTCGACTACGCAAATGATTCCGTCCAAGATACTGCCAAAAAGATGACCGAGGTAATTCTGGTTTATTCCCTAATTATCCTAAATTTTAACCAGTCTCAATTACAAATACAAAACAATTATTTTTTCAAGGCCCTAAGCTAAGCTCTACCCGGATAAGATAGGAACCCATGCAGGTATAGGTAGCAAAAATTAAGCGTTATGATTTGGAAGTATAATAAGCTCAAACCGTAATCTTAAAAGTGGAGTTGATCTCTGATTTGATGATCTTGAGATTAGCATCTCCGTAATTCGTAGAGCATGCCGTCTTATTGATGATATATATCATAAAGGAACGGTATCAATTCGACCTGAATACTGTCGGAATTGCACCAATTGCTTCACGGACTGTATGAGCTTCCCAAGTTTTTTGAGTATATTTTTGTATGTTTGTTTGTTCCTTTTCTCTTCTTCGACCTTTTTGAAGTTGATTTAAGTTTTTATTTTTTTTGCAATTTCAGCTCCTCTTGGAGAAAATTGGCTTGAAAAATACTTTCTACCTACTAGGGTACGAAAGTGGAATTATGGTGGCACTGGAAATAGCTGCTATGTTAGAAGAACATGGTATGTAACATATATATTAAACTTTCCCAAACATTAGATCACACATTACGAATTAACACAGGTTTCATCCCAATATTCTACCCTTAAGACCATTTCAACCATAGTTGGTGCCAAAGGATTTGTAATCACTGAGGGTATAGTTGATCCTGGGGGTATAGTGGTGCCTGATGAATTCATAAATGGTAACAGGTTTAGGGGACATTACTGCGCCTCACATTATACTCACTCACTGCCAGCATGGAAAACTATGGACAGCCTGTGCTGTGGTACAATACACTTCCTCTACTTTCGAGTAATAAAGGCATTATTTGTATTTTCTTGATTCCAGGCCTTACTGGGACAGTATTTTGTCTGGGACACTCGCCGAGAGAGCTCCAACAACTCTTTAATAAATTCACATCTAACTTCACAACTGAAGAAGAGTTACAAGATTCTTTGTTGAAACATATAGCCTCACTGATCTCAGAAACTGAAGCAGTAAATCTTGTCCCCAATGGGACAACGTGGGAGTCCAAAGTAGACTCTTGTGTACGAAGCTTATTAGGACGCGTACCACATTCTGCGCAATATATTAAGACGCTGTTTACAACTGCCTTGACGCGTGTTCGTCAGTTGCAGAGCTTCAGTTGTGAAGCACCTGCGCGTGCGTTGCGCTCGCGCATAGTGCTCCTGCGCGCTGGAGGTGCCCACGCATATCTCGACGAATCTGTAGATGATCTACAGTTGTATTCACTACAGAAATTGGCTGTTTACCAATTGAAAGCGCCGTTGGCAGACGTGGCAACGGATCTCAATTGTGCTAATATTGTTAATTTACATTTAGACCCCGCCATATTAGAGGAATTTGAAAACAAAAATCTTTGTAACACTTGTTTGCTTAATGAAAATAGTTTTGTTAGTCATTTTGATGATCAATAAAAGAAATTGATGAATGAAATTTTGTTTTATTAATCTCTTGTCCCTTATATATATGTATACCGTTCTAGCTTTAGCCACCGCTGCATCACTCCGGTAGACTACATAAATTTTACTATTATCATAAAAAAAGATTGATTTTATAAATTTTACTTTTTGTTATTTATCTGACAATCCTTTCTTATCCTGCCTCTTACTTCAAATATCATCCTATGTCGAGATTTTGTACCTATTACGTTAGCAATTGACGGCAGCCCTTATCTTAAAAAGTGATCAGCCTTTGTTGTGATTAAAATATACTAGGCAATCTAATAGTACCTCCCCATTGATTCCTATATAGTTTTTATTTTACGCGGCTTAGAAAAGAAAGAGTAACTGGTAGATATTCCAATGAAATCCCGCAGCAGAAGGAGCGAGCGAGAGAGAGTCACTTGTATAAAGTCTCTATTTAATATCGAGCCGAGGCTTATACGGCATCATTACCTCGTCCGTCCCTCCTACTTTACATGTCACAAAATCTTCGTTTTTGCTGTGTGGCTCAATATTAAATAAAGATTTTAATGAAAAACTACTGGCTACTGGTTATTTATTTATTATTATTTATTATGTGGGACTCACTACCTTCCGGGTGTTCTATCTCACACCTACGCAAGAGGTCGTGGCAATCCGTGACACTTGCACAACCCTACACACTACGGGTCTAACCTACGTGCGTGTATGAGTGGCAACCTTAACATTCACTTTGACTGGCCTGGTGGCATAGTGGTTAGTGACTCTGATTGCTACGCCGAAGGTCGTAGGTTCGATTCCAACCCAGGACAAATATTTGTGTGATGAGCAGATTTTTGTTCTGTGTCTGGGTATAATTTATCTGAAGGCTTTTGAAGGTTTTAGACTAAAAAGATCAGGATTAGCAGACAACTTTAGGTAGGCGTGAATTATCGGGTAATAAGACGGTATAACTACGGCAAATATTACTTCACCACGATCTCTTGACAGCACAATCTAATTCTACCAGATAATTACAGATCGCTAAAATCACATTGGATTAAAGCGCAACGTCCACCGAACACGTGTTTGCGTGCGCACTTTCCGACGATGCAACCGTCCATCACAAAGTGTCAGCCCTTCTAAGGTGGCCGTTTCACCCGTGCTCGGTGTTCATTCGTTCGTTCATATTGTCATTTTCGAGTGACAGCTGACTTCAAAGACGGACTCTAAGACGTATATGTGCCAACATATCTATAATAAGTATTATAATACTAGTTTTCCGCCCGCGGCTTCGCCCGCGGATGTCGGTTATCGCGCTAAACCATTAATCTCTTTTTTCGCAATCGGATAAAACTATCCTTTCCCGGGTCTCGAACTATTTCCATACAAAATTAGTTCAGTAGTGTAGGCGTGTAAGCAAATCTATAGGGGTTTCTTAAAAAATACTACGTCTCTTAGATCATGATTATTGTAAGTTTTTATTCAATATTTAAGAAAAAAAAATTTACATTTCGAATTCTAATAATCGGTCTGAGTTATCAAACGTCATTGTGTGAAAATAAAAAGTAATTTAGCTAAAAAGCACGAAGGAGTATTGATATCAACTTTGAAGAAAATCACACTCAGAATAATTTTGCAGGTTTCTCCCGCGTAATATTAGGACAAAAATAAAAAAAATGGATAAATAAAAGACACGTGTTTCATTATTTGTTTTAAGCTTTATGTATACCGAATTTGAAGTGAATCGGACCAAGGAATAAACAGTTCTGCAATATTTAGTATTTCCAAAAAAACTCATTTTACACTCCCCCTGGGGGTAGTTTTGGGAAAATAAAAAACACGTGTTTCATGATTTCTTTTAAGGTTTATTTGTGCCGAACTTGAGACTAAACAGATCCAGAGAAACTTTAATTTTTACCATTAAAACTCATTTTCTACACCTCATGGGGGTAATTATGGAAAAATAAAAAACCCGTATCTCATTATTTGTCTTAAGGTTTATGTGTACCGAATTTTAAATGAATAGGACCAAGGAATAAAAAGTTGCATACAAACTTCACCCCTCCATTTAACCCTCTTAGGGGATGATATTTGGAAATATTATTAGCCTATGTCCTATTCTATACACTACCTACGTTTTAAAGTTCATTAACATTGGTTGAGCGGTTATGGAGATACGTGGTAACAAACCTTCACACACACACACACACTAACTTTCGCATTTATAATATTACTAAGATAAGATAAGATAAGATAAGATTTACAAAAAAAATGTAATTAAATATATCCGTTCCTAGTACCCATAACACAAGCAAACATAATTGCTTAATTTAGGACTAGATGGAGCGGTGTGTATGTGTGAAAATATTATTATTATTAACTATTAACATTCCTACATTGTAAACGTGGTGTTTACACGGTAATGGTTGGGTCTAGGTTAGGTGAATTTGAATTTCAAAGTACCTAAATAACGAATTATTCTGAATATTGAATTGTTAAAGCAACTATTACTTACTTATAATTCTGTGGGTCCTGTGAAAACTGGTACATCTCGAAAATGTCAACTTTACAATAGACCAGTTTTTGTGTTAAAATCATAAAATTTGTTACAATAATTATTTGTTTTCAAAACTAGTGACATATTTTATTTTAATGTGGTATTGTTAACAACCTATTAGGTTCTTACTCAAGAGTGTTCAATATAGGAAAAGATATTTAAAAAAAACTACTTTTTGTATCAAAACACACCAAATGGATACTCGTGTATAATGATTCTAAATGAGTTATATCAATTTACACGCTATGTGAAGGTTAGGTGAAAGGTGATATTTGTTGTATTACCAGGTAGTTTTATATGAAACTAATCATCTCCTGTTCAAAGCTGTCTAACAAACAAGTAATATTTTTCAATTGGCAAAAGCACTGTAGGCACAAAACTCGTAAAAATAGATTTTTTTATTATTTATATCATTTTACTCGAGAATAAAGTTCGTGTTTTTTGATATAAGTTGACTTAAATCTTAACTCAACTTTGTGTAATATGATACAAGAAACAATCTAAAGACAAAGGTATAAAAATAGAGCAATAAAATGAAAAAAATTGCATAGGTAATCACTTTTATTTTAAGGTATTATTGAGTCACACTTGGTTTGAAAGTTAGAATATTTTAATTTAGTTAAAAAGGAAAAAAGAACATCAATGACATAAGTCAACAATATCAACAAAATTAAATAGTTTTCAGTCTTCATCACTAGAGATCAAATCAGGATCAATATCTCTTATATCAGCCTTAGTTTTTAAATTTTTATAGTAATCATGATAACTATTATCAATGTATGGCAATAATGAAATTAAATCAGTATTCTTTTCGTTCGAAATGAAATTTGATCCCTTACAGTTAAGTAAATTATTGGTAAGTAATTCTAATCCATAATTTTTACACCTTATTGCAAAAGAGGTGGTATTAAAACCATCAGTTTGCAAATCCGTTTTATATTTGAGGCACGGAAACAACATCTTGTCAAACCGTAGAAGTTTAACATCAGCCCAAACGAACTTAAAGTTATCTTCATTAAATTTTTTCATAGTAAAGTTTTGTTTCAAGAAATCACTAAAAACGTAAAAGTTAGATTCTGCCATGTCGATAACATTAAATTTTCCAGGTCTTCCTACCGATCGTATTAATTGAGCCCAATATCGAGGGTAATGAATATTCATAGTCGTTCTTTTTTTAGCTCTTTCTATTAGTGAATGGTCACTATCTACTTCTATTCTAGTATGACCAGGAGTTAAAAACTTGTGTTCTATGGAAACGATATAAGGCAGATCTTGAGCAGCTACGAGCTACTGCCATCAGACCTCGAAATCCGTAGGGAACTAGTAGCTGA
The DNA here is from genome assembly GCA_936450015.1 of Meganola albula. Classification (NCBI taxonomy): domain Eukaryota; kingdom Metazoa; phylum Arthropoda; class Insecta; order Lepidoptera; family Nolidae; genus Meganola; species Meganola albula. The sequence continues at coordinate 4,110,372 of OW388171.1, forward strand.
GATGGTTAGACCAGATGTCAGATTATAATATTGGCTTCTGACTACATGTAACGATTGTCATAGATGTGTTATAACAACCGGGACCGATGGTTTAACGTGCTCTCCGAGGCACGGAGGGTAGTCCCTCAACCAACTCTAAAAAAAAAAAAAAATCTTTGTTGTTACACAAATATTGTCCGGGACGGGAATCGAACCCACGACTGTATAGCCCAATCGGACGGTTTACACATCTCGACTACCGAGGTCCTCGTTTGTAAAATACCATACCCGTTTTAAAATAAGGAGTTGGAAAGCATTGCTGCAAATCGAATGTCAAAACAAGGGTATCTGTTGATTAAGTGGTTAGGAGCAGTACTGGTGCACATCTACGTGAACTGCAATGTTTTTTACTTTTACACAATAATAAACAGGTTTCGTGTATATTGATATAACTGGAGTCATTGTTTTGTGTAAATGGTTATTAGTTCTTGTTATTATGAATATACGAATAATAAAATAGAATTTGTGTAAAATGATACATCTAATAAGTACATTGTGCGCCATGTTGGATTGCTTAGAGAGCGCGCGCGAGCACCTTGTCCAGTAGTATTTACGGCACTGACCCCGCGCGGGCGGCCGGTACCTTCGCAGTAGCGCCCCTTGCACCCCGCGCACCTCTCGCGCACGTAACATGTATTAGTTTGCACATATTTTGTATCAAAACCATTTTAATCTTCTAGTGATTATTGATATAATTTTAGTTGTATCGATGCAGTGTACGAATTTACTTTGTGTCAATTGATATAACTAAACATGTATCAGATGACACTTTATTAGAAGGTAATAAATTTAAGTCAATAATGATATGACTTGAGATAAATTTTTACACACAAATATTTATCTCATAACTTGAATATTATGAACGATACATGTCAACATGTATTTAATTACACAAACATATTTATCAAATCACGCCATTTCGTCTTAGATGTACCACACGATCTCAGAATCTAATAGACGTATCAAAATGTGGATTAGATAGAAAAATAGAGTATTGTTTTCTGATTGAGGTGCTAAAATAATATCAAATTCGATATAAGTTGACTTGTACCACTTTTCACAGGACGCACAGAATTGTTTTGGAGTTGGACTTCATTTTTATCCCTAATTCTGATTCATAGGTATGTCACAGATTCTGATTTATATGGCCCCACTAATTTTAAAGTTAATTATCTCGAAAATCACTATATCAAAAAGTGTGCCTTTTTCAGACATTGAATCTTAACTTATCATCTTTGGTAAAAAAATGTTTTTTAAAGCTTTAATGGGAAAAAAAAATAGTCCATATGAATCAGACAAAGAACACAATTTCGGAGAATCACTCACCTCTAGCCATAGGTTGAAATACAAACGTGATAAAAGTTAACCTATGGCCTTTGAGACTGAAACAAGGCGCTCAAGCTATAGGGTATTCAACTCGCTAGTGTAACAATTTAAATACTTGGGACACTTCGTAACAGCTGGTCCCAAGGATGATGCTGATATCGAAAGGGATAGAAGGGACTTGTCAGTGCGAGCTAACATGATTATCCGCAGATTTGTACCCTTTTCATTAGAAGCCTCTTAATACCTCTCTATATACGTCCAACCTGTGTGCTAAATTCACCTTAAATTCGATCAACGCCCTTCGTATCCAGTTAATAGAGCTGCCCCGCTACCGCATCGCACTAGTACCAACTTAGGGTAATTCACCCTATATTTAAAGTAAAAGTAATCCAGCAGGGTATTTTAAGGGTATGTATTCTCTTAGGGTATTTTTTGAGGTAACAGTCAGTAACAGTAACAGTATAAAATAACTGTGAACGATTTTGTTCCATTACAGATTCTGTGTCATCAACGCACCGAGTGCTCGGGCTTCCCTGGTAACTAAGTTGTACAGTTTCGGGTATGATCACAAACGCGCGAGTGGACTGCTACTACTATGCTTAAGCGATACGATTACTTGGTTCTAACCATGATTGCGGGCAGATTTTTTTTTCTTGCGAATGTTCTAACCCAATAATCCGGAAGGGCCTTTATTGGTTTACCGGACTTTTTCGGTGAGCCGTCCGAGGACGGTCGAACCGATTAAGTACTGTGGCAACTGCCATGAGTGCTCCCCATGTGAGAACGAACCACGGCTCAGGTTATTGCCGGACATTCTAGTTTTAGGGGATCAGTGGGCATTTCGCGATCGCGCGGTTCAGTTCTGACCGAAACCGTAATCATCTGGGGGATCGCGGGACTTGACTGCCCGTATTTAAAAGTATTTACGGTATTATACTGTATGTAAATTAACAAAAGACGTCCCCGTTAATGGTGGTTAGTGAACCTGACTGCTAAGCCGAAGGTCGTAGGTTCAATTCCCATGCAGGGCAAATCTTTGTGTGATCAGTACGAGTGTTTGTTCTGTGTCTGGGTGTAATTTATGTAAAAAAAAATATTTAAGTATTATATCCGTTCCTAGTACCAATACCACAAGCAAATGTAATAGTTAATTTGTGTTTAGATATGGCTGTGTGTATGTGTGAAAATATTATTATTATGTAACTCTCGATGTGCCCATAGTAATATATTTATGCTCGTGACTGTACTTATTAAATAAATAAATATTAAATTATTAATAACTACAGAAAATTATTGTGTTTTGTAGAATATAAATTGTGAGTCCTTTGTCTTTCAATTAATTAATTTTAATTGATTATTTATGACCTATTGTAATGAACAGGATGCTAAAACAAGAAAATTATTGTAACTGAAATATATTTAAAAACTTAAGAATAATTTTCTTGTAAACTAATTAAGAAAACATTGCATTAACATTGGTCCGTTCTCAAAGCGCTACAATGCATGTGGCATTGTAGCGCTCATCAGCTCATCAACCGGCATGACTAAGGACTAATCATTAGAGGACATGTGACATCCACTAACCAGCAGTAGGCCAGCGTGTGTGGATTACGGTCTAAACTCTTTCAACTCGTAAAATAGTTGTAATAATAAGTATTGTAGGTAATTATAAAAAATAAATAAATAAATATTCTGGGACATTAACACTCACAGTCAGCCAAGCTAAGCAGAGCTTGTGTTAAGGAAACCAAATAACTATACATATAATACTTTTCTTTTGTAAATATATATGCTTATAATACATATTTACACCCAGACTCGACACAAACACAAATGTTCATCACTAATGTTTGTCTCGGGTGGGAATGAACCCACGACCTGCGGCGTGAAAAGCAAGTATCTTACCGACCACGCCACCGGCCAATTTTAAAGGTTTTGAACACAAATTGCGAAATTTTAATTGAATTACCTTTTAACTGTAGATGTTTTAATTTGGTATGAAAATGGTCCAGAAAAATAATTTACGTAGGTATTCTACGTTACCTATTGTCCTATTTCTGTTCCATTTTTCAGTCTATTTAGGTTTTATAAAAGTCGAAAATAAAAACACCCTGTTATATTTGCATATTAATAACAAAATAAAAAAACATCCAGCATAAATAATATTTAAATATTATATTAATAACTTGTGTCAAGAACTCAACGTGTGTTACTCTTTTGTGTTTTAGGGTAAGTAATACATATTACATATTATGATTTTATAATAACCTGTAATGTCCCACTGCTAAGCAAAAGCCTCCCCCATGGCCTTCCAAGTCTCCTATCGCTAGCTTCTTCCATCTTACTACCGACAAACGAACTTAGTCAACATCGTTTCCGCGGTCTTCTTCGAAGATGACGACTACCTTCAGGTCTGTGTCGTGATACGCGCCAATCTGTCACAATGCATCCGACTGTGCCCAGCCCAATCTCATTTTAGTTTTGCTGATTTTTAGCCCACGTCTATTAAGAACGTAAAAAATTATGATTTTCATAGTAAAATTTTCAGGATACTCGTATCAATTGATGGTACGGTAGGCACACATCGTTTTGTCATTTTAAAGGAAGAGCCCATTTCCAACAGTGGATATTTCCAGACTTATGATGACCTCGTTAGGTCTATTCCAAAGATGCGACTTCATGCATAATCAAACTTGTGCTTGATAGACCGAGCATCAGTTTCAGCGTGAAATACAGTTACACCTTTGCGAGCATACCTGATTTTTGGCCGCCACTTGAGCTATAGATTCAATGTATGGGCAAAAATTGAAAGTTGAGCAAGCTCTAGATCTGTAACCGGCTTGGATACATTTTGAAAACTAGGAGCCAATTGAAATGGTCTCTTTTAGCAGAAATAAGCACGCTTGGGTTTTAGCAGCATTGAACTTGACCATATCGGAGTCACCATTGATAGTTGGAAACAGCCTTGAAAGACAAATTCAAGCGCTAACCAAGGTTTCCCTAATGCTGCCTAGGTACACACGGCCGATTGGTCTACCGACTTTTATGAACGATTTTGTGCAACTCAATATAAAACTCAAGAACATGTGTTAAGTCCTTCACAACATTGATCATAAAAATCGGTCGGGGGCGAGCAGCCTTAGGTACTCAATCTCAACCGCACTGGCACAGGGAGTAGAAATATAGCTCTACAACTGTGCTATCGTCTGCTTGCATACCCAAAGGTAGGTTTTAGCAGATCGTTAATACGAGTATGCAGCAAAAAAAAGTCGCAGTGAGCACCGAACTTAATATGTTAATATCAACTTTTCACACGACTATAGAACTGAACCATTTTTGATACAATTTGTAGATGCACATGGGTTGAACCGTAATGGAATGGGCATGTAGATAGGAGGAAATAGTGCTGTAAATAGTGCAATTATAACCTCATTTGTTTTTTCGACGGATACCATAAATAGTTCACTAAATATATTAAATACAATAGATGGACCCAGCAGTGAAGATAGAGCAGAGGGCTTTGTCCCGACAAGCGAGGATGAATGCAGTGATAGACCAAGGAGACTCCCCTATCCAACAGTTTTACTGCGGCGCCACGGTGTTCGTGACCGGGGGATCCGGATTCATTGGAAAACATTTTATTGAAAAATTCATTAGGTAGGTACCTATATATTTTTTAATAAATTTGTGAAATAATTAATAAGTTAAGGTACCTGAGCTTTGACACCCATTAAGGGTTTCAAAATCCATAACCTCGTTAAATGTGCCACATTCGATCCCAGTTTATAGGAGAAGCATAACGAAAAACAGATGGCAAGCTTAATGCAGCACTTTAAATGAAGTTTGCTGAAATATAAGGCTTTGGCGAATCAAAAATGTTCTCAAAATTGACAAAGATAAAAAAGAAGACCATTTTATATATTTCAGATCCTGTGATCTAAATAAAATATATATCTTGTTGCGCTCAAAAAAAGGTAGAAGTATTAATGAAAGGTTGGAAACTATACTGAAAGATCCGGTAAGTAGATGAAATATTCAATATTTGGGCATTATTTTTTTTACCTAACACATTTTAAGACCAAAAAAATTACTTAGTGTACTTAAATTGGGTGATATCTTGAAAAGTGTCTGGGAATAGATGTATGAGAGTAGCTACAGTATTCAGTTATAATGGAAAATTCTGCAATTTGGCTAGAAATAACAGGATAAGAAAAGAAACAGCTACCGAAGTGCAGCTAAAAAGTGTGTTTAAGAAACTTCCAACTTATGGCAGAACCGATATGATGATCATGATTTATTTAAAACTTAAGCTATCTTTTTTAAGCTTTTCGATTTACTACGCAAAAAGCGACCGAATTTCTCCGAAACGATAGTTCCAGTAGAGGGAAATGTAGCTGATATAAAACTGGGACTTAGGGAAGAAGATTGGAATATGCTAACATCAAAGGTACGTGAACTTCAGCTAATTATTTAAGAGAAAAAAAAAATTGGATGATGAAAAAATCTCTCTCTTATTGTGATTTATCCTGATATTCTAGTTTCATAATTTATATGAATCGTAGAACAGTGATATTACTGTTAGATTACATGATGACAAACATGACTGAATAAAGGTCACACTTTTATCACTATCATTTACCCAGGTAGATACTATCGTTCATATGGCAGCAACGGTGAGGTTTGATGAGTCCCTGCGAGATGCAACCCTCACTAACGTCAGAGGAACCCAAGAGACTCTTAAACTAGCTAGACAGTGCAAACACTTACAGTAAGTACATTTTATATGCCGTATTTTAGATTTACTTTGTATCCTGATCCTCCAAAGTCCGATGCTATAGACTGATCTAACGGTAATAAACCGAGTGAGGACTCATGGCTTGGCTTTGTTCATCAAAGTAAAAAGATATAAAAGGTGTCACACCATCTAGGACACAACTTTGATTTATCCGCATCCTCGTTGGCTGAAAGGAAAGAACTTTCTAAATTTACATTTTTCCCGTCATTTGAAGTTAAGTTTAGTTTATCTTTGTATAATCATTGACTCATCCTTACTTTCACTTACATGTAGACTGTCATAAACAAAGCCTAGAGGATGTATGGCTTCGTTATAACATCTTTGAGGGATTTTTGTAACAAATCTTGTAAGCGATTTGGATGTTATTATATCTGTAAGCTTGTAAGATCAAATTAATGAATAAATAAAAGCTCAATAAGATCTCAATTAGAATTTGCTATTTACATTTTGAACCTGTCTGTGGACTTAGACATTATCTTAATCTTTAATGTGAACTTTAAGTAACTGGTTAATTATACTTTGTATAGAAGTTTTATTTAAATTGCGATAGTTTTTGTATTCCTTATTTCTAAACTGTTAATCCGTAGACTAAAGATTGGCTTATATGTATGAATGTTCAACAAGATATTTTACTTTTTTACCGTATTACCTTAACATACATCATTGGTTTCTATTCCTAAATAAATAAGTAAATGAGGTCATTGACATGCTATTTTAGGACTTTCACATACGTGTCTACTGCCTACTGCCACGCGACTGAGGAACGTATAGACAAAGAGGTTCTCGAGCAGTTTTACCAGTGTCCTGTCTCTCCCCGGGCTCTGATCGATCTTGTTGAGTCAGCAGAGCCATCCAGACTTGAAAATATTACTTCTAAGTGAGTATCAAAGATTTTTAGACAAAACATTTTTTTCTTTTCATTATTAAAAATATATCCAATAACATTTTGTTTCAGTTTAATAAAAGGCTGGCCGAATACTTACACTTTTACAAAAGCAGTAGCAGAAGAGCTCATAAGAACTGCCGATGACCTGCCGATGTGCGTCGTGAGACCACCCATAGGTAATATTTCTCTGTGGCCTAAAGTTGGGTACAAATATTTTTAATGTAGCCAATAGAATACTTGTGTTTCATCACCACTGTTTGAAAGCAATAAAGTAAAATAACACAAGGAAACTGCCTCGCGTTAGTAAGTTCCATGAATCTGTGTTAATAATCCCCATTTAATTTACTAGTCACTTTTAAAAATTAGTATCACCTCTACGTTTAACAGTTTCTTTCATGCCTACTACTTAATAAGTGCCAAACTAATCACTAATGTTATCTCCAAACTTTTTCTAAGATTCTGTAATAGTACCAGGAGCAGTATTTGTCAGTTCTGGTATTTTAAGCATAGACTTTCTGTAATACAAGTTGTGACAACGACGCAAGAATCACTTTTGTTACATTGAAGAGCCAACAATTGGCTTAACTCATCACGAACGTACTAACATATTAAAATTTTTACTCAGCTGGTTTTAATTTTATGTCAATCTTGATAACCCGACAGACGTTGACCTGTCTTTTTTAACTATGTATATCATATCATTATCTATATGTATTTAACTATGTATTTACAAAAGAAAAGTATTATATGTGGTATATTACCAGTTATCTGGTTTCCACAGTACAAGCTTAGTTAATGTTAATGTCCCACTATATTATTATTATATACTAACAACGTTCTTCGATTCACGCGTTGTGCGTTGACTAAAAGCAGCGGTGGCGCAGTAGGGTAGCGGTGGCGCAGCAGTATGGGCCTTTCCTTAGAAATAAAAGGTCGCGGTTTCGATTCCCAGTCGCGCCCACACATCTTTGTGTGAATTGTTATATCGCCGTTGCTCAATATCGGTAAAGGAAAAAATCGTGAGGAAACCGGCATGTCTAAGGATTAGTCATTCAAGGACATGTGACATCCACCCGCCCGCACTTGGCCAGCGTGTGTGGGTTAAGTCCTAAACTCTCTCAACTCGTAAGATAGTTGATAGAATACCCGTGCTCAAGAGTGGGACACTAAAAAGGGTTGAAGTGAAGTGACTGGTTGACTTAGGATAATTAAGATTCATTTTTAAGCATAATATAAAGATGAGCCATGTAATTTCAGTAACGGCGTGTGAATTTGAGCCTAACCCTGGGTGGTTAGATCAAAGCGCACTCTCTGGACCTTCTGGGGTAAGTAGGAAAAAAGGTAAAAAATCATGCTGTTCTTTAGCATACTTAATATGCTTTATGATTGATGCATCGAATAACGTTTTCAGATTATTCTTGGCATCGGTTTGGGCATAATTCGTGTATTTTGTGCGGATAGATACAAAAAATTGGCCATGATACCGCTAGATTATGTAACAAATACAATAATTGCTGCGGGTTGGGATTCAGCTGTAAAACGCAGGAGTGGAAATAGACAAGAACATGTGTATTCTGTGGCTAATGAAAAGTCTCAAGTGACTTGGGGTAAACTATTCATTTAAGCTAATAAGAAATCAATATCTGGATGAGCTTTACTCGGTATTTTTTTTTAAATGACATTTTCTAAAAATGATTCCTAGCTAGATCGATTTGTCGCCCCCGAAACCCCCTATATACTAAATTTTATGAAGCCGATTCCGAGATTCCAATTATATATATAAGAATTGCTCATTTAAAGATAAAATTAATTTGAAACCCAGTGAAGGCCATAATTTTTCATCGATAGACAAACGGCCTAAAGTAAAGTCAATGGCTACTTGTTTTGTTTGATTAAAAGTTTAGACGACCTATGTAATCGAGCGGTTAACGCCGTCCAATTGATTTAACTCCTCCTTGATTACTATCTCCGGAAAATATTTGTATAACAGCAAATATTTATTTCGGTATCTAGTTGTATGAGTGTCTACCTTTGCGCTTCGGAGAGCGCGTTAAGCCATCGATCCATGACAATCGTTAAAGATAGTCAGAAGCCTAATATAGTCTAACACCTGGTGTAATCAAAGTAGGTACTGGTTCTCTTCCGTTTTTATATGTCTGGTGGCAGTGACTAGTTCAATTCTGGTAGCTAGCCGCATGATTAGACTGGGAGCCGACCCCAATAGAAATGGAAAAGAGGCAAGAGAAATGATGATAGTAGATGATAATTTAGTTTGATTATTCATTGCCACCCCGAAGACTTTTTCTGTATGATGGCTAACAAGAACTGTAGAATGCTCAGTAACGTGCTTTAGGAAAGGCTTTCGTCTAACAACTTTTAGAATAGTAGATTAAATTTTCTCTTTACAGAACTATTGGCGAGACAAATTAGGGCTGAATGCTCTAAAATAAATACAGCCCGAGCTATCTGGTATAGCCATGTAATAGAATCAAAGTACTGGTTTATTTATTTCTTACTAACTGCGCTACTGCACTATATACCTGCTTATTTAATTGATTTTGTATGTTATCTAACTCAGAAGAAACCAAAACAAATCAAATCGTAAGTATACTCCTTTTCATTTTTTCATTTCATAAGAATAACAATTTACCATTTAAAAATCGAAAAACTTTGTTATTTTTAAGCATTCAACCATCCCAATGCTGCTGGCTCCACCAAAATGGGGAGCTAATGCTTAATGTGTGCGTACGTTTGACTTTTTGGCTACAAACAAGTAGACTGATTTTGACAAATGTAGATCAATGTGATGAAATTTTGGTTTTATTAAAAATATCAACGTTATCATCAGCTACTTGTCAATCTGTTGACTATTTTATAGTCCCATAGTAACTGTGCTTATGGTTTTATTTCTATATTTTTATTTGCAGGTTTGTCGATGTTTACAATAAAGCAGACAAGTTGTCACATGTGTACCATTATTTTTCAACCAATGAATGGCGTTTTAGAAATGATAACGTCAAAGCAATGCTCACGAAGATGTCAGAGAAAGATAAAGATATATTTGAGTGTGATATTGATAAAATTGATTTTAAAGAATATGTATTAATATGGTGCATTGGAATAAGGAAATATATAATTAAAGACGGTTTAAAAGATTCGAAGATTGCAGCAAAAAGGCAAAGAATATTTAAATTTCTCCATTATTTGATATTACCTTTTTACTTATATTCAATATTGAGTATTTTGTTTCTACCTTTTATTGTTATAATAAATGTGTTGGTTTAAAGATTATTTTATTTCACATTTCTATACATGTAATTCCAGTGTACAGAGTTTCTGTTTCTATATCAAGGCACTTGTACGGGGATATCCGTATTTTAAACAAAAAAGATCATTTTTTTAGAAAACAACAATTGTAATTTTTTTTAATTATTATACTTATTTTTGCCAAGAAAACGTGTGCATTATTTCTCACATCTCTCCTCATATTGTTCCTAATATACACAATCTTAACAACTTTGATAGGACTGATAATAGGATAGAGTGGAATATACTCTGATAGTTGCTAATAAATCTATATTTTAAAACTAATAATATTAAAGCAATAAATGGGCATGAGTTTATTTATGTGAGAACGTGCGGTTTACTGGATTACCGATGGCGAAATGATTTTAGATACATTGTATGTGTCAATTAGTTTAATAACTTATTGCTGATTCGGCGAATGTACGTGCATGCTTGTATAGCACTGTCATACGGAAAACTTCTTTCATAGTTCGACTGTTGTTTGGTTCCTCTACAGTCCACATTTTATAGAAAGTAGTGTGAGGGAACTCTTTGGTAATTTTGAGTAACTCGTAACTAGTCTTTCCCGTGACTATCCTTCCATCTGCCACAGTCAATTAGTACCAGAACTACTGAATAGATTGAGTCAAATTTGCTACACCTATGCGAATTGGTAACCCGAAGAGTATGTAAATAAATGAATTCAAAACATGTGAGCCACTTTTGGTGGCTAAATTAGTTAGTTTAATATTCATATACATGCCACCCTCAAACATCTTTGGCTTACTAATTCACATAAATGTACCAAATTTTAACTTAATCAGTCCATTGAAATAAAACTACTTTTATATCGCGGTACATTTTAAATTTTGGACCCTGACGTTTCAATCAAATTTAATCAGTTCAATATTTTCAGCGCAAATAAGCTATCGTCTGTGGATTCTATAAAGGTTCATTTTGTATCTTTTGAGGTACGGAACGCTATAAATATAATTACTTCAACTATCTACACTCACAATTTATATCACAGTTATTTTACCTACACCAAAATAAATCTACATTTTAAATTAAAATATTTTCATTAATAACCTTTAAAACAAATAATTGTAAATAAACTTAATAAACAAATATACAAGATTCACCAAATAAAACGCTATATACGCATACAGACTTAAGAAAATAATATTAGCGTAAAACAACAATTTTTGTTTTTTAGCTGCTTTTAGAGAATTTTTTAGTCCATCCTTATAAATATACTTTCTAATACCAATAGCAAAAACTTTTAGTAACTCAGTATAATCAATAGTACGCGTATCACAATTAAATATAGCCCGGTCTTCGGGCGCCATGTTTGTCAACATTTCTGCAGTGTTGTCGTCTTCAAATATCCATTCGTTATCAAAAAAGTAATTCAATAGAAATGATAGTTTGTCGATTTTAGTGTAGACACCAACAAAACTGAAAATAATAAATACCAAATAAAACAAATTGTGAGAAATCTTTTGAAGTGGCACCACTTGCGCAGTCTGCTCTCGAGGAGCCTGGTAGGTAACAATCATACGGTATGTCTGGTGGGTTTTTTGCCGAGGAAATCATTTATAGATCATACCCCGTGTGGGTGCAAGGCAGAGGGTATGTGGTACTCCTTAAGGGTACCCACTAAAACCCTCCGGGTCTTTCCTTGTGCATTTAAGCCAGGGAGTGACTTGAACCACAAGTGACACAATCGCGACCCTGATGCTGGCCCGCCTCTTCAGGTGAGCCCCATTACATGATATGGTAGGGGGAGGGCGCTCCTCAACTACTGGTACTATCCGCCGCCCCGCAAGCGCAGGTAGTGTATGGACCAGCGGGACGGAGCTCCATTACTGGCCCTCCATCACCCCAACCTGATCCACCGTCGAACTTACCGCGGGATGTCCCGCCTATTTTTGAAAGTTATTCTTAAACCAATCAAAATTTGCTTTCTTCCCCTATACCTCTCCAACTATAATTTCCAATATTTGAAGGAAGTTTTGAGGGAAAAGAAAGTAATTAAGTATCAATAGTGATAGTGAGTAAAAAGTAACAATGCCCTATATATGAAAATTCAAAGCAACATAACTTATTGTAATCCAGGGTAAAGACAACTTACGATGAAACTTCCTTGACTTTAAAACCAATTAGACGACAAATGAAGTCCAGAAGATAAGCGGGTGAGTAGTGTAAGATCCATGTTAAGAGCCCGTAGACCCATTTATTCTCAGTTTCTAACAAATAACAATACCACACGGCGAAATTTGTACAGTATATCTGGTAACTCTCATGTCTTACCACTTTGCCCATAAACCCTGCAAAAGAAAACCAAAGTTTTTGCTGACCACTGCAAGAAACTTTTGATAAAATCCAGATCTTATTTTCCCTCACTATGCTTCTTCTTACCACGTGTCAATGATATCATTTATGTTTTAACGGTAAAATACTAATTATAAACAAAATATAATTAGTTGCAGTGGCAGTGGTTAAAACACTTATGTGTTTGTTAAAATCTTATTTACACTTCTACTTAACATTAAGAATTGTAAATGTATAAAATCATTTCCTTAAAAAGTATTGTCGCCGATTGTGGGCAAAGAATGGGCATTCTCCTTAAAAAATACCGAAAAATGTTTCAATATAATATCATCTAGCATGTCATTAAAATTTTTAGGACCTTTATTAAGAATTAACGTAACACATGCTTGATCTAAAAAAAATTACCCCAAGTGACACCACACTTCGATGAACTGCTGTGATAAATTTTAATATCACGGTCTTCAGTCATCCGACACTGCATCGCATCCCATGGCGCAGCGATTATAGTATTATTAACTATATCAGCAGGCACAAAGTTCAGTTTTATATTATTTTTCCCATAGAACACATGAAGAACTCCTAACCCAATGCCAACAAGAACCTGTAAAAATATTTTAAACACATTAAAAAAAGTAGTTTTATTTCAATACATATAATTTAAGTTTAACCACTCATCCGCTTGGTTTGAAGGCAAGTGGACAGTTTAACTTTCCAACTCCTCCTATTCTATTATATTATTTTCAAAATGAGCCACTACGTTGAGCAATATATTATAAGTTCTTTATTAATAACAAAGAGGAAATAAAGAGCAGAGTACTAAATGCATAAAACTAATTTTGAATTCAAAGTCAATATGACAATAAAACTCACAAAAAAATGTTATTAAAAAGGAAGAAAGTGAAGTTTACAAATAAAATAAAAACAAAATATACAACGTAACAAAACGTAATATGCAATATAAAGAAAATACACAAACTTTGACCATGAAAAGATAAGAACTTACATTTAAGTAATAAATTCGAAAATACTAAAATTCAAGATGGGCCGGTCATGAAACTCACTACGTGGATAATAGGAGGACCATCATGAATGTAACTACATGGAAGGGTCCAACAGGTAAACGCCGTCTAAAGAGACCACACACGAGATGAGCGGACGATTTAGGGAAAGTTGCAGGATCTAACTGGCTACAAATGGCATGTAACAGAGACAAATAGAAATCTTAGAAAAAATAGTAAAATATAATAGTATTCTAAGTTATTTTGTCAATAAAATAAAATAAAATAAAAACTTAATAACTTTTTGCACTTCGCTTCTTATGTGTGTGTGTGTGTTTTTTTTTTGGGTGAAATTCTTACATAATTTTTTACAGTGTTAATATTTAAAGCTTAAGTTCTTCTTGTTATATTTTGTATAATTTATGTCAAACATTGATGACTCCAGCGAGTCGGGCAGTCAACCTTCTGTGGTGAGGTGCCCCCTGTGTCCAGAGGCGCGGTTTTTTAAGGGTACTCGTGGTCTTAGGATTCATACTGGCAGAGTCCATAGAAACGATGGTACCTTTTCGGATTCTGTGGCCTCTGCCAGGACAAAAGTTAATACAAGGACTACTGGTGACTCTTTATGGAAAACGTTAGCTTTCCATAAAGAGACCAAACCAGTCCTCAAACGAGTACCTCGGGGGGCCAGACCACTCGTTGCGGAATGCCTTTCCCGACATATTAGCCGCGCCTCTAAAGAAAACTCGGAAGAAGCATGGAGTCAGCTTCTGCTATTTCCATTTAGGATTCTGCATGTTGGCAGCACGCCTCAAAATAGGACTCTAACTGCACAGGTTAAGGAAAATTGCACCAATCGCGTCACACTACCTGTTACACCCACGTGCAATAAACCTATTCGCTTCAGGGCGTCCTACCAACATGTAGAATCTAAATTATCAGAGGGCGACATTGCAGGGGCCGCCAGACTACTTTTTAGCCATGACACGGTGGCAGAATGTACTCCCCAGACTGTGGAGGCATTAAAAACCAAACACCCATCGCCCACCGTGGACCTCGTCTTTCCGACTCCCCCGGATCAATCAGAGGCCACACTAGTGGCCACAACTCGTGATGTAGCCGCTGCTATAGAGACCTTTCGCAGTGGCTCCGCGGGCGGTCTAGATGGTCTCACACCACAACATTTAAAAGATTTGATTAGTGCAAGTGCTGGGGAGGCTGGGGTTAAACTTCTGGCCGAAATGACGGCCTTAATTAACCTGATGCTTCGCGGAAAGGTGAATGAGGCCGTCTTAGAGGTACTTTATGGAGCAAACCTTTGCGCCCTGTACAAACCGAATGGAGATGTGCGGCCCATTGCAGTTGGCTGCACTTACCGACGTTTGGCCGCAAAGGTTTGCTGCAAAAAGTCCTACAACAGGTTATCTAGCTTGTTCCAGCCTCTCCAGCTGGGTTTTGGGTCAAAAGGCGGGTGTGAGGCAGCCGTACATGCCCTGGCGACATATCTGAATAGTCGGGAAGGTGAGGTCATTTTAAAGGTTGACATAAAAAATGCCTTCAACTCGGTAAATAGAGACACTCTGCTGACAGAAGTCAAGAAAGAACTTCCAGGAATTTTCCCTTTCCTTTGGCAATGTTATAGATTTCCCACAAAATTACCGTACAAAAGTCATTTATTAAAATCAGCAGTCGGCTGTCAGCAGGGTGATCCGCTTGGGCCAGTCATTTTCAGTTTAGCAATTCACCCAATTATCCGGAATCTAAATTCTAAATTTAATGTTTGGTATCTTGATGATGGTACCCTTGGAGGCGATGTTGAAACAGTATTAAATGATTTGGCATACATAAAAGAAAAATTTCAGGCAATAGGTTTAGAACAAAATTTTAGCAAGTGTGAGTTATTTATAACGACTTCAAACACTTTAGAGACCGAAGCAAAATTTAAATCAATCGCCCCCACCATAAAAATTGTTGATAAGGCGTCACTTCGCCTTCTTGGGTCACCTATCTTAGATGAATCGTTTGCACCCTTTGTAGAAGAAAAAATTCAAAATTTTAACAAGGTTATTAAAAAATTTTCAAAAATTAACGTCCATTCAGCTTACACTATTATTAGGTATTGTTTTTTTGTACCAAAATTTATTTATGTTTTAAGAGCAAGTCACATTTGGAAAAATACCACCCTTTTGGAAAAAGTTGACGAAATTATCAAAAATACTTTGTCGGAAATATTAAACATTAAATTAAATAACCGAGCATGGCTACAGGCATCACTACCTGTACGCCTGGGTGGGCTCGGTATCCGAAATGTTTCAAGTGTAGGTTTGCCGGCATTCTTGTCATCGGTGCATAGCACTAAGGAATTAACTAGTAAAATACTGTATGCTTCTCAGGTTAATTCCGAGGTGTTGTGCCTATCCGATGCCTTGAACACTTGGCAAACGGCTTGCACTGGAATTGATATGCCCAAGTGTACATTCTCTCAGGGACAATGGGACCGGCCGCTCTGCAGACTAAGACGAGAAAGCCTTCTAAACACCGCGAGTAACTCTGCAGAGCGTGCCCGCTTATTGGCCGTGGGAGAGTGGGAGTCTGGTCTTTGGCTGCAGGCATTGCCGTCGCCCAATATAGGTACTCTTTTGGACGATGGCACTTTCCGTCTCGCTGCGAGTCTTCGTTTGGGCGTTCCATGTGTTGTCCCGCATCGGTGTCGTTGCGGTGAAGATGTCGATTGCCTAGGACACCATGCCCTATCATGCAGCAGAAGCGCTGGCAGAATACCTCGTCATCGCAGCATAAACGACATCATTCGCCGTGCTCTTGCCACCGCCGAAGTCCCGGCTGTTTTAGAACCAAATGGCCTGGTGCGCGTCGATGGCAAGAGACCCGATGGGATGTCGTTGCTGCCTTGGAAGATGGGCAGGCCTTTGGTGTGGGACGCTACCTGCGTCGATACCCTTGCACCTTCCCATCTTCCTTTTACTTCAGGACAAGCTGGTGCTGCTGCTGCTACAGCAGAAAACCTCAAGCGGCGAAAATATAATAACCTTGTCGGTAATTATGTTTTCGAACCGTTTGGTGTGGAGACGCTGGGGACATGGGGTCCGGGTGCGCGAGCTCTTTACCGCGACATTTCGAAACTTTTGGTGGATAGAACACGCGACAAGAAGGCTGGCCTTCACTTAGGCCAAAGATTGAGCGTTGCCATTCAACGTGGCAATGCTGCCAGCCTTCTTGGTACGCTACCAACCGACATTGATGCGGAGGAGTTTTTTGACGCCCAGCTTTAAATATGTTTTATAAGTTCTATTTTATATTTACTTTTTTTTTAGGCTAAGTTAGTACGTAGGATTTGTTTTCATGTTAACGTAATTGTTGATTCGAAATAAAGATGTTTACTTTAGTCTTAAAAAAAAAAAAAAAAAATTCAAATGTTATCTAAAATCTTTTACTATAATGTTGTGAGACTGCATGGAAATAATGACTTTTTGATTTTTATTTTATATAAAGGCACTATTCACACTAATCAACGTCTCTTTGAATTCGTAACATGGTAATTCAACCAATGCAATCAACCAAATCCTCCGCTGAAGTGGCAATGGACTGGTCTTATTTACCGCAGAACCGATACTATCGGGATAAGCGAGTTCGTAGAGACCGCCAAGAAAATTATGACAGTAGACATGCTGTCTGGGTTGAGAAACAATCTTTGCAAGGAGATCGAAAAGAGCTGGAATTCGAAATGTTTCAGTTAACCAGCTAACAGCTAAAGGAAGCCTATTGTAAAGTACTAAAACCGTCGTTTGATGACAGAGGCGTTAAAAATTACAATAGCAATGACCTTCCGTTATTGTTACATTTAATAAATTTCCTTAATAGGACATAGAAACTTGTATGCGATGACAATTGTCCCAGATTGTCGGTGGATATAGCCAATATATTAAAAATATCAGAATTAATATTTGAAGGTTTCTGACTAAAAAAACGTCAGGATTAGCAGACAACTTTAGGTAGGCGTGAATTATCGGATAAGAAGACGGTATTCCAATAAAATAACTACGGCAAATATCACTTCACCCCGATCTCTCGATAGCTCAATCATTAATTCTACCAGATAATTACAGATGGCTAAGATTACATTAAATTAAAGCGTAACGTCCACCGAGCACGTGGTTGCATGCGCACCTCCCGACGAAACGTCCAACACAAAGTATCAGCCCTTTTAAGATGGCCGCTTCGACCGTGCTCAGTGTTTATTCGTTCGTTCATATTGTCATTTTTGAGTGACAGATGACTTCAAAGACGGACACGATGACATTATAAAATGACAGATAATGCATTGAGAAGTAAATGTGCCAACATATTGTTATGTAACCAAACAATAAACACCATTTATAGTACTTACTTAGTAGTTGCAAGATATCCTTACAAATTGTTTGAATACTTACCCCTAACGGTCCGAAAACTACGCTTTTGTCTGCTATCCCAGGGCTCGGCTCATAATAGGCTGACGTCACTGGAACCAAATTTATGTTATTATGTTGGTATGTATAATTAATTAATGTGTCTTAAAGAGCATTAAAGTGCGTTTATAGATAAGAGCAAAAAAGTGTAACTAATTAACTAAACGTAAGTGTATTAAGCTATATTAAGTACCTCGTAATGATTTACAGCCGATCGACCACTGAAAGTTCAACGCACTTTATTGCAAATTTATATGGCACACACCTTTGTTGTTATCTTATTTTTTGTTTATAAGTTTAATCTAATAGACCAAAAGGCCTTATTCCGTGTCAGAAAGTTGCTGGAGTAAAATCGGAAAACTTGTATTGTATGTAATGTTTTTCGATGTCATTTAACCATCGGTATTTCCCGATGTCTCATCTGTATGTCCTTAGAAAACTTATAACAGAACTGGTATCTAGTATTGCGCGCATTTCCCCCTGCCGAGGTACATGACCAGTTTGTATGCATAAACTGTTCATGTTCCGTGTTTGTGTATAGCTTTTATAATAATAATAATAATAATATAGTGGGACATTAACACACACGGTCATCTGATCCCAAACTAAGCAGTGCTTGTACTATGGAAACCAGATAACTGGTAATATACTACATATAATACTTTACTTACTTACTTTACTTTACTTTACTTTTATTTACGTGTGCATTTGTAAAAACGTTACAACTTTCACCTCGCCTCCCTAAAAACTACCAGAAACAATTTACTACTAGAAGTTAAGTATAGCAACTTCCGTGATAAATTCTATAAGGGTATGTCCATCAAAAATCATAGAGAAGATTTACAGAAATAACCGTAGTCAGGGCTCCTACAATGCCTCGTTACTGCTTTTTGTGACCCTAGACGGGATATCAGATGACTTGGGCGATATTTAACAAATCTTACCCAGCGGTGGTCTCACAATACACACAGGTGTGTCTCCAGCGTCTAACCTCACTAACTCTTCTGCTAATGCTTTTGTGAAGGTGTAAGTGTTGGGCCAATCCTGAATCAACCTAGAACAAATAGTATCAAGTAAAAACTAAGTGGTTGAGGAAATTGAAATAAAACTACTTTTAAACGAATTTTATCGCGGTTTATTTTAGATTTTAGATCCCGATGTTTCAAAGTCTTTTCAGACTTCATGTTCACGGGTGGACTGAGGTATTTGACGTCCAAAATATTAATCACAATTATTACTGACTACCTCCAAACATTAATATTTAAATTGCGTGCCGATTTAAGCAAACTGAGCACACAATTCAACTCAGAATTCAAGACAATGTGAGCTCAGTTTGCTTAAATAAACCGCCATAAAATCCGTTAAAAAGTAGTTTTATTTCAATGTGTGATATTCGCGTAAATCTAAGACAATACTATGGTTGAGGGAAATCCGTCGAGATTTGAGATTATACTGCTGCTCACTCACGATGTTTGCTCCTCAAATCTCAATACCCGCCGTCACTTGCGCCTACTGCCGGTTATACGTTTAGCTTGTCATTGAACACGATTGATGATTTTAACTAGTCACCGTGCATTGTAGTTTATAGCACAACATTATGTTTTCACTGTTAGGTAAAGAATTACATTATACCCGTCCTCCAAGTTTTAACTATTGCCATACCAAATTTCATTGTGATACTTTCTCATTTTGAACATTAGTATGATGAAAGAAATTTATTTGCTTAATTGCTTTAAAATTATTGTTCTATGGTTAAGATCCATCAGAGGCAAGCACTAGCTCTAACTCATCTCTATCTGGACTATATTTAAAGAGGGAAGTTATAGCAGAAACGTCCTATTAAAAATTGCTTTAAAGAAACTAAAAAATTATTATACGTATACAGTGGTAGTTATAACTAACCCGTTAGTGATTTCTCTTAGTCGCGCATCCTCTGTACCCTCGACCAGCTCTATCAAGGCGTGTGGAGGTGCCGGACTTGGGTAGAACTGTTCCATCAGTTTTGTTCCTATACGGACACGCGTGGCGTGTGAGAATGCAGTTGATACGTGGACAAAACATCTAGAAAGTACTTAAATTAATTAGTTACATTTCGTTAAAGGATTTCTCAGAGGTGACAAGTTTCACTAGTTATTTTGCCAGTCACATTTCGTAACTAAGCTAATATTTTGTAACCCATTCGTTTTTCAATGATGGAGTTACAAAATATTTAAACTTAATAAATCTATATAAACAAATTATACTATGAGCTGATTAATATTGAGCTATAAGCAATGAACTGTACGATCATGCAAAGGCTGCTACTGCCAGAAAACCCTGATCTGACGCTGATTTAATCTGTCACTTTTTAAACAGAAAAAAATTAAAGTCCCGTCGCTTCGATCTTACTATACGTACTAGAAATATTTTACGTAAGTCTTAAGTATCTGTGGAAGTTTATAAAGAAATTACATCAACGCTGCACAGCAGGAAATCACCAAAATCTCATCCCTAACAATAAATCAAACCAATCAATGAACTTCTGTACTTGTGTGCAGGAAATACAATTCAGAAACCCTATGTTGTCACTTTTACGCGGTTATACCGCGTAAAAGTGACAACATAGGGTTAGGGTTTCTGACATCCAACTAATTATAAGTCACGCTGGGTCATACCATCGGATATTTTACTGTCTCATGGCTTGCATTCAAGTACATTTTTATTATTAGCTACCTACTTTAAGTTACTACAGCTCTTAGCCAGGTTTAAGGTCTCTCTAGTCCCTCGAACATTGATGATGGTTGCCACACGCAGCGGCTCGTCGAACCTTATAGTGGCCGCTAGGTGAAATATTAGTGATACCTGGAAAGTATAATAATAAATTTAAAGGATTTCCACCAATATTTGGATTATTATCGGACATTTGTAGGCGTAATTATCGAAATAACCACTTCGCTAAGAATTTTCGATAGTACAATTAATTAATATATCAAACAATTAGAAATATTTGAGATTAAATGAGATTAAATCCACCGAGCACGTGAATGCGCCCGACGACGGTCCATCACCAAGTGTCAGTTCTTTTAAGACGCGTTTTCAGCGCTCTTCTTCTTCTTTTAATTATGGCCTCTGCAGAAACTATTCCACAATTTTGTCAATGTCTTGTTTAAATAAGTTTACAACCTTTTAAAAGACTAGTATGAAAAAGCTGATAAAACTTCTGCGGTCTTGTACGGTCATTACATTCAAAATCATTAAATAAGTAAACAAGCTTTTAAAAGATTAGTAGTTAAAAAAATTGGTTGCCTGTAAATTCGGTATACGGGCGAAAGTTTTACGTGACAACGACTTTGAGTGGTAAAATTATTTTAATGTGAATATTCATTCGTATAGTAGGAAGAAGGATGAAACATAGTTGAGTGGGAGAGAGACGCAAGGCATTCGGCGGGCCTCTCTCTCGTTCGGTGACTCATCGTAACGTTACCGAGCGTTACACTTTTTCATAAGTGCCTCCTAGCCGCAACCTAATTTAAGACGTTGTCACGTCAAAAACTAAAATTATCGTTTTTATCACATCTGGAAATATAAATTTGAAACTGGGCAGTACAAACAAAGTTTAACCCCCGTATTCATAAACGTCTTATAAGCACATTATAGCTAAAATAGTTAATAATTCGTTTGTCTTTGTCTATCATCTTGACATTTATACTAGTACTAGTTGCGCCAGCGAACTTCGTACCGCGTA
This sequence comes from Meganola albula, assembly GCA_936450015.1. NCBI lineage: Eukaryota > Metazoa > Arthropoda > Insecta > Lepidoptera > Nolidae > Meganola > Meganola albula. The sequence goes on from OW388171.1 coordinate 4,132,222, forward strand.
TTTATTAAAAAAAAATCACTTAGGGGTATGAAAAATAGATAGTAGCCTATTCCCAGACCTACTGAATATGCATAAAAATTTCATAAGAATCGGTCGAGACATTTCGGAGGAGTTCGATTACGCACACCGTGACACGAGAATTTTATATATTAGAAGAAAGAGATCAAGTCCATTTTAAGTATAGAGTCTTTTAAGATTGTTATGAATAAGACCGTTAATCTTTTCCATCCCTAAAAACTGAAGAGTTTCAGATGCATGTGGTTAGATTTGCTTATTAAGTTGCATTACTATGTGCCCGTTTTTATTAGTAAGATAAAGTGGCAGTGGGCCGGTCATATCTGCCACAGAACTGACAACCGTTGGGATAAACGAGTTCTTGAGTGGAGACCACGGATTGGGAAACGTAGGACGCCCTCAGACTAGGTGGAGTGACGATCTCGGCAGGGCGGTTGGCAAGAACTGGACGAAAAAGGCCGCGAGTCGTGCTCATATCATACGTTTTGGAGAGGTCTATGTCCAGCTGTGGACTAGAAATGACTGATGATGATTAAGATGTACCCGTCTATGAGACCGTTGCACCGATTCTGATTCATGCGTGCTTCTGCAAACCCTAGCTTACAGGAGTAGCAGTGACAAAATTGTGACAGTCGGAATATGGCTGGGGGAATGGCAGAAAGTGCTTTCGAAGGCACCTGCTGTTTGTGTATTTTAGCACAAATTAGCATAGCATAGTTACCTCTTCAGTTAGCCTTTTCCAGTCTTTGTTACTAAGTCCAAGTTGTAACTTAGTGATGTCACCTTCCACCGGTACTATAAGATCAGCGAAATTGGGTTTTTTCTCACGCAAGAGATCGTACACCTTAGAAAGATATAAATTGATGGTGAATTGATTTTAAAATAGATTAAAAACAAAGATTACAAAATAAAGATACAAAGAACTTCGACTAATTTTATGTAGACTCGCGTCTCAAAAAAATAAAGCATATTTTAATTTAATTTCAACTAAAGTGAATCTGAATAAAAATCTCAGCACTGACCTAAATTTTTTTTTAGTAATATATAATTAATTAATTATATATTACTAGCTTTCCGCCCGCGGCTTCGCCCGCGAATGTCGGTTATCGCCCCAAAACATTGCCTTCTTTTTGCGCAGTCGGATAAAAACAGAATTACTATCCTATGTCCTTTCTCGGGTCTCAAACTACATCCATACCCAATTTCATCCAAATCGGTTGAGTAGTTTTTGCATGAAAACGTAACAAACAAACTTACATTCGCATTTATAATTATAATAATAATGTATATAAAATATTAATATATTAATATTATACTAATTTATGTAACATTTAATGAAACTAACTTTCACGATGACAAGCGTTTACATGCTCTTTGACGATGACAAAAGGAATGACCAGAATTTGCTTTGTTTTGTCGTCAAACACATAAATTAAAATATTGGTTACGTATTTTTCTTTTTTTGTATAACGATTCGATACGTTCGAGCAAAATTTCGAATGAAGTAACATCTAAATGCGTTTTATACAGAGTTATAACGCATATAATAGACTCCAAAACTGACCAAAATGTTTTTAATGACGCAATGACGGACTAAATTAAAATTCAATTTTTCATACTTTATCGTCATCTCTATTGCTCTCATTCTCTTTACGGAGCAGTTTCCTTCTAATTCCTTTTAGGGAAACTCGCCTGGTCTACTTATCCACCTTGGTTCACTTAATTACATCAATTAGGGTTTTGAGATTTCGTGATGAATGAGTGAATGAATGACCTTTCGCTTATATTTACTTTCAAAGTCAAGTGTAGGTACAGATGTTTAACAAATAAGTCATAAAGTTCCAACATGAGACCCGATTAGGGTATAGCAACATGCAAAAGAAAGATAAAACAACATAAGATAACAATGAAACGCAAAAGTTTATATTATTTAAAAGAAAAAATATATTATTATTATCTAAAATCTAAAATAAACCGCGATAAAATCCGTTAAAAAGTAGTTTTATTTCAATATTTAAAAGAAGTTAAATTTATACAATATAAAGTCATGACATAATTATTACGAATTTCGAGTCTATTAATTTAATTAGTTTCTTACTTAGTTTATTATTGTCACATTATATTATTTTAGTCATCATCAGTCAGCATATTTAGGTAATTATCATTTATGTAGTTTTATTGAATTATCCTTGTCATTAAATTTCAATTAGGCATTATTATCAGTTGGCATTATTTATTAATTGAAATCGCTTTTAACTTGTTATTGAAGCTGTTGAGCTTTTATCAATATTATAAAAATAAACTGCTGAAACTTCTATAAAACTGCACAAAATGAGATAATTCTTTTTTGTATTGTAATATAATCAGGATAATGATAATGTAAGGATATTAAAAATATGTTAAAATATTTATATGAAGTTAATTACCTAATTGCATTAATAGATAATGAGTAAATAACGATATTAATAATAATAATAATAATAATAATCATTTATTTCGGACACTTGATCCATATTATTTTACAATATTAATGAAAACATAAAAGTACATTAAATTAAATTATGGTATTAAAAAAAAGGAATTAATTTTAAATAAAAGATAAAATAAAAATAGTAATAATAATAATAATAAATAATAATAACAATTACACCACATGAGTAGCAAGTACCTTAATAGCTACGTGATAGTGTGAAATAGATAGGAATGAAAAGAAATATAACGCCATGAAATATATCGATGTATGGTGTGATAGTACGAAACATGGAAGATGATAACGCAAGCTTACCGGCTCATTCAAAATGCTGTCCATCCGCTCTTGAATAGATTTTCCTTTCTTTGATCTTATTAACACGAACATTTTTTTAATATCACAAGATCTGTAATAAAATGTAACAAAGGTGAATAATTTATGCGTCAATGCTGCTTCTGGAACCTTCTAGAACTTACGTCTTTAGAAAACAAAGATGCGGAGGATTTATTGACACTAAACTAACAAATGCTTATTAGTTAGTAGAATTAATTAACTAAGTTATTATTGAGGTTTTTATATTTTAGGTAAATTTTCTTGGCATTTGTAAACAAATGTTAAGTTATCGATTCTTTGAAATGAACCAATTTTATTACGAATTCTCTTGCGATTCATTTTAGTACCTACATCCTGATGTTACGAAGGTTGAACAGCCTCTATAGCAGTTTCCGCTACGTCCACCGGCACCTGATGAGCTTGAACATCAATCTTAATCCTCTCTCTCACCTGAAGAGTTTCTCAATGAGCTGCTTGCCGAGGAAGCCGGAGCCACCGGTGACAAACACAGTTGACCCGCGATAGAACTGCTGCACGGGAGAGTCTCCGCGGTCTATCACCGCGTTCATTGGCTCCTGACGAGCTAACACACTAAGCTCTAATTCTCTAGCGGGATCCATATCTAGAACAAGACTGAAATAGCTAAATAAAAAAAACTAGTTTTGCGACCTTGTTTTTTTTCCAATCACAAAATCCAAGAGGGCTTTAAGGATTTCATTAAAGTGGTATCCTTACAGTGTCTGTTACAAATTTACACATATTTTAACCGACATAAAAAAAGAGCTGATTAATTCGACCTGTATGTAAGTAATATTACGAGTATCAAAAACGCAGAGGGCAGTCTATGTGGGCATCTATACATATAGCAAGGTATGTAAGTATATGTATGTATTTGTTTGTCTTGCGATTACTCTAAAACTAGCAATCGAATTGCTATCATTCTTTTTTTGTTAGATGTTATGCTTTTCAACTTAGAGATAAATTAAAGTCGCATCAAATTCGATGAAGCAGTCTTTGAGATACAGATAAATTTAAGATTTTCGAAATTACCGAGGGTGCAAATACAAAAATGATCGATGCAACTATATAACCTAGGTGCGAGACCTAGGTTAGATAGTTTTAAGATCTTCTATTGTTAGTTTTAATTATAGTAAATTTCGTTTTAAGTAATTCTAGTTTCCTATCCGTTCCCTCCGTCCGCCGTTCGCTTAATTCACATGACTTGCACAAGCACATCAATAAAAGTACGTAATTAAAGGAGACGTTCAAAAAATGTATAGAGCCTGGGATTAAAATAATTGTAAATTTGAACAGCAATCTGAGTTACATAGGTTAATAGAGCATAATTAATTAAATTTTTTGGTGTATTTAAAATAATTTTACACCACCCGTTTTTTTAAAAATTGAAATTGAAAATAAGAATCCTTAATGCAATATTATGATTATTGCAATTGGCAACCCCATGGTCAAATGTCAATTGAGCAACCAAAAAAATCAAAATTATTTCGACGCTGTCAATCAAACTGATCAATGACAATGACATCATGACGTTTCCCGTAAATATATTTTTTCCACGCGTTTTGTTATTACACTAATAAGATAACAAATATTTTTCGTCATAATTACATTAAGCTGCAGCTAGAATAATATTACAAGAGAAAAGTACTGTAACAGAATGCAATTGTTGACGTGATTGCAATATTTATACTGCTTAGGAAACGGATAATTAAAGGTAATGTGCGTTTTGTTTTTCTATTACATTTTTTTGATTTTTACAAAAATGGTTGCTCCTAAAATTCGTGTTTAGTTAAATTCTAACAGCTTATTAAATAAGCTTTCCAATGAGGTATATCACATTGGTGTTCAAAATTCTAGCCCACTTTTGACCTCTCCTTTACCTGATAATTAGTAATTGTAATAAATATAATTACAACACGTTTTCTTCGAATGACTTAGGCACTTTAAATGGTTTTGTTTTAAGATTCCGAATTAATATAGGTCGTCGATGTTAATGTAATAAGTCAGTAAACACTTGTCATTTCAATAACTTACTTCAAAAAAAAGAAAATGTTCTATGTTTGACTGTGTGTGTTTTTCTGTATGTACTCCGATTTTTCCCCCATTTGTAAACCGACCAATTCTTTTTTTATTTAAGTTTAGTCCTATTGACACCATGTCCGACTTGATGATGAAATCCCAGGGAAATCGACAGCTACCCTCTACATATAATTTTTTATACTTCGTCGTTTATGAACCGATTTTAATGATTTTTTTTGCTTATAAGACACTATCACCATTCTAAAGAAACATCGCTGGGGTAAACGAGTTCTTGAGTGGAGACTACGAAATGGCAAACGTGGCGTAGGGCGCCCTCAGACTAGGTGGAATGACGATCTTGGCGGCCGGCAAGAACTGGATGAGAAAATCCGCGGATCATGCTCAGTGGCGTACTTTAAGAGAAACCTATGTCCAGCTGTGGACTAGAATAGGCTAATGATGATGATGAAAATATTTTTTTATTATTATTATAAATCATATTATTTTTATTATTGTCTTTTTTTTATTCATTCTATTTTTAAAGTTGACATCGCATCTATTATTTTTTATTTTATTATGTAATTGTATTGTGGTTAACGTAACATTCAATGTTTCTGGTTAAATTACCATTATTGGTTTTGATTAACTTTATTTAGAAAACAATGTATTTCATTGAATGAATGAGTACCTACGACATGGATGATTCCGACAATGAATTGCGTTATACTGTAATTTACATCACAATAAATTTAATTAAAATTCATTTATTGGTAACAATGAACCCCTACAATTTAAAATTAATAATGAAAAAAAATGAAAATAATATGTAAATGACCGTCGCTCTACCCAGCACTACATATGACATGTCTGCCACAGCAGTGCCGGTAGCATCCATAGTAGCAGTCTATTAGGCTCCCACAGCTCCGTGTATCAAGCGGAATGCACATGAAACATTATGGTGACTAAGGCAATTTCGGCTAGAGAGATAAAAGACCAAAAAGTATGTATCCTCTCTGACAGTAAATCTGTTTTGCATGCACTAATTAGTTGCAGTACAAAGTCAGGACTAATACACGAGTGCCATCAGGCCCTGACTGAAGCATGCACACCAAACCACATTATACTGCAGTGGATCAAGGGACACAGTGGCTCGAGGGGCAACAATGCTGCCGACGAACTGGCAAAAAGAGGCTCTGCAAGCACTGCAGTAGACCCGGAACCCATCTTACCCTTGCCATTTAACTGAACACGTAATAAACTCCGACAAATCACTAAAATGTCACACCAAAAATACTGGCAGGAACTTAATACATGTAGGCAAACTAAAGACGTAGGTACTGCCCAACATCAATGCGGGATTGGCGCGTAGGCTGAAACGGCTCGCAAGGCCACAGTTACGCTTAAGCACCGGCATTATAACTGGTCATGCCTTACTAAATAAACATCTCTTTACCATAGGTCACAGACAGTCCTTTGTGCAGGGTAAGTATGGTGGAGGAAGAAACAGCCGCCCTCGTGGTCATCTGCTGTCCAGGGGTGGTGAGTTACAGAGCGGAACACTTCGGATCGCCGAGGTCGCTCCGGGAAGCCATCGGCAACGTGAAGGGTCAGCTTGGATTTCTCCTGGAGCTGGGCTGGCAATAGCGACGCCAGCCCAATCACACAAAATAGGCGCATTTATGAGACGTCGAGTATGGGCTAAAAGTTTGGCTGGAATTGGCGCACAACAGGGCTCAAAACTTTGAACTAAAATTGGCGCCTAAAATGATCTTATAACTTTTTACGAAATTGGAGGCCTAATAAACCTCTCTCCTAAAGATCATGTCAATGAGCATGATCCACAACTAGTCTCAGCCACTAAGGTAGGTGTCAAACTTACCCTTTTCAGAGCTTATTGTCAAAGCTTCTACACATGCGCTTCAAGCTTAAGACTTATAACGCCTTGAGGGTCCAATACAACAATGTATTCAGGGCCCTGTTGCGACTTCCACGCAGATGCAGTGCATAAGGTATGTTGTGCTGGTGTAGATGACTTCTACGCCATCATGCGTAAAAGATGACCTTGATGGTCCATGGTTTGTGAGGGAACACTAACAGGATCCTGAGGATGATAGCAGACAGAATGGATGCGGCCATTTTCAGGCGATTAACGGAGTTGCACGTCCGTGTATAAGTATATGGGCTGGCTGCGTCTATTTTGCCCATACCTATCTTTTTTTTTTTAATTCTTGAATAGGCTGACGCTTGACCATCACTTACTAGAAGTTAAGTAATGAAATAGTCCACGATGGGATGTGTCAGCTCAACGTACCGATTCACTCGTGATTACGAATGACTTTCGGTGAGAAGGTGGCAAGCAACAATTTCGACCCACCCTCTTAAATGGTGTCACCAGACATCGCACCGGAACACGGCAAGGCCGCTTGGCGCTGCGGCTTAGTTTGATGGGTGGTCACTAACTGTTTACGCCGAGTACCCACACGAACATCGTGCGGAACAAGCGCCGGATCTGGCCCGCACCTCACTTCACATTCATCGTCCATATTTAATTTACTTCTTCTAAAATCTATAACTAGCAAAATATCGAACCTATTTTTCCTATCTTTTTTCAAGTTAAACTATTAAATCTAGTATTTCAGCATCAAAGTTTTGTTTCATTGTTCGATCACGAACAAATTGGCGACCGTGTCAAGACCTGCTACAAAAAACGGAAAGAAGCAAACCAACCTACCGCCCGAACAACAGAATATCAATACGTCTAATGGAAATAATTACGACCGATATTTAATTGCCGGAATACAAGAACATAACAAATTCACACCTAAGTGTTGGAGAAGTCAGCAATAATAGTCAGCAGCAATACCTACAAGCCTAATATTGAGTCTTCGCTTGGATCTGTCTACTTACCTGAACTTGTGAGCTCCTTCCATTTTATTTCCTAATTCCTAAGTTTCGATTTGTGCGTATATTGAGTGTGTTTTCAAGTGTTAAGTGTACAATATAGGTACTTACAAAACTTATAGCTATTTACTTAGTAACAATTTAATAACCAAGTCTTGAGTACCTACCTACTATAAAAAAGGACTATTTTTCTCACTATGGCGATATTATAACGATCAGACTTTGACATATCGCACTCCTTCCAAACTAAGATTCACCTTAATCACAAAACCTTTTTTTCAGCTATCATAATATTGTCTAATAGAATATATTAAAACTCGTTCTAACGGTTATTCCAGTGTTTGCACCATTGCAATTGTATCGACGCGTGACGAGTGCACTTCGTCAGCTGTTGAACCGGCCGGCCTACGTGACGTCACCCTTTGTCTTCGCGCGTCGCAACTACTGAGACGAGGAGCGTATCGTATCCTTTAATTACTATATTAGTAAAACAAAGTTATTTGTGATAACTTTATAATGACTACCGAAATAAAACTTAAAGATTTAAACACAAAACGCGGTTCTATTAAAGGGCGCGTAACTAAATTTAAGGCGTACTTAGATTCTGTTATTATTTTAGAAACAATCTCACCTATAGAAATTAGTAAACTATCAATGAAGTTATCACGAATAGAAGCCTTATTCATCGAGTTCGACGAGTTGCAGAACCAAATAGAGTTGTTAAATGAATCTAATCAATCAACAGAGTTAACTACTCGCGACATAATCGAGCAAGAGTTTGACACTTGCATTGCATTAGCTCAAAATATTATTCAATCACACAGCGCGACCTCCAAACAGGATGATAAACATTTACCTAGCTGCTCACATTCTCATGAGTGTCATCACAATGATGACGGTTGTGAACCTCTGAGTTTTAAGCTTCCAGTTATTAATATTTCGCGTTTTGACGGCACTTATTTTAAATGGTTACAATTTAAGGAGACCTATTCATCGTTAATTCACGACAACACTAAGATAAAAAATATTCATAAGTTTCACTACTTAAATTCCTATTTGGAGGGAGAAGCTGCGCGAGTTCTTAGTAATTTAGAAGTTTCTGATCTAAACTATCCACAAGCTTGGTCCATTCTCTGCAACCGTTATGACAACAAAAGGCAACTCATTACTAACCACCTAAATTCTCTTTTCAATGTTGAATCGTTCCGGGATACTGACAAATCACTGAAATACCTTATCGATCATGTGACCAAAAATCTTCGAGCTCTCAGCACTCTCGGATTACCGACGGACAAGTGGGATGTTCTAATTATACACATCCTCACAGCAAAGTTGGACAATAATACCGTATTTAAGTGGGAAGAACACAGGAACGTTTTGCCTGAGATACCTACGTTAGAAGATTTTTTCTGTTTTCTAAAAAATCGTGCTGATGTTTTTGAAACTGTCAACCGCAATAAAATAGATAGATCAGATAAAATTAAACAATTTCAACATCAACCTAAAGCTCATACCAAATCATTCGTAGCAACCACATACGCCGAAAATATATCTAATAATGCTAACATTGTATGTATTGTGTGTAAAGGGAATCATCGAATTTATGAATGTGATTCATTCAAGTCCAAAACTCCGGAAGATAGAAACTCATTAGTGACGTCACTCAATTTATGTCATAATTGCCTAAGACCTGGTCACAATTTTCAGGTTTGTAAACTTCCGGGCTCCTGCCGTACTTGCAAAAGGAGACACAACTCTATTTTACACATAACTACTAAAAACCCAACTACGCCCTCTCCTACTACATCTATAGCCATGACAGCAGTATCATCAGATGAAATTCTACTGTGCACTGCCCAGGTACGGCTGTCAAACCCCCAAACTAATGAAACTATAACCGTACGCGCCTTGCTCGACAGCGGGAGTCAATCGTCCTTTATCACTGAAAGTGTAAAACAACTACTGAACTTGTCTCCTCAGCCATCAAATGTCAGCATTGTTGCTATCGGTAACAACAATTTAAACCTTACTCCAGAACGTTGTGCTATCAACCTACAATCACTCACTACACCATTCAAAGCAACTATGCACTGCTTAGTGCTTAAAGTTATAACCGAAAAACTACCTAAGACTCGATTTGATGCTCGCTACCTTAACCTAACTAATTTTGAATTAGCTGACCCTAACTTTAATGAACCATCTTCGATTTCAATGCTCATCGGAGCAGACTTATTTTGGGACCTAATAGGCAACGAACAGCGACCTTTAGGTGATAATAAACCTAACCTACGTAGTTCTAAGCTCGGGTGGCTCATCGCAGGTCCTATACCTACCAGTCAACACACTCAGTATCCTAAAAGACCTATCATTTGCAATCTCCTATTAAAAAACGATTGTTATCCTACACATGAACAAATACAATTAAATGCAATTGAGCATGACCTAGCAAAGTTTTGGGAATTAGAGGATGTTCCTAAAGCTCAATCCTACACCGAAGAAGAAAAACGTTGTGAAATTCATTTTTTAGCTAACACTCGCAGAGAAAGCGATGGCCGTTTTTGTGTAGGGCTACCTTTAAAAACAGAACCAGACTGTCTAGGTGATTCTTACCACACAGCAAAGAAACGTTTTTTAAACCTAGAAGCTCGATTTAGAAAAAATCCTGAGCTTAAATCTCAATACACAAAATTTATTCACGAATATGCCGACTTAGGCCACTTATCAGAGTCCAAAGAACAAAGGCCGCGAAACTCATATTTTTTGCCTCATTTTCCAGTCTTTCGATTGCAAAGCGAGTCTTCTCCTATACGCGTAGTTTTTAATGCGTCTGAACCCTCTCAATCAAATTTTTCAGTCAATGATCTTCAAATGGTAGGACCAACTATACAGGATTCTTTGTTTAATATTTTATTACGTTTTCGTCAACACCGCTTCGTGTTATCTGGAGACATTGAAAAACAATATAGGCAAGTACTTCTCAGAGAGTCAGATCGTAACTTACAACTAATACTTTGGCGCGACAATGAAACTGAGCCACTACGGACACTCCAACTAAATACCGTCACGTATGGGTTTGCAAGCGCAAGTTTCCTCAGCGCTAGGTGTCTCTGGCAGATAGGTGAAGAGTGCTTAGATCCTAAAATTAAAAGAATTATACAATGTGACTTTTATTGCGACGATTTATTGACAGGGGCTGATACGCTGGATGAATTACGCTATATTAAAGAATCAGCATCCGCTGAACTAGCTAAAGGATGTTTTCCTCTCAGAAAGTATCGGTCTAATGTCCCAGAAATTTTACTCTCTGACAATGTTAACACTAATTTAGAATCTGAATTAATGATTAGCAAAGCTACTAGCTCTCTAGGTATTGGCTGGTCACCCTCTGGCGACGAGATTCACTTTCCTATTGAGTGCCAACCTAACACTATTTCTACTAAAAGAAATATATTATCCAGCACTTTCAAAATTTTTGACCCTCTAGGCTTGCTGTCAATCTGCACTATAAAAGCTAAAATTTTATTGCAAAAGTTGTGGGCCGAAAAGATTGATTGGGATCAACCAGTGCCTCCCCCTATTCACAAATCATGGTTCAAATTCATTCAACAATTAAATTCTTTAGCTACACTACGCATACCCAGATATGTTTTGATTAACAATCATGTGCATGTAGATATGCATATTTTTACAGACGCTTCGCTTCAGGCCTACAGCTGCACAGTGTACTTAAGGTCTAAGGACATTGAAGGAAACGTAGCCGTCAATTTATTATGTGCCAAAGCTCGAGTAGCTCCTATGAAACCGTGCACTGTCCCTAGATTGGAGTTGTGTGGCGCTTTGTTAGGGGCTCAAATGAGTAACGCAGTCATTAAAGCCTTAAGCATTAACATTGATCGTCAATTCTACTGGACTGATTCACAAGTTGTTTTAGGCTGGTTAAAATCACCCGGTAAAACTAAAACGTTTGTGGCTAATAGGGCTGTCACCATAGCCGAACTAACAAACGGGGCGGAATGGCGTTTTGTACCTGGGGTACAGAACCCAGCAGATCTTGCGTCAAGGGATGTACGCGATTTATCTCCAGAAAACGTCAGAGACTGCGACCTATGGTGGCACGGGCCGGCATTCCTTAAATTACCGGATTCTTCTTGGCCACTTACACCTTCCGAAACCGTAGAGCTACCTGAAATCAAAGCGAATGCCGCTTTGGTGGCAGAAGATCAACTCCCCAAAATTATTTTCCAAAAATATTCTAAATTAACTTTTCTACAAAGAACCTATGCTACAGTATTGAGATTCATACATAACTCCAAAAACCCTAATAACAAACAAATAGGGCCATTACAAGTTACCGAACTCACTAAAGCTATGAATGTGCTGACTAAAGTTGCTCAAAATGAATCATTTTTCTCTCAAATTCAAATTTTATCTAAGAATCAAAATCTTAAGTCTAAAGACCCATTATGTTCTCTTAATCCGTTTCTCGACGAGAAAGGACTCCTTCGTGTTGGGGGGCGTCTTAAGAAATCTAACTACTGTTACCAAAAGAAACACCCTATTGTTCTAAAATCTAATCATCACTTGACTAAACTTATTTTTGAGTATGAACATCTTAAACTTCTACATTCGGGACCTCAACATTTACTTGCCTCAATTCGAGATCGTTACTGGCCTATTGGTGGCAGGAAGTTAGCCAGAGATATTACACGCAAATGTTCTACTTGTCGACGATTCAAAGGCGAAACCATGGCAAATATTATGGGCGACTTACCGACTGATCGTATTGAAGTCGACTTCCCATTTATTACGGTAGCAACTGACTTTGCCGGGCCATTTTTGATCACGGATCGTAAAGGTCGTGGGTGCAAGATTACCAAATGTTATCTTTGCATTTTCGTGTGTCTTAGATATAAGTGTCTACATCTAGAGGTGGTCAGCGAATTGACTAAAGATGCATTCATACTTACCCTAAAAAGATTTATAGCACGCAGAGGACAGCCAAAGAGGATTTACTGTGATAACGGCACTAATTTTACAGCAGCCGCTAAAGATCTCAGTAATTTCATAAAGTCAAATACTAACTCTATTTGCGATTTTGCAGCTGGTCGAGGGATTGAATTCCGCTTTTCCCCCGCGTACGCTCCTCATTTCAATGGACTAGCGGAGGCTGGCATCAAATCAGCTAAATTTCTCATGCACAGGGTTTTAGGCCAGTCTCATTTGACATTTGAAGAGCTAACCTCTGTGTTCGCACAAATCGAGGCTATCCTAAATAGTCGCCCTCTCTCTCCGCTCAGCCAATCACCCATAGACTTTACTCCTCTCACACCCTCACATTTTCTAATAGGTAGACCGATGACGTCGCTGCCAACAACGAGCTACGTGGACTGCAACCCTCGCCTTCTCGACCGATACCAGCGAATGGAACAATTCCGTCAACATTTCTGGAAGCGTTGGACATCGGAATACATTGCTGAGCTTCAGCAACGAACAAAGTGGCGCATCAAATGCCAAGAATTAAAACTCGATGATCTAGTGCTTATAAAAGAAGATAATACACATCCTCTACGCTGGCGCTTGGGACGGGTTTGCAAGTTATACCATGGCTCAGCAGATGGAATTCCTAGAGTGGCCGATGTACTGACCGCAAACGGCACTACTGTCAAAAGAGCCCTTAATCGCTTGTGTCTACTGCCTACTCAAGAAGACAACTAATCTTGAAAGCTGTTAGAAGCTTTCAACGCCCCGGAGTATGTTTACGCCGAGTACCCACACGAACATCGTGCGGAACAAGCGCCGGATCTGGCCCGCACCTCACTTCACATTCATCGTCCATATTTAATTTACTTCTTCTAAAATCTATAACTAGCAAAATATCGAACCTATTTTTCCTATCTTTTTTCAAGTTAAACTATTAAATCTAGTATTTCAGCATCAAAGTTTTGTTTCATTGTTCGATCACGAACACTAACCACGGCCGCAGCCTACCAGCAGTTAAATATAGCTATTTTGTAGTTGTAGGTACTGGTATTATGTATATTAAATTATGTTTGTGTATTGCTCTCTTGCACTAACATAGTTTTGAAGGTTTTCGAAGGCTTTAGACTAAAAATCTCAGGACCACTTCAGGTAGGCGTGAATTATCGGGTAAGAAGACGGTATTCCAATAAAATAACTACGGAAAATATCACTTCACCCCGATCTCTCGATAGCACAATCATTAATTCTACTAGATAATGACAGATCGTTAAGATTACATTGGATTAAAGCGTAACGTCCACCGAGCACGTGTTTGCGTGCGCACTTCCTGACGATGCAACCACGCATCACAAAGTATCAGCGAATCAGCGCGTCTAAGATGGCTGCTTCACCCGTGCTCGATGTTCGTTCATATTGACATTTTCGAGTGACAGCTGACTTCAAAGACGGACGCGATGACAGTATAAAAATGACAGCTGATGCATTGAGAAGTAGATGTGCCAACAGTTTTATAAGTTCTTTTGTTTAATATTACTAACAATACATAAGGACTGTGTTGTCTGTTAATAAAGTATTTTTATTTATTAACTAGTCTCAACTCAAGGACTCGTTTACACTAGCACGCAAAAGATTTTTCAATATATTTTATAACAAAAACCAGAATAAAACCACATATTATAAAAAAAAGGTTTTTCATTCATAACTTTCAAAAGACATATACAAAAATTGACATAACAATGAAATAAAAAAGATTCACCAAATAATACACAACACACGCATACACAATTAAGAAAATAATATTAGCATAGTACAACCATTCTTGTTTTTTAGCTGCTTTCAGAGAATTTTTGAGTCCATCTTTTATAATATACTTTCTAATACCAATACCCAGTACCTTCATGTATTCACTATAATCAATGGAACGGGTGTCACAGTTAAATATAGCTCGATCGTCGAGCGTCATATTTGTCAACATTTTTGCAGTGTTGTCGTCTTCGAATATCCATTCGTTGTCAAAAAAGTAGTTGAAAAGTAAAAAAAACTTGTCGACTTTAGTATAGACACCAACGAAACTGAAAATAATACATACTTATATTAGAAAACCTTCTATAAAACTCTTTATGATGTAATTACCAACTATTATTGCATATATTTTTTTTTATCCTTTAATAGGTTTGCGCTTGACCACAACTTGCCTGATGTGAAGCAATGTTGCAGTCTACGATGGAATGCGCTTACCTAATAAATACCGATTCACTCGTGACTTGAAGACAGGTGGATTATAGCTATCGGGAAACAGAGATGCCGGCAACGAATTCCACAACTTGGCAGTTCACAAAAGTGGCGGCAAAGCGCTTTGTGCGTGCTCGTGGAATTTCCTCTATATAACGGTGGCGCATAGCCTACCTCTAAGTACCTCTACTTGTCTGATGGAAGAATGGGGATGGGGGAATAAGATATAATTTACATTTAAACAAAATAGTTTTACTTTATTAATTTTATTTATTTACTAACATCTAAATAAAATTAATAATTTAAAATTAAGTAATCACAAAAACTGTCCAGAATATTCGGATAAATGCATTAATTGCCATTTGTTAGTCGAGGTAGGTACAGTTTGCAACTTCATTATTAAATCAAAATAAAAAAATAGGAATAAAAAATTAAGTTGAACAGTTTTTGCCTCATCAATCTAGAGCATTGATGAGACAAAAAAAATTGCTGGATAAATAAGATGTGTAAATACCATTTGTTATGTTATAACGGTTGACTTGATAAAAAATTCACATGCCCAACGACACGTCGCGTCAGCGGAAGGAAACAAGTGGTTGGAAAGCGAAGTTCCCAACTCGCTAAAGGTTTGAAGTTCCAAGAAATCTGTACTGTCTCAAATAACTTTTGTTTTAAATCCCCTTTGTGTCTTTTTTAGTGTCCCACTGTTGAGCACGTTGTCTCTCAACTGTCTTACAAATTGAGAGAGTTTAGGCCTTAATACACACACGCTGGACATGTGCGGGTTGATGGATGTCACATTTCCCCGAATGATTAGTTCTTAGCAAACCGGTTTCTTCACGATGTTTTCTTTCACCGATACGGAGCAGCTGAGATAAAACAACTGGGAATCGAATCCGCCACCTTATATTTCTAAGGCAAGACCCGTACCGCTGCGTCACTACTACTCATTCCATACCACAAAATACCCTAACTTCAAATTTAGGCAATGTTCATTTCCAAACATGCTAAATGTTATTAAAATTACTTACGATGGGGCTTCCTTGAATTGAATGCCGACCATGCGACAAATAAAGTCCACAAGGTAAGCGGGTATGTAGTGCAAGATCCATGATAAGAACCAGTAGACCCATCTACTCTCAGTTTCAAGCGCGTAACAATACCATACGGCGAGAAGCGTGCAGTATTTCCTGTAGCTCTTGTCTCTGACTATTTTGGACATAAAACCTGAACAAGCAAAGCCTTAGTTAGCGCTGACCTTCACAATTATAAAAAAGAAAAAAAAAATTGATTCTTATCGAGTTTCTTCCGGTTTTCCTTTTATCTCACAGGTCCCTGAATATAATCACAATGTGGGTAACCAAGAGATTTAAAAGACCGCAAGACCGCTTGGCGGTGTCGCTTTGTCTGGTGGGTGGTCACTAACCACGGCCGAAGCCTACCACCCGGGGACCACGTGTGGGGATTCAATTAAAGGTGAACGAAGGAAGAACGGACGAAGGTGACCCAGCCCCCAATAAGCCTGTTAGTCGTCAATCTGACAATATCACTCAGTTTGCTCGTCTTGTCATTGTTAAGTCAGGAGACAATGTCTTTGAAGTTGGTTGAGTGAGTACGGCAAAAAGGCATTTGTTTCCATCCAATCATTTTCTCAATATTTGTGATAACATTGATAAAGACATTGATTAGCTTTCTGTGGAACACCAAAAGTAACAATTTTGTGTATCTGATGATCCTTACAATCCATCAAATCTAAGTAGTACCTTTTGACGTTTCACTGTTTTCTATTAAATTAGCTATCTATAGGCGTAATTCACACTATTTTTATTAGCTTCCTGTAAAATAATTAAATTATGAAGCTATTTTTATTTTAACATAACATAAACAATTTTCATACAAAAAATTAAATTCTAAATGTACCTACTACGTTAAGAACTGTCAAACTACCACTTCTTAGATTTGATGGACTGTAGAGATTCGCCGATGGAGGTTAAAATTCACTTTCGTGCTTACATATATATATATATATAAATGAAATCCGTTTTCCGTTGTCACGACATCACGCGTGAACGGCTGGACCGAATTCGCTAATTCTTTTTTTAAAATATTCCCCTAAGTACGACGATGGTTCGTACGCAAAGAAAAATTAAAAAAAAAGAAAATTTAGAAAGCGAAGAAGTGCCGAAAACCGGTTTAGATACCTATTATTTATTATTGGTTATATTCGGTAGGTCTGACACCCGGTAGATGGCACTGCTTTGCCGGACAGAACGACGTCTGCCGGGTCCGCTAGTTACTCAATATTAATGAAGTAAATATTACCCCAAGTGACACCACACTTCGATGAACTAACGTGATAGATTTGAATATCACGGTCTCCAGTCGTCCGACGCTGCATCGCATCCCATGGCGCAGCGATTATAGTGTTGTTTACTATATCAGCAGGCACGTAGTTCAGTTTTACATCATTTTTCCCACAGTACAAATGAACGACACCCAATCCGATGCCAAGGAGTAACTGCGATAACGTTATTAATCGTGATTTAACTTATGTAAAGACCGACCCCCTTATTTATAAACGTCTTATAAGCTTATAATAGCTACAATAGCTTTATAGTTTGTTCATCTTTGCCTGTCATTTGATATTCTTAAGAAAGAGACAAAATCCATTTCAACTATAACGGTTTTTTATGATTGACCGATATTTTTCATATGTTGGGGTAAATATGACATGAATACTCGACGTTTTACCCAAATGCTGCTCAGCACATCTGAATTTTGCTTAAGAGCAGATTTCAGTCGTGTTGAACAGACATCCTCTGAGATTTTTTTCTACAACTTTAACCCATTTTTGTCCCACAGCTCGGCACGGGTCTCCTCTCAACTATCTTACGAGTTTAGGGAGTTAAGGCCTTAATCCACACACGCTGGCCAAGAACAGGTCAACATATCCGCCAGGATATCACATGTCCTCGAATGACTAGTTCTGAGACAAGCCAGTTTCCTCACGATGTTTTCTTTCACCGATATTGAGTAGCAGCGATGAAACAATTCACACAAAGATGCGTGGACACAAGCGAGGATCGAACTAGCGACCCTATATTTGTAAGGTGAAAAGTCTTAGCCGGCTAAATGTGGGTGATAATCACGTCTACCTACATCCTCTGATAATACTCACATTGTATGAATGGTCCTCGAGACTATTTTGACCCATTTGAAAAGATGGAACCGTATTGAAATATAAATTAACATATTTTCACACACACACAGCGCCATCTAGTCCAAAATTAAGGAATTATATTTGCTTGTGTTATGGGTACTAGGAACGGATTAACAAATTAAATACATTTTTTTTAATAAATATATACCTACTTATAATATATAAATTACACCCAGGCACAGAACAACCAATCGTGCTCATCACACAAAGATTTTTTCGGGGTGGGAATCGAACCCAAAACCCTAGGCTTAACAGTCAGGGTCATTAACCACTACAGCACCAGGGCAATCAGTATTGCCAGTATTTGTATTTGAGAGTTGAAATTTTTTGAATTGCCTAAATTTTAAGAACACCAACCCCTGCCTTGCTCGGAAAAAGTAGAAGAATATACTTACAAAGTGTTTAGAATTGGTTACCTACCCCAGATGGCCCGAAAATAATGCTGTTGTCTCCCATCCCAGGACTTGGCTCATAGTAAGCTGGTGCCACTGGAAACATAGTGCTGTTATTATCTAGGTAGGTACCTACAATGACTGCATTGATTTACTTGTTCTATCTGTATGATATCTGGATGATAGACCTTCACCGGTTGACTTTATTAAGTAAATGTCCTTGAAAAGTACTGCGCAATCTTCAAAATTTAAACCCCCCATTTAATATAAGCTTAGCAAAGAAATCCCAAAACTAAATTAACCCAAAAATTTAAAAAAAAAGCTGTCAATGCACTTTTGATGTCAGTGAAATCTGTTGTGTGATATATTTTTTTACCTTACATGGAAAAAACTAGGTGGATTTATTGACCATCCAAATTCCTGGAGTAGTCGCGGTATCACCTAACGTTTATTATATTGTGTTGTTTAGTATTCTTCAATCTTACCCATCGGTGGTCTCACAATACACACTGGAGTGTCTCCAGCGTCTAACCTCACTAACTCTTCTGCTAATGCTTTTGTGAAGGTGTAAGTGTTGGGCCAATCCTGAATCAACCTAGAAAATATTTATGGGAAATATGCAAAAAACTGTGTCATTAGGGGAATTCTACTATTGCTGTTAATAAGTATGATAGATGACAGAACTTTATTACTGTTGATAAGCTCTAACTTCTCTTCTTCTGTCATAAAAGAGAGAAGTTATTAGAAAATCATGAACTGTGCTATCAAAAGTAGAGCTCTATAGGTACTTAAACTTAAAATGCTAATAAGCGATGCACATCGGACTTAGACTATAGTAGTGATGTTAACTAACCCGTTAGTGATGTCTTTTAGTCGCATATCCCCTGTACCCTCGACCAGCTTTATCAAGGAGTGTGGAGGTGCAGGACATGGATAGAACTGTTCTTTTACTTCTGTTCCTATACGGACACGCGTGGCGTGTGTGAATGCAGTCGAAACGTGGACAAAACATCTAGAAAGTATACACATACATACATAACCTAATGCCTATATTATTGCCCGAAGCATACTACACCCATTTCGTCCGTTAAATACATATTTAGTCTGGTATTTGACCTAACATTTTGCACGTGTTGTCGGTTATAGACAGGCTGGCATGGCGTGGTGGTAAGATGGGTTGTGGGTTCGATTCCAACCCAAAACAGCTATTTATTATTAATTATTAACCATTACAATATTATCGATTTCGACTTAGTACTCACTTTAGGTTACTGCAGCTCTTAGCCAGGTTTAGGGTCTCTCTAGTCCCTCGAACATTAATGAGGGTTGCCACACGCAGCGGCTCGTCGAACCTTATAGTGGCCGCAAGGTGAAATATTAGTGATACCTGAAAAGTAAACGAAAATCAAAAATCTGCTGTGATTTTAATACGTTAGCGATTAGAAAAATCTGAAACTTTGAGAGACTCACTACGTTTTTTCCCTTAAAAACCGGTGTGTCTGTGAAATCATAGCACCCAAACGAATGAATTTTGTGAGTTTGATGCTCCTAATAGTTTGTATTTAGGGGCTGTTATTTTTTGAGACCTTAAAGTTATTAAACTAATTGACAACGTAGTTTCTCAGACTTGCGCCTAATTTTATGAACTTTTGGCGTCAATACCTAACGACACTCAAAAGAATAACGTAACAATCCTAAATCGCACAAACAAAACCCACCCAATCACCAAAGATTAGCACTTATACAAATTCCCGACAAAAACAGATGGGGGAACGCGGTCGCTAAGCATCACACCTCGCATAGCCGTAAGATCTTCCATTCTAACAGAAGAGTCAGTACCACCCAATCCTCCACTCTCCCCACACATATCAGCTAAGAGGGAAAGACAAGTAAACTCTCCTTTTGGAGCTGTAACTTCTTTGACAATGTTTCTGAAATTCTTCCGTGGTCCAAGATATTTTAGGTGTCCTGCGAGTTTGCAGAAATTTAAAACCGACTTATAATAGTTAGGAAAGAATAAATTGGAAGAAAGTGTTGTCGAGAATAATGCTTTTTATATAATTTTGCGCAAGTTTTAGTAGTTACCTCCTCAGTCAGTTGTTTCCAGTCTTTGTCATTAAGTCCTAGTCGTAACTCAGAGATGTCACCTTCCACCGGCACTATCAGATCAGCAAAGTTAGGTTTCTTTTCACGAAGTAGATCGTACACCTGTACTAACACAAATTGACGGTGTAATATTAATTTTAAATTTTACTAATTCTCATGAACCTTTTAACAACCTTTTTCTTGCCTGTCTCATTATCTTATTTTAATGGAATTATAATCACACTAAAAATACGGCAGCAGCACTATTAAGTATGTAAAATCACACTCAAGGCGCCAGTACCAAATATAAAATTTAAGCAGTCCAGATGACAAAATTATTCATGGTAGGAGGTGAGTGACGTTAGTAAGACTTTTTGTTAGAGTTTAGTTTAATAATGTACTCAATACTCAATACTCAATACTTTATTGCGTTCCACAATGTTAATTAAATAAGGTGTTCGGTATAACAATTTTAGTATCAATTGTGAACCCTGTCGGGCACAGCAATATGCAGAAGAGAGGAGGAAGGTCGCATAAAATAATAATAATAATAATTAGTTCTTTAGTTAATTTCCTTATGCAAGATTGTTTGTATGAGTAGATAGATAGTGTGTACTTTATATGTAGTTACTTATTAGATATATTAAATTAGAATAAAATTAATTAAATCATAAATTGAATTATCTTGTATCTTCGTGATGGGATATTACTTTTTTTTTATTCTTCGATAGACTGGCGCTTGACTACAACTTGCCGGATGTTAAGCAATGATGTAGTCTACGATAGAACGCGCCAGCCCAGAATACCGATTCTTTCGTGATTACGAATGATTATCGGTCAGAAGGTGGCAGTGGAATAAGCCTCTATATGTTAGAAACATACTAGAGCAACAATTCCGATCCACCCTCTCTGCATGGTATCACCAGACATCGCACTGGACACGTTTATTAGCCAAGTTTGCTGTTTGCGCCCTCTTGTTGTTGAGGCGTGCATAGGATACCTAAATATTCCGTGTGTGCAACGTATTTGACCAATAGTAAAAATAAAGAAATCTCAAAGAAATTTAAAGTAAATCAATTTTGACTAAATTGTAGAAATTGTATGTGATTCGAAAACTTTGGAATGAGTGCATCAAATTGAATAATTATTTTTAGTTTGTTCGATATTGTCAACCACAATCTTACCGGCTCACTCAAAATATTGTCCATCCGCTCTTGTATAGATTTACCTTTCTTGGATCTTATTAGCACGAACAATTTCTTGATATCGCAAGATCTGTTATAAATATAATGTAAAATTAGTTGTGGATTCATTACAATAAATTTCGTCATAAATTATACGTTATTCTGAGGTGCAAATGGTTTTCCTCGTAACCTATGGACCAATCGAATTGGTTCGCTAGTACGTCGAAGGTTCCATGTAATTCAATTAAGAATATGTATATCTAATAGATTTCGCATAATTTACAATCTCCATGGTCGAGGACAGCCCCTGCAGTATATCACCACCTTCATCTTTTCACTTACCTGAAGAGTTTCTCAATGAGTTGCTTGCCGAGGAAGCCGGAGCCACCGGTGACGAACACAGTGGCGCCGCGGTAGTACTGCTGCACAGGGGAATCTCCGCGGTCTATCACCGCGTTCATAGGCTCCTGACGTGTTAGCACACTAAGCTCAAACTCTTTCGCAGGATCCATAACTGTTGGTAATTACTTTAACCCCAGTTGAAGTAATTGTAAAATACACGTACGTACGTGTTCTTCAAATAACGTTTAGAAATGTTCTATATTTTTGTTTTTCAAGTCAGTTACGCGATGTTATGTATGCTAATGAAATGCAGACATTACAATTGTTATGTCTGCATGTCATTATTATGTTGTTTCTTATTACCGAATACTAAAAAGACAATACATATATTATGTGGATGAATAACACTCAAAAAGCATACAGGGGACGTACTCTATATAACAATGCCTTCAGAGCGCTGTTGGGGCTGCCACGCTACTGCAGTGCTTTGAGGATGTTAGCCTCGACTGACGTTGATAGCTTTTCAGCTATCATCAGAAAGCGTACATCATCCCTGTTGCAGCGGGCGCCTTCGACAGCTTCCTGAAGACAGTAGCGGGGAGATTGGATGTGGACCCGTATCCATCTAATTAAGGACACGGCAATATCTTTTAACGATTTGATTACCAATATACCAACATAATACTATCTTTGTAAGATCATACTGATCATAACATACATAGAGAACATAATTATTTAGATGACATTTTATGTGAAGTTTAAACTCTAATAACGATAATTGAATAGTTTTTATTCCGAAAACCATAATTGAATGGAATAAAAGTAAAAAATCAATATTGTGTAGGAGAGTAAATCACTAAAAGGTTACGTCGTAGCCGCAAAAAAGAGAGGGTGAGTGGCGCGGGCGCTGCATGCCTCAATTTAGTGTAGTCCTAGTATCGATGTGCGCACGCTTTGAAAATAACACTACGTATTTGTATTTTAAAGTGTGTTAATTTATTTTTGAGTCCTTTTAAAATGAAAAAGTGTATAAAGTCTACTTATTTTGGTGAGATTTCTATGAACAAAAAATCAACGCCGGATGTACTGCTGCATCGTCCTCAATGTGCTTACCATGTTTTAATGAAAAACACTTTGCACAGTTTAGGTATAGATAAATTTCTCTAATAAAACTTTTTCAATCGACAAATGAGATATTATTTTCTTCGTATCACTACTTACTACACATTTCATGTTGAACTATTTTAGGTTGTGGTACGAGATACAATCGATATCTAACTAATGTCATAACTGCGTGCGAACCTAACAAAATGTAGGACAATAGGCTCTCTTGACCCACAAAAACAAACAATTGTTTTTTTTTTTGGAAATATAGATTATTTTCAAAACTGTGTTTTTAGGAGACTGATTAGGTCTTAAACGCACCAAAGAAAATATTAATTTCGAGATCTGGTCACTTAAGCACCAGCTGAAAGTTCTTTGAAAATGATGGCGCAGGGAACGTGTTAACAAAACTAATAGTCATAAATATAGTATACGTATTTTTTATAAAAATTCGGTGTTGTATCTGCGGCCTTTCAAGCCCCACGTCACTACTACTGTGACAAATAAACCACGTTTGTAGGTAAAGGTTAATAACACGCTGGCAAAGCCGCAGGTGCAAGTCTAGCTTAGAATATTTTTATATTATTAGAATTAAATAGAATTTTTGTTTTCGTGTCCAGCAATTTTAATGAAATGCCTGCCTGTTGGGGAATTAGCAGGGTCAAAGTATTCTGATTAACATTTTATACAGTCATTGCCGTTACCAATACAACCTACTAATTAATAAGAATGTTAAAGTAACAAACTAGCCGCTTGGTTGCTAGTCTTTTCGTTCTTCTATCGGATAAATTTTGGAGGTTGCGCGTTGGAATTAGATAATCTTATTCCCCATCCCCGCTCTATCTTATGGTTATGTTGCTCCTTTATGATTTCTCACCATATGGAGGTGGCTCTACCCAGCACTATATTTGATATGTCTGTCACAGTAATACTGAAAATAATGGCAGTCCACAACATGTGCAATAATCGCCTGGGCGGCGGCGTTGGAGCTGGCCTTCGCAAAGACGCGCACCTCTTTTACATACTTGCGGATGATGCGCAACCGGGGCAGCCCCAATACCGCCCTGAAAGCTGCCCACCAGACACTAAAGTGCAGTAATAGGTAGGTAAGTAGGTGCAGTAATTCTCGCGAAAATAGTAAATGGCCAACAATAAATCAATTTATAAGGATATATCGAAAGAACAAATAGTACCTATAGGAGTGACTTAAAATTGTCACGTGACATTTCGGAATTGACTGTCAACCCATACATTTTGTGCTTTTCTATGTTTCGTTATCGCTTTGCTATGTGACTTTGTCTGGATTCTAGCGAGAACCTAGTAGAACCGACTGCAGACAGCAGCATCAAACTGTCACTAGTAGTCACTAATGTCGCACTACTGGTTTCTATGTTTTTCTATGAAATACATTCGGCAGCTAGCGACACGTCACGCGCGTCACGTCCCTATATTTTCTAGAAATACATAGAAACTTTTTCCTCGTTTGCGCCAAAAAACCGATCGCCATTTTCGCCTAATGTCATGTCGTGTCAAAAGTGAAGTAGGGATGTCCAATCAATTATAATCAATCGATTGAATTATTAATCAATCGATTGTTTTTTTTTAAACCTAATAAGAATACTTTATGGATGCAGTCATACTCCAATTTAAATAGGTAGTAAGAATAATATTATACAGTAATTAAAACCTCTTTATTTTTATACAATCATTCAAACATATAATGCATTATTTTTTTATTTACGACAATTAATACAAAAATAACCCTTCTTTTGGGGTTCATTAAGCAAAAAAAAAATACTTATTTTTACTAAACACATCACAATTACCTAATGTTTTATTTGAAAAACAATATTGCAAACTAGGTACAGACGATATTATTTAATATTATTACAAGTATAGAAGAGTGATGTTATATGTAAAATAAACCATTGTGATACCTACTTGTAATGTTTATATTATTATGACAAAAGTTGATGTAATAGACAGTTTGTAACTTAAGACCTTCATAATCGAAAAAATCGAATAATGGTGTCGTATTACATCTCTAGTTTTTCCGTGGCCATGGTTAAATTACGTTACTTACATTGTCATTGTCATCTCAAAAGGCCAAAAAAAAAGAAAAAAAGTGATTGTCACTTTGGCAGATTTAATATTTGTCGTTATGGTTAGATTGTAACCTCAAAATGTGATACTTTTTTTGAAATCTATATTTTCTGCAGCTAGTCCGCTATAAAACAAGATTTTCTAGGAGTCTACTAATGATAGAGAATACAAAACATAATAATCCGATGCTCTTGACTCCAGGGCCCACAATCTATGGACGCAGAGCAATGTCGTTTAAAGTCGCTCAGCGGGCTATGGAAAGGGCTATTGCTCGGAGTTTCTCTAAAGGATCGTATACGCAATGAAGTGATCCGACAGAGAACCAGAGTAATCGACATAGCCCACCGGATTAGTAAGCGAAGTGGCAGTGGGCCGGTCATATCTGCTGCAGAACTGACAACCGCTGGGGTAAACGAGTTATTGAGTCGAGACCACGAAATGGTAAGCGTAACGTAGGACGCCCTCAGACTAGGTGGAGTGACGATCTTAGCAGGTTCGATCGTGCTCAGTGGCGTTCTTTAGAAGACGCCTACGTCCAGCAGTGGACTAGAATAGGCTGATGATGATGATATGCTTAATTTCCGTGGGTCTAGGGGTGGACTAAGAAACGATTTTTCAAAATTCATCCTCTAAACTACTAAAGTTTGTATGGACAAGCAAAATTAGTTAGAATATTATATTCGAAACTTTGTAGGAGTGCTCCTGGAGGTAGATGAGTAAGTACATGTCACAAGAATAGATTATTGAAGAAAGAATATATTATCTTGAACAGCACATAGCCTACTTTAATCCTAATAGGTAGGTAGGTTTAACCGCGAGCGGTTGCTTTTGAGCAGCGGTGTCACAGCGGTACGGGCCCCGCCTTAGAAATATAGGGTCGCGAGTTCAAATACCAGTCGTGCCCACTTATCTTTGTGTGAATTGTTTCATCCCCGCTGCTCAATATCGGTGAAGGAAAACATAGTAAGCAAACCGGCATGTCTAAGAACCAATCATTCGAGGACATGTGACATCCACCAACCCGCACTTGGCCAGCGTTTATGGATTAAGGCCTAAACTCTCTCAACTCATAAGATAATAATAAATAAATATTCTGGGACACACACGGTCATCTGGTCCCAAGCTAAGCAGAACTTGTGTTATGGAAACCAGATAACTGGTATATAGGTACTATACATATCATACTTTTCTTTTGTACATATATACTTTTCGGTACAGGGGGCCGATCAGAGGGATAGTCATCGCCAGAAAACTTATTGAGTGGGTGTGGTAAGGAGGAGCAAACCAAATAACATAATCACACTATTAATTTGTTACGAAATGTAGAACTAATACAACGAGTGGTAAGACAGTTCCTAGACCGATGTTGGTCGCACGGACGTCTGTAGAGAACTGGGGCACACAGTTCGTGTAGTGACAATCCCCACTCGTCGCCCGTGCGGACCTCAGGCTAGACTCTGTCGAGCGTGTCGACCCGACGCGCTGCCGCCTCGCTGTCAAGTATGCTACCGTACTAATGACTTCTCCGACACGGCCATCCTGCGAGACACACGTCTCTGTGTGTTATTCTGAAACAATATTCAACACACAGTATCACATAGTTCAGTCACGCCTGGCCTACTAAACTAGAAGGAACAAGTTCCTGGCTTTAGACAAATATAAAGATAAAGATTTCCAGAAATCCCCAAATTTAATAGAACTCTAAACTTTTTTTTTTTATTAAATTAAGGAAACCTGTTTACTAAAAATCAATGAACAATCAATATCACTTAGTTCAAATTCAGTTAAATCGCTTCAATATTAAAATCAGAAACTCAAAGCACAACTGACTACTAAAACTTACACTCTCACACAAGAGACAATCACTTACAATAAGCAAACTAATTTAAGCTCTGCATATGACCATTGGCTACACATAGCCCAGTAACCTCCAGTTACTCAACTTTATGCGAACCCCCACGGGAACGCCGAGTCTCCCCTGGACTCACGGTTTCCCAAGAAACCCGACCTCTGCCGGAGTTGACTGCACTACCGCGTACTCACGGACTACTACAATGTAGTAGATGCCGATTTCTACTGAGCTACGGCTACACGACAACCTCCGGTACGGTTCAATCATTATGCAAGCTTAAACAATCTTGTCGCCATCATCACGACTACTTTACTCTACCTCAATTTCGTCAGTTATAGTTTGATTCACCGGATTTCTTTTTTTTGCAAGCTTTCATGTGCGTATTTGTAGGTACGGTTACAATGTAGTGCTTTTAAATTATAATGGTCACTGTCAAGAACTTCTATGACCTCGGACGGTCCTTTAATTTGGGATCTAACTTTATATGATTACACTACTTGTTCATAATCAAAACAAACTCTCCCATCGAAAAATTATTGACCTTTACCTTTATCTTGTCGAATTTACTTTGTTTTCATAGAATGCGGCCCTATCTATATTGCGTAAATCGTCATAAATTACTTCTTTTCTAATGTACTCGTGGCGCTGTTGGTCCAAAATTAGGCACTTACTTTTTTATTATGCGCCCGATGTGAAGCAATGCTGCAGTCTACGATGGAACGCACTTACCCAGTAAATACCGATTCACTCGTGACTGGAAGACCGGCAGATTATAGCTATCGAGAAACATAGATGCCGGCAGCGAACCCCACAACCCGGCAGTTCGCACAGTGAAAGTGGAAACAAAGCGCTTTGTGCGTACCCGTGGAATTTCCTCCATATAACGGCGGCGCACCTCCACTTGTCCAGTGGAAGAACGTGGATGGGGGAATAAGATTGTTCAATCCCAACGCACACTTTCCGAAGCGAGTCCGGTAAAAGACCGAAAGACCACCAACCATGCGGCGATGCTCGAGGCCCTGCAATTTAGCCTTGACGAGGGATTCGTTGCTAATAAGCCTCTTGGCTCGCCTTTCTATAGACTCCAATGCCTTGAGTTGGTATTTAGCTGACCCATCCTAAAGATGCGAGCAGTACTCTATGCATGAGCGAACTTGTGCTTGATATAGCTTGAGCATCTGTTTTGGCGTGAAGTACTGACGTATTCGCGAGGACACCTAGCTTTTTGGCAGCAAGTTGAGCCATGGGCTCAATGTACGGGCCAATTAAAGGTCGAAGTCATATTAACGCCAAGAAGCTCAAGGTGGACTGTAATAGGCACCTTGAAAAGTAAGCGCCAATTGAAATGGCATTATTTTTTTTTTTAGCAGAAAATAGACACGCCTAGGTTTTAGCAGCATTAAAATTGACCAGTTTGGCGTCACCCCAGTCGGAAACCGCTTTAAGAGACAAGCGCTCAACCATGGCCTCCCAAAGAGACTGGATATTAGCAGTCTAACTGTCTGAAGTGTGCGATTAAGCCTTTAAACTGTCTTAACTTAGCTATAATGAAAAGTTAAATTACCCAGTGAAATAATATTTGCACGCAATAACTCATCTACACGCTCACGATCGTTTTTCTTTCTTCCGCACTAAAACGATACGGTCATTTTTGAGCAACCAAATAAGGTTCAACTAAGCGAAAAAAAACAAGCTCACCTGTAGTTACGCATGTCAGCGACATACCAGTTGTTAAATAATCTAAATAACGAGACAACACATAGACAATACCCGATTTATGTTCTCGCGAAACGTGATTGTCAACAACGGTAAAACAATTTATCGAGGGTAAATCATTATTATTAAACAGTTCGGTGGTACTCACTGATAATTGTAAATTACAATCGTTATATCGAGAACTTTTCAAATTTTAAAATGAGTCGCGGTCATACTAACAATAAAACCTTGCAACAATACTTCGCGGCCTAATATCATATCACTTCGTAAATAAAATCACTACATCAGGCATAACGTACAATAAAATCTCGATTAAATTATCGTTTTCAACAAAACAAATAATTTAAACAATGCCAAGTATGCTTGACTGACCCTTTAAGGTTACAACATTTGTACTCTTTTACCACTACGTTTACTCTCTTTAACGAGTGAACACTCGGCACCGGAATCTTAATAGAAAAAGAACGACTGACCTTGATGTTTAAAAGTTCGTTCCGGTGGATCAACCACGCACACGTCGACCCTCACGTGTCGCTTGCAGCGTGAAACCTCGACACCTCCACTTCCATTAGGGCACCGGGTAAAGATGCGAGATCCTTTTGTTCACGTCGCCAGCTGTCACCACTCCCGTCATTTTATTTTTCACGGCGTTGCGTAGTTTCAGTTAGGTGATGGTTTGTCTGCTCCTTTATCCCGCTTCTGATTTCGGTACAGGGGGCCGATCAGAGGGATAGTCATCGCCAGAAAACTTATTGAGTGGGTGTGGTAAGGAGGAGCAAACCAAATAACATAATCACACTATTAATTTGTTACGAAATGTAGAACTAATACAACGAGTGGTAAGACAGTTCCTAGACCGATGTTGGTCGCACGGACGTCTGTAGAGAACTGGGGCACACAGTTCGTGTAGTGACAATCCCCACTCGTCGCCCGTGCGGACCTCAGGCTAGACTCTGTCGAGCGTGTCGACCCGACGCGCTGCCGCCTCGCTGTCAAGTATGCTACCGTACTAATGACTTCTCCGACATACTTATAATAGATATTTACACCCAGACTCGACACATACACAAATGTTCTTCAGTAATGTTTGTCTCAGGTGGGAATCGAACCCACGACCTGCGGAGTGAAAAGCAAGTATCTTTCCGACCACGCCACACCGGCCGGTCATAAGATAGTTGAGAGAAGACCCCCCTACCTTTTTTTTTTTTTTTTTCGAGGGGAAATGCTTTAAGCAGCCCCTCGCCCCTAATGGGCACAGGGCGAGGGGTATGTGGGAATCCCGTTATTGGCCCGGGCGAGCGAGACCCCGCAGGGTCTCCAGCTACAAGCGGCCGGGCCCGGTTTACCCACTAAAACCCCCCGGTGTTCCGTCGGACACCCTTTGTGCCGGGCTGCGGGATTCGCTCCTGCATTCACCGAACAGCCCGGCGGGTCGGCCCGCCTGCCTTAAGACGGCAAAGTGGCGAGCCCCGTCCGGGACGGAGACAAGTCTCCGTCCTTGTTGCGGGGGAGGCTGCCCTCCCCCTCCTCTGGAGAAAGGCGCGCGCGGAACACGTCGCGCCACCTTCTCGGACTTGCTGCTGCTAAGGCGGCGGGTTGCCCTACCCGCCGCCTTAGCAGCTTCTTCTTCATCTTTCTCCTCCTTCTGGTGAGTCTTAACTTCCCTTCTTCTGCACCCTTGTTCATTGGAGCAGTGTCAGGAGGAGAAGAAGACTTACTCGACGCTTGGTTGGAGTAAGATGCCGAAGCCTTATTACTGGACAGCGGACCAGGACGGGACAACGACGCTGAACTTTTGGGAAGCGAGGCGGTTACCACTTCACTAAAAGTTTTCAAACTTTTCCCACCGGCTAAGTATATCATTTCTGGAGTTTTACTGTATGATGCGTTAAAACACTTAGGGGCACAACACACGTGTCTTGTTTTGTACAAGACAAAACACTACAGCAAAAAGCCAGCACGCTATACATATGTCACTTATTTTGACAGAAGTTAAACATGGCATCTGCCACGACTAGATGTGTCTGTAGGTGCATTATTTTTGCCAAAGGAGAGAAAAAGGTATAAAGCTATACAATGTTAGTTTAGAATAAATGTGACAACGATATTCTTAACACGGGACACTGTGTGCATCTAATTATTATGTTTAATCTGCTTCTAAACGTCTCTGGTTTTGACAGACATTTCATATTAATTACAAAAGTGCGGGAAAGCAGTTGGCAAATTACCAACGGTCTTTTTAATAAAAATCTTACAAGACTCTTTCATTCCCCGTTTAAGTGGGCTTCTTACTAGTATAAATGTCAAGATGACAGACAAAGACAAACGAATTATTTATTTATTTATTTATTTCATTTGGGCTTCTAACAAGAAATACCTATTCCATTACAAATACCAGCATGCAACCGTTCTCGTCCCTTATGCTATCCCAATTATAAGAAACCACAGCATGCAATAGATCTATTAAAACAATTAACTTGATAATTCCAACTTGCCAAAATTGCACAACAAAATCAACATTCACAAAACACACATTAATTGTACAATAACAATGAAATAATTACAATTACAATTACATTTAAAATAAATACAAATACAATAATTACAATAAATAATTTGAATAGGGATAAAATTTGTGTTCAGACATTTCAATATTTTAACATTTTAACATGAGCAGGCACTTAAATTCTTTACAATTAACTCTTTATATTTGGGTAGCGTATTGTTAAAGATGTCTATGTCTTTCGATTACATTCGATCTACATATGTCATTGTACTGCAGAGACAACCTAGCGATGGGCGAACGTTTACCTAAGTTTGTTCGATGTCGAGGTACATTGAGAAAGGAGCATGAATGACGTGGCAATCTGGAAGGCACATTAAAATAAATTTGATTATAAACCTATTTTAGCTATAATGAGCCTAAAAGACGTTTATGAATACTGGTGTGTTTGCAAACTGATTGCTGGCTAGCTTACAAGATGTTTATTGTAGCTTAGGAGTTATTTTAAAACAAATAATTTTAATTAAATAATGCATGACTTAATATTACTACTGACATAAATTGTTTTATATTCAAATCTATTTGAATCTAATTTATTTTATTTAATATATTGTTCATCTGATATGGGTAAAAACTGTTGGCACTTGTCAAATTTTAATATCATTTACAATCTAAATCTTATTTTGTCTGATCGGCCGGATCCAAAAAAAAACGTCCTCAAACGAACCCGGATTCAATCAGACCTTGAGGGTCTGGGTAAAATGGAAGCCTCATGGGCTCCGATTTTCGCGCTTTAGACATCTAACTCTAATAGACATATGACAGAAATATTTGATTTCATTAGTTCCTGACATTTTTTTGACATTTGTATATTAGAAATTCATTTCTAAATGCAGAGAATCGGATCATTTCGGTCCCGAATTTTACCCAGAGGAACTTCTTTCTTTTTCTATTTTTTGGACCCGGAGATTCCGGATACTTACAGTCCAGGTCTGAGGGCTTTTTTCAATGTACAGGGCGATATAAGGACCCAAAGGCTTACATAAAGGCTTTTATTGGGAATCTGTCATCACATAACGTCATAAATGTTTCTCTGTATAAAATAAAAAATGTATGTATCGGCCCTTAATTTAATAAAATAGTTAGATGATCAAGTTTGTTTCATTGTTTCTTTTTCTTAATTAGCTTCAATAAATTTTATATAATATGCAATAGGCAAAGTTCCTAGTAGTACTTGGGATGCGCAACTGTAGAATAAAAAACTCACAATATTTTCCTAATAGCAATTACTCTATCTATCTCTTACGCCTTCATGCCTAAATTACAGAACTGATTTAGATAAAATTTGGTATGGAGATAGTTTGAGATACGAGAAAGGACGTAGGATAGTTTTAATCCGACTGCACAAGAAGTTACATGTTTAGCGCAATAACCGAGACGCACGCGCAAGCGGAGCCGCGTGCGCGAAAATCTCAATCATGCAAAGAGCAGCCTACAAGGCTTTTTATAATCTGTGGTCATGCAGCAGTTACAATTTGAATTTGAACCTCAACCTCTTGAGCCTTAAGTCCATATGGACCATAAAGTCTGAAAAGATTAAGAAACGTCTGGATTTAAAATTTAAAATAAACCGCAATAAAATCCGATAAAAAGCTTTATTTCAAGGTGTGATATTCGCGTATGTTTAAGAAAATATTACGTATCTGTCTAGAGGTATTTTTAATGTATCTACCTGACCGAAATGATAGTTATCCCTGTAAAAACGAAATTTGCGAGAAGGTTTGGTCAACATAAAGATAACTTTCTATACAATAGAATAGCAGGCTATTGTGACTTGTGACATATCAAAATGCTCAGTCAGGGAAGCTAGAAAAAATTGGTTGCCTGTAAATTCGGTATACGGGCGAAAGTTTTACGTGACAACGACTTTGAGTGGTAAAATAATTTTAATGTGAATATTCATTCGTATAGTAGGAAGAAGGATGAAACATAGTTGAGTGGGAGAGAGACGCAAGGCATTCGGCGGGCCTCTCTCTCGTTCGGTGACTCATCGTAACGTTACCGAGCGTTACACTTTTTCATAAGTGCCTCCCAGCCGCAACCTAATTTAAGACGTTGTCACGTCAAAAACTATAACTGAATGGCTTATTTCATTGTCATACGAATTCACTGAGGGTGTTCTCATTTACTTGACGTAACTTTTGATAATTTCCCCATATTGACTAAATCGCGTGTATTGTTTGTGAACGTAACGAGTTAAACTAAAATTGTGAATAATTTGATTTAATTTATGTACTTAATTTTTATTATTATTATTATTTTCAATGAGTTTTAAAATAAAATAAATTGTAAGCGTAGATGGCACCCACAGGACAGACTTGCCTAGTGTGGGGCCAACGGAAAAATTTGTTTGCTGTAATTTTTTGGTAATAAACTATTTTTTTTTTAATTTTTTTTTTGTATTTTTTTTATATTAGACTCAGACTGCTTCCGTCTATTGTTGTTATTTCGTCACCCATTGTTTTTGTAGCCGCAGGTCAAAAGGTCCTACTGAAATCAATGTTGATTTTGATGTTTGTTCCATAGAAAAATAATAATATTTTAAAAAGTATTCTCCTCGTGAATGTTATGTGCTGTCTTACCAATAATTGAAACCACCCTACGTGGGTATTATGTAAGCTTGTCCCGGTGGTACAGTGGTAGGTAGTTAGTTTGAAGCGGGCTATTTTCTGCAACTCGACGTCTTATATGTGCGCGTATTTTGCGTGATTGTGCTGGTGACGCTATTGCCAGCCCAGCTCAAAAAAGAATTCTAGCAGACCCTTGATGTTGCCGACGACTTCCTGGAGTGTCCTCGGTAATCGACGACGACAGACGACCACGTGGGTGGCTGTTTCTTCCTCCTCCATACATGCTCTGCACAGAGGGCTGTCTGTTATACCTTTGGTCAAGAGATGCTTATTGAGTAGGGTAAAACCAGTTATAATGCCGCTGATTAGGCGTAGGTGTGGCCTTGTGGTAGGTAAGCGGTACTTATACGATCATTGAACGCCGCGTATGAGCACCCCGGACTCCGCCGCGACAATCATGAATCAATTATATTTTATTATAGGTACTTTAATGTAAATATAACAAAGAAAATAACTAATGTCTTTGTTTATTATTCAATATACGGTTCGGGTATCTTCGCAAAGTGAATTTTAAATTGAATTATTTTTTCACTTAATTGACTTAACTTTTTATGTCCCTTAGATGGGGCAGAGGGCATCCACAGTACGAGTAATATATTTAGAGGATATTTTTGTGCCTATTAAAATTCCCACAAACTTGCAAATAACATTTAATTAATAAAAAAGGGTGTTACGATGGCGGTGGTTCGAGGCATTTAGAGGCAAGTGAAATTAGAGAAGTAGTTACAGCGCCATCTATTAGCATAACAAAACTCTACAATACCTATAGCATTTATACCAAATACTACAGTTACTAATCAACAGATGTCGCTACAGAAACACATAACAGTTTCACTTTCACTTCCAACCTTTTTATTATCCCACAACAGAGCACGGTACGAGCTCGAGCAACGAGCAGTCTTCTCACAACTGTCATACGAATTGAGAGAGTTTAGGCCTTAATCCACCCACGCTGGCCAAGTGCGTGTTGGCGGAAAAACGGAAAAGATGGCGACATATCATCGTTTTTTAATTTTTTTATATAATATAATAATAGTAATATTATAAAAAAAAAATTTTGACGTAAAAATGTAAAACACGATTTTCTATACTTTGTCGTTATCCCTAACAGGGATGGTACACACGGCATACTTAGGACTGGTATAGGTTCTGATTTCCCCGGATTTGTTCTAGTTTAGAGGCCATCCGGGATGCGTCCGTGCAGGGCTTAATTTTTAGTTAAGGCTTAAAAATTTAAAGTCTTGGGGCGCCCGCAACACACGCACTGTGTCTGCAATAAAAAATCTAACTGAGTATTAAAACAATTTGCAAGAAACTGTAACAAGATTTTGTTTTGTTTGGTACCTACTTTTAAACTGGTCGTAAAAGATGACATAATTTAATTTTAAGGTCTGAAAATAAATAAAAGTATCATCTGTATATATATAAATCTATTGCTGTTCGTTAGTCTCGCTAAAACTCGAGAACGGCTAAACGGATTTATCTTATCTTGGTCTTGAAATGTTCTTGGAGGTCTAGGGAAGGTTTAAAAGGTGAGAAAATGATATGCCGGGAACACCCTAAAACAGCAGTCGATTGAGGCAGTACGAAGTCTGCCGGGTCAGCTAGTTCATGATATTTTCAACTTTTTTTACATTGACTATGTTTAAAAAACCTGTTGATATGACCGAGATCTGGGCTCTAAAATACGCGGTTTTCACGATTCCTGCCCTAGTTTAAAAAAATAGATTTAAAAAAATAGCATACTTAAGCATGACGATAGTTATTTTGTTATTTTTGTCGAGTAACAATTAAACGGAACTATGACGTTGATTAATACAGGGTGTCCTGTAAATGACGGTCCAAGGTTATGGACATGGACATTAAGCTACTCGTATTTCCAAGAACTTATTTGACCAGCTTTCCAAAACACCACAGTAACATAAATTAATATAATATATTTTTTTACAAGTTTTCCCGTCTACTAGGTAGTACTATAGGTAAGTACTTACGATGCTGCGTCTGTAAATGTTATTCTTTTTTAACTTTTATTGCTGTAATTAAAAGCACGACGGTTCACCATTCTATTTCGCTTTGTTGTTGGTCACTTTAGGATACCCTGAACTTTGAAAAATTTTGCAGTTAAAAATGTATGCGTTAGACTAATTTTTTAAATTGTTGGTTTTATCAGCTATGCAAATTGATAAAGTATTTGTAGGTACGTAACGTTTTCACAAAATTATTGTTGATTTTTTTGACATTGCTTGTTAGCCATCAAGCTCACAGTAATCGAAATTAGAAAACGATAACATTTGAAGTCAAAGCATTACAACTATTGACTATTATTCGGGAAAACATATATTTGTTCCAAAAATTAATGACACTAAAGATATGGTGACACACTCTTCCGAATTCAAAAATATTAAATGCGGCGTACTACAAGGAAGCGTACTGGGTCCTATTCTGTTCCTTATTTATATTAATGACATAGTTAATGTGACTAATCATAAGTGCTTTTTATTTACAGATAAAAACTATAATTCTTTAAGTGATCATGAAACGGACATAAATAATACAATAGACAATCTAATTACATGGCTGAATAACAATAATTTATCCATTAATGTTAATAAATCATTATATGTACAATTTAATCAATCTTATAATAACAAATTTAACTTTAATTTGAATATACCTAAAATTGGACGAGTAGAACTAACTAAGTTTCTAGGAATTACCATTGATGAACATACACTGGAAAGCTCATATTGATAAAGTATGCAATAAAATTAATAAATCCGTATATGCTCTTAGACGGATCAAACATGTGACAAATCTAAAAACGGCTGTAATGTCGTACCGGGCATGTGTCGAGTCCTCGCTGCGTTATGGCCTAATCATGTGGGGTAACAGTACCGACCACAACAGGGCATTAGTTGCTCAAAAAAATGCATTCATGCCGTTCATGTATCTTGTAGGCCAATATTTAAAAGACTTGGTTTGTTACCACTACCCTCACTATATTTGTATGAAATGTGTATGTTTGGAAGGAAACACCGATATCTATTCAGATCAGTACAAGATGTGTGTTCTCGCAATCGAAGTGACCAATCTAAAGCTTATGTTAAATGAAATCCCTCGATGTACCAAATACAGCAAAAATTGCGTAGCTATGGCTGTATATGGCTATTATATTCAATAAATTAACATCTCAAATAAAAATATTAAGTAATAGACTCTTTAAATATACATTATACAAATGGCTCAATGAAAATATTTTTTATAATATTACGGAATATTTAGAACTTAAATTATGATGTTAATTTCGTGACTATTTTGCATGCTTTATTTGTAAGCAAAACATGAATGACCTCATATTATATTGTGACTCCTTTGTATACCATATTTTCCGCAAATAAATATTTGAATTCAAATTTGAACATAAAATAAATCTTTTATTTCATATTTTATGACCCTGTGGTTAACATTTAGAACTGGTCTAATTATTTGTTGGAATTAAAAAAAATAAATAAATAAATATTCTGGGACATTAACACACACAGTCATCTGGTCCCAAGCTAAGCAGAGCTTGTGTTATGGAAACCAGATAACTGGTATATACTATACATATAATACTTTTCTTTTGTAAATATATACTTATAATAGAGATTTACACCCAGACTAGACACAAATACAAATGTTCATCATTAATGTTTGTCTCGGGTGGGAATCGAACCCACGACCTGCGGTGCGGCGTGAAAAGCAAGTATCTTCCCGACCTCGCCACACCGGCCCGTCAATATGATACATAATAATATGATACATCATCTTTTTAATTTTGAACTATCATTTAAGGGACACCCTGTATATTAAATCGTGACTATGTCTTATTGTTACTTCGGTCGTAGGTAATTAAATAATTATAATTACTTCAATTACAGTATAGGTCATCAGATCATTATTTGCTTAAATTAACTGTTAGGCTGTTTACAAAAAAAAATATAGACTGTCCCTCGTACTCATAAACGTTTTATGTTCTCATTATAGTTAAAATTGGTTTATAATTCGTTTGTCTTTGTCTGTCATCGTGACATTTATACTAGTAAGAAAGAGACAAAGTCCATTTTAACTAAAGAGTCTTAACTATTTTATGAATATATATTTACGAGTAATTAGCGGCCCACCCTTGTTTTGCCCACCCTTTTGAATCCTTTATCATATTTTTTTATTTGTTATTGGTCTTAAATCAGATCGTGTTTGATTCTTTTAATAGAATACGTCCAACTCCATTTTGGATAATTCTTTTTGTAGCATTTAAGTTTTGTTAAAATCTATAGTTCAATAAATTGAGTGACTGGAGAAGATAACAATTTTAAAAGGGTTATTCCCGTAGGTAACCCATTATCCCCTCTAGGCAACGTCCCCGAGGAACCCGTTTTATATAAAAATTATACTGTATTACTATGTCATTTTGCAACTCATACGTTTCCCGAAAGTTTGTAAATCCTTAAGAAATTCTACTCAAAGCTTCACCTTCGTCCGTGGGAGTTCACCTTTTATCTGAATCCCCACACGTGGTCCCCGGGTGGTGCAAATCAGGTGACAATCAATCAACTGGTAATTATGTTTACTGGTTGTTAACTGGTGGTAGGCTTCAGCCGTGGTTAGTGACCACCCATAAAACTAAGCCGTACCGCCAAGCGGCCTTGCCGTGTTCTGGTGCGATGTATGGTGACACCATTTAAGAGGGTGGGTCGGAATCCTTGCTTCTTTATCCTTGTTTCTAACCATATGGAGCCTCATTCCACTGCCACCTTCCCACCGAAAATCATTCGTAATCACGAGTGAATCGGTGTATTGGGCGGGCGCGGGTCGTAGACTACATCATTGCTTAACATCAGGCAAGTTGTAGTCAAACGCAAGCCAACAATAATAAAAAAAAGCTATACCCCCCACAGTATGCTGGGTGGAAAGGACCGTCCTCCACACACTGATGGAATGAAATCTGTATATCATACTGAGATGATTGGTACATGAAATTAGTTTAGAAACTTTGTGGATATAACTAATCGAGCTTTGTTTTGTAAATTTTGACTGAATATATCGATACCTTAGGGAAACTATCAAGCAAACCGCGAACCTTTCCACTATTAAATTAGTCCTTACTACTCCTTACTAAGAAGCGCACTCACCCCGCGTCATTTCACGCATCGTTCCTCAAATTAAAGCATTGATAGCTGATTATTATTACTGATTCTGTTAAAATGATGGACATTGTACTAAATTTGTAATAGCTAGTAACAATTATTAACTTATCTGTGTCCATAGGTGATCAGGTAAGAAAACTGGTATAATTCCATTCCGTCTTAGAAATAACTTACCAAGACTTTGCACAACTTTTCTACCTGAAAAACAAGTAATAATATTAATTATGAAAGTCATTTTTTTTCCAACACTACATAAGTGACGACATGCGAACAATCAAAATATTAAGGGAAAGGTGTGCAATATGATCCTCTTTAGGTAAAATGCTTGTAGTGTTATAGTAACAAACATGACCATATAAATGGTCCAAAATTATCCTTGAGCATTATTGTGTGGGTACAAGATGATTCGGTCAGGTACGCACTGTCTTTAGCAATATGATCATATCGCCTCATTATCAGCTTTTGTATTGACGTTTGATAACATAACATTATGTGCCCTAAACTGTTACCATACTGTGTACTCACAATAGACCATTTGACAGAGAGCCATCACCATTTGATATAATCTAAAAGTCAACCTTATCTTTATTCAAAT
The DNA here is from genome assembly GCA_936450015.1 of Meganola albula. Taxonomy (NCBI): domain Eukaryota; kingdom Metazoa; phylum Arthropoda; class Insecta; order Lepidoptera; family Nolidae; genus Meganola; species Meganola albula. Next base: position 4,172,162 of record OW388171.1, read on the forward strand.
CCACGCAATATAAGTTTTTGTCCACTAAAAAAAATTGTTGTCACTCACGACGCCATTCCATTTGGTTGAAGTAGGGGATGTCTAAAAACGCATTTATTATCTTACCTCAAGGGATAATCTTGTTCCCCTTTCCCCTGTAATATTATAATATTACAAATAATTACAATATTAAGCCTACGTGTAGTGAATAATTTTACTACTTAATTAATGTGTTTAATTTTAAATCAATTATTACATTATTGCTTGAATAACTCAGTTACTTGTTAGTCGAGTTTTTTGTTAAAAAATCAAATAAATACATTGCAAAAAATATTAACAATGGGTTCGAAGTGGGTAGATGACCGAAAAAATGACTCCATAGACCTTGCGGCATATTTTGAGCAATTCCTGCTCAAGTACCAGGAGCCTATGAACGCGGTGATAGACCGCGGAGACTCCCCCATACAGCAGTTCTACCGTGGAGCTACTGTGTTTGTCACCGGTGGCTCCGGCTTCCTCGGCAAGCATCTCATTGAGAAACTCTTCAGGTGAGAGTTAGCATCGGAGCTTGGTGTACTAACTTGCCAGGATCTTATTGTCATGGTAACTCTAAAAACTCCCTCATGCAGCACTTTTACCGCGGCGCATTCGTGTTTGTCAGCATCTTTCACTTCCTCGTCATGCAGGTGTCTAAGCTGTGAAAATCCAGGTCTTACTTATCATTTAATTTACGCAATATGAACCTTGATGACGCCATAACGCCATACTATTATAATATAATACATAGATAATATTTATTAGTGATTACCGGGTACGCACGATCAATCGTGGACTGCATCTTGCTTCACATCAGGCATGTTGTGGTCAAGCTCAAGCGTATTGTAGGATGAAAATAAAATCGTTCTCAAGTTTTTTAAGTGGCGTTGACAATATTTTTTTTACCCGGTATTAATATGAAATTTTTTTAAAGGTCGTGTGAAATCAAAAAATTATACATGTTAATGCGACCTAAGAAAAGCAAATCTTCGAAGCAAAGGATAGCTTATATGCTCAAAGATCCAGTAAGTCTTTATCCTTTGATTAATTAAAAAAGAACTAGGTACGTATTTACCTATGAGGCTGACGAAACATGCTTTTTAGGTTTTTGAACTTGTCCGAGCAAGAAATCCCAACTTTGCTGAAAAGATCGAACCTGTGGAAGGAGATGTTGCTGAGCTCAAACTTGGTTTAAGTGATACGGAATGGAGTAAACTTAGTGAACAGGTATGTTACTAAAGTGTTCATGTTTATTTTATAGGTAATTCAAACTTAGAATAATAATATTAGAAATCCAAAGAACGATTTGAAAACTACTGACAAATGTTGAACGAAATGCAGTAACATTTGGTTTAAATTGCCTATGTCTATATTTAGACATAGGCAAAAAAAACACAACACTGACACTTATTAATTTCTCCAGGTAGATACGATATTTCACGTCGCAGCTACAGTTCGGTTTGATTCACCATTACAAGAGGCGACTGTCACAAATGTTCGCGGTACTAGGGAGACCATATCACTGGCAAGAAGCTGCAAAAAACTAAAGTACCTACCAAAATTTATTCATATGATACTTTGTATGGCCCTATTTTGCTGTTTGCCTAAATAATGTTAGATCTTGTTCGATGTTACATAAAATATATAGCTACAAACAGACGACCTAAGCGCGCGTCACGAATGATTTTTCCCGCATCCGCGGGAAAACCCGCAGACGCGCCCCACAAAGCTTTAAAAAAACTGAAAAACCTTTTACCACCGCTGAAGAGATTGACATAATGTAACCTTTTTTTACTTCCACTTAATCTTTAAAGATTAACTACACATTTATTATCTTCGCCTCCCCTACTACTTTCCAGAATCGGCATAATATGTAGTAAATGCTCTCAGTAAGCATTTTGGAGACAAGTATGACGAACCATGCACTGTCACCAACTTGGACACTTCTATTGAAAAATTGATTTCAAGATAGATAGTCAAGCTAATCAACGTTTATTATTGGCCATTACTGTTTTTTCTTGTGTTAATTAACATAAGCTACATTACACTTGACTATACTTGAGCCATTTTCTAAACTTATGGATTCCTCGCACGAATGTAATCAAAAGACAAGTGTCTTTTTGACAAAATTAATTTCAACCTCCTTCAAAACTTGGTCGGGTTTCGTTTTGATCAAGCTGATATCCATTCTGATTTATCGAAGTAGTCGTATAGATCCCTAGGTAGTTTAGTGCATAATAAGTGCCTTAACATACAATTTTATTAGGAACTATGTGCACATGTCTACGGCGTACACGCACGCTACAAAGGATAGAGCGGGCCAAGAGGTTCAGGAGAAGTTCTACGAGTGTCCCGTCCCCCCTGAGCTGATGATAGAGATGGCAGAGACCCTTCCCTCAGAGAAACTGGACAAGATGACGCCTGGGTAAGATGGTGTCAAGGTGATACATTTCGCCCCCACCCATAGAAACTGCTATAAAGAATGGAAAAAGTATAATTACTTTTTGACAAGGTTACTGGGCGTTTCCACTGCACAACAAAACTTGATACAAGCATAGTCTTATCTCTTTCTACTCATTTCTAAACGATAGAGATAGATAATGCTTGCAACATGTTTTCTTGTGCAGTGGAAACTAGGGCTTATAAGAACTAACCGGCATGTCCAAGATCTAATCATCCGAGGACATTTGACATACATCAACCCGCACTTGGACAGCGTGTGTGGATTAAGGCCTAAACTTTCGTAACTCGTATATAGCTGAAAGAAGACCCGTGCCTAGCAGTGGGTCATAAAACGGGTTGTAGCATAAGGTTACAAGAAAAGTACAGCAGAATTCATAGCGTCTCAGTTTCCATTGTCACCTTATAAGTTATTTCTTTAATAATTTCATATTTCCAATTATTCTGGAAACGATGACTGATGTTAGATAACATCTAAGATTTTTGGAAACTTCAAGCTTAAAGGTCTGGTCATGTCTGGCATTTCCCAATGTCAGAATACTGCCGTCTTAAGGATACAGGGCACGTCTGACATTTTTTTCGTAATGATGTTAGTAACATACTCGGAATCAGTAAAAGATAGTAATTCCGATAATATCAATAACTCAGTTACGATGAAAATGTGAGATATGTATACTTTATCCTTACGACGGCAGAATAAAGAACAGAACCAGCTCGATATTCTCATAAACTTGTTCGCAAATTTTGTTTTGATTGATATAAAAATCTGTGATATCCAGAACAATATTATTTTGTGTTGTAAAACAATATTATTTGAAATTGAAAGAATTAATATTTTCTTTAATTGATATATTTTTTGTTTTTAGACTGATCAAAGGCTGGCCTAACACTTACTCGTTCACCAAAGCGCTAGCTGAAGAACTGATCAGAAAAAACAGCGATTTACCAATATGTGTCGTTAAACCCCCGATTGGTACGTTGACAGCTAAATAAATAAATATTACACAGTAAAATACCTATCTCTAGTTAAATTACTGCAATTTTAACACGTTACGTCCTTAACGTCACCATTTCTCTTTTTTTACTCTACGATAGGCTGGCGCTTGACTACAACTTGCCTGATGTTAAGCAATGATGTAGTCTACGATGGAACGCGCCAGCCCAGTATACCGATTCACTCGTAATTCCGAATGATCATCGGTTAGAAGGTGACAGTAGAATAGCCTCCATATGGTTAGAAACCTTCAAGGAGCAACAATTCCGACCCACCCTGTCTGCGTGGTGTCACAAGTCATCGCACTGGAACACGGCAGGACCGCTTGGCGGTGCGGCTTTGTCTGGTGGGTGGTCACTAACGACGGCTGAAGTCTACCACCAGTTGTTTGTCACCTGATTAGCACCACCCGGGGACCACGTGTGGGGATTCAATTAAAGGTGGATACCCACGGACGAAGGTGACTCAGCCCCCAAAAAATTTAAAAATTATTTACCTTATATCAAATGAAATCAAGTCACAAATATCTTTGTTTTTCAGGTAAGATACCTTAAACTTAAAATCGACATAAAAGTTACAAAATAAAAAAAAATTACTCAGTTTTAAACACTACTCATAATAAATTGTTATTGCAATATTTTTCTGCAAGTACATAATTTGATTATTTGCAAAGTTTGAGATCACTTGCGAAACTAACAGCTTAGTCCCAAAGATTTTTGTCTTCAAGGTAGTCACTGTCTCTAAATTCATGTTATTCAACTGCTATTCGTGAAAACCTATTACATACTAGCTTTCCGTTGTTTACTTAGCTACTTTTATAGCTTGTGACATAGCTCTTGGTTTTCCTTATCAAATAAATAAATAATGATTATAAATGTCTCAATAAATCTCACAATACTATTAAACTTTAGTATTAGATGAAGTATGGAATGTTATCATTTGACACGCTCAACTAATGACATTCAAGAATCATATCTATCTACCTATATAAAAATCAATTGCTGTTTGTTAGTCTCGCTATAACTCGAGAACGGGTGGACTGATGTGACTAATTTTGGTCTTAAAGTATTCAAACAAATCTAAGGACAGTTTAAATAGAGAGAAATACGCGATATGAAGTTTGCCAGGGCAACTAGTTAGTTAGTGAAATTTAAAAATATATATACTTTCAGTCCTTATAAGTCATTACGAGCCGAGCCCTGGTTGGTTGGACATCAATGCTATATCAGGGGCAAGTGGGGTGAGTATGATTTAACAAGTTTAAAATTTTGTTTAGGTATTTACTAGTTGTTATTTTTGTCCCCATACCGACCGTATGATATTCACACGGTTTGAGAACGTTTTATGAGTAAATATGTTACGAACGCGTAGAAAGTCCGCCGCGATTATCAACCATGAACGCCATCCATCTATCCAACGCAAACCATCTTAGCGAACCATGAACGCCATTGTACTCTCGTACAAAATCCAATCCGCAGCTGATTCGTACAAAATTTTAATGTAAAAAGTTTAATAACGCAAACTACACGCCGAGACAGGGTATTGTGTACAGTATACCGATTCACTCGTGATTACGAATGATTATCGGCGAGAAGGTGGCAGTGGAATGAGCCTCCTTATGCTTAGTAACCTTGAAGGAGCAACAATTCCGACCCACCCTCTCTGCATGGTATCGTGTTTTTGCTTTCATTTTTGTATCCTGCATCTCCGAAGAAACAAAGTTATCAAAGGTATTTTTTTGTCGGAATACATTCTGTTAATGAACATAATGTTTGTCGCTAACCCGCCGCCCAACGACAAATGTTAATGTATATTCGATTTGTGATTGCGATGTTTTCCCTTCGCACCTGAACTACTAACACTTCAGCTTGATATTGTTTTTCTTTAATTTCAGATCATTTTAGGAGTAGTCATTGGGATCATACGTGTGTTTTACATTGATAGAAACTGTAATTTGCCAATTACTCCGGTCGACTACGTGAACAACTGCGCTATTGCTGCCGGATGGGATGCTGCTGAGAGACGCAAGAGAGGACAGACGGATGTACCACTCTATATAGTTACTAATAAAGATGCTTATATTTCCTGGAGTAAGAACTTAAATTTTAGGCCTTTCAATTCCCAACACTCTTGCGCACATTGTTTTTAAATTAAGCTATTATAATTTTGTACAGGTTTATGTGGCAATACATATAAAAATTATTTTGGTCTACTTTTATAAAACATAATTTTAATTTTAGGATCCGTTGGCCGCATTTTGAGATCGGAAAGTAGTTTGAAAATGGCGTCACCGAAAGCTGTGTGGTATTGCTTTTTGATAGAGACCAAAAATAAGTTGGCATACAATCTGTTAGCGTTCTTCTTGCACTACTTACCAGCTTATATAATGGACGCTGTGTGTTATTTAATAGGGAAGAAACCGAAGGAAATTCGATCGTAAGTAAAATCAATAATAATAATAATCAATAATATATTTACCTATGATTTTTCTCAATAATTTCTGTAAACTCCCCTTTGTTCTACAACGGTACACAAGTTCTCGACATGTGTTTTTTAGTGTGTAGTACACGGATAAATAAACGTAACTTAGGCCGTTACTTGGCCAGCGTGTGTGAACTATCTTACGAGTCTGTCCACCTGCCTTTTTTAGTATTCCTCAGCTGGGTACGGACCCAGCTGAGGAATACTAAAAAGGGCAGGTGAGGACGCCCTCTAGAGCAAGAGACAGTGTGAGTAGCTGAGAACTTAGAAGCATATACCCGGCAGTAACCGTGGAAATAGGCTATTGATTTATAAAAATAGGAATTCGTGCAAGTTATTTTTAGAGCACTTTTCTTTACACTTCACTATGTGGCAGGGTGTTTAGAAACCCCGCCACAGCAAGGCGTAACGCATTAAATAGATATCTAAATTAGTCGAAACACCATTTTCCCATGGTATTTTCTGGATTTACGCTAACATTACACAACATCGAAATAAAACTTATTTACAACGGATTTTATTAAGGTTTATTTAAAAAAAAAACTTTTTAGACTTCATGGTCACGGGGGCAGAGAACCTTTAGGTAATACAGACGGCAGTGCTATTACTAGCATTCGCCCACGGCTTCGCCCGCGTGGTACTTATTGGGATAAAACCCTATGTTCTCATCCAGACCATAATCCACTATCTTTGTGCTAAATTTCATCCAATTCCGTCCAATAGTTTTTGCATGAAAGAGTAACAAACATCTATACAGTCTTACCAACTTTCGTGTTCATAATATTAGTAGGATTAGCCCAAATGAGAATGAGGATGACTTAGTTTTTCAACTCGCTTATTTTTTTAAATTTGTGCTTCTAAACCAGTCAAATATTAAGACACCTATACTATATTGAAATAAAGCTACTTTTTAACGGATTTTATCGCAGTTTATTTTAGATATTCGCGTAAATCTAAGACAATACCACCTATACTATTTTAGTTAACCCAGTTGTTGGACAACTGGTACTGGCTGGCTGGTTTTCAATAACCTGAGCTTCTATTTTCTTACGCTTTTGATCTTGAATTACATCAGTAGTGGGGTCGTAGTAGTGCGATTAGTACCAAATGCCCCTTGCCCTTTTAAAATCAAGAGGCTTGGTAACTAGAGACATCTAGTTACTAATCTTCAACCTTAGATCACATCACACACATCAACCCTTTTTAGTGTCCCACTGCTGGGCACGGGTCTCCTCTCAACTGTCTCACGAGTTGAGAGAGTTTAGGCCTTAATCCACACACGCTGGCTAAGTGCGGGCGGTTGGATGTCACATGTCCTCGAATGATTGGTTCTTAGACATGCCGGTTTCCTCACGATGTTTTCTAACACCGATATTGAGCAGCGGAGATAAAAAAAATTACACAACAATGTGTGGGCACGAAAAGGATTCGAATAGGCGACCTTATATTTCTAAGGCGAGGCCCGTACCGCTGCGCCACCGCTGCTTCACCAACCTTAGATGAATAGTCGTAATAATTTATGTTTCAGTTTCGTTGACGTGTACCGAAAAGTAGACAAGTTCACAGAGATATATGACTACTTTTGGTCCAACGAGTGGGACTTCAAGGACACCAATGTCCAAGCGATGATCAGTAACATGAGTGACGCGGATCGCGCTATCTACAACTGTAATGTCAATAGTTATGATCGGGATGAACTGCCTCTCGCGTGGGTTATAGGAGCAAGAAAATATATCATCAAAGACGAACTCAAAAACACAGATAAGGGATATGCTCGACAAAAAATGTTAAGAGTTGCCAGTTACGGAATTTTGGCCATATTTTTTTATATGATCTGGATGTTTATAACTCTTATGATTTAGATACGAAGAAATATAAATATCAAGAAATGTATGATGTTCTTTAATAAATAACTTAATATGCCTATATCCTCAATTTCCCCTGTTGGTAAATAGCGTAATTTTGGCACATCCGCTTCTCTATACATCAACTCATCATCATTTTATACTGTCATCGCGTCCGCCTTTCGAGTGAGCTGTCACTCAAAAATGTCAACATAATTAAACGAATGAACACCGAGTATAGGTGAAGCGGCCATCTTAGAACAGCTGACACTTTTGTGTTGAACGGTTGCGTCGTCGGGAATTGCGCACATAACCACGTGCTCGGTGACGTTACGCTTTAATCCAATGTAATCTTAGCGATCTGTAATTATCTGGTAGAATTATCGAGAGGTCTAGGTGAAATTATTGTTACCATAGTTATTTTAACGAATTATTGCCTTCACACACATGCTGCCACAGTACCTATAGCACGATTGGATGGCTTACTCAGTTCCAATAAAGTGGTTGACACCGAGGATTATTTATTCTGAAATAGGTTTGTATTTGACTACAACTTGCCTGATGCTAAGCAATGTTGCATTTCATTCCTACGATGGAACGCGCCAGCCCTGTATACCGATTCACTCGTGATTACAAATTACGTGAAGGTGGGAGTGGAATGAGCGTCTATATGGTTAGAAGCCTCAAAGGAGCAACAATTCCAACCCAATTCTCTGCATAGTGTCACCAGACATCGCGCCGGAACAAGGCCGCTTGGCGATGCTGCTGTTCCTACCAATAGTTTATTGTCGCCTGGTTTGCACCACCCGTGTGGGGATTCAATTATAAGTGTACAACTACGAACGAAGGTGTCTCAGGCACCATAAGACAATCAAAAAAAGAAAAAGGTCAAGTGCCAAGAAAATCAAATCACTGATATTAAGAATAAAGCTATCAAATTAGCAAGTAAAAGTGACAGTGAGCCAGCCACATCACTCGTAGAACCATTAACGAGTGTGAGACCACGATTTATCAAACGTAGCGTAAACGCCCTCAGAGTAAGTAGAGTGACGATCTCAACAGAGCAGTTGGTAAGAACTGGATGAGAAAAGCCGCGGCTTGACCTCTGTGGCCGGCTTTAGCAGAGGCCTGTCCAGCAAAGGACTAGAATAGGCTGATGATGATGTTGATAGCGATGCAAGATTTTATTGAAACCTCTAAACCGCATCAAAATCTTTCGATTTGGAAGGCACGTAAGGTAACAAACTAGTAGGTACACAGATACATGCATCAAACTCATAACACTGCTCATCTTGATAGGTAACGCAATCTATTGGTGCATAAATGAAGGCCGTTGTTAAATCTTTTTTAATTAGTCAGCTTAACTTTTGCATTTCACTGTTTTCTTTTAAGTAGTCTGAACTACGCTGTCAGTAAGGATCTCTGGGTAATCTGAGCACACTGCATACAGATGGGCAGACGGTCATGTGTGAAACTATTTAAAAATGTGGCTTTAGGTAGGACTCCGTTTTCTGGAGACCATGGATTCGTTCCATGTCCTTCGCCCCTATATCCTGGAGGTAAGGCGGCGCGCGGAGTGTTCCACATGCGCCTCTATATGTCACAGGGGGAACCTCCCCTTGATGTGAGGAGACTTGCAGGGGTAGAAAATGGCGGAAAATGGCACACCGGAGGGGTTTTAGTGGGTGTGCCCTGACGGAGTTCCACACACCCACTGCCCTGCGCACATTCGGGGCGGGGACCAATAAAAGATTCCCCCCCCCCCCCCCCCTTGGAAAACAACGAAATAACAGGTAGAATTCCGATGGAATTAATTATAAATTATTTTTAAATTAAGGTCTTACCACGCTTAAAAGAAAATTTAATTATGAAGTGGAAGCTAATAATATAGCAACAGTGCCTTTCAAATTATTCCTACGGTACCTTTTCGCTGTATTTTTAGGGAAAAAACATTTATACATTAATACACGATAACACAACAAGCTAATTAAACGTACGTAGCCGATAAAGGTTTCGACAATATGTTCTCCTAAAACGCCAAATAGAAAAAAAATATATCGTTTAGGATGACAAAAAATGAGTCTATCAAAAAACTTCTATTTTTACGAAAGAACGACGACTCGTGAATATGAAGTCGGGGTCTAACTTCTAAAATAAACCGCGATAAAATCCGTTAAAAAGTAGTTTTATTTCAAAGAACGACAATTTTAGTATCAAATAAAAACAATTAATGAAAGACAAAATAAAAACCTTTTTTAATAAATCCTCTTTTGCAATCGAAACATGTAGTGTAGGTCTGTACTGGTTATTATGTTGAAAAAAAGTTACTTGAGGCCATTAGAGATTATGAAATAAATATAAAAAAAAAAAATTATATGGCTTCAATCTGTCAAAACTTTAACGCTGACCAGCCAGCAATGTGTGATAAGAAAATAAAACCTTTTTTCGATCCAGAGCCTCTTGACAAATCACGTTAACACTTTCAATGTCCCTCGGCTGGACATGGGACTTCTTTCAACGAGTTCTTATCTTACGAGTTGAGAGAGTTTAGGCATGACTTTTATAATAACGGATTCAAATTTATTTTTCGAGCATGCTAATATATCAATATCAACGAACTTTAAATTTAGGATTCCAACATTAATTATTACAGATGTTAGCTTGACATCTGTTATGACCTAAAACCTGCACATTAAACTCAATAATCAATAAGTATCTATATATATGCTTGTTCTATAAATTATTTCAACCGCCTTTAAATCCAATATCAATTCCGACTACAATGTGTCCGACTACAACGCTTTTTCCAAAGAACGCCTCACAGAAACCGTAAGAGCCAATCAATCACTCCGTTCTGAATGAATGAGCAAATGTTAGTAGATCTCGCTCGTCATATTGGCAGCGCTACTCTCGCGCCGCCTACGTCATCCAATGTTGCCAACACAGATGATATTCAATTCATATACATAATACACCCTATTTGTTTTGCTGTATCCTCAGAGAAAGCCAAGAAAAGTAGCAAAGTAACGACAGATAGTATTTACGCGTTGTATGTACTTAATATGTAACTGACCTCGCATTGAATTTATGTAAATGTATTCGCAATCAGTAGGTAGGTAATGCAAAAAAAACTATGTAGGTACATTTTCATATTTGAAATTGTAATTTCAGGTAGGGTTAGTAGATAAATAAATGCTTTACGTAACGTAGGCAAAATAATATTTTAAAATATAAATTCTAACCTAGCTATGGGTTTTACGACAGACATCGGCAAATCGCTGGATAATCCAATCAACTCTTCAGCAATCGTTTTGATTAGTCTGCAAACAAATTAATTTGACACTTTATAGGTGGTCCCGTTTAAATAATGACAAAATTGACAACGGGTTTTTTTTATTTGACACTTAAATGTCACACATTATAGTTTGTGTTTGTCGTCAATCTTTGTTGGACGTCTTACCCCGGCGTCATCTTGTCCAGTTTCTCCGAGGGAAGAGTCTCTGCCATCTCAGTCATCAGCTCAGGGGATACAGGACACTCGTAGAACTTCTCCAGAACCTCTTTACCTATTCTATCTTTCGTAGCGTGCGTGTACGCTGTGGAGATGTAGACATAGTTACAAACGAAAACATCTCTGAGATTGGATTAATTAATGCAATAAATTGTTACAATTTTTGAGACTTTTAGACTTTAAACGAATTTGGATTTTAAATTCCCGAATGTCTTATACACCTATTGGGTGCGACGTTCATAACACTTTTCAATATTATAGCACGGACACGTGCAACAAATTGGCTAGAAATTGTAAGCCAAAACTAGATTTAGGCTATTGACCCATAATAACATGAACGACTAGAGCTTAACACATAACAAATAAAATAAAATATTATTCTGGTGACACCATGCAGAGAGGGTGGGTCGGAATTGTTGCTCCTTTAAGGTTTCTAACCTTATGGAGGCTCATTCCACTGCCACCTTCTCACCGATAATCATTCGTAACCACGAGTGAATCGGTACACTGGGCTGGCGTTCCATCGTAGACTACATTATTGCTTAACATCAGGCAAGTTGTAGTCAAGCGCCAGCCTATTGAAGAAAAAAAAATTGGATTTAACTTAAAATTCAGACATTCCCCAGGTTAAGTAGCGTTTGTTTTTTATCTTGATAAACACGAGAAGGTACCACCTTGATAAAAATAGGAATATTTGGTATTTGATTACAATGTAGCGTATTATTGATGACTTATATGTGATTAATAAACTTACAAGATCTTTAAGAAGGTATTCCTTTCTTTGCTGTGAAGTTTTTCCTTTTTTAGGTCGAGTTAAGATGAACAGTTTAAACTAACTATCTAACTCATTCCTAGGTCCTTATAAGTACAATTTTTTTTTACTCCTACATTCTGAAGGTCATAGTTGGTAACTGCAATAATATTTGTTCATAAACAGAAGAACCATTTGAGTTCAGAAGAAGTCTCCGCGGTCTATCGCCGCGTTTGCTATCTCCTTATAAGCTACTTGCCTAAGAAACCGTTTTTTTTTTTATCGAGAAGAAATGCCTTACGCCTTCCTTTCGCCCTAGATGGGCACAGGGCGAGGGGTATGTGGGACTCCCGTTTTTGGCTTGGGCTAGCGAGACCTCATAGGGTCTCCAGATACAAGCGATCGGGCCCAGTTTATGCACTAAAACCCCCCGGTTTTCCGTCGGACACCCTTTCTACCGGGCTGGGGGATTCGCTCCTGCATTCATCAAACAGCCCGGTGTGTCGGCCCACCTGCCATGAATCGGCAAAGTTATTTCTGACCAAGACGGTAAAACCGCGATGGAACTGCTCCATGAGAAACCCCACAATCCCTAACGAGCTAGCACATTAAGATTCATTCCTCTCTCTCACCTAAAGAGTTTCTCAATGAGCTGCTTACCGAGGAAGCCGGAGCCGCCGGTGACAAACACAGGAGCGCCGCGGTAGAACTGTTGCACGGGAGAGTCTCCGCGGTCTATCAACGCGTTCATAGACTCCTAGTACTTGAGCATATGCTGCCCAATGCATTCTGCTGGATCTAAAGTTTGTTCTATGATTATAATTTTATGTTTTATGTGTAGAAAGACTCTATCGATTGAACATATATTTGTTACTAAAAAAATATAGAAATAATTATTAAAAAGTGAATGATATTTTATTTTAAAATATAGGGTGATTCATATTTGTATATCTTCCTTAGTTAGTATTTGTGAGATTCAAAGTAAGTGTCGTGTGATAGCAGCGTTTGAGCAAAAAAGAGCATGAAAAAATATGTGGCGTAGGTCTTATATCCTTTTTTTATTCTGAAATAGGCCTGCAAGGAGCAACAATTTCGACTCAACTGGCCACCCGACTCTTAAATGGAATTACCCAGACATCGTAAGACCGCTTGGCGGTGCGACTTTGTCTGGTGGGTGGTACCTAACCACGGCCAAAGCCTACCACCAGTTAATTACCAGTAAACATAATTAATTGACCAGTTAAAAGGTGCTACCAGTAAACTCTGAGAAGGTGACTTAGCCCTTAAAAATCTCTAAATGATTCAGTCTATAAAATGTAGCAAAAACTTATTCTTGAACTGTTAGCTAGTATTTTTTTACTGTCCTATATTTTTTATTCTAAACCTTTCCCTAAATACATATATAGACAGATTGAAATAGAATAGAATTGAAATAGTTACCTGCCTACATTTCGCCGGATATATCTATACTAATATTATAAAGAGTAAAGATTTGATTGTTTGTTGGCAATGTGAAATTGCACTTCATAGAGCACAAATCTTTTCTGGACTTTTTGTTCAGCCCGGGCCCTCGCTTGTTATTAAGTAAACATACTCACCAATTAATCAAAGCGGCATTAAAATCATAATAAATAAAACTGTTGTACGCAGTTCATTAAACCTACTGTATGTGGAACAAAAGATATGAATATTCATTTTAAAAAACTCTGATCAGAGTGCGTTGTTTGCATAAACGGTATTTTATTAGTCAATGCATTTTTTATAATCGTCATCATGTTCCATACTAAATAGAAAGTGTTCTATCATCATCTTACAAACTGACTGTCTGACATATCACACACAGCCCAAACCGCTGGGTCTAGAGACTCTTAATATGGCACGTAAGTTCCGTGTTAGGTCCAGAGGTGCTAAGAATGGATTTTTCAAAATTCCCTTCATAAGGGGGGCAAACGGAGAATACTAGGCTAGATTTTTTACGTATGTAATTTTAATAATAACAATAATATAGTGGACATTGCCACACACAGTCGTCTGATCCCAAACTAAGCAGAGCTTGTACTATGGAAACCAGATAACTGGTAATACACTACTTAATTTTTTTTAGTACTTTTTATACTAAAACTAGCTGCCTCAGCGCACTTTGTACCTTGTAGAAACTTTTATGGATTTGTATGAAATACATACATAATTAGCGTCACGGGTATATAAATTAATTAATTAATAATTTTTGAGCTTATGAGCGATGAACGCTTAATTGAATTAGAAAATGCACTTAAGGATATCAACTGGGACATTATAGGATTGGCTGAAGTGAGGAGACAGGGAGAGAATACAGAAGAACGGGCAGATGCTATTTTCTTTCACTTTGGAGAAACTAATGGACTCCATGGAGTAGGTTTCATGGTGGCTAAAAAGTGGAAGGATAATATCATCGAATTTAAAGGATATTCGGAGAGAATAGCAGTACTCAAATTCCGCATTACACCTACACATACACTAACAGTAGTTCAGGTATATGCACCCACATCAGCATACCACGATGAAGACGTGGAGGACTTCTATGATCTTCTAAACAAAGCCTGTGATGAAAACCGTGGCACATGGAATATGATACTGGGCGATTTTAATGCCAAAGTCGGAACAAGACAAGATCCAGAGGAATCGAATATTCTAGGCCTGTTTGGAACCACTATACGTAACGACCGTGGAGCTCGTCTGTTGCAATTTGCTTATGGACAAAGCATTTGTATAGCTAATAGCATGTTTTATAAAAAACCTTCGCGACGATGGACCTGGACATCGCCGAACAACCACGTAAAAAACGAAATAGATTACATACTTATATCGAACAAACAAATAGTGAAAGATGTGGGTGTCATAAATAAATTTAAATATAGTTCTGATCATAGACCACTACGTGCAACAGTTAAATTTGATTTTAAAATACATCGCGCAAATTTATTTAAGAAACCTATTAAGAACAAAGACATTCTAATAAATAATTACGACAAATTTAATTTAGAACTTTCAAATTACTTTAGCAGCCTAGATATAGATACCACTGATGTAGACGAACAATATAACAGCATTGTAAAAGGTATACAAAAAAGTAGTAACAGTATAAAAATAAGTAACCAAAAATACTCAAGGTTTACACAAAATACCATTAAGTTGATAGAAGAAAGAAACTCGCACGTAATAGGATCAGAGCAACATAGACAAATAGATAAAGAAATTAAAAGAGCTATCAGAAAAGACATAAGAAATACACAAACACACCTAGTAAAAGTAGCGTTAGAAAAACATAAGTCATTAAGAGTAGCAAAACAGGGATTATCTAAAACGAAACCATGGATCAACAGTTTATTAGACAAAAATGGAACCAGACATCACAATAGACATAAAATAGTAGAAATCTGCACCGAGTTTTATAGCACTCTATATTCAGACAATTCCAAAGTAGTTATAGATCAGTCATACAGCTGCGCAAAAGATATTCCTCCAATAACAGGTTATGAAGTCTACAGAGTACTGAAAACAATGCAATATGGTAAGAGCCCTGGAGAAGACGGTATTACTACCGATGCATTAAAACTAGGATTCAACACATTATTCCCACATCTAACCAACTTATTTAATTCTATATTACACACCGGCCGATTTCCTTCTCAAATGTGTCATTCCAACATAGTTCTACTACACAAAAAAGGTGACAAATGCAACATCAATAATTACAGACCTATAAGTCTAGTATCACACATTTATAAAATATTTATTAAAGTCATTCAGAATCGTATAGACGCCAAACTAGATTCACATCAAACACCTGAACAAGCCGGTTTCCGTCCAAGTTTCTCCACTACAGATCACCTCCAAACTCTAAGTCAAATAATCGAAAAACACACAGAATTTAATAAACCTCTATACCTAGCTTTCGTAGACTACACAAAAGCTTTTGATAGCCTAAGACATAACGCTATATTTACCGCCTTGCAAAGTCAAGGTATAGAAGAAACGTATATATTAATCTACTTTCAATCATTTATAACAACAGCACTGCCAACATCAAATTAGATTCTTCCGGTAAATCATTTCAAATTAATAAAGGTGTTAAACAGGGTGACCCGCTGTCTCCTAAGCTCTTTACCAGTACACTCGAGGAGGTTTTTAAAAACCTTGCTGAATCGTGGGCAATGAAAGGGATCCCAATTGGAGAAAAAAGGTTACACAATCTCCGATTTGCGGACGATATAGTCATTTTTGCGCCCACAGCACACGAGTTGCAAGAAATGCTCCAAGATTTGAGCACCGCAAGCCTCGAGGTTGGACTGACGATGAATCAGTCAAAGACTAAGGTTATGACTAATACCGTCAAACGAAGGGTAACGGTCGACGGACAGGATATACAATACGTCGACGAGTATATTTATCTGGGCCAGCTAGTCTCTTTCAAAAACCGACAAGATAAAGAAATCGATCGTCGAGTTCAAAACGCTTGGAAGAGCTACTGGTCCATGAAAACGCTAATGAAGGGCGACCTTCCACTGTCACTAAAGCGTAAACTCGTCGACATGTGTATCCTGCCTGTCCTAACTTATGGTGCCCAAACTTGGTCTTTGACTGAGGCTCAGATGTCTAAACTCAAGGTTTGCCAAAGAGCGATGGAGCGTAATATCCTAAACTTAAAACTCAAGGATCGAGTCCGTAACTCAGTTATACGTTCAAAAACGGGCATAGTGGACGTGGGCTACAAGTCGGCAAAGTTAAAATGGGATTGGGCTGGTCATATTTGTCGCATGCATCGCGACAGATGGGCCCGTATCACGACGCAGTGGATTCCTAGAGACGGTCGTCGTCTCCGAGGAAGACCACGAAAACGATGGTGCGATGATATAGGCTCGTTTGTCGCGACTTGGACGAAAGAAGCTAGCAATAGGGACAGTTGGAAGGCTATGGGGGAGGCTTTTGCCCAGCAGTGGGACACTACAAGCTAATAAAAAAAAAAAAAAATAATAATAATAATTTTTATTGACTTACTTGTTATAGCACGATTATACCTAAGTATTATTACATGGCGTGACAAAAACAAATACAGCATAAAATTATGTCCCAGTCTCTTGCTATGTCTGTATTTTAAGAGACCGTGATTCGTCAAGCTACTATTCGCACGGATGCAATGCTGATACTAAATATAATGAGGTATATTTACAGAATGTCCTTAAAAACAACGTTTACAGCTTTTTTGTCATTAGACAATACAAATAGCACGCGCCGCGCGCGGCCGGGCCGGTACCGCCGCACAGCTATGTCCCCGCATTTTAAATCTGAAATATCTTTGGAAATATTCAATTAAATGACATGCTGTAAAGGGCCATATTGATCTATATTAAGTGGACAATGTTTTATGGATTAAGTACAATGTACTTAATTGGATAAGGATTAATACCGTATTACTTAAAATCACTTCGTGAGTTAGCCATTTTTCCCGTTAAATGTAAAGATTAGATAAATATCTTGACTCTTAAACAACTGGTTTTGGCGGCCCTAAATGGTACGCAATATTCAAGTATTGATTGACACAGCGTCAAATAAATATGTTTTTAAGGGTTTTCTGACAAGGAAAGTCTTTGAGCGATTTAAAGATATGAATCAGTTTAAGCATTCTGGTTGCGATGGAGTCAAGTAGTTTATCCCATCGCAGCCCTGGATCAGTCTGAACGCCAAAGTACCATACGCTGTCTGATCTGTTGAGTTTGGGCATTTGTGCGAGGTAATTGAAAAGGTAGTACGTGGGACCATGTTATGATAATGACGAATTGAGAACTAGATGTAACAGGTTTTATTATCATTGAGAGTAAGTAAATTAGAATTTAGCCATGTGGAAATTTTAATTAGCACTGTTTTCGCACTGTTTTTAACTATTTTCTAGGTTCCCACCTAGAAAATAGTTAAAAACAGTGATGATAATCGTAGTTTCGTTGGTGTAGGCGAAGACTTTAGCATTAGGGAGAGTTAGGTTACATAAATCATTGACATAAATTTGGATGAGAGTAGGGCCTAAAATGCGTCCCTGGGTGACGTTGCAGGAGACTGTTTCATCATCACTAAAGCAGTCGCCTATTTTGACTGACTGGGAACTATTTGTACGGTAGCTCTCAAAAATATCAAGAGCAATACCTGCAACCTCCAATTTTGCGATGAATTTAGGAACAGAGACGGTGTCAAATGCCTTAGAGAGATCCAGAAATATTTCCAAGCATTTGTTTTTTTTTTTCTAGGTTCCCAACGACGAACAGCACCACGTCTAGTATAGCATCCGCAGTTGAAACACCAGAACGAAATCCATACTGATTCTCATTTAAGATGTGATATCGTTCCGGGAAGCTTTTGAGGTGTTTTCTGAGAACTCTCTTAAAGATCTTAGTTAGAGCAATTAAAACTGAGATGGCTCTAGTTAGTAACTGTTCTGTTCCCTCCCTTGTGAACTGTGCTGGATTGAATGAATGATGACTTTTTTCAATGCATCCGGAGAGATGTCTTTATGCAGACAGGTGTTTATAATGTGCGTGGGTGGGAGAACCAGGGTGTTTCGGCACTCTTTAAGAACTATGGGAGAGATACTGTTCCAGCCCATTCCACGTTCATTGTGAAGAGAAAGGATATTTTTTCAATCTCTGCCTCGTCAACATCAACCTCAACAACAACATCATACTACCAGGCAGGCAAATGTGAATGCCACCCACTTTTCGCCTGCTATGTTTAGGTCCCATACGTAATGGCGAGTCTATTGCCGTTCATCGGGCAAAATTCCAAACTTTGACCTGCAACTAAGCTTCTATAAGCAGGTATCTATAAAGGAAAAGTCCTTTTTGCTCAACCTGGGAATCGAACCCGGGACCACACGCTTACCTCTGGACCATCGAGGCAAATTAAAAACCAAAATCAGGAAAATCGGTCAGTCGTTCACGATCTTTAGCGAGACAAACAAACTTATCATCAATTGATTTATAAGAACTGGCTGCCCCAGCGGACTTTGTACCGTGTATTTCTTGCCTTCTGTTATTATCCTAATCGCAGGACCTAATCCTACGATTGTAATAGGTACTAGAGATCTTCAATTTAACGAAAGTGAACTGTATAAATGTATAGGTGTAATAGTAAATAAAATATCTAAACAACAAGTGTCGCGGGTGGCGCTTCTACGCAGAGTGTTTTGTGTGGTGCAGCGTAGAACCTTGGCCGCGAACCGCGGTCCTCCCCTTATTTTGAAAATATACAAAGCCTGCGCTCATAGGACTTACCATTGTGACCCTAAGGTCACGTTACGTCACCTTGTTAAATAAATAGTGGAAACTTGTTGATGGAGGACACAAACTGCGGCCAAAGTCCTCCATCACCCACCAGTCAAAAACGTAGTCAGATTATCTAGTCGTGTACCCTGTTGGATTCATTGGTAACGGTCTTGTGAGCAAAGTGTCTTGACTAACTGAAGTTCCCATTTTTTTTTATCATCTCCTATCACCAAGTGAAATTGAGGACCTACATAGTGTCATTTTCTTGCAGTACAGGGCGTCGATTTACGACTAAATCTAGGTACCAGTGGCGAATGGTGAAAATTTGAAAAAGGGAAGACGGACCAAATAAACTGAGAAGTACTTCTTGTTTGCCTACGCCGACTATCAAACCTATTAAAAAGTATGTACTGCTTTTTTTGATGCTATTTAAAACTTTTAAGACATACATGATATTTAATTAGGTACGTTATATTAACCTATTCCGAAAGGGAAGCCGGTGAGAATAGTGTTATACGTACTCTTCGACTAGGTACCATAACATATTTAAATTGTTGAGCCGCTCAGCGTCATATTAATTTTGGTAAGATTATACGTTATTGTGCGGGTTGTCAGTTTAAATTCATGAAATTTGTATTACTCTACCAATGTTGGTAGGCCACGAAGTGGTTCAATAATATACATGTCATCGTACATTAGGGAATAGGGATACAATTCACGATAATCTTTTGTTAAATGAAAGAACACAATTATTATAAAGTATACAATTTATTTAAACACGTTGAGTACCTATAACATTATTTTAATAATTATTATTATTAATAGCCTAAAAACACACATTCTGGTAGGGATAGTAGAGAGCATGCAGAAAGGGTGGGTCGGAATTGTTGCTCTTTAAAAGGTTTCTAACCATAAAGAGTCCCATTCCACTGCCACCTTCTCACCGAAAATAATTCGTAATCACGAGTGATCGGTATACTGGGTTTGCAACTTCCATTATGAGTTTCATTCCATAATATCAGGCAAATAATTGTAGTCAAGTGCAAGCCTATTTCAGAATAAAAAAATACCAAAATCTACTGTAACGTGTTATTAATTATAACGACAATGGGCCACTTAAAAAAATAATGCAATAGTATTGTCTTAGATTTACGCGAATATCACACATTGAAATAAAACTACTTTTTAACGGATTCTATCGCGGTTAATAAATCTAATATCTTTTTTTTTCTTTTTTTCTTTTAAACCGCGATAGAATCCGTTAAAAAGTAGTTTTATTTCAATAAATAATGCAATAACTTAATATAAGATACACCAAAAAATAGAGCCAATTTTCCAGAACAAATACAAAAATATAGTAAGAACTGTATAATGAATTATTCTAAGCTTCTTTTGCTTGGCATAAGCTTCTTTACTATTTTTTAATTCATCTTTAATAATATATTTTCTTACTCCTAGAGCCCATACTGTAGCCAATTCATCCAAATTTATAATATTGACATCACAGTTGTAGATAGCACGATCCGCGTCACTCATGTTACTGATCATGGTTTTGACATTCGTGTCCTTGAAATCCCACTCGTTGGACAGAAAGTAGTCAAATATATCCGCAAACTTTTCTACCTTACTGTACACACCAACAAAACTGAAAATTAAAATAAACATTGATTAAAGATAAAAAAAATCAAAGAAAACGAACTTTCTAAAATCGAACTCAAAAGTGAATAATTTTACATCTGTTAATTTTTATTCAAGTCTATGCAACAACACACGTGACCAGAAGGCTGGTTTGTATCTCGGGCAAAGGATCAGTATTGCCCTCCAACGCGGCAATGTTGCTAGCCTTCTGGATACGTTGTTGGAAGATAACGATGCGGAAGAATTTTTTGACACATTAGGTTAGCTAGCACTTTTTCTTTTCACATTTTTTGTGGTGCACCCATTATTTTCTCGAACTTTTGTAAATCCTTATAAAATTCCATTAAAATGATAATAATAATATATCATGGTAATGATAATTAATAATCATTTTATTTAATTGGTGACTTCGGCCGTGGTTAGTGACCACCTACCAAACAAAGGCGTACCGCCAAGCAGCCTTGCCGTGTTCTGGTGCGATGTCTGGTAACACCATAAGAGGGTGGGTCGAAAAATTTGCTCCTTTATGGTTTCTAACCATATGCAGTCTCATTCCACTGCCACCTTCCCACCGAAAATCATTCGTAATCACGAGTGAATCGGTTTATCGGTATCCCACCGTAGACTACATAATTGCTTAGTTGGCAGTTGGTATTACTTAGGCTTAGTTGGCATTTCTTTTTGGTAAGCGCAACCCAAAAAGAAATGGGGGGGGGGGTCAAAAAAAAGAATATTGCATACATTATATTGGAGATGTTGTGTATATTGAATCAAAAATAGCTAACTTACGATGGAACCTGCTTCAGTTTTGTCCCAGTAATATAACACACCGCGTCCATGATATAAGCTGGTATGTAGTGCAGGATAATGGCCAGCGCTCTGTACAAAAACTTGTTTTTGGTCTCAATCATAAAGCAATACCACACAGCTTTTGGTGACGACATCTTCCAAGCCATTTCCGATCGTAAATTTTCACCTATACGACCTAAAATACATGAGTAATATTAGATTAAGCAACCAAATATAATTATCTAGTTATTTTACAAAAAAACCAAGGAGTTAAGACATAGGTTTTTTACCAGAGCTGTACGAGAGCTAAGTATCACACTAGATATAATAATATGCAATAATACTGTCTCAGTAGATCAGGCGATGACGTGTTCGCCACTAATTCGCCACAGGGTTGTGAGATCAAATTCCGCGCAGAGCAAAAAAAAAATGTCGAAACATCGCATTGCTCAGCCCTAGTCTGGAGTCAGTAAAACCGTTGGTCCTGCACAATTTCTTTTGACGGTCATATCGGTCAATCGCTTCCACCGGACTCGAAGAGTGAAGGGCAATAAAGATAAACCCTCTCCCAGGGGTGGGACACTAAAAACGGTTGAAGTCCAAGAACTCGTATTTTTTACTTACTCCATAAAAGATATGCATCTTTATTAGTAACTATATAGAGTGGTACATCTTTTTCTCCTCTCTTGCGTCTCTCAGCTGCGTCCCATCCGGCAGCAATAGTGCAATTATTTACGAAGTCTACAGGAGTCATCGGCAAATAACAGTTTTTGTCAACGTAGAACACACGTAATATCCCAATTATTATCCCTAAAATGATCTGGAATTTAAGAAACACGATAATCATATAATATTTTGTGGAGACACAATTACCTCCGTTGATTATAAGGTATCACGATATTGATAAGTGTTTTCGGGCCATAATTATTTCCGTGGAGCAAAAGAGTTCAAGGATTATCCAAGATGGCATAAGATTTAAGGTCGTAAGCCACTTAGGTGCACGACTCTGCTCCAACACCGCTTCCACCCAACATCGTCCTAAACTAAGGCGACTGCCCGCAGTCCACGCGGCGACAGCTAGCAGCTGTCCAAGCGCTGACCGCTTTCGTTTTTCGCGATAGACACAGTTTTTATTGAAGCAACTCGTATTTTTTGCTAATGCCGATTGAGCGTAATCACAAAAAAATCACGCACCACGATATTAGATTTGATTACTGTGGTTTTGAAGGATTTACGAGGTGTACGAAATCTATCTGAGAGACTATCAGCAGTTGGAAAAAAATGTTACTTACCCCACTTGGTCCGGAAATAGCGTTCATGTCAAGCCAACCAGGTCCTGGCTCATAATAAGCTCCAATCACTGAAAGCAAACATAAAAATTTATCAAATAATGTTATTATATTGGTACAAAATATAGAATTAGAGAGATTCGCTAACAAAAAATTGAGCACTGCCGAAAAAATTGCATTCATCTAATTTTTGAAATTTATCTGTAGCCTTACAAACTTTTACTTCTTATAACTAATTAGCAACACCTAAGTTTAATATTATTCTTCTCACCAATGGGAGGTTTGACGACAGACATTGGCAGATCACTGGACTGTCTGATCAGTTCTTCAGCAATAGCTTTGGTGAATGTATAAGTGTTAGGCCACCCTTTTATCATTCTGCAAACATAATAATAATCACACTTTAGGGACTACTCATTTTATTTGGTAGTTTCACAGTTCGGATTTATGAGACTTCTTACCCCTGCGTCATTTCGTCCAGTTTTTCTGAGTCAATATTTTCAGCCATCTGTATCATCAGCTCAGGGGGCACGGGACACTCGTAGAACTGCTCTAGAACCTCTTTGCCTACTCTTTCCTGCGTAGCGTGCGTGTACGCCGTCGATATATATACAAAATTCCTTTGAAAATACAGACAACCATAGTTTAGAATTGGATTTTAACCTACGGTTAGATATACACCTCACTTAAAGGATCTTATTTATCTTCGATGATATACACCTTTCTTAAAGAAATAGAACATGATCTGAGGCTTCTTTCGTTCAACTAAAGTCAGAAGTTCCCATTTCACTTTTATACTAGGTTTTTATACTAGGTTTGTAGAGCCACTATCTCCACTCGTTTTTGGTTCAACAGTTGTCGGGTATAAATAAATTAAAGAAATAGCCACATGATATGATGACAAGTAGAAAAGTGGGCCAAGATTATTTATTTATTTATTTATTTATTTATTTACAGAATGTTACGCCAGGAACAAGAAAAGGTGAAAGGAAAAGCAGGTCAAAGGTGGGAAGATGAAAATTATATCTCGATCGCACAGAGTGGAGAGAACTTGGAGAAGCCTGCGTCGCAATATAACCTGACCTGGTAGCTGATATCTAGGAGTAATAGTTTATTTAGATATTTTAGTTTAGGTGTTTAATTCATAGTGATACATTTACTTAGTTTATACCATATTTACTAAAAAAAAAGGTCAGTGAAATATTTAGATTGGCTCATTGCTATAGGCCGACCGTTTAACTAGCGTATCACCATCTAAGGCACAAAGTCATAAAACATTAATTAAGTCTCTTAAAGAACTATTTATCCACATATAAAAGTAATGTAAGACTATTCGCCACTAATATCCATATCGCTTGAATCATCATCACTGTCTGTGCAGCTTGAGGAGTCAGAATTTTGGCGATAGGCGATACGCGAGTTAAACGGTCGGCCTATAATTCAACGTGATGGTGGATTCGATACTTAATATTGGAGAAAGACTTCGAAACTAGCTCTAAATTAGCGTACGTACTAGAGTATCTTCCTGCGGAAAGGCCTAAATTATCTAAAGTTTAAAGATAGCAAAATGTGGCTAATATACACATCATCCTTCACTTCAACCCTTTTTAGTGTCCCACTGCTGGGCACGGATCTTACTAGTTGAGAGAGTTTACGCTAGCCAAGTGCGGGTTGGTGGATGTCAGATCATCCTACACCACCTTAATTCAGTTGCGAGAGCTATGTTATCTCATGATAATTATAGTTAAAAGAAAACGTTATAGGGTTTTTGTACTTAAGGTTTTTGCAGCTCTTGGCCAGGGTTATGGTCTCCCTGGTGCCGCGTATATTTGTAAGCGTTGCGATACGTAGCGGAGAGTCGAACCGGACTGTGGCTGCTCCGTGGAATATTGTGTCTACCTGAAATAATGTCCGGGAATTTAAAATGAAAGACAAAAAGGCAAATACGGATATAATAGTATAACAAATTGTGTCTATGTGTAAGAATACGAGTAAATGTGATTAATCACCTTCCAATGAAGGCGCTCTCTTTGGTAGTACTTGCGTCTCGACCAAAACATTTCTTAAAATAATTTTGAAAATTACACTTCAATCTAGATTGCCCAATTCCACTATTTTGACTGTTCAACCTTCGCATTTCTTATGTTTTTTT
Source organism: Meganola albula (assembly GCA_936450015.1). Taxonomy (NCBI): domain Eukaryota; kingdom Metazoa; phylum Arthropoda; class Insecta; order Lepidoptera; family Nolidae; genus Meganola; species Meganola albula. Next base: position 4,197,378 of record OW388171.1, read on the forward strand.
TTCAGTCGTGCATTCATTTTTTTGTACATTAAATTATAGCAGTCTGCTATTAAGTAGGTTCAGAGAGCAGGCAACTACATGATAATAATAATAATATTCTGGGACATTAACACACACGGTCATCTGGTCCCAAGCTAAGCAGAGCTTGTGTTATGGAAACCAGATAACTGGTTGTATACTATACATATAATACTTTTCTTTTGTAAATATATACTTATAATAGATATTTACACCCAGACTCGACACAAACACAAATGTTCATTATTAATGTTTGTCTCGGATGGGAATCGAACCCACGACCTGCGGCGTGAAAAGCAAGTATCTTACTAACCACGCCACCGGCCCGTCATGATAAATGCGAAGGTTGAATTATCGAAATAGAGGAATAGTGCCATCAAGATTTAGGTGTAATTTTCCATAATGGACTTCCGCAAAGTTACGAATGTAATTAAAAAAAAAATTAGATGTTTATGTAATGATTATGGAACGTTGACCTCTGATTCTTCAGGAGGTTGGCGTTAACAGCTACGAAACAGTTTCTAACTAATGTAGCTATTATCGAACACTTGTAATGTTATGATGTTTTTCATGTTCCAATTATTATTTTAGATTTTTAAATTTTTAATTATAAGTTTACTGAGATTATGAAATGTACCTCTTCAGTGAGCGAACTCCAATGTTTATCAGATAAGCCGAGTTTTATTTCAGTGATGTCCCCCTCGACAGGCACAATCCTGTCAGCAAAGTTAGGTTGTTTCTCACGAACAAGATCGAAAACCTGAAGCAACAAACAAAATATCAGGTGAGACAACGACAAACATGTAAAATATCATGGATATGGATGGATGTTCATTAGTGTTTTCGGAAAAAAAAACATCTTGAGAAATGTTGAACCCAGACAAGACTATCTAGATGAACACATAGGGTGTTCCTATTACTTTCTCGGGATTTAAACCATGATTTCGACCCTAAATAATACTGATACTGAACTGTAATTATTAAGCATATCTTTTGGGAAAAGTAAATACCATATATTTGATTGAATACTTACATTGTCTTTCAGCATATAATCTTTTCTCTGCTGTGAAGTTTTCCCTTTTCTTGGTCGGAGCAGGATATAAATTTTTTTTATATCACACGATCTGAAATTTATTGTTTCATTGAAATTTGATAACAATAGCATAACAAAATATGATCTAGAAAATTCCACTAGAACCGAATTGCAGAACTGTGTTTGCTTAAGTGGGACTTCAGGATAGTTTAACTAATGGTTCATACATTAACTGTAATGTAATCGTGCTTGTCAAGGACAAATTATTTCCTCTGACAAAAATACGAATTTATGTTACATTTGATTTTAATATTTCTAAAACAGAAGAAGTAAATAGAATTACACTATTAGGTTTAGACTAAGACACTATAAACAGGAAGACACATTCAAAATGTTGCAATATGATCTGATTTATGGATAATCGTTGCTTAACTACAAAGTAATATTTTGGGGTAACAGTACCGATTCTCCCACATGCTCCCTATGAGTCCCATGCAGAAAAAATATTTTAATCATTGTCAACATTCACCAAACTAAAATCTGTAAACCCAACTCTATAAGAACTTAAAATTGTAGCACTGCTATGTACTCTAGTGCCCTGTACTCTAGTCCCCTGAAAAAATATCGAAACATTTACAAGAATCCCGTTAGGACACTAAAACTTGCTGAATCTAACTAAAAATTCCAAAAAACATCTGTCTTATGTCCACAAAAACCTACAATTAACTAGAAACTGGTGCAAATTTTAAATCTCTTCTGCTGGATAAATGTGTATGGGGGAATCCGTTGGGCGTCTTACGAGTAGGCACCATAGGCTATCGTGGGGCTAATCTTATTACGTATTTGAGCCATTTGGTGTTGAGACTCTGGGTCCGTGGGGCTCAGAAGGACTTCCTCTGGCTAGTTTGAATGACAGACAAAGGATCAGTATTGTCGTTCAAATCGGAAATTTTGCACATCGCATCCCACACCAACGGCCTATCCATCTTCCAAGGCTGCAGCGACATACCACCGGGTATCTTGCCATCGACTCAGACTAGAACGTTTGCTTCTAAGACCGTAAGTACGCTGGCGGCGACAAGAGCCCGGCGAATAATATCATTTATGCTGCTGTCGCGGAGCAACCTACCAGCACTTGCGCATGAAAATCCGTGGTATCCAAGCCGGCCTACATTTTCCCTAACAAACCGATGGAGACCTGAAACCAAAGGCCTGTCTCCCATTCACTCACAACCAGGAACCGTGCTCGTTCCACACTGTCTGATGGATGTTGACTAGATAATCTCGGGTGACTTAGCGGAGCGGCTGACCCCATTACCTCTGGGTTATCAGGAAAATTTGTTCCAGTCATCAGTTTCCGAGAGCCCCTAGCAGTGGAAGTATACGGCACCACAAAGTCAACAAGCGTAGGAAAGAGAATTTCACAGGTAATTGAGATGGAAATTAAATATATAAATTGAACATTGAAATAAAACTACTTAATTTTTATTATATTATAAATAATAAAATTAAATATTTCATTTAAATTTTACTGAAAATTTGTTTACTTATTTTGGGTCCGGCCGTTATGCCCCCATTCCTGGTTGCCCCCGGCCGGTATGCCCCCACATTGAAAAATTTGTTATTCCAGTTTGCCCCCGGCCGTTTTGCCTCCATTTTATTTTTAACAAGACGCTTGAGCAAATACTGTTGAAAACAAAAGTGTTTTTCAATTTAATTTATTTTATACTATGTTTCATTGTATGATAATTTCCTATATTTTGTTTGATTGGTAAGGTTACCGCTTTACAGTAAATTAATAAAGATGAATAAATGTAAATGTAAATTAATGAGATGATACAAACAAGAAAGTCACTTTTACTCACTAGTAAGAAGTTTAAAAAATCACCTAAAATAGACGGATGTAGACAACCCCTCATCACTGCATCCACCTAATTTATTGTTATCTACATTGGCTGCGCACATCAGTCATGATGATTATACTCTAAATTTCCATTTATTATTTTAACAATTGTCTATTCAACCGTACTGAATCGAATATCATGACAAAAAGAGAAACTAAGGGGGCAACGCGGCGGGGGGCAAACCGGAATAACAAATTTTTCAATGTGGGGGCATACCGGCCGGGGGCAACCCGGAATGGGGGCATAACGGCCGGAACCCTTATTTTGTCATAAATGTTTTAAGTAACCCATTGTTTAAGTAGGTACTTATTTAAATAGATGAATATTTGTATGATAATTATTATCGTATCAATTTAAATTAATTTAAATTTAAAATATAATAATTTGACTGGCCTGTAGTTGGCGTTCTGGTTACTGGCCTGACTGCTAAGCCGAAGGTCGTGAGTTCGATACCCACTCAGGACAAATTTTTGTGCGATTATCATGACTGTCTGTGGGTTTAATTTATCTATGATAGTAATGTATTTACAAAAAAAAAATCTAGTATTTTACATCCTAGTTCCTATAGGCTGACCGTTTAACTCGCGTGTCGCCTATCGCCAAGATTCTGACTCCTCAAGCTGCACAGACAGTGATGATGATTCAAGCGATATGGATATTAGTGACGAATAGTCTTACATTACTTTTATCTGTGATTAAATAGTTCTTTAAGTGATTTAACTTATGTTTTATGACTTTGTACCTCAGATGGCGTTACGCGAGTTAAACGGTCGACCTACAGTACGACGACCTCGGTAATCGAGCGGTGTAAGCCGTCCGATTGGGCTATAAGGTCGCGGGTCCGATTCCCGCTCCAGACAATATTTGTGTAACAATAAAGATTTGTTTCGGTGTCTCGTTGGTTGAGGGACTACCCTCCGTGCGTCGGAAAGCACGTTAAGCCGTCGGTCCCGGTTGTTATTTAACACATCTATGACAATCGTTACATGTAGTCAAAAGCCAATATAATCTGACACCTGGTCTAAGCATCTCGGTTACTGGTTCCCTACGGGTTTCGAGGTCTGATGGCAGTCACTCGTATAATTCTGGTTATAGCCGCATCAGGTTAGACTGTATAATATTTTATTAAAAAAATGTACTTTTAATTAATTTTCAAGTCATCTCATAGACTCTTCCCGTACAGGGCTGGTCGACATCTCAGTCAAGAATAATCACTGCTATAGGACATGGCAATGTTGCCAGCTTTGTTGGCACAGTTCCATAAGGCATCGATTCGGAGGAATTCTATGACGACCTCTCTAGTCTTTTAATTACAATCTTAGCTGTATTTCGTTTTACTTGAAAACCTATTGTAAAAATTAACATGAAGACTTTTGACAAAAAATCAGGATTAGCAAACCACTTTAAGTACCTAGACGTGAATTATCGGGAAGAAGACGGTATTCCAATAAAATAACTACGGCAAATATCACTTCACCCCGATCTCTCGAAGTCATCACCAATTCTACCAGATAATTACAGATCGCTAAGATTACATTGGATTATAGCGCAACGTCCACCGAACACGTGGTTGCATGCGCACCTCCTGACGACGCAACAGTTTTTCTCATTTCTGAAGAGTCTTTTAAGCTGCTTGCCGAGGAAGCTAGGCCCACTCGTGAAGAACACAGTGGCGCCACAGTAGAACTACTGCACTAGGGAGTATCGCAGTCTATCACCGCGTTTAGTGACTCGAGACGTGCTAGCATATCAAGTTAGAAACCTATATCTCACCTGAAAAGTTTCTCAATAAGCTGCTTGCCGAGGAAGCCGGAGCCACCGGTAACAAACACAGTAGCGCCGCGATAGAACTGCTGTATGGGGGAGTCTCCGTGGTCTATCACCGCATTCATTGGCTCCTGGTACTTCAGTATTTGATTTTCAAAGTACTGCACTGGATCTAAGGGTGACCATTCCCATCCTTCCATACATTTTAACGCCACCATCTTTTAGGAGAATTTTATCTTTAGCGGTTTAAGTTTTTCCACTGTGGTTGCTTCAATAAACTCGAAACGAATAATCACGATTGTTGGTGGGCACCTCATTAATTTAAAAATATTAAACACCAGAGGTCTACTATGAAACGTTATGATACGATAATGATGATATTTGAGGATTCTTTTAGGTGCGACTATTATATATAAATAAAACAAAAGTTACAAAAATATACGTTATTATATTTTATGTTACAAAAAAAGATAATTTATTTATTAACGGATGTTTATTTATTTGTCATAAATAAGGCATTTTTTTTTTTTTTTTTTTTTTTTTTTTTTATTTATTTGTCATAAATAAACATCCATTTACATTCTGGTCAAGCACACGAGATGAAAAAAAAAAAAAAAATTATGAATTTTAGAAAATTGTGGTCATATTTCAGGGCGGGGGGTAAGTTGCTTGCGTCCGTAGGAGTCACCACCTTTTCATAGGCTCACCCTACACGTGCCCCCCGGGTGGTGCCAAATGAGCAACAATGCCGAGCAACAGGCGGCAGTCAAATAACCTGTACCCTGGTGATCCACAAGCCATGGAGGATTAAATCCCTCTTAAAACTGTGGCCATGCCGCCTTGGGAAAGCGACATGTGTATGCCCCATCTTTAAAAAATGGAAATATGAGTGATACGGATATTGATTTGTCATGCGATCCGGCCAACGCCCGGCGCTCGCAGGTACCCGGGCCTGCGAGTGTGAAATATGTTACCGAAGACTGCGCGGGGGCAGGCGACCAGGCCCCCGTGATAGTAAATGCTACTGGCAGCAAGAATAAAAAACTCACCCAACAGGCATTCCATCCAAGCCTTTTCATCACAAGACCAAGATCGTCTTCACTGGGTAACATCAAGACTAGTACTGACTCAAAAAATTTGCCTACTACGTCTTCTACTGATACCACCGTTGATGGTGCCAACGATATTTGCCCTCCCCCATGGCAAAGAATCCCCACGGACCGATATCCTAAAAGAAAGAGGCTATCAAATAGCCCTCCACATACCCAAACTTGCTCTGATAAAAAAACACCAACAGGAATCAACACATCTAACAGATACAGTGGACTGCCTGTAGATCTGACTGATGAGTCAAGCGAAGACATTTCCAGCCATACCAAAAAAATCAGCAAACCACCTCCTGTAATACTATATGGTATAGAAGACCTATCTCAACTAACTGAACTGCTAAACAAAACTTTACCTAAAGATAGTTACTCCTATAAAATTATTAACAGAGACCAGCTAAGAGTGATGTCACAATCTGCAGAGGTATATAAAAATCTAATAGAAGTCGTTAGGGCTAATGGTCTCATCGGTCATACCTTTACACAAAAACAAAGTAAATGCTACAGAGTTGTAATTAAAAACTTGCATCATACCACCCCCATTTCAGCTATATTAGAAGAAGTGGAAAAAACAGGAAATAAGGTACGAGGTGAAATAATTTGTGCATTATCAAAGAAAAACAAAAAGCCCCTAAACATGTTTTTTGTAAACATAGAACCAAGCCCAAACAACTCGGAAATAAAAAATATAGAATACATATACCACACTAGAGTACAGATCGAAGATCCAAAAAAGTCTAATGAAATACCACAATGTACTAGATGCCAGCAATATGGGCACACTAAAAATAACTGCATGCGCCCATATAGGTGTGTCAAATGTGCAAAAGGACACAAAACTACGGACTGTCCAAAAAAGGATAAAAACACGCCAGCTACCTGTACTCTTTGCAATGGCGATCATCCAGCAAACTATAGGGGATGCCAAGTGTACAAAGAGATCCGGGCACGAAAAATGGCAAATCAAATTGTACACAGACAACCTAAACTAAACAAACAGAAGCCCACAAAAATATCTTCACCACCACCTGATTTAGACGAATTTCCTCCGCTCAGACCTAGCGGGTACATTAGACAACACACAACAAACAAGCAGAATGGAAGCACCTCACACACAAACACGGCAAACAGCACAAATGCTGACTGCTGGAACAGAAAAACAGAGACAACACAGTCTCAGCCAACAAGCTCTCTAGAGCAAATTATAATTAAACAATCTGAGAAGATAGACATCCTAATACAGCAAATGGGAACCCTAATGGGGCTTCTTACCACACTCATAGCCCAGCAGAAGAAATGAAATTCCTACGCATCGCTACATGGAATATCAATGGCTTAACCCCCAATAAACAAGAAGTCGAGTTATTTTTAAATCTTAATAAAATAGACATTCTAACAATCTCTGAAACACACATGACCGACCAAAGAGTGGTCAAAATCAAGGGATACAATATATGTTTCACCAATCACCCGGATGGGACATCACATGCTGGGGCTGCTGTAATAATCAAGGAAAACATAAGGCACCACTTCTTACCTCATTATAAATATGCACACACACAAGCTGCTGTAATATCAATAGATGACTGGCAGGGATCTCTATATGTGGCTGCAGTATACTGCCCCCCACGACATCGCATAAACGAACAAATGTTCAGTGACCTATTCCACACACTTGGCGGTAGATTCATCATAGGTGGAGACTGGAATGCTAAAAACTCATTCTGGGGGTCCCGGCTAACGACGACAAGGGGTAGAGAACTAAAGAAGGCGATCAGTATTAATGCACTCAGTGTTATATCAACAGGAGAACCTACTTACTGGCCATCAGACCCCAGTAAAACACCGGATCTCATTGACTTTTTTATCACCAAAGGAATTTCAGGACTCTATACAAAAGTAGAATCCTGCCTGGATGGTTCCTCAGACCATACACCCGTAATATGTACCCTTAGCACCACTGTTATCTGGAAAGAACCACGTGAGTCTATATATAACCGTAAAACAGACTGGGAGGCATTTCGAGACTACATCGATAGCAATATCAACTTATGTGTACCTCTTAAAACAGAAGACGACATAGAAGAAGCTGTATGGACCATTACTAATTTAATACAAAAAGCAGCTTGGCTCTCAACACCATATAAAGAGTCCAAATCAAAAAACCAGGACATCACCTTGGAAATACGAGAGTTAATAGCTTTAAAGAGAAGACTGAGGCGAAAGTGGCACACGAGCAGAAACAGACAGGACAAAAAAGCACTCAACAAAGCCCAAAAAGATCTAAAAGAAATGCTCCAACAAAATGAGAATAGCACCCTACATGACAAACTAAGGACCTTGTCTCCAAATAAGGCCGAAGATTATTCACTGTGGAAAATGACAAAATCACTTAAACGGCCAACAGAACACCTACCTCCACTGAGACAAGTCAATGGTAACTGGTCACGAAAACCTCAAGAAAAAGCAGAACTGTTTGCGAAGTTCCTTAAAGATGTGTTCAAACCGAACGACCCCGACAATATGAATACGGAAAAAGAAATTGATGATCTCCTGAGCAGTGACTATCAAATGTCCCTACCTCCAAAACCAGTATCACCCGCAGAAGTCAAAAACATTATTAAACATTTAAAGCCAAAAAAAGCCCCAGGATTTGACCTTATAACAGGAGAAGTTCTTAACGAGATACCAAGGAAAGGCATCATAATGCTTACAATAATCTTTAATGCAATACTGAGACTGCAATATTTTCCAATGCTGTGGAAAGTATCCATCATAAACATGGTTCTCAAACCGGGTAAGCCTCCCACTGAAGTCACATCGTACAGGCCGATAAGTCTTCTTCCCTTAATATCGAAAGTATTTGAGAAATTATTCCTTAGACGTCTCCTGCCATTACTTGAAGAAAAAGAGGTAATACCAGACCATCAATTCGGCTTTCGTGCACACCATGGTACTATTGAGCAAATACATAGAGTGGCTCATGTAATACGACAAGCACTAGAGAAGAAAGAATATTGTTCAGCTGTGTTCCTTGACATTCAGCAAGCATTTGATCGTGTGTGGCACAAGGGTCTCTTATGTAAACTAAAGCTACACCTGCCAAATACTGTGTACGCGCTCCTTAAATCGTACCTAAAAAACCGCATATTCCAAGTCAAATGCGAAGATAGTCTGTCATCCATGTGCCCGATAGAAGCAGGAGTGCCTCAGGGTTCAGTTCTTGGCCCTGTCCTGTACACGATATTTACTGCAGACCTACCCATTTCGGAAGAAGTAGTTACTGCAACCTATGCAGACGACACGGCAGTCTTATCACGCAGTAAAGATCCAGACATAGCATCAACAAAATTGCAAGAATGTCTAGATAAAATTGGATTATGGTTGAAGAAGTGGAGAATTCGTGCAAGTCCAGCAAAATCAGTCCATGTAACGTTCACCCTGAAGAGAGGAGATTGCGCACCTGTAACACTTGACGGAAATGTCCTCCCACAACACACGACTGTAAAATACTTGGGTATGCATCTAGATCGGCGACTTACCTGGCGTGACCACATAAAGACAAAAAGAGACCAAGCCAACAAAAAGTTTGGCCATATGCACTGGCTACTAGGAAGACAGTCAACTTTGAGCCTGGAAAACAAACTCCTGATTTACAAGTGTATCATAAAACCTGTCTGGACGTATGGTATTCAACTCTGGGGTTCAGCGAGTCACTCTAATATAGAAATCCTTCAACGCTACCAAAATAAAGTCCTAAAAGTATTATGCAATGCGCCTTGGTTCACACGGAACACTGAAGTGCATGAGTACCTGAAAATTCCAACAGTCAAAGAAGAAATAGAGAGGTCTTCTGTGACCTATAAAAAGAGACTCCACCAACATAAAAATCACCTTGCTACAAAACTAATGAATACCAACGACAGCATATTTCGGCTAAAAAGAATGCGACTAGCTTCAATCTGAACACTATGTAGTGTATAACTTAAGAGACGACACGTCATAGGATGTGCACTCTCAAGACACTGAAAGCGACACCTAATCTGATTAAAGCCATGAGGCTGATGGCAGATATAAATAAAAGAAAAAAAAAAAAAAAAAAAAATATTTCAGGGCGTACAAATTGAAAAAGTTAGCGTACAAATTTCTTAACTTGGTATAGTACTAAATATAAAACCGCATCAAAATTAGTAAATTTGTTTAAGCACTAGGATGACTTTGTATCATCATAGCGCTTAAACGCTTGTAGACAAATGTACAGTGCAAGCGACGCAAAACACATTTATATTTACACTAGCTTTCCGCCCGCGGCTTCGCCCGCGTGTATGTCGGTTATCGCACCAAAACATTACCTTCTTATTGTGCAGTCGGATAAAAACTATCCTATGTCCTTCTCGGGTCTCAAACTACCTCCATACCCAATTTCATCCAAATCGGTTCAGTAGTTTTTGCGTGAAAGCGTAACAAACAAACTTACATTCGCATTTATAATATTAAGTATAGATTATTGTTATTGTAACTTAATTACTAATATTTTATACGTTGGTACTCTGTAAGTACTTTTCTTATTAAAAAGAAGATAATAAATTTAACAAGCGTCTGCAAACTCACACGAATGAGTTGATTAAAATATTTGACACCAGACGGCGAGACTGCGCCGCACCATTAGTGAATTCGCAAACGCACTACATTACGGAAATTTCGATATTTTATATCACCTACATACAGATAAGTTCACACTTATGACACCTCTATAAATTATAAGAAGTCTTATTTATTGCCTAAAAAAAGTTAAAAAATTATTGGGTACGTATATTATTATTATTAAGTATTTAGGTAGGTTTTTTTTATTCTGCAATACTAGAACTGGCCTGATGTTAAACAAACGAAAACGAAAACTCACGCGTCTCAATCCGAATCGTATAAGAGTAGGTTCTTGTAATTTATGCTTATTTTTATACAATGACTTAACAATTACGTCGGTTAATTTAAATTTCCAACCCAAATTAGGTGACCAAAATTACTAAGCTAATTTTATTTTTTTATTTATCGGCTAAATGCCGAAAATACGCGACACAAATTCTGTTGACTCTGTATGTTTCCATTGATTTGATTTGCAGTAATTTACCACTGAGCAACTGCGAAGACACTCAGTAATAACCTTTTTTTAGTAGTCATATCTATTAGTTTCCGCCCGCCACTTCGCCCATCATCATTAGATTAAAAAGTAGTCTCTATGTGTTATTTCAGACTAAAATCAATCTCTGGCCAAATTTCAAATTTAAATCCGTCCAGTAGATTTCGCGTAAAAGAATAATGAAAAAATTATGAAGAAAAATTAAAAACTCGCTTTGTGTAAAGAAACCCTCTTCTTCTTCCAAATAACTTAAACACATAAAGGCTCTCGTCAACATCGAGAGCCTACAAGCTTATTAATCATCTTATAAAAATAAATCGCAAAATGTGTTGGTAAGCGCTTAACTCGAGAACGGCTGAACCGATTTCGCTAATTCTTTTTTTAAAACGTTCCTTGAAGTACGAGGATGGTTCTTACGCAAAAAAAAATATAAAAAAAACAACATTCTCAGAAACGGTATCGGTCTTGACTGATTCGGCAGGTCTGAGAATCGGTCGTAATCTATTTTCGGACCCGGTAGGTGGCACTGCTTTACCGGGCAGGACGACGTCTTCGGGGTCCGCTAGTTAATAATAAAAAAGGGCAATAAGATAGATAAGTTTAAAAAAAGGCAACAAAGAAAGATATGCGTTTTGTTTTAAAAAAAAAATTGTGAATGATACATTTTCCCTTCTCACCATCATAATACACAATTTTTTTTTATACTTGCGAATCGCGTGATATACGAAAAATCACTTTATCTGGTGTACTATAGTGTTTTTGCACACCGGTACATACTGGGGCATTTTTTTTATCTTAAAATAGGCTTGCGCTTGACCACAACTTGCCTGATGTGAAGCAATGATGCAGTCCACGATGGAACGCGCTTACCCAGTAAATACCGATTCACTCGTGACTTGAAGACCGGCAGATTGTAGCTATAGGGAAACATAGATGCCGGCAGCGAGTTCCACAATTTGGCAGTTCGCACAATGAAAGTGGAAGCAAAGCGCTTTGGGCATACTGAAAGTTACTGGAACTGGCCAATTACATTGAATGAATTATTAAAAAAGCAACCGAATTTGAAAATGGAACTCTCTATGAACAAATTACTTTTCAATTTACGAGACTGTCATTTGTTCTTTCAATTTGGCGGTGTCGCTGATAAAATGAAACTGACTCGTGAATTTTCACTTTATGATTTTTACGATTTTCACTGCGGCTTAAGTCAAGAAGAGAGTTGCTAAAGACTTTTACTGGCGTTTAATGATGAAGCACCATCTCGTAACACTGTGTATTCTTGGTTCGGAGAATTTAGACGAGGACGAGATAATCTCTATGAGAATGTCGATATACGTGAAGGTCGGCCGCTGACTGCAGTTACTGAAACTTATTTTGATACCGCAAAAAAAAACTAATTGAGACAGACAAAATGTCAGCAAATTCGTACTGAATTATAGGCCGACCGTTTAACTCGCGTATTTGAGGTACAAAGTCATAAAACATTAATTAAATCTCATAAAGAACTATTTAACTACAGATAAAAGTAATGTAAGACTATTCGTCACTATATCCTTATCGCTTGAATCATCATCACTGTCTGTGCAGCTTGAGGAGTCAGAATCTTGGCGATAGGCGATACGCGAGTTAAACGGTCGGCCTATAGGCATAGGAAGGAGTCAATTGCTAAACATTTAGCATGAGCAACTGAAGGTAAGGAAGCTTTGCACTCTATGGATACCGCATGATTTAACGGAAGACCAGAAATGACTTCTTGTAAAACTAAGGAGTCATTGATTGGCTGTCTAAAGTGTTGTAACAGGTGACGAAACCTGTTTGTATTGTTTCGAACCGGAAAGGAAAAGCCAGTCAACAGAATGGGTTTTTCCTTTTAAAGAGTTGCTAACATTAAGAAGTCTGAGTACTGGAAAAAAAATGGTTGCGACATTCTTCGGAACAGTGTTGCTTGAAAATCAAATGATTGGTATTTTACATACCAATGTTTGCCCAGTGTCTTAGAAAAACTTCGTGAAAAACGACATTCTGCTAAGAGAACGAATGCGTATTTGAAGCCTTCAAATATAACAGTACCCTTACTAGGAGCTGTCAATACTAAAAAAGTTTTCGAATACTATCATGAATATATATTAAAATGCACATATATCTACATTTATTTTTTTTACTTATTCTGTTTCTCATCCAGTTTATTCTATCTCTATAGGCCGACCGTTTAACTCGCGTATCGCCATCTGAGGTACAAAGTCATAAAACATTAATTATTATTATTATATTTAATGACAGATAAAAGTAATGTGAGACTATTCGTCACTAATATCCATATCGCTTGAATCATCATCACTGTCTGTGCAGCTTGAGGAGTCAGAATCTTGGCGATAGGCGATACGAGAGTTAAACGGTCGGCCTATAGCACATCCATTTTTATAAATGTTGAAAACGCATTTTGACAAATTCAAAACTAATAACCCTGAAATTTAAATAACAATTAATTAATTAATTGTTCTTGAATCGTCATCAGTAGATGACGATTCGTCGTACAGTCCGGACGTCGCACCTTACCTTACGTTACCTTCTTTTTGCGCAGTCGAATAAAAACTATCCTATGTCCTTTCTCGGGTCTCAAACTACCTCCATACCCAATTTCATCCAAATCGGTTCAGTAGTTTAAGCGGGAAAGCATAACAGACAGACAGAGTTACTTTCGCATTTATAATATTAGTAGGAGAGTAGATTAAATTGTGCGTAAGCATCGTCTTTAATCAAACCTACTGAAGGCTACTTTCATCTATTACTTTATGACCATATTTCATCAAAATTGGTCCAGCAGTTTGGCCGTGAAAGCGTAACATTATTAAAAGTTTCAACCTCCATGTCAGATGTTTATGGGTTGATTTAAAAAAAAAAGTAGCGTATGTTTGAACTATGGTTTTAAACTATATCTCTACAAAATTTCATCCATATCGGTCCAGCAGTTTGGCTGTAAAAGTGTAAAGTAATAAAAACTTTCAACCCCTATGACAGACATTAGGGGTTGATTAAAAAAAAAGTAGCCTATGTTAGAACCATAATTTTAAACTATATCCCTACAAAATTTCATCAAAATCGGTCTAGCGGTTTGGCTGTGAAAGCGTAACAGACAGACAGACTTTCGCATTTAAAATATTAGCATGGATATTAAACTTACCTGATTCGTCGCTGGCGCAGTTGAATACAATGAAACGACATTAACCTCTTATTAATTATAAATTCAGTTGTCTGACAGGACGTTTTCGTTTTTATTAGATTAAAGTGCTTTCTTATTCACTTTTACTTATGTTTTATTCCTACACCCGCGGTTTCGCCCGCGTGATCCCCGTTTCACCCTTTAGGTTGTGAGTTTTGAAAAATCCTTTCTTAGCACCCCTTTTTTTTTGACGGGGGAAATGCGTTACGCATGCCCTCGCCCCGGATGGGCACAGGGCGACGGGTATGTGGGACTCCCGTTTTCGGCCCAGGCGAGCGAGACCCCACAGGGTCTCTAGCTGTAAGCGGCCGGGCCCAGTTTACCCATTAAAACCCCCCGGTGTTCTGTCGGACACCCTTTTGTGCCAGGCTGCGGGATTCGCTACTGCATTCACCGTACAGCCCGGCGGGTCGGCCCGCCTGCCCTGACTCGACATTGTGGCGGGCCCCGTCCGGGACGGGGACTAGACCAGTTCCTGTCCATGTTTCGGGGGAGCCTTAATGCTTCCCCTCCTCTTGAGACAGGCGCGCGCGGAATACGTCGCGCCACCTTCTCGGGCCTGCTGCTGCTAGGGCGGCAGGTTGCCCCACCCGCCGCAGTTTTCTCACGATGTTTTCCTTCACCGATGTTGAAAAGCGGCGATGAAACAATTCACACAAATATGTGTACGCACGATCAGGAATCGACCCTGCGACCTTATATTTCAAGGCTAGGCCTGTACTGCTGCGCGACCGCTGCTCTCTTCTCTCTTCTGCATCTCTTATTAAAGATACTAAATAAAACAATGAAACTGCATTTATTCTACCTACTAGATACCTATAATACACAGGTTATTTAATAACCTAGTTCAGGCTAGCCGACGCCTCTTCTGTAGAAGTAAGTAGTTATTAGTCTTATTTAAGTACATAGAACATAGTCATATACTAGTAGATTATAGATAATAAATAGCAGTAACTAATTATTTTTAGCTTAATATTGTATTTAGCTAATTACGATTTCTGCAGTCGAAAGACTTAAAAAAAACCAAGATTAAATTAAACTAATTTATTAAAATAAAACTGTTACATTAATTATTAAAATCTAATTAGCCTAGCGCCTATTTCGAAGTATGAAATTGGAATGACAATAAAATGTTATATTCTAACTTTACTGGAATTCACAAAGTGCAAGCGCAGCATGCAGTTTCCGTCGAAGCGCCGATCGGTGTCACAAACGATATTTATGCTTTAATTAACATGTCAGCGATTCTCTATGGGTAGCACCGCGTAACACCTCCATCCGCAGATCAGCAACTATTTTAGAACTTTCAGAGAAAATGTTGCTGGGATTTGTCCTCTGGGTATATGATTTCCATCTCTCTGCTCTTCTGGATCCTCGTAGGTGTGTCCTTCTGGTTCAGCTGGTACAGATTTTTTGCATAGCCATCCTCGTCGATAGCTAACTATTGCAATAGTGAGTGCTCCTGCACTTAACATTACAGTATAGAAGGGTACTGTAGTGTGATATAATATATCAGATTGGGCTTGATCTATCTGGAGCGGTTGATTTGACATCAGTTGGTTCTGTATATTGTGAAGTTCCCCTAAGTTAATAGATTTTAGGTGAACATGCATCGATGTGACATCGTCTTCAGCTGGTAACTGTGGAATATTCATCAGTTTCAGTGGCTGACCCTGGATTTCATCATTTTCATTGATTATCGTGATTTCGTTGGTGTGAAGGTGACAGTTGACGGGTATGGTGACGAGATAGCTGCCTTGTAGCAAATTGTAGTCTTCTCCATCGCAGCTTAGTTGCACCTTGGTTGGTTGTGGGAATGACAATACATAGTGTTGGTCATCCAGTTTGTCCATTGCTTCTTTTGCCAATAATGTTGTGGTGAATTGACAGAAACTCCCGAGATCTTGCTTGGTGATAAGTTGTTGGATACAGTCGGGTTTAGTGCGCATGTGGTGGTTAATTTCCTTTTTGCAGAGATACCAGTTAGAAAACTTCGGACATTCTGTCTCTATGTACACGAAAGATTCCTCATTGGTTGCTATGAATGGATGGATAGGGATAAGAGCTTGGTGGTTTTTATTTGGTACTATAGATAATCTATAGAAATTGAATATGCTATCAGAAACTATTGGAAACTTAAGAACTATTACTATCTGTTGCTCATAGAAGTAAGCACCAGGACTTATTATATCATAGTATTCCCTTAATTCTAATTTTAATATTTCCCCTTTATTATAAATTTTTTCCAACCTATCTATCATAAATTTAAGTGAATTTATATCTATTATAGAATGATGGGTGCTTGATGAGCGAATAAAAGCTAGTATATTTTCTATCCTGATTAGTTCTAATCTTAGATCTTCTACATTTTCACTTACAATTACAAGAAGTTGTCCAAATTTAGAAAATTTTATGAAACTTCCGTTTGTGAACGTATTATTGGCTAAAACTTCTATGTTTTTAGTAATTTTATTTTGATTTTCAATTAACTGCGTTAATATGCTGGTGTGCTTATTCATCCATTCTTTATTAAGACTAATATGACTATTAAATTCGTTAGTTATTTTATCCTGATTATTCTGTAATATTTGAATAGCACTATTAAACTTTAATGCGTCTGTATAATCTAAATTTCCAGTTATACTTTTGACTACAGAACCTAGTCCATCTATTAGACCTCTTTTTACTCGATCTGGCTGTAATGATTTTAATTGAATTGAAACTTTGCCAATTTTGTCCATAAGATATTCTATTTGAAACTCAAATAAAGTGTAAGTGTCTTTACTAAGCAGACTTTTGTAATTTGAGAGTTTATCCTGTAGGAGCAAGATTTGATCTTCTATATCCTTTAGGTTGACATATTGCAAAAAAGTATGATGATGAGTGGTCATCCTTGCCATTCCAAGTTTGTAAGGTAGTAATCCTGGTCCATCAGCTAAGCTTTCAAGTTTTATCTCCTTCGCCCGCATCTCGCAAACGGTCAGTAATAGTAGAATCCTGTAACAATTTGGGGTCTTTAGGGCCTCTTTTAAGTCTAGACTTAGCTACTGGCCCACGTTTTTTAGATGTATAAACGTGTATGGGTAAATCAGCTAGTATGGTGTCATGAGTATAACGGGGAGCAGTTTTTTGACGACTGGCACCTGGATTTTTAATAAATACTTGTTGTTGGGGAACATATTCTTGTTCTGGTTCGCGAGTTTTGTTCCTATTTTCAATTAAATTCGTTCGGTTTTGTAACGAATTTTCGTTAACAATTTCGTATACTTTGTTAACCTGAATTTTATGGTTTTGTACGTATTGTTGCAACAATTTTTGAGTTAAGTCCATATCTAAAACGTCTCTAGGATCAAAGTGTCCGGTTAATAAGTCAAAAGGTCGGCACTTAGTGAAACTATGTATTGAACTATTATAGGCAATTAGTGCATAGGGCATGAGATTAAGTACAGGTTCATCTTTATTTTGTAATTTTAGAATTCTTATGTGCTCGAGAATAGTCGAATGAAACCGTTCAATGTTCCCGTTATCATTTGGTGAATGTGGTAAAACTCTATGATGATTTATCTTATGTAATCGTGTAAATTCGGAAAAGAGTTGATTACTAAATTCGGTTCCGTTATCTGTAATTAATGTTAAGGGCACCCCATGATGAGTACAATACTGTAGCAAAGCCTGAAGAATACTAACAGCTGTGCCATCTCGTAGATGGTAGGCTTGTCCGTATTTAGTGAAAACGTCTATGAATGTAACATATTTTTCGTTATGAACAGTAAATAAATCCATGTGAACAATCTCAAAGGGTTTTGTTGCAGGGGGTACAATATTAAACTGGGGTCTAATAGGCCTCCTATCATATTTAGCTTGACCACAAATTATGCATTCATTAATGAATTTAGTTATATGATCTTTCATTTTCGGCCAATAGTACTTTCTAGATAATGCCAAATAACATTCTGTAATGCCGCGATGATTAGTTTTGCCGTCATGATAATGCTGTATTATCTCTTGTTGGCGAAGGTACTCTTTAACGTTTTCGAGCTCAATTTTGGTTAGTACAAGGTTCATGGATGAACTTTTAAAATTTTCCTGGATAACCGGTATAATAGAGTACATTGCAAGAGTTGGATTGATTAAAAGGGCCGTCTTAACTTTTGGGTTCACGTATTCTTTAATAGCGTTCACAACGTCTTGCTCTAAATTAGAAGATGAAATTTGGATAGCTATACGGGTATGTGTCTCAAAAGGTTTTGAAGTTACAGGTTTACGCTTAACGTCTTCAACTACGGTGAAACATATTTGCCTATGGAACTTATTAAGGGGATCATCTGTAATAGGAACTTCTAGTATAGGGTGCTCATGGCTAGTGTGTACTGTTGCGGTTGATGAATTAGCTGGAGGGTTTTCAGTAGGACTGGGCATGATAGAAAATATTTCGTTAATTAAATCGTCAGTATCTTCGTTATAAATCTCTACTCTAGAAAGTGCATCGGCATTTGTGTTAAATTTACCTTTTTTATAAATTACTGAAAAGTCGTACTCACTAAGTTTTAATCTCCATCTAGTTAATCTCGAATTAGGTTCTTTAAGATTCATCATCCACTGCAAAGGCTTATGATCAGTTAAGATTTTAAATTTCCTGCCGAATAAATATGGCCTAAAATATTTAGTAGCCCACACTATGGCGAGTAATTCTCTTTCAATGGTGCTATAATTCATCTCGCTTTCATTGAGGGTCCGTGATGCGTAGCAAACTGGTTTGTCTGATCCTATGGTTCCTTGTGACAGGATAGCTCCTAGGGCAACATTTGAAGCGTCAGTGGTCAGAATAAATTCTTTGCTAAAATCAGGATATTGTAGAATTGGATCGTTGGTTAGAAGGGTTTTGCATTTTTCGAAACTATTTATATATTCAGTATTTAAATCTATTTTTCTACCTTTTTTCAGGCACTGGGTGAGTGGTTTAGTAATCTTAGCAAAATCGGGAATGAATTTCCTATAATAACCTATAAGCCCTAAAAATTGTTTAATTTCCTTAGAAGTTTTTGGAATGGGATATTTTTCTATTGCAGCTATTTTATCCGGATTGGGCTTTATGCCGTCTCTACTAATAATGTGACCAAGGTAGGCGGTTTCTAGTTTTAGGAACTCTGACTTATCCATTTGAATTTTGAAATTTGAATCTCTAAGTCTCTGAAGTACCTTTTCTAAATTTATCATATGTTCTTGTAACGATGTTGAAAAAATGATGATGTCATCAAGGTACACCAGGCAGATGTCATTTTGAAGGCCTCTTAGAACATTATCCATTACCCTTTGAAAGGTAGAAGGAGAATTTTTAAGACCCATGGGCATTCGAAGGAATTCGAAATGGCCATGTTCCACGTTGAATGCGGTCTTTTGAATGTCCTGAGGATCCATTTCAACCTGATAGAAACCACTGGCAAGGTCCAGGGTAGTGAAATACTGACAGCGGCCTAGTTTATCAAGAACATCGTTGATATTAGGGATAGGGTATTTATCATCTATGGTTTTTTCATTAATTTTCCTAAAGTCAACCACTAATCGCCATTTTTGTTTACCGGATGAGTCTAATTTCTTTGGCACCACCCAAATAGGTGAGCTCCATGCGGAATGAGAAGGTCTTATAATACCCTGATCTAACATTTTTGAAATTTGGTCCCTAACTTCCTGACGATGGATAAATGGATAGCGGTAAC
Organism: Meganola albula; assembly: GCA_936450015.1. Classification (NCBI taxonomy): domain Eukaryota; kingdom Metazoa; phylum Arthropoda; class Insecta; order Lepidoptera; family Nolidae; genus Meganola; species Meganola albula. Next base: position 4,217,280 of record OW388171.1, read on the forward strand.
TCTTAGTATAGACTGGGATTTCATCTGAAGTTTTAATTCGGTGTTTAATTTGATTCGTGAAAGTTAATGTTTCACCTTCGATGTAAAATACGTCCGCATATTTAGAACAAAGTGCTATAAGGTTTGCTTTTTCTTCCTCGTTTAAGTGATCGGTACGCAAGCGCGATACTACCTCTTTACAACGTCTATCAGTATATTCGGTGCGCGTGCACTCGATATTGAACAAACTTGCCTGCGCGGGGCGGTCAAGTGATATTATTACGTCGTTTGGGCTTGAATTTTCTATCTCTAAATAACCACGGCGATTTTCTACGTTGGTTATACATTCATGAACAATACAGTTACATATTATTTGTTCATTAATAAAAGCAGGTCCGTCTGGGGCATCTATAGGTATTCGAACTAATTTAGAAGATTGCGCGGGTATAATATCTTCATAAAGATTAACGTTGGACGAGTTATACATACGAATAGGGTTCGATGAAAGTTGCGTAATTAATTTCTGATTTTTTAAATCTATTTTTGATTCCCACTTAGTCAATAAATCTAAACCTATTAATCCATCAAAATAATCATGAAAACGGTACACGAATAATTTAATATTATTTGAGTCATTGAATTCCGGGAAACAGGGTAACGTAATAGAGTAGTTATTTCTAGTAACGGCATGAACGTTTGTAACTTGAAAAGGGTCATAGTTAAGAGGAAAATTAGAAAAGTATTTTTCTACAGCCTCTGGACTTATAAATGACTGATTAGCTCCTGTGTCAATTAATAACTTCAAAGGTGGGTTTGCTATAAAAATGTACGGTAACTGTCTTTGTGTTTGAAGATTTATCTCTATTTTGGCTTCTTTAAAATCGGTACCTCCTGAAAATCCTGACTAGAGTGGCTAGGGCCAGGCTGTTGTTCTATTTCACCTACAAAATTATCGTCACTTACAGTGTTATAATACGAACTTTCGTTATTACATTCTAAAGCATATGAATTATAATCGCAGCTATTGTTATCGTAGTACTCGGGCTCGTAACAGTACTCCACGGGATAGTATGACTCATCGTACGCACACTCGTTAAGGTTCATTTCGCGAGTTTTAAAATAATTATTTGGTGGCGGGTTACCCGACTTGCTCCAATTATGACCAGCTATCATAGTCTTAGGTGTAAAATGCTGTACTCCACTCATAGGCTTTGGGCCTAGATATTGTGGCGTATTATTAAAGTTTTTATTAGGCAAACGGAACACATTGCTTTGTGGGTTATAGTTCTGCGGTAAGGCGCGGAACATTTGCTGAGTACGAGTGGGCATGCGATTCTGTGGGTTCTGATTTATGTTAGGGTTAAATTTAAACGGCTGCGAGGGCATCTGAACAGGTCTATGTCCTGCAGGTGTAGGCCAGTTAGGTATAGGGTTCAAAAAATTATTTTGAACACGCGGTGGCACAGTGACAAACGGAGCTACATTTGTAATAGGATTTTTATTACTACTAGACGGTTTAGGTTCGCTGCGTTCTTGTAAATACATGACATTAAGTTCTTCCTGCACGTATTCTAAGGCCTTTTCTATAGTCTCTGGGCGCATACATCTGATACGGGACCCTAAGGGCTCCTTTAAACCTTTTACATAAGCCTGCATAGTTACTTTTTTATATAATGCGCGTTTAGCTTCTACAGTCGTATTAATGCTTTCATGTAAGGTTACATAAGTCATTATCGTACTGAACAAAGTTTGGCAATGTTCGTAAAACTCCTGAGGGGTCTTATTTCCTTGTGAAGCTAAAGAGAGGTCTCTATAGAGTGCTGTTTCGTCACGCTGGTCTGAAAAATTATTTATTAATGATGTTCTAATACCTTCCCAACTATCGGGTATACCATTAGAATTTATAATAGAGGCGGCAGAACCTGTTATCTTATTAAGAATACCGTTTAGAACACACAAATTAGATAACTGACATTCCTCTGCCGGGTTCATATACTGTCCTACAATCTGATCGCATATCCTTATAAATCTAGTCAATACATTTGGGTTCCCGTCGAACTCGGGGACCATACGGAGAATTTTATAAATTGAATCTGTGTCCATATTGACGTCACTTAAAGTACTGTCACTAACTAAATCTCTAAGATTATCTATAGTATTCCGTCGAGCCACGCGCGATGCCGGCTCCCGGTGCTTAGGATTTTTTGGATGAAAAATCTTGAAAAACAAACTTGACTAGGACTAAAAAGGAAAGCAACACAATTGAGTACTAATTCAAGTGTACTTACATATACTTCATTATCTGGTTTTCTCTTGAATCAATGTCTGGATTCGCCTTCGGAAACTGCAGCTGGATCGTAGATTCTGGATACTCGGTAACGGTGCTTGATAGCCGCCCGGGCGACACGCGAACGCGGATATCGATATGAGATGTCCCTAAGGTTCGCGAACCGGCCCGCGAGTATCCTACCGACTGCGCCAATTACGATTTCTGCAGTCGAAAGACTTAAAAAAAACCAAGATTAAATTAAACTAATTTATTAAAATAAAACTGTTACATTAATTATTAAAATCTAATTAGCCTAGCGCCTATTTCGAAGTATGAAATTGGAATGACAATAAAATGTTATATTCTAACTTTACTGGAATTCACAAAGTGCAAGCGCAGCATGCAGTTTCCGTCGAAGCGCCGATCGGTGTCACAAACGATATTTATGCTTTAATTAACATGTCAGCGATTCTCTATGGGTAGCACCGCGTAACAAGCTCATGTACCTATATGCCATGAAATTCAATAAACTTACTTTTATTTTTTATTTATTTATTTTATAATATTTTTCAGAAATTGGCGTGCGCTTTACTACAACTTGCCTGATATTAAGCAGCCCAGTATACCGATTCATTCATGATTACGACTGATTTTCGGTAAGAAGGTCGCAGTGTATATAGGCTGCACGTGGTTAGAAACCATATAGGAGCAACAATTCCGACCCACCCTCTCTGCACAGTGTCACCAGACATTGCACCGGAACAAGGCAAGGCCGCTTGGCGGTGTGGTTTTATCTGATGTGTGGTCACTAACCGTGTCTGTCAGGTGGCGTGAACGATGTCTGAATAATCAAAAATTGACCACCAAATAACTGTACCTAAACTGTACTAAACTGTACCTTAGTTAAAAAAAACTGTACCTAAAACAATTTAATAATAAAGAGTTTTGTACATAGCTTAAGGCAGATGTAATGAATAATCATGTTATAAAATATTATATCCTATTATTTCACAATTAATTAAAAAGAAGTTATAATTTTCCTTCCTGTTCATATTATGCATTTATCATAATATTCTATTATATTGTATTACGAAAAAACAAGCGCCTGTTGAAAATTGATCGGCAAACATACGTTAGTCGTTGAAATCATTTAAATGATCAGTAAAACTTTTTATTGTTGATTTGACAAATATCAAGAGTGATTTAGATTGTTTTATAGGCAGTTTTATGAGGTACCGTTTTGGAACAGTTTATTGATATGTGTACCAGATCATAAATCCCACACGTTGGGGCGATACACGACTGTACGCGCCAACCCGACGTCAGAACGGCGTGTCTATGTACCTATCTATTTATTAATAAATTGCTTTAGGTACAGTTTTTTTTAACTAAGGTACAGTTTAGTACAGTTTAGGTACAGTTATTTGGTGGTCAATTTTTACAATTCAGACATCGTTCACGCCACCTGACAGACACCACTAACCACGGCCGAAGCCTAACGCCGGTTCTTCTTCTTTTCTCCTACTTTATTATTTCTTCTCGTATTTAATATGTATAGTATAGCCCTTACGGTGCAGATATACTACCACAACAGCTTATAGCAGTATTGTGGAGCTGCGGAAGAGAGATGCCGCTATACAATGTGTAGAGCAACTTCTCTTTCGTGCAACTGCAAGAATAATACTTTAAGGTGTCATGGTACGGATGCAGGTTGTATACCAATAAAACAAAATGATTTTCCAAAATTATTGTTTTAATAAAGTATGCTGTGTCTGCATACTAACCCCCGTATTCATAAACGTATTTTAAGCTCATTATAGCTAAAATAGACTTTAATTCGTTTGTCTATAAACATTTATTCATTTCAATTCAATTTAATTTATTTGCGAAAAATGGGTATATACCTACAAAAGTTATTACAGTTTTATCTAGGTGTCACCATTGTTCAGCTTCGTTTAAGCATGCAAATTCACTCTATGACAAGAATTTCATCACCAATAAACATATGTCTAACATTATACTAAAAGTAATACACACAATGTCATACATTTACGGCACAATAAAAAATAATGTCAAAAGAGGTACATAATAAATAGTAATTATCATAATTCATAGTAATAGTCAATTCAAATAAACAATAATAATAAAAATTTTAATAATCAAAATTTGTCAGCAAGATATTCTTTGACTGAGTAATTTTTGAGTAAGGAAATTCTTTAAACTAATAAGATAGAGAAAAAGTCCATTTTAACTAAAGAGTCATAACTTTTTTATGAATAAGACCGTTACTCAATAAGTTATTGTACAAATTTATTGAAATAAAACTAGTTTATAACGGATTATAGCGGATTTTCACTTCAACCCTTTTTAGTGTCCCACTGCTGCGCACGGGTCTTCTCTCAACTATCTTACGAGTCGAGAGAGTTTAGGCCATAATCCACACACGCTGGCTAAGTGCGGGTTGGTGGATGTCAGATGTACTCAAATGATTAGTTCTTAGATAGCCGGTTTCCCCACGGTGTTTTCCTTCACCGATATTGAGCAGAGGCGATGAAACAATTCACACAAAGATTTTTCTAACGCGAAGCCCGTACCGCTGCGCTACCGCTGCTCATAGCGGATTTTATCGCGGTTTAATTGACATTCCACAGTCCACCTGTGACCATATAGTGTGAAAAGACTTTGAAACGTTGGGATATAAAAATCTAAAATAAACCGCGATAAAATCCGTTAAAAAGTAGTTTTATTTCAATGTGTGATATTCGCGTTAATCTAAGACAATACTATACTAATTTACTCAAAAACTCTTTGTTACTAAACCCTTAACATCTGTTGCAGTTTAACAATACGATTTTGTTACAAGTGATCAGTGATGAGCCATCTTATACATGACACCTTCATAAAAACCATCTTTGAGGGAAAGATAGAAGGAAAGCGTGGAAGAGGAAGGCCAAGGATAAGCTATAAGAACCAAATAAAGGACAAGGTTCGTGTCATGTCGTATAGGGAAGTGAAAGAAGCTCCTCTAGATCGAGACAAATGGAGAGAACTTCACAGATGCACCGAATTACCCTTAAATTAAAAGAAGATTAGTCGAAGAACTCGAGCCTAGTGCTACACACGTTTCTCGAAACTTATTTCATGTCCTTTGATCGGCATCATTGTAAATCCAATTTCATTTATTGTTTTAGATATATCAGCACTTAGCATATAATTACGAACCAAATGCACAACAGCTACTTTCATCGAGCTGATTCCGTAAGTTTTTCCTGTAAAAGTTAAACTAAATTAGTAAGCACAATTATTGTATAGGGTTTCAAGGATTTGGAAGGTATTTTGGGGGCTGAGTCACCTCCGTCCGTGGGTGTACACCTTTAATTGAATCCCCACACGTGGTCCCCGGGAGGTGCAAATCGGGTGACAATCATCTGGTGGTAGGCTTCACCCGTGGTTAGTGACCACCCACCAGACAAAGCCGCACCGCCAAGTGGACTGGCCGTGTTCCGGCGCGATGTCTGATGACACCATGCAGAGAGGGTGAACCGGAATTATAGCTCCTTTAAGGTTTCAAACCATAAGGAGGCTCATTCCAGTGTCACCTTCTCACCGATAATCATTCGTAATCACGAGTGAATCGGTATATTAGGCTAACGCGTTCCATCGTAGCCTACATCATTGCTTAAATCAGGCAAGTTGTAGTCAAGCGCTAATGAGAAATAAAATTGACACGTGGTAACTGAATTCGGGGCCATATCCCACAAATTTGTTTGCATCCTTACTGTCTAATCTACTAATTCAGAACCGCACTCAGTGAACAGATGTTAATTTTACTTTTCATTTTTGATTTCGTAGGAATTTTAGAAAGCGGTTATTTATCTATCTAAACAATACCTACTTTTCACATTTTTAGTGGTGCAGCTACACATTTCTCGAATTTTTCTAAATCCTTATAAAATTCCACTAAATTACACCTTACAAGGTATAGTCCGTTTGATTAAACCAGTGCCGCTGTTTTTACGTAAATTGTTCAAAATCTATTAAATAAAATTTCTATGTCACAATGTTTCTTACCGTACTCCTTCGAAACGGCTTCACTGATTTTTACCAAATTTTATATGCGTATTCAGTAGGTCTGAGAATCGGCTAATCGGATTAGGGTTGTTCACACATAATTTTTTTTTAAATTTTTGGACGAGATTTTTGTTTTTATTTTTGTATAATGTGGCATTAAAAAATACATACGTATTACATTAGTAATACGCGGTACGAAGTTCGCTGGGGCAGCTAGTATCTAATGCTATAGATTTGAAACGCAAACGCATTTTATGACGACGGTACTTTTGAAGTTAGCCAAGATTGCAGTCCTATTCTTATTTAAAATGCATAGTACACCATAATACACACCGATACAGCTCCTTTTCCCAAAACTAAAGCTGGCCAGCTTGTGAGTGTGAGGCGACGAAAGGTCGAGCCAACGTTCAGGTTTAAACAATTCACCATCTGCTAATCCGTGGCGGTTTATTCCATGAAGTATTAACCCACAGTTCGTTCCAGCACGAAGGGTATAATTTTCTGAAATTATATGGAACAATTAAATTATACTGAAATAGTTATTAGAAATCAATATTATGTACATTAAAATATAAATTGAATTATATTGGTTCTAGTTATAGTGTTCTAAATCAGATGATTGTGATAAAACATCAATGCCGCGCCATTAATGAAATTTACAATCTAGGTTAGAACTACTTAACGTGCGCAGAGGCAGCTTCAGCTTAACTACATACACACATGATTACAGTAGCTAGTGAAAATTCTACAACAGACACACACACGAACACGCTCACGCCCACGCGCCTGCTATGGGAGGAACGGTTCAGAGCCCAGCAATGTAGGCACATCACGTGGGCGCGCGCACTTATTTTCCCACGATCTCTTTCACAGTCACAGAGAATGGGAGGCATAAATGCTCCTCTTCCTTTCTTTTTGTTCTGAAGGAGGTGCTGATTTTTAAGAGCTAGGTACTAAATAGTACAATTTAGGTACATTATTTTGGTAAATGGTATAATTTAACACGTTAAACGTCCTCATACAAAATGTTTACATTTCCTTGTGCGTCCCACATATAACTTCAATCTTTATAATAATATGTGCAGTTAAAAACGTCGATAATAATAAATGGGCTTGGAATCCAACGTCAAGAAGAGGATTTTTTTAAATGAAATATTTTTGCCAAAACAAATAAAAAGAGTTCTTTACTGGAAATACTTAGATATTTCATTTCAGTAGGTGCTTTAACAGACTCTTGCACTGAGATAAACTCTCACTACTAACTCACTACTTACCTTAGCTAAATTTCCTTTAGTGCAGGTACCTGGTCGTTGCGTAGTGACCCGTATACGGGGCACGGGCGTGTGGAGCTAGTTCATAGTGACCCATGTATGTGGCACTGGATGTTGAACGTGTTAATACACCCACCATTTTGACTCACACGGAAAAATTCTGTACTTACTTAGTTTTACTTCTTGATCAATATATCTGATTACTAATGGAACAGGCGTCATCCATCGGAGTGATTCCTTTATCACGGCTTCTGTGTAGACTAGTTTAGGCAAATCTTCTTTTTCAACGTCCCTGTCTTTACCGATCACGTTCATTATTCTGTAATTTGTTATCAGTTTAGAAAGATTTTTTTTTTACACACACGGTCATCTGATCCCAAATTAAGCAGAGCTTGTACTATGGAAACCAGATAACTGGTAATATTATACTACACATTATACTTTTCTTTTGTAAATATATACTTAAATATAGATAATTACACCCAGACACAAGACAAACAGACATATTTATACAAATGTTTGTCTCGGGTGGGAATAGAACCCACGACCTGCGGCGTGAAAAGCAAGTATATTACCGACCACGCCACCGGCCCGTCAAATGATTGATATGTCTTAGTTAATTTAAACCAAAAATGTTGATGGATTTCGTATAATTTCTCAGTGCGAGTCCGATATGTAGTAGTTTTATGACTAGCGAACCCAGCAGACGTCGTCCAAAGCAATGCCATCTAACAAATATAACCACCCAAATATAATCGGGGCGGTTCATGAATAACCCTAGTATTCATAAGCTCATTATAGCTAAAATAGGTTTATAATTCGATTGTCTTTGTCTGTCACCTTGATATTTATACTAGTAAGAAAGAGACAAAGATCATTTTAACTAAAGAGTCATATATGATTTTTATGAATTAGACCGTAAGTGTTTTTCCTTCGGCTTTCCTTTTATAAAATCTCGCCCAGTTTTTGGCCTTGAACTCTTCATAATGTTTAAGCCTATTTAGTCGATAACTTCTTTCTTTCTGAATTTTACTTTTTTTTTAATGAACTTCAAGGAATATTCTAGAAAAAGAATTAGCGAAATCGGTTCAGTCGTTCTCAAATTTTGCGCTTAGCAACACATTTTGTGATTCATTTTTATGGTATAGATAGAAGATTGGCCAATACAAAGCATTTGCTGACGCTTTTGTCACCAGCTCCAGGAATAATATTTTGTACAAAAGGATATTAAAAAAAAAAACTACTAACTCTTGGTATATTTTGTCCTGTACTTCGGCATGAGACCCGATGCATAGCAGAATATAAACTGCTGAACTCCAAGAAGTATCAAATGAAGCCCCTATTGTAGTGTCGACTTCATTTCTGAATTCCTCTTCAGTTAACGCTGAAATCCCTGGAATATCTTGGAAAATATCGATAAAGCATCTAAATCCTTGTTTTGTTACATCTGAGGATGATTTGAGGGGATCTTCTTTACTTTCTTTCACATTTTTTATCACCTAAAATCATTTTTGTGAAAAATAAACATTGCAACATTATTTTAAAATTAATATTTCGCCTGATAAATATGATCTAATCACAATTTAGCAACATGATGTGTCTTTGTTACGACGTCAAATATTTAGTGAAACATTACGTTTTAATACTGATTTAATATTTATAATTCAAATTCTGTATTGCGAACTAAGGGTACAGAATTTCTTTATTGCAAACTAAAAAAAAAAAACAAAATAGTTTATTACCAAAAGATTACAGCAAACAAATTTTTCCGTTGGCCCCACACTAGGCAAGCCTGTCCTGTGGGTGCCATCTACGCTTACAATTTATTTTACTTTAAAACTCATTGAACATAATAATAATAATAATAATAAATAATTAATTTATTTATGTACTTAACTAAGTTACCATTTGAATAATTTGTTCAACGTTACCTACTACAATATCTCGTGTTCGTCAGAATGGCTCACGGTAAGTCATAAAATCGAATGAAATGTTAATAAATAAATAAATAAATAAATATTCATAGCTATAAGTAGTTACAAACATTATCTTAGTTAGCATCGTGTAACGTCGGGATCTAAAATCTAAAATAAACCACGATAAAATCCGTTTTATTTCAATTAGTTAGCATTAATTATAAGCATGTTTTGTAGGTTTTCAGTATATTAATTAACATTGACTACTAAACAAAGTCATTGAAATCTAATTATTGTAAACAATCATTATTTTTATTTTGTAAGTCGTTTTGTCATGTCAGTAGTTTATTTTGACTGAAACACAGGATTACCTAAATTCAGGCACATACCTACCTATTTTGTTATGTAGGTATTTTTATAAGAATTGGCTCATATTTGCCTATTTGTTTTATATATTTTTTTTATAATTTTTTATTATTATTTTGAATAAATTATTATTTATTTATTTATTTAATAGCGAAGCAAAAACATTTTGTAGTTCCACCAATAAAACGCCTCCAACCTGACATGGTAGGCCTGGCATCGTTCAGTAATTGTACGCCTACGTATATTATCACAGCAACAGTCGTAAGTAACATTGCTGTGATAATCCGCGCAGGCGTACATACTGCATGGAGATTGATGCCCTTGATTTGACTGTTAGCAAAGATGTCAATAACATGTTATGTTATTTTATTTAATTACCAATAAACTACTAGTATAAAAATAAAAAGCATAACAATATTAAAAAACACGAGTAAAATACCTATGCAAATCACTGAAATAAAAATGGACAGGAGAGAATGAGAGAAAAAAGTGAGAAATGAACCAGAATAATAACAAAGTGGTACTCCAGGGTTGGTAATTGGAATAAAGGTCGACAAACAAGGCTGGGAAGATGACCTCAAAAGAGTTGCCGAACCAGAGTAGGTCAGAGTTGGTCATCAACGGAGCTCGTTCGCGTGATTAGTCTGCTTACGACCACGACTGAAAACCGTCTCGAAACGCCGAATGAAAGGTGTTATCATAATCCAAGTACCTCATTCTACTTTTAACAAACTTTAGTTACCTACTGTTGGCGACTCACTGGAACGCGGCCTCTTTTGTATTATTTTTATTTTATATGTTTTAACTGACGTTTTCATATCAATTATTACTTCTTACATTTTTGCTCTGTGTACATGTGCTGTACTAGAATAAAACTATATTTTACCACCTTCACCCCTTATTTCCTCTAATTTAGGCTTTCGCTCCTCACCACGTACCTTATCAGTTACCTCGTGAAGATACTTGACCAATTTTTGCTCTTTGTGTTTATGCCCTAATATCTTGTATAAAAAGTCAATGTGTAGCCATACGCGGCATATTTTTTGTACCAATAAGTGCGATAAATCTTTGATAGATTTTGATATGTTTTCCATCTCATGTACACTCAGCTTTGTCCCATAGGTTGACACTGTGAACAAAAATCGTTTCAAGTTTTTCAATTCTATCATCACTTTTCTATGATATCCAAAACAGGTTAAGAGCAAGTGAAACTCGTACTTTGAGGGTTTTGTTTAATATTAGGGGAGTAAGTAGAAAGTTTTGAGTAACTGGTAGATATAGTATTGTCTTAGATTTACGCGAATAAAAAAAAAAGTAGTTTAAAAAGTAAAAAGAAAAAAAAAGTAGTTAAAAAGTAGTTTTATTTCAACTGTTAGATAGCTTCTCCCGTGACTCTTTTCATCGATTTACCTATACAACTTTAATATTCACTTCAACTCTTTTTACTATGAGCACATCGGCAAATATAAGTACCCCGAAAAGAAAGGATCTATCTTCATGCAGCATAAACTTGATAGTTCAGAGGCATCATAATGTAAAGCCCCCTTATTCATAAACGTAAAAAAGCATAAAATAGCTAATATAGGTTTTTAATTCGTTTGTCTTTGTCTGTCATGACATTTTGTGACTGTACAAGGTCTACTCTTGAGATGAGTGTTGAAACAGTTATTTATTTCATTGTAATTAGCTATGTTTATAAGGTGTTACGTACTGCAAGATGTTTCCATTAGAATTCTCCCCAGCTCCGGTAAAATGTCGATTGGTCCATTCCCGGCATATTGCTTAAGATTTTCCACCAACTTTTTGTACTGTGAGTTAAAAAGTCCGAGGAAATTGTTCACGATTTGCAAATTGAATGCTGGGTTCATGAGCTTTCGATGCGACTTCCAGGTGTCACCTAAGTTTTGACAAAACATACAATATTATACCAACACTAGCACCTATCTAGTCCGTTCGTAGTCCAAAACGTAGTCGGTATGTGTCGCTGGATACCCACTTATTGGAATTTCTTTCCTTTTTTATTCTTGGGTAAAAGTAGTAGAAATGAAAAAAGAAGAAAGAAAAAACATTTATTGGAACGAAGTTCCTTACGGAAGGCTTGGCGGGGATAGGGATTTTGCTGCGCGACCGAACTGAAAAAAATGTGATAGTAAAACCGTAAGAAAAAATGCGTGGAATAAAACAGTTAAATGAGACGTGCGCAGGCGCGACAGTCGCATACACAAGCGAGTAGTGTATAATACATTTCAAAAATAGAAAAAAAAACACGCAAAAAGAAAATAAAAACAAGTAAAACAGATAAAAAAGAAATGAAAAACAAAAGAGTATCAGTGTGACCCATCAGTGTCAAATTACATACTATAGGCCGACCGTTTAACTCGCGTATCGCCTATCGCCAAGATTCTGACTCCTCAAGCTGCACAGACAATGATGATGATTCAAGCGATATGGATATTAGTGACGAATAGTCTTACATTACTTTTATCTGTGGTTAAATAGTTCTTTAGGAGATTTAATTAATGTTTTATGACTTTGTACCTCAGATGGCGATACGCGAGTTAAACGGTCGGCCTATAATATTACTTGTCTCATAAATAGTAATATTTGTGTGATAACAAACAATAATGTGATCTACCGTAGAGTGTGTCAAGTGCCTACTGTGGGGCTGGAGGATCACGTCGAAGTCACCAGTGTAGGGACTAAAGGATCGGGTGGTAGAGCCTCCAGTGAGGCGAGAAGATCTTCTGGCCGAGCGAGGTGTAATGCCCGGCGACGGCGGTCCCTGTGTTTTCTTTGCTGATGACCTAACCCAATTAGCCGGAAGAGCCTTTATTGGTTCACCGGACTTTTTCGGTGAGCCGTCCGAGGACGGTCGAACCGATGGTCCCTAACTGTTCTTGTCGGGGAATATGTATATGCTAATCGTCGGTGAAACTTTGCTTGTGCGATTCAGGATTGCTATGAAGTAATGTCTCTTGAGTGGCGTTAGGTATGTGACGCCACCCCTACCGACAGATTACAGCCTATCGTGAAATCCCTACTAATATTATAAATGCGAAAGTAACTCTGTCGTTACGCTTTCCCGCGTAAACTACTGAACCGATTTTGATGAAATTGGGTATGGAGGTAGTTTGAGACCCGAGAAAGGACATAGGATAGTTTTTAACTTTTTTTTTTAGTTTTTTTTTTAACCGACTGCGCAAAAATAAGGTAATGTTTTGGCGCGATAACCGTCATACACGCGGGCGAATCCGCTGTCGGAAAGCAAGTGACTCATAAGTGATATAGTTTCAAACTTACCATCACGAGTAATTAGTCCTTGCCCCATCCACGCTTTCAAAACATCTATCATAAAGTTCTTTTTAGGGCATGCATTAGACACCGTCAAAGCATCTTCGGGATCAGTTATAACTAAAATGAAACGATTTTAAATAAATATAACTAAATCAAAACAAAAGAAATCTCCGATACAAAGCCTTCGCTTTGCTTAAGAGAATCGATTGAATCTGCATGAAGATAATACGAAATTTAAAAAAATAAGCGTATTATTATTTATTATTAAACGGATTTTATCGCGGTTTATATTAGACTTTAAATCCAGACGTTTCAAAGTCTTTTTGGACTTCATGGTCACAGGTGGACTGAGGTATTTGACGTCCAAAATTATGAATCACAATTATACTGACTACCTACAAAAACAAACAAAACCAACTCTGAATTCAAGACACTACTGTGAGCTCAGTTTGTTTAAATCGAAACGCAACTTTAATAATTATGTTTGTAGGTAATCAGTAATTGTAATTAATAATTTTGGACGTCAAATACCTCCACCCGTGACCATGCAGTTTAAAAAGACTTTGAAACGTCTGGATTTAAAATCTAAAATAAACCGTGATAAAATTCGTTTTAAAATAGTTTTATTCCAATCATAAAAACTTAGTTCCTTTTAGACCTTTCGTTCCCCTTTCATCAATCGTCCATCATCCTCTTTCCTCTTTCAATGAGTAAATAAAACTTACAGTAATAAATTGAGCTTCCCAAAAACGTAGTCATTACACCACCGTGCTCTGTACAATATGACGAGGCCTTCTCTTTAAGCTCCATTATATCTGAAAATAGATGATAGGTCAAAAAAGAGGGTATTGTTTTTATTTTTACGTGTATTTAATCATTTCCTTTGCCTTTTAGAACTTTGTAGAATCTATTTTGGTCCTATTCTAATTATTAAATCTGTCCTTGTTTTTCCTTTCAATTTCTACTAGAAGATACTAGAAATTCTAATTCTAAATTTTTAATAAAATCTGTAATGTACAGTGTGAGGCGAGCCCTCAGACCACACGGCTACGTGGCTTGTTGCATAAATTTCAAATTTCTTGAATAGTTCTTTCTCCAATCATCTGTGCATAGATACGTCACTTTGTTTACAGTTTGACTTGTCTGTTTTCACGCAGAGCTGTCATCCGTTACATTATGTACTTCGAGAAGGAAAAATATGGCGTCTTAGAACGTCGCAGTTTTAGTTAAAAACTTATATACTTATTTAAACTTGACACTGGGAAAATTGCGGAATAATTTCTGCAGAGGCCATCATTAAAAGAAGAAGAAGATTATGTACTTCAAACTCAAAAAAAAAATTAGTCCCTCACATCGAGCTCTTTCATTTGATATGTCACTGGTACCGAGTAGGAAGTCAAAACTTTCGAAAGCTACTCTGGATCTCATGAAAGAAAGAGTGAGGCAAAAACCCACCCGTTTCTCAGTCAGAGCGACAAGATCTAAACAAGAAGATTGGCAAACTAGTAAGATACGATCGACGCGCAAATACTCGCTCCATTGGACAGGCGAAAGAGCGAAACAGGGGTCCAAGGTATTAGTCCAATCTCTTGGGAGAAATCATCTGACGAATATAACGAAATCTAGTGAAGTTGTAGCGTCTTTATATGCTTTGATGATGATGCTCGTAAATATGGACCAAATTAACATCAAACGTCAAGACTGACAGTTGACGCCGTTGGAGTAAATGTCAACAAGAAGTCGTTTTTCTCTCTTTTTTTCAACCAAGATAAAGCCCTCCTAACGCACAGTTGTTTCAATTTTTATTTTAAAGGTGTGATGCGGAATTGTGGAAACGGACATGTTAGACTCTTAATAAAATTTGTATATCCCCGAATAAGTCTCCGGATACAACGTGCGTTTTAATGGATAGATTGATAAAACTGCTTGGGACCGAGTCTTTTAACGGTTTCATATAGAATCGCAGAACAAATAAATTACCTTACCTGTGTTAAAGTTTCCCATAAGAAGACGGGTGTGACCAATGATGGGTAAAGCGCCAGGATATATAGGGGGTAAAGGATGTTCAAAAGACTTTCGGAAACCATATTTCCATAAAAAAATACTTAACACAAAACTTGTAAATAATAAAATTATAAACCACATGTTAAGTTTGCGTATCGAAATTACTGACCAAATATTTTTTTACGACAACTATTTATAAAGAAGTTTTTACTAGTGACCGACCGAAACTTTGGTTTCGGTTACGGTTTCGGCAAGTGTTTGCAGAAAAATGCAGTTTCAGTGCCATTTTCGGTTTTGGCAGAAAATGTGCCGAAACTTTTGGTACCACCGAAACTCAGTATTCGTGAATTGTCGTGCATCATTTGGCTAGCTTCGAGACTTAGACTTCGAGATTAGGTTAAAGAGGCGACAGAACGTAATCGAGAACGTAAAATATTCACTCAGCAGCTGGGAAGAAGCTACCTGACGAAGCTTTGTGGTTAAAGCCAGAATTTTCCGACTTCCAAACTTATGGAAAATTATCCAGGCAAAATCGTACTGGCCGTAAAACAACTGAAAAACGGAAAAACCCCCTGTGAGGACGAAGTAACGTTAGAACAGGCAGGAGGTGCACCTGGCAGGCATCCGTTAGTAGCCTGGGCAAGCAAGACCCCGCAGTCTTCAGTTCCAAGTGGCCGAACCCGTTTTACCCACTAAAACCCCTAACTAAAAAATATAAAGAGTACCTTGTCATCGCCCTTGTTGCGGTGGACGAGCACTCCGGCACTTGGTGTGTCGGATGCTGCAGAGGAGCACGGTGTTTGCTTCTTTCTCTTGCTTCGCTCGCCGCTTCCTTCTCAGCCATGATCTCGTTACAAAATGACGTGATTTCCGACCACGCCTCCTGATTACATGACCACCGATTCGAACGCGGAGAGCTCCGCACCAGTCACCGAGACTAAACTACGCTATGAAGACCACATAGGGCACTCGCCCAGCGTGTGCAGCGCTGTATCCTCCAAAAGCCCACAACGGTGGCACCTGGGTGTCTCCAAAACACCCGTGGCTCTAAGTACCTGCGTCTTTTGGAAGTCGATGTTGCCGTGACGCTTCTTCAGCCACTTTAAGAGGACGGATCTTGTCTCTTATTATTTATATTTGTCTTTATTTTTTATCTCGGAGCTATGGAGCTCCGGACTTTTAAAAGGCGTGCATGGGGCCGAAGCCAACACGTAGAGGCCCGTTAGACAATTTTGCTCTAAATGTAATGTGGCACCAACCGACGATTATCCCTGTTCGCACCATATAGGTACAACAAAGGACAATCCCCGGTTAGAGCAGGACTATTGCAGAATATAGGAACTAAAATCTAGGTTATGGCGGTGGGTGCTAATGGATTGGTAACTAGGACTATGGATGGACTATATATTATTATATTATTATTATTTATATTATTATTATGTATGTCTTTTCTTATCTCGGAGCTATGGAGCTCCGGACTTTTGGAAGGCGTGCGTGGGGCCGAAGCCAACACGTAGAGGCCCGTTAGACAATTTTGCTGTAAATGTAATGTGGCACCAACCGACGATTATCCCTGTTCGCATCATATAGGTACACCCAAGGACAATCCCCGGTTAGAGCAGGACTATTGCAGAATATAGGAACTAAAATCTAGGTTATGGCGGTGGGTGCTAATGGATTGGTAACTAGGACTATGGATGGACTATATATTATTATATTATTATTATTTATATTATTATTATGTATGTCTTTTCTTATCTCGGAGCTATGGAGCTCCGGACTTTTGGAAGGCGTGCGTGGGGCCGAAGCCAACACGTAGAGGCCCGTTAGACAATTTTGCTGTAAATGTAATGTGGCACCAACCGACGATTATCCCTGTTCGCATCATATAGGTACACCCAAGGACAATCCCCGGTTAGAGCAGGACTATTGCAGAATATAGGAACTAAAATCTAGGTTATGGTGGTGGGTGCTAATGGCCAATCCAATAACTAGGACTATGGATGGACTATATATATTATTATTATTATTTCCTACCTACCGCTTAAGGTCAATCTAATTATTTTGGAGAGGAAACTTTCGAGTACCTACTTAGTATATCTACTATTAGTATTTAAAGATACTAATATTATCTTTTTAAACATCAATTATTATTTCTTTTGTATTTTAGAAATTTTGTAATATTAGATTAAGGTTCGGTTTCGGTTTCGTTGTCGGCCGATACTGATTCGGTTTCGTATGAAAATCCTATTTCGGTCCGACACTAGTTTTTACTATGTTTTTATTTCTTGGTTTGTTTTTATGTTAGATACTACCTCAACACTGCGGCTTTGCCCGCGCAAAAATTGTCCAGCGTACACACGCGGCATTCTTTTATCTTACATTCGTGTCAATCTATACCATCCATTTTAATCTGAATTAGTGTTCCTGGGGGATCAAACAGTGGTCTTTCGAGGGAAGGTCGCCGTCTTCTAGTTGCGCTTTTACTGCCCGTGGAGTTTGGAATTGCCCGACCGCCATTTCAACAACCATTACGCCGCAAGCATGTTGGAGGTTACATGTAGCACAAATCCATCACGAGAACGATATTTATATCTGAGCGAGTCCATTCCCTTATTCCTTATCATTTCTGCCTTCTTTGGAAGAACTTGAAGAAAGAATAAAAGAACACTTTCTTAGTGACCACTGATAGGCAGACAAATCATTAGTATATATTTATTTTGTATATATTGTATAATATATCTAAGTACATAGTATGTCATGTTAGTATGTAGGTATATGTATGTATTTAAAGTTTTCTTTTTGTTGTGCACTTCTACCCTTTCCACAAGTTTTCTCTTCTAGAGGTTTGCTGGTAGAAAATTCATAATTGAATTAAGCTCGCCTGTGTACATTGTTGTTTCCTATTTATAATTGTATATGTAAGTGTTTTGTGTACAATAAAGAATAAGAATAAGAATAAGAATAAGTAGTGCTATCGTGGATAACGTAACTTTGGTCTCTTCATACATCGTTAGGCTACTTTTTCCAGCTTAGGTATATTATTGCGACAAACAGAAAAACTTACAAACATATCAGTGTCTTCAATCCTTATGCTTAATCTTAAAATAACTACAAACAAAACAAAACAAGTTTACTCATATGAATCATCTTGTTTACGCGTGCGTTAGGCGCACTAACCTGCTTAATTATTTTATTTTTTATTCTGCAATAGGCTTGCGCTTGACTACAAATTGCCTGATGTGAAGCAATGATGTAGTGTACGATAGGACGCGCCTGCTCAATATTTTTTTTTTATTATTTTTTTATTCTATAATAGGTTTGCGCTTGACCACAACTTGCCTGATGTGAAGCAATGTTGCAGTCTACGATGGAACGCGCTTACCTAATCAATACCGATTCACTCGTGACAGGTAGATTATAGCTATCGGGAAACAGAGATGCCGGCAACGAATTCCACAACTTGGCAGTTCGCACAATAAAAGTGGAAGCAAAGCGCTTTGTGTGCTCCAATATACCGATTCACTCGTGATTACGTATGATTTTCGGTGGGAAGGTGGCAGTGGAATGAGGCTCGATATGGCTAGTTAGTTATCGGAAGACTCTCAAGACATCTACGCTTAGCGAGCTGAGCTACTATGCGTTTCAAATAAGAATAGGACTGGACTCGCGGCTAACTTCATATGAAAAACCAAGCAAAAGTAGCGTCAGCATAAAATATCAAACCACAGACAATAATATTATGTTAAAACGTTGTAAAGGACACTGCATCAACATCAATGGCGAGTACCTCTCACACTTGCGAGATCCTCACAGAGCATTGGTCTCCGGATGCATTGTGAGAAATCAGCCAGGTCATTCAGCATGTTTTGTAGATCCTGCAGCGTTTCAGCCATAATCACAATGTCGTCTGCAAATCGCAAGTGTTAAAGGTAGGTATATTTTTTGGACATTGATATTGATGCCGCGTCCTTTACAACATGAAAAGGTTTTCTTATTACCTTTAGTATTTTACCACCAGCTTTAAAGAGCTCAGTAGTAATGCCGTCCTCTCCCCAGGGGCCTAAACTGTATTACAGACACAGGCGCCTTCCTCTTAGTACTTAATCTATTACACTTTGTTGGTGTTTTAGTGGACACATTAACAGATACATTAACAGGAAATGTGTGTGTGTGCGTGTGTTTGTGTGTGTGTGTGTGTGTGTGTGTGTGTGTGTGTGTGTGTGCGTGCGTGCGTGCGTGCGTGCGAGCGTGCATGCGTGCGTGCGTGCGTGCGTGTATGCGTGTATGCGTGCGTGCGTGCGTGCGTGTATGCGTGTGTGCGTGTGTGCGTGTGTGCGTGTGTGCGTGTGTGTGTATGTGTGTGTGTGTGTGTGTGATTCTTTCAAAAATTGACCAAAACCTGTCACGATCTCGTTTTGGCTTGGCAGATCTGCCCTAACGTCTTGTTTAAAAAGGGCTACCAGTACTTGAGTACAGATAATACTAAAATGTTATGATTATGTGGATACAAAATTTGACTGCTTTTTAGTAGGTACTAGTACGTAGGTTAGTAATGAATGCTCTAAATATTTGATTAATGGAATGGCCCAGCGGTATCCTTTGAAACATAAGGTTGCGGGTTCCATCCTTAGCCATGGCCACACATCTTTGTGTGATTTGTTTCATCGCCGCTGCTCAATGGTTATGTCAGCATGTGTAAGAACAGATCATTCGAGGACATGTATTGTGTCATCCACAAACCTGCACTTGGACAGCGTGTGTAGATTTTAGCCTAAACTCAGTCAACTCGTAAAGTACTTGGAGCGGACGAGTGCCCAGCTGTTGTGGAACATTAGAAAGGATTGAAGTGATACCTATCGAGTTCCAAGATTTATTTTTCAGTTACAAAAATTAAGTAGATACCGTATGTAGTGATTGTGACTAAACTATTTGAACCAAAATTCAAACTGTTGGCATCAAAATTGGTAAAAGATTTTACTTATAGAACTAACTTTACTGCTAACGCTACTGAACACTAGATGGCGCTGTAACATAAAGATGCCTTTACACCTTTTTAGTCATACGTGAGAAATAACGTGTGCTGAATGGGCGGTCATAAACAAAATTGATCGTGAATGGCATCTTTCTTATTCACATTATCTGTTGCTAGTGATGTCATTGACAGCATAGCATACTTAGATTTTAATATTTGAAGTTTGAACGTACATATTGAACATCACTAGTTTTGCTTATGTGTGTGGTGATTAAAGTTGTTGGTGTTTAGTTTTATCATGTTTTTATCAAAAATGTGTTGATATGAACTTGTATGGAATCAAATAAACGTTTATTTAATGGTAAAGTGCATAGATTACCCTTTCTTTATTATATTAAGTACATAATACGCGGTTAAAAAGAGTTAACATAGGTTATGACTAACGGTTGAAAACATCATCTCATGTTTTTATGTTTTAGCATTGAAATATAGACGCTAGAATGCGGAAAAGATGTTAAACATACGTAATTGTATTCCTTTATTGTTTAATTAGTGTAAATAAGCTCATAGGTTCATAATTATCCAGTAATATTACTTCAAAGAAACCTAAGTGACATTTGAAGCAAAGTTAGGGAGTTTTTGTTATTAAATGACCTCAATGAGGGAGATACTTTGTTGTGGTGATAAATAGCTAATAACACTGTTATTATAAGTTAATTAACTAATAATATGTATTAATTTTTTATGTTTTGATATTTAATACACAACATGTATAAGTGTGTGATAATTAGCTTCTTCAGATAAAGTAAAATTAACTTTGTTTTCCTATACAAAGTAGGACCGAAAACACTAAACTCCCTTATTTATTAAAACTTATTACACAGCATAAGGCTCACTAAATTCCTTACTAATATTATACATGCAAAAATAACTGTCTCTTGTGCTTCCACACCAAATCTACTCTACCAATTTGGATGAAATTTGGTATGGAGATACTTTGTGACTTGGAGAAGGACATAGTATACAACACTGCAGCACTGAAGCAAGTGCAATCGTGCTCAGCAAAATGATGTTGTTATTTACTTTACTATTTTTATTTTGTGTGTGCCTAAATCTGGTGTTTTGTTTTCAGAATGGTTCATCTGGATGTTAAAAAAAGAAAAATGTCCCGTCATGAGAAAGCGAAGAGTGGTTTTGTGAGTGAGAATTTTACATCTAATAAATAACATAACTTTATTATTCTAATAAAAATCCCTCTGTTAATAAAAAAGTATGCTAGAAAATGCTAGAACCACAGAAGCTGGTCCATCGTAGACTACATCATGCTTAACAACAGGCAAGTTGTGGTCAAGCACAAGCCTATTACAGAATTAAAAAAATCACCACCAGACTGAGCACTAAAAATAATATAGTATTGTCTTAGATTTACGAGAATATCACACATTGAAATAAAACTACTTTTTAATGGATTTTATCACAGTTTATTTTAAATTTTAGATCCTGACGTTCCAAAGTCAAAAAGTCTGAAAAGACTTTGAAACGTTGGGATCTAAAATGTAAAATAAACAGTGATAAAATCCGTTAAAAGTAGTTTTACTAAAAATAATACTTGTCTTTACACTATGGTGTGGCGAGCTTACAAAGTTTCCACCAAGATATAAGCTGTCTATCATTTAAAGACATTAGGGTAGCTATAATTAGTGAATTTTAAAAATGCTAAATGATGAAACTGAAGTATAGCTGACGTTTACCAAGCTTCTTAAAGGCTTACAATAGCTAAAATAGATTTATAATTCATTTGTCTGTCTTTGTCTGTCATGTTGACATTTATGCTAGTACGAAAGAAATGAAACACATTTTTATTAAACAGGCATCTGGTTTTTTTTTTTAATAAAACGTGTACTTGGATTATAGACATTCAGAATTGCACAGACTCAAAGAAATATGGCCCCTGATGAACCCAGATTCAATTATTTAGTCGAAATATCATTGAGTTTTGGACAATTCCGTCGGAGCCACACCTTCGTATTAGAGTCTTAAACAAATGAGTTTTAATATTAAGAAATTAATAATGCAAGCATGTACAATTAAATACATATTTATAACTTGTTA
The DNA here is from genome assembly GCA_936450015.1 of Meganola albula. Taxonomy (NCBI): domain Eukaryota; kingdom Metazoa; phylum Arthropoda; class Insecta; order Lepidoptera; family Nolidae; genus Meganola; species Meganola albula. The sequence goes on from OW388171.1 coordinate 4,239,537, forward strand.
CATGTACAATGTTTATGTTCAAAATTAGTATCTACTGCTGAATAATAACTATTACACGCTCCGTCACATTGATATGTGAAGGATAGGTACGGACAGCAAAAAATTATTACATCTTAGCAAAATATTGCCTTTGTAAATAATCACACGCAGTTCAAAATTGACACCATGAACCAATTTCTAACCTCTAACAAAAGAACAAGCGGAAGCAATCTGTGTTTCAAAAAACGCGCCACTTTAATGGTGTATATTTTTCTCGCAGTTAAACACTCGAATGTTTACCTACCTACGTCAAAGTTGATACTTCCTACTAATATTAATAATGCGAAGGTTTGTTTGGATTCACGCAAAATCTACTGGACGTATTTGGATGAAATTTGGCACACAGATAGATTATAGTCTGGAATAGCAAATATGCTGCTTTTTATTCTAATACCAAGCGGGCGGAGGCTGGTAACATACTAACAGCTTCCCAACATCGTGACGCTGCGCTGCTGCGTTATAGAGACGCTGCATTGGAGCGTTTACCGCAGCATTTTGCGTTTCGATTATGAGATGTATAGATAAAGAGAAAAACTACATGCGTCAACACCCTCGCGTAATCCCATCTTTCAAGCACCGCGAGTCAAACAAGTGCTGCTGCCGCATCAGCTGAGAGCGCTGAGCGGCGCAATAACGTAAACCTTACAAGGAATAACATGTTTAAGTCGTTTGGTGATGAGACTCTGGGTCTGAATTTTGCGTTCCAATCCAGAGAGTGCACAGCGATTCTCTTCGTTCTATGGTACCAGACATCTCCACTTTACTGGACGTTTGCACTGCACAATAAAGCATGATGCAAGCATAGTCTTATCTCTTTCTACTCATCTCTAAACGATAGAGATAGATAGTGCTTGCAACATGTTTTCTTGTGCAGTGGAAATTAGGGGTTACAGAATACACGCAGTGTAATACGTTTTAGTTGTGTTACTGGTTGTGAGTGAGGTAGAGCCAGGACTTTCAACATCTAAAAGTTTATCAAGTAATGCCTCTGGTGTTGCAAGCGTCCGTACTCTGCAGTGAACGCTTGCTTGGCGACTTGGTACATAAGTAGTATAAAAAACCAAACCTTTACAGGGACACGTTACGTTAAATCAAATATTTACTTTGTATGCTATCTGTACTAGACGGCTGATAAAATTAATAATCTTTTCACGAGTTTTCAGTCAATTTTCATACGTCGCGCTTGTGTATGTGTTTTGAATAGTTATTTTTTAATAACCCAGTAGCTATTTGTGTAGTGATAGCGGAATGACAATGATATTTACTGATTAAGTGTTTGAAAATTTATATTTTAGTGTAGAATGTGAATTGTTCTTACTCGTCTCAAAATCTTGCAATCAGACGAATGGAAATGTCGCATAGAACCGTACCCTTCGTACGAGTTGTCTATACGAAAGTATTCGATTAAATACTATTAAGTTAAACTGCACATAAATCTACGAATAATTTTGCCTATTCTGTTTCCAATCCATTTTATTCTTCATTTTTCTTTATACTTGAATAGGCTGGCGCTTGACTACAACTTACCTGATGTTAAGCTATGAAGTAGTCTACGATGGGACGCGCCAGCCCAATGTACCGATTCACTCTTGATTACGAATGACTTTCGGTGAGGTGGCAGTGAAATGAGGCTCCATAAGGTTGAAACCATAAAGAAGCAACAATTTCGACTTACCCGGCACCCTCCTATATGGTGTCAAGAGACATCGCACCGGAACACGGCAAGGCCGCTTGGCTGATTGACGTCTGATGGGTGGTCACTAACCACGGCCACCATTTTCTCTGTTATGAAGCCTTTTGAACGAAAAATAATAAATATGTAAACTGATTTTGACAAGTTCAAGACGAACAACGAACTCGTACTAAGGGTACGGGTCCATAAATTTAATGTCGCTTAGCGAGCTATGGAAAGGGTTATGCTCGGAGTTTCTCTGGAGGATCGAATACACAATGAAGTGAATAGTGATCCGACAGAGAACCAGAGTAATCCATATAGCTCACCGGATTAGTAAGCTGAAGTGGCAGTGGGCCGGTCATATGTGCCGCAGAACCGACAACCGCTGGGGCAAACGAGTTCTTGAGTGGAGACCACGGATTGGCAAACGTAGCGTAGGACGCCCTCAGACTAGGTGGAGTGATGATCTCAGCAAGCTGACGATGGCTGCTAAGAGATTAGAGGAACCGCGGGTCGTGCTCAGTGGCGTGCTTTAGGAGAGGCCTATGTCCAGCAGTGAACTAGGATAGGCTAATGATGATGATGATGATGAAGTTTCCCTAACTTTGTCATTGGCAAATAAATTGTCTAAAGCCATTGAAAATGTGAATTATAAGAGGACTAACTGTTTCCGTTGTTAAGGGTATTATTATGATTAAGTTTACGATTAAAACCGGTATTGATAAGCGGTTTAGTATGTTTCATTCATTCGTACCGATATTAACAATGTGATGTTAGTTTGTCAACTTTTTGTTTTTCAACTGGTGGTAGGCTTCGGCAGTGGTTAGTGACCACCCACCAGACAAAGCCGCACCGCCAAGCGGCCTTGCCGTGTTCCGGTGCGATGTCTGCTGACACCATGCAGAGAGGGTGGGGCGGAATTGTTGCTCTTTTAATGTTTCTAACCTTAAAGAGGCTCATTCCATTACCACCTTTCACCGATAATCATTTGTAATCTCGAGTGAATCGGTATACTAGGTTGGCGCGTTCTATCATAGTCTACATCATTGCTTAACATCAGCCTACCTATCTAAGAATAAAAAAATAAAAAATAAACTATTGAATTGATTTTAATGAAATTTTGTTTGTAGATAGTGAAAGTACTAGAGTAAGCAGTAGCGTAGCGTAGCTACGAATTTAACAACCGTGTCAATGATACGGGGACCCAAAAGTTACCCACGTGGCAAAATTCGGAGTAAAATCGGTGGTATTTGCCTAAACCGCAGTCAAGGCGGCCATTGTACTTTACACAACTTTAAAAAAAAGAAGGGTGATATTTTGCCTCGATAAATGACACTCGACTCGCGGTCGGAGTCGTAGGGAGGACTAGTCATAACATAATTGCTTAATCAATTAACCTAATTGATAGAAGGTAGGCAAGTCAGGTCGCCAAAGATAGCGTCTCAAAACAATTGACATTGAAAAATTATGTCGTTTGCTCAACAATACGATTGATTGTCTCCATATTAAACCGTAAAGTCGACCTGAATAGACTAACTAAAATAACTTTAACATATAATATTGTCTTAGATTTACGCGAATATCGCACATTGAAAAAAAAATCTAAAATAAACGGCGATGAAATCGTTGAAAAGTAGTTTTGTTTCAACTTTAAATTAAATTATTTTATTTAATCAGATAACATGATCCATAATGGTTAGTAACAATTGATACGTACAGTACTTATAGTGAGTACAAATTATTTTTTTAGAACGTGTTATACGTATTAAAAATTATTAAGTTATTATTAAATTATTAAGTTATTTAACATAGTTTAAAAAAAACCCTGTAATACCATTAAAATGAACTACAAAGCAAAATTTTTTTTTCGAGATAAATTATTTAGCCATTGTATTTTCAGCGGTTCTTTTTTATTTATTTCCAGAAAAAATACATAATTTAAATAATAATACTAATAAATATTCTGGGACATTAACACACACGGTCATCTGGTCCCAAGCTAAGCAGAGCTTGTGTTATACTTATAATAGATATTTACACCCAGACTCGACACAAACACAAATGTTCATCACTAATGTTTGTCTCGGGTGTGAATCGAACCCACGACCTGCGGCGTGAAAAGCAAGTATCTTACCGACCACGCCACCGGCCCGTCAAAATAATCCAAGTAAATACAATAATATATCCCGCCTAACTGTAAAACAGTTTGTTGACGAGAGAGTCGATCTTGTTTAATTATTCTAGCTTGTAAATAAGTACCTACTACTAGTAATTCTTTCAATAAATATATAGATATATATTTTGATTTGTGTGCAAAATTTGAAATTAATCTGACTTTTTGTAGTGGGTAAAAATTGCTTTCGAATATTCCGTTGCAAACCTACATGTGAAGCTAATAAGAAACGGAAACCTCGAAACATTTGTCGGTATATAAAATTTAAAAATAAACCGCGATTAAATTCGTTATAAAATAGTTTTATTTCAATGAAGCTAATGTTTTTTTTTAGATTTTTTAGATAACTTTATTTAAACCACTAGCTTTTTGACTAAACTATCCTATTTCCTCCCCCCGGTCTCAATCACATCCAAATGGTTCAGTAATTTTGCCGTGAAAGCGCAACAGACGCAGATTTACTTTCGCGTTTAATATTAGTACCTACTAAGGTTAATGGCATATAAATATTACTGTTTAATTCAAATTCAAATTACTTATTTACAACCGGTAATGGTCATTACAATAATTTTTATTTAATATTAAAAACTAAACATAAAACATTAAAAATGATCTTATTAATTAATAAAATACATATTACACTAAAATAATAAAAGCATGCAATAAATTAAATTTTTGAAATTACTTGTAATTAATGAAATAATTTAATAATGAATAAAATACATAATAAACTAAAATAATAAAAATATGCAATTCATTTATATTTTGAAATTATTTATATCAATCGATTACAGGTCGACACAGGTCGCGGTAACATACCTACAGCTACTACTTATCGCAGGCGGACCCGCGGTCATAGTAATGATGTCGCGCAAAATGCTGTTTTATACAATATCTGTTGATGTAAACGTTAAGATCTGTCTATCCGTAAACATTAATACGATGCGTTACGACATTATTTACCAAACATATAATCAAATATTTGATCTAGCTGAACAACACGCAAAAGGTATTTATTTGCGCACTTGGTACTATGCTTTCGTATATATGTCGCAGGGTGGTTTGATAATTCGAAATTTCGCGACATCCCTAGGATTTTAGGATTCTAATACCTGCGGGCTATTATTGTTTAACTCTATATCTATTACGAGCCAAATCACATACTCGCGTTGCAGCGCCGCACCGCAAGAATCGGCAGCGCCGCCCGCCTCTACATAGAACAAAATGTACTAGCACTGCGAGCGTTGCGCCGCAGCGCCGCAACGCGAGTGTGTTTTGGCCCTAAGGGTATCCACTTAAAATCCATTTAATTTAGTAAGACTTACAAAATTTAAGAATAATTCACTGATACGAAGTTAGTGATTTTTTTAGGAGTGTTTCCCAATAGCTGCCACATGATTCAATGCACGGTAGGAAAGAATAGCTCTAGATACTTTGAAATTCATGGGACTTCCCTTCCCTGCATTTAATTACCCTTCAGGCGTTGTACTAGTTAAGGCTGACCGCATACGGGCCACTCACAGCACGCTCAACAGTTGGTTCCGTGTAGCGACCCTCGGCGTCGACCGTCGGCGTCGAGTCCATATCATAAACTATATTATTCTGTAAAAACGACCAAAATGTGCGTGAGAAGAACTGTTTGTATGGAAATTTAATTAATCAGAGAAGGATATAACTGGCGCCGCGCCAATGCAGTATGTTTTTTACGATACAAGACACAATGATCCTCGGCACGCTCTGAAAGAAAATGTTTACAAGTGTACGACGGCACACTTTAAAACAATGTCCATACATCTGACACAAAGTCAAAACAAACTTGGTCTCGTGTCACTCACTATGCTGCTGTTGAGTTCTTACGAAGATAACCGCGCGTTTAGACCGTACAAAAAAAAACAAACGTGCTACAAGCACTTTGTCTTTTTCTACTTATCTCTAAACGAAAAAGATAGACAGTATTTGTAATACATTTTCTTGTTTATGTTTTTGTCCGACTAGGGGTTATAATACTGTGGTCCAAATTGTATGAAAACTAAAAATGTGACACAGTGGCGTTTTGTGGTGGTGCGTGGTATGCGAAGGGTTGCAATCTCGAAAATTTGGCAACCAGGATCAGACGTTGAAACCCCGGATTTTAAAGCCCATAACTCTGACATTTCAACAGGTCTCCAGTGCTTTTTTTAACTATTTCCAGACCTTAGAATTAAATTTAGTCATCTTTTATCATCATTTTTAATGTACTCAACAAAACGGAATCTTATTTTTATTTTAGTTTATTACAAATTGTTTTATTAATCAGTTACAATATTTCTATTGCTTGTGCGTGTCATGAGCTGCCCAAAATTTTTTTTTTTTAAACCTGGTCTACAAATGAAACCCCTCCCGGACGCTCCCTGTAGGACACACCCAGAACAACCCGAACAGATGGCAACTCTAAGTTAGTGGCTCCGGTGGCTCGTGTGTGTTTCTCTTAAGTTGCGCTATAATTGTCATTTATCGTAAATTCTTGAAGTATGACTAAAAATAAGCCGTTATCTTTTATCTATAGATATTGAAAGCGAATTCTGTTAGTTACCTAGTTTGATATTATTGTTATCGATAGCTTGTCGCTTTGTTTTGTGAATAGAAAAACAAAAGTAGTGAAAACTGTGAACTCTCACGAGATTTCCCAACCAAAAAGCGGCTACTGCGCACAGTACACGGCAGCTGCGCATGCGCCTGTCATGAGCATATCGGTGTATTGGGGGAGGCCTATAACCAGCTGTGGACTGCAATAGGCCTTTGATGATGATGATAAAAATTTATTATATTCTTTTATTGACATAGGAAAGGACTCAATGTGTTAAATAGTGCAATAAAACTTTATTGATGGAAATGTGTTGAGTGCTGTGATGAAACTATAGAAGAACTAAGTGCTGCATTTTTATTCGGATTGAAGTGTTTGGTGACTATGAGTGATAGGAAATATAACAGCCTGCCTAGGCTGAAGCGGAGGGAGACTTGGAGGAAGAAGGGGGTAAGCGACGTGTGTGTATGTGTTGTTGGTCGTTGTGGTGTTTTGCTTAGGAATGTGAGCTGTGAAAATCGATTAGCAAAAAATCGAATTTTCTTTTATATAAAGAATGAACTATTTTTGCAATGTAATCGTTTTTTTTTTTCGAAATCTATATCTTCCTGAGCTACGTCGCCACTTTGTCAGTGTTTCTCTCCCCTTGGTCATCCTAGTATTGTAATAAATCGATTTTGTATATGAAAACATCAAATATTTTATAATCGATTTTTGTTTTAAGAAAACAAATTGATTAACTAATAATCGATTTTATAGTAAATGAAAAAATCTCAAAATTAATTATTTTTTAAAAAAATAATATCTATATTTTCACTAGATTTTTTTTATGATTGATTATTTTGTGCATCCCTAGTTTTGCTTTCGTGATGATGTTTGATGCCGTTACGCGTTTATTACTCTGTGATATTGTCTTTTTTAGTTATTAAGGTGCTTGTTAAAATTATACATTATCTTATGAGCTCATAATAGGAATTTGCATTAACTTTGTTCTAGTAACACTGTGGCCGAAACTTAATTATTTTTTAATTAACAACAGTCCCGGCTGGGTTATCCGCAGCTGTAGGTAGAGGTTAACACAACCGTCACTCGTATGTTCGAGTTTCATACATATTATGGAGCGAGCTTACGTCATAACATTTAGCTGAAACGAAGATTTTTATAATAACATAATAATATTAATATATCCATTAAAAACGTCTCTGCTCGATCCGGGATTCGAACCTCGCGCACTAGATGAACGAAGTAATACTTAATAATAAAACAAATTAAAACTGCAGGCAATATATCTTTATCAAATGGATGAGAGTGTTAAAATAAACCCATAACTGTCTCGGTGGTCCAGTCCCGGGTCGAGTAAGTTCTAAAATACTAAGAAAACCTAAGTTGCATCTCGAAGTTTGGAATTGGGCTCGTTGAACGGCGACCTAAACATAGACGGCGAAAAGTGTGCAATATTCACCTCTGCCTACACCTTCGGGTGATACAGGCGTAATCGCTATATAAACCTATAATTATAGAAATCTTCATATTCATCTACAATAAAGCTAAAACAAGTTGACACTGACCTACAATGATGTCATCATAGTTAATATTAGACGATTGCAAAATTGTGACACCGTCATTAATTATTTATAAAAAAAACTTTTGTAAATAACGGGTGCGTCTGTTTAATCCCCACACCTAGAGATTAGATAGATTAAATAGTCTTAGGGAAGCTGTTCCATCGAAAATGCGCTATTGCGTTGCTATAGATGCGTCTGATAATATTCTTTCGTCCAATCTTGAAATAAAACTACTTTGTAATGGATTTTATGGCGGTTTATTTTAGATTATTGTTATTTATTTCCAATTCTGTTGCAATCGGTGCATTCGAACGATTTTGCCATAATTATTGCTAGAATCAGCTCGGATGGGTCTCCTTAGGTAACATTACCCGTGGTGCTTATTCCATCTTGATGAGACAATCTAATTAATTCTCTCTTTTTCTATGCTGTCTCTCGCTCTGCCTAAAGAAAAGTAGTTAATCTAACTTTCCTACTCCTATTATCTTTCTGATTAAATTCGTGCCGGATCTAAGACAGTTTAGGTGTCCAGGGACTTGCTGGAAATTGCAAATCTGTCCATGGACATGACTCTCCATGCTGTTGATCCTGGTTTACAGAAGTAGCAGTGGCGCGATTGCGTGGTGGGTTAGGTCCCAATTTCAATCATCCATAATCGGGTTCATCTTTTTCTGACCAACCGGACCCCACTTCTTGAATACCCACGATACAGCACTCGTTTCTATACGTTGTAACTAGGCTATTACACCACGAAGGCTGTCTAACAAACGACCTTATGTAACAGATGTGCTCAGAATGTTAACAGTTTTGTCTGCTAGACTCAGAATGTGGGTCAATATTGTTTGATCTAGTTATTGTAAGCTGTTCGAGAGATGTCCTAATATAGCTGCATTATTTTATACTAGTTATTCAGTTATTCTACTTCAATTAACTAGAATTCACTGCGGGTCGAATGGCGTGGTTGGTTAAATGCTTGCTATTCATGACAATGGTCGTGGGTTCATCATAAGTAGTATTAGTCATTTAGCTCCAAAAATCTGTATTTTTTTAAGACATCGGTCTGAGAACACTTAGCATTGGATCTAACGATACCTAAATGATTCGAAGACTCGAGTTAATAATGAAGTAATACATATCTGGACTGACTTATAATTGAACTTGGCCCCAATTTAGTTTAGTAAATTTAGTGTGTAAATATAAAAATACTATCTAAATTCTTAATTTAGTTAAGAAATCATACGTCATAACACCGATATCTCGGTAGTTCTATTTTGAGACATGATTATATTATATCATCGAATTTGTCGTGAATCGTGACTCATTGTTGGGATATTTAACAAAAACTTTGGCAACACATGTCTTTGATATTGTTTGATCGTTAAGTTTGTAGTTTAGTCTATTTAATCACGCCATTTTCATTAAACATACTTAGCCTCACCATACTTCTGGTAGTTTATCTCTAATTTCCTTTTTAGTAACCTGTAATGTCTCACTGCTCGGCAAAAGCATTTCCCATAGCCTTCCAACTCAGGGAGAGTTGAAGGCTATAGGGGAGGCTTAGGTGGCACGTTTCTTCCGTGCAAGTAGTGACAAACGTACTTAGATCATCGCACCATGGTTTCCGTGGCCTTCCTCGGGTACGACGACCGTCTCTAAGATCCACTGCGTCGTGATACGTCATGAACTCTATACTAAAAAATACATATATACCTAGCTCCCGACGCATTTTTTTTTTACCTAGCTGAAAACCTCGATTACTTCAGCTTTAAAATAAAAAAGACCGTCTCAAAATCGGTCCATCCGTTTACAAGGCAAGGCAGCAATCTTGTAAACAGATGAACGCGTCAAACACTTTGAAAATGCGCTTAGCTTGTATTTTCCCAAATATATGTGCGCTATAATATCTCATGCGTGATATACGACAAAAAAAAATATTTCTATTCAATTCAAATCAATTTATTCAATAACAATACATTGTGTATGAATGTCACATTTCAAATAATTACAATAATACTATTAATATACAAACAACTACACAAAACAAAACAAAATGCTGCCTAAGTTATAGTTCATCAATGGAGTAGAGACACTTATTCAATAGGAAGGCTTTAAGTTTAGTTAAAAACGAAGATTTATATACATGTAGTAAGTAAGTATGTAGTAAGAGTTTCAGATCTACAGGTAGCTTGTTGAATATTTTCACTGATTCTTTCTCGTTTTGTTGATTTTTGTTTTGTATTTCATGCTAGCTACCGCCCACGGCTTCGCCCGCGTGGCACTTATTGGTATAAAAAGCCAATGTGTTAATCCAGAACATAATCTATTTTTGTGCTAAATTTCATCCAATTCCGTCCAGTAGTTTTTGCGTAAAAGAGTAACAAATATCCATACATTTTTACAATCTCTCTCGTTTATAATATTAGCAGGATGATCAGTGGAAGCGTGCTGGGCCCATAACCTGATGGGTTACATACAAAAAAGAAAATATTCGTATATAAGAAATCAGATTAACTTTATTTCTAGTTGCACACTACAGGTCGAGAGACGTCTAAGTAAATGACAGCTGTCAGTCATATGACAGATGGCTAAAGTGACTAGGTAGCTTAGATTGGCCGTCGTAGCCAGAAAAACTGCTAGGAGAGAATTATTATTACTCGTATAATAGTCCGTGTGTCCATGTATTGAAGCCAATAAATATCCTAAATCAGTGTATAGGTTATTTGTATGACATTTATGGCCATTAGCCTCGCATCTGATTCAAGGTTAATGACCTCTATAACAAATATTTTACCAAGGTATTGTCCGAACTAGACGAAACCAAATTCCATGCTTCATTATTCGTGTTAATTCGACAAAATAAAATGATACTTCATATAATTCTTTTTGCAACAAAAACAAAACTATGCAAACTATGCTATCTAGAATTACGCGTTTAGGACAATAATACATAGTTGTTCTTATAATTTTGAAAAGCTGCAGGCGTTTATAAATATAAATAAAAATATTCAGGGACATTAACACACACGGTCATCTGGTCCCAAGCTAAGCAGAGCTTGTGTTATGGAAACCAGATAACTGGTATATACTATACATATAATACTTTTCTTTTGTAAATATATACCTATAATAGATATTTACACCCAGACTCGACACAAACACAAATGTCTCGGGTGGGAATCGAACCCACGACCTGCGGCGTGAAAAGCAAGTATCTTACCGACCACGCCACCGCACCGGCCCTTCAAACATTGATGCTTTTATCGACATAGCTCAAAAACTACTATGCGTTTCAAATAAGAATAGGACGGAAAATCCGCTATCTTGGACTCTGATTGCCATATTCATAAAAATCTTATGTAACTCTTTAGTTGATATGAATTTTGTCTCTTCCTTACTAGTATAAACATTAAGATGACAGACAAAGACAAACGAATTATAAACCTATTTTAGCTATAGTGAGCATATAAGACGTTTACGGGGGTTACTGTACAACTGCAAATGATCTGTCGATTCATTTGGATACTACTTTATAACAATTGTTTAGGTGTTTGGAATGGTGACAAGATTTTATTGAAAGCTACTTATATATATTTGAATAGACATTGTTTATGACCATTGACATCATAACACAAAAATACCTAGTTTTCTGAGAATCTCAATGTACTTACGTAGATAATTTTCTATCATGATTCAGTGGAAATAGATTTTATTAGCTTCTGCGTATGAATTCCGCGTCAAAATAAGTAGGTATTTTAATGACCGAGATAAATTGTTAAATGTTAATTCAAATAACTAACGTCTGTGTGTTCTTTGTTGTCATTGTATTATTATCCTATTCTTTTTTTTTATTCTGCGATAGGCTGGCGCTTGACTACAACTTGCCTGATGTTAAGCAATGATGTAGTCTACGTGATGGAACGCGCCAGCCTAATATACCGATTCACTCGTGATTACGAATGATTATCGGTGAGAAGGTGGCAGTGAAATGAGCTTCCATATGTTTAGAAACCTTAAAGAAGCAACAATTCCGACCCACCGCCTCTGCATGGTGTCACCAGACATCGCACCGGAATACGGCAAAGCCGCTTGGCGGTGCGGCTTTATCTGGTGGGTGGTCACTAACCTCGACCGAAGCCTACTACCAGTAGATTGTCACCTCATTTGCACCACCCGGGAACCACGTGTGGGGATTCAATTAAAGGTGTACACCCCCGGACGAAGGTGTCTCAGCCCTCGAAATTGTACTTAGGTACTAGTGATAGCATTAATGCGAAATCGTATAAATTACAATAGCACGCGAAATTTAGTGTATTAGCACGCTAATTGTTATTGCTAAGTTAATTGGTAATAATGAAAGTATGATATTTGTTATTATGCTAATTAAAGAGCTAATAATTTTCCACTCGTGAACAATATCATTCAAGGTCATGTGAAACTGAGTATGTACAGAGATGAACGTGGTTGTGTGCGATAGAGCGCAAGCTGTTGGTCGCGTTCGGTATTAGCTATGTGCACGCTAAAGAAGCAAAGGATTAGCAAGCTGTGCAAGCAAGTGTCAGTGGGCCGGCCATATATTTCGTAGAACTGACAATCGCTGGGGAAAGCGAGTTCTCGAATGGAGACCACGTCTTGGCAAGCGTAGTGTGGGACGACCTCCAGCTAGGTGGAGTGACGATCTGCGAAAGATAGCCGGCAGTATCTGGATGCGACAAGCCGAGGACTGGGTGCGATGGCGCTTATTGGGAGAGGCCTATGTCCAGCTGTGGACTGCTATAGGCTGATGATGATGATGATGATGACGCTAAAGAAGTGGATATGAAACGAAAGGCGAATTTGCTTCATAGTTCACAGAATTTCACGACCTCCCGGGTACATCGTCCCGATCGGACGGCTTCAGAGGTTATAAAATCCCCCTAGGTAGTAAATACCATTTTTAGTCTAACCGTCATTAACACGATCACAGTTTCAATTAAAAACAGTCTTACTGTCCAACTTTACATTGAATATGTAACAATGTCTACATGTACAGTGGCATTATAGACTCCTGGTGAACAATAGTGTCACTCACCACTGGGGACAGAACACTTCAACCCTTTTTAGTGTCCCACTGGTAAGCACGGGTCTCTTCTCAACTTACGTTGATAGAGTTTAGGCCTTAATCCACACACTGACACTGACTGGGGACATAACAGGGAACACGATGTGTAGATAGGACTGGACCAAATACATGTTGATTATAGCACCTGCAATATTACACCTTGACCACACGTACCGATCAAAAAAGCGAGACTGTGCTCTTGGCCCAGTACTCGGTCGTAAAAACAAATCGAGCCTGTTTATACGTACTGAGAGCTCCGTCTCGTTCTTTTCCTTTTCTTTTGCTAGTCTTTCGGTCTTTTACCGGATACACTTCGGAGAGTGTGCGTTGGAATTACACAATCTTATTCCCCCATCCCCGTTCTTCCATCGGACAAGTAGAGGTACGGCTATGCGCCACCGTTATATGGTGGAAATTCCACGGGTACGCACTAAGCGCTTCGCTTCGACTTTCATTGTGCGAACTGCCAAATTCTGGAATTCGCTGCCGGCATCTATGTTTCCCGATAGATATAATCTGGTGGTCTTCAAGTCACGAGTGAATCGGTATTTGCTGGGTAAGCGCGTTCCATCGTAGACTGCATCATTGCTTCACATCAGGAAAGTTGTGGTCAAGCGCAAGCCTATTTTAGATTTAAAAAAAAACATTAGCGCAGTTCCATAAATCAGTCCAAAAATTTCCTCTCGTTTTTCTTCTCGCTTATCAATGTTTTTGTTGGAATACAAAACATGATTCTTTTTTTATCGATGACCGCCAAAAATGAGAACATATTTAAATAAGTGTCCTCACCTCACGGGGCGGTGTTTGTCGCCAATTATTTTTGGTATTTGCAGACTAGCGTTTCGAACGAGCGTGTAAGTTCGGTGGTCAGATAAGGCGCGTTATTACCAGAGGTCGGAGTAGGTAGATTGATTATAAAATCAATCTACCTACTCCGACCTCTCTCCGACTTGCGCCAAGATATTAGAATATGGACATGTCATTTTATCCATAATGTGCGGAAAGTACAGGAAAAAGTTCCGGCATTGCAATTATGGAATAAAATAAAATAAAAAGTATACAATAAAATCGGCTACCAAAATCGTTTATTATATAAATGATTGATTGAATTCAATGAGCAATTATTTTTAATTAAAGAAAAAGACAAATAAATTATTTTTAATCCTCATCGGATACAATTTCCATATTTTGGCTTTCAACGTTAATACAATTAAAAGAAATAATCATAATTTTTTCTTAATATTTTCTAATTTTAAAGTATTCCTTTTGACGTCTTTTGAATTGTGTCTAAATTGTGGTATTTTGGAGTCATATCCATATTATTCGTTTGACGTCAAGACGAGAAATCAATCTACCTACTCCGACCTCTGGTTATTACCCACAGGCAACTATGAGTAAGTCGGAATCCGTAGCTACTGACATCCGTCGATACTGGATCTAACACTCACACCGGAATTTTGCTATTGACACTTTTAATGCAATCGGTTTGAGCGTACACGCCGGAATAAATCTGTGTAAAGCGTTCGACGTTTAGACGTGCAACCCGCGCGTGTGCGTGCACAAAAAACGCAAGTCTGAAACCTTAGTGTTCATTTCCTTGCAACTTTATTCTGCCAGTCTGTCGCGATATTTTGCAGTGATAGCGTGAATTTACTAAGTGCACTCTACTTTCAGTCCTATGCTAAAGTGTTAAGGTTGATATTTCGGATGCAGTGTTTTTATTTAATTTTTCACTTGCGGTTTCAGTGGCTTATAGTTTTTTACGAGCAGTTTTCTTAATTTTTCTTTCCGTAATAACTTTCCACAAAGACTTTAGTGCATTACTTTAAAAATATTTAATATTCAGTCAATATAGTCTTAGTTAATGACGTGACCCAGGAAAAAAGGGATTGCCTACATTTTTATTGCCACTTACACACGACAAACTTATAACACTCCACTTTATAACTGTAAGCAGCGGTGGCGCAGCGGTGCGGGTTCGAATCCTGGTCGTGCCCACATATCTTTGTGTAAATTGCTTCTGGGACATGTGACATCCACCAACCTGCACTTAGCCATCGTGTGTGGATTAAGACCTAAACTCTCTCAACTGAGAGAAAAAGAGAGAAGACCCGTGCCCAGCAGTGGGACACTAAAAAGGGTTGAAGTGAAGTGATATGGGTCCAAGGGTGCGTTTCCAACGGTGTAAGGGAAACAGTGTAAGTGGATAGGAGGGGATTCTCCAATAAAATATTTGTACAGTATAACCGAGCTGGACAGAACGGAGTAGAGTAGGTTGTGGTGGAGACGGAGCTGAGAATAGGAGGACGATGTCGCGAGGCACTCTAAAACATAAAATATTACTTTATTTATTTTTTTTATTCTATGCCTGATGTGAAGCAATGTTGCAGTCTACGATGGAACGCGCCTACCTAATAAATACCGATTCACTCGTGACTTAAAGACAGGTAGATTATAGCTATCGGGAAACAGAGATGCCGGCAACGAATTCCACAACTTGGCAGTTCGCACAATAAAAGTGGAAACAAAGCGCTTTGTGCGTGCCCGTGGAATTTCCACCATATAACGGTGGCGCATAGCCGTACCTCTACTTGTACGATGGAAGAACGGTGATGGGGGAATAAGATTGTGTAATTCCAACGCACACTCTCCGAAGTGTATCCGATAAAAGACCGAAAGACTAGCAACTATGCGGCGATGCTACTGATGCTTTTACTGATGGGAACGCGGCTCAATGCAGCTCTGGTCTGCTCAGCTCCACTCCGCCCAGCTTCAATGGAAACACTTGCTGCTTTCCACTGCTCTCCTCCGCTCCACTCTGTCCAACTTCGCTTCACAGAAAACGCACTCTAGATTAAAGTTAATGCCAAAATATAGAGGTAATAAATGAAATGGCCATGACCATAATTACCGACAATTATGTGGTCGTTATCATAAACTAGGGTTGCCATCTCCAAACTTTGAAACTCTTTTAGTGTCCCACTGAGTTCAGGCCTTAATCCTCACACGGTGGCCAAGTGCGAGTTGGGTGGATGTCACAATATGTCCTCGAATGATTAGTTCTTAGACATGCCGGTTTCGTCACGATGTTTTCCTTCACCGAGAATGAGCAGTGGCGATGAGACAATTCACGCAAAGATGTGTGGGCACGACTGGGAATCGAACCCGCGACTTTATATGTCTAAGGCGAGGCCCGTACCACTGCGCCAACGCTGCTGTGAAATTCAGGATTTGTTGGAAGAAATACCAGGATATAGGTATCGGTTTAAAGTCAGGACTATAGTAAGATTACAATTGAACAAATCTAAGAAGTACCTTTTGACGTTTCACTGTTTTCTATTAAATTAGCTTTATAGAGGCGTAATTCACACTATTTTTATTTGCTTTCCTGTAATAGGTATAATTGAATTATGAATCTTTTTTTATTTTAACATAACATAAACAATTTTCATACAAAAAATAAATTCTAAATGTACTACGTTTAGAACTGTCAAACGGTACTTCTTAGATTTGATGGACTGTAATACATAATTATTGTTTTATGCACTGAAAACAATGTCAATAAAACCAGGGCCCAGTGTAACGATTGGTGCTCGTTTTCCGACAATTTTAAAACATAGCTCCTGAACAGAGCTCTTTTAAAACTCAGAAAAATGCTTAAAAACTATTTACATACCTTCTATAGGCCGACCGTTTAACTCGCGTATCACCTATCGCCAAGATTCTGACTGCTCAAGCTGCACAGACAGTGATGATGATTCAAGCGATATGGATATTAGAGACGAATAGTCTTACATTACTTTTATCTGTGGTTAAATAGTTCTATAAGAGATTTAATTAATGTTTTATGACTTTGTACCTCAGATGGCGATACGCGGGTTAAACGGTCGGCCTATTAAAGCATTGTTCTTAGGTCATGTCCTGGGAAACCAGAACGGTTGACAACCCTATCAGAAATACACGATTATCATGTTAACAGACTGACCTCGCTGACGTAAACACACATGTGACGCCTGATTTAACCAGAAAGGGTAGACAGGGGTGATATTAGACATACTTAACACTTGTTTACACTTCTCGTGGTAAATGAGACAATCTTATTACGATTGACCAGGATAGTTACAGGCACAGGTTCATAGGTCACAGGCACAGGTTCATAGGGCACAGGCACACAACCTTTTCATGACCTTTGTCGCATTTATATGACAAAAACATGCATATTATTTATTTCGTTGTCACGCATTGCACCCACCTATTAATTTTAAATATATTTTGACGATTTGAAAAATGTTGTCATGATGTGGTTAAGCGCAACAGGCACGGCATTTTATTTTAGACGGGGAGGCTAAAAGATTAAATTCTCTCAACTTTTAAGATGCTATACAAAGTAATAATATTCTTTGACACACACGGTCATCTGGTCCCAAGCTAAGCGGAGCTTGTGTTATGGAAACCAGATAACCGGTATATACTATACATATAATTCTTTTTTTTTGTTAATAAATACGTATACTAGATATTTACACCCAGACTCGACACAAACACAAATGTTCATCACTAACGTTTGTCTCGGGTGGGAATCGAACCCACGACGTGCGGCGTGAAAAGCAAGTATCTTACCGACCACACCACCGGCCCGTCCTATTTCATTCAAAGCACTATTTCATTTGTGAATATAATAAGCCACTGAATCTAAGCACAGCATAATTTTTGCAGTCGGTTAAATAACCAAGGCATTGAGTGTTTGTGACAGAATGGACACAATTAAAGTGATGGGTGATTTTGTTAGAGAAAAGTCACCGTTTTCGGTAAGTTTTATTTCTAACAATCTTCCGCCCACGGCTTCGCTTGCGTGGTACTTATTGAAAAGTAGCCTACGTGTTAATCCCGACAATAATCTATATCTGTGCTAAATTTCGTCCAATTCCATCCAGTAGTTTTTGCGTGAAAGAGTAACAAGCATCCATACATTCTTATAAACATTCACGTTTATAATGTTAGTAGTTTATAGTAGGATTAGTAGGATATAATTCTATGGAATTACTAGCGACCACTCAACAATTTACAAAAAATGTAATAAATAAAGAACCGCTCAACCGATTTTGTGCAAACTTCACATACCTAAACCATCTACTAAGTAAATAGTCCGAACAATGCCTAAACATTTTGTTTGAATAGGTAAGCCCGTTTTTGAGTTATAAAATTACAACGAAAAGTGGCATTGATTTTTATTTAAATAGATTATTAGGATTTAGGATTCGGGTTTCACCACGAAAAGACGTTCTCCGGTCTACTAGAACGTCGTCGTCTCGGGGGCAGCCCGACTAGGGATTATTTCTCTAGGTGTGAGTTAGGTATGCAATGTCCGTCGACGTAAAAAGCACGGCAACGCGCGTCATGCCTTTTGGTGTTGAAAGCGTTAATAAACTACGGTGACCGCTCATTGGTGGGTCGTATGCTTGTCAGACAACGTGGTTACTTTAAATAGGTTCAATTCGACCCTTTTAACTGCTTCAACCCTTTTAACTGTTGCACTGCTGGGCACAGGTCTTCTCTCAACTATCTTATGTGTTGAAAGCGTTTAGGCCTTAATTCACACACGCTGGCCAAGTGCGGGTTGGTGGATGTCACACGTCCTCGAATGATTAATTCTCAGACATGCCGGTCTCCTCACGATGTTTTCCATCACAGATATTGAGCAGCGGAGATGAAACATCTCACACAAAGATGTGTGGGCAGTACCAGCATTCGAACCCGTGGCATTATTGTTCTAAGGCGAGGCCCGTACCGCTGCGCCACCGCTACTCAAAAGCAGAAAACAGTTTAACTGTAATCTATGTGCACTTTTATGTCATTACCAAGGTCACACATGACGTCATGACGTCACACTGAGTCATGCAACAACTGATTAAGCGCATTTAAAGTAACGTAACTTTGCTACTATGCTAAAGTGCCCTTAACAGTGGTGAGTTCGTAGTTTTTTTTTTTATCATTCCGGTCCTACTAAGACATTGTTTGTTTCATTCATCGTTCATCTTACTAAATTTACAGTCATCGAATTATATTAAAATAATAATAATATAGTGGGACATTAACACACACGGTCATCTGATCCCTTTTAAAAGTTACTTAGAAGAAATAAAAAAGATACAGTTAAGATTTTTTAAAATAATGGTTGACAAAAATGTTGTAAAGAAGTATAAAGATGATTATTCTAAGTTATTTAAAGAATGTGCAATGCTGCCTGTTGACACAAAAGTTAAATATTTAATAGCGTTAGAATCATATTATAAAGAAGAATATAAAGTTAAGAAAAAGTATAAATATAGTGTTAGAACGTCAAAGATTGGAAAGCTAACGCAATCAAAAGTAAATAATTATTATGGTAAAAGGACTAGACAGTATATAGTGCCAGAGTTATGTAACCAATATGAAATATTAAGGGAGGAAAACAAAATTAAATGTAAATTGAAATTAAAACGGAAACTTAAAGATATATTTGGAAGTAAGTAAAAAATAAATAAATAGGAAAATGCATGCATAAAATTGTAATTAGGTATAGTAGGTATAATTCAATAGTATAAGTACATATTATAAATTGTGAATGAGCGCGACGCCTACAAACTGTATGTACAGTTTGGCGACGGATGATGTTTTGTGTGATACTTATATTTTGAATAAATAAAAAAAAATAAAAAAAAAAATCCCAAACTAAGCAGAGCTTGTACTATGGAAACCAGATAACTGGTAATATACTACATATAATAATTTTCTTTTGTAAATACATACTTAAATATATATACTCGCGGCCCACCCCAGCTTCGCCCGGGTGGGTAGCTTCAGCCCACTCAACAATTTACAAAAAATGTGATAATTATAGAACCGCTCAACCGATTTTGTGCAAACTTCACATAAACCATGTACTAAATAGTTCGAACAATGCCTAAATATTTGCTTTGAATAGGTAAGCCCGTTTTTGAGTTATAAAATTACAACGAAAAGTGTCATTGATTTTTATATTTTATTATTATTATTATTATTATTTATATTTTTTTTTTTTATTCCCACCCGAGACAAACATTTGTTAAATATGTCTGTTTGTCTTGTGTTTGGGTGTAATTATCTATATTTAAGTATATATTTACAAAAGAAAAGTATTATATGTAGTATATTACCAGTTATCTGGTTTCCATAGCACAAGCTCTGCTTAGTTTGGGATCAGATGACCGTGTGTGTTAATGTCCCACTATATTATTATTATTATATTTAAAGATTACTGACTGTCGAACCCACGACCTGCGTCGTGAAAAGCAAATATCTCACCGACCAAAACTACTATGATTGGGCAGAATGACGTCGTTTTCTGTGCATCGGGGCATCGAACATCGAAGTACATCGTATCTAGTCTAAATAATAATAAATATACATCACTCTGTTCGTTTCTTTTATCCGCCTCCCAAATCTGAACATAAACTACGTTCACATTGGGTCAGCAAAAAATTAATACTCGATAATGATTTCCTTAAGTGGGCGCCTAAATATTACTGCCCGGGGTGTCAGTGGCCCTAACACCGCTGCTGCACCCTCGTACTTAAAAGAATATTCTAAAAAAAATAGTGAAGACGGTCCAGCCGTTCACGCGTGATGGCGTGACCAAGGGAAATATGGATTCATTGTTATATTTAAAACTACATACATCACTGTTTCTACTTAGTATTCGAATCGTGATGTCACCATTTCGTCACAGCGTAGGTTACGAATATGCAATCCACAGCTTCGAAGGACAATATTACAATACTAATAAATATACAGGGTGGCTGGTAGTACCTGGAGTAAAATATTTTTACCACGTGATTACTCATGATTAATACAAACAACTTTCTGACGAAAAATAATAATTTTTATAGCAACTTTTTTTAAATCATATTCTCTATTTAATACGGCGATCGCGATCCTTACT
This sequence comes from Meganola albula, assembly GCA_936450015.1. NCBI lineage: Eukaryota > Metazoa > Arthropoda > Insecta > Lepidoptera > Nolidae > Meganola > Meganola albula. Next base: position 4,260,610 of record OW388171.1, read on the forward strand.
AAGGGGCTGTCCATTAATCATAGAATAGTTTAGAATGATATCTTAAATACAGGTATAATAAAGTATAATCTTATTTTATTCTGAAATTAAGGACCATGATAAAAATGTGTAGACAGAAAGGTTATAATGAAAAATAAAAACACGTGATATCTTACTACACCCACCTCCCCCTTGTGACATTTCGTGATTTTTGTCAAACCCTTCCCCCCCTTTTCAAGCTTCACGATTAATGGACGGCTCCCTAAGGCGAAGCGCGCCCCGGCTTGGCGCGTTACCTCGAACCTCCGTACTCTACACTCCACTATTATCATCTCGACTGCGCGTGACTCAATATAAAACAGCGAATTTAATTTAAGAAAAACGTTTCTCTGAAAAATGGTTTGTTTTGGAAAAAAAAAAACGTGGTACCTAAAGTACTTTTTTAGATACTAATTACCAGTCACCCTATATTTTTAGATGCGGGTGTATGTTATGAGGCTTTTCCAGATTAGTCTTGTGTCTCGTGGTGTCAGGTATTCAACCTGGAAAGCGCCCAGAATACGACACCTTTCAGCAAAAATTCTTTCGTGAAGGTTTAAATTAATATACAGCGTGAACTGTAAGCTGAGCAGTGGCTCACCAGTATTGACCTCACCTTAGAAAGGTCGCGGGTTCGATTCTCGGTCGTGGCCACACAACTTTATGTTGTTTTATCGCCGCTGCTCGATATCGGTGAAGAAAAACAACCCGTACTTGGCTGGCGTGTGTGGATTAAGGCTGTCTCGACTCGTAAGTTGAGAGGAGACCCAGCGCAAAAAGGGTTGGAGTGGCCTGCAAGCTACTTTCTAAATTAAACCCTTTTCTGCAATATTCCGTCGTCCTCAATCATTGTGCTAATAAATTAAGCAATCAGCCGAAAGTATATTTAGGCTTCCATTGTGCCATTGTGTCGCGAGTAAGGACTACAATCGATTTAGTACACAATCGATATCAATAACAATGCGTAATCGATTACAAGTCAGTCAGTCATGAGGATCGTTTGGCGTAGATATTCGTTGAAGGTTCATATCTGTTTTTACAATTTATTCCTTTTATTAGACCGCTGAAGTGTGAAAGTAAATCTACCGCAATTAAAAAAAATTATAAGCAACAAAAAAAAATCGTAAATAACATCGATTAATTCTCAATTTTTTTATTCGTGAATCTGTGGCTTTAGTTTCGTAATTAATATAGTTTTAAATTAAAAAAAAACCGTGGTTTATAAATAATTATTCTACTCTTTTTGCTGTGGTTTTTTTTCATAAGTTATTATTGTGTTTTCGATTGTGGAATTAAACAAATACAGAGTGGCATAATGTGGTGTTTCTTTCGGTAAAAGCCAAAAGTGATTCTGTGTGTGACTACTAGTCCTTAGTTATGCGAATGAAATTACATACCTACCTAAATACCATGGTATACTTACCTTGAGACACAAAAAAATTCAAACTCCAAAAAGTCTAGAATGATATCAATTTATAACTACCAACAAAAATCGTAAAATTTAATCGATAAAACTATTTTGAGAGAATAAATATTATAGCATTTAAATTAACTAGGATTTTATATGCGATGTCATTTCGCGAATGCTTGTTATTTTCATATTTTTTTAGATATTAAAATTGTTACTAACTGTAAGCCTTCGTTGCTATAATAAATAAATAGTAAATCATTAAGTAAGTGTACTTATAACTAAACTCAAAAATTCAATTAAATTTTTATGAAGCCCAACCTGTGTGGCAAGTAGTTTAATCCATCTATACTAATTTGTTTGAACGCGCTAATCTCAGAAACTACTGGTCTGATTTGAAAAAAGTTTGCACTGTTATATAGCCCGTTTATTGAGGAAGGCTATACGCTATAGGCTACTTTTTATCCCACTGCTGGGCATGATATGTAGTTCACGCGTGCGTGGCCACGGCGGAAGATTTTATGTTGACTACCGTTATTAGCTTTTGTCATTGTTTTTGTTGTGATCGTTTCTGTCCAAAACTATGTGCATGTGTGTAAACTTTATGTTGAACAGTTTTACTTAGAGACTAAGGGCCAGTTTCACCAGTTGATGATAAGTGTCGGAAAGCTTACCGCGCGTTTGCACTGCACAACGAAACATGATACAAGCATAGCCTTTTCTCTTTCTACTCATCTCTGAACGATAGAGATAGATAGTGCTTGCAAGTATAAGCTCTCCGACACTTAGATATCAGCAAAAGATGACACTGGCACCTAGCCTTTAAAAAAAAAAAAGATATTTTGTCCTGTGAACTAAAATCGGCTGATGATGATAATAAATTTTGTACCGTGTATTAAAATCTGCCTTTGACTCGGAAAATAACTGTCAGCTACATTATGCCACAGTACACGGTGAATACACGGTGGGTCATTTCACAGGTTAATTTGGTTCTAGATTCTTCTAATCTATTATAATTAAAGCAAGCAGACCTGAAGAGTTCTCTCTTGTTGTGAAGAGTGACTGATGTATTGTATTTCCAGCTGGACACATGGTTCGGAAGGCCGAAGAAAGCCGGTGGGCAGATCGAGCGCGGCTACGACACGATGCCGCGCGGCGCCGAGCCGAGGGCGGAGGATGAGGAGCCCTCGGCTACCTCGGAGTACACATCCAAGATAGACGCGCTGGATGACACTCAGCTGCATCGCCGGTTTGAGGAGATGCTGGTATGTTTATTATTGATAGCTAAATCGTTGTAACGCAGTTTAGGAATTCTTTGCTTTGGCCTCTTTGAATATCAAAAGATTAAAAACACTATCTTGCGTTCCATCCCGTGGCTTTATATAAACGTTTTGATATTAAGTGACATCATCATATCGTCATGCCTGTATTAAGCAAAGGTGGATAGGTGTATATCACAATGGAGAAGAGTCCATACAAGCAGATTCCCATCGGCTTCCCTTTAGGAAGTGGACAATATCGCACGTCCTTAAAATTATATTATGTAACGCCTAAAAAATTTAAATAGCAACAATAATAAGTATAGCATCAAGTGTAAGAACGATCGGTGACGCTTTGCTTAACCTGGAAATTGAACCCGGAACTTCGCTGTTATTAAGCGGAAACGCTTAGCACCAATGCTAAGCGTTTTCGCATAAAACATGTACATGATGCTAAGTAACATTCGAAGAAAAATAACCTTCTAAAAATTGAGCTACTAGTGTTGATAAATGTAAAGTAAATATGATTAAAGATATCTGGAAATTGAACCAAAGATTTGCTTTTTTTTTAAATATACAGTACCGACACCCTGTATATCGTAACAATTTTTTTTAACTTAAATTTCAGTCGGACATGAATCTCAATGAAGAAAAAAAGGAACCTCTACGGAAATACCCAAGAGATCAGAAAAAGAAAATGTTAGTTGCCTACAGATTTGTTAACACACAGGTTAGTTAGACATTTTTTATTCTGAATCGCTCTAGTAAAACCAAGCATTTTTCTTAGACCATTTAACACAGGAGGTGTACGGAACTTTTAGTACTAATTTATTTCTGGCAATTTTTGGGGAGGGGAGGTAACCACGTACAGCACACATGTAAAATACACACGTAAATAAAAGCTACACACAATCACGAAACATGAACAGTTTATGTATACAAACTGTTCATGTACCTCGGCAGAAGGAAACGCGCGCAATACCAGTTCCGTGTTAAATTTTCTAAGACAACAGCAGACATATTATGTAGTTGACACTTATTGTCAGCCAGTTTAGTATACAGACTGTCATTACCTATCACTATCTGTATTACCTACTGTAAGCAGCTTACAGACACTTCACTGTGTATAAGTCACAAGTCACGAAGTAGTATGACATATTTTAATTGTTGAGCCACTTTGTGACCTACCAACATTGGTAGAATAATACAAATCGCATTAATTTAAACTGACAACCCGCACAATAACGTATAATCTTACCAAAAATAATGTGACGTTGAGCGGCTTATTTTGCATTTATCATCTATCATCAAAGCAAATTACTATTATAGGAATTATTTATTAAAGAAGACATACGAGGCATTTGTATTTTATTTCTTTGTTATATTGACCTATAAATAAATTATCTCTCTTTTCAATCTATAAAAAAATCATTTAAAAATGATACCATTCTATCTTTGAATTACATTGTTAGAATCAGTAACCAACACAGAATAACAGAGTAACTGTGACTGGTAATTAGTATAAAATACAGGGTGACTGGTATTAATAAGTTTGAAATACTATACCGCGTGGTAGTGCTCACGATTACAAATAAACTTTTTTAAAGCACCTCTTTTTAAATAAATTTGCTGTTATATTGAGCCGCACAGAAAAGACGACGGTAATGGAGTGTAGAGTAGGGAGAGAGGTGAACCGTGGCGAGATTGCTAAAGTAACGATCATGGTCTCTACTGCGGGGCTTAATAGCTAAAATAGCTAATTTAGTAAAAAAGTTGCACCAAAAAAGGTTTTTAAGGAAACTGTAATCAACAACACTACTACGTGGTAAAGTATTTTACACAAATTACCAGTCACCCTATATAATATGGTCTATAACGCCACCCTGTATATCATAAATTTGCAGGAAGGTCGTTCAAAGTTCGAGAAACCCTCAGACTACGTGGCCTATCTGAATCAACCAGAGTTATCGGTGGGCAAAATGCACAGCTGTTTAGAAAACTTGAGGATATCACTCACAAACAACCCACTGTCCTGGATAGAAGACTTCGGTACTAAGGGAATTGAAAGTCTTCTTACTACGCTTAACCAATGTTACACAAAGTAAGTCATGCTTTACAAATATATTTTTGGGCAGGAAGTTCTTTTTTGCGAATCACAGTGGAGCGTTATGGTAGAAATATCCATCTACCAAAAAAGGGTCTAAGCCAAACGCCTAAGGCACTGGTCCCACCACCGGCGACAAGCGATAAACGATTGATTGGAACTAGCAACGAGTGGGCCAGCGGCGAGAAGCGAGTGTAGTTTCTAAAGTTTTCAAACATTTAGTTGCACGCATAATTTTATAAAATCCTAGCTGAACCTGCGAACTTCGTACCGTCGAACAGCCTATTAAAGTTCAAATTCACTTTTAAGTGTTATAACGTATCATTTGTATGGGAGTATAGAAAAGTGTTGTATTTAGATGTTTTCAGGCATTATTTTTTAATTTTTTCTCTGCGTAAGAACCACTCTCGTACTTCAAGATATATTCTAAAGAAATAATTAGCCAAATAGCGCCGTTTTCGAGTTTTGCGCATTTTTATTATATAGATTTTATCCTCGTCGTCTGAACTAGACAATAATGATAGTTCATATAATTGTCTTAAATTCATATATGCTATCACCAAGCGTTCATTGGCAAACGGAGACCACGCATTGGCAAACGTAGCGTAGGACGCCCTCAGACTAGGTAGAGTGACGATCTTTGCAAGATGGCTGGTTAGAGCTGGATGAGAGTAGCCGCGGATCGTGCTCAGTGGTGTGCTTTAGGAGAGACCTATGTCTAGCAGTGGACTAGGATAGGCTGATGATGATGATGAAGCGTTCATCGCTGAGTCCCGCTGAGCGAATTTTACTGTCGATAGGTTTTATCACTGCGATCAACTGTTGAAGAGAGTGTCCTCGCCGGCAGTGTGAGCAAGCAGCAATAAATTGTAACGGCCTTATTCATAAAAAAGTTATAAGCTTTAGTTAAATTGGACTTTGTCCCTTTCTTACTAGTATAAATGTCAAGATGACAAACAAAGACAAACTGATTGTAAACCTATTTTAGCTATAATGAGCTTAAAATACGTTTACGAATACGGGGGTGAGCTTATTATAAAGCCGAAGAGTATTGTTCTTTTAAACGCACTAATCTCAAGAAGTACAGGCCCGTTTTGGAAAAGCTTGCACTGATAGATAGCACATTTATTATGGAAGGTTATAGGCTACTCTTTAGTTCACGCGGGCGAATCCGTGGCGGGAAAAATCCTTATGGCGTTCGTTCGTTTCTTGGGCAAGATAATCGCCTATAGCTCGTCGCTTACTCGCCGGCGGTGTGACCAGTGCCTAAGGGTTGTTTAAGAAACGCCTAAAATGTTTCTATCTATTCACTGTTATACTGTATTTTACTTCTTACGATTTAGTCCCAGTTGTTACTGTTAAGTGTCGGATATCTTATTCACAAGTTTAATCTTTGTCATCCCTACTAATAATTTAAATACGAAAGTAACTCTGTCTGTTACCCTTTCTCCCTTAAACTACTGAACCGATTTGGAGGTAGTTTGAGACCCGAGAAAGGACATAGGATAGTTTTTATCCGACTGCGCAAAAAGAAGGTAATGTTTTGGCGCGATAACCGACATACACGCGGGCGAAGCCGCTGTCGGAAAGCTAGTATGACATAAAATAGGAAAGTACTACCAAGCAAGCTATCCGACACTTATTAGCAATTGTTGAGACTGGCCCTTATTATACTGTGTTTTACGCTGCCATTGGAAGCGGTTATTTTCGGTAAGTCTTTTGTCTAAACTTAAAAAATGTCTTGTTTATACAGGGTGACTTGAAATTAGTGAACACCCTATAAGGGATTATAGTACAGCTCATTTGCAACAAATTTAGTTATGTATATGCGTAGGCCAAAGTCAACCATTACTGAGATATTTCAATTATAACTTTTTTTTTTATAATCGTTAGGTCTCATCTGTAGACATAAAACCTGACGTGACGTAAAGTTACCGTGTGTGTTTTAGTGTTAAAATTGAGTGTCTATGAAAAAGACTTGAAAAATGTTATGCTCTTTTTAATTGTCTGAAGCATTGAATCTTAATACTAACATATACGATTTAAAAAAAAAATCAAAATTATTATATCTCATTAATAATTGACTTTAGCATAAGCATATACATAACTAAATCCCTAACAAGGGTGTTCATTAATTTCAAGTCACCCTGTATAAGAGATTTATTAAATGTATATTTTTATTTGAAACATCAATATTTACTTTTAAACTTTGATAGTGAAAAATATTGATAGTGCCCCACCACTGGGCATGGGTCTCCTCTCGACGATCTTACGAATTGAGAGAGTTTTAAGCCAACGCTGGCCAAGTGTGAGTTAATGGATGTCACGTGTCTTCGAATGATTAGTTCTTAGACATGCCGGTTTCCTCACGATGTTTTCCTTCACCGATATTGAGCGGCGGAGATGAAACAATTCACACAAAGGTGTGTGGGCCCTATATTTCTAAGGCGAGGCCCGCACCGCTGCTCCACCGCCGCCATTTTTCAGCATTGTTAATAATTACCTATTTACCGTCAACCTGTATATTACACGGACGGGCCGGTGGCGTGGTCGGTAAAATACTTGCTTTTCACGCCGCAGGTCGTGGGTTCGATTCCCACCCGAGACAAACATTAGTGATGAACATTTGTGTTTGTATCGAGCCTGGGTGTAAATATCTATTATAAGTATATATTTACAAAAGAAAAGTATTATATGTATCTGGTTTATCTGGTTATCCAGTTATCTGGTTTCCATAGCACAAGCTCTGCTTAGCTTGGGACCAGATGACCGTGTGTGTTAATGTCCCTGAATATTTATTTATTTACTAGCTTTCCGCCCGCGGCTTCGCCCGCGTGTTTGTCGGTTATCGCGCCAAAACATTACCTTCTTTTTGCGCAGTCGGATAAAAACTATCTTATGTCCTTTCTCGGGTCTCAAACTACCTCCATACCCAATTTCATCCAAATCGGTTCAGTAGTTTTTGCGTGAAAGCGTAACAAACAAACTTACATTCGCATTTATAATATTAAGTATAGATTTATTTATTTACAGTGATTCCCGCTACGACCGAGTGCAATACGAGTGTATACGTTGTCTGTCCGCCATCTTGAACAACACTGTCGGTATTCGGACAGTGTTCGAATGTCGGGAAGCGCTGCCGGTGCTAGCCCGAAGTTTAGACGCCAGGAAACCGCACTGCGCTCTAGAAGCAGCTAAGGTACGATTAACCTCTTTTATTAAATTCTAAAATATTCTCTTAACATCAAGCGATGATGTGGACTACGATGATATGCGCTTACGCAGGAAATACAGATTTGAGATTAAGACGGGCCGGTGGCGTGGTCTGTAAGATGCTTGCTTTTCGCGCCGCAGGTCGGGGGTTCGATTCTCACCCAAGTCAAACATTTGTGTGATGAATATGTCTGTTTGTCTTGTGTCTGGGTGTAATTATCTATATTTATGTATATATTTACAAAAGAAAAGTATTATATGTAGTATATGACCAGTTATCTGGTTTCCATAGTACAAGATCTGCTTAGTTTGAGATCAGATGACAGTGTGTGTTAATGTCCAACTATTATTATTATATTATTATTATCATCGCAATTTGAACACTAATTAAAGCTACGGGGACCAACAAAGATATGTTTAGATGTCTCGTTGGTCGAGGGAGTACCCTCCGTAACACGGAAAGGCCTGGTTGTCATTTCAAACATCTATGACAATCGTTAAAGGTAGCCAGAAGCATACAATTGAACAAATCTAAGAAGTACCTTTTGACGTTTCACTGTTTTCTATTAAATTAGCTTTATAGAGGCGTGATTCACACTATTTTTATTAGCTTTCCTGTAAAATAATTGAATTATGAAGCAATTATTATTTTAACTTAGCAAATAATTTTCATACAAAAAATAAAATTCGAAATGTACTTCGTTTAGAACTGTCAAACGGTACTTCTTAGATTTGATGGACTTTAATATAATCTGACACTTGGTTAACCACCATGTTTAACGGGCACAGTTCCAAACTTCGAGCTGCAACTAAAATTCTCTAATTATTTAAAAAAGAATCGAACCTGGAACATTATATTATTTATACTTGTATTAATATCATTCCAGGTCCTAGCCGCGATATGCCTAATCCCCAATGGGCACGAGAAGGTTCTGGAAGCTATCACCATGGCGGGAGAGTCGCGGGGCAAGCCGAGGCTACTGCCCATCATCGAAGGGCTGGTGGCTAAAACTCCGGAGAGCTTAAAGGTACAGTACCCACAATGGATACCTTTATCCATTTCAAAGTGGCACATTTTTTACGTATGTATGTTTTTCCAGCGATTGATCGAAAACTAGCTGTCGGATTACACTGATAATTCTTTTTTTTTTTTTATTCTGTGATAGGTTGGCGCTTGACTACAACTTGCCTGATGTTAAGTAATGATGTAGTCCACGATTGAAAGCGCCAGCCTAGTATACCGATTCACTCGTGATTACGAATGATTATCGGTGAGAAGGTGGCAGTGGAATGAGCCTCCATATGGTTAGAAACCTTAAAGAAGCAACATTCCGACCCACCCTCTCTGCATGGTGTCATCAGACATCGCACCGGAACACGGCAAGGCCGCTTGGCGGTGCGGCTTTGTCTGGTGGGTGGTCACTAACCACGGTCGAAGCCTACCACCAGTTGATTGTCACCTGATTTGCACCACCCGGGGACCACGTTTGGGGAATTCAATTAAAGGTGTATACCCACGGACGAAGGTGACTCAGCCCCCAAAGGTTACATTCAATGCCTTCAAACTTAGAATAAATTAAAAGTTGCATCAAAATCGGTTCGGCAGTTTTAGAGATAGTGATTTAGATTTAAGCTTTTAGTTCGATAATGTAAAATTTATATCGTTATTTGCACAGACTGGATGTATGCAACTGATAAACGCCATAATAACTGAACCCGAAGAATTGGAGTTCAGGCTACATCTCCGCAGCGAGTTTATGAGAACTGGACTTTATGATCTTATTGGTAAGGTACATTTTTAATTACTATACTACTTAATGACGAATTATGTGCAGTCCGCGAGGCCTAATCTAAGCTTTGCTAAGTGTTAGTGCACGTAATCTGAAAAAAGGGAGACTAAACAAATCTATATATATAAAAATCAATTGCTGTTCGTTAGTCTCGCTAAAACTCGAGAACGGCTGTCTGCCGCGCTGTAGCCGGAATACCACTAGGATGTATGTTACTTAATTTTAATTTGTCAAACTAAAATGTACTCTACTGTGTTGTACAGAAGAGTTGCGGGAAGGTGCGGAGGGCTCGCGACAGATCCAGATGACCGTGTTCGATACACACGCGGCTGCGGACCAAGACGAATTCCTAGCGAAGTTCGACGATGTCAGGTAATTTTAATATGTCAAAACTATCTGTCGAATCTGAACCGACGGTGAGAGAGAGAGGTGTTATAAGTTTGGCGTGTGTATGTTTATAATAATAATAATAATAATATAGTTGGACAGTAACACACACGGTCATCTGATCCCAAACTAAGCAGAGCTTGTAATAGGGAAACCAGATAACTGGTAATATATTACATATAATACTTTTCTTTTGAAAATATATACATAGATATAGATAATCACACCCAGACACAAGACAAACAGACATATTTAAACAAATGTTTGTCTCGGGTGGGAATCGAACCCATGACCTGCGGCGTGAAAAGCAAGTATCTTACCGACCACGCCACCGGCCAAACGTATGTGTCAAACGTAAACATGTCACGTTCACCAACCTGCACTCTGCAGCGGTGTGAAGCGAGTCCTAAACTCTCAACTCATTAAATAGTTGAGAGTAGAGCGGTGGCGCAGCGGTACGAGCCTCGCCTTAGAAATATAAGGTCGCGGGTTCGAATCCCATTCGTGCCCACACATCTTTGTGTGAGTTGTTTTATCTCCGCTGCTCAATATCGGCGAAGGAAAACATCGCGAGGAAACTGGCATGTCTAAGAACTAATCAATTGAGGACATCCACCGACCCGCACTTGGCCAGCGTGTGTGGATTAAGGCCTAAACCCTCTCAACTTGTAAGATAGTTGAGAGAAGGCCAGTGCCCAGCAGTGGGACACTAAAAGGGTTGACGTGATTTTTCTTAGTACAAATTCATTTTATTGTATATCCAGGGTCGATTTCCACGACGTGAACGAATGTTTCGAGCTGGTGAAGAACCTGGTGATGGACACGCCCGCTGAACCTTACTTACTCTCCATACTACAACATCTCTTGTTCATCAGAGACGATGAACTGATACGGTGAGAAACTATTAAAAGGCTTATTATAATAATAATCATAATAAATGAATGATAGGGCAGCTTGTGGCGAGCTGTTATGGCGTAGCGACCATACGGACCCGAGTGCTCAAGGGAGAAGGTCCTGTCCCTCACCTTCGGCTTGTCTTTACTGGCTGGCTGGAGTGAACCTTGACGGGGGACAGATCTCCCACCTCTTGCTTGTCTTCATTGGCCGGCTTGAGTGGAGTCGTGAGAGCAGAGATGCTCGGAGGAGGAAGTGGCCTGTAAGTGGCTAGTGGGCACGTGAGGCTGGACCCTTAGGGAGCCAATGATCGGGTAGAATGCCGTGGGACACCGCTCTACTCCTCTAGCCCCTCAGAATATGTTGCCCCTTGTCGCTTCTTTTAGCGGCCATACGGGGGCCCATTTATTGAGTGGGCGAGTCACCCCCTGCCATTTTATCCGTGTTAATTTGCATTGGTCAGGCAGGGGCCATAGTCCATCCATAGTCCTAGTTACCTAATCCATTAGCACCCACCACCATAACCTAGATTTTAATTCCTATATTCTGCAATAGTCCTGCTCTAACCGGGGATTGTCCCTGGGTGTACCTATATGGTGCGAACAGGGATAATCGTCGGTTGGTGCCACATTACATTTAGAGCAAAATTGTCTAACGGACCTCTACGTGTTGGCTTCGGCCCCACGCACGCCTTCCAAAAGTCCGGAGCTCCATAGCTCCGTAATAAAAAACAGACAAACATAATAATAATAATATTGTCACAAGTACAAACGGCGCCATCTAGTCCCAAATGAAGCCATTATATTTTCTGGTGTTATGGGTACTAGGAACTGTTTTTTGTACCCTATAATGAATGGGCTTGCGCTTGACCACAACTTGCCTGATGTGAAGCAATGTTGCAGTCTACGATGGAACGCGCTTATCTAGAAAATACTGATTCCCTCGTGACTTGAAGACAGGCAGATTATAGCTATCGGGAAACAGAGATGCCGGCAACGGATTCACAACTTGGCAGTTCGCACAATAAAAGTGGGAGCAAAGCGCTTTGTGCGTGCTCGTAGAATTTGCACCATTTAAACTATCTATTTGAAGCATATACTTTTGTAATTTTATTTTTATTTTTTATTATTTGTATATTCATTATAATTTTAATCTCATAATAATTGATTAAGCACCAAGGGTAATGTAATCTAAGGGGACGAAATATTAATAAAATAATAATAAAATAATACTAATTAACTGGTGGCGTCGGCCGTGGTTAGTGACCACCCACCAAAGCCGCAGCACCAAGCGGCCTTGCCGTGTTCCTGGGCGATGTCTGGTGACACCATGCAGAGAGGGTGGGTCGGAATTGTTGCTCCTTTAAGGTTACTACCCTTAAGGAGGCTCATTGCACTGCCACCATCTCGCCGATGATTATTTGTAATCACGAGTGAATCGGTATACTGGGCTGGCGCGTTCCATCGTAGACTACACATTGCTTAACATCAGGCAAGTTGTAGTCAATCGCCAGCCTATCGAAGAATAAAAAACAATACAACTACATAGATCTAATATGAAAAATAGAATTTAGATTTTTCATACCCTGAAATCATACCAATCATCTTCTTCTATATATATAAAAATCGATTGCTGTTCGTTAGTCTCGCTAAAACTCGAGAACGACTGAACGGATTTATATTATCTTGGTCTTGAAATGTTCATGGAGATCTACGGAAGGTTTAAAAGGTGAGAAAAATTCGAATAATTGCCGGGGAAATCCATAAAAACAGCAGTCTATTGAGGCAGTACGAAGTCTGCCGGGTCAGCTAGTGTTAAAAAAAATTTCAAATACATTTAATTTCAGGCCTGCATATTACAAGCTAGTGGAAGAGTGTGTAACACAGATAGTTTTACACAAGAACGGGTACGATCCAGACTTCAGATTGACACAACGTTTCAATATCGACGTACAACCTTTGATTGACGGACTCATTGGTGAGTGATGACCCGGATTTATCTAATCTAATACCTTTAAACGAGCAATTCTTATAGTATTGACGGGCCGGTGGCGTGGTCGGTAAGATACTTGCTTTTCACGCCGCAGGTCGTGGGTTCGATTCCCACCCGAGACAAACATTGGTGATGAACATTTTGGTGTTTGTGTCGAGTCTGGGTGTAAATATCTATTATATGTATACATTTACAAAAGAAAAGTATTATATGTATAGTATATACCAGTTATCTGGTTTCTATAACACAAGCTCTGCTTAGCTTGGGACCAGATGACCGTGTGTGATAATGTCCCATAATATTTATTTTATTGTCTTAGATTAACGCGAATATCACACATTGAAATAAAACGACTTTATAACGGATTTTATCGCGGCTTATTTTAGATTTTGTTGTTTTTTTTCACCCTTAAACATCAAGTCTGAAAAGAGTTTGAAACGTCGGGATCTAAAATCTAAAAGTAGTTTTATTTCAACGAGCAATTCTAGTACAAATCCTACTAATATAAATATGTATTTGAATCTCGGAAACGGCTCTAACGATTTTCGTGAAAAAATCCCATGCATGCAGAGGGTTTCGGTGGCGATTAGGAGTTCGTATTTAGCATTTTAATTGTTTTTAGAAAAATCGAGAGCTGAGGAAGAAAAGAAAATAGATGAGCTTAAAACGAAGCTAGAAGCTGCTATAGCTGCAAGACAAGAGGCAGAGGCAAGAGCCGCACATCTTGAAGAGAGACTGAAAAGTTCCTCTCCCTCCGCGCCCGGAGGAGTCACACATGGGAATATTGCGGCTATTGCTAAGGTAATATATATTTAGAGTTTATACTTAGCTACACTTTCCTGATGTTAAACAATAATGTAGTCTACGATAGAACGCGCCTACCCAATTTACTGATTGTGTCGTGATTACGAATTCGGTGAGAAGGTGGCAGTGGAATGAGCATCCATATAGTAAGAAACCACAAATGAGCAATAATTCCTATCCTCCCTCTGCATTAAGTTACCAGACATCGCACCGGAACACGGCAAGGCCGCTTGGCGGTGCGGCTTTGTCTGGTGGGTGGTCACTAAACACGGCCGAAGCCTAACACCAGTTAATTACTAGTAAACTTAATTATCAATTATTACCTGGCCTTGCCGTGTTCCGGTGCGATGTCTGGTGACACCATTGTAGAGGGTGGGTCGAAATTGTTGCTCCTTTATGGTTTCTAATCATAAGGAGCATCATTCCACAGCCACCTTCTCACCAAAATTCATTCGCAACCACGAATGAATCGGTAAAGTGGGCAGGCGCGTCCCATCGTAGACTACATAACTGCTTAACATCAGGTAAGTTGTAGTCAAGTGTAGGCCTATTGAAGGGTAAATAAAAAAAAATCCTACGAACAATCATCAATACGATATCAAATACGTATCTAGCAATCAATTATGATTACCTTCGTTATTGTTATATACATAAGGTTGAAAATTCTACTGTAAGAATATTTAAGGTTAAATACTGTTTTGTCTACAGGCAATAGGAAGTCCCGGGGGTCCAGCCCCTCCACCGCCTCCACCAATGCCGGGAGGTACGTTTTCCACAATATTACTTTTACTATAGGCCGACCGTTTAACTCGCGTATCGCCTATCGCCAAGGTTCTGACTCCTCAAGCTGCACAGACAGTGATAATGATTCAAGTGATATCGATATTAGTGACGAATAGTCTTACATTACTTTTATCTGTAGTCAAATACTTCTTTATGAGATTTAATTAATGTTTTATGACTTTGTACCTCAGATGGCGATACGCGAGTTAAACTGTCGGCCTGTAATTACACATTTATTAATTATACTATTTTTAATACTATAATTATTCATTAGGAACAACCTTTTACTGACCCACAGCACGGGTCTTCTCTCAACTATCTTAAGAGTTGAGATAACTTAGTTCTAGTTGTAGTGCGATGGGTTATGGAAGCGGAAGCGCAACGGTTTCGGTCTCTCCTTTGAAATATATCTAATGTCGCGGGTTCGTTGCCCGATCGTTCCCACACATCTTTGAATAATATCGGCATGTCTCAGAACTAATCATTCAAGGAGATATGACATCCACCAACCTGCACTTGGCCAGTGTGTGTGGATTACAACCTAAACTCTCGCAACTCGTGAGATAGTTGAGAGAAGACCCGTGCCCAGCTGTGGGACACTAAAATAGGCTAAAGTGAAGAGAAATACCCAATTTACAATATTGGCACTATACAGCATGTACCATTTTCAATATTCTGGGTTTGATTAACAAAATAATTGCTTACGATAGACCTACAATATTAAAGACGACCAAAGAGTGCGAGTGAGAACGTTTTATGTCAGTTTAACTAAACAGAAAGAGATAACAATCTAATTTCATTGCAGCCTGTTTTTGCACGAGGGAATTTGGTTTGTGTGTGTATAAGATTTTTAATGTTTTTAACACTAAAAAAGTCATGCAAAGACAAAACAAATTTCGTATTACATCTCAGCAAATATCAGATATACTCTTTATTCTTTACTTTTCCTGTGTATAGGGTGCCTGGTAATTAGTGTAAAATATTTGAACCTGTCGTAGTGTTTATGATTACAAACAACTTTTCTTAAGAAACTTTTTTTCTTTGTGTTTTTCTTACTTAACACTCCAATATCGTCGCTTTACCGCGCTGCTCAACATTAAATAACGATTTTAATTTAAAAAATGTTGCTCCAGTAAAGTTTATTTCGGAAAGAGGTTTGTAATGATGACCACCACCACGTGGTAAAGTATTTGATACCAATTGCCAGTCACCCTATATACAAATTGTGGCGTATAGGTAACCAAAATTCTGATAATATTTTGATTTAATAAAAATTATTGTGTGATACAGTCAATTTGAAGCAGTTTTTGGTGTAATCTAATATGTCAAAACTTATGACTTTTGTTCCCAGTGTTCTTTTTTAATATAAAGGACAAGTATAGAAAAATGAAATTATATGTTGGTCTTTAATATTGTGAGTCTGTGGCACTTGGTATAACTATCTCACTCACTCGCATGTATCATATCTCGTGTGTAGGGACTGGAGCGCCGCCACCGCCACCTATGCCTGGACAAGGTAACTATACTAATATTATAATTAGGATATTCAAAACGCAAGAAATTCAAATCTCTGTTAAGTATCTCAATAGAGTGACCTTTTAGCACATATCAACCATGTTAATTTATTTCTGTATGTCTATCTTCTTATGGGCTTGATAAATAAAAAGCATATACAAGGTGTTAATAACAAAAAATTAAAAAAAAATACTAGTAAGAAAGAGACAAAGTACATTTGAACTAAAGAGTCTTGTAAGATTTTTATCAATAAGACCGTAAGTCAACAAAGTTTAAGGAGTTGTTTAATATTCCAAGAAAAATCTGAGGACTTTTAAAAAAATCTATCGTTTTGAATGCAATAATAATTTGCATTCACCGTAAATAATTAAATATGCTATCCGTACAGTACCTTTCAATGAACCAGACAGCGGGCGTGTCATGGCGACGTACGTTAGGTACTGTACGTGGAAGAATTTGTGATAGATTACTTTTCTTATTCGAAAATAAAAACCGCTCAATATATTTTTTTCTTGTATTGAGTAAATTTACTTTTCGTTACCAATTAATTAACACCTTGGAGAGCTGCCGAGAATTATGCCAAACTAATTTAACCCGTTAGGGGTATAATTAGGGTTATAATGAATCACCCTGTATAGCATGATGCATGTGCATGTAATGTTTGTAGGACCTGCACCGCCGCCACCGCCACCTATGCCGGGTCTAGGTAACTAACACTTTTGAAACTATTAAACTAGTTATATTTCTCTATCTATTTCCTACGATTTCACTATCGGTACCCTTAGTACGAGTTCAACATTACGAAAAAAGTTTTCGGAAACAGTTTTGAGCTGGTTAAAATATGTTTTATAGCAATCTACCAAACAGATACGAATAATGATAAGCAGTAAACTCAAGTGTGTGCGTATGATGCCAAGTCGGTGTTTCATTTAGTGTTCCCAGTGGGTTTTCCCGTAGCGGCGAGAAAATAGTGGAGCTTCTGGCAGTATTCCAGGGAGTTTACATTGTCAGAAAAACATTATAATAAAATATTATATTAAGTATGTATCGCGGTTTGTGAGGCGCAGCGTAGAACGACGTCCACACACCGCGGTCCTTTTTTTTGCTTTAGATATGCGTTTTACTACAACTTGCCTTATGTTAAGCAAAGATGCAAGCTACGTTGGAACGCGCCCGCCCATTATACCGTTCACAAGTCCTTTTATGCAGCTCAACAGACAACAACCTCAACCTCAATTCATAACACATTATTTCGCGCCTTATTGGAGTGATAACTTAAAGAACTTCGTTCCTTCGTCAATTATTTTTATATTTAAAAATATAAGGCATGATGCATGTGCATGATTTTATCTCCAGTTGGTGAAACCACCATAACACCTGTAGCTGTACCATCAAATAATGTTTTACTAGCAGCCTTGGAATAAGATGCACAAAAATTTAAGTGGACAGCAACCTTAATACTGTTATTAAACTACCGACTAAATAATTCTTTTACTTATTTAAAATTTAAATACACACCGAATATATTATTTAAATGAATTATTATATCCGAAAAATCATTTCAATTAATGGTACTCAATCTCCCACAGCTGGTGGAGGTCCACCGCCTCCCCCTCCCCCACCATTCCCCGGAGGAGCGCGAGGCCCGCCCCCTCCCCCTCTGCCCGGCATGGGTCCCCCGCCTCCCCCCATGCCGGGCATGGCCGGGCCTCGTCCCCCTCCCCCGCCGGGCATGCTCGCTATGCCCCGGATGCCACAACCGGACATTCTGCCACACGGTCTCAAGCCTAAAAAGAAGTGGGAGGTGGAGGGCCCCTTGAAACGAGCTAATTGGAAGACTATAGTGCCACAGAAGATGTCGGAAAAGGCGTTCTGGGTTAAGGTAAGACAATAATAGGACAAGCTGTCTAATACTACCGACTTTGCATAGTTTTCGCTATACTGTATTAATTTTTTGTTTATTCAATTCCTATAGGCCGACCGTTTAACTCGCGTATCGCCTATCGCTAAGATTCTAATTCCTTAAGCTGCACAGACAGTGATGATGATTCAAGCGATATGGATATTAGTGACGAATAGTCTTACATTACTTTTATATGTGGTTACATAGTTCTTTATGAGATTTAATTAATGTTTTATGACTCAGATACCTCAGATGGCGATACGCGAGTTAAACGGTCGGCCTATAGTACATTTTGCCTCTTCGCTTACTCCAAAATAATCTTAGAATTACAATTTTTCCGTCAAAGCGGTCTTCATGTTTAAAATTCATATATTAACGTTACGCGTCCATCAACTCACATTATATCCCTTCTTCAACTCAAACGGTCCAACAGTTTCAAAGAAAATTGATTAATATAGACCATTTGCACGTTTACAATAGCCAGGAAAGAACAGCAAGTCATTAGAAAATACACAGCATTGTCCTCAAGACAGTTGTCTCCATTTACACCATGCTTTTTAGTGGCTTGCTTGGCTCCATATAGTTAGAAACCATAGGAAGTAACTATTCCTCGCCACCTCCTCTGCATGGTGTCACCAGACATCGCACCGGAACACGACAAGGCTGCTTGGCGGTGCGGCTTTGTCTGGTGGGTGGTCATTACCACGGCCGAAACCTACTACCAGTTTATTGTCACCTGATTGCACCACCCGGAGACCGCGTGTGGGGATTTAATTAAAGATGTACCCACGGACGAAGGTGACTCAGCCTTTTAAAAAGAAATAAATATTCTGGGACATAACACACACAAAATACCTATACAATCTTAAGGATGAAAATATTAATAAAATAGAGGGACAATAACACACACGGTCATCTGATCAAACTAAGCAGAGCGTGTACTATGGAAACTAGATAACTGGTATATATTATACATATAATACTTTTCTTTTGTAAATATTTACTTTTAATAGATATTTACACTCAGACTCGATACAAACACAAATGTTCATCACTAATGTTTGTCTCGGGTGGGAAAAGTAAGGATCTTATCGACCACTCTACCGGCCCGTTTTTGTTGTAAACAGTAAATACCAGTGGGCTCGCTCTCTTTAACATTGATTCATACACATGACTCATTGAAATTTGAGTGGTATTTACCTCTGCTTACATCTCCGTGTAAAATAGGCTTAAAGATATGTTACATTCTTATAGGTGCAAGAAGATAAACTCGCGTCTCCGGACATCTTAAGCGGATTAGCACAAAAGTTCTCAAGCAAACCTGTTACTAAGAAAAACGAAGATGCAGTTGACAAGTAAGTAATTTTAATACATTTTCACACACAGTTTCTTTAGAACTTGTCGATTCCTATGCTAGTAAATACATACAAATTACAATTTTAATAAACATATGCAGGTTTGGTCTTTTGGCAACCTTGGAGCCTGGCGTCACACTGTGGGAATAAGGACATTGCTAAAAATCAGTGCTGTGGGTCGCCTCTATAAGACACTCACAGCGTTTACTAAGCAATGTTTGACACCGATGGGTCACACTAACTCTTTGTTTTTTTTTTTTTTTTTAATCTGTTTTCGTTTATGTCTTTTTGTCTCTCTTTTCATGTGTTTTTTATCATTAGATTCTGTGTGTCCTGTCTCTGTCTAATAAATGTTTTTCTTTCTTTCTTTTCTTTCTATTCCAAAATGGAATTTGAAGTAGGTTTTACTGTTGAGTATTTCCATTATTTCGTAACGAATCCCATTCATTCGTAAATGAGTGTTACAAATCTCTCTATACAAGGTGGAAGGGTCGGCCCTGCACCAACTGAGAGGGTGCATTCAACTCCTTATTTATTTTCACTCCTTATTTGCTTAATTTTAATTTACAATTACAACTCTGTGAGCAGCACTCGATTTAAATAAAATACAGCTAAAATAAAACTTCCATCAATGCATTAGTTTAAAGAACGATGCGTTATTGGCGCGGCGCGAGTGCGCTTGGTGGTATCTTCTTAACCTCACAGCGGAAAGGCTGGCGGTTCGCTATTAGGGTTTCCCTGCTAATTAGAGAACTAATTTTTAGTACCGATCATCTCAGTATGATGTGCGGGTTTCACCCCATCAGTTTGTGGAGGACGGCACCTCTCACCCCGTATACAAAACAAACATTAAAACATTCGCATCAATAACAATCTCTATTTGAACCCTTAAATAAGAATGATTTTAATCTAATTTAACTCTTTTTAGGGCACTAGTCTTCTCTCAACTATCTTACGACTTGAGAGAGCTTAGGCCTTAATCATACACACGCTGGCGAAGTGCGATTTGTTTGATGTCACATGTCCTCGAATGATTAGTTCTTAGACATGCCTCTGCCGATATTGAGCATCGGTGGTTAAACAATTCCTTCTTAACCTTCGACCTTATTTTTAAATGGCGCGGCCGATAGAGCTACGCCACCGTAGCTTTAGACTTATTTTATTGTTATTGTTTTCTAATTTTTTTGACGGCCCGGTAGCGTGGTCGGTAAGATACTTGCTTTTCACACCGCAAGTCCTGGGTTCGATTCCCACCCGAGACAAACATTTGTTTAAATATGTCTGTTTGTCTTGAGTCTGGGTGTAATTATCTATATTTATGTATGTACTAGCAAACCCGGCGAACTCCGTTTCGCCACCAGATGGCTTCGTTTTATGTAACATTTTCCCCGCTTTTCTGTTAAATTTTTTCCTGAATTTTCTTTGCTATAAACCTCACGGAGCCCGAGACCTTTCCAACGAATGAAAAACCGTGGAAATCGGTTGGTGCGTTCTGGAGTTATAGCGTCAGGAAGGAAAACCCGACTTATTTTTATATAGTAGATTTACAAAAGAAAAGCATATTTATTATATTACCAGTTATCTGATTGCCATAGTACAAGCTCTGCTTAGTTTGGGATCAGATGACCGTGTGTGTTAATGTCCCACTATATTATTATTATTATCATCCTTGAGACTGTATTGGTAATTTATTTTATTTTCAGAGTTCACACGCTAAAGAAAGTGAAAGATTTAAAGGTGTTGGACAGTAAAGCGGCTCAGAATCTATCAATATTGTTAGGCGGGTCCCTGAAACACATGTCGTACGAACATATACGAACTTGTATATTACGATGTGATACTACCGTGCTGAATGCTAATGTACTGGACTTGTTAATACAGGTAAGTCTTGGTTTGAAAGTAATGTTACGAACTGAACACAGGAGCTTGAGGGGAAGTTACAGGGGTAGCGGGCGGAGAGGATCTATCCAGGCGAGTCTCAACTTATCGGGCATGGGTAGTGAGTGTGCAAAGATGCAATTTTAGATCAATCCGAAGTTTTGAAAGGGTTGAAGTTCACATTCAAAAATAACGTTACCTACAAGGATCAGACCATCGATCACATACCTATAAATACCCCATAGCACCTTTGGGCACTCCTGCTCGCCTCACTTATATCTTACGACTGCATATTGTCCGACCACGAGTACGTTCGCACTTGAGATGTTGTTCTTTAACGAACCAACCAAAATTCGCTATCTTCCTCGTCAACTTTTGACCATTACCATTTCATACAATACTAGCGGCCCGCCCCAGCTTCGCCCGGGTAGCATCAGCCCACTAAACAATTTACAAAAAATGTGATAAATAAAGAACCGCTCAACCGATTTTGTGCAAACTTCACATAAACCATGTACTAAATAGTCCGAACAATGCCTAAACATTTGGTTTGAATAGGTAAGCCCGTTTTTGAGTTATAAAATTACAACAAAAAGGGGGAATTGATTTTTATATATATAGATTTGAAGAAATTGGTGTCTATTATGTATCTAGTCGGTGCATTTAGAAGAGGTTTATTACTAATGGTCCCATATAAATTGTAGTCTTTTATTAAGTAATTTTTTTTTATTCTAGTATCTACCACCTGCGGATCAGCTAAAGAAGCTTTCCGAGCTGAAGGTAAACAGCCAAGAGTTGACTGAAGCGGAGCAGTTCGCGGCCACCGTCGCGGACGTCAAGCGGCTGGTCCCGCGGCTCAGGAGTCTCGCGTTCAGGGAACATTACGCTGAAATTATATCGGAACTCAAACCGGTGAGTTGGTGTTTTGTATGTGGCAACTTAACATTAGTCGGCCTAAGGCGCAACGTGTCCTTTGCTCAGTTAAAACCGGTTTATACTGCTTTTTGACAATCCGCCTGAGGGGCGGTCCGTCCCTTACGCAACGCAATTCATACAAATAATGCCTGATCATTCACTTCAACCCCTTTTTTACTGTCCCTCAGCTGGGCACGGTCCTTCTCTCAACTATCTTACGAGTTGAGAGAGTTAAGGCCCTAATCCACACACGCTGACCGAGTGCGAGTTTGTGGATGTCACATACCGGTTTTCTTACGATGTTTTCCTTCAACAATGTTGAGTAGTGGTGATGAAACAATTGACACAAAGAGATGTGGGCACGACTGGGAATTGAACCCGCGACCTTTTAATTCAAAGGTGAGGCTGATGCCGCTGCATAAAGCTCAGCTTCCTTGCGGACTGTATATTATTATGACTATCTAAATGAAAAGGAAACACGCGCGGCCAACCGCCTGCGACTAGCCGCTCAATGAAAATAAGCTCATTTGCTCTTAAATCTCAGCTACAGTGTCGATTTTAAGTAAAGGGCTTATTTGGGGATTAGTTAAGCGATGATGAACTCAATTTTAAAATAAAAAAAAACACAAATATTTTTTCAATTTTAGGACATAGTATCCGGTACAGCAGCATGTGAAGAAGTGAAATCGAGTGGGAAGTTTGCGAAAATACTGGAACTGTTGCTACTTTTGGGCAACTACATGAATACAGGGTCAAATAACGCAGGCGCTTACGGTTTCGAAATTAGCTTCCTTACTAAGGTATGTGTAATAATGTGCCTCAACCAATCGGCTATCTAACAGTGCAAGAATTTTTCAAATTGGACCAGTAGTTTCTGACATTAGCGCGTTCAAACAAACAAACTCTTTAGCTTTACAATATTAGTATAGATTTATGTAATTTTATTGTATCCTTACTTAATATTAGAAATGCGAAAGTGACTCTGTCTGTCTGTCTGTGTTGCTTTCACGCCTAAACTACTGAACCGATTTGGATGAAATTGGGTATGGAGGTAGTTTGAGACCCGAGAAAGGAAAGCTAGTTTAACATAATTTAATTTAGTAATCAATTTAAAATCATGGTGTGAAAATTTGTTTGCCTGATAGGCTAAACATAGAGATATGTATTAGATTTAAACCAAATTAAATGAGTTAGTTCCTTTTAAATATTATTTTATATTAAGTGAGTAGGTCGTTAATTAATGTTATTGATAATCACACTATCGTATTAGGTTTACCTGTAAGGATAGTTGTAAGGAGTAAATAAATAAATAAATAAAACTGTAGCTACCTATGTCCACAAATAAATATATTTGAATTTAATTTTTTCTTTCAGTTAACAGCAACAAAAGATCTAGAAAACAAACAAACGTTATTACATTATCTTGTTGAAACTATTGAGAATAAGTTCCCGGATGTGCTGACGTTCGCCGAGGAAATGCCACACATCGACAGGTACGTTACTACAATTGACCATCAGCCCGTTCACACGGTGTCTACTTTCTAAGATCTACTAACATCTCTGGGCTAATTCACGTAATTTCTTGAGGCGCCGATCAAGTTGCGGTGCAGTTGCAATTAAGATTACGTCTTAGTAAATGGTATTCTATGTAATTGTTTAACTGTCATATCTAGTCTAAAGAGCTCGCGTGACACGAACTTGACGTAAGTGTATCTGACAGCGGTTGTCGGTTCAATCTACATTCGCCATTCCTTTTTGAAGATAAATAAATAAAATGAGAAAATCGGGGGCAAATTTTCCATGATTCTTGTTTTGAGCTTGTGTGAATAGGCTGTAAGATTGAAAAGGGTGACTGCTAATATTTCAACATTAGTCCATAAAAGAAAGTTTGTGATGTGACAACCCGATAGCTCGAAGTACATTAAGCTGTCAGTCAAGCACCCGAAATTTTATCAGTAGGATAATTCACTTAATTAAATATGTTCAGTTGCGGTTAAGTTTCGATCAAAACAGCCCTTTTCTTACTCTCGTAATTTTGACAACCGCTATCAGATACGCTCGCGTCAAGTTCGCGTCACACGAGCGCTTTGGACTAGATATGACAGCTAAACAATTACAAGAATACCATTTTGCACTATGACGAAAATTTGATTGTAACTGCTCCGCAACTTGATCGGCGCGTGAAGAAATTACGTGAATTATGGCACAGGCTTGTCTTTGCCTTGCCCACCAAACTGTGATTGGTTAATAATGGTCCAATGCCCCACGTTGTGCAGCATATCTCCAGCGTACTGCGGTTAATCAGCTTAGACTGTCCGGATAGAAGGGGATTCCACTTATTCCAATACATTTTTCTCCATCAGGGCGGCTCGCGTGTCGATGGAGAATCTCCAGAAAGCGCTGAAGAAGATGGAGAACGACATCAAGTCTTTGGAAATGGATTTGAACAACTCAAGAGTGCAGCAGTGTCCTGATGACTTGTTCCACGAAACATTAAGTGTATCCTTTTCATATTCCGAAATCAAAAATATACTAATACTAGCTGCCCCAGCGAACTTCGTACCGCGCAAAATTGTGAATCTAAACCATTCCCAGATCCCCTTGAACACACACAAAAAATTTCATCAAAATCGGTCCAGTCGTTTAGGAGGAGTTCAGTCACATACACACGCACACAAGAAATATATATATTAAGATAACAATTTACCTTCCAATTAAATTGGTATGTTATATTTCCTCCGACGTCTGAAGACCATTATGAGAGAGTGCAGGGTGTTCCCACACCTTCCGCTAGATGCCACTACCGCCCGCTTGACCGCGTCAACGTCACGTCCGCCCTGCGAAACGTCAAACATCCGACCACAGCAAGCCACCGTTATACCTCCTCATTGTTGCGTCGGTGTTCGTTCCGCGAACACCTTCCCTAGATTTAAACTTAAAATAAATTTTCTGAGAATACCGCCATATAATAATGTTTGATATTTTTATGGGACTGAACCCACCACCGCAATCCCACCACTGCCGCTCCAGTGCACCAAGACCAACAGCGACGCCATGAAGGATTTGAACCCAATCAAGTCCCGGGACACCTAATCCGAAAGATAATAGGAGGAGTTGGAAAGTGAAATAATTCGCTTCCCTCCGGGCAATGTTTGAATATATCTCTCAACTTGTAAGATAGTTAAGAGAAGCCCTGTGGCCGGATACTAAAAAGGGTTGAAGTGAATAATATATGCTGTCCGTAGGTACACTACTTTTCAATGAAACACAAAGGTGTATTTGTACATAGCATCATACAAAGCATAACACCTCTATTCCCAAATGTGTAGGCGGAGGTAAATATTTCCCAGTTTCCGCCGGCTATGTTTGGGTACCATACGTAATAGGGGACAAGAAACAGATGGGGGGGGAGGACTGAGCATCACACCTCGCCGGAAGAAATCAGAAATACCACACGATCCTCCAGTCGCCACAATAATATGTTTGCAAGCAGTCATCAGTCTGGGGACGTCCACCGCTGGACATAGGCCTCCCCTTTAGAACTCCACAGCGATCGGTAGCCGGCCGTTAACATCCATCGGCTTCCCACGATTTTAACCACGTTATCAGCTAAGCAGAGCGTATACTATGGAAACCAGATAACTGGTAATATACTGCATATAATACTTTTTTTTTGTAAATACATCTATAATATAAAAATGAATCGCAAAATGTGTTGGTAAGCGCATAACTCGAGATCGGCTGAACCGATTTCGCTAATTATTTTTTAGAATACTTGAAGTACGAGGATGGTTCTTACGCAAAGAAAAATAAAAGAACTCCGAAACGGCTTGACCTATTTTTATGAATTCTTATAACTATGTTCGGTTGGTCTGAGTGTCGGTCGTAATCTATTTCCGGACCCGGTAGATACCACTGTTTTACCGGGAACGACGACGTCTGCGGGGTCCGCTAATACTTAAATATAGATAATTACACCCAGACTCAAGACAAACTGACGTGTTCATCACACAAATGTCTGATTTAACTTACACAGTATTGGTTTTAAACTAGCAATTATACATGCATAAGTAGGTAGGTGATCATAATGGTGTTGAACGGAGCGAACTAGTATTATATTATGTGGACTTAACTCTAACCCAGTCGTTCGCGATCGAAGCTCGGGAACAAAGTGACTTGTTACACTCAATGTTCCGCAAAATGGAAGCATTGTACACAGAACTCGCTGAGTACTACGTGTTCGATCCGCAGAAGTACACACTCGAAGAGTTCTTCTCAGATATCAAGACGTTCAAGGATTCGTTTATGGTGAGTTTTATTTTTCATTAATTTATTTAACATCAGTCAACAACTGTTTACTATGCGTTTCAAATAAGAATAGGACTGGACTCGCGGACAACTTCATACCATAATTATAACCAGCTTGCGACCACGACCGGTGGAACCCATGTCGAAACCTAAAGCCAAATTATAGGTGAGCGCGTTAATTGCCCGTTATGATAAATATATATGTTTAATAATGCAACACGAAAGTTTAAAAGTATATATTCATACCATAAACCACAGATAATATAATACTACCATAAACCAAGCAAAAGTAGCGTCAGCACAAAATATCAAACCGCGGACACTAATATTATTTTAAAATGTATGGAAAAGTACAATGCAGGTACCTGCCTTTGTAAATTTACGCGCTAGGATACCACGAACTTGTACAAAAATTCATATACACGGATAAAAACACACGTTTTACCTTATAACACCGCTTTTTGTCGTCGGAAGTTAAATAATAATATGTTCGTACCTAAACATTCGTCTCCAAATGTCCAATCTTACTTACACGGCAATGAGATATACGCATTTTTATTTTATTTTTCGTCTAGACGTGCTTATTATATCAAACAAACATTTTTGCTCACTGTACTAAAAAAAATTAAGTTGTTGCGCATTCCAATCCAAGATGGCGGATTTCCAATCCTATCCTATTTAAATGCATAGTACATAATAATATTATTTCTTCTATAGCAACAAGGAATATAAAATATGTTTTTGTGTGATCCCAAGGCGTCCGTGTATACTCTGGCAAACAGTCGGTAGATCTGGTTAATATCTCCTGTACGATAATGTCTATGTTACCGGAAATGTATGAAATCTAGGAATTGTTTACAAATCCTAGGAAATGTATACAATTTCGAAGCTATTTAGGAAATGTATAAAATATTGTTTCAAAAACTATTTAATACATAGATATCCTGGGAAATGTGTACATTTCCTAGGAATTGTATATAATGTCAATATCGTATAAGGAAATATATAAAGGGAAATGCTAAGTTTTGTTATGGCACTCGCCGACCACTGTTGCGGCTTGGCTCGGTTGTTAAAAGTCTAACCTAACCCACAGCACTTTGGAGTGGGTGGGTTTGTTTTCGGGACTTACAAGTGACAAAAAAACTACGAGTCTCCGCATGTCGACCCCTCCCCCGCCGTTTGATCTGTCTTACGATTGCCTGATCAGACGGAGCAAGACCCTCCCCTCGCCTAGCTATCCCCGCGTACCCATTGATATCTCAAAGGTTTTACATTTCCGATTTCTATTTAGGAAATGTATAGATTTCCTAGGAAATGTGTCTAATATAATTTATTTCACACATTTCCGTGCAATTTTAGGAATTACATACATTCCCTAGGAATTGTATACAACGACGGATTACCTACATTTCCGATGACAGTCTTTAAGTAAGATTGGTATTTCGTACCTATACTTCAGCTGTGCGAAAGTCCGGGAATGTTTATGTGTGTTTAATGTGATCCCAATGTTGCCAGGGTCTTAGACCTCTGACCAACAGGGTCTTAGGAGTAGACAAGTGTCGATCCGGATAAGGAATCTTGTATGAATAAGCAAGACTGACATAGTATTTTAAAATTCACAAGTATTATATTAATAAATAAGAAATACCTAATTAATAATTTACTCTATAATAATACAACAAAACATTTCTCATAGACATAACCGTACCATCAGATTATAACATAGGAGCAGCAGAAATAGAAAAACTTAGTAAGTACCACCTTCTTAAAACTGAAATAAGTCTTATGTGGAGAACCCAAACTACAGGTATTCCAATAGTAATAGGCCCAACAGGGATAGTAGCAAAGACCTTAAAGAGATATATAGATAAATTAGATACATATATATTAGTATACTACAGAAACAAGCAGCCATTCATACATCAACCATCATCTCAAAAGTCCTAGGCGATAATGTTTTTGTCAACAACTTACAAACCACCATCCACACACCAGACACTCAAACCACTAAGTACAATAGAATCTTCCGCGTCACACCCATCACACGGGCACAATCAATCATCAATCACACAACAATCACAACACACACAAATCAATCGAACGAGAGGACGTGGACGAAGGGGCAGAAGGCCTCTGGATGCAGGAGGGACATAAATATCTAATAAATAAAAAAATCTTTCTTCCCGCGGGTAGCGGGACGGGGTATTTGTTGAACAACGACTAAAAATCGAGAAAGTGAAACACTTCACATAATATTTAATAAATTCATGTTTTTGTTATATAAGTACCTAATATCTGGATGACCGAGCTTTGATCGGTATTTTTTTTTTATTATTACATTTTCTAAAAATGATTCCTAGCTAGATCGATTTATCGCCCCCGAAACCCTCATACTAAATTTTATGAAAATCGTTGGAGCCGATTCCGAGATTCCAATTATATACAAGAATTGCTCGTTTAAAGGTATTAGATATTAACGAAATTTAATTATAAAATAGTAAATTATTATCATTTTCTAGTATTGTATTTTTTTTAAATATTTCTAATAATTACATTATTCAAGATAAAAATTAATATCAATATAATATTAATATTAATATCAATAATATTAATATTAATTAATATCGTATTAGGTTTTATAAAGTTTATATAATAATATGTATACATTGTATACGCAATGAGGTTCAGATATCAGATATCAGATAAAGAACACAAATTATCGACTTCTGTCATTTCAGCTTGTTAATTCTTTGCCATAGGAAAAAAAATAAGTTCTACGGCTTCGCCCGCGTAGTACTTATTGGGATAAAAAGTAGCCTCTGTGTTGATGCAGACCTTAATTTATTTTTGTGTTACTGAAAAGAAATAAAAATATGCTTTATTTTTTTTGAGACGCAATTTTTCACAAAAATAGTTCAATTTCTTTTCCTACCGTTCAGTGAATGACTGGCAACTACTGAGAAACACTGCCGAAAAACTCGGTAGACCTTTTTCTTTTTTAAATGAAGTACTCATCTGTCACATTATGTTTAATACAACACATTAAGCGACCTAATTCCAAGCGTTTTTATCCGTTAGATTGTCTGTTATTTTATAATACGCTTTCTTTCATAACGTAGACTTTACAATTATTTTAAATGTGTTAATAGTCATTTCCCTAATATTATTTCGAAGTTAATTGTAAAATCGTATACTACTACCCCATAAAAGAGTTGCTGATTTTGTGTTTTTTTTCTAGTATTTAAACTATGCGTGACACGTATATTTTCTTTTTTATTCTTTATGTACATACAATAAATTTTCATAAATATATTGAGAAGCAACAGTTCAAATATTTATTTCACCGAATTTCTCACTTAGGGAAACATGCTTCATAGTTTGTAGATAGCTCTTATAGCTCTTTTTTGTAAAATAAATATCGTTTCTATATCGGCCGCATTTCCTCAAAGAAGAATTCCATAAGATGACAAGATACTGTGAAAATTCATTCATTCATTCCCCCTTGCCTTTTTCCCATTTCTATTAGGGTCGGCTCCCAGTCTAACCTGATGCGGCTAGCTACCAGAATTATACGAGGGACTGCCATCTAACCTCGAAACCCGTAGGGAACCAGTAGCCGAGATGGTTAGACCAGGTGTCAGATTATATTGGCTTCTGACTTTTTTTTTTTATTTACTCGGAACCCACGGCTTAACGTGCTCTCCGAGGCACGGAGGGTAGTCCCTCAACCAACCAGACACCGAAACAAATCTTTGTTGTTACACAAATATTGTCCGGGGCGGGAATCGAACCCGCGACCTCCCGGGCACAGTATAGCCCAATCGGACGGCTTACACCGCTCGACTACCGAGGTCGTCATGATACTGTGAAAATAACTAAAATAAACAATTCTAGCAGTGTCCACATTGGTGAGCCGTCTAATAGTTTTGACTTCATACGCAGCAGAACTTAATTTCCGTTATTGTTCTCTTTAAGAGGAAGCAACTGCAATTTAGAATCTATAGTGATGCCTAAATATACTGATGACTTAACAGGGTCTAACTCGTTATCATTAATTTTAACATTTGTGTTTGCCTGTCTTACATTAGGCATGAAGAACTTTATCACTTTAGTTTTCTTATCATTGAGTAAAAGATTATTCACATTCAACCAATAAACCACCTTAGAGAGTGCGTTGTTTACTTCGTCATAATTGCTTAAGTGTCGGTTAATTTTAAATGTCAATGAAGTATCATCAGCAAACAACACAATCTCATGGCTGTCGTTAACTTAATAAAAGTAGCAGCAAAAAAGGTCCGAAAACCGATCCTTGAGGTACGCCCATGGTGACTCTTTACCCTGGAGACTTAGTTCCATTGACATCGACTTTTTGAATTCTATCGTTCAGGTAGGATATGATAAATTCGTGAGCTGTATTTTTGATAACGTAGTGGTGTAATTTCTTGACAAGAATTTCATGGTGCACACAGTCAAAAGCTTTGGACAAGTCACAAAATATACCCAAGGTGTCTTGCGAATTCTCCCAAGCAGCATAATAATAATATATATTTTTTATTTCATTATTTTAATAATTTAGCACTCTCTTCGGTTAAACAACCTTTGGTAAATCCGAACTGTTTCATATGTAACAATTCATGTCTATTAAAATGTCTTAGCAACTGGCTAAGTATTAATTATTCAAAGATTTCACTTAAGTTGGGTAATACAGAAACAGGTCGAAAGTTTGTTGGATCGGAAGTCTCCTGATTTAAGTAAAGGCATGTTTTAAAATATTATTCATTCCATTGCCACCTTTTCACCGTAAATCATTCGTAATCATAAGTGAACCGGTATATTAGGATGTCGCGTTCCGTAGACTTCCGTAGACTCCATCACTGCTTAATATCAGACAAGTTGTAGTCAAGCGCAAGCGTATTTCAGAAGATAAAATGTCTTTCTGTATGTTTGATTGTCTAGTTAGCGAGGTGGATACCACGTTTGCTCTTAGCTATCAATATCTGTCGTTCAAATCGGTATATGAACCAATGTATCTCGCAGGCCGCCCACCAAGAAGTATCAGCGGCGCGCGAGGCGCTGCAGCGCGCGGAGCGAGCGCGCAGTGCGCGTGCAGCCGCCGAGCGGGAGCGTAGGGACCGCACGCACCGGTACCAGCAGCTGCTGGACATACACCACGCGCAGGACGGAGTCATGGACAGGTATACACACTACCGTCACCTTCGGAGCGTAGGGACCGCACGCACCGGTACCAGCAGCTGCTGGACATACACCACGCGCAGGACGGAGTCATGGACAGGTATACACACTACCGTCACCTTCGGAGCGTAGGGACCGCACGCACCGGTACCGGCAGCTGCTGGACATACACCACGCGCAGGACGGAGTCATGGACAGGTATACACACTACCGTCACCTTCGGAGCGTAGGGACCGCACGCACCGGTACCAGCAGCTGCTGGACATACACCACGCGCAGGACGGAGTCATGGACAGGTATACACACTACCGTCACCTTCGGAGCGTAGGGACCGCACGCACCGGTACCAGCAGCTGCTGGACATACACCACGCGCAGGACGGAGTCATGGACAGGTATACACACTACCGTCACCTTCGGAGCGTAGGGACCGCACGCACCGGTACCGGCAGCTGCTGGACATACACCACGCGCAGGACGGAGTCATGGACAGGTATACACACTACCGTCACCTTCGGAGCGTAGGGACCGCACGCACCGGTACCAGCAGCTGCTGGACATACACCACGCGCAGGACG
The DNA here is from genome assembly GCA_936450015.1 of Meganola albula. Classification (NCBI taxonomy): domain Eukaryota; kingdom Metazoa; phylum Arthropoda; class Insecta; order Lepidoptera; family Nolidae; genus Meganola; species Meganola albula. Next base: position 4,292,906 of record OW388171.1, read on the forward strand.
GAGTCATGGACAGGTATACACACTACCGTCACCTTCGGAGCGTAGGGACCGCACGCACCGGTACCAGCAGCTGCTGGACATACACCACGCGCAGGACGGAGTCATGGACAGGTATACACACTACCGTCACCTTCGGAGCGTAGGGACCGCACGCACCGGTACCGGCAGCTGCTGGACATACACCACGCGCAGGACGGAGTCATGGACAGGTATACACACTACCGTCACCTTCGGAGCGTAGGGACCGCACGCACCGGTACCAGCAGCTGCTGGACATACACCACGCGCAGGACGGAGTCATGGACAGGTATACACACTACCGTCACCTTCGGAGCGTAGGGACCGCACGCACCGGTACCGGCAGCTGCTGGACATACACCACGCGCAGGACGGAGTCATGGACAGGTATACACACTACCGTCACCTTCGGAGCGTAGGGACCGCACGCACCGGTACCGGCAGCTGCTGGACATACACCACGCGCAGGACGGAGTCATGGACAGGTATACACACTACCGTCACCTTCGGAGCGTAGGGACCGCACGCACCGGTACCAGCAGCTGCTGGACATACACCACGCGCAGGACGGAGTCATGGACAGGTATACACACTACCGTCACCTTCGGAGCGTAGGGACCGCACGCACCGGTACCAGCAGCTGCTGGACATACACCACGCGCAGGACGGAGTCATGGACAGGTATACACACTACCGTCACCTTCGGAGCGTAGGGACCGCACGCACCGGTACCAGCAGCTGCTGGACATACACCACGTCACGGGTGAACTGAGGTATTTGACGTCCACACTTTCTTAGACATGTTAGTTTTCTCACGATGTTTTCCTTTACTGATATTGGGCAGCAGCCTTGAAACAATTTACACAAAGATGTGTGAACATGACCAGGGATCGAACTCACGACGTTATATGTCAAAAGGAAAGCCAATACTGAATAGTAAAATTCATTCGAATTCTTATGAGCTTTTTCAGAGATCCAGAATATATATTTACCCCTCATTCATACATCTTATGAGATTATCTTAGCTAAAATAGGTTTATAATTCGCTGTCTTTGTCTATCATCTTTGATATATACTAGGAAGAAAGAGACAACATATATTTTAATTATTTAGGCTTATAAGATTTTTGTGATCCGTTTAAAGTAATAGAGATGTATTAATATTTCGTTCAATTTTCAGTTTAATGGAAGCGTTACAAAGCGGATCTGCGTTTAGCAGAGAACGGCCAAGGAAAAAGGCGAATCCAAGAGTAGCTGGAGGTAAGGTTTACCTATCTCTATTTTATACATGACCACGAAGGTAGTTAGAGACTACAGCACAATACCATTCTTAAGAATGGTCAGCCGTATCGAGTCTTTTTCCACTTCCACCTTCTCACCGAAAATCACTAGACATGACGGGCGCGTTCCATCGTAGATCTTTTCATCGCTTAGCCCTCAAGTTACGGTCATAAACATATTTTTGATTACAGAACACTTGCTTAAGTAAATCCTTATTTATATATACTCCTTTACCTATAAACGAATCTTAGGTTGAGCTAGCTGAAACACATTTTGTCCTTTTCTTCCTTATGACACTTTGAAAGCACATGACAGTGACAAAAAATACATAAGCTATTCTTAGCTTTAAGTGTCATTTATAAGTAAGGGAGTTAGTGATTTAAAACCAATATAATCTTACATTAAGCACACTACACGATCTCAGGAACGTTGTAAACACAACATCTACTACACCCACTCGCGCTAGTCCAGTGTGAACACACCTTTATACCAATATTATTGTCACATGCACTCAGACGAGTTGTTGGAACAAGAAGAGTTAGTTAATGCGATCCTACACCGGTTGCAAGGTGAGTACGGTCAGCAAAAAAATTGTAGCGTAACACTGTAGTAACAAAACACTAAAACTAAATTCTCTCTTGTGTGTGTTAAATATTTTGGTAAATTACATATTCGGCGGGCAGGTCAGTAAGAGACTTGCTTTTCACGCCGCTGGTCGTGGGTTCGATATCCACACGTGACAGACTTTTGTGTGATGAACATGTTATGTCAGTTTGTCTGGGTGTAATTAATACTCCCCCGTATTCATAAACGTCTTATAAGCTCATAAAAAAATCGATAATAATAATAATCGTCTTATAGCTATAATAGGTTTATAATTCGTTTGTCTTTGTCTGTTATCTTGATATTTATAGTAGTAAAAAAGAGACAAAGTCCATTTTAACTTAAAACTCTCATAAGATTTTCATTAATAAGACCATTATAGGTAATACATAATTACAAAATATAGCCAAATCTTTGGCACATTCATGAGAAACCGAAAACACGCCTGGCGTGTTCACGGAACGGCTAGAGGAATTTGCGAGCGACCTGCGGCGTGAAAAGCAATTGTCTTACCGACCACGCCACCGGCCTATCATAATCCGTCCATAATGATATTAATGCATAATTTTGACTTATGAAATAATAGAATAACTGTATACAAACGCACACAAGAGGGAATGCACAATAGTTTATTTACCATAGAAGCAAAATATTTGTTGTTGAATGAGCGACTGGTCAGCACGGCTTTCAGATTAGCATAGTCATCCGGGGTAATTAAACCATAGTATACACCGAGTATTTAATTCCAACGGGAGCACTGTTTAATATTATTCTTGTGGCGTCTCAAGCCTAAAATCAAGATAGAGACAGACTTATGGAAATACTTCAAGTAAAATAGAGACAGGTCGCAATTCTGAATCGCACGAGCAAAGTTTCTCCAACGATTATCATATACAAGTTCCCGACAAAAACAGTTGAGACCGCGGTTGGGCATTATAACTCGCCGGAACATTCTCTTTGACTGGAGGGTTATTACCACCCGATCCTAAAATCTTTACAGTCTCAAAATGTCTCCTAAGGTGCAATTTCCCTGGGTGACTTAGAGTTTTATCAATGTTGTTATGTGTTTTTAGTTTTTCTGTAATTTTCAGTATTTTTAAAACTGACAAAACTCATGCTAGATGTTTTTACGTGGATATATTTATGTGAAAGAGGATATTTGCAAACTTATTTCACTTATGCACCAACAGATGGCGTTGTTGCATACGTTCGAAAGTCAAAGTGGAAAAGTCTTTGGCACTGATGTATTCGCGTTTAAAAATTATTACTATAGTATAATAATCTAGCGAGCTTTAGATGTTGTTGATTTTTGTGTGATATTTACTAAAATTAATATAAGTCTGCCATAAAACATTGTCACAACGCTACCAACAGAGACACATTCCCCCCAGTCTCGATTAAGAGAAATTCTACGACGGCTCAAATTTCAAATTATAATTATTTTTTACGATTGTTGTATATTTTAATATCGTTTATTTTCTAAATAAATATTAATAATTCTTATTGCTGTTATAGTTTACTAAATTGTTATAAATTTATATAAAATTAACTTATTCTTACATGAGTTAAGGGTAATACAACTTTCTGATGAACAAACAGACTGACAGATGACCTTTAAGCACGGACTGTATGCATCAGTTATCGCCCGGACACGAAAACAAACCGAGCTCACACAATCAACTACTGCTTCTGGGTAAAATTCGTGATCGATTGGCCTCTTGTTTCTTTGTAGTCGATACGAAAAATATTAAATGATTGATAGAGAGTCCGATTGAATCCCTACTCGTCCAAGGTCGTTTTTGTTGCGATTCCGAGCTTAGAGCATCTAACACGAGAGGTATACGCAACTTCTAGTACTGAAATGTCTCTGTCAGTTTTTGGGTGAGGCGAGGTAACCACGTACAGCACACATGTAAAAGTTGAAGCGTGTTTACAAATGCACACCTACATTATGCAACACAGAAACATAAAAAATGAACAGGTTAAGCATACAAACTGTAGGCTAATTCACGTAATTTCTTGACGCGCCGATCAAGTTGCGGTGCAGTTTACATTACGTTCACGTCTTAGTGTAAATAGGTATTCTTGTAATTGTCATATTTATATCATGAAGGCCAAAGCGCTCGCGTGACGCGAACTTGAAGCGAGCGTATCTGACAGTGGTTGTCAAAATTACGAGAATACGAAAAGGGCTGTTTTGATCGAAACTTAACTGCAACTTAACTTATTTAATTACGTGAATTGGCCTACAGTTCATTTCTGTGTTAAACTTTCTAAAAGTCTGGGCCATTTTAATGCTTAAAATCCGAGCCTGTGACAACCCTTTTTTTAATTTAATAAACCATATATTAAAATCAGATGGTAAGAACTAATACTAAATAATATTTGCAGCTGAAAGGCGAGCACAGTTGAGTAGATCTAGATCAAGATCTGGAATAACCGGACCACTAACAACACGGGAATTAACCAAGTAAGTTTAATTTTATAATTTTAAGTAGCTCTTCGTTTGTGTTGGCATCTTCCAAACAAATACTCTAGTTCAGCTCGGTCTGGTAATGTAGTACTGCTTTTTTGTAACCGCGACAAAAGGGTGTTATAAGTTTTGTCTCGTGTTTGTATCGTCGTACCGGCTAAACGCCTAGACCGATTTAGATACGTTTTATTAAAAAGTTGAAGTAATAAAGACAGTTCTTCAATAGGTTTAAAAAATCAAGTAAAGGTTACCAATTTTTTTCTATTTATAGGTAGTTATTAATATATTATTTTTTGTTCCAGTGAATTACTAAGCAATGCGTGATAAGAATGCTCAAGAAGTGATATTAGTCGTTTTTTAAATATATATTCTCCTGGGGGATAGACAGACACTACAGTGCCACATGCTTCGTTCTAAACATTTACCGGCCTAAATTATGTTCATACATCTGGTCATACATGTCAGTTTCAAGTGCTACATTGACTTATAATATTAAAACGTATAATAACTTAATAAAAAATGCGGACTGACTTAAATTTTGATATTGCTATTGAACTATGCCATCACGTCTGTTTGGATTGTCTGGGTGGAATTATCTATATTAATTATATATGTGTTTTATTAGTTATCTGTTTCCCATAGTACAAGTTCTGCTTAGTTTGGGATCTGTTGGCTAATTTACTTAATTTCTTGACGCGCCGATCAAGTTGCGGTCCAGTTGCAATTAAGTTTACGTTTTAGTGCAAAATGGTATTCTTGTAATTGTTCAACTGTCATATATAGTCTAAAACGCTCGCGTGACGCGAACTTGACGCGAGCGTATCTGACAGCGGTTGTCAAAATTACGACATTACGAAAAGGGCCGTTTTGATTGAAATTTAACTGCAACTGCACTGCAACTGAACGTATTTAATTACGTTAATTAGCCCAGAGATGACCATGTGTGTTAATGCCCCAGAAAATTATATTATTATATTAAAAGATTCACAGAAAAACAAGACATTCAATGCCATAATGAATTAATATTATAAGTATATGCTGCAACTGACCCTTTTAAAGGACATCGCCGATTAGATCGTTGATGGCCCGGTGGTGTAGTCTTTCGTGACCCTGCTTAGTAGGCCATAGATCGTGGGTTCGATTCCCACGCAGTTCAAATCTATGTGATGAACGTGATTTTTTGTTCTGTGTCTGGATGCAATTTATCTATAATATGTATTTAAAAAAAAACTATATATATGTAGTATATCAGTTCCAAGTACCCATAACACACGCAAATGTAATTGCTAAATTTGGGACTAGATGGCGCTGTGTGTATGTGTGAAAATATTATTATTATCATTAATATGTCCCAAAACGGCCTGTCCATAAAATAATTCTTTTAAAATGTATAACAAAATCGCAAATCAATTTATAACATACTTAAGGTCCTATTTATAAAAATATATTTAAATAAACCTCTTTAGTTAAAATGGATTTTGTCTCTTTCTTACTAGTATAAATGTTAAGATGATAGACAAAGACAAATAAATTATAAACCCATTTTAGCTATAATAAGCATAAAAGACGTTTATGAGAAAGAGGGTTAGTCTATAACATCAATTAAATTTAATAATATAGATAAATAGTATAAAGGAGTTTTGTAAATACCATTATCAGTATTTTTGGATGTTTTAAAAAACAATTACTGTATTTATAATGTAGAGTGCAAGCTGTAGAACAAAATTATTCGGTGATATGACTCCCACTGGTTAGAAGGCTGGTGAAACGATTCTCAGCCCTACACCGTCACTTTTGAGAGGTACAGTGAGGTGAGGTTTTTAAGGAGATTATTTAACGAGACAGGATTGTCGTAAGTTTAACACATGACGTCTCTCGACCAATCAAAATGAACTCTCGACCAATCAATATGAACTCTCGACCAATCAATATGAACCCTCGACCAATCAATATGAACTCTCGACCAATCAATATGAACTCTCGACCAATCAAATTGAACTCTCGACCAACCAATATGAACTCTCGACCAATCAAATTGAACTCTCGACCAACCAATATGAACTCTCGACCAATCAAAATGAACTCTCGACCAATCAAAATGAACTCTCGACCAATCAATTTGAACTCTCGACCAATCAGAACTCTCGACCAATCAATATGAACTCTCGACCAATCAATATGAACTCTCGACCAATCAAATTGAACTCTCGACCAATCAATATGAACTCTCGACCAATCAAAATGAACTATCCACCAATCAAAATTAAGCGATGCGTGTCGTTTTATTATCGTTTGTGCAACAGTCTTAACTCCGCAGGTGTGTAATGAAAAAACCGAAACTAGATCGGAGACCTAACACCCCCCACTACGACCGGTACAGCGGTGATACTTTTTAGTAGTTTTGATCGATGATCAGCAGAACTTTTAATGACTTTTTGAAATATCACGCTTGTCTCTTTAGTTCAGCAACTCGCCTCTAGGTGGCATTGTTTGTTACGGTTTGCATTGGTTTGCCTCCCAAATTGGTTGTATTAATAAAAGAAGAAAAAATTAAGAAAAAAAATACTGCTTAAAGAAAATAATTAAATAATTATAATTACTTAGGTTGATAAAAAATGCTATGCAGTAGCTTTACCGCGGCAGTCTCCGAGTGCCACACGTCTTTTTTTATTCTTCGATAGGCTGGCGCTTGACTACAACTTTCCTGATGTTAAGCATTGATGTAGTCTACAATGGAACGCGCCAGCCCAGTATACCGATTCACTCGTGAGTACGAATGATTATCGGTGAGAAGGTGGCAGTGGAATGAGCCTCCTTAAGGTTAGAAACCTTAAAGGAGCAAAAATTCCGACCCACCCTCTCTGCATGGTGTCACTAGACATCGCACCGGAACACGACAAGGCCGCTTGGCGGTGCGGTTTTGTCTGGTGGGTGGTCACTAACCACGGCCTAAGCCTGCCACCAGTTGATTGTCACCTGATTTTCACCACCCGGGGACCACGTGTGGGGATTCAATTAAAGGTGTACACCCACGGACGAAGGTGACTTAGACCCCTAAATTCTACAGTAGGCACTCATTTAAATAATATTATTTCCTAAACAACTTCAATTGGCTCATGTACTCCTTCGTGTACAGTTCGGAAGTAATCGACAGAATGAGAAATAGTTTTCTGACTTTGCAGAAGTATTCTAAACGTAATTCACGCTGGTTCGTATCACCGGATAATTTTGTGCTACAGCTTGCAATCTAGTGAGGGTAGATTTTTATTGCGGCCTTTATATAATCTGTGCCTTTTGTATATTAACGCTTAAAAAGACTTGCACAAGTAGATTTTAATAATATGTGCTTATTGTACTAAGAGGGTGGGACCCTCAGGGCAGCGGTGGCGCAGTGGCCTCAGTCTCGCCTTTAAAATATAATGTCGCGGGTTGATCCCCACATGTGCCCACAAGTGTCCCCTGGCAACGTGCAAGTTGGCGGACGATACGTATCGTCGTATGTGTCGTTGTAAGAGATGCCGGTTTTGAAAAGGAATGTCTATTCGAACACTTCAATCACTCACAATAGAGAGGGCTTTACACATCTTTTTTTACTATTTTTCTGGTGTTTTATGTATAAACTACGAATAATTGTATAGAAAATATATTTATTTAGTTTTTAATTGCATTTGTTTGTTTCACACTTTAAAAGTTGTAATATATTTTTTTAATAGTTTTAATTTAATGTTTAATAAAATCTGTTTATAGCTCTTTAGCACTTAGAATAGACGCTGGTCGTGGGTTTGATACCCACCCAAGACAGACATTATTTGTATATATATAATCTGTCTTGAGCATGTATGTATTTATGGAATAAATTAGGTATAGCATATCAGTTATCTGGTTTCCTTAGTACAAGATCTGCTTAGTTCGACGGGCTGGTGGCGTGGTCGGTAAGATGCTTGCTTTTCACACCGCAGATCGTGGGTTCGATTCCCACCCGAGACAAACATTTGTATAAATATGTCTGTTTGTCTTGTGTCTGGGTGTAATTATCTATATATAAGTATATATTTACAAAAGAAAAGTATTATATGTAGTATATTACCAGTTATCTAGTTTCCATAGCACAAGCTCTGCTTAGTTTGGGATCAGATGACCGTGTGTGTTATTGTCCCACTATATTAGTTCGGAATCAGGTGGTAATCGGCAAATTATGGATGATCTAATCATAATAATATCGATGAAAGTGCGCAGTGACATAATGATCTGTATGAATAGTAAACGTCTTTAGTTACAGAATAAGTATTTCATTTTTTTTGTACACATGGCTACACATCAAAATATACATTTCCAGTATAAGCTGATCTCGCGTTCTATAGGATTTCTGTACAACGAGAGGTCAGCTTACACTGGAAATTGTAGCTTGATGTGTAGACGTGTTTACTAAGACTAATTAAAAAAAAATATGTATTAAAATTTAATGTATGCATCATCGCAGAACAGCGGTGTCGCAGCGGTACGAGCCTTGCCTTAGAAATATAAGGTCGCGGGTCGATCCCCGGTCGTGCCCACGCATCTTTGTGTGAATTGTTTCATCGCCGCTGCTCAATATCGGTGAAGGAAAACATCGTGAGGAAACCGGCGTGTCTAAGAACTAATCATTCGAGGATATGTGACATCCACCAACCCGGCCAGCGTGTGTGCATTAAGGCCTAAACTCTTTCAACTCGTAAGATAGTGGAGAGAAGACCCGTGCCCAGTTGTGGGACACTAAAAAGGGTTGAAGTGATGTTGTCATCCAATTTGCTGGCCTGTTCCTTTTTGAAGTCGGTTAAACATGAAACCCGATATCTGATTTAGTATACTCTAAGTGCTAAAGAACTGTAATTTTTGTACCGCCTCACTAATAAACGATATATACGTGTTCTAAGTTTTAATATAATATAGTTTCATGCCTGTATAACCGGAAGGTGGAGGTAGAGGTGAATATCACCCACTTCGCCGGCTATGTTCAAGTCCCATTCGAAATAGCGACCTTTCTACCGCAGAGTAGCGAAATGTGTTTTGTCTCTGTCAGGTGATTGAAAAGTGTCATGCAAGAAGAAGTAGAAGAATCGTTTATTAGTAGGTGTTAGATTATTATTAATAGATGTTTAAAATCCTTACTAATATTATAAATGCGAAAGTAACTCTGTCTGTCTGTCTGTGTTGCTTTCACGCCTAAACTACTGAACCGATTTGGATGAAATTGGGTATGGAGGTAGTTTGAGACCCGAGAAAGGACATAGGATAGTTTTTATCCGACTGCGCAAAAGGAAGGTAATGTTTTGGCGTGATAACCGACATACACGCGGGCCAAGCCACTGTCGGAAAGCTAGTATGTAATATTTATGTATTTTTATATCTCCTGTATGTCACAATTTGATATCTATCTATTAATTATACATACATAACGCTCACAACTGTATTATCCGAAGGTGTAGGCATAGTTGAATGTCACCTACATATCGCGCTTTTAGGTCTCCCTTGTGACATAAAAGTGCAGCTGTCGAATTATGAGTGTTTAATGCGATCTTGGTTCAGTTGAGAGAAAGGGATGCGCAAATACGTATTATGTAAGCGCATCCCTTTCTTGTCATTGAATGTCATCAGCAAAAAAAATCTTATATTTTCTGTCTATTTCTGGCCGGTTACAATGGTAAAGTGTGAAAGGAATACAAATACATGTAGGATGAGTGAACTTGTCATAAACAATTTGTTCTAGATGCTACATCCAATGATATTAAATATTCTTAATGCGGACGTCACATTTTACGTTTACATACGTTTATCTAGGTATCAAAGTATAACTTAGTTCACTTAAACACCAAAAGATGTCTCGAATTTATAACCCCATATCTATGAAATGATTCATATTTCAAAGAAAAACATAGTCACTTTTGTTTCTATTTAAACGCTTACTTCTGTTCAATAGATTAGCTGTTTTGGTAAATGGGAACCTGTCCAGGTAACTAAACCTAATTTTGCCTTAAGATACTTTTGAACGCTCAGAGGTGACTGTATGTAGTTCATTAGCTGGGATTTAACGCAAAAAATGACCTTTAGAATTGGAGTTCACTATATTTGTGACTCTGTAACAGTTATAATAATGTTATAGACTTATACAGCGGGCAAATAACTTGGACATCAATGTTGACTGCGCAGTAGTCCGGTTTTGCTTACTATAAATGTACTTGCGCAAATATTATCCCCGTCTGACCAAGATATTTGCTGCCTACACTATAGTTTGTACAGTGACCCGTATAATGAATATTGTTACGCGTATAATATGTATTGTTACGCGTACAGCTTGTATTGTTACACGGATAATATGTATTGTTACGTGTATAGTCTTGTTACGCGTATAAATTTGTATTGTATATTTGAGTTAGTTGATTTAGGAATTTGAATCTTATGCCTTTTAATTAAGTCGCTAATGTAATACATAATACATGTAAATATATTTTTGTAAAATGTTACATTTTTAATTAATAATAATGTTTTTTTAAACTATTGTTTTGTTTTTTATTTACACCTTTATGTTTGTCCTAGAAGTCTGCAGCAACTAATGTATGGTATTGTATTGAAATATGTGCTGTCAATCTCATAGGTATACATATTTTACTAGCTACGCCCAAGTGGTACTCATTGGGATAAAAAGTAGCCTATGTGTTAATCCAGACCATAATCTATCTCTGTGCTAAATTTCATCCAATTCAGTCCAGTAGATTTTGCGTGAAATATAATCGCGGGTTCGGTTCCCAGTCGCGCCCATATCCTTGTGTGAAAAGTTTCATCTCCGCTGTTCAATATCGGTAAAGGAAAACATCATGAGGAAATCGGCATGTCTAAAGTAATTATTCGAGGACATGTGACATCCACCAACCCGCACTTGGCCAGCGTGTGTAGATTAAGGCCCAAACTCAACTCGTAAGATAGTTGAGAGACGACTGGTGCCCAGGAGTGGGACACTAAAAAGGGTTGAAGTGAAGAGATCAGCTTATACTGGAAATGTGTAGCCTTGTACCTAATACATACAAGACGCCACTTTCTACAAATATTTTATGAAATTGTAACCGTCAAACGTTGGCGGGGTATCAGAGAAGACAACTAATTTTGATAGGTTTCTTTCTATTTTTTATCCTTGAAAGAACGAATCAAGGATGACTTGTAGTCAGATGATATGTAGAGTACTTTTCACGAAAGAAGCCCCGCAGCCGGGGCGCTAGGATGCTGCTGCTACGCGACTCTACAGTCTAATTAAAATTTAGAGTTGAGAGGACACCCTCTCAACTCCAAATTTTAATTATAATAATGTCAGGCTTCATTCTTATTGTTATAATTTCTTGCAAATTGAGAAACATTTCCGATCTTTAATAAATTAGTTCCACTGAATGCCGCGGGACTTCTTTCGTGACACGGACTTTACTGCGACATAAGTTATGTAAGTGGTGAGCCCAGCCATGCGGTATCTATGGATATCTGTAGGCTAATTCACGTAATTTCTTGACGCGCCGATTAAGTTGCGGTGTAGTTGCAATCACATTGCAATTAAGTTTACCTACGTCTTAGTGCAAAATGGTACCTATTCTTGTGATTGTCATACAATTAACATAGAGTCCGTGTCACGAAAGAAGTCCCGCGGCATTCAGTAGAACTACTTAATTATTAAAGATCGGAAATGTTTCTCAATTTGCAAGAAATTATAACAATAAGAATGAAGCCTGAAATTATTATAATTAAAATTTGAAGTTGAGAGGGTGTCCTTTCAACTCTTAATTTTAATTAGACTGTAGAGTCGCCTTGCAGCAGCATCCTAGCGCCCGCGCGCCCCGGCTGCGGGACTTCTTTCGTGAGAAGTAGGTACTCAACACGCTAAAGCGTACACTAGTACGAAATGGGCTGTTTTGATCGAAAACAAACTACAAAGAGAACTATCGAAAACTTACTGCAACTGGACTTATTTAATTACAAGTCGGTGGTAGGTACCTAGATTAATATTAAAGGGTACTTTTTGTCCTCGCCATAAGTTCTCTTGGAATGTTATCAGTATAAGTATTAGGTACTCTGAAGAAATCGCGGGTTAGTTACCTAGTTAATTTGTATAGTAAGCAGGTATTATGGTATATTAACGCCCCAGTATAAACTGCACCCAGTTTTCTGAATCCAAACCAATAATCATTCATTAGACTGCTGATGGGAGGAGCTTGGCTCGTGCCAAACCACGCCTGCGCTTACGCAGCCAAATTTACTAGTTAAGGTATAGGGATGACGACAAGGCAGGAAAATCTCAGATATTTTAATTAGTCCGATATTAAGATTATAAATAGGTAAAATATTAAACACGTACCTACTATGCGTTTTAAATAAGTATAGGATTGGAAATCCGCCATCTTGGACTGGAATGCGCAACAACTTCACATTTTTTAGTAGGTACAGTGGGCAAAAATGTTTCTTTGATATTATAATCACAATTAAAATGCGTAAATCTTATTGCCATTTGAATAAGATTGGACATTTGGATTCGGATATTTAGATACGAAAATATTTTATTAACTACAGACGACAAAAATCGGAGTTATAAGTTAAAACGTGTGTTTTTATCTGTGTATATGAATTTGTGTGCAAGTTTGTGGTATCCTAGCGCGTACATTTACTTAGGTAGGTAGCTGCATTGTAACTACATAGTACTTGTGTAAAGTTTTCACATAAATCACTTTTACATACATTTCAAAATAATATTATTGTCTGTGGTTTGACATTTTGTGCTGGCGCTACTTTTGCTTGGTTTTTGGTAGGAAGTTAGCCGCGAGTCCAGTCCTATTCTTATTTGAACGCATAGTAATTTTTACATTATCATTGAAATTAAACAAAATTAAGCTAGAACGCATTAATAGGTAGGTACCTGAGTAGCAGTGCATATAAAATGTCGCTGAAGTCGCTGAAAACTTCCACCCTTTGCCACTACTAACTAGTTATAAAATAAAAAGTATAATCCAATTAGATATATTTTTAATTATAAATAAATACCTAACCATAAATTGAGCATTTTCAGATCACCAAACTCATTTTTAAAACCTTAAATTTCTATAATTTCCAACCGCACATTCACTATCACTTATCACGTTCTCAGCGAGGTATCTGGAGCTGTGTGAGAGTACCAGGACCTTGTTAAAGAGGCCTATGTCCAGCAGTGGACTAAGGTAAGCTAATGTTGCTCACGGTGTTTTCTTGTTAGCTAAAGCTTGCACGATACAGCGCAGTTGAGCTAAGCTGTTGACACCATATGATTGACTGTCATCTGAAAATAAGTTAATTTTAATATATTAGGTATATAATGAGCAGCGATGGCGCAGCAATACGGGCCTCGCCTTAGAAATATAAGGTCGCGGGTTCGATTCCCAGTCGCGCCCACACATCTTTGTGTGAATTTATACGATCAATATCGATGAAGGAAAACATCGTGAGGAAACCGGCATGTCTACGAACTAATTATTCGAGGACATATGATGACATCCAACCAACCCGTACTTACTTGGCCAGCGTATGTGGATTAGTATGGCCTAAACTCTCTCAATTCGTAAGATAGGTATAGGTCCCTCTTATGTGGATCTCCGGTTGCCCTCCCCTAAGTCCAGCCCTGTAGGTAGGTGTGTCAAAAAATAGAAAGAGGGTAACTTACTGCTTAGGAATGGTTTCTCCTTCTCAACCTTGGTCTCTGCATAATGCTGTGACGTCACTGGGTACTCCATGTAACTCTTGCAGCTTTCTGACTCCAACTGCACAAAGAAATGTCCCCTATCATTAACCCGTCACATACAAGCAAAAAAAAGATTGTGGACGAACCCTGAGCCATTACGCACGGACTTAAGTAACTCTATGAGTGTGTGAGTTCAATTGAAATGTTTATTTTGCGGATGACCCAACCCAATTAGCCGGAAGAGCCTTTAATGGTTCACCGGACTTTTTCGGTGAGCCGTCCGAGGACGATCGAACCGAATAATTACTGTGGCAACTGCCATGAGGGCTCCTCATGTGGGGACGAACCTCGACTCAGGACGTTGCCGGACACTCTAGTTTTAGGGGATCGAGGGGCATTTGGCGAAATTATTTGCTATATAGATACCTAATTTCAGTCGAAATATCACGACTGAAATTAGGTATATAGCAAATAATTTTAGTAGTAATGCGGTCCGCTGGGGCAAGCAGTCAGACCCCCGGCGCGGCCAAATACGGTACTCTGTAGGTACACTAAATAATTTAACGTGTGACCATTGTGATAATTAAAATATATAGGTACCGTCACATGCATACTTTAAACAAAAAACTCTTTAATAGCATTAAGATTGCCAAAAAACTTTCCAAGGTGTTTTAAAGACAATCTGTTCCTTGTTTGACACATTGTTGCACCGGCTTTGGAAAAAAGGCATTCGCTAGGAAATGATGTCGCAACAATAATTAAATATTGCTGTGCATACTTGTACAGACAAGGAACACTTAACTTCATGTCATCCCATTCTGCAAATGGGTTGCTTTTATGAGAAACTTTTTAATGGTGATGCTGATTCAATTTGATAACAAGTAATTTTGTTTCGATATCGAGTATGTATCGCAAAATTGCTATAAATACTTGGTATCGAATCAAAAGTATCGAGTACCTACTCGTATTTACTAGTATCGGAATATCCCTAGTCATGGTATACCTAGACGTATTGTCTGAGACCTTACAACTAGGAAGATACTTCCATATGTATAAAGAATGCAGAGCAGATATTGTCTGCTCGGGCTTCTAATTACTGGAATTGACGAACCAGATCAGAACGGACGTTTTCCACCACATTATCTCTTCATTGGTTAGTTATTTGAATTTCTGTGGACAGGAAATCTTGCATTTTTGCAAGCTTCAATGCAAGTCTGATGTGGTTAGATTGGCGTGCTACATGCATGCGCATGCGCATCTGCTATTAATTATGACACTGTAACATTAGCTAGGTACTTGGTTTACCATTTTCAGGGTTCCGTAATCCGTACCTCAAAAGGTAAAAACGGATACCATATAAGATCATTGTATTTTCTGTAAGTTCGTCTGTCACAGTCGATTTTGTTTGGAAAGCTTATTTTGATTGGTTCGTTCAAGGATAAAAATTGAACGAACCAATTAAAGTTAGCTTACTTCCCCGATACCCCGCCAACTTTTATTCACTTCACGTCAACCCTTTCAGTGTCCCACTGCTGGGCACGGGTCTTTTCTCAACTATCTTACGAGTTGAGAGAGTTTTGGCCTTAATCCATACACGCTGGCCAAGTGTGGATTGGTGGATGTCACATGTCTTCAGACATGCCGGTTTCCTCACGATGTTTTCCTTCACCTATATTGAGCAGCGGCGATGAAACCATTCACACAAAGATGTGTGGGCACGACCAGGATTCAAACCCGCGACCTCACGGCATATTTACTTCACGTTCTATCAAAAATCGAAAATTCCGACTAATCGTTCGAGGACATATTGTGACATCCACCAACCCGCACTTGGTGAGCCTGTGTGGATAAGGCCTAAACTATCTCAACTCATAAGATAGATGAGAGAAGACCCGTGGCCAGCTGTGGGACACTAAAAAGGGTTGAATTGATTGATTGAACTAAAAAAAACTTACTATTCTCTTTTTTATTGCTTTATATTAGTAATCTGCGTAGGCTTGTAATTAGCTAAATTGTTAACCAAATTTTCTTACCATAAAAATGTTATGTGCCTGTTAGCCCTCCTAATAGAAATAAACATCAGACAAGTAGAGGTACGGCTATGCGCCACCGTTATATGGTGGAAATTCCACGGGCACGCACAAAGCGCTAAGCTCCCAATTCCATTGTGCGAACTGCCGAATTGTGGAATTCGCTGCCGGCATCTATGTTTCCCGATAGCTATAATCTAGTGGTCTTCCAGTCACGAGTCGATATCGGTATTTACTGGGTGAGCGCGTTCCATCGTAGACTGCATCATTGCTTCAAATCGGGCAAGTAGTGGTCAAGCGCAAGCCTATTTTGGGATAAAAAATAATAATAACTAATATTTAATTCTAATTTTAGTCGAATGCCTACAAATGAAAATGAAAAAATGTTTATTGTCAACAATACTTACAATAATTAGATTTATAGTGGTCCTCACACTAGTCTAGGTAAACCTGTATCGTGAGGAGCCAACCTTAAAATGATATGCCTGTGGTGAAAATTTTAAATCGACAGTAGTGTTGATAACAATAAAATAATTATATATGACATTTCTTAGTTTATGAATGAATGAAAGACAACATTAGAATACAACCACAACCCTATAACATTACCTGATAACATGATCTTAACTAGATTTTCTGTTTCATCGTAATTAAGCGTAAACAACCATTTGGTGATCAATCGTTAAATAATTCTTTTTGCAACAACAATACAAAACCGACTTCAATTATGATTACCTAGAATTATGCGTTTAGGGCAATTGCACTAATAATTTTGGAAGGCTGCGCGCTTAGCGTAAACAAAGACGGTTCTTTCGACATAGCTCAATAACTACTGGTCAGATCTTGATCAAATTTAAATGGGACCACACGGAAGCATTTACTTGCCAACAAAAAAAGAATCATAGAAATCGGTTCACGTATAACAAAGATATTAGGTTACAAACATAAAAAAACATACAGTCGAATTGAGAACCTCCTTCTTTTTGAAGTCGGTTGAAAAGTAAATAGTGATCAATATATAAACATTTGTTATAATAACCACCTCTGTTTTAAAATTATGTAAAATCAATGTTGTATGGAACTAAATAATCCTGTAGCTACCAAAAATAAACCATTCAAATTAGTTTCATAGTCAACAAATAACTTTAGATATCGCATCAGAGTAGCAATTAAAATTATTGCGTGTCCGTGTGTCTGTGTGCGCGTTTCTCTGTAATTCTATTTCTATTCTGTCGCACGTGTAGAGATAAATAATGCGCGGACGCAGATTAATGACAATTTAACATCGGATAGGAAACATGCAGAAAATTATATTGCATGCTTTTATTTTGTGGACGCACGCGCTTTGCTTTAGGTGAGAAAGAAAATAGTTACACAACCTGAACCGAAAATCATATAAATACCTACTTGAAACCAGAATTTTTTGGGGTATGAGAGCCAGGGTCCAATGGTATTTTAGCAGACACCAACCCCTAAGAGAGTCGAGCTGTGTAAGCCGTTCAATTGGGCAATACTTTGCCCGGGAGGTAGCGGGGTCTATTTCCACCCTGGACAATTTTTGTGTACTATCAAAGATTTTTTTCGGCGTCTTGGTGGTTAAGAGACTAAAAATTCACGTTAAGTCGTCAGTCCCGGTCCCAATATAATCTGACACATGGTCTAACCATCTCGGCTATTTTCCCTACGGGTTTCAAGGCCTGATGTTGAATCCATATGTATGTATCTTTATTACCAAATTTCACATTACAATATTTAATTGCCCCACAAAACTGTTTATAAAACAAAAGTTTACGTTTTTAGGGTTCCGTACCTCAAAAGGAAAAAACGGAACCCTTATAGGATCACTTTGTTGTCCGTCTGTCCGTCCGTCTGTCAAGACCCTTTTTCTCAGGAACGCGTGGAGGTATGAAGCTGAAATTTATATCAATTACTCAGGTCTACTGTCCCTTAAAGCTGTGAAAAAATCAAACTTCTAAGCCAACGCAATCAAAAGATACAGCCGTTTATGCCGCAAATTTTCGACACTTGCAAGGGAATCAAAACCTACAGGGTGCTTCCCGTGAACTCAGAATCTTGAAATTTGGTACGAAGCAACGTCTTATAGCATAGATAAAGGAAAAATTACGAAAACCATAAATTTTTTGTTACATCACATAATATATTTTTTTTTAATAATTTTAAACTTACTACCCATTTCCTCATAAACGCGTAAAGGTATTAAATTGAAATTCATACCAAATACTCAAGTCTATAATACCTTTAAGCTGTAACAAAATCAAACTTCTATGTCAACGCAATCAAAAGAAACAGCAATTTAAGCTGCATATTTTGAAACTCGCAAGTACTCGCAAGGGAATCAAAACCTAAAGGGTACTTCCAGTCAACCTAGAATCTTGAAATTTGGCATGAAGCAACGTTTTATAGCACACATAAAGGAAAAATTCCGAAAACCTTAAATTTTTAGTTACATTACAAAATATATATTTATAATATAATATACAAAATATAATAAAAATACCATAGTTATGACTCGATTGTCGTAATGAACGAACTTTGTAAACCTTGCAGGTTTGTACGGAACCCTCGGTGCGCGAGTCCGACTCGCACTTGGCCGGTTTTTTTAATTGTTTACTGTTTTTGTTAACTGTTTACTGATTTTTTAACTGTTTTAACTGTTCATTATATGTGTTTTAGTTTCTGTTTTTATCAGTACCAGACTCAGTTAGGAATCATCATCGTTGGAAATACAAATTCAGCTTAACTCACCACAGCTGCAGCTCGTAACGCTGCCTGTAGCCTCTCTATATGCTGTATTGCAGCTCGTAATATCTCCAGCTTGGGCAACCGCCCGCTGCCAGCTCGAGCTCGTATTCTAAGCTCTTCGAACGCTGCGTTTACCTGAGGATAAAAAAAATATTGATTGAAATGGAATTATATTCACTTCAACCCTTTATAGTGTCCCACTGCTGGGCACGGGTCTTCTCTCAACTATCTTGTGAGTTGAGAGAGTTTAGGCCTTAATCCACACACGCTGTGCGGGTTGGTAGATGTCACATGTCCTCGAATGATTAGTTCTTGGACATGCCGGTTTCCTCACGATGTTTTCCTTCACCGATATTGAGCAGCGGAGATGAAATAATTCACACAAAGATGTGTGGGCACGACCAGGATTCGAACCCGCGACCTTATTTTTCTAAGGCGAAACCCGTACCACTGCGCCACCGCTGCTCATTATCGGAATTATATTATGTTAGGTGAATTCTAGAATGCTTTTCTATCAGGGACCAGGCCCTCTAGACAAATTACATAGCAAAGCGATAACGAAGGATCGAAAAGAACTGCATCATTATAAAAATGTGCGGTGAATAAACAGTCACGGAATTTTTAACCCCCGCCAAAATCTGTTTTTAATCCTGGGGCTGAGTCACCTTCGTCCATAGGTGTACACCTTTAATTGAATCCACGTGTTCCCAGTTGGTGGAAATCAGGTGACAATAAACTGGTAGCTTCGGCCGTAGTTAGGGACCACCTACCAGACAAAGCCGCACCGCCAAGCGGCCTTGCCGTGTTCCGGTGCGATGTCTACCTGCTCACCGAAAATCATTCGTAATCACGAGTGAACCGGTATCCTATGCTGGCGCATTCCATCGTAGTCTGCATCATTACAGGCAAGTTGTAGTCAAGCGCAAGTCTATTTCAGAATAAAAATTGATAATTTAAACCTATTTTAATTAGTATTAGTAAGCTGAAGCGGCAGTGGGCCGGTTGTATCTGCCGCAGAACCGATAACCGCGGGAGTAAAGGACAAGTAGAGGAAAAAATTCCCCGGGTACGCACGAAGCGCTTTGCTTCGACTTTCATTGTGCGAACTGCCAAATTGTGGAATTTGCTGCCGGCATCTATGCTTCCCGATAGTTATAATCTAGTGGTCTTCAAGTCAAGAGCGAGTCGGCATTTGCTGGGTAAGCGCGTTACATCGTAGACTGCATCATTGCTCCACATCAGGCAAGTTGTGGTCAAGCGCAAGTCTATTTTAGATTTAAAAAAAGTTCTTGAGTGGAGACCACGAATTGGAAACGCAGCGTAGGACGCCCTCAGACTAGGTGGAGTGACGATCTCAGCAAGGCGGCCGGGTGGCGCTAGCGAGTGGCGTGCTTTAGGAGAGGCCTATTTCCAGCACTGGACTAGAATAGGCTGATGATACTTTTATGACGGGGGTTAAAATACCGATTTAGCATAAAGTCTTTGTCCCTGTAAATGCGCCAATAACTAAGCCCTAAATATTAAGTACAGTCATCATCATTCTCCTTGCCTTTTTCCTATTTCTATTGGAGGCGGCTCCCAGGCTAACCTGATGCGGCTAGCTACCAGAATTATACGAGCGACTGCCATCAGACCTCAAAACCCGTAGGGAACCAGTACCCGAAATGGCTATACCAGGTGTCAGATTATATTGGCTTTTTACTAAATGTAACGATTGTCATAGATTTGTTAAATAACAACCGGGACCGACGGTTTAACGTGCTCTCCGAGGCACGGAGGGCAATCCCTTAACCAACCAGACTCCGAAACAAATCTTTGTTGTTACAGAAATATTCGAACCCGCGACCTCCCGGGCACAGTAGGCACAGTATAGCCCAATCGGACGGCTTACCGAGTACCGAGGTCATCATCACATATGCCCACATCTTTGAATATTACAGGAATTAACTGTGTTCATTTTCGTTGTCATATGTAGGTACCTACTTTATGTACGCGCTACTGAGATTCAATGAGACGTCTCTAATAAGCTCCTCTCGCAAGAATGAAGTGGCGATGTATTTTTGTTTAAGTGCTTTGATGTAAATAATCTTGTATTATAAACACGAAAGTTTGTAATAAATGTGTAGTTAAATCTCTGGATGTATATTTGCTACTCTTACACGCAAAAACTTCTAGAAGGAATTGGATGAAGTTTGACACAGAGATAGATGAGTATGGTCTGGAGTGTACCACGTCAATAAGTACCACGCGGGTGATGCTGTAGGCTGAAGCTAGCATCAGATATTATAGAGCTGAGATACAAAAAGAAAGAAGTAAAAAAAAACATGCAAACAAAAAAAAATTGCATATCCGCATATTTCATTTAAGAATTAATACGACGACGTAATGCCCACATAAAAAAATTAAGCACCCGAAATTACTAACTTCTTTTTAAAATTGGTTAAAGAGCTATGCACTTTTATTAAAGTATGTACAACTGACCGTACACATGGTTACAGAAAAAGTTGGAGCCATTAAAAATTTAAATTTTTTTTTTTTTCGATTTTTTTGTCTTCTTTTTTAATTTAAGTTTGAATGTTGACACCCTTATCAATGCAGCTGATGAATTTGTTTCCATTTGGCTCGATTTAATTCAGTTTCTTTCACCTCCATAAACGACACGACCACTTTTCCTTTATTTGGTTCATTCTTATCCTTGGCCTTCCTCTTTCACGCTTTCCTTCTATCTTTCCCTCTAAGATGTTTTTTATGAAGGCGTCATGTCAGAAATGGCCCATCATCCTTCCTCTCTGGTTTTAATCTATCTAATATATAAAATTCTCGTGTCACAGTTTTCGTTGCCATACTCCTCCGAAACGGCCTGACCGATTCTTATGAAATTTTTTAAGCATATTCAGTAGGTCTGAGAATCGGCTACTATCAATTTTTATACCCCTAATTGATAAGGGTTGTTCACCCTTAATTTTTTTTTTAATTTTTTGTTTTTATTTTTGTAGGTATAATATGGCATTAAAAAATACATACGTATTACATTAGAATACGCGGTACGAAGTTCGCTGGGGCAGCTAGTATTTTTATATTTTACATAATTTTTTTGTAAAAGCTGGAAAGGCGTTCAATCTTTTATGTATGTTAGATAACCTTTAGCAGATATTATTAATGAAAAAGAACATCTCTATTCGTATTTTAACAGTTACAATCGGATTGATTAACTGTTATTATTAAACTAATAACCAATTAAACATCATCTTAATAACAACATAATATTCTTATTTCAAAATTTAAAACACATCCGCCATCTTAATAATTTGGAGTATTTAACGGCTTTCCTGTCAAAATGACACGCGTTTTGACAGATTTACAGTTCACAATCATAATATTTAACGCTAGTTACAGCCCGGTACAAAATGTTTGAATATAAAAATAAATCTTTTGGCTTTTGAAAGCGTTGTAAATCCCGTTTTATGTGAAATTAAGATGTGTGTCGTATATTGTGTAGTTTATTGAGAGTGCTATTTTTAATTATAGGCCTTGGTTCGGAGACATATAGATTCAGATAAGCTGGCGGCTGAGTAAGTACCAGTGTTACGAAGTTATTACTACACGTGCGCAATAAGTTGAGAAGCCAGCAAGTTTCCACCTGCGACTATCTCTGTTAGTTTTTTTAATGTAGCGAGTGTTGTACTCGGAACAATGCCGCCTTATAAGTACTTATAAGGGTAGATTGTATAGTCCACCGGTGACCATGAGGTCTGTAAAGACTTTGAATTGTCGGGATCTAAAATCTAATAATAAACCGCTATAAAATCCGATATAAATTTCAATAATCAATATTCTAAATCGACATTCGCCATTATTTTCGACATATTATGTCGCGTCGTAATAAAATTAATTCGGGGTCTAGCTTTAGGGTTAAAATTAAAGTACCCTTTATTAAAATTAAAGTCCTACTCCAGAGCTGGATCATCTTTCAACTATTTTAAGAGTTGAGAGAATTTAGGATCGAACAGTTTATTAGTGTATGTCACATGTCCTTGAATTTTAAGTGATTAGACATGCTGGTTTCTTCACGACGCTTCCCTTCAGCTATATAGAGCAGCGACAACGCAAAAATAATTTACACAGAGATGTAGAGCCACGACTGGAGATCGAACCTGCGGCCTGTATTTTAAAGCGGAGAGGCTGGGTCACCATCGTCCGTGGGTGAGTGTACCTTTTATCTGAATTCCCAAACGTGACCCTCGGGTAGTGCAAATCTGGTGACAATAAACTGGTGGTAGGCCTCATGAATGAAATGAATGAAAATGAATGAATGAATGAATGAATGAATGAATGAATGAGAGGGTGAGTCGTAATTGTTGCTCAGTTGTGGGTTTTAACCACATGGAGCCTCATTCCACTGCCACCTTCTCACCAAAAATCATTCCTAAACACTTCATACGCGTTCTATCAAATTCAAATTCATTTATTTCACATAAAACAGGGTACAAAAAGGTCTTAAATGCTAATTGGTCAGCCTATTTTTTCTAAGGTAGACATGCAAAATTATTTTTAATCTATTATATTTTACCTAAACCACCCATCTATACCTACTACAATGTTTTTGCTAAAAATAATAATTATTCAATTTTGTTCAAATTATAAAAGTTAATCTTTATTTATGTCACTGTGTCAAAAAAATATATTTAGTATACAATAGGTCCTTAATGTCCATATACAATTAATAATCACATAAGATAATGTCATTACAAATTTTACACACAAATAAACTAAAATATAAAGTCAGATAATCTAATTATTTTCCAATTAATCTAATAATATAATGTCAATGAATATTTGTTAATAATTGTTAAAGAAATCGTCAATTTTATATTTTTTTTTTCCAGGAGCCATGTTTTTAGGTGCTTTTTCAATTTAGTTAGAGGGCAAGCTTTAATGAATTCAGGTATTGCGTTAAAAACTTTTATACACATAAAGTATGAATTTTTTCGGAAGAGAGTAGTTCTCAGTTTTCTATCAATTACCAGTCTATCACCATTTCGCAGACTACATTATTGGTTAACATCATGCAAGTTGTAGTCAAGCTCAAGCCTATGCAGATTAAAAAATAGACTACAACTAACAATTATTTTACTTATTGAACCACCCGGGAATCAAACTCACCCAAGAACCATCAGCTGGTGATTCTTAAATTAGAAATCTGTCACCATTGACAACAATCTGAAAGCCATTAACGCATAATTTAGAAAAGATCTAAAATTAAAAGGGTAATTGAGCACGTGCGCGTGCGCCGATGTTAATTTGTTGCGACTTGTGACATATGACGTTTGATCCCGTGGGACGGGGAGTGCGATACATACACTTTTAAATCTAGAATAGTAAAGCTGAGAACAGGGTTCATGTGAGAGGAACTTTTTATGACAACTCAACTCAATAATAACAGATCATGCAAATTGTTTTTGAATGACAATTACCACAGAATAAATATGTATGTATAGGCCGACCGTTTAACTCGCGTATCGCCATCTGAGGTACAAAGTCATAAAACATTAATTAAATCTCATAAAGAACTATTTAACCACAGATAAAAGTAAATAAATAAATATAAATAAATTAAGAGACTATTCGTCACTAATATCCATATCGCTTGAATCATCATCACTGTCTGTGCAGCTTGAGGAGTCAGAGTCTTGGATAAGCGATACGCGAGTTAAACGGTCGGCCTATAGTAACAGAAGGATCACTTTAAAAATAAATCTATTAAAAAGCGACTCTATGCATAACAAAATAAAGTTCAAATTCATTATGTTTTATCTCTTTCTATAGCGTAAGTTATTCATTCTGAAGAATTCATGTTAGGTTAACACTTTATCCCTTTTTTTTGTTGTGCCCCACTGCTGCGAACGGGTCCTCTCGTCTCTACTATCTTACGAGTTGAGAGAGTCTAGGCCTTAATCCACACACGCTGGCCAAGTGCGGGTTAGTGGATGACACATGTCCTCGCATGATTAGTTCTTAGACATGCCGGTTTCCTTACGATGTTTTCCTTCACCGATATTGAGCAGCGGAGATGAAACAATTCACACAAAGATATGTGGAATTATTATTATTATGGGAATCGAACCCGCGACCTTATATTTCTAAGACGAGACCACTACCTAATGATTATATTACATTGTCAGATATGATAGAGATGCCCCTAGTTTCCACTGCACTAGAAAACGTGTTACAAGTCTTGCAAGCACTATCTATCTCTATTGTTTAGAGATGAGTAGAAAGAGATAAGACTATGTATGTATCATGCTTTGTTGTGCAGTGCAAACGCGCAGTTAGACAGAGCTTGCAACATAATATTAATAATACATATAGTGGGACATTAACACACACGGTCATCTGATCCCAAACTAAGCCGTGCTTGTACTATGGAAACCAGATAACGGGTAATATACTACTTAAAATACTTTTGTTTTGTAAACACATAAATATAATTAACTAGCGGTCCGCCCCAGCTTCGCCCGGAAAGCTTCAGCCCACTCAACAATTTACAAAAAATGTGATAAATAAAGAACCGCTCAACCGATTTTGTGCAAACTTCACATAAACCATCTACTAAATAGTCCAAACAATGCCTAAACATTTGGTTTGAATAGGTAAGCCCGTTTTTGAGTTATAAAATTACAACGAAAAGTGGCATTGATTTTTATATATATATATATATAGATTACACCCAGACTCAAGACAAACAGACATGTTCATCATACAAATGTCTGACTTGGGTGGGAATCGACCCACGACCTGCGGCGTGAAAAGCGAGTACCTTACTGACCACGTCACCGTCCCGTCTAAACATGTTTCCTTGTAAATTTTTCTGGTGTTTTCAATGGATATAAACTGAATAAGTGTTAGTAGGTCCCAATTCAAACCCAGATGAAAACCCAATTTTTATACGTTAGACCTCGAATATTCATTTGTCCAATTACCGGAAACATTGGGAACTTTGAAATAAAGTTTTTTTAAATATGTTTATTCAAAAATAAATGTTTGGATGTTAATTAGTGTAACTTTGAATTTTTAGTACCTACACACAGCTACAGGTAAAAAAAAAACAATATATCAGACTTTTTATTAATCGGAAATTATATACAATGCACGACCAGCTTATAATGGAGGCTTGATATGTAGCCCTGTGTGTACATACATAGTATAAAATTATCTGTATCTGTGCTAGAACTAAGTTTTATCTATTACTAGCCCAGCTTCGCACGGGCGCAATGTGTTATACTTATTAACCTTCCTCTGGAATCACTCTTTCTATTAAAAAAACCGCATCAAAATCCGTTGGGTAGTTTTAAAGATCTAAGCATACATAGGGACATAGGGACAGAAAAAGCGACTTTGTGTTATACTATGTAGTGATATAAAATTTCCATGTCACAATGTTAATTACCGTACTCCTCCGAAACGGCATTACCGATTTTTACCAAATTTTATATGCGTATTCGGTAGGTCTGGGAATCGGCTACTATCTATATTTCAAACCTCTAAGTGTTTTTTTTATTATGTGGCATTAAAAAATACATACGTATTACATTAGTAATACAAGGTACGAAGTTCGCTGGGGCAGCTATATATAGTCCAGATTATTAGTTATCCTAAACGCTTGCGCTTGACCACAACATAACACAACACAACCGACCACGATAGAACGCGTCAACCCAGTATACCGATTCACTCGTGATTACGAATGATTTTCGGTGAGCAGGTAGAAGTAGAATGAGCTTTCAAATGGTTAGAAACCATAAAAGAGCAACAATTCCAACCCAACCTCACTGCAGTGTCACCAGACCTCGCACCGGAACACAGCAAAGCCGCTTGGCTGTGCGGCTTTGTCTAGTGGGTGGTCACTAACCACGGCCGAAGCCTACCACCAGTTTATTGTCATCTGATTTGCAACGCCCAGGGTCCACGTGTGGGGATTCAATTAAAGGTGTACACCCACGGACTCGGTGACTAAGCCCCCAACAAAAAAGGATCGGACAAATCTTGTAAAAGTAGTTAAATATAAAAAGTGTAGTCTAAAAGCGACATCTAACTTTATTAAGAACGACATTAAAAAGCTTTTAGAGTAAGTTCCATTTTAGTTTGCCTTTGATTTTATGTATTAGATTGTTTGTATTTGAGCTTTCTGATAGAAGCTGCGATAAGGTTCTATCAGAAAGCTCAAATACAAACAAAGTTGTGGAGTAGGAGTGCGTTATGTCATACAGAGGTATAAAACTTACCTAAAAGTGACGTCAAATCAAGATTCAAGCAAAAATACATCTCCAATATTTTTAATTTATTTATCTGTGGGAGAATAAGAATATGAAGGCTTTCGAAGGTTTTTGGACTAAAAAATATCAAGATTAGCAGACAACTCTAGGAAGGCGTGAATAATCGGGTAAGAAGACGGTATTTCAATAAAATAACTACAGCAAATATCACTTCACTCCCATCTCTCGATAGCACAATCATGAATTCTAACAGGTAATTACAGATCGTTAATATTACGTTGGATTAAATAGTAACGTTCACCGAGCACGTTATTGCATCTGCAGTACCGTACGCCAAAACGGTTCAACACGCAATGTCAGCCATTCTAAGATGGCCGCTTCACCCGCGCTCGGTGTTCATTCGTTCGCTCATAATGACATTCTCGAGTGACAGGTTACTTAAAAGACGGACGCGATGACAGTATAAAATGACAGCCGATGCATTGAGAAGCAGATGTGCCAACAAATATGAATATGTTTATTTGCAAATATGGACATATTATGTGGTGCAACAAAATTTATTAAGTTCAACCATATTTTACCAAAAGGCGTGCAATATTTAAAAAACTTGAGAGGTGTCAAGGGACACCCGGATGGAACGAAGTTCCTTTCGATTAATTAGTGAAGGAATTGTAATAAAATTTGATTTGATGTAAGTTATAATAATATTTTTTTTATTAATTTTTTTTTCTATCGAGAGAGAGAGAGAGAGAGAGAGAGAGAGAGAGAGAGAAAGACAGACAGACCGACAGAGAAACATGCGCATGTCGCACAGCTTACTATATATACTTATAGCAAAAAGTGTCATGACAACTTTTCGTAAGAATTTTTTCCGTCTAGCCCCCTTTCACAACGCGCGATAAGGAACTTCGTTCCAAAACTCTGGCCCGATAAAAATTTATCCACACTGTAATAAGTTTTCTCCATTAACAATTTACGGAGTCTCTTGTTAAAATTGATAACAGGGAGACTTTTCCAATAACTCGATAACTTATTATAGATAACTAGCTTCCGCCAGCGGCTTCGCCCGCGTAATTGGTCTCACTAATCTTGTTACTCCATACAAACTTTGGAACCCCGTTTCACCCCCTTAAAGGCACGTTTTGAAAAATCCTTTCTTAGTGCACCCCTAGACCCCATAAGGAACCTATTTGCCAAATTTAGAGTCTCCAGACCCAGCGGTTTGGGCTCTGCGTTGATATGTCAGTCAGTCAGTTTCTTCTTTTATATATTTAGAAGATAGATGCCATGCAAAAGACACTTTTGCGCATAAATGCTGTTCTATAGGATCGATAGCACAATCTGCTATTGTCTCTTCTGGTTCGGGAAACTATTTCAGCCAGACGTTGAAAGCGGTTCGGATTTGTCTTTGCTCCTCTCCGCACACTTGTACAAACATACAACGCAAACCTTTCCTGCATTGATATTTTCGCACTCACATCTACTCAATTTAAAAAAGCGTCGTTTGAAATCTTAAAACAATTGTCCTGAGATTTTAACAACTTATATATTTGTTTTCATTGTCGTGGCCGGTTCTTTTCTTTTTACGCACATGAGATTTATATTAAATATACCTACTAATAATATTATTCTGGGGACATTGGTGTGGGTTAAACGTTTACGTAATTCTTGTGTATATGCCTTTGTATCTTACCTTAACGTATAATTGTTAAACGTTCCAAAATGTAAATAAATAAATAAATACTGCTAGTAGTAAAACAAAAATGTCGTTTTCCATATTCGATATCATTATGTACAGCCCTTAAGACAAAAGTTAAAATTAACTCTTTAATCTCGGGAGATGTGTTTAAAGACAATTTTGTATGTTCGTCTGTTTGTCACGTACTAGGGATTACAGGATCAGAGGACATCGCATACGGTATGTCCGGAAAACTATATCGACTGGCTTGGTGTTGTAGTGGTTAGTGACCCTGACTGTTTAGCCAAATGGTAATGGGTTCCATTCCTACCTAGAACAAATCTCTGTGTGATGAGCACGATTATTTCTTCTGTGTCTGGGTGTAATTTATCTATAATTGTATAAATTTACAAAAATTATATCCGTTCCTAGTACTCATACATAACACAAGCAAATATAATTACTTAATTTGGGACTAGATGGCGCTGTGTGCATGTGTGAAAATATTATTATTAATATTAATATGGCTCAGTAGCTAAAGGGATAGGGATCGCCTCTAGCCTCGGTCGCGGGTTCGAATCCCACACTTGTCCAAAGATAATATTGTGACTTTTCTAACGCCTCAGCACTTGTCGTGGAGTACGAAAGTTGGTGGTGTGGTACCTACTGGAAAATCGGTCAAGCCGTCTCGGAGGAGATTGTTTTTTTTTTTTAATTTTTCTCTGCGTAAGAACCATCCTCGTAATTTAGGGAACATTCTAAATAAAGAATTAGCGACATCGGTCTAGCCGTTCATTCGTGACCAAGGGAAATAGGGATTTTTTTTGTGGATGATAACTTTATTATAGTTGTCGTTAAAAGTTAAAAAGTTTTTTTTGAAGTTTTTATATTATTACTTAGTAATAATAATGGGGGCTAGGTCACCTTCGTCCTTGGGTGTACACTTTTAATTGAATCCCCACACATGGTCCCCGGGAGGTGCAAAGGTGACAATAAACTGGTGGTTAGCTTCGGCCGTGGTTAGTGACCACCCACCAGACAAAGCCGCACCGCCAAGCGGCCTTTCCGTATTCCGGTGCGATGTCTGGTGACACCATGCAGTGTGGGTGGGTCGGAAATGTTGCTCCTTTAAGGTTAACCTTAAGGAGGCTCATTGCATTGCCATCTTCTCACCGATAATCATTCGTAATCACAAGTGAATTGGTACACTGGGCTGGCGCGTTCCATCGTAGACTACACAATTGCTTAACAACAGGCAAGTTGTAGTCAAGCCCCAGCCTATCGAAGAATAAAAAATATTTAAGAAAATCACATCAATGAACTTAAAAAGCACCAAACTTAACATAGCATAGAGAGAAAAAGAAATAAAAACAAGGTTAGCCTCTTTGTCGTTGACGGCGAAGAAATAAATTGAATACAACCTACTTTTCTGAGTCGCCGTCGCTCTCTTAATGTTGCCGCTTTCCGTCGGTCGACTGCCGCCGTTTTTCTTTTACACGCTTTACACGCCCAAGCCAAGCATCTTCTACTTGGCCCTAACACATGTTGTACATGAGTTTCATCTTTCTCCTCATTTTCCCCATTTTTAAGCTCATTTTTGTTCTCATTTTTCACTTGGCAACACTGGACATTGTTAACTTTGTGTTCTATAGTTTCTTTTTGATATTCGAACTCTTTGTAGTTGTTATTATTGTAATTGTACATGTTATAACTCATTTCTATAGTTGAATTTAGATAAAAAGTGTATTTTAGGCATTTATTCTTAATTTCCACTGTCTAAAAACAATTTAAACTGCTCCAAGTTTTTATAAATTTATGAAGCATTTTTTTTGTTGAGATACGCACTTATTGAAACCTTTTTACATCACAAAACCGAACAGATGAACTTTTCGAAAGGAAAACGGTAGGTAGGTACTCAATTTCAAAATGGAAACGCGCGCCAAATTAAAGTTGGGCTTGGTATTTTTTTTTCGGGTGACGCGGTCGGCGACACAGGCGACACTGAATTCATCCAAGGGTTGATCAGAGTAGAGATTTACAAAATATTCTTGCTATTAATAAACTGTCTAGCTGTGTAACTCCACGTCGTTGAGAGATGCCAATTTATTAGTGTTTGGATTGAAATTGATGCCGGCAATATATTCCCTTTAAATTTGTTGCGTCGAAAGCTCTTAGACGTTTTTATTTACGCATCTCCGTTTTGAATTTCGAATCGATTTTTAATGTGACTTTTTTCTTTTTTATTAGACGTTTTTTTTAAAATGATGATCTGTCTTTTCATAAATGGTTTGGTATAAATAATTCTGTTGTGCCAATATTTTGGAAATGAGCTGAACATTGATTCGGCTTATTAATATTTTATGAAATATTTGAACTCCTCTTCAATGTAGTAATGAAAAACTGACTTTCTAAATTTACGACCGACAAAATCCCGCCAATTAATGTTTTCAAAAAAGAATACGACAATTTCCTCTATTTTAAAATTGGAATTTCCTGTCAGCGTCGTGGTTGGAATTTTATAAATCTGTAGGTATAATTGTTTTCTTGATATTTTATGAGGTTATTTATACCGTCTTACCATTTACCTCCTAATGCCTTTTTGCTCTAGACGGCATGCAAACCCGGGGCTGGAATACAAGTCATATCATACTAAAATGGCGCCAACAGTATCCTCAGTATCCAAAAAAAATGTTTGTATTAATGTGTACCTATATTTTGAATTAACTGCTTCAACAACTCGATGGGAGTGGGATGATTTAACATTTTTGCATTATTACAAAGCTATGTCTCCTCCTTTCTCGTCTCCGCAAACGCTAGTTCTTATTTTTAGAAGAGAAGAGGAACCGTCCCGTCCCGTCCCGTCCCGTCCCGTCCCGTCCCGTCCCGTCCCGTCCCGTCCCGTCCCGTCCCGTCCCGTCCCGTCCCGTCCCGTCCCGTCCCGTCCCGTCCTGTCCCGTCCCGTCCCGTCCCGTCCCGCCCCGTCCCGCCCCGCCCCGCCCCGCCCCGCCCCGCCCCGTCCCGTCCCGTCCCGTCCCGTCCCGTCCCATCCCGTCCCGTCCCGTCCCGTCCCGGCGCGGCCCGTCCCCTCCCCTTTTTCACTCGCCGATTTTCAGATTTTTTTTTTAATAAAATCTCAAGGTATTGTGAGAAACTGTATTCCCAACGAGACACCAAAACAAACAAACATTGTTACTGTTACTGGACCATTAACCTCTTTTTACGCAGTCGGAAAAAACTATCCTATGACCTTTCCCGGGTCTCAAACCATCTCTAAACCTAATTTCATCTTAATCGGTTCATTTATTTTTGGCGTGAAACTGCGACAGACAGACAAAGTTACTGTCGCATTTATAATATTAGTAAGGAAGTAGTAAGGATCTCCTGCGTACTGCAGCTAGTCCGCTTATATTAGCTAAAATGTGGCTGAAATAAGGCTATAGAAGTGCCACAATATTAGTAAAGGTTTAAAATTTTCTTGTCTAGTAACACCAAAATATGTTCCTGAAATAGGTATGTACTGAGCATAACTGCGCATGCGTGGTACCATAGCAAGGGAGCCTGATCACAAAGAAATGTGTTGAGACGCGTTGTGAATATATTTTTTCAAAATCCTATCAAAGCCACAATAGATGCTCTAAATTCGTAATTGGCGATAAATGCGGTATATAAAGGTGGTAAAATAAATATAAATAAATAAATAAATCAGATACTAGCATAACAATAGTATAAATTATTTTATTTTATTTTTTGTTAATTATTGCATTGTCATCGGTCATACTTGTGTTCAAAGTTTCAAATTAATCAAACTTCTGGAAATTGGTGAAAATTATGCTTAAGGACGTATTTACGAATAGTCGCGTTTCAATTTTAGGTATTATCTTACTACTACAGATGCACGGCTCACACTCACACAGCGACATACGCGAAGCGATGAAATTGCAAGTAAACTGACATGATTTGATAATTGAGCCTACTTTAGTCCGTATATTTCTTTTTAAATTTACATTGCGTTGTTTGGTTTTCAATTGAGTACATAAACTTAGTATTAGCTAAAAATAAGTAATAATTACGCACTAAGTGCTTTGCTTCCACTTTTATTGTGCAAACTGCCAACTGCCGTCGTCTATGTTTTTCGATAGCGATAAACTGCCTGTCTTCTAGTAACGAGTAAATCGGTAATTACTGCGTAAGCGCGTTCCATCGTAGACTTAATCATTGCTTCACATAAGGCAAGATGTGGTCAAGCGCAAGCCTATTATAGGTTAAAAAGAAGTTCAGCTCTCAGTATTCGTCTTGACGAGTACTTTCTCTCTAGATGGTATCCAGGGTCTGATGATGGAGTAAAACGATGGTGATGGTGGCGATAGGAAGTTTGTAATAAAACGACTCAATCCCATTTAGTAAGAGCTAGTAGTATCGTCTTAGCGAGAACTTTGTCTCTAGATGGTATCCAGGGTCTGGTGAGTAGGCAGGAAGGTCGCCAAAAGAACTCCGTAAAATTAGAATGACTGTATAGAAAAAGTGTACGAAAAAGCGCAAGGAACTTCATTCAAACCGGGGGTCCACAGGCCCGTCATTTAGTACTTAAAATTATTAACCAATTTTTGAAATGGAAGCAGGTTCTATATTCGGTTGTATAAATGTTCTCCGTTTCAATTGTGGACCGATTTCGAAAATATTTTAGGTAAACCCATAAGTACATTTTACCCTGATGAGATTTCAACATAACTAACAAAACAAGCCCAAACTCGACACATCCAACACTACTCATCTACTAGTTCCAGTAGCAGACTTCAAAGTAGGTACACCTTCAGGTCACTCCATCATGTCCGGCGGTAAGATCTTAACATAACTTACAAAACGAGCTCAAACTCGACACATCCAACTCTACTTATCTACTAGTTCCATTAGCAGACTTTAAAGTATACCTTCAGGTCACTCCATCAAGTCCGGAGGTAAGATCTCAACATAACTAACAAAACGAGCCCAAACTCGACACATCCAACTCTACTCATCTACTAGTTCCAGTAGCAGACTTCAAAGTACACCTTCAGGTCACTCCATCAAGTCCGGAGGTAAGATCTCAACATAACTAACAAAACAAGCCCAAACTCGACACATCCAACTCTACTCATCTACTAGTTCCAGTAGCAGACTTCAAAGTACACATTCAGGTCACTCCATCAAGTCCTGACGTAAGATCTCAACATAACTAAGAAAAGAGCCCGGTGGTTCAAACAAAATAAAATTACTGAAAATCTACGATAAGCAACAGTGAATACGTCTTAGTTGTCCGTCTACGCAGTTCGTACAGAAGGCGTCAAGTATCAATTTGGTTTTGTCAAATATTTTGTATTCGTACAGCGATCTTTATCAAGACAAATTTCTGCTTACAAGCGACACAGCGTCCACTCACAACGGCGCTCGGGCGCAGACTGACTAATAAATTCTTTACAATTTAGAGGAAAAATCAAGGCAAAAATTTGTGAACAAAGTAAACTCAATTTGTAGTGTTTATTGTAAGACTACTTGCAATTTTTTTCTGTTGGAACTTATTTTATACATGTCGGCTCACATAAAACGTTCTTAAATAAATGAATTAATGTTATTAAATAGACCAAAAATGTTCCTGAACTCAACACGATATCGTCAATTTTGTATGAAGAGGCTAGGGATTTATTTTTTTCCCATATTATAAACTGATTTTTTTTTAAATTTTTATTGGAGCGATGAAAGATAAAGGAGTAATCTATCTGTGGATATTATTATTTACATTTTGTTTCGTTTCATTTCGTCGCAAAATGTACTGAAAATCCTGTTATTTTATCAAATTTGCAAACGCACCCTTAAAGATTCCATTACATACTCGTACATACAATCGTACAACCCAAGCTAACAAAAGCGTGGTAAAAAAAAACAAAAGCACAAAAATAGTTTTAAACAATTTTGTGGCTATTCATTCACTGGTCCAAATTAATGGGCCTGTAGGGGATGCCTACCTATTTGGTGCAAGATAAAATGAAACAATACTTGTCAAGTGAGATGAATGAATGATAGACTTGATCTTGATCTACTCCTCTTTAAATACAAAATTAACTAACACGTACAATTTAATACAAAATATTTACAAAAATATTAACAGCCAATGAGGCAGCAGAGCACACACAAATCGCTTTATATAAAAATGCGCCCCATAACAGCCGGGACAGGACATTAAGCCATTAAAAAATACACATTTATTAATTACTCTATTTACAAGATGCTTAAATAGTGGCTTGCTCTCCTATGTGCTATAATCCTCGTGTAACCGGCTCATAAACTGTGTTTGTACTTTGTAAGAAAAAAATATTACCTACGATGATGATAAAAAAAAGAAAATAAATAGTTAATTATAAATCTTTAAGATCGTTTATCGCATTCAAAATGCTAAAATATATTAGTAAAGACTCGACTAATATTAGAATAGATATCCACGTCATTGTTGAATTGCATTTGACAGAATGGAAATACAATAGAAGTAAAACTAATTTATTTTGTGTCAATTACTAGTGTCACAATGTTGGAGTTTATTATTTTTCATTTGCCGTGCGTCAGTGCTTGTAACTATTGCGATTTTCATTATTCACTGCCAGGTATCACCAACGTCTTAAAGGTATAGAATGCAAACTCAAAAGTGTATATATTACTGGGATTAAAATTATGATAAAAAAAAACAACGAATCCCTCGTCAAAGTTAAATCGCAGATCCTCGAGTATCATGGAAAACTTCAAAAAGAAAAAAAAACTCAATTTATTGATGTATGTAATTCTGCCAATTATAAATCGATTATATACCTACTAATTATTTTTGGAACGAAGTTCCTTACGGCAAGCTTGGAAGGGATAGGGATTTTGCTGCGCGATCGAACTGAAAAAAATGTGATACTAAAACCGTAAGAAAAAATGCGTCGAATAAAACTGTTAAATGAGACATGCGCAGGCGCGACAGTCGGATACACAAGCGACTAGTGTATAATACCTTTCTCTTTCTCCCTCTTTCTTTATTAGCCGAAGGAACTTCGTTCCTAACTGGTGTCCCACAACACCACATCATTTTTTATTACAGAGGGTATCCTTTTCAGGTTGACTCATTTATATTTTATCAAAATGTGTTTAGCGGCTTTTGAGTTATTGTTAAAATATTGAAGTCAGTCGGTATTATTTTAAAAAGCTATGATCAGATGCATTTTGAATAATGTAAATTGGAATTACATAATCATCGGAATGCAGCGGCATAGGTAATCTGAGAGGCACGGCTGTATACCACCGACATAATAACATGGTGAATATTCCATAGGTACGCACAAAGCACTTTGTTACCACTGTGATTGTGCTGATTGCCAAGTTTTGTGCTGCCACCACTGCTGCGACCGGTATTACTTTTAATAATCTGTAATCTGTTTGTCTACAACTCTTATATGTGAATCAGTATGAACTGGGTAACCGGGGGCCTCTTTTAAAAAACATAATGCGTGCTGGGCCACGCACAATGTCTCTTAGTCTAATGTTTCTTAGTCCCTGATAATAATGATACCCTTTATATTTAATAATAGAATTCAATAATAGAAAAATTAATAATAGAAATAAATAAGATTAATAGAAATAAATAAAAATAAGAATAATAGAAAAAACAAACGCAAAATTTATCTCCTATCGCCACGTTCTAAGCTACGTTCTAAGATACCATAAAAAGGTTTACGATCTAATAACGACTCCACCCATTTTTTATTCCCCGAGAATAACATCCCTCGCGATTGGGGTGTGATCTGTTCCTACGTACACTTTAAACGTTAAAACAACCAAAATACTTATTTTTATGTAATAAAGTGATAATTAGAATATAATAAATAGATAAATAAGGTTATTTTATTTGTGAATTAACAAATAATTTGGATTAAATGTGGAAAATTCAGTTATGGTGTATCGTGTAGAAAATGTCGCCAATAAGCAGGTAAAGATTGGATAGTGAGGTGATTATTTTTAGGTGTTCTATTTTTAAAATTACATTAAACCTCCTTATTGCACGTAATTTTTTTTTGTGTAAATTTGTTACGTAATTTTTTTAATGGCAATATTGAGTTTATTTTAATTTAGTGATTATTTCTGACAGTGATATTCCGATTTTATGACCGATAAGTTTAACGGCCTATCTAATAAATAAATATTAATAAATAAAACCTGTTTGACAAATACATAACATTATATACGAAATGTTTAACTTCGATCGTTGCTAATTCCGTAAAGTTTTTTTATTGCATGTTATGGTTATAAATTTTTTAATAATTTATTTAATTTCTCATGTAGTAGATTTATGTAAATACCTATAATTCTGATATTAAGGTTTGGTTTAATTACGAGTACCTACTTACTACCGCCGTTAAACTACTCAAAACCTTTAAACATAACACCTTCTACTGCTAACTCTATTTAATTAAAAAAGTAATTATAAAACTATATTTTAACTATACTTTAAAATTTAGATAGATATATACTTTAAATTATCACAGATGAAATAGAAAATATATCAGTAGCTTATAAACTGTAACCTGAAAAAGACTGGGATTAAAAAAATAACGAAATAAATAAATTACTTTTATTTTTTTAATTATTCATCATTTTGGAAAATTATGACCAAGAAGGTTTTAAATTGTAATGCAACCTATTCGAATAGATAGTGTTAAAGATCGAAGCCTGTGACCTATTTCGCAAGGTGACGTTTACTTAGACGCGACCTAGGTCACGTGCTATATTTATATATCCAGTCACAGAATATAGTTGCAGATGGATATATTCATGATTATCACAGAGCATACTTTTGAGCAATTGCCACGTAAATTACAATTAGGTACACGTACAATTAGATGTAATTTATAATTGAAAAGATTACTGTGGTACGGTAACGTCATGAGGCGGCCTGAAGACCATGTGGTGAAACAGGCGCTGGCACTGACAAGTACAAAGAAGGGTGAGGACGTCCACTGACCACGTGGTGGTCTACAATTTTCAAAGACTTGGAGCGTTTCCAGCTAAATAACATCACAAACCAGGACAGATTAATCTGGCGCCGCAGAACGGGGAGAGCCGACCCCAAATAATGCGAAAAGGCTACGAGAAAGAAGAAGATAATTGAAAAACAAAAATACCATTACTTTATTTGGCTATTCAGAGTACAAATACATGTTTTTAAATTTGTATAACTTCGTTTCTGAGAAAATAAATAAAAACCAAAAGAAAACATACGGCTGATAGTTACTTTAAAAATAAATGTAATTATTTAAGTAACGGTCAATTAGGTACATGGTATTCATGGTATATCGTTTAGTTTCACAGCTTTATTCTGGATTAAAGTAAAACAAAGGCAACACTAGTATTCAACCGTCAAATTCACCTTCGCATTCATTCGTTTCATTCATTCATTCCAGCGTCATTTCACGCTTACCTCTCTTTAGAATATGACAAAATTCCAAGTAAAATTTTATAAAAAAATTACATATTTACGAAAAAAGAAATAATTTGTATATAACATGTCCTTATTTTAGATCTAATTTCTTTTCAAGTAAGCATGTTATAAGTTATAAATTTGAAATGTTGTAAAATCTTAAATAAAAAAATAAGAAATAGCAAAACTTAAACAAATGCGAAACTTGAGGATGGATTTTATGAAAAATGCGTAATTTTTTTTTCACGATAAGATTCGCAATGAAGAAATCCGCAAAAGAACTAAGAAATGGTCGATATAGAGAGGTACCTATAGCGACAAAGTTAGTAAGTTGAAGTTGAAGTGGGCTAGCAACATCGCTCATATCATACCCGATACCGTACATAAAATATGTCAACGGTTTTAGTGTCTGCTGGGCACGGGTCTTCTCTCAACTATCTTACGAGTTGAGTGAGTTTAGGCCTTAATCCACGCACGCTGGCCAAGTGCGGGTTTGTGGAAGTCACATGTCCTCGAAAGATTAGTTCTTAGACATGCCGGTTTCCACACGATGTTTTCCTTCACCAATATTAAGCAGCGACGATGAAACAATTCACACAAAGATGTGTGGGCACGACCAGAATTCGAACCCGTGACCTTAATATTTCTAACGCGAGACCCGTACTGCTGCACCACGGGTGGGCACCGAAACCACGACCTCCGGTTCAGCAGTCAGGGTCACTAACCACTATGCCGACAGGCTAGTGATATCTGCGGCTAATTTAATTTAACCCAGCTCCTACACCACCGGTGGTAAGCAGGAGCTGGCAGAAGTTCCTTAAAAGGCCTTCTACACGGTCGGGACCAACAACCGACCTCGTGGCCTTAGTCGGGTCAGCCAAATTTCGGTCGGTGTTTTGACAACCTTGGCACCTGGCGTCACATTGCTGAAAATCAGTGCTGTGGGTCGCCTCTAGTAAGTACTCCAGCATTTACTGAGCTATGTCCATGTTTGACACTGATGGGTGACACTTTCTTTTAGTTTTTTTTTATTTATTTTTCTTTTTAACTGTTTAAATTTATGGTTTTTTTTCTCTTTTCATGTGTTTTTTTTATTGTTTGATTCTGTGGTCCTGTCTCTGTTAAATAAATGTTTTTTTTATCTCTTTCTTTTTTTTTAATTTTTGTATCCATTCTACACGGTTGGTAGTTGACACAACTGGCCACTTCTCTTCCGGTATTCAAAGCGCAAAGACGTATCAATATAGCTCCTAGTCTTTCAAAGCAACTGAAGGTCGGTTTGGTAGTACCTTTTTTATGCTTAAGTAAAGAAGAAAATCAAAGAAAAATCAAGAATGTGGATGACACAATAGCTAGAAGGGCGCATTACTTTGAACTACCTTAATATTTTAAAGATTCTTGATTCTGAAGACTTTTGGAACGTTCTAAGGAAATCCGCCTGCGTCTACTGACAACCGCACACTGGAAGGCTTGCTTCGGGTGACAGTGTTCTAGTTATGGTTGGGGCGGGCGCAGCCTGTAGGGAAGGTTACACTGACGACCGAGGCTGTTGAAATCAACCAAAAATTGGTCAGGTCAACTGAGTTTTACACTGTGTATTTTTACATCAACCCGATCAAGGTCACGATGGTGGGCTGTTGGTTCCGTCCGTGTAGAAGGTTTTTAATAAGCGTTAGTTATTTATAAGAATAATATAATATAATAATAATAATATAGTATAGTGGGACATTAACACACGGCCATCTGATCCCAAACTAAGCAGAGCTTGTACTATGGAAACCAGATAACTGGTAATATACTACATAATATAATACTTTTCTTTTGTAAATATATACTTCTCTATAGATAATTACACCCAGACACAAGACAAACAGACATATTTAAACAAATGTTTGTGTCGGATGGAAATCGAACCCATGACCTACGGCGTGAAAAGCGAGTATCTTACCGACCATGCCACCGGCCCGTCAAATTAATATAAGTATTTACTTACATTTTTACAGGGCATCTTACAACCAATGCAATAATACTCCCAAAATGGACGCAATGATTAAAATTCTTCACTATTAATACCAAAAAGGTAATATTTTATTTGTATTCATTTAAAAAACATGAGTAGTAAAGTTTCATACACCTGTCTCTTTCTCGCACAGGCAGTAAGCGTGGTGTGCGAGCGAGGCCACGCTATGCACCCTACCGCCCGGTGACGCTGTCACTTACACCCGCAGAACATGTCATGGGACTCAATAGAGTCACGTGACTTCCTCGGGTAAGAGCGTTTTAGAGTTTAAGCTAATGGAATTTGTGATCTTAACCTCAACTCAAATAGGCTCCCAATTGGATGATAGCTTTTAACAGAAATTTACACCTAAATTGGGCTAAAAGTTTGGCTGGAATTGGCGCACATGATCTTATATCTTTTTACGGAATTGGCGCCCAACTGGACTTGTAACATAACAGAAATTGGCACCAAAATAGGCTCCACAGTTTATATAAAAATGCACCCAACTTGCACTCATAACTTAGAATAAAATTGGTACAAAACTTCGGCTCATCATATTGACTAAAATTGGCTCTCAAATTGAGCTAATTATTTTGGTTACAATTGGCACACATGGATTCATCAGTTTGGCTCAAATTGGGCGCCCAACGTCAAATCATCATTTTGATTAAAATTGGCGCCCAAATGGGCTTATCAGTTCGATTGAAATTGGCGCCCAATCTGGGGTCATCAATTTGATTTAATTTTGCGCCCAAACTGGACCTATTAGGTACTTGGAATAAAATTGGCACCCAAGGTCAGTTTAAAAGTCTGTAATTATCTAATTAATTCTATTATTTTAAAATAAATTTGGAAATAAAATTCTAATTGTAAAAATTTCGTTTGCAGCGGGGTGCCGTCACACCAGCTGTCGGCCACACGACTTCTCAGCTCACCAGACCCTTCCCGACACCATCTCGATGAGCCACAAGGTCTGCTTGTTGTTATAATAGTCACCTTTTGGTATATTGCGTCGTTTTAAAATCGTATCCCCGTATTCATAAAGGACTTATAAAAAAAAAATAGGTTTTATTTTATAGCTAAAATAGGTTTAATTCGTTTATCTTCGTCTGTCATCTTCACATTTATACTTGTAAGAAAGAGACAAAGTCCATTTTAACTAAAAATTCTTATAAGATTTTTATGAATAAGACTGTAAATATATAAAAGAAACGGACTGGCCGACTAACATATCAACGCACACCCCAAACCACTGGGTCTTCAGCTTCCTTTGGCACCCCTAGGTTTTTTTAGTTTCCTTTATTATAACCAAAGTGTTCTAATTTATTTTTGACTAGTGACCTGCTCCTGGTCTGCACGGTTAAAATTATACCTATAAACCTTTCTTAAAGATCACTGTCTATTGACAGTGAAAACAGCTTAAAAATCTGTTAGGTTGGTGTTTGAGTTTATCGCCAGCAGACAGGGTAAGCTACTTAATTTTATACTATGCGAACAAATCGCATTTCTAATGTTTGTTTATTCTGTAAAGAAGTGTACCCGTTCTCGGAGGAGTACCGCGGGTCAGGGCGCGGGGGGGCCCTGCGGTGGGGCGCTCGGTTCGGGCCCGCGCACCGCCCGCGCGCCGGACTGCTCGACTGCTTCCGCGGGTGTAGGGACCGACTCGACCAGTACCTCGCCCGACGGAAGGTGATATACCAACCATAATCCCTCCAACCCTTTTTAGTGTTCCACTTCTGTGCATAGGTCTTCTCTCAACTACCTATCTCACGAGATCATATAGGTCGCGGGTTCGATTCCTGGTCGTGCCCACACATCTTTGTGTGAATTGTTCGCCGCTGCTCAATATCAGTGAAGGAAAACATCGTGAGGAAACCGGCATATCTAAGAACTAATCATTCGAGGACATGTGACATCCACTAACTCGCACTTGGCCAGCATGTGTGGATTAAGGCCTAAACTCTCTCAACTCGAAGGATATTTGAGAGGAGACCCGTGCCCAGCAGTGGGACTCTAAAAGGGTTTAAGTAAACTTAGTGAATAAATAATCTTAAATCTAATATTTTCTATAATATGTAGATCGAGCGCGGTGTTCGTCTGTATGGACAGAACGAGCAGCGACAAGCGGTGAAGGTATGGCTGTCGGCGCTGCGCGGTGTTCGTCACCGGAGTGATAAGTTTGCACTACTTGGTCATTTATATCAAGCGTATATGGACTTCGGGAAATACAGGTTAATACAATTATTTAACTTACTTCCATATTTTTCTATACTCAATTCTCAATACCTTTATTGCTCTTCCATACATAACTATCATTAGATGGTAACATTATATAACACTAGCTTTCCGACAGCTGCTTCGCCCGCGTAAATGTCGGTTATCACACCAAAACATTACCTTCTTTTTGCGCAGTCGGATAAAAACTAACCTATGTCCTTTCTCGGGTCTCAAACTACCTCCATACCCAATTTCATCTAAATCGGTTCAGTATTTTAAGGGTGAAAGCAACACAGACAGACAGACAGAGTTACTTTCGCATTTATAATATTAGTAAGGATAACACCATTATGGACCCTGCAGGGCACAGCAAAATAAGGTAGGAGAGAGGAAGCTTTGTTTGAAACGTCAATTTGCATTAAGTAATGTCATTATTGGTAATTATAAAAAGCATAAAAATTAAAATCAAAAATAAATAAATTACATAAATAATAAACTAAACAAAACAACAATTAATAATATAAAAAAATGGTAGTAAATGAAAATTACATAATTCAATTTAAAATTTTCATTGCTCCACAATTATTCATTCTATTCTTGTAAAAATTCATTTTTATATTAAAAATTGAATGGGAAGAATCCATTGGGAAAGAAGACATTATTGCTT
Source organism: Meganola albula (assembly GCA_936450015.1). Lineage (NCBI taxonomy): Eukaryota > Metazoa > Arthropoda > Insecta > Lepidoptera > Nolidae > Meganola > Meganola albula. The sequence goes on from OW388171.1 coordinate 4,336,109, forward strand.
TTACATTCCTTTAATCAGGCACTACTACAGAATTCCATACATTTGTTATCTTACATCTATTTCTCACGCGACATTTTAGTAAAGTAAAATATATAACAGGACTTACTTTGGCAGTTATATTAACTAATGTGATCCACTTTCCTTGTTCAAATTAGTCTTCACTTTATTATTACGATAATAATTACAATATCCTGCCACAGTGTCCGTCGATGCTTTCTTTTGTTTTTTCGCTCTCTGCCTTTTATTTTTATTCCCGATCTTTGGCGGGAACGAATGAATGATGGAGTGAGTGAAACTAAGGTGAACAAGAGAAAGTCAAAATAGAGACTCAGAAAATATGACTTACTAGCTTTCCTACAGCTGCTTCGCCCGCGTGTATGTCGGTTATCGCGCCAAAACATTACCTTCTTTTTGCGCAGTCGGATAAAGACTATCCTATGTCCTTTCTCAGATCTCAAACTACCTCCATATACAATTTCATCCAAATCGGTTCAGTAGTTTAGGCGTGAAAGCAACACAGACAGACAGACAGAGTTACTTTGGCATTTATAATATTAGTAGGAATTTATATGAGTAATAGTTACCCTTACACTTGTATGTAATGTATATAGCTTGGAACTGTTAACTTGGCAACATATCAACAGACATATGGTCGGTTTATTTCACATATTATTTGATCTGTGGCCAATATTAATTCTGGGTATCATTTTACATATTTGTACATACATACATACAAGCACGCCATTTTCCCATGGGGGTAGGCAGAGACTATAGAGCGCCACTTGCTACGAACTAGACATACTTTCTTAGCCTCACTAATGTTCATACATTTGGTCATACTTGCTACGGTTGTGAGTGCGTACCTGTCCCTTTTGAAGGACATCACCGATGAGATCAGCGAATGTTCTCCTAGGGCGTCCTTTCGTAAATCTTCTATCATCCATCCTCTTCACATGATCAAACTATCTGAGCATGCTTTTTTTCCACCTTTGTCACTACATCTTCTTTCAGACCACAGCGTTCTCTAACTTCACATATTTGTTTGGTGTAATATCTAATCGTTTTATTTACTGATGTTTTGGGAGTCTTAGAAACTTGCAATCGTGCAAGTTTTGTGTGAAATCGCCCAGTTTGAATTATGTTTAATTAAAGGGTTGATACTGCGTCTGAAAATAACTGCCAACTGTATAGTGAAGACAGTGTATACTGTCACTTTTGAGTGGTAGGTCAAACAAGCACCACTATTGTGATTTTATTGTTATTTATTATTCTGAAATAGAGTTGCGCTTGCCTACAACTTGCCTGGTGTTAAGCAACAATGTAGTCGATGATGGAACGCGCCAACCCAGTATACCGATTCACTCGTGATTAGGAATGAGTTTTGGTGAGAAAGTGGCAGTGGAATGAGCCTCCATAGGGTTCGAAACCATAAAGAAGCAACAATACCGACCCACCCTCTCTACACGGTGTCACCGGAACACGGCAAGGCCGCTTGGCGGTGCGGCTTTGTCTTGTGGGTGGTCACTAACCACTGCCGAAACCTATCACCAGTTTATTTACTGTCACCCGATTTGCACCAACCGGGGACCACGTGTGGGGATTCAATTAAAGGTAGCAAACCCTCGGACGAAGGTGATTCAGCCCCCAAAATTGTAATTGTAGTTACGCCACAGGTAGGTACTGTGTTAATAGGTTATTATAAAATAAATTAGACGAATGCCGTAAAATAACAAATAAAAAAAACCAAATCCGAAATACAAAATGTAATGAAAATTTAAAAAATCTAACCAATCATTTAATATGGTTAGAAACAAAAATGATGGATGTGATGTCAACATTAAAAATAGAATTACCAATAGAATTAAATTTATAATAATAACAATATATAATAATACATATGTAACAATATTGAGAAAAGTGGCAGTGGGCTGGCCATATCTATCGAAGAACTGATTACCGGTGGGGAAAGCGAGTTCTTGAGGGGAGACCACGTCTTGGCAAACGTAATGTAGGGTGCCCTACAGCTAGGTGGAGTGACGATCTGTCAAAGATAGCCGGCAGTGGAGCTGGATGTGACAAGCTGAAGACAGGATGAAATGGCGCTTATTGGGAGAGGTCTATGTTCAGCTGTGGACTGCAATAGGCCGATGATGATAATGATGATAGTCTTTTGAACAGTAGGTACCTAAAGCGAAGCTGTGTCGGGTCGCTAGTGCTAAACTTAGTAAAGTAGGTAATTCTAAATATTCCAGAGAATCATTGGAGTTCGCAAACCGACAGTTAGGCATATCCGAGGAGTTGGACTCAGCGCCAATGAGGGCTGAAGCGTACCTCAACTTGGCGAGGGCACACCAAACTTTAGGAGGACTAGACAGGTACAGAGAGAGAGCGTGAGAGAGAGAGAGAACCTAGCTTTCTTTTCTTCGGTGAATTACTTGTGAGAATGATACCTAACTAGGGCGATACATGTACAGTCCCCTGTTTGACCTAGGTATTTCAATTTAAATAGTTTAAAATTAAGTAGTTTAAATTTAAAATTAATCTAGTCTTAAGGACTTTACAAATTACGACCTTTTACTACGAAGCCTTAATTTGGCAAGCCTGAATGTCTTCCCAATTAAAACTTTTTAAACTATGTCATAATAACTACTACCCTGCAAACTAGGACCTTTCAAACTCTAACGTTTCATAGCGGCCTTACAAACTAAGTTCTATCAAACTTTGACTGTGAAGTCATATTTTTGTCCAGGGCTCTTTCGTACGCTCGCCAAGCTCTATATAATGACTGTGGTGGAGGCTCTACAGCAGGCTGTGTGCACCTCACAGTGGCGGCTGTTAGCTTGGAACTTGGTGCCTTCTCTAAAGCCATGGATGGGTTCCAGAAGGCCTTGGCTGTGGCTCAAGCACAGAATGATAACACACTACTATTACAGGTGGGTTTACTTTTATATCTACTAACTAATTATTAATTTTACAGTATAAAATACCTATATTTTTTGAAGTGACAACGTCTTATAATTCGATGGAGCCGGCTGCACGCACGAAAAATCATGACTCATGCAGCCTTACCTCGCTCTGAGGCGTTTCATATAAGACTTGAAGTGCAAGCGAGAGCGCGGACCGAGCGACAAAGAGGCACAATCGGTCTCCGCGTTCGGCAGCGTTCGACATCTGTCTCTGTCCTACTTGAGTGAGCGATGCACTCATTATTTATTTCGGGAGAGTCAATAAAAAGTGTAAAAATCTTTATTGTTTAAAATTAACATTTCCTAAAATCAACATGATCACTAAGCCTCCACACTAGGATCTCCTGTGTTACATAGAACAGTCTAGAGTGTAGAACAGTTATAGCTATTCTCTAATTCGGAGTTTCGCAAAAAAGTTTTAGGAAGCCCTGAGCCAAGGTATCGTATTCGTGTCTAGTTCCAAAGTCGTGTGTTGGAAGGCGCTAGAACAAAATATGGTTAAGACTTTTCTAATTTTTAAGCATTAGTTTGGAGACGGAAAGTTGGTGCTGGTGGTGTGGTGTGAGACTTGCGTTCGATTTTTAACCGGGCGGTCGTGTCGGTCAATCCATCCTACTGGACTTGGAGAGTGAAGGGAGTAGAGAGTGCACCTGTGTTTGCGTTTACAATTTTGAGGATTTTAAAGGACATCTTTTTAACTAGTACCTACTTCCGCCAATTTTGACAAAACAAACTTAAACAAATTTTAGTATCTACGCTCGTATTTTTTATACCTACATGTCATAGTACCAAAAAATTTAATAATCTGTAACGAAAGACATTTATTATTCACACCAAAGGTACGGTCGCCCTCTCGCCGCCGTATCGACAGTGCTAATTCTCACTGACCGCAAATTTTGCTTCGCGCGCTTTCATCGATCTTATTACGTCCTCCTTTACTGTCTCTCGTGTACTTGGCAACTCACCTTAGACGGTAAATCGGTTAAGAAACGTCGTTATAATATAGCACCCGACGCGACCACTATCCAGGTGTACGTGGGCCTGTCGGAGCTGTGGCGGCGCCTGCGCGACGCGGAGCGCGCCGTGGCGTGTGCGGCGCGCGCGTGCGACCTGGGCCGCGGCCCGCGCGCCGCCGACCTCAACACGCGGCACCACCGCACCGCGCTGCTGCAGATGGCGGCCGCGCTGCGGGCCCGGGGGGAGCTGGGCGACGCGCACGACTATTGTAATGTGAGTCTAGTCTAGTCTGTGCGGCGCGCGCGTGCGACCTGGGCCGCGGCCCGCGCGCCGCCGACCTCAACACGCGGCACCACCGCACCGCGCTGCTGCAGATGGCGGCCGCGCTGCGGGCCCGGGGGGAGCTGGGCGACGCGCACGACTATTGTAATGTGAGTCTAGTCTAGTCTGTGCGGCGCGCGCGTGCGACCTGGGCCGCGGCCCGCGCGCCGCCGACCTCAACACGCGGCACCACCGCACCGCGCTGCTGCAGATGGCGGCCGCGCTGCGGGCCCGGGGGGAGCTGGGCGACGCGCACGACTATTGTAATGTGAGTCTAGTCTAGTCTGTGCGGCGCGCGCGTGCGACCTGGGCCGCGGCCCGCGCGCCGCCGACCTCAACACGCGGCACCACCGCACCGCGCTGCTGCAGATGGCGGCCGCGCTGCGGGCCCGGGGGGAGCTGGGCGACGCGCACGACTATTGTAATGTGAGTCTAGTCTAGTCTGTGCGGCGCGCGCGTGCGACCTGGGCCGCGGCCCGCGCGCCGCCGACCTCAACACGCGGCACCACCGCACCGCGCTGCTGCAGATGGCGGCCGCGCTGCGGGCCCGGGGGGAGCTGGGCGACGCGCACGACTATTGTAATGTGAGTCTAGTCTAGTCTCTAATACGTTTCTCGGGATCTATAATCGCACCTACCGGCGTTCTTTTTTCGAGTGCCGCATTCACTCCAGTGAACGTCTATTCGAGTGAACCATCTGATATCACTTCAGGAACGGCGACCGACTCACCCCAGTCTATAATTAATATTATGTTATCTGTAGGTACCTTAATACATATCGAACTTCGACATAGGCCACGAAATATTGATGATATTCGATTCATCTCTGCTTTCGAGTGACTAAGTTGTAGGAAGTGAATGTTATAATAATTTTGTTATTTTACACTAAAATATTTGCTTTCAGGAAGCTCTTCGTTTAGCGGCAGTGGCTGGTGACCAGGGTTGTTACGCTCGAGCTGTGAGGATAGCGGGCGACGTGTACAGACGCAAGTGTGATGTTGGGAAGGCGCTTCGGTAAGTGTACAACGACGGGGCTAAAAATCCTATTCTAAAAATTACAGTGCGCAAACTTTGAGAAAATAAACTTTATGAAACTTTAATAAATACGTAGGTATTGAAATAAAACTACTTTTTAACGGATTTTATCGCGGTCTATTTTAGATTTTAGATATAAATATATACCACCAGCTTGGGACCCAGTGCTTAATTTACTTGTACCAAAACCCAAGCAAAATCAACTCAGAATTCAAGACACTGTGAGCTCAGTTTGCTTAAATCGGAACGCAACTTAAATATTAATGTTTGAAGGTAGTCAGTAATAATTGTGATTAATATTTTTGGACGTCAAATATCTCAGTCCACCCGTGAACATGAAGTCTGAAAAGACTTTGAAACGTCGGGATCTAAAATCTAATAAACCGCGATAATATCCGTTAAAAAGTAATTTTATTTCAATGTGTGATATTCGCGTAAATCTAAGACAGTATTATACGTAGGTATTTCTATTTTAATATGTCTTAGTACCTAAGAATGAAGTAACTACTAACGAAATATATTTGTTTACTTTTGAAACTGATTGTGTGGTCACCCGCACGCGCGCTTGCGCTTGCGTAGGTATGTAAGCTCGCAGCAGGTTACTGACCGCAAAATTTACACCGTACGCATGATCGATACTATTACGATTAGATAGATACGTCCAGAATATAATAAGTCAAATTATGGATATGTTTTCTAGATATTACTGATAAAAAAACACACACCAAAAAGAATTTGCGTACCTACTTGTTTTTTTTTTTGTTATTAGATTTTTTTCTACTTACTTATTTCTTTTTAGTTTTATAACCCCGAAATATATTTCTTGACCTTTCTTGGCATAAGTAAGTATTTTGGCGTGGTCGTCGAGGACAAAATCTAGAAACATTCTTATAATTTGTGTCAAATCTTAGAGAGTCTTGTCTACCCCTAGTTTCCACTGGCGAAACATGCACAAGAAAACATGTTGCATCTCTATCACCTAGAGATGAGTAGAAAGAGAAAAGACTCCGCTTGTATCATGTTTGTTGTGCAATGCAAGCGCCCAGGTAGAAATATTTCTAACATAATTTAAAAAAAAGACGTGTGGCACTCGGAGACTGCCGCGGTGAAGCTGTTAGCTAGCATTTTTATCGACTTAAGTAATTATAATTATTTATTTATTTTATTTATGCAGTATTTTTTGTCCTTTGTTTTATTTTCTTTGATATTATTTCAAGTTACACTTTTTTAGCGTGGTGACCCATAAGAAAACAAATTACAACCAACAATACAACCAATATTACCGATACAACCAATGCCACCTAGAGGAGAGTGGCTGAACTAAAGAGACAAGCGTGATATTCCAAAAAGTCATTAAAAGTTCTGCTGTTTATCGATAGATGGTATTGAACTAAAAAGTATTACCGCTGTGCCGATCGGATTGGAGGGTGTTAGATTACATACATATTTTCGTTACGGAATTTCTGGATTCGGTCTCCACGCTCAAGGCCCGTGATAGAAGCTATGCAATAACTTAAAATTTGCACTTTAAAACCATTGAAACTAATTAACGATAGAAGTTGAAAGATATTTTACTTTCCAACTCCTATTATTTTACTGATTAAATTTCGTGCGGGATCCAAGGCAGATTAGGTCTCCCAGGACTTGGCCAGGTTCAAATCAAGAGTCTCTTCACTGCTCCGCTGTCAGTCCTGGCGCACAGGAGTGGCAGTAGCGGGATTGCAGTGGTGGGTTAAGACGTTGACAGAGTTCACCCACTCTGGCCAAATGTGAATTCCAAATATACAGTCATGTCCTTCATTCACGTCCAAAAAGAGTTTTTCTTCTTCTTCTTCTTCACTGTCACGGTCGCCAATGTTCGTTATCGCTGATTTCAGCTGATTATGCGTCTGAATTTTTAGAGTAATTAACTTGAATTTATTGAATATTAAAAAAGTATTTATGGGAAGGGTGCGCTCGTAGGCGCGGTTAGAATCGTTCTCTCCGAATGGTTTAACAATTTTTATTTTATTAATTTTTCTTCTACCGCCAATGACGGAGCAATAGCAAGTCTTCTAATAATTAAAGTACTACGCCTCGTAGTGAAGGCGCACCGCAACAGCCTTTTTCTACCGTGTTAGTGTCCTTCTTCAACATTTTCCATTCTTCTCGGCTGCGCAGTAGTGGTCTTCCTTTAGGACTTTTTCAAAGGGAGTTAATCATAATCTTACTTTCCAAAGGCATTATGAAGTAGCAATGGGCGCTGGTCAAGCGTTAGGTGACCGGCTTGCTCAGATGGAAGCCATGGATGGAGCTGCGAGATGCCTGGAAGCGCTACGATTGCAAGGCAGGATCTGTAACTGTAGACCTCTGGAATTCAACACCAGGCTTTTAGAAGTAGCCACGTCTGTTGGATCCAAGGTAATTTGTTTTTGTTTAATAAATAGTCAATTTTAGAGGATTATTTTCTATTAGTTTTTGTGAGATTTTGTTAGTTCGCCTTTTTGTCGGTGAGCCTTGAGTTGGCTCGTAAATGTCAAATGAATTCGTTTTAAATAAATAATATATAATCAAGTAGAAGTACTTCAAAACTGTTATGAACCTCGGCTCGGGACTCAAGACGTTACCGGACAACTTATGATTTTGGGAATCGAACATGAATTTGCAAGCACAAATAATATAGGTATCTACTTATTTTAAATGAATACGGAGCTGTCGTTGGATACGTCAATGTGACCACAGATGTTAGTCCGACGTGTCCGGCTACGGCTCGCTGACATATACACCGGACTGGGCGACAACGAGGCGGCGGCGAGACAGAAGCGAGCCGCTGCCGCCTGGGCCGCGCCTTCCTGTGCCCGCTGCCGCGAGCCACTCGCCAGCCGCGCCGAGCCACTCGCCTCGCTGCCCTGCGCGCACATCGTGCACCACGCGTGAGTACCCACACATATTATACAATAGCTGCAAGCTATAACGCGCTAACTAGCTTTGCTGCCTTGCACGAGATAAGATAGGCAGATAGCATAGACGCCGTGAGTCAGTTAGTTAGTTAATTAAATAAGGCTATAACACGTCAAAATTTTGTACTAACATAAATTTTTCATTTGTAGCAAACGCCCACGAGCCAAATTTACTATGGCTCAGTGACGTATAATATTTACAAATTGTCATAGCTCGGTACACACATTTGGCTCTCCCTAATCGTAATCCATTTTTCATGATACGGGTGGTCCACCCCAAAAATGTTATTTTTATTTTTGGTATAAATGATTCTATTTTTTATGATATGGTATAAAAATACGTCCAACGTCAACTCTTTAGCCTTATATTTATTATTTTTTATTAGCGATATCGGTAATTTATTAATTATGGAACGTTTAAAAGGTGAGAAATTTGCAGGACGAAGTTCGCTGGGGCAGCTAGGGTATAATGATAATAATGTTAACAGTTGCATGCCGGAGTCGTGGTCGCGTCGCGGCGCGGCGCGCGGCGCGGAGTGCGCGGAGTGCGCCTCGCCCCGCGCGCCGCGCGCCGCGCCCCCCGCGCCGCCCGCGCCGCCCGCCCCGCGCGGCCTGCCCGCACAGGTATAACCTGGCCTAAGACGCTTTCAACTAGGTTATCGGTTCGACCGTCCTCGGACGGCTCACCGAAAAAGTCCGGTGAACCAATAAAGGCCCTTCAGGCTAATTGGGTTATCATCAGCAAAAAAAAAACTTCGACTAGGTGAATTTCGATTTTCCGAAATCGTGGATAGCAGTTGGATAAGAAAAAGGCCTTCTCTACCGTGAACTGGGTAATACTAGGCAGATGATAAGAATTTTCAGTCGACGTTTCGGTCCAAAGCGATCGTTTGATGCTTGTTTGTTGATGGTAAATACTAAAGTTGGAACCGACTTCGTACCGAATTTAGGAACAAATGGACCGTCATTCTTCCACTTAACTTAAAGTATTTTCCTGTTCCAGGATTTTCCTTTCGGAACGCCACCGACGCTCAGGGAATCAGACCTTAACTCAATAATATCAGACCACAGCAGTCAACAAGCCACATCTAGTGTATAATTTATAAACACAACGTAACACTTTATGAAATGAAATGCAAATGTTTCTATCCGAGTTACTTCAGCAATAAACAAATATGACTTAATATATAAAATAATTATAATTATAGGTATTGTTATAGGTAATTGATAAAATAAAATAGAGAACTCAAATATTTTAAATTAGTTAAATATTTAATTATTAAAATAAGGGGAGTACTCCATTAGCGAGTACGTCAGTGAGCCGGCTGACTTGAAGTGGCTCGCTAATTAGTACCTCCCTAACATACTTAGGTCGAAAATACTGTGCCAAGCGATTCTAGGGTAATCAAATGTCGTTTTTGGTGCAATGATAAAGTTTATGGATGTCTAAAGTTTATAAAATCAATATAATAGAATAATAAATTAAATTATGAATACTAAAATGGATGTTATATTATACGATTGTCCATATCCTTGGTGTACGTCATAGTTGCCACGTAGAAATAGGTGTATTGTTTAAATTGAAAGATTAAAAAACCTTTGGCTAAACTGAGTTGTCATAGAGAAATTATATAAAGTGTGTTCTGATACAGACGCACTATGTTCAAAGACGTATGCAATCGGATTTTATTGTGCTTAGATCTATTATATATAATTAGGATACGGAATCCTTTACAAAACGCTTTACGTAAAATGAAACTTTTTTGTATAGTTAAATTGTGTAATCAAACCTTTTTTGTGAATCCAAAAAGGGTCGGAAGTAGGTGTTAATAATTATTATTAAAGTCCTGCTTTGTTTGTCTATGTAAATATTATTTACATAAAGAGTAATTAAAAATATGTTTTATTAAAGTTAGCATTATGAAATGCCAAAAGAAATTTTAATTATTTTAATATATTCTTTGATGTATTATCGTATCACGTATTAACGCACGTGAGCCATCCACGCTGGTTCGCTGGCGTAGTAACTTCAACAATCTTATTACTATCCACAAAGCTATGGGTACCTATAGACTATTATATACTGGTATTTTCTTACAAAATACATTTAAAAGTGTAAATACGGTTTCGTCGATGTCCATTGTTCTATGAACCCAATTCTGATATAAAATTCTAAAAGTATATTATAAAAATTAGGTAGATATATTAAATTTAGTTAGGCACAGTTAAAACTATGAATGATATAAGTACCTACTGTAATTAATACAGATTAAATTGAAACTCATAAAAATAAGTACATCAAACCTACCTAATTTAATGTGAAAACAAAATGGCGGACATTAGCAGTGCGGATACCGATACTTAGCACATCATATTAAAATGGAAATCCATGTATATTTATATCCTTGCACGATGGTCATACCCACACAGCTGGAACAACAGCAGAAACGACACAAATGACGTCACGAATCTTATTTACATACAGACACGATCGGTCGTTGCTGACATTTTTTGTCGAAACTTTTTTATCGTTGGATATAAACCTATCACCACAATCCCACAAGCCAGGATCTACAGCGGCGCCGTGAAGAGACTCTGAATTTGAACCCGATCAAGTCCCGGGACACTTAAATTGTCTTGGATCTCGCACGAGTTATTGGGTAACTACGACTAGTCCGTTATTTGTTTCGGGTCTGTTGTTTTATAATACTTACTACTTCACTCTACAATTTCTGTGAACAAAAGTGCCACGCTTATCTATGCACAAATTAGAATTATATGCAGTAATATGCACTAATTAAATACTGACTATTTTCGAAGATAGCTATAAGTGTACCGTGCCTCTGATGCAATAAAGTCGTAAGTACTGAATTGCTCTTTGTAATAAAACTACGTCATAATAAAATACTCATAACGGATAAAATCTCAGTTTCGTAGTCTTTTCAAACTTCATGGTCACGGAGTAGATAGATACTTTAAATATTATTGTATATAATATTGTGTTCCGATGCGATGTCTGGTGACACCATGCAGAGAGGGTGGGTCGGAATTGTTGCTCCTTTAAGGTTTCTAACCTTATGGAGGCTCATTCCACTGCCACCTTCTCACCGATAATCATTCGTAATGACGAGTACACTAGGCTGGCGCGTTCCATCGTAGATTACATCATTGCTTAACATCAAACAAGCGCCAGCCTACCGCTGAATAAAAAAATAATATTAATCGCCAAATAATAATAATATTAATCAATCTATGAGTGGCACTGTGCCAGATTCATATTTAAAGTTCTCGTGATATATTTTTGTTACGTATTATCGCATTTGTAAATTACGTCGTTGTTGCACCGGAGGTCGCAATATCCCTGCCCGTAGCTATTAATTATAAAAATGTGGTAAACATTTTAAGATTGTGATCCTGAATACCTAAATATATTGTTATAATACCTAAATACTGTGTATCATATTAAACATATATAATTGTAAAATAAAAATATTGTAGTTGTGAAATTGGCGTTGTGTTATCGGTCATTTTAGAAATAAAGATGAAAATATATTGATTGTTTGTTATATTTTAAAATTTTAATTGGAATATATTGATTTTAAATCGATTTGTTTTATTTATTGCCTAGATTACAAAATAAAAATAAAACTACAAATTGTAGAAATAGAAAAAAATATGGAATAACGCGCTTAACTATTCCAAAACTGTTCAAATCTTCTTCTTCTTCTTTTAATTATGGCCTCTGCAGAAATTATTCCGCAATTTTGCGAGTGTCAAGTTTAAATAAGTAAAGTTTTTAAAGATTAGTAGTAAAAAACTAAAAAACTGCGGCGTTCTAAGACGCCATTTTTTTCGTTCAAATCATAGTAAATCCTAAATCTGTGGTTCAAATCATCCCGCCATTTTTACTCGATTAAACTGACAGTTTAGTATTCGTCCAAAAACTGGCACTTTACAATTTACCTCATGTTGTTCAGTACAATTTTTCTATAATATTTTTTTATAACAGGAAGGTATTTTATTATAATTGCGAAATATATTTAATGTTCATTATTTACACCACTTCAACCACAAAAATATTACAAATTTTAAATAGTTTAATGTCAGACTGACATTTTATTGGCTGAATAACCGCATGTGTGCCTGTTTAGAAAACAACAAAAAGTTGTTTATAAAAAAAAATAGCTCATTTGTATTGATTTTCCCAGTCGTATCCCAGATTTTTCCATTGAAAAGGCTCCATTTATTTTTGTGAAGAGCACACATTTCCTACACGTATACATAATTGACCATAAAATATCATAAAAATTCGTATTAATTAAGCGTAAACCTACTTTTTATACTGTGTAGCCACCCGTAACGTTTGTACTTAATAAATATTTTACTTCAGTCTTTTCCCGATAAATACATTGATTTCCAAAAAAATGAGTGCTATAGCACAGCAGGAATCTCTTGTTAAGGAAGGTTTATTTCAATTTATCACTAAACATATACCAAATGCTGATTTAAATGTTATTGACGACATAGTACTTTCCTATGTGATTTCAATCCTGGAAGAGGCTTCCCAGGACCCCTGCTTCGATGTAGAAGGTAAGTTAACATTCTAGATCGTTTGTTATTTATTCTAATCTTCATATACTGAAGGAATACGCGTTAGCTAGCTGATTAAAGCTGGTAAACAGTGTTTATTAGGGCATAACACCTATTCATATAAAGGTCTAAATTTTCCATTGTTTTTCATCATCCCACTGTTTCTATTGCGTCTTTTTAAACTTACATGTTAGCATTGAATTGTCTAAACTTAATTGAATTGTTATATTACTAAGTCTCTCTTGTAGAGACAAAAAATAAATATAATAATTATTACCTTAAATTATTATGTATAGCCCTCCCACCTGTGTTATCAAAAGTACAGGCAGAGGCGAATACCGCTCATATTTGCCTCGCAAGCTATGGTACCATATTATATACTATCTCACAACCATTAGCATTCATCAAGAAAAATTTCAACTGTTCTGTAACCAATTATTAATAGTCTGCCTGTCTATCATTCTGTCCGATTATATCTGTAAGATCATGATAGAGAGTATTTAACAGGAACAATAAGTTACTTAGAGCTTCTAATATTTTTTTATATTAGAAAAACCTAGATGGTGTTTTTAACTTGACTACAGATTTGAACCGAGACCTTGCAAATATACATTTATTTACATGAGTCTTCCACATACTAAAGTTGCATGCATACACACAGCAGCAAGTGAGGCTGCATCATAGACTTAGACATATATCTTAAATAAGATACAACACAATGCATGGAAAGTTAATACTCCTCTATCGCATTTTGGAGTCGTATGATATATCACTTCTATTTAGACATTACATTATACCTGTGTTGTCGCTTTTGTTAACCCCTGACAAAAAGGAAGGGTGTTATATAAGTTTAAGCACCAACAATGAGCCAACTCTCAATGGCATTACTGGAGTACAATGTATGGCTACTCGGACTCTCACCCAACCTGATGTTCCTTATAGTCTAAAGGCAGAGTTCTATAGTTTGTGCTTCTGATGTAACATTCACTTGGCTTTTATCTACTACGTCTGAAATAATGAAAACTGAAGATCCACAATTACTTAAACATTCCCTCAGTAAGTTGATGTTGAAATTAAGACTCACTAGCAGATACCTGGAGCACTTGTCTCCTCATCCAAATGAACTAGCAACTGGGCTTCTAAACTCATTTCCTACCAGGAATAGGCATAAAAGAAAAGCATTTATATGCAGAGGGCCTTATTGCCATTAAAACATTTTTTTTGCCACAGATTGCTGATCCAAATCAGAAAAAAAATGACAAATAAGGTCATTTAGGGCGATTACTTGAATTATTCACATAATAATATTTTAAAACATGTATTCATTTAAACTTGCAGATAGTCAAAGTTACACAGAGGTGAACACCCATATTTTACTAGCTATCAGTAGTAAAGGGTGGAATTCTGAAAAAGGGAATCCAGAGCAAAAAAGTTCTTACTTAGGAAAATAATATCTTCACTACCGTCACCGATCGTTCTTACACTTGATGCTATACTAATTTTTGTTGCTATTTAAAACTTTTAGGTGTTACATAATATATTATTAAGTACTAGCGGACCCGGCAGACGTCGTTCTGCCCGGTAAAGCAGTGCCATCTACCGGGTGTCAGACCTACTGAATTTAACCAATAATAAATAATAGGTATCTAACCCGGTTTTCGGCACTTCTTCGCTTTCTAAATTTTCTTTAATTTTTCTCTGCGTAAGAACCATCCTCGTACTTAGAGGAATATTTTAAAAAAAGAATTAGCGAAATCGGTCCAGCCGTTCACGCGTGATGTCGTGACAACGGAAAACGGGTTTCATTTTTATATATATAGATTTGATATTGACCCTCGGCCACTACTAGCTATGTTTGTTTGTTGTAATGTTTCTGGTGCCAACCCCAATAGAAATAAGAAAAAGAGTAGTGAAATGATGATGATAATAATGATTTCATTCTTCTCCCAGGTTTCATTGAGATGATGTCTGCGTACGTCCCAGAGTTTGGGCGTATCGATGCGGCCGTCGTTTGTGCGTGGGTACTTGAGCTTGAAGCAGAACTCTCCCGTCGCGATGACAATGACTCCCTCTCCAATCATGGTAAGAAAATTTATAGTAATAATAAAGCTCACGTTTTTAATGCATAAGTAGTATATGTCTATGGTCCACCAGATTAAAGTCGCTCAGCGTGCTATGGAGCGCGCTATGCGATAATATCCGACAAAAAACTGAAGTTGTCGACATAGCGCAAAGGATTGGCAAGCTGAAGTGGCAGTGAGCTGGCCATATCTGTCAAAGAACTGATAATCGCTGGGGAAAGCGAGTTCTCGAGTGTGGGACGCCCTCCAGCTAGGTGGAGTGACGATCTGCGAAAGATAGCCGGCAGTAGCTGGATGCGACAAGCCGAGGACTGGGTGCGATGGCGCTTATTTAGAGAGACCTATGGCCAGCTGTGGACTGCTGTAGGCTGATGATGGTGATATGTCTAAGTCGCATAAGTAGTGGGCGAAGTTATTGCCATTTAACAGGCACATTTTCAAACCAGATGCAACTAAGATTCTCTTATTATTGAAATAAAACTACTTTTTAACAGATTTTATCGCGGTTTATTTTAGAATTTAGATCCCGACGTTTCAAAGTCTTTTCAGACTTCATGTTCACGGGTGGACTGAGGTATTTGACGTCCAAAAATATTAATCACAATTATTACTGACTACCTCCAAACATTAATATTTAAATTGCGTTCCGATTTAAGCAAACTGAGCTCACAGTGTCTTGAATTCTGAGTTGGTTTTGCTTGGGCTTTGGTACAAGTAAATTAGGTAAGCACTGGGTCCCAAGCTGGTGGCATATTCCAACCATTTTCTCTGTTAAAATTAGGATGTTTTTTTTAATTTCAATAGCTTCATGGATCATTCTTGGTAGGAACCGGTGTTCTTTTACGCGGGTTCCTATACTTCTGTTTGTTTTTCTCTTATTATATTATAAAAGTATTGGCTCGATCCGGGACCTCGCGGTTTTAAGCGAACACGCTTACCCTCTGGCCCAACGAGACAGTTTAAGTAGTTTTTTTTTTGTAATACCTACTAAATAATTTGCATGCCCATGTCAAGGCAAAGTATGGAGAGCTGTATCTATTATTGAAAATGTTTTTGTATAAATTACCTGTTCACGCGCAAACCGCATGACAAAAGCGGCGGGAAGTGCGGCGACGGCGGGGCGACTGCGCCCGCCCCTTCACCTTATCGTGTTCCAGAATCTTGGCTACGTACCTTCGTACGCTCTTGTTTCTGTTAGGCCCAGCACACACCGCTGGAAGCGTAGTGTACCGCTTTATAGGTATGTCTAATTAATATAAACCTAAAATTACATGACATACGATTAATTATGTGAGGGGCTTTATGGAAGGGGCAGGCAAAGAGAAATCGAGAAAAGTATAAATTAGTTTACTTATTTTCGCGTATTAATATTTTTCGTTATTATTTATGAGCTGAGCAATTTAGTCCATCTTGTAGATTATTTAAAAAATTAAGTACACATTTTTTTTTTTGACGACCTCGTTAGTCGAGCGGTGTAAGTCGTCCGATTGGGCTATACTGTGCACGGGTCGCGATTTCGATTCCCGCCCCGGACAATATTTGAGTAACAACAAAAATTTGTGCCTCGGAGAGCACGTTAAGCCGTCGGACCCGGTTGTCATTTAACACATCTATGACAATCGTTAAATGTAGTCAGAAGCCAACATAATCTGACACCTGGTCTAACCATCTCGGCTACTGGTACCCTAAGGGTTTCGAGGTCTGATGTCAGTCGCTCGTATAATTCTGGTAGCTAGCCCCATCAGGTTAGACTGGGAGCCGAACCCAATAGAAATGGGAAAAAGCAAGGGGAATGATGATGATGTACACGTATTTTTTGCCTTTACAAATTAATAAAATTAAAAAACTACTCAGATTAATCGCATTAAAGTTGATGAGTGAGAGTTTTTTTACGACATAATCACTAAAAACTACTCCGTATCTCCAATAATTAAAGATACATAATAATCTACCTCAATAAATAATCTACTATCTAAAAATAATATCAAATTATCAATAAAAAATAATTCTTTTTTCGACAAAAAGACAAAACCGACTCTAAACGTAGTACCTAAAATTATGCGTTTAGTTGCTCATTTAATTTTGGTAGGCGCAGGCGCTTAGCGTGTAAACAATGACACTTCTTTCAACATAGCTCAAAAACTAGTTGTCTGTGGGCTAATTCACGTAATGAAGTAAGTTCAGTTGCAGTGCAGTAACAGTTAAGTTTCGATAAAAACAGCCCTTTTGGTATTCTCGTAATTCTGACAACCGCTGTCAGATACGCTCGCGTCAACTTCGCGGCACGCGAGCGCTTTAGCGTGTATCTTATATCTTTAAATGAGTAATTCTTGTATATATATATATATCTATATATATAATTGGAATCTCGGAATCGGCTCCAACGATTCTCATAAAATTTAGTATGTAGGGGGTTCCTTTTTAGAAAATGTCATTTAAAAAAAAAACCGAGCAAAGCTCGGTCATCCAGATATTGTTATTTATATGACAATCACAAGAATACTATTTTGCACTAAGACGTAAACTTAATTGCAACGTGATTGCAACTGCACCGCAACTCGATCGGCGCGTCAAGAAATTACGTGCAGATCTTAATAAAATTTTAATAGGACCTCATCACCAGCTTTCTAACACAAAAGAATTATAGAAATTGGCTCTCGTTTATCTGGGTATCACTGCACAACAAACCATGATACAAGCATAGTCTTATCTCTTTCTACTCATCTCTGAACGATAGAGATAGATAGTGCTTGCAACAGTTTTCTTGTGCAGTGGAAACTAGGGGTAACAAAGATATTATGTAACAAAAATAAAAAAATTGGTTATAAAAAATTTTAAGCGGCTTTCACTTATTTTTACTTATTTTAATAAACAATATCTGGATGACCGAGCTTTGCTCGGTATATATTTTTTTACATGACATTTTCTAAAAATGATTCCTAGCTAGATCGATTTATTGCCCCCGAAACCCCCTATATACTAAATTTTATGAAAATCGTTGGAGCCGATTCCGAGATTTTAAAGATATAAGATAAGATGTATGGTGAAACCGTACAATTAAACACGATTGATTTGCATTAATATTATTATAATATAAGTAAAAATATTAACAAAAAAAACCGACTTCTTGGATGCCATTCTCAGAACTAAACCAAACTGAAATGGGACCACACGGGAAGCATCAGCTTTCAATTGAAAAAAAAAAATCAAAATCGGTTCACCCATTCGAAAGTTCTGAGGTAACAAACATAAAAAACATACAGTCGAATTGATAACCTCCTCCTTTTAGAAGTCGGTTAAAAAGATACGGTTTCACCATGCATATCTCATCATATTTTACAGTCGAATTTAATACGTCCTCCTTTATTTGAAGTCGGTAAATAAAGAAAACACGTGACCAATTTTCTGGAACAATCTATATGACGAACACAGAAGAATAAAATTTTGTCATCTTGTATAATGTTTGAATTTGTTATAGGGGTTATCACAATAACAATGAATGGAAATCTATGTCTTTCTGAAGGTAAATAATGTTTTAAACATTATGTAAAATAATTCATGATACAGATTTTGAAGTGGTTTCTCGTGGCAAATTGCGTTTTAGACTTTTGAACAACAGATAAAAAAATATACAATAATCCTCACTCTATGTTTAATGTACCTACATTAAAGGCAAATAAATAGTATTCTATTTTATTCTCACTTTAAGCCTTTTTAGTTGCTAAGCACAGGTCTTCTCTCAACTATCTTAAGAGTTAGAGAGTTTAGGCCTTAATCTACACACGCTGGCCAAGTGCGGGTTGGTGGATGTCACATGTCCTCGAATTACTTCTGAGACATGCCGGTTTCCTCACGATGTTTTCTTTCACCGATATTGTGCAGTGGCGATGTAACAATTCACACAAAGATGTGAGGGCATGACCAAGAATCGAACCCGTGCCCTTATATTTGTAAGGCGAGTCCCGTACCGCTGCACCACCGCTGCTCATTATATTTATAATCCTACTTCATACTAATATTATATACGTGAAAGTTTGTAAGAATGTATGGATGTCACGATGTATGTTTGTGACTCTTACAGCTTTTTGGCTGTATGTTGATATCTCAGTTAGCTTTCTGATATATATACTCGTATAAACTAGCATCCACCTGCGCTAAAAGGTAGATGTCGCTGTGTAAAATTACCTTTCTTAGGCTCTAAACTTTCTCAGTACCTACAAAAATTTCATTTAAATCGGTCAGTAGTTTAAGTGTGATATTGCAGCAAACAGACAGACAGATTTACGATCACACTTATAATATTAGTAGGTATTTAAATTTTATATTCTAGAATGATACCATTATCTATTCGTGCGCCATAGCATAAGTTAAGTTTTTCATTCAAATATGTATCCAAGAACAAACTAAATCTAAATTTCGAATTCTGTTTATCATATTGAGTTAAATACCTACATGCCTACATAAAATGAGTAGGTACATGTAATAAAATAATAAGTATTGAGTTAAATATTGTGTCAAAATAAATGTAATTTTTGAAACACCAGGAGCTATGGAAACAAACTCCAGGGCTCCTCCATTCCAAGAAATTTATGGGCGTCTGGCCCCCAAGGTATTCTCAGAGTCTGAGGGGCATGACCAGGACTAAAATCAGACTGGTAATAGTTGCACTAACCGGACACTTTGGGCTGCAGAAACACCTGTATAGAATAGGGCTGGCAGAAAGTCCCACTTGCCTAGCATGTGGAGAAGCTGAGGAAACCATGGAGCACATACTGTGCGAATGTGACTCTTTAGCGCGAAAACGCATGAATGCATTAGGGGTGGACCGGCCTACTCCTAGTGAATATGGCCTCATGTGTCCCCGACATGTAGCAGCGGGCATGGACAGGCTGTGTGGAGGAAGAATACTTGAGGCTTCATAGAATCAAGGGGAAGCACAAAAGATCCCATTGGGTCGAAGTGCTCTGGGTTACCAGCCCCATTGTTAAGATAAGATAAATGTAATTTTGATCTAAAGCACGAAAGACGGTTTCAACTTTAAAGAAAATCACTGTTAGAATAATTTTCTACACTTTTTTAACCGCATTAGGAAATAAATTTCAATAAAATATGTCTATCATAAATTCTCATTAAGAAGGTTTATGCAAAATTTGAAGTAGATAGAACCACGGAATCGCGTAGTCACACAAACTTTACCCCCAATTCACCCTTTAGAGTATGAATTTTAAAAAAATCCATTTTTTCGGATGCCTACGCAATACAAAGACCACACCGTCTAAGTTTCAAGTCTCTACAATCAGCGGTTTAGGTGTGTTGATCCGTTAGTCAGTCATTCAAGACAAAGGATTTTATATGTATAGTTTTTTTAGTGTCCCACTGCTGGTCACGGGTCTTCTCTCGACTATCTTACGAGTTGAGAGAGTTTAGGCCTTAATCCAAATACGTTGGCCAAGCGCGGGTTGGTGGATGTCACATATCCTCGAATGATTAGTTCTTAGACATTCCGGTTTCCTTACGATATTTTACTTCACTTCACCTGTATAAATCTATATGGTGTAAAATAGCCTATTCACTACCATTACAGTTACACAAATACGTCGGTATCTATTTATAAAGCACGTTACAAAACTGAGACCCTTTTAAATAAGACTCTTTAGTTAAAATGGACTTTGTCTCTTTCTTACTAGTATAAATGTCAAGATGCCAGACAAAGACAAACTAATTATAAACCTATTTTAGCTATAATGAGCTTAAAATACGTTTACGGTTTGTTTCTTTTGTAGCCAAAACCTTTTCAATATTAAACTTTTGAATGTTGTCCCCACTCGACGTAACAAGTCATTTTGAAATGTACGCAGGCATCGGAGGGAATTTATACGGAATCCCTTTGAATTGTTACACCAGGTAGAAACCATTAAGTACGAGACGGGTTCTTACGCAGAGAAAAAAATCAGAACATTGCCTGAATAAGTCAATAAACAACACTTCTGTACTCCCGTACAAACGATTCGTTATAATACATAAAAGTCAATATGAACTTTAACACGTTCAACGTCCAGTGCCCCATATATGGGTCACTATGAACTAGCTCCACACGTCCGTGCCCCATATATGGGTCACTACGCAACGACCAGGTACCTACGCACTAAGGGAAATTGAGCAAAGGTAAGTAGTGAGTTAGTAGTGAGAGTTTATCTCAGTGCAAAAGTCTTTGTTAAAGCACCTACTGAAATGAAATAAGAAGAATAAGAATAAGAATAATTTATTTTCTTAACAAGTATACAAATAAAATTTACATGCGGTTCCTAAACTAGAACTATGTCTTTATCTTAGGAACCAGAGACGCGTTTACATAGAACACTAAGTTATACATGCAAGAGTATACATTTAGTTAACAAAAAATAGAAATGATAAGATAATAGAAATAAAACAAAAAACAATACATTCATAACAAAAGGAGAACCGAGTGTGAATGTGTGTAGTGTAATGTGTTTGGAGTAAGTGTATGCAAGGATAATAATAGGAAATATCTAAGTATTTCCAGTAAAGAACTGTTTGCATCTGTTTTGGCAAAAATAATTCATTTATTAAAAAAATCGTCTTCTTGACATTGAATTCCAAGCTCATTTAGGTATTATTATCGAAGTTTTTAACAGCACATAGATAAGATTGAAGTTATATGTGGGACGCACAAGGAAATGAAAACATTTTGTATGGGGACGTTTAACGTGTTAATATCTGGATGACCATGATGGTATTTTTTTTTTAAATGACGTTTTCTAAAAATGATTCCTAGCTAGATCGATTTATCGCCCCCAAAACCCCCTATATACTAAATTTTATGAAAATCGTTGGAGCCGATTCCGAGATTCCAATGATATATATATTTATATATATATACAAGAATTGCTCATTTAAAGATATAAGAATAGGCTGTTAGAGGTACGAAGTTCGCAGTGTCAGCTAGTAGGTATTACAAAAAAATCTTAAATAAAATAGGCCTATAGGCCGACCGTTTAACTCGCGTATCGCCATTTGAGGTACAAAGACATAAAACATTAGTATTGTCTTAGATTTACGCGAATATCACACATTGAAATAAAACTACTTTTTAACGGATTTTATCGCGGTTTATTTTAGATTTTAGATCCCGACGTTTCAAAGTCTTTTCAGACTTTCAGTCTTTTCTTTCAGTCTTTCCACCCGTGAACATGAAGTCTGAAAAGACTTTGAAACGTCGGGATCTAAAATCTAAAATAAACCGCGATAAAATCCGTTAAAAAGTAGTTTTATTTCAATACATAAAACATTATTTAACCACAGATAAAAGTAATGTAAGACTATTCGTCACTAATATCCATATCGCTTGAATCATCATCACTGTCTGTGCGGCTTGAGGAGTCAGAATCTTGGCGATAGGCGATACGTGAGTTAAACGGTCGGTCTATAGTGCAAGGTGTACCTATATGTTCTAGTAATAATATTTCTCGCAATTTTACATAGTTTTCTGCCAGAAAGAAAATACGTGATGTTTGCTAAGCGTTCCCCTTGCCTTTTCTGCGACTGCCATCAGACCTCGAAACCCGTAGGGAAGCAGTAGCCGCGATGGTTAGACCAGGTGTCAGATTATATTAGCTTCTGGCTACATGTAACGATTGTCATAGATGTGTTAAATAGCACCCGGGACCGACAGCTTAACGTTCTCTCCGAGGCACGGAGGGTAGTCCCTCAACCAACCAGACACCGAAACAAATCTTTGTTGTTACACAAATATTGTTCGGGACGGGAATCGACCTCCCGGGTACAGTATAGCCCAATCGGACGGCTTACACCGCTCGACTGCCGAGGTCATGATGTTTGCTAAGCCATTTTGTAAATTGTTATTAAGTTTGTGTTAAATTTACTTTTAACTTTCCAGATGACTCTGCGGCCAGCGACAAAATAAGTCTAACTATCCAGACTCTCACCGAAATGCTGCCATCTGTTACATCTACCAAGATCAATAGGTAAATTAACGACCCTGTAGCGTCCCACTGCTGGGCACGAGTCTTCTCTTAACCATCTTAAGAGTTGAGAGGGTTTAGGTCCTTATCTACACACGCTGGCCAAGTGCGGATTGATAGATGTCCCAAAAAATCAAATTTTTAGCTCTTAGAAATGCCGGTTTCCTCACGATGTTTTCCTCCACCGACATATGCTACAGCAGCTATGAAGTAACTTCGAAACAATATGGGCATGGCCGCAGATCGATCCTGCGACCTTATCTTTCGAAGTCGAGGCCGATACCGCTGCGCCATCGCTGCTCGGTTATACAATAGGTAATTTTCAACCGACTTCAAAAAGGAGGAGGTTCTTACTCAATTCAACTGTATATTTTTTTTTTGTAATTCCGCCATTTATAGATCAATTTTGAAATTTCTTTTTTTGTTTCAAATGTCCATTTCAATTTTATCTAAATATATTGAGCGGTTTTGAGTTATTGTCGCATTTTCTAAGCTATTATGATCATTAAGTGTAATGTGGGTAACATTCACCTCTGCCTACACCTTCAGGTAATACAGGCGTGAGCTCTATGTTGCATGAATTCAATAATAACACACAGGTCACACTCTAACTCTGAGAGTTCGGAGTGTGCTGAGAGTGTCCGTCGTCCGCTGCTGGAGGGAGACGAGCATGCTGACCAGTGCCGAGCGCTGACTGAGATGTTTCCCAACACCTGCGCAATGGAGGTAAGGGGGGCACTAACTTGTATGAAAGTTGACGGTTCGGCGGGATAGCAACACGGTTCGGAGGAATAGCAACACGGTCTGAAAAATAATAGTATGACTTGGTGGAATAGTAGCACATTTTGGAGGAAAATAGTAGCACGGTTTGTAGAATAGTAACACGGTTCAGGAAATAGTAGCGCAGTTTCGGGATGTTGTAATACGGTTTAAGGGATTATTGGCACGGTTTGAGAGATTAGTATCACAGTTAGGGATATAGCAGCGCAGTTCGGGAGGATAGTAGCACGGTTTGGAAAATAGTTGCTCGGTTTGTGGAATAGTAACACGGTTTGAGGGAATAGTAACACTACAGTGTTACTATAGTGTAAGCATTTTATTAATTAGGATGGCTTTTTTTTCGGGCCTAACTCCGAAAAGTCCGTACCTACTGGAAAAGACTGAGACGTCGGAATATAAAATCTAAAATAATCCGCGCTAAAATAGTGGCAATAGTAGTTTTATTTCAAGCTGTTTATTTTTGTTAAAAAGAATATTATTTGTAGATAAAACACTGCGTGTCCATTGCTCACGGCGATGTGGAGCGTGCTGCTGCAACATTGCTACATCGTCGGGAACAGGGACAGGCGCTCTCCGCCGCCGCCTTGCACTGCGCTGCGAAGCAGCCGCTCTGTGATGATTCTGAGCTTAAGAACAGGATTATTGCACGGTTGGTAGCATACCGTAAAGTATATTTCTTGCTCTGACTAGTACAAAGTGTAAAGAAAAGAACAAGGATAGCTTGTTTTATTATGATTTCAACGCCATTAGCTTTATATTCAAAAATTTACATATCAACATTTTGAGTAGGTACACGCGGTTATATCGGTAATAATTTGTTGCAGTTACTCCTACGTCGATAAGAACTCTGAAACTAAGGAACACAAGCCGCTGGCTCCTAAGATTGAGCCTAAGAAGATGGTTCGCTACAGGGACAATAAGATTGTGTCTCTCAGGGGTGAGAGGTACACTGAGGTATGTACTACATTTAAGGTGCTCCTCATAGGTAATGGAAGGTAATCAGAATTTTAAGGATTTACTTAAGCTGAAAAATACGTTTTTCTATGCTTTTACCCTCATAAGCATTTATATGTATGAAATTGGTATCTAGTCGGTGTAACTAAAAGTGCTCATACAATATTTGAGACATTTTAAATGTCTCAAATATTGTATGAGCACTTTTACAGGAGGGGTAATACCCCTGTATTGATAAGCGTATTTTAAACTCATTATAGCTAAAATAGGTTTATAACTCGTTTGTCTTTGTCTGTCATCTTATATTTATAATACTAAAAAAGAGTCATTCACAGTCACAAAGTCCATTTTAACTTAAGACTACTGAAGAGGCCGTAAAATTTTATTGGAATCCTCAACGCATAAGACCTTTTATAACAAAAAATAGGAACCTAATTTGACCTCTTTTTTTTGTATGTTTTCATTTGCTAAAGAGAAATTATGTGAAACAGATTTTCTAATCAAATCATCGATACCTTCCCTTTTTAAGCCAAAACTACCGCGTCATGATTAGTCCATTCGCGCACTACGATGTAACAAATTTGGATTTATTATTTTTATTAGCTTGTCTGCATAATAAACTATAAAATAAACTAATAATTAGGAACTCTAACTAACTTGCAGGTGCCAAGATCTGGAATCGACGAAGAACACTTGAAGAAACCCAAAAAACAGCATTGCCCTTAACCATTAAACCCACGTCAGTACAGTGGAAGAGCGGATCCCTCTCCCCCTCTCCCCCTACTGTCCCCTAAGTGTATCCCCGTACGCCCGCAAACTTCTCCCCCGAACCGTATCACTATTCCCCAGAACCGTGTCACTATATCCCCGATCCGGGGTATTCTGACTTTGTCTTACATATTATTATGTGTAATTTTAATGTCGACTGCACTCAAGTGTTCTAGAATTAATATTAGTTTTAAGCTTCACTATATAATCGTTTTTAGCTTAATAATCGTAGATATGAAATATATTAAGCAAAGTCTGACAAATCATAAACGCGTATTTGCGTTTTACTGTGTTCTTTATACTAAAACACGCTTGTGTCATGTAGTCAATACAGTTAGCAACAAAATTTACGTAAATCGCGTATTTTTTTTACTTTTTAACAATATTTTGTACAATAAAATACGCGTGAATACCTTCATAAGTAGGTTTCGCGTTTTGACATACAAATTTAAATGTTTAGGTGTAGTTATAATGAATTTCGTCTATATTGACGTAAATACTGCGATTGGCAGTTTTGCTATTATAATCGTGGACCGTCAAATGTACGTAAGTTACGTACAGTATAATTGCGGGCGTACGTTAGTGTTTGGTGTTAGTATTAGAATTTTAGGCGCGCGAGAATCACCTTTTTATAATTTAAATCCGCTTATTTCCAGTACTGATTTAGTAATTTATATTACTTTAAACATGTCACAACTTAAAACTATAGACTGTAATTTTATTATTATTGATTATTTAATTTTAAACCATAATTTAATTTTGTATGTATTTATTGATAGTTGTAAGTGTTTTAGGCAGCTCGGCAGTATTAATTGGATTGTGGCATCTTTTCGTAAGAAAAATATAACTCGAGCGAACAAAGATGACGTAAATGTGTGTGAGCCATGTCTGTACGGGCAGCGTGGCTCTGACCGCCATATTACTAGTGGCTCATTCGGCCATACTGGCTCGTCTTGCCATACAAGTGGCTCGTTCGTATATTTTGTTTTCCTAGTTTTAAGTATAAAGATCTGTTTTCCTGTGATTTTGTATGTTTATTATAATTTTATTATAATTATTATCATTAAAAATGTGATTCCTATAATAGTTTTAAAGTTTTTACACAAATCTGTGATTGAAATGCCATTTTATTTAATAGTCTACCTTATAAGCGGTTATAGAGTTAGTTTAAGTTGCAATAGTTATGTCAAACATATTGTTTGGAAACGGCTGTATCTTTTGTGATCTTTTTAGTGTAATTATTAGTGATTGGTAAAATTTTCCATCTTGACCACCATTGCTCAATAATAACATCGTGAAGGAACTAGCATGTAGAGACATGCCAAATTCGCTATTTAAACATTCGAAGACATGTGACATTTAAGAAACACAGTACCCAAACATGTGCCCAGAGGGGCATTAAATGATTTCAGCAATAACATTTGGTTGTGTTAGCGTAACCATGTTGACCCAGTGACATAATTATATTAAATGGCTTATGGCCATTTTTATGTCTATGATAGTCAAAATATGTCAATTTTACCAATTACAATGTTTTTAAACTATTTATAGATGATTTTTATTCTACTGACTGATTTCTCTAACGATCTCATTTGATGGGATGGTAATCTTTTTTTTTCTTTCTGGTATATAGCTAGGCTATTTACTACTTATATTTTTTATATTTTATTACTTTATTTATTTAACAGCCCACGGGTAATATTTTCGTTATAATTTAGACTACTCCGCCTCTACCAACTTCTGTTATATTACAACCAATGGTCATCTGATTCCATACTAAGCAGAGCTTGTGTTATGGAAACCTTATTACTATAGGGTTGGTGCCAAATAATGCTTATAAATGCTCAAAAAATTGCTTTTATTAATGTTTTACAATGATTTTGAATGGTAGGAATATCGAACGGTACAGAGAAAATTTTGTGTGTAACAAAAATGACCACGTTGGGCGGTCTTGAAGGAACGAACGAATGATGGAGTGAGTCAAAAGTAGTTCCCGCGGCGGCCCAAGGGCCTTGCTCATCCTTAACATATACTATACTTTATACTACTTTTCTTTTATAAATACATACTTATAGGTAATTACACCCAGAATGGAGACAAACAGACATGTTTATGAATAAATGTGTGTCTCAGGTGGGAATCGAATTCACAACCTGCGCCGTGAAAAGCAAGTTAAATTTGATTGCGTACTTCAAGTATCTTTTTTAACGATCCAATCAAAATTTACTATCTTCCCCGATAACCTATCAACTTTTGACGATTGCAATGTCATAAAATATTTATACTATCCGCGCGCTATAAGTTGAGATCTGGGGGCGGTGACGTCACAGACGCATGGTTGTATTGTGCACAAAAAAATATCACAAGTTTCCACCCGCGACCTCGTTTGCTAGCGCATCGTCGTTGTGTGACGTAAGTCAGTACGAGACTAAGATGTTCAAAAAATGGCGTTGCCTACAGTACAACACTTCCCCCTGTAACTTCCCCTCAAGCTAGCGCTGTAGTAGCTGTAGGGAAGTTACAGGGGTAGCTGGCGGAGGGTTGTATTCCAGGCGAGTCTCAACTTTCGCGCACGGGTAGTAGACAGTGACGGTTATATGGTTACAATAGGACCCGGTAGATGTCGTTTGTGTAGTCAATAATGAAAATATATAACTCGAATAAATTGGCTTAATTCTTTGATTGAAAATTATTCGCCAAATTTTGGTGCTATAATAAAATTGATTGCCAAATCGCTGTAGGTAAATTAAATTAATTCTTGATTATTACAATTTATAGACTGGGTTTCATCAACTATATTTAAGATAGCTACTAACAGTGGTATACACATACCATTAATAACTAAAGGCCTATACAGACCTACCGATCGCGCTGTGAGCAGAGAAATTTGAATGTAGTATTCTAAAATGTTTAAAAATATTCTTAAAATCAATCATTTATACCTACCTATATAAATTCGATAAAATCCAGGTACTAAAAATTTCTATTATTATATTTTAATTATGAACTTACTTTTATAATTTAAAGATTGCCTACCACTGAAATTAGAACAAATTGAGATTTGTGAAATTCACCATTTCAAATAATAAAGAGCAACGGTCCACCCTCGACTTTGAAATATTAGGTCGCGGGTTCGATTCCCAGTGGCGTCCACACATCTTTGTGCGCTGCTCAATATCGATGAATGAAAACATCGTGATAAAAGAAGAATCGTCGAAGAACTAATCATTCGAGGCTATGTGTCCACCAACCCGCACTTGGCCATGGTGTGCGGATTAAGGCCTACACACTCAACTCGTATAGTTGTCCGTGCCCAGCAGTGGGACACTAAAAAGGGTTGAAGTGTAAGAATTTATTAACTAGCTTTAATCTGCTGTGTAGAGCTTCTCTTTCGTACAACTGCAATAATAATACTATAAGGTGTCATGGTACGGCTGCTGGGTGGGAATCGAACCCACGACCTCCGGCTTAGCAGTCAGGGTCACTAACCTAACGATTACGCCAAGAGGCCAGGCAAAAAAATTGTTTTTTGTAAACTTTGATAACAATATGATATTGTTTACAATTTTCTCCTTTCGTCACTACATTTATGACATCTTTTAGTGTCAAAATGTTTTGTAATGTTGTCTGTTAATCAACTTTTGTATTTAACTGTACCTATAATTGGTGAAACCCAGTTTTAGGACTTTCATAATATTTTATGTATCTATTAATGTATTATTTTCGTGATAGTAGATTGTCTGTTTTATTGTTGAATCTCTTATTTAAATAAATTTTAATATATTAGTATTATTTATAACATAATTTTCAAAGACATATTATGTTATTAACATTGTTCATGGATTTAATAATAATGCACATTCTGTACGTCGTTGTGTTGTAGTCTGCAGACAGCTGTCAGGCAATCTGCTTAGACCCAAAAACAAAGGCTACATTTGACTTCTTCAATTACATTAACCTGTTCGTCGCCCCTCATTTTTATTTATTTATCTACACAAACAAATATCTATTACAGGATGACCCAGTGCGATATTGTTGCAAATTTGTTTACAATGAACTAGGTATTGTAACAAATTCTGTGCTATTCTATTAAATTCACTCAAGAGTACAGTAAAATATGTATTGTTAGTCGGATTAAAGGTGCGCAGTGCGCGCGCCAGCATTTATCTAGTCTTGACAGCCGATAGAATGCCTCACACAGCACGGTCATAACATTATGTGAATAACATACATACAATCACGCCTTTTTCCCATGGGAGTAGGCAGAGACTATAGAGCGCCACTTGCTACGATCTAAACATTCGTTAGCCTCACTAATGTTCATACATCTGGTCATATATGCTGCGGGTTGTGAGGGCGTACCTGTCCCTTTTGAAGGAGATCACCGATGAGATCAGCGAATGTCCTCCTAGGGCGTCCTCTTCCAGCGTTTCTCCTTACCTCCGCCGTGTATGAGTACGCATTCCCACAGCATTTATTATACTTTCATGCTTCTGCACCCAACATTCAGTTCAATACATAATCGTAGGAATTAAAATCCCAATGCTGTTTCTACTAGATAAGTTTGTTCCGTGCCGTACTGAGCTTCAAATAAATCCTATTAAATCGATGAACAATATAATTTGATCTGCGAAACGTCGCCGCCTACAACATTTAGTATTGAAGTGTACTATCACAATTATATTGACCCCCGTATTCATAAACGTCTTATCTATAAGCTCATTACTGCTTATAAAAGTTTATAATTCGTTTGTCTTTGTCTGTCATCTTGACATTTATAGTAGTAAAAAAAAGACAAAGTCGATTTTAACTAGAGTCTTATAAGATTTTAATGAAAAAGACCGTTACGTCTTTATAAATCAATTGATTTGTTGAACAAATCTTAACTATGAAAATACACTAGCAGTGAAATAAATCGAGCCATTCTCAATATAGGGCAGCAGCGAACTCTCTCTAAACATCATTTGTATGAAATATGTTCGTAATTAGTCCAAAATCCTTCGTATAATATTTTTAAAAATTAATGGCATACCGTTTAAGGAAATCAAATCTGTTGGAATCTTAGATGGAGCCCCACCTACAAAAGCATATTAAGTTTATAATGTAACTAGCTGAACCGGCAAACTTCGTAACGCGTATTAACCTACCTTAGACCTAGTTTCCATTGGCGAAACATGCACAAGAAAACATGTTGCCAGCACTATCTATCTCTATCATCTATAGATGAGTAGAAAGAGATAAGACTATGCTTGTATAATGTTTTGTTGTTTAGTGCAAAGGCCCATTTAGGTTTGTACAAAACCAAAATAAGACAAATCGTTTTTGGGCAAAGAAACGTCTATTAATTTTTTTAAATAAGAAGACTTAATCTAAACACCTATTATACAGAACATTAAAAGGAGAGGTCAAAAGTGGGCTAGAATTTTGAACACCAATGTGATATACCTCATTTTAAAGCTTATTTAATAAGCTGTTAGAATTTAACTAAACACGAATTTTAGGAGCAACCATTTTTGTAAAAATCAAAAAAATGTAATAGAAAAACAAAACGCACATTACCTTTAATTATCCGTTTCCTAAGCAGTATAAATATTGCAATCACGTCAATAATTGCATTCTGTTACAGTACTTTTCTCTTGTAATATTATTCTAGCTGCAGCTTAATGTAATTATGACGAAAAATATTTGTTATCTTATTAGTGTAATAACAAAACGCGTGGAAAAAAATATAATTACGGGAAACGTCATGATGTCATTGTCATTGATCAGTTTGATTGACAGCGTCGAAATAATTTTGATTTTTTTGGTTGCTCAATTGTCATTTGACCATGGGGTTGCCAATCGCAATAATCATAATATTGCATTAAGGATTCTTATTTTCAATTTCAATTTTTTAAATAACGGGGGGGTGTAAAATTATTTTAAATACACCAAAAAATTTAATTAATTATGCTCTATTAACCTATGTAACTCAGATTGCTGTTCAAATTTACAATTATTTTAATCCCAGGCTCTATACATTTTTTGAACGTCTCCTTTAGCAATTCCAAAATTGTGTAGATGGCTCGGTTTCTCTGATTCACAGTATATTTTCATCTTTTACATAGATGTTATTCTAGTCATTAAAGATTGTAAATGATTCGGCTATATATTTGCATTTTATTTTAAGTGGAATTAATTTACTGTACGCACTGTCAGAATGACCGCAGTGCGGCTGACCGTCTGGTGGAGCGCAATTTCGAGCTACCTGCAACTGCATCCTGCATTCCTATTCAACCTCAGTTGCAATGTGGCGGGGTTAGCCAGGAAGCGATTAATTATTTTAAATTGCGGTCAACCGCTAGTCGAACGGTTAGTCGCAGTCCGGTTACCCAGCGCGTATACCTATACATACTTAAGATTTATATCTATTAGGGATCCTAAATCAATGTAATTTTGATAGTAAATTTTAGTACATAAAAATGGCGTCAATCACAGATGTATAAAAACTAAAATCTGATTCCGCATTTATTTTATATGAATTTTTTAAATTATAGAATTATATTATACTTTTTGTGTGTATAGGTGTAATTATATGTAAACTGTGTCGGCTTTAGATCCTTGTAGAGTGTACCTATCTGATAAGTGAAATACGTAACATTTATCAACTGGTAATTTCGGCCGTCGTCGCGTCGCAGCGGTACAAGCCAGCAATTACATATTTACTTTAGTGGTACATACGAACATCCATGACGAGATCTGTAGTCGAGCGGGTGTAAGCCGTCCGATTGGAACTGTGCTCGGAAGGTCGCGGGTTCAATTCCCGCCTCGGACAATCTTTGTGTAACAACAAAGATTTGTTTCAGTGTCTAGTTGTTTGAGGTACTATCCTCCGTGCTTCGTAGAGCATGTTAAACCGTCGCAGCCGGTTGTGATAGCATCTATTCTTATATAATCTGACCACCTGGTATAATTATTTCGGCTACTGGTTCCCGTCGGGTTTCGAAGTGATGCCAGTCGCTCCTTAGCCGCATCAGGTTAGATTGGGACCGAAATAGGAAAAGGCAAGGGAAATTAATGACCTACATGCCAGATAGTTTGTATCAGCTGTGTTACTTATTATTCAAAAAGTGTGCAAATTTGCGCGTCACGATTTGTACGTTACTTAATGGATAGTTATAAATACATTTTAACCTTTAAAAATCTTGACGCATCGCTTTGCTGGGACGCACGCTACGTCAATGTCAGTTGAGACGTGATATCGGTCAGCCGCAGGCAAATGTATGAAATCGCAGTGAGGTTAACCGCATATGCGTATCGCACTTAGACTCAACAATATTTATGAATGTTGTATATTATTGAAAGTATTTCTGTAGAGGTACGATAGGCTAAAGCCGATATAGTTTGCTGCGATGATCGCGCATTCGTTGTCATATCTATGTCCAGAATGAACAATGTACTGAAATATATCGTTAAATGTCTGTAAAAACTTGTTTTATTTTACTAACTCGACGTATTCATTAATATCTTTTCTCCTTTTTTTCTTTATGACACTTTCAAATCACATGACAATGACAACACGTAGGTAAATAAAGCTGTTCTAAGCATACGTAATTCTAATGAATTCACTTACCTCTGCCTATATAAATTTGATAATAATGATGAGATCCTCTCTAAAATTGTTCACGGCTATTTTGCTGTGCCCGACAGGGTCCTTAATGATCTTATCCAATGTAATTTACCATCTATGTACACATTATGGAAATGCAATAAATGATTGAGTATTGAGATACCTACGCCTCAATTGGAAACTGAACAATGAATAACTTCTTTTTATTTATTAAACTTTGGGACGTTTTTTATTTGTGAAAAAAAAACAGCAAAGCAAGACTTTTTCTTGATGTATCCTTCGCATATCTGCATTATTTAGTTTAGTTGTAATCATAGATGGAGAATTCAGCGAGTGGCGGTGCCAGCGGCCACCTATTTTTGGTCATACATAGCGTCTTAGTTTTTGCAATAAATTCAGATGAGCTGATATGTCTTGTAACAAATATCAACATCGCTTATCGCCAAGATTCAAGCGATATGGATATTAGTGACGAATAGTCTTACATTACTTTTATCTGTGGTTAAATAGTTCTTTAAGAGATTTAATTAATGTTTTATGACTTAGTACCTCAGTCAGTTAAACGGTCGGCCTATAACTCCTGGCAAAATTCATCAAATTTCATGATTAGGTCGCGCGGTTGAAACGGATATAATTATAAGTACTGCAAGAATAGTGTTATAATATCTGTGGTAGGTAGGTACTAAGAGTTTACAAGTATTTTTATTTCGACTTGAAAAATATCAGATGCAATCTTTTTCCATAAGACGCGATGACCGCAGAATGCTATTATATTATGTATATTAATTCAATGGATTCAATTGGTGGCGCAGCAGTACAGGCCTCGCCTTAGAAATACAAGTTGCGGGTTCGATTCCCAGTCGTGCCCACACATCTTTGTGTGAATTGTTTCATAGCCGCTGCTCAATATGGGTGAAGGAAAACGTCTAAGAACTAATCATTCGAGGACATGTGACATCCACCAACCCACACTTGGCCAGTGTGTGTGGATTAAGGCCTAAACTCTCTCAACTCGTAAGATAGTTGAAAGAAGACCCGTGCCCAGCAGTGGGACACTAAAAAGGGTTGAATTGAATTCAATGGATTCAATGCATCGAAAGGTGAACATCAAGTACCTACATAAAAATATAAAAACAAATAAATAGGTATTATTGTGTATTCAACATTTGTATTCGTTCAAACATTTACAAGTTACATGTGTGTGATGCTCTTGTTTCTCAGACAGACTTTAACGTTACCTGAAATCAGTAAGTGTCTTACTTAAATATTTCAATGTAAATAAAAACTTGAGAGGTGTCAAGGTACACCCGGATGGAACGAAGTTCCTTCCGATTAATTAGTGAAGGAATTGTAATAATTTTTTTACGTGACAACGTCTTATAAATTGGTTTGCCGGGTGACACTTCAAGAAACTGCGTTACGCTCCGCTCACGTTATGCGCTCACAATGAGAGCGAGTGAGAGGCACGCGTCCCTTCCACTCGGGCATGGTTAGCCCGCCTAAGAGCGAGAGAGACAGACATAAAAAGTGAAAGGCACGCGTCCCTTCCACTCGAGCACAGTTAGCCCGCCTAAGAGCGAGATTCTTTGTATAAATTAATGTTTTAAATATAATTCTTTGTATAAATAAATGTTTTAAATTGTTACTATTATTTCATCCTTCTTCCTACTATACGAATGAATATTCACATTAAAATTATTTTACCACTCAAAGTCGTTGTCACGTAAAACTTTCGCCCGTATACCGACTTTACAGGCAACCAATTTTTTTTTAAGTTATAATAATATTTTTTTTATTATTTTTTTTCTATCTATAGAGAGAGAGAGAGAGAGAGACAGACAGACAGAAACATGCGCACGCCGCACACCTTACAATAGCTTACTACAAAAAGTGTCGTGACAACTTTCCGTAAGATTTTTTTCCGTCTAGCCCCCTTTCACAACGCGCGATAAGGAACTTCGTTCCAATAAACTATTATAGAAATACTAGCTTTCTGCCCGCGTGTATGTCCGTTATCGTGCTAAACCCTTCTTACTGGGTGTTTGCACTGCACAACAAAACATGATACAAGCATAGTCTTAACTCTTTCTACTCATCTCTAAACGATAAAGATAGATAGTGCTTGCAACACGTTTTCTTGTGCATGATTCGTCAGTGGAAACTAGGGGTAACGCTGCCCGCATACGACCGATATTTCCCACCGATTTTGTTCAACTCAATACAAAACTATAGGCCAGGCGTAGAGTCGGACAAAAAATTGGTCATAAAAATCCGTCATCGGCGGACAGCCGTAACTTCTTTTTGAGCAGTCGGATAAAACAATCATTATTTTGTCCTTTCCCGGGTCTCAAACTATGTCCATACAAATTTTCATTCAAATCAGTTCTGTAGTTTCGGCGTGAAAGTGCGACAGACAGACACACTTTCGCATTTATAATAATAGTAGGTAAGTATTCTAGTGGGTATTCGTAGGGTAGCTGGTAACTAGTGTAAAATACTTAACCACGTTGGTAGTGCTGATTGTTACATACTAATGTCCGTAAGGATTGAGGAGCTACTTCAGATTTAAGAAGGAAGCTCGCACCCTTATTTAGTAGGGAAATAAATTAATTTGTAGGCCGAATGCTGAAATTTGTAGTAAAATATGTCTAAAGTTATATCAATGTGAATGTGGCTCCTCAATCCAAACATCTGAATTGAGGAGCCACCTGAAAGTATTTCATGTATCATTTCGAAAATTTTGTATCATTTAGTAGCAAGTGTGTATAGTGTCTACAAAAAATTCTGAGCCCCTTACTGTTTATACTTATTCAAGAATATACAATACTTTTAATGTGGCTCCTCGATCTATACTATGTGTAATGTCCAAAAGGAACTTCTATTTACGACTACTGCTATCAACTAAATTAAAATGTTTATAGATAGTTTAACTCGCGTATCGCCTATCGCCAAGACTCTGACTCCTCATGCTGCACAGACAGTGATAATGATTCAAGCGATATGGATATTAGTGACGAATAGTCTTACATTACTTTTATCTGTGGTTAAATAGTTCTTTATGAGATTTAATTAATGTTTTATGACTTTGACTTTTTTTTTGTGGCGATACGCGAGTTAAACGGTCGGCCTATAGAAGTTACGGTTAACACCCTCCCGTGTTAAACGCTCTAAGTGAGGACACGTATATTTTAATATAAAGCAAAGCAAGGGTATGCAATAACAACACTATTTAACATCGGTAACCAATTTATTAACATTTTTTTTCACTATAATAAATAACAAATAACTAGGCAACTAAATGATAATACTTTAGACAACTACCAGTAACGGTATGGGGTATATTTCACAAGACTCGATGTTTTCTAATTTCGGTGGAAAGTTTATCTTTAAATTTTGAAAGTTATTAGTAAATTTAGAGTTATATATTTATTAAAACATATAGTGATATAAATTATGAACATCCTTTCATATCTTCACGGGCCCGTCGCATGGTTGGTAAGATACTTGCTTTTCACGCCACAGATCGTGGGTTCGATTCCCAAACATTTGTGTGATGAACATGTCTGTTGGTCTCGAGTCTGGGTGTAATCACTACATAGTATAAAACAAAGTCGCTTTTTCTGTCCCTATGTCCCTATGTATGCTTAGATCTTTAAAACTACGTAACGGATTTTGATGCGGTTTAGAGTGATTCCAAAGGATGGTTTATAAGTATAACACTGCACCCGTGCGAAGCTGGGGCGGGTCGCTAGTTATCTAATAAAAGTATATATTTACAAAAGAAAAGCAGCATATGTATATTGAAATAAAACTACTTTTTAACGGATTTTATCGCGGTTTATTTTAGATTTTAGATCCCGACGTTTCAAAGTCTTTTCAGACTTCATGTTCACGGGTGGACTGAGATATTTGACGTCCAAAAATATTAATCACAATTATTACTGACTACCTTCAAACATTAATATTTAAGTTGCGTTCCGATTTAAGCAAACTGAGCTCACAGTGTCTTGAATTCTGAGTTGATTTTGCTTGGGTTTTGGTACAAGTAAATTAAGCACTGGGTCCCAAGCTGGTGGTATATTCCAACCATTTTCTCTGTTAAAATTAGGATGTTTTTTAATTTCAATAGCTTCGCGGATCATTCTTGGTAGGAACCGGTTTTCTTTGACAAGGACCTGTGTTTTATCAAATCTCAAGTAATGGTTGGGGCCTTTTTGAGTATGTTCACACACTGCAGATTTCGTCGAGCGTTGATGTTTAACATCAGCTATGTGTTCTTTTACGCGGGTCCCTATACTTCTTTTTGTTTGTCCTATATATGAGAGTCCACACTCACAGTCAATTTTATAAACACCCGCATCTTGTAGGGGGACTTGACACTTGACAGATGGTAAAAATTGACTTATCTTGGTTTTTGGCTTGAAGTAAGTATTTATAGAAGCCCGCTTAAGGATATAGCCAATCTTGTCGGTCACTCCTCTTATATAAGGAAGAATTGCAGGTTGCCTTTCAACTGTAGCTGGTTTTACACGTGATCTGCGGCGACGCGGTGCTCGGAGCTTGTTGTCATGCAATACTTGCTTGACGTACTTAAGCTCTGCGTCAAGATGTTCATCATCACAGAAAATAAAATAAACCGCGATAAAATCCGTTAAAAAGTAGTTTTATTTCAATGTGTGATATTCGCGTAAATCTAAGACAATACTAAGCATATGTATAGTTTAAACCAGTTTTTTGGTTTCCACAACACATGCTCTGCTTAGTTTGTGACCAGGTGACCGTGTGTGTTAGTGTCCTAAAATATTATATTATAATTTAAAGATTGCCACAAAAATTAGAACAAATCGAGACTTATGAAATTCACAGTTTCTATACAACTTGCTATAAAGGAAAAATGTTGGACTTATTAAAAAAAAAGCACAATTTTCATCTATTTCATATGAAGACCAGTTTTTGCGATACTGAGTGAGATTTTGAAAGACCCCCTTGAACAACTCACGGAATTAATGAACGCCCCCAATCCGGTTAAACCGGGCGAGTTATGTTTTTTTTATTCTGCGATAGGCTGGCGCTTGACTACAACTTGCCTGATGTTAAGCAATGATGTAGCCTACGATGGAACGCGCCAGCCTAGTATACCGATTCACCATTCCATTCAATGATTATCGGTGAGAAGGTGGTAGTGGAATGAGCCTCCATATGGTTAGAAACCTTAAAGGACAACAATTCCGACCCACCCCCTCTGCATGGTGTCACCAGACATCGCACCGGAACACTGCAAGGCCGCTTGGCGGTGTGGCTTTGTCTGGTGGGTGGTCACTAACCACGGCCGAAGCCTACCACCAGTTGATTGTAAACTAATATTTTACTGATCAAATCATTTTTAAATAATACTATAATTTTTTTAGTTATATAATTAAAGACGTTTTTACATTAGTGGAGATTACTAAGAGCAGAGTATAATGTATTTTACAGAAAGTGTTCAAGTATTAAATGTCAAAAGATTAGTATGGTAGGCAGAGGTGAATTGCACTATATTTCTGCTATGTTTATGGACTACGTGATACGAGTCTTCCAAACTTCAAATTAACAACTTTGATTGGTATAGATTTGGATCAGCGGTGGTGCAGTAGTCACACTCTCTGAAATATTAGGTCGCGGGTTCGATTCCCAGTCGGGCACACACATCTTTGTGTGAATTGTTTCGTATCCACTGCTCTATATCGGTGAAGGAAAACATCGTGGGGAAAACGGCATGTCTAAGAACTGTCAAGGATATGTGACATCCACCAACCGGCACTTAGCCAGTGTGTGTGAGTGGATTAAGGCCTTCTCTCTCAACTCGCAAGGTAGTTGAGAGAAGATATCCCACTACTAGGTACGGCCTAGCAGTGGGACACTAAAAGGGGTTGAAGTAAAGTGGTAGACTTTATTAGTATAGTCGGAAGTTCTAAGAGCGCCCTATCTATATATATATAAAAATCAATGCCACTCTTCCTTGTAATTTTATAACTCGAAAACGGGCTTACCTATTCAAACCAAATGTTTAGGCATTGTTCGGACTATTTAGTAGAGGGTTTATGTGAAGTTTGCACAAAATCGGTTGAGCGGTTCTTTGTTTATCACATTTTTTGTAAATTGTTGTGTGGGATGAAGCTACCTGGGCGAAGCTGGGGCGGGGCGATAGTTAAGAATAAAATTTTATTAGACCGTACCGAAAAGAAGGGGTATTTGTAGATCCGACACTGTTAATAGCTGCAGTGATATATAGCCAAGCGCTTAATAGAAAAGGAACATTTTGTTTTAGACAATTTTAATACAATAAAAATTAAAACATGAATACTTTCTGTGATATGAATCTAAAGGCATTGCTATTTGCTATTAACTAAAAATCTTTTATTACTATTGTAAAACCTAATGTTTGTATAATTATCACAATTAATTACAATATTGGCTATGTAAACTATTCTTAGGTAATTGAAAAAAAACTAAATAACGTTTCACTTGACAGTTTCTTAATTTATTATGTTGGCAATACACAAGTGTCCCCAAATTCAATAAACAGGGGTACCAACATACTGTAGAAAGTGTTAAGCAAAACTACTCTGCTCACTACTGGGTACAATTGTTACATACTTCATAGATTGTTTCATTGATAGTTCAAGGATTAAAAACATCGCTTGCGAGGGGCAGGGCAGACAGATCTAGCACATGACCGACGGCTTAACCAGTCATACCACCAACTTCCCGACCACAAACCGGACTCATGTTGAAAAATACGCAAAAATCCCAACACTAACCCAGCGCGGGATTCGAACCTACGACTTCAAAAGCTAGAAGCGGACACGCTATTCATCTACGCTAATGATGCAGGCATTTAACCTTTGTAAGTCTTTACATTTACAACAATACTCAACAGATGGCGCTAACAATCCTGAATCGCGCAAGCGATGTGTTTACACTACTTAACAAAACAATCTACAGGCTAACACCCCCATTCATAAACGTCTTATAAGCTTACAATAGCTACAATAGGTTAATAATTAGTATGTCTCTGTCTGTCATCTTGACATTTATACTAGTAAGAAAGAGACAAAATGATCCATTTTAACTATACAGCATTATAAGATTTTTATGAAAAAGAAGGCACAGTTCGCGAGGCCTAAACTAATCTTTGCATGTGTGCGTGCACTAAGATAGTGTAGGTGTAACGTCGGCCTAGAGCGCGACGCGTGCTTTTCTTAGTTAAAACCGGTTTATACTGCTTTTTGACAATCCACCTGAGGCGCGGCTCATACAAATAATAACTATTCACTCACACAAACGCAAAGCCCAGATCAGAGATAGACCTCGCGGACTGTAGGTAAGTACATACATATTTAGTAAATTTACTTTCCAATGTTACCAATAATAGCATTGACGACGTCTGTAGATGAAGCAGTGCCGCCAACATCAGGGGTAACTATCCTATCAACGTTGATAGTTTTGTCCACCGCTCCTCTGATTAGATCGGCATGGAAGTGATGTCCGAGATGTTCTAACATGTCTATAGAGGCGTTGATCATGGCGATTGGGTTGGCTATGTTCTTGCCAGCGATCGCGGTACCTGGAATTTGAGATAATAATAATAGATGTTATTATTACTAGCCCTGGTCTTCCCACTGGTGGCAAAGGACTTCCTTAACCTAACCTTCCCCTTCCAAACATCATAATCTTGAGCTCCTTTTATCCAACTGTATAAGAACCCATATAACTCGTCCTGTCGTCTCTGTCGGCGACCTCATAGGGCCACGATACCCATGCATCGCGATGGGAGACAAAATAACACCTCAGAAAGCTAATTAATACCAGTGATTACAGCACCTCCCTAATCACAAATATTCACAAAATGTTTGGATGGAAATAGATTTCTTTTTTGTGAGGACAAATTCAGTTTGCACACGCCACGTGCTCACACAACCGACCTCACAGACAATGTACCCTGATGTAACAATAACAATCACAGACAAGCAACCTGAGTGACGTTGACGTCTTGTAAGTTTGACAACTGACAGGCCTTATGCTATCACAAGTGACTGAAGTGACATCTAACCGTCTGTTTAGGCCACAGCTTGCTACGTTTCCAGCATTAATATAATATCAAGGAAGTTTGGAACTCTTTTGCAAAAAGTATTGGACGTCGTGTCGTGTGATTCTATAAATAACACCCTACTTTTGGAGGTTATGAATGATCTTACCAGTGTTCCTAGTACCAGGTTCGAAGACTGCGTAGTGGTCACCATAGTTCCTGCCGGATAGCAGACCAGCGCCTCCGAGGATACCACACACTACGTTGGAGACAATGGAACCGTACAGATTGGTCATCAGCATCACGTCGAACTGATGGGGTCTAGAAAATTGAAGAAACTTA
The DNA here is from genome assembly GCA_936450015.1 of Meganola albula. Classification (NCBI taxonomy): domain Eukaryota; kingdom Metazoa; phylum Arthropoda; class Insecta; order Lepidoptera; family Nolidae; genus Meganola; species Meganola albula. The sequence continues at coordinate 4,377,521 of OW388171.1, forward strand.
CACTTAGGACAAAAAAAACGAACCAGCTTACAATTTTTTTTAATAATTTTTAAATTTATTTCATGTCATTTTAAAAGTGCAATTATTGCTCGCAATTCTGTTGTCACAAGATGATCATTCCCCCTTGCCTTTTTCCCATTTCTATTGGGGTCGGCTCCCAGTCTAACCTAATGCGGCTAGCTACCAGAATTGTACGAGCGACTGCCATCAGACCTCGAATCCCATAGGGAACCAGTAACCGAGATGGTTAGATCAGGTGACAGATTATATTGGCTTCTGACTACATATAACGATTGTCATATATGAGTTAAATGACAATCGGGACCGACGGCTTAACGTTCTCTCCGAGGCACGGAGGGTAGTCCCTCAATCAACTACACCCCGAAACAAATCTTTGTTGTTACACAAATATTATTCGGACCTTGGTCCTCAGTTGGACCTCCTGGGCACAGTATAGCCCAATCGGACGGCTTACACCGCTCGACTACCGAGGTCGTCAAGGTCGTCACAGGATAGGATAAAGTTTAGGTAGGACGAGGTACGTGAACAGTTTATTTTTTCATGTTTTGCGCGAATGTACACCAGAAGTGAGCGGAGCGTGCGAGCAGTGCGGGGAACAAAGCCAATGAGCGCTTACGCACTTTGCCCGCATACCCTTCACCCCCCCTCCCCCCTGTGATACCGAATTTTTGACTTATGCCCAAGAACGGTCAGTGCTAGACTTTCGTGCCGATACTTGTAAGTACACAAGGATTGCTAGTTCAAAGGTATTAGATAGATAGATTATACATACTTAGCAACCAGTTGCATGCAGCAGTTGTCTATGATCATATCATTATGTTCGATGTCAGGGTATTCCTTGGCGAGACGGCGCGAAGTTTCTAAGAACAAACCATCTGACAGCTTCATAATGTTAGCTTTGTGGACTGTGGTCACCTGTAATAATAATTTTATCTAAATATATAAAAGAAGAAATGACTGACTGACTGATTGACTGACTGACATATCAACGCGGGCGCAAGCTATAATGTATATTTCTTTGGCACGCTTTAGAGCACCGGTTGTCAAACTGCGGCCCGCGACATAGCAAATAATTTTAGTAGATAACAATTCCTCAGTTCCCAACAAAAACAAGTTAGGTTAGGTTCAGGGGATTCAGATATTTTTTATTTTAAATTTTCGTTATCACCAACGAAACATTTTCGTTCGCGTTTTCATTTATTTACTTTATTTTCCATTTTTGTTTTTATCCCTACTAATATTATAAATGCGAAAGTAACTCTGTTTGTCTGTTACGCTTTCCCGCTTCAACCTCTCAACCGATTTTGATGAAACTTGGCACAGACAATCTTTAGACCCTGAGAAAGAACATAGGGTACATTTTATTGCGAAAAAAACCGAAATTCACGCGGACGAAGTCGCGGGCGGCCGCTAGTTAACAATAATTTAGGGTATTGTCTTAGATTTACGCGAATATCACACATTGAAATAAAACTTCTTTTTAACGGATTTTATCGCGGTTTATTTTAGATTTTTTGATTTTTTTTTTCCGACGTTTTTGGACGTCAAATACCTCAGTCCACCCGTGAACATGAAGTCTGAAAAGACTGAAACGTCGGGATCTAAAATCTAAAATAAACCGCGATAAAATCCGTTAAAAAGTAGTTTTATTTCAATAATTTAGGGCTAGCTTCTCTCGCACCATTATAACTTTTGTTTCGTTTTACCTAAGAAAAATTTCGTACTTGCTCGCGTTTTCATTAATCTAATGATAAGTTAATGTTATTTCTTTTTAATTTCCATTATTACCAACAAAATGTTTGCGCTCGTTTCGCTCGCGCTTACATTTGTTTCCTTGGTTTTGAATGCTTGTTTTGTGCCAACGATAATTTCGGTTCCACTTTGCCCACACTATTATAAATTTTGATTTTATTTTTCGTGTTTCCAAAGAAAAAATTCTCATTTGTTTCGCTCTCGTTATGATTAATGCAATAATGACAGTTGGAAATTTCTATTATTAGAAACAAATTTGTCGTGCTTGATTAGCGCGCGCTTACATTATTGTCCTTTGTTTTAAATTTCTATTATTACCAACAAAATTTTCGCGCTCGCTTCGTTCGCGCTGACGTTTGTCCTACGTTGCACGTAAAACTTTTACAGGAAGCTAACCTTACCTTCTTCCTGCCGTTCCTTCTAGCGAACTCGAAGGCGAACCTGGCGACCCTCTCAGAGTTGCTCGCTGTCACCACCTTCATTGACTCAATGACTCCTCGCACTGACTCATGTTCCAACATAGCGTATTCACCTTCTGTGTTCTGTCTGTTAATCAGAAATAATCTTTATTTTTTTTTAATTCTATATAGGCTTGCACTTGAATAAACTTCCCAAATGCTAAGCAATGATGTGGTTTACAATGGAAGATGTGTAACTAGTTAATACTGATTCACTCAGACAGATAGATTATAGCTATCGGCTAACTGATTTATAAATAGTTCTATCTTTGACTACAACACTGTTTAACACATTCAAAATCCAGTGCCCCATATATGGGTCATTATGAACTAGCTCCACATGTCCGTGTCCCATGGTTGGGTCACTAGTCACTACGCAACAACCAGGTACCTACGCACTAAGGGAAATTTAGCTAAGGTAAGTAGTGAGTTAGTAGTGAGAGTTTATCTCAGTGCAAGAGTCTCTGTTAAAGCACCTACTGAAATGAAATATCTAAGCAAAGATTGAAGATATATGTGGGACGCACAAGAGAAAGAAAACATTTTTTAAGGGGACGTTTAACATGTTAACATCAGACAAGTAGTAATCAGGTTCAAGCCTTTATGCCTTTAGACTTTATGAACAAATAACTTAAAAAATAATTAAAAACCCCAAACCTTTTTTTAAGTTATCAAATAAAAAGACTGCATCAAAATCGGTCCATCTGTACGAGAACAACGTGGCAACAAACTTACACACAGAGACACACTCGAGTCAAACATATATACTTCTCCTTTTTGTCGGGGTTAAACATTTTTACTATCCTTAAATATTATAAATGCGAAAGTAATTATAATGTTTAAAATTTGGATAAAATTTAGTATGTATGGAGATAATTTGAAACCCAGGGAAGGGCATAGGAGTTTTTATTCGACTGCACAAAAAGAAGTTATTACTTTAGTGCGATAACCAACATAAGCGCGGATGGAAAGCTAGTAGCAGACTTCATGGTCACGGGTGGACTGAGGTATTTTACGTCCAAATTTGTTAATCACAATTATCACTGACTACCTACATACAAACATATTATTTAGGTGGACTTTGCATTGGTTTTAGTACAAGTAAATTAAGCACTAATTAATTAGGATATTATCAGTCTCATTCATAAAAATCTTATTGCTGTTCAGTCAAAATGGACTTTGTCTCTTTCTTACAAGTATAAATGTCAAAATGCCAGACAAAGGCAAAAAAATTATAAACCTATTTTAACTATAATTAGCTTGTAAGACGTTTATATGAATACTAGGGATTGTATTTACCAGTATCTTACCTAATAATGCTGATGTCAATATCCTTGTGTCTCGTTGTAACTCCTGGGTAAGATTTGCAGTTCAGCACATAAGCATACATATCAAGCTCATTACGTAGAGCTACATTGCGCGACGTTACGTACGCTGCTTCACTTTTAGTTTCAATGTTACCCTGAAAACAGAATCATCATTTAACCGATTTCATAAACATATTGCAATATTCAAGTTGAATCGTGCAGTAGTGTCATTACATCAGCAATTGGAAAGCCCTGTGCCATCTCAGTGGGTCCACACTATCTATCGACACGCCTGCCCGCAGATTGAGCAAATAAAAAACAAATAAAAAAACATCAAAAAGGAAATTGAATACAATAGCAATTTAATAATTCTTGCATTTTAGATAGCAATATAATAATTCTTGCATTTAGATTACCGAAGTAGCTAAATTCTAAGTGTCAACAAACTTATGCACCTTTTGCAATCACGATCATATAGGAAACATTTAACCAGTGACACAAACTTTGAGAAAATAAACTTAATTTTAATAAACACATAATATGGTGTTATTCATAACAATCTTAAACAAATTAACTATATACCTTTTTTAGCTATAGTGAGCTTATAAGTTTATGAATATGGGGCTAAGCATTTAAAAGCTTACACCAATCAATTAACAATTTCAAACATCAGATACCTTAAGTCCAACACCATTCCTCTTAATCGTAGTGATAGCATAGTGTACATCATCATCATTGTCAACATTGGGATCAATATCTACCACCTCAAAGTCTACAGGAGCACCAACATACCTGGAAAATTTATTGATACAGTTATAAGCATGTTTGCATTACTGGGCGTTTGTACTGAACAACAAAACATGATACAAGCATAGTCTTTTCTCTTTTTATTCATCTCTAGGTGATAGAGATAGATAGTGCAACTTGCTTTCTTGCACATATTTTATATATTAAACATCTGCAGTAAGAGAAGAAATTACTATTATCAAGACCTAGAATGGCTAGTAGCCCACCCAATAAACAAAAAAAAACATTTATTTCAGACAAGTTACATCCATATAGTGTTAGGTATAAAGAAAAAAGATCTTAGAACTATGTTAGTTTTATAACTATGTAGTTATAAAACATTAATTTTGTTACTAGGTTATTGTTCGAGATACATCTACAAACAATTCCTAGTAACAATACTCTTGCATAATAGCCAAAAATTTTGAGCTATGTTAAACGACTTAAAGGGAAAGATATCCTGTGATGTAGAGAATTATGAGTAACATTCTCACTAAAGGACACACTCTAAATGTGAGAAGCATTAAAGACATTGCATAAAGTGAATGCACAAATTGCAAATGGAGAATATTAATTTTTTTTTTCTTTTTGATACACCAAAGGAAAAAAAATGTTTTTGTTTTTGTTTTTGATATATCAAGGGAATTTAATGTACAGCATTGTGTCAGTCCCATCATATACTAATTTATTATCTTACAGCATATTATATAGACTCTTGTAATAGAAAAATCTTAGAACAGGTATAGATAAACGTGATTATCACCCACTTTTCGACAGCTACGTTTACGTCCTATAAGGGTGAGTCTATTGCTGTTCATCGGGCACATTTCCAAATTTAATTGCAAGTTGGCTACTATCACGGTACTTAAATATCTTATTAAGCAGTATGGAAACTATTATTTTTATTTATTTTTACTCTGCGATAGGCTAGCGCTTGATTACAACTAGCCTGATGTTAAGCAATGATGTTAAGTAAATATGGACTAAATATAACAATATCAAAAATCAGTGACATTTAGGTGTAAAACGTGAGTCATTAGTAACGATTATCACAGATTTAAAAACATCACTAACTGCATATGTTACTTAATTTCGACAAATTTTTCAAGTTGTTCGTAGCACAGTGTTAAACACCTTGACTGAGCTACAAAAGTGTGTATGTTCGAACCTCGCCCCGAGAAGCTCTTTTTGAAGACATTAAATAAAGGATAACAGTGTCATCTGTTGATTAATAACAGAAACAAGCAATAACAGTGCTAGTTGACAGTTAACAAATCTTCAACTGTTTCAATCTACCTCAGATAGAGGGCAATACTAAAATCTTAGTTTAGCGAGTAAACCGAAAAATGGACTTCTTCGAGAACATAACGTTTCGAAGACGTAATCGGTCTACTTCACTAACAGAAAACACAAACAATACAGGTACCAATAGTTTAAAGAACTCGACGCTAGATGGCACTACCAGTAGCCTGCCCGACATATCTGATGATGAGAGTAATTCCCCTATAGCTGAACTAAAACACGAAATTGAAAATCTTAAAACACAATTAAATGCTGCTAATGAAGAAATAAATAACTTATCACTAGAGAACACTGAATTAAAGTCTACTATAAAATCTATGAAGGACAAATATGAAATAATTAAAAAAGTCACAATGAAGATAGCTGGTGAAACCCCAAGAAAAGTAGGAATAACATCAAAAAAGAAAAATAAGACAGAGAATATTATTGACTCCCCACCCAGTACACCAAGTCAAAATAAACCTGTTGCAAAAAGGAACATCTGTATAGCAGACTTACACAGTCAATCAGCCGACAGCAGCTATATCTCACAAACCGTACAGGACACACCAGCTCAAAATTCGGAGATTTCACAAAAAAAAGTATCCACGATAGAAAACACCCAAGCGACCATTCGAAACAAACTTCCACCGAGTAAACTTTGTATTATTAGTAGTAATAATGTTAACAACATACTGGGGAATGCAGAGAAGTATTTCCCGAACTCCAAACTTTGCCACTATTGCTTTACAAATGCATGCATTAAAGATCTCATTGACACGGTAGACCAAAAATTGACGAACTTTACTTTAAGAGATTATTGTATAATATTCTTAGGCAATATAGATTTTATTGTATCAAATAATTATGAAAATCTAGTCGATTACATAAGAATTAAGCTGGAAAAGATCACTCATACAAATATCATAATATGTTGTCCGAATTTTAAATTTCAAAATAATGTAACTTTGTTCAACAAGAGAATTGAGGCTTTCAATAGACTCTTACATTTAAGTAACCAGAAGTATGAGTATGCATATCTGTTTGATACAAATAAGCATATTAAATATAATTTTGATATGTTTTCTATAACTACAGGTAGAATTAATAATAAAGCTTTTGGTAATATATTTGAGAATTTGGAGATATACATAAAATACTTAAACTCTTATAGTGATACAATGATAAATGCGCATGCTAAGATAGATATAGGCACGCAAACTGAGGATCAAATTGACGCTAAAAATATATCTTTAATGAATGACTTTTTTCGTGACAAACAATAATTTGTATATTTTACATCAAAATATTGCAGGTTTACTATCAAAATCTGACTTACTCACCGTTTGTCTACATGAACTGAAAGATAAGAAAATAAATGTAGATATACTATGTATCACTGAGCATTTCATGATGAAAGGATATGAACACCACCTTAACATTCCTAACTATACTTTAGCCTCCTGTTTTGCCAGAAAAGAAAGCAAGCGAGGAGGAGCCTGCATCCTGGTTAAAAACGGAGTTAAATTTAAAGAATTAACTAAAATAGTAAATATGTCACTACCGGGTATATTGGAATGCTGTGGCATAGAAATTAGTGAATATAAAACGGCTTTTATATGTATTTATAGAGTACCAAATTCGAATAATATAAATCAGTGTTTTGACTTATTAGAAAATTTATTAAGTAGTTTAAGGGATAAAAACTATAAAAATATTATTTTAACTGGTGACTTTAACATAGACATACTTAAAAAAAAATAGTCAATCGATATCATTTAGAAATTTATTACTAAATTACAATTTGAAGTTGGCACTTCAAGAACCAACACGATTAAAAAGTCAGACATGCATCGATAATTTTGCACATAACTATAGGTCTTGTAAAGCTTCAGTTTTGGAATTAGGGTTATCAGACCATACTGCTCAACTACTTAAATGTCCAGTAAAAACTAAGTGTCGCTTTAATAGTTGGCAGACTACTAGACGTGATTACAGTACAGAAAACATCGACAAGTTTAAGTCATATTTATTAGCTTTATCATTCTCTGACGTATATGAATGTTACGATACAAACTTAGCCTATAATGCATTTATTGACATTTTCCTGCTTCTCTACGAACAATGTTTTCCTAAAATAACTATAACTATAAAAGTAAATAAAACTAACAAATGGATATCACGTGGTATTAAAATATGTAGCAAAAGGAAACGCCAATTATTATGGCAATACAGACAAAAACCAATACCGTCTAATAAAATAAAACTTACTACCTATGCTAAACTATTAAAAAAAATTATTTATCTAACAAAACGAGCACAGAATAATTATAAAATAAAATCATCTAATAATAAATCCAAAACTACGTGGCAACTAATAAATGACAAAAAACTTAACACTCCTAAAAACAATATCTATCAAATCAAAGTGAATAACCAAACGATCAGAGATGTAAAACAGATTGCTAATCTATTCAATGATTATTTTATAGATAAAATTCAACCATTAAACCATTCTGGAATTTCAGTAACAAGACATATCCTTCCTAAGAAAGAATCAATGTTTATGGCTCCGTGCCTACCACAGGATGTTCTCAAAATCGTTGCCGCACTCAAAAACACCAACAGTGTTGGTTACGATGGTATCTGCACAAAAGTAATAAAGACTGTTGCTAATGAAATATGTGGTCCACTTAGTCATATAATAAATTTAAGCATAAGTGCAGGTATTTTTCCAGATGCTCTAAAAACGTCCATAGTTAAACCTTTATTTAAAAAAAACGATAAGGAACTAATGGAAAACTATCGACCAATTGCGCTCGTTCCGGTATTTTCCAAAATATTTGAAAAATATATACATAAAGAATTAAATACATACTTAGAAAAAAAACATATATTATGCAGGGAGCAAAAAGGTTTTAGAGAAAATAAGACGATTAATATGGCAGTTTATGATTTTCTACATGTTGTCCTAAATAATATGGATAGAAATATGCCAGTATCCACAGTATTCTGTGATATGACCCAGGCATTTGACTATGTTCAACATGATATTTTACTTAAAAAGTTAGACATATGCGGAATAAGAGGCAATATATTGAAATTATTAGAATCATACCTAAGCAATCGCAGACAAATAACTCAAATTAGTGGACTAAACCAAAAAAATCAGGAACTTATTTTTTCATCGACAGAACGTAAAGTCATCTACGGAGTTCCCCAAGGAAGCGTACTGGGACCTTTACTGTTCACACTTTATATTAATGACTTCCCAAAAGCTACCTTACATCCTATGACACTTTTTGCAGACGACAGCACAGTAACTATAGCATGTAAACATAAAAATACCTTAGAAAATGACATTAATAATACATTGATTGAAATTATAGAATGGCTGAAAAACAATAATTTAAAAATAAACCTAAGTAAGACTGTGGTAATGCATTTCAGCCAACGAGTGACATCTACTACATATGACATAAACTATAATAATAATACAATTGACGCAGTTAATATAGTGAAGTTCCTAGGCTTAACAATTGATAAAGGCCTTAATTGGAAGTCTCACATAGACAACTTGAGCAAACGGTTAAGTAGTAGTTCATACGCCTTATATAATCTTTCGCGAACACTATCAATAGATGCGCTACTCAACGCTTATTACAGACTTGTTGAATCCATCCTTAGATTTGGTGTTATATTCTGGGGCAATTCTACAGACAAAGATATAATATTTAAGGCACAAAAGAGGTGCATAAGAGCAATATTTAAATTAAAAGCAACTGATAGCTGCCTACCCTACTTTCGTAAATATAAAATATTAACTTTACCTTCGCTGTATATATTAGAAATGGTAATGTTTGTCAAAACGAATCCAAACTTATTTAGACGTATGGCAGATGTTAATCCCCGGAACAGACGTGATAACAGTAGGTTGTGCTATAACGTCGCAAGGACTGCACTTAAGCGCAAGAGTGTTTTATGTATGGCTCCTATAATTTATAATAAACTACCAAACAGCTGGAAAGATCTTACTAATAGTATATTCAAAAAAAGGGTGAAACAATTTTTAACTGAGAAAGCATACTATACGACTAATGATTTTTTAAATGACATATTTTGATTAGATGACCAATGTATTTAAATATAATTTTTATCTTGACATTTAATAAGTCCTGAATAAATTATTTGTTATTATTTTATTTTTATCACTGACTGTTATTAATTGCTTTGTACACAATTTCATTACCGTTATTATTAAGACTCATTAAATCAGTCATATTATTGTATAATACAATTAATATTTGCACGCCACTAAATAGGCAAACATGTTAGATTGATCACTTGTTTTACACCTTGCATGCATTTTTTACTCTTTTGTATGTACACCACATTGTTTATGCAAATAAAATTATCTTATCTTATCTTATCTTATCTTAATGATGTAGTCTACGATGGAACGCACCAGCCTAGTATACCGATTCACTCGAAATTACGAATGATTATCGGTGAGAAGGTGGCAGTGGAATGAGCCTCCATATGGTTAGAAACCTTAAAGGAGCAAAAATTGAGACCCACCCTCTCTTTATTAGACATCGCACCGGAACACCAAAAAAAATAAAATAAAAATATTTTAACTAAAAAATTGTTTAAAACGGCACACACACAGATGCACAATCTTGGCATCCCTTGCCAGTAGTGAGTGGCACAGTAATTATTGTCGATGTGTGCGTCTGTGTGAGTGTGCTGTTTTAAACAACAACTTCCTAGTTTCCAGTGCTTTTGCAATGGGTGGTAAACCCGTTCATCAGGTTATTGCCTGATGAACAGGTTGACCCATTGCACCTATCCAAAGCTGGCACGATGTACGTGATATTAACCTCTACCTTGGTAGAGATAATATAGGAGTAAGCTCTATGTTATTACACAAATAAATTAGCAACTATGTATTTTTAAGTTTGATATGTAACTTACTTGAAAATCTCTCTGACGTAGCTCATACATTCAGGACCGATTCCTCCACCAGGGAGCATGGTAACTGCATGCCTACCCCCATATTGGGCCTTGGGGATTAGTTTCTGCTTCCTAATCACAGGAGTTTTATGCTGCATATCAAAATCAGAGAGCGTAGCAGGTGCAGCTGCTGAACTAGCACTAGCCACACCTCGGACCTCGGGCAGGACCCTCAGTTTTGAGAACAACCTCACTGCCATGGCTTATTTTTATTCAAAAATCCTGGTTGCTGATTGAATAACCACAGGAAGAGGAAGGTGGAAATAAAGTGACACTAATGACAGATCGAAAACTTCAGTTGTGGCTGATAGATGGCGCTAAAGAAAGCTGTCACTTTTTTTACGAACAGCAACACTGACGGAGGAGGAAGCTTTTTAGCTGTAATTTTTGCTATTCTCAGTACTTTTAATCATTGTTAAACCTTTTCATAGAATAACATGATATATGTTAAATAGTTTTAATCTGTAACGCGTAAAATAAAGAGTTTTACCAGCATCAAGTATTTTTATTTCATGTATTGTTATTGTTCATTGAATTGTGTATGGCAACATTCTACTTTTTTTATTTTTTCAAAGTTACTTTAGTCTGTGGTCTTCGTTCTTTCTCTACGACGGAGTTCATGGTGAGCGGCCGTCCATTTTGCTTCGCCATATTGAATTTGGTCGGACATCTTTAGACGCCATGTTTAGTCGGACATATTTTATAAACATTTTCGCGTAAATTTCAAATATTTTTGAGCTTTACTATCAAACTTTTTTTCACTGAAGGCTGTGACACAATTTGCGGTAATTATTACCTCGGAAAATTCCGTGCCTACGCATCTGCCCTTATTTGTCTTCAGGGGGCCGTCGCTGCTTTTGTTGGAGAATAAAATACAGGTAAATTATTTCTGTTCAAAACATCCACTTTTGACGTATCGTAACAAGTGTTTTCAATATTTATGAAACTACGTATCTCTTCGAAGGATAAAGGGTGATGGAATGAAGGTCATATGCTAAGGTATTGATAAGTGTAGCGTTTGGCGTGGTCATTTTATAATTATCTGAAAAACTGTCGGATGCGCGGACCCGGCCGGTCGCGCCGCTTCTAGCTGCCAGTGGTGTCGCATCTGTCTTCGGTTGTAGTTGTTCATTGTGATCGCAGCGCGCAGGACACAAAATCCAATCGATATTCTCAGTGGGAGACAATGGAAAAGCGACTGCCGAAGCCGCATTATGTTGTACGAGCGGCGACCGGACGGGCGTAGTTCCAGCTTCATCATGTTCTTAATAGGTATATTGCACAGTTGTTACCTTATTACTTCTAAAGTAGTTACATTTAAAACAAGTCCATTGTCCTTAATGAGATAACTCTGTTTTGCTAATCAATAATTGCTTGGGCGGAATTTAAATTGTAATTTTAATTTAATGTTTATTAATGCAAGGCAATGCGCACATACCTATTGTCACTGGTTTCTAGAAGCAAACAAAAAAACAAAATCATAAATATTAATTATGTTGATAATTATAGTTAATTAAGTCAACTTGAGATAACATGTAGAGTCCTCATTAGTGATACTAGGGCTATATTTATGTTCAGTCTTTAAAATTTGCTAGAATTCTTTCTAGAACTGTAAATATGGGCGGAATCTTAGTGTTCCAAAAAATCAATACTTGTCTCCCCTACCTAAAATGGCTACCGGATGACATGATTATGTTATCCAATAATACAATGTTATTAAATAATTAAACATTTTGTACTAGAGCTAGATCATTTGTGAGTAATTGCTATTCTTTGATAATGGAAGGAATTTGTCCTGGAACAATAATTATAAACCTTACCAAAGTATTCCTAAAAATCAATACTTGCTTCCCTTACCTAAGATGGCTGCCGGATGCCAAAATTTTCTATGTACATGTCTGGAGGCACAGTAGTGCCCATATCAAGACAGGATTAAATTGTAACAAGTATTGTTTGTTAATGCGTGTCTTAGAAAATACTGGGAGTTTATTGTAGCCCTAAATGTGCCAACAATTGTCAAGGGTGGCAAAAATCAATACTTACCACCAAGATGGCTGCCGACAACATTTTTCTGTACATAGTTTTTACTTTGAAATTGTTACTTTATAGGACTATAAAATCTGTTCAGCTTACTTTCCAATAAGGATTTATAAGATTAATTCTTATTATAATGTTTTCTAAGTGTACAGAAAATTTATGTAGGTACCTACATAAATTTTCTGTCAGGCAAATAAGGGTGTGGTATTAAAACTAGATTTTTTTGGAAGATGTCTGATTTTACACAGTAAAAGTGCTTTATTTTTAATTCTAAGCTTTTATCTGGTGAAATAGAGAGCAACGATACAATTTTTTCCCCAGTTTCAGTGCTAAGTGCGTAGTTTAACATGGGTGTGGCATGAGGGGTGGGGGTTCATCTCCCCTCCTCTCTAGGGTGGCAATAAATCAATACCTGGCTCCATTATTCAAGATGGCTACTGGATGACAAAATTTTCTGTACCTTTGGGCTCGAGGGGTGGGGGTTCATCTCTCCTCCCCATTAGGGTGGCCAAAAATCAATACCTGCCTCCATTATTCAAGATGGCTTCTGCATGACAAAATTTTCTGTACCTTTAAAATAGTTACCTACATATCTTTTTTAGTTATTTTGTTCAGCTTACTTTCCAATGTTATGTGATAAATTCCTATTATTATGTTTTTTATGTGTACTTACATTTTCTGTTAGGCATATAAAGGTGTGGTCCAGCAATCATATCATTTGATTTTACACCATTTTTTGCTTTATTTTGGAATCTAAGCATAGATCTGGTGAAATAGTGCAACAAAACAATTTATTTTTCCAAATTTTCGTGCTAACAGCTTAGCTGATATTGTTGTCGCGATAGCGATAAGTCTATCGATACTATCGTGGCCTTGAAAATCAGTTACTATATCGATACTTCTATCGATAAAATCGATTGTTTAAAATAAGTAATACTTTTAGCTAAAGTTCGATAGTATCGGTTATTTTGGTGCAATACTATCGTTAGTATCGAATCTCGATAGTATCGACAGCTTTCAAGTTTTACCTAATTTTCACTATCGATGGTACCTATTGTAACATTTCGTTAGTTCCGATAGGACTATTCGCGCTATCGACTATTATTCAACGTCAACTGTCGATAGGGAAACTATCGCTATTGGAACAACTAGGAGCTAATCATGGGTGTGGCGCGAGGGGTGGGGGCTCGTCATCCCTCCCTCCCCACTGACTATGAACATGCGCAATTGAATCTTCTTCAAAGATATTATTTCAATAACGTAGGTATTTTATGTATAAACTAGCGACCCGCCCCAGCTTCGCAAGGGTGCCATGTGTTACTAAACCTTCCCCTGGAATCACTCTTATCTATTTAAAAAAACCGCATCAAAATCCGTTACGTAGTTTTAAAGATCTAAGCATACATAGGGACAGAAAAAGCGACTTTGTTTTATACTATGTAGTGATGGTGTATTTCCTAAGCCCCCTAAATAGGGGCTGATGCTATAGTTGTCATTGTCCTGTTATGTGACGTAATTTGAGGCATTTTTTTTAACTATTTTAGGACTATCTTCTCTGATGAGATGTCGCAAGATTCGACCATCACTCGTCATCCGTCTGCTAGTTTTTTTTTCATCCCCTAATGTCACATCAACAGGCTAGATGACTTTTACAATTATTTATTTCGTCTTGTAGATTGTTCGAAAATATTAGACACATATGTTTTTGATTTTTTTTATGGAAACCAAAAATAAAGACTGTGCCAAAGTGTTGCTTGGCGTAATTTTTACGCAGAAGTTTTTAGTGGTAAGGATGTAAAGAACACCCATTCCATAACTTTAATGCGATTTATCTAAGGATTGTCTTATTAATTCGCAAAAACAAAAAATACGAGCTGCAATATTTTTTAACAATCTACAAAATGGACATAGATTTTTTTTATTAAACTAAATTTAGTCGCAATTTACGCTATAAGATTGTGAGATTTAAGATTTAGGTATAGGTACAAGATTTTTTATTCATCATCATGATCATCATCGGCCTTTCGCAGATCGCCACTCCACCTAGCTGTAGGGCGTCTTACACTACGTTTGCGAAGACGTGGTTTCCATATACCTAAGCACTCGCTTTGCGCTATTTCGATAACCTCCTTTGGCGATCCTTTGTCGGATAACCTCAAAGGCTTTTTCATAGTCCACACGTGCTAGACACAGGGGCTGATTATATTTTTCAATCTTCTACATACTCTGCCGCGCTGTGTGGATGTGGTCTATGGTGCCATATCCTCCCAGGAACCCGGCCTGTTCAGGGGGCTGAAACTTGTCCAGTCTTCTAGCGAGGCGATTCGTGATGATGACCCTAGAAAAAAACTTACAAACTTTTTTTTATTACAAATCATCCGTCGGCAAACTGTACATACAGTTTGTAGGTGTCGCGATGTTTGTGATGCTTCTCGTGTGATCCCATTTAATTTGATCAAGTTCTGACTAGTAGTTTTTGAGCTATGTCGATAGAAGGGTCATTGTTTGCGCTAAGCGCCTGCCGCTAAACAAAGTCGGTTTTGTGTTTTTGTTGCAAAAATAATTATCATCGTAAACACATATTTAATAAAGATAATTATTTAGAAACCAGACTCAACATGACATGTTCATCACACAAATGTCAGTCTTGAGTGGGAACCAAACCCACGACCTGTGACATAAAAAACAAGCATTTTCCTATGCACATGTGAAATCACTACATAGTATAAAACAAAGTCGCTTTCCTGTCCCTTAATATCCTTATGTATGTTGAAATCTTTAAAACTACGCAACCGATTTTCATGCGGTTTTTTTTTTATCATATATCAAGAGGAAGGTTTATGTATATGATACATGCATAATATAATAGGAAAACACCGATAATTTTAGATGTTTCTGATGCGATGTTGTAAATTAACGCATTTTTTGTGCTTACATTGCAAACGCTGGCTAAACCCTATGAGATATATCAAAATAATGTACTACAGTATTGCACACCTTAAAAAGGTCAACAAAAAAGTCCACGATGGTATATGTCTATATCTTAGGGATAACCCACAATAACCATTTTTCTATCTTTTACTTTCAACCAAAAGTAACAATGGCTTATTTACGAAGCGATTTTAAGCAATTTTGCATTAATCCTTATCTAAATAAGTACTCATTAAATACATTGTCTATTTAATATAGATCAAGATGGCCCTTCACAGCACATAATACAAATGGGTTCGGTTGTACTGGTGCTAGTATTGGTGTGAGTACTGGTGCGGGTACTGGTACAAGTATTGGTGCGAGTATTAGTGCGAGTACTGGTGCTAGTATTGGTGCGAGTACTGGTGCGAGTACTGGTACAAGCATTGTTGCGGGTACAGGTGTGAGTACTGGTACAAGTATTGGTGCGAGTACTGGTGCTAGTATTGGTGAGTACTGGTGCGAGTACTGGTGCTAGTATTGGTGAGTACTGGTGCGAGTACTGGTGCTAGTATTGGTACGAGTACTGGTGTGAGTACTGGTACAAGTATTGGTGCGAGTACTGGTGCGAGTACTGGTACTAGTATTGGTGCGAGTACTGGTGTGAGTACTGGTGCGAGTACTGGTACAATTATTAGTGCGAGTATTGGTGCGAATACTGGTGCTAGTATTGGTGTGAGTAAAAGTGCGATTATTGGTGCTAATATTGGTGCGATTACTGGTGCGAGTACTGGTGCTAGTATTGGTGTGAGTAAAAGTACTGGTTCTAGTATTGGTGCGTGTACTGGTGCAAGTACTGGTGCGAGTAAAATTGCGAGTATTGGGGCGAAAATTTTCACCAATCGCGATTAATTACTATATTTTTAGAGGTCTTATTTGTTTTGTTTGTTACATGGTATGTAGATTTTAAGTACTAGTATACAAAAAAATGTCATCTCTCCTAGTGTTTTTTTTCTCGGCTGTACGTTTGAAAAAGTAGGCATTTAGCTACCATGTCATTATGCGGTTTAGTCATAATGCGAAGTAGAGAATATGATATGTAGATTATTTACTACATAGGTTTTTTTGCAATATAGGTATAGACAACCGGACCCCTTATAAGTTCCCGCCCCGGCTTCGCACGGGTGCAATGCTGATACTAAATATATTGCGGTATATTTACAAAATATCCTTTGTCTAAAAGGATATTTTACACTAACAGCATTTTTGCTATTAGGCAATACAAACAGCACGCGCCGCGCACGGCCGGTTCGGTACCGCTGCACCGCTATTTTAAATCTGTAATATCTTTGGAAATATTCGTACTTCCGACTGTATCACCAAAATTGGTTATTTAGAAAGTCAGTAAATTTATTTTATGTAGGTATATCTAACAATTAAGAATTTATTTAGTATAATTTTTTCCTAAACTAAGAGTTGACTAGCAGAAATTGTGGTGATAATACATGTATGCGACAAATGTGTTTGTTTCCCCAGCGCCCAAGAACATGCATTATTTTTTTGTTCCATTTTCATCCATTGCATCTACTTATTCATTGTAGGTATATTTTGTCGATTCTTTAAGTCAAGCGCTACAGACATGGCAATTGGTTTTTGACGGTACGGTCAATAGGTTAATGCTGTCAGCTACAGTAAGCGGCATATGAATTATTCAATCGGACTGCATACGTACATATGTATGAATAAGCTACTGCGCAGTCGGAGCCATGGCCTAGTTATCTGCCAACCAATAATAACAGGACTGGACTCGCGACTGACTTCTTACCAAAAACCAAACAAAAGTAGCGTTTGCACAAAATATTAAACCACACATAATAAATTATGTTTTTGAAGTGAAAACTTCTTTAGCGGCGTTGAGCACTTTTTCTGTAATGGGTATAAAATCTTAAACTCGCGTCAGGACACGTGACCTGATCGATAAAGCGTAAGACGGATGACGCAATATAAATTGTCATGTTTGTGTACGATAGCGCAATAAATGAATATTGTATTCTACCACATAAATGATAGTACTTTTATACTGATAAAGCAATTGGTGCAAAATTATTCCCTAACCATTCCAAAATATCAAACATGCTCAACTCAATGTTAATAATCAAGTTTTCACTTCTGCCGGCACTCCCGGAGTGCAACCCGTCATTTTTTTTAATAACGGCTCGGCTTTAGACCATTTGCCAGTTACAAATAAATTATAAAACTAAAAAGACTAAAAAAAGAATAAAAAAATACTTAAAGAAATCAGTTATAAAATAATTTTGATGTGTGATATTCACGTAAATCTAAGAAAATACTATAACAACAAATTATGTTTAAATTTGTGGAATGCCATTTAATATATAGAAAATATGTAACTTACCTAGCTAAAATTACACACTCTTTTACACGATATATGTTTCTACCTAAATATTCGACTAAATGCCCAATCTTACTCAAACTTGCATTAAAAAAAATATCATCTAGATGTGATGATTTTTTCAACCAAACGTTTTTGCCCACCGTACCAAGAAATGTGAAGTTGTTGCGCATTCTGGTCCAAGATGGCGGATTGATCCTATCCTTATTTGAAACTGATAAAACAGGGAATCAACAGCAAATAAATAGCACAGGTTTTAAACTCCAATGTTGTTTCAGGGTTCAACTGTGACCCAGGGTGAACAAGATGATGAACCAGGAGATTATGTGTGAGGTGGAGATAGGCACACATGGCTCCATGGTGGAGATAGATGGAGATGATCAAGTCGGGGTCAAGGTATGTACTTCACATATTATGAACCAGCTTCCCATTGGTAGCTTCGCCCTAGTGACTAACATTTTCTATCATGCCCAGTAACCAGTGGCGAAGGGTGAAAGTCTGAAAAAGGGAAGCTGGAGCAAAAAAGTTCTTACTTAGGAAAATAATATCTCTTCACTACCGTCACTGATCGTTCTTACACTTGATGCTATACTTATTTTTTGTGCTATTTAAACTTTTAGGCGTTACATAATATATTATTAAGTACGTGTGATATTGAACATTTCGTAAAGGGAAGCTAGTAAATGGGCTATCTAGGTAACTGCAAGAATTATTCAAATCAGACCTGTAGTTCCTGAGATTAGTGCGTTGAACCAAACAAACTCTTCAACTTTACATATAATATTAGTGTAGATTGGGTTCATTTATCTGAGCAGTGGTGAGAAGCTGCGTTCTCGGCTTTGAAATATAGGCCGCAGGTTCGATCCTCGCTCTTGCCCAAACATCTTTGTGTCAATTGCGTCGTCGCCGTTGCTCATTAAAGGAAACCGGCACCGAACTAACAATTCGAATTCGACGTCATGTGTCATCCACCGACTCACACTTGGTCCAGCGTGTGGGGATTAAGTTAGTTGAGAGAAATGACATTACTTATCCTCCCACGTAAGAAGAAGCCTTTATCAGTTTCCAAAATCCAGTTCCATCAAAATTTGCAAGCCAAATCGCTATCGGTGTGCACAGCAGTGTCTCCGCCAAGTAAAAAACAGACATCCCATTTTTTTCTAGAAGTTACACAAGGCACTTTTTTATCTCTGTGGCCCGTAGGTCTAACTCCCACCGTACCACGTTCCGTAAGCTATCGATCAGAAAAGTGTACAGGTCTTCTCTCAACTACCTTATGAGATGAGAGAGTTAGACTGACCAAGTACGGGTTGGTTGATATCGCATGTCATCGAATGATTAGTTCTTAGACATGTCTGTTTCCTCACGATGTTTTACAAAAGCCACAGTTAACATCTAAACATATCTTTTAGTATGAAGAAATAGAAACTGGTCAGTACGAAGAGTACATCACAGATGACCAGTATGAAGAGGTGGAAGAACAAGTTATAGGAATTCAACACCTAGAAGAAGGTACGTGTTCATTAAAATAAAATCATTTTAAGTACATGTCACCAACTTGATTTAGCGCAATAAATATTTTTATAGTATTTGGCATAACAAAACAGTATGTAATTGATTACAAATAATAAAAGTGTAATATGACTACAACTTTACTAAGACAAAAAATTTTTGAACTAAAAAAACTGTCAGCTAATTATAAAGTTATGGGGTTTTCTAACCGACTTTAATAAGAAGAGGTTCTGATTTTTACTGTATATTTTTTTAATATAATAAAATGTTACGCGATAATTCCCATCATAGGTCGATTTTGATATATGTATATATTTTTGTTTTAAAGGGTACAGGGTACACTCTTCAGGTAGTACCATTTAAATTGTATTATAATCAGTTAAACAGCTTTTGAGTTATTTGTGAAATATAAAATAGTTTCGTTTTTTTAAAGTCAAGTAGTCTTTTATTTAGTATTTTTTCATATTGCTCTAATATTTTATTGACCTATAACACCAGACTACAAAATTGCGGTGGGCAGTGAAGAAGTAATATTACCAGGGATTGCGGGAGAAGAGGTCCTCAACTCTAGCTGCGATCCTAATTATGATACGCTTTACCACCCGCCACCTTCAACAAGTAATAGGTAAGTTGATATAGGCACGGCAGTGAGTTAAGCCAAGTTCATAATATGCTTAGATATTGACTTGGCTAGGCACACTGCCGAGCAACAAACAGATGTGGGTGTATAACCCGCGCTAATAAAGAAACGAATCTGAAATCGCGGTAGTAATCATTCCCTCTTACTCGCACGTTATTGCTATCTTTAGTCACAAACGTCGCCGCGTCGGTACAGCACGCAAAAAAATTGTATTCTATAGTATAGTTAAAATCTCGCTGCAGACTCGGTCATAAATCATAATCAGAGTAGGGATGTGCGCTAGTTGCGCGCGCGCAAGGTCATTAACGATAACGGTCTAATGTCTCCATAGAAAATTGGCAAAAATGTGTGGAACATGCAGAATTGCTGCAATTTCAAGACTTAACAAAAGCACATTTATGCGAAGAGTTCATCATTCATGTAGATGATGATGACGATGACTCAGAAGAAGAATTTTAATTTTCTATTCGGAGTTTTATATATATATACGTTCTTTTGTTTATATATTTAATATGCTTTGTTGTAAATTTGGTAATAAAATAAAAAAAAGAAATGTGTTTTTTATTTCTATAACTATCGATATCACTCATCGACTGCAGTAATGCACAGGACTACGTGTGGGCGTGGCCTGCCCATAAGGCCCGTAAGTGGGAAAGAGAGCGAAACACTCGAATGACTTATGACCGAGTCTGCAGCGAGATTTTAACTATACGATAGTTAAACTTCCTATTCAGTATTAGGCATTAAAAAATGCCTACAGAGCTTTTTGGCAGTGTTTCTCAGTAGTTGCCAGTCATTCACTGCACGGTAGGACAAGAAATTGGAATATTTTTATGTAGACTCGCGTCTTAAAAAAAATTAAGCATAATTTGATTTTGATTAGGTTTTATATGTTCTAAGAAAAACGGAATCCGCTGTTCTCGAGTCCATATTTTATCACTGCGTTGGCTTTTTAAATATGTACATTATTTTAAAACAACCACGATCTTTATAAAAAAATATCATCATCTTAATACCTTTTTTTGCTGACAGTCCAAACTGTCATTAAAAGTACAAGCCATCATTTTTTATTTGTTTCTTTATTGGAGCGGATTATGAGATGATATAGGCATGGCAGTGCGCTCAGCCAAGTCCATATAAAAAATGTGACAAACATAGGTGCTAGATTTCATAAATTTTATTTGTGAGAGAATAAGTAACGTCTGGGAATCATATTTTGATTTAATTCAATTCAATCAAATGGAGCCTAGGTAATAGCAATATGTGTTAATTCAACAGAGCCAGAGGGAGGCCCCGGTCTAACACGAGCAACAGCAATAATATACAACATCTAATGCCCATAGGTAAGTCAGTGCACCAACTAAGTAGGTATCACAAAACTTAAAAATATAGCAGGCTGTTGATATCGAATGCACGGTAGTATGCTGAGCCAAGTCCATTATTAATAACATCTCAGTAACATGACAGTTACTGAAAAATTGCCGAAAACTTTTTTCATTTATAGCTGAATGAAAAAGTTTTTGACAATTTCATTGGATATGCCGGTTTCCTCACGATGTTTTCTTACTGATTTATGTATGTTCTTAGGTGAGGTCCCGAGTGTAGTGGGTCTCATGGAAGGCGTCAGTAACCGTGGGCCAGCACGTCGGTGGGAACAGAAGCAGGTGCAGATAAAAACTATGGAGGGGGAGTTCTCTGTCACCATGTGGGCTACTGGAGAGGATGATGGTTAGTTACCATTTAACTTTTAAAAGCCCGTGTCAGAAAAATCTCTTTTTAAGCTAATGCATAGCTTCTATCGCGGGCCTTGAGCGTGGAGACCGAATCCAGAAATTTCGTAACGAAAATAACCTAACCCCCCCACTCCGACCGGCACAACCGTGATACTTTTAATAGCAGAACTTTTAATGACTTTTTGAAATATCACGCTTGTCTTAGTTCAGCAACTCGCCTCTAGGTGGCATTGGTTGTATTGTTGTTTGTAATTTGTTTTCTTATCGGTCACCACGCTCAAAAAGTGTAACTTGAATTAATATCAAAGAAAAAAAAACAAAGGAAATGAAAATCCTGCATAGATAAAATTAAGAAATAATTATAATTACACGCTTTACCGCGGCAGTCTCCGAGTGCCACACGTCTTTTTTTCTTTGCTACCTTTCTGTTTACTATAGGTATATTTTATTGAGTCGAGCGAAAATTGATATCTAGGTAAGCGGTGAAAACGTTAAGCAATAATTTTGTATTCCACTAGCAGTGGAGTTGTGCCCGATGAGCGGGGCAATAGGCTCGTCTCCTATTTATTACCTATGGAACTTAAACAGTTGAAATGTGAAAGATTTTTACCTCTGCTTACCTTCCGGTAATACAAACGTGGATCGCTACTTTAATAGGGTATCTGGGCCCTTTTTAAACCCTATCTACGGCAAAAACATTTAGATATAACGCATTAAAGTCATCGAGTGGGAGTGTGGTACGTTTTACATCTTTATAAAACTTACCTAAGTGTGACGTCATTCGAGATTTCGCTTGGAGGTATCGCCGTAATTTTTACAAATAAAAAAATACGTGTGCAACGTTTTTGATGTCATCTATCTGACGGACAAAACAAAAAAAATGGTCGTGATCCACATTAATTGTGAAATCATCATTATCTGACAAGCTTAGCACACTTCAACCCCTTTTTTAGTGTCCCACTGCTGGGCACGGGAGTTTAGATTTAGCGGGTTGGTGGATATCACATGTTCTCGAATGATTAGTTCACGTTTTCCTTCACCGATATTGAGTAGAGGCGATGTTTGAATTCACACAAAGATGTGTGGGCAGTGTGGGCACGACCA
The DNA here is from genome assembly GCA_936450015.1 of Meganola albula. Taxonomy (NCBI): domain Eukaryota; kingdom Metazoa; phylum Arthropoda; class Insecta; order Lepidoptera; family Nolidae; genus Meganola; species Meganola albula. The sequence goes on from OW388171.1 coordinate 4,400,488, forward strand.
GGATTCGAACCCGCGGCCTTATTTTGTGGTCCGTACCGCTGCTGCGCCACTGCTACTCTGCAAGCTTAGTATATTAACGTAAAATAGACATATTTCCAGATGACGCATCCAACCCGGAACCAGATCCTGACTACACAGAGTATATGACTGGAAAGAAGAACATATTAGGAAGTGACAATATGCCAGGTAATATCTTTTTTTATAAAAAAATATGCAATATACTGGTACATGATTTTTGTTAATATCACGGATATATAGAACGTTGCGTGCTACTAAGAACGCCCGCTGAAATTTCGCGTCGCGCAACCCTAATCAGCTGTTTTTCTGAACTCTCTTTGACCTAATAAAAGATGCGACAGATGAATGACAATTGGCGGTCTCTTCACAAGTTAGGGTTGTCAAAGAAAATACACTCAAAAATAATATTTTCATTTTACATCGGGTATTCATTGTTTTTATAATTGGTTCATTAAAATTTTAAGATCCCAATACTATTACTTAAGTATCAAGTAACGCAGAATTTAACGCATTATATAGCCTTTCTGGATACCACTACGCAAAATAGGCGCATTACAGACGTCGAGTTGCGGAAATCCAAGCCCGCTACAATCTACAATCTAGCCTTTCTGGTTCACTCTGTATGATCTTTGCTCGAGTTACAATTAGCATTTAATGTCACAGCTAAAAAAATTACAATTTAATTAATCTAGGGTATGTGATGTATGTATGCAAGGCAGAATGAGAGTTTAAATTGAACTAATTAATCCCGAGTTTCCAAATTCTGCATTTATTTATTTCACCCAAGAATTTCGTACAAATGGGCCTAAGAAGATATGTTTTTCTAGGTTTAGATTTATCGGACCCCAAACAGTTAGCTGAGTTTGCCAGACCGGGACACAAAATAAGACTAAAGAAACCCATGCCAGAGACCTCAGACAGGACTATAGGTATGTTATTTTAGTACATATTACCCGAAGGTATAGGCAGAGGTGAATATATCATCTACGTTTTACCAACTATGCTAAGTTCAAGAGCCTATTGCCGTTCTTCTTGCACAAATCCCAACATCGAGGTGCTAGAAGGATTTTAATGTGAATATATTAAAAGTATTCTTGCTCGACTCCAGAATCGTGGCAATTCAATCGACAACCGCCATTTTTTGCGAGAATCGGGGTGGAGTAGTGCTGTGGCAGCAATGCTGTGTGCTGCTGAAATCGCATTCATACCTTTTACTCGTTTAGAATTAAGGGTCGGCTCATATCTGACGGAGCAGCGGCCTCGCCTCGCGGATCGTGACCACACATCTTTATGTGAATTGTTTCATCCCACTGGGAAATTTTGGTGAAAGAAAACATTGTGTCCAGCATGTCTAAGAACTTATTTTCGAGGACTTGTTACATCCATAACTTGCCAGCATCCGGTAGTTGGCCAGCGTATGTGGATTAAGGCTTAAACTCTCAATTGTTAAGATGAATGAAGACCCGTACCCAGCAGGGGGACGCTAGAATGCGTTTTAGTGAACATATCTAACGGAAAATACGTCAAAAGTGTCATCTATTAAATCGAATTGTATGCTGGTTGTATTAAGGTGTCATCGGTTGCGTGAACGATTCAATACTTTGCTATATATTTGTTTGTTCTAGCGTTATCTCAATGTTGATACGCAACGTATTTTCCGTCAGATGTGAACCGACCCTTGGGAGGTATATGCTTATTGTATTGAGCTAATCTGTTGTATGTTTACAGCATGTCCACACAAAGGTTGCACAAAGATGTTTAGAGACAACTCTGCGATGAGGAAACACCTTCACACGCACGGGCCTAGGGTACACGTTTGTGCTGAATGTGGTAAGTTGGATGATAATTATAATATACACACAGCGCCATCTAGTCCCAAATTAAGAAATTACTACTAAGAACTGATGCACTAATTCTACTTTTTTTTAAATGCGTAAATAATATAGATAAATTACACCCAGACACAACAAATATGCATGTTATTCACACAAAGATTCGACTACAACTTACTTGATGTTAAGCAATGATGTGTCTACGATGGAACGCGCCAGCACAATGTACCACCGATTCACTCGTGGTTACGAATGACTTTCGGTGACAAGATGGCAGTGTAACGAGACTCCTTAAGGTCGAAACCATAAAGGACCAACAATTTCAACCCACCTCATAAATGGTGTCACCAGACATCGCATCGTTAGGAACACTGCAAGGCCAAGAAGAAAGAAAGAAGAAGAAAAAATAATGAGTCAATTATATACATTACATAGCGTGGACGACCTCGGTAGTCGGGCGGTGTAAGCCGTCCGATTAGGGTATTCTGTGCCCGGTCGCGGGTTCGATTCCCGCCCCGGACAATATTTGTGTAACAACAAAAATTTGTTTCGGTATCTGGTTGGTTGAGGGACTACCCTCCGTGCCTCGGAGAGCAACGTTAAGCCGTCGGTCCCGGTTGTCATTTAACACATCTATAACAATCGTTACATGTAGTCAGAAGCCAATATAATCTGACACCTGGTCTAACCATTTCGGCTACTGGTTCCCTATGGGTTTCGAGGTCTGATGGCAGTCGCTCGTATAATTCTGGTAGCTAGCCGCATCAGGTTAGACTGGGAGCCGACCCCAATAGAAATGGGAAAAAGGCAAGGGGAATGATAAACATAGCGTGGGCGACTCTAGGTAATAAATAATTTTGTTCCAGGTAAAGCATTTGTAGAGAGTTCAAAGTTAAAACGTCATCAATTAGTCCACACTGGTGAGAAACCATTTCAATGCACCTTCGAGGGATGCGGGAAGAGGTTCTCATTAGATTTTAATTTAAGGTACATTCAATATGCGTATTTTAGCATTAACACTTTAAAAAATGCTATTAACACGTTAACTGTCATGTCAGGCACCGCTTGAGAGACATGGTATCTTCTCTTTAACTTCTTTTATGAGACACAAAATTGCATGCTTGTATATTTTATTGATTCGATAAAAATTGAGTACAAATGACACAGGCATGGCAATTAATGACAATTTTAAATTTTTTTTTGTCAATTCTAACACTCAGTCCCCTAATTTTGCACTTCTATGGACGATGGTGACTCTGCTCCTACAAAGCTGAGCATTCTGCACCTTTTCTTTTCAATTATTTACTAATTTTGTATCGTTTTGTTATATTGACAGAACGCACGTCAGAATTCACACCGGCGATCGTCCGTACGTGTGTCCGTTTGACGGGTGCAACAAGAAGTTCGCGCAGAGTACCAATCTCAAGTCACATATACTAACACACGCGAAAGCTAAGTAAGTATCAACCCTTACTAGTTGTATATCAGTTACGGCGGTCAAAATAAGCTGTTTAGTCGCAATCTCAGGAGGCATAGTGAAAGAAATGTGTGCGTCACACACATCTGCTCTCCATTCTCTTTATGGTGGCATGGGCTAGCGTGGGGCTTCCCAAACTTATTTTGCTGGCCCCCGCTCCCCCTTTATAGTTCTAGCGTAGTACAAATTATTAGAAAAAAACCAATAAGTTTTATATTTTCTATTAGAAAATAATAATTTAGTAAAATGTTGCCAGCTATAGCGACTGCCCTTAGAAGCGAAATCTGTGAACTCACGAGCACACAGCACACGGCCGGTGCGCATGCGCACGTCACGAGTATGTCGGTGACGATAAGATTTTCCCTTGCACAACGCGACTAAAGAAGGTTTCAATTCAAAAACTCAAAACGGGGCTCAAGTTTTGAAATTACCACTCTTTTGCTACATACATTTTTAATCGCCTCACTTCAATAATGTGGCTACGCACAGTTAGGGTAGGTTAGGTTGGGGTAGCTCTTTTTTATTTCGTGTGAAACCTTTTATAGGTCCCACTGCATCAAGGCGTGACACGCAGGTATGTGAAACTCCAAAGAATTTTACTCATCAAAACCCTTCCCGTGTTCCTCTGCGAAACTAGTACCCGCTGTTTCACTTTCTCACTGACCGAACAACTCCAAAATTAATACAACACTTAGGTGTAGCCACGATTTATGGCCACAATTTCAAAATGGCAATCGATGTGGCATATGCCTGTAGGCAATAGCGACATCAGACAAGCTTCATGTAATAGTAATTGAGGCTGATGAAACACAACATCGCTGCAGCCTCAACTTCCATCTTTAAGTCTGGTTCATTGGCATATTTAGGCAAACTCGTGACCACATTACTTCGTGGTAATTATGGTAATAACTTATCTGACCCGTCGGGTGTTCGGCCAGCGATATCCACTGGCCACACACCCGACCAGTGCAAGAATATGAGCGCCGGCTTAACGTGGGCGTTAAACTACCCATGTGACTTGGGGACCACGTTACACTGACTCAGACGAGTTCTCAAAAATATAGATAATTCTTAACACTGATCGTATTAATATTGGTCCAGAACATACAGAAGAATCGTAATAAAGAAGGAATACAGAAAGAAGATATAAGAAGAAATGAAGCTGCAGTACGGTTGTGGGTGTCTCCTGGCTTTAAAAGTTGACAGTTGTTTAAGCCAGGAGACATCTACTACTGACTGTAGCATTCTCTACGAGAACAGCCTGAGAAGAGAAGAGAGCATCGTGACAAGAAGAGAGAAGAAACAAATGATTAATTCAATAAACATGTGTAATAAATGCTCGATTCCGATATAAAAACGACCCGTTTTAGGAAATGAAATGAAAATATTCCTTATATTTTCGAGAGACTATTATATAAAATTGATCAAAATCTTTTCCTACCGTGCAGCGAAAGACGTACTGAGAAACATTGAAAAATTCAGTAGGCTTTCTCTTTTTTTTAATGAAGTACTTATATCTATATATATAAAAATCAATGCCACTTTTCGTTGTAATTTTATAACTCAAAAACGGGCTTACCTATTCAAACCAAATGTTTAGGCATTGTTCGGACTATTTAGTAGATGGTTTATGTGAAGTTTGCACAAAATCGGTTGAGCGGTTCTTTATTTGTCACATTTTTTGTAAATTATTGAGTGAGCTTAAGTTACCCGGGCGATGCTGGGGCGGACCGCTAATCTGATATATTTTATTCAGTGTTTTTTATTAGAGCGATCTAATTCTATGCGTTTTTATAATTCAGAAACAAATAGTAGCATTTTCTAACAACCTAAAGACACAACTATTTATTAAAAATCTTGTGAAGCCCTGTGTCGTCTCTTTAGTAGTAGATTGGTGACGGATGGTTTCGGTTATGACTGAATGTTGATATAAGAACCGCGCATCGCGCATCGTAATATTGATGGAATTTTCATGTCAGTTACATGTTTGTACCCCTGTCGAAAACAATCTTAAACGAGTGACTTTGAATGCGTTTTTTTAGACTGCAAATGATAGTGAAATGTACATAAAAATGCTTGCCCTTCAATCTATATTTTGTTTTATGGAAATACATAAACTAATAACCCAGTACCTATATCAGTCAATGAAAATAGAAAGTATACTATTTCAATACTGTTTAGCACTTATGTCAAAAGAAGTTGTGTAACAAGAAATCCCAGTGTTTTTGAATAAAGATATATTTTTTTACTTGCATGCCTATTATTTAACGTAATGATGGCAGTCAATAAGCAGAGTTCCTTGAAAATACAACGTGGAACGCATTCCATTATTTTTATCAATAAAAATATTATGACAATCTGTCTTATTAATTTTACTATAATAATAATATTTTCACATACTCACGTCTAGTGCACGTACTGATATACTACTAATTACAATTACACCCAAACAACAAACAATCACGCTCATCACAAAGATTTGCTCTGGGTGGAAATCGAACTCCCGGCCTCCGGATTAACAGTCACTAACCACTACGCCTACACGCCAATTAAATAAATAATATAAACAGTGGAACAAACACAGTTTTTCCATCAACATCAACAGTGGGATACGCCTACTCATTTTACTCTTTATTTTCAGATCAAGAAACTCCTTATCACGTAACGGTAACAATAATTCCTACGAATCAGCAAGAACTACACCACAATACGTACAATTAGAAATATCTCCGGACGATTCGAATCCACAACTTATATTTTACACGCACGAGTGAAGCAAACCTTGCAAGACTTAGCAAGACTTGTGTTAGTGTGAGTTGGACTTACAAAGACTTGTTAGTGAACAGTGCAAGACTGCCGGTTAAGACTTTGGATCAGGTGTTCCAGTTCTATTTACTTTGGACAAGCCAGAGGTCTTCTCTTATGTTTAAAATGTATATTATGACAACATCTATGTTGTTTTACTAACAAAAATTGTGTTAGCACTTTGCCTTTTAGTTTGATTATTGGTTAGATTAAAATCAAATGTGTTTTCTAACGTTTTTTAAATATAGAAATGAAGTTAATTATGCGATTGCAGAATTGCAATGATAAAAAAATACAATGTAGTTCATGTGTAATGGTATATCACTTGTAAAGAGTTACAGAGTTGCTCTGTAGTGTGATGTCCCAACTTTGACATTTAACACGGGAAGTGTTGTACGCAACTTTTATGCCAAGTTTTTGGGGGAGGCGTGAGGCCTTCGTGTAAAAGTTGAAGCGTCTTTACAAATTCACACGTAAATAAAAATTACACACAAACCCATAAAATGAACATTTTGTGTATATAAACTGTTCATGTCTGTCGGCAGAGGGGAACGCGTGCGCATAACAGTTCCAATGTTAAATGATTTAAGTGTCCCAATTTGTTTAATTTCATCAAAATCGAATGTCTTGTAATGGCTAGTCACAGCTTAGTGATTTAGTTTTAAGTTAAATCATTTTTAAGTTACACTATCAATTCTATAATGTACTATTTATTATTGTGAGACTATAAAAAAAAATAAAAAATATATATTAACTTGTCTAATAGGACCTATGGTCGTTCAAAACGAGCGCATACTTGATGAAGGCGTCTTTTGACGGACATAAAGCTGATTTCAAATCAGTTTTTGTAAGCCGTAACGTTTATTAGACGTTTTTTTTACTTGGCGTCCGCTAATGAAATTATATAATAATATTTAGGGAAGTGCAATGGATAAAATGAAACAAAATAATACATACATGTTCTTTGTCGCAAAAATACGACGAGTGGTAGGTGCGAGGAAATAATTGTCGCATAAAGGCGATACGAGCTGTTCAAACGCTAACCCGTTGTCCTAGATAAGCGAGAAACGTAGTACAGCGCGGGGTGGTTTCATCATCAGCGTATTTTAGTCCACATCTGGACGTAGCCCTCTTCTAAAGCACGCCACTGAGCACGATCCGCGGTTTTTCCCATCCAGTTCTTGCCGACCGCTTGCTGAGATCGTCACTCCACCTAGTCTGAGTGCAGGGTGTTTTATAATACAGATATTGCCAATACCAGTGCTAGTTTCCATGCATTCAAACGATTTTGCCACGCGTGAACGGCTGGACCGATTTCGCTAATTCTTTTTTTTAAATATTCCTTTAAGTACGAGGATGGTTCTTATGCAGAGAAAAATTAAAAAAAAAACCGGTCAAGTGCGAGTCGGACTCGCGCACCGAGGGTTCCGTACAAACCTGCAAGGTTTACAAAGTTCGTTCATTACGACAATCGAGTCATAACTATGGTATTTTTATTATATTTTGTATATTATATTATAAATATATATTTTGTAATGTAACTAAAAATGATTCCCTTGCGAGTACTTGCGAGTTTCAAAATATGCAGCTTAAATTGCTGTTTCTTTTGATTGCATTGACATAGAAGTTTGATTTTGTTACAGCTTAAAGGTATTATAGACCTGAGTATTTGGTATGAATTTCAATTTAATACCTCTACGCGTTTATGAGGAAATGGGTAGTAAGTTTAAGATTATTAAAAAAAAATATATTATGTGATGTAACTAAAAATTTATGGTTTTCGTAATTTTTCCTTTATATATGCTATAAGACGTTGCTTCGTACCAAATTTCAAGATTCTGAGTTCACGGGAAGCACCCTGTAGGTTTTGATTCCCTTCCAAGTGTCGAAAATTTGCGGCATAAACGGCTGTATCTTTTGATTGCGTTGGCTTAGAAGTTTGATTTTTTCACAGCTTCAAGGGACAGTAGACCTGAGTAATTGATATAAATTTCAGCTTCATACCTCCACGCCTTCCTGAGAAAAAGGGTCTTGACAGACGGACGGACAGACGGACAACAAAGTGATCCTATAAGGGTTCCGTTTTTTCCTTTTGAGGTACGGAACCCTAAAAAGAAAATTTAGGAGAACACAAATCTTTTATCTTCTCGTATTTTAGTTAACCTTCAGATGTATTATAAGTTTTTATGAATAAGGAGATAGTCTACGCTTACGTTTCTGCGCTGATCCATAGGTTCTTTATAAATAGCTAAGCTGGGGCTACCATTAAAATTATATATTATAGTGCTTCTATGTTTTCAATGTAACTCTGAAAATTAGATTGTCAATGTATTTGTACGTAAATATAAATTTCCATGCCCGTTTCTCAGGTTTAGAGGTAATTGAACGGAACCATATAACTTCCCAAATCATCAAAGGTGCCGCTAACTTCCGGGAGTACTAGTGACGGGATTGTAGTAGTAGTTGAGTTAGTCCCATTAAAACATTCTAAGTTTAAACTCAACGACAAAATTCTGGTTTTCCGAAGTACGTCGAAAAAAAGGAGCACATCTATCTTACAAATAAATTTCTACCAAATGTCTTTCAAAATTTTTATACATATCTTCGTTTTAGAAAGGGCGGGCGAGTAATTTTGATGTAACTTGGGTAACACTTCATTGAGGCAAGAAAGCAAAATTATTTTCAAATATGTCCCAGTGTTTGCATCAATGGATGAGTGAGGCAAATCTCATTTATTCTGTTTTACATCTTCTTATGTGTCTCACTGTTTCCAAAATGAGAATAGCGGACTTTTCAGATATTTTTTATTATTGAAGATAGTGGGACAATTTATCCAAGTATTTCTATGAATAAAATTAATGGGAAAAAAGGACTTAGTTTTTCAATAATTCCCATTAGTGGGTCACACCCAACTCCTCAATGGAATGTCACCTAATAGCCCTTGTTAAATATAAGTTGTCACATTTTGTAAATTTTGTACCATATAAATGCCAAAAATACTGTAAATTATGTTTAAAGGAGAAGTCATATCTACAGGTTTTGTTTCATATATTTGCGCGTAAGGCTACATATCCACCAAAGCGTAAATCATCTTTTGGGTTTACGGTTGTTTTCAATATTCGATCTTTTTGTGGATTTGGGTACTTGTGTACGTCAAAATTCTATCTCCAGTGAAAAATCCACGTGTAGATAGGATATTAATATATAACCGTCCAAGAAAGGCTGTAGGAAAGAAAAGAAAGAAAATGTTTGCACATTTTAATATCTTTATGGAGAAGCATAACAGTGCTCATCTTGATACAATTTTTTCTCAGCAAAACTGAGGGAGGGGTCTAGAAAAGAAAAGTGTTGGCCATTTTCATGGAAAACTACAAGGATTTTATTTGGCTTCGGAAACCTAGTTATGTGATATTTCAGTACTAAACGCTAGAGTGAAAATGCTGCCTTACGGCACAGAAATGTTCCAACAGTTGTTAAAATACGAATTCTCCTTCATAGTATGCATGCAAGTTTAACTTTTGTATAATACTTTCTATAGAAGTTGCAAGTTATAGTTTACTACTATTTAGTCAGCTAGTTAAATCTGAACTACTGCCAAAATTAGGTTTGTTTTAATAAATTTTGCGTGCATACTTTAGTATCGACTAGGGTGTAAAAAATGGTGTGGTTATAAAGGTATGTTTCTATTGACGCGGAGACTAATTGAGCGGGTTAGACCAAACAGATCAATTGAAATAATTTTAGATGTATATTTTAATAAACTTGATTGAATAATAATAAAGTAAAAGTCTGGTATTGTTTTTAATGTCAAACAAGTCGGCTGAAAATGTTTTGGGTAAATAAATATCACATCAAATAGAACAAGAGCGCGTTTCCAGTACCTAGACCAAATAGCCAATGGAAACTTCTCTAAAGCGTGCAGACCAGAGTAATGAGCTTTAGGTATTGTTATCTGTGCTGTGATTGGTCAATTTTATGTCGTGTATTCCCTCCGTTTATCCCCGCTGCGATAGAAACGCACCTTAATGGTTACAGTATTTCTTCGCTTCAGTTGATACAGGGCCTTAGCGTAGATTTAAGTTACTATTTTAAGATAGAAAATACAGTTGGATACTACATTTACAGTGATTATAAAGATCGTCTTATTCAAACCAATTGCGTCTAAGGAGTGCGCTTGCGTTGCGAAGTGTGGATGACATTTTGAACGTCGTACGTATTTAAAGATGGTATTTATTCATTTCAAGCAACTAGGTCCATAGAAGCTACATAAAAACCTAAATAACATAAGTACATATTAATATGTATTAACTATTTAACACGAAGAGACGGCGCGGTATCGTGTTGCGCTGTGTGGTATGCGTAGATTACCACTAAAGCTCTGCTAGGTGACACTCTTCGGCCAAACATCTTGATTGAGGAAGGTTAACTCTACTCTCTAATCTATTCTATCTAACAAATTTATTCTTTATATAATTCCACATTTGGTTTGGAATTTTGTTACATAAATAAAGAATATTAAGTATTATAAGAATAATCCAACGAATCCAATTAATATTAGTCCACAAAATGTCCGCCGTTATGAAAATCTTAGATATTCACTGTAATGTAGCTATCTAAATTAAGATATTCTAAATAAAATGACTGATGTGATTGTATATAGATTATTTTCATGATAGGGGCAGGGTTGTTGTATGCTTTTAAAACATTGAACGTGTTCTTAGGGCGCTAACTAACGAGCCACAAATCACTATGGCGATAGCGACTTCCGCACAAAATTTTTTAGTATAGGTTTTGAAAGCAACTGTTTTTTATCATAAAAAAATACTAGAAACTTTGCAAATGTATTCCTTTCAGCGAGTCTACAAAACTTTGTTTTACAACATTTATTAAAACCTAGCTTCTTTGCGACGCCCGCGCGTTTGTCGGTTGTCGCGATAAACTATTAACCTCTTTTTGCGCAGTCGGATTAAAACTATTCTATGTCCTTCCCCGGATCTCAAAAAATCTCCATACCAAATTTTATCTAAATCGGTTGCTTAGTTTTGGCGTGAAAGCGCGACAGACAGATAGATGGAGACTTCCGCATTTAAAATTATGGGAAGGAATTAGTAAGGATGTTGCGTTATCAAGTAAGCGAGATACTTTTATATTTAAGCTATCTGAAACATCGCATTATAGAATTTGTCGAATACTATGTATGACCGCTTGATAATATTAATAATTGTTAACTAAAAACGAACAAAAGAAAATAGTAAGCAAGTAGCAAAATGAATGTAATGTTCTTTTTCAGTAAATGCACTTCAGTCAATATGGCTAACAATATTTAATTTTACTACCTATGTGTCCAATGAATTAAACAGTCAGTCACATCGCGAGTTAGAGCTATACTGTACACAGTGATTAGTGGCACGTTTGCAGAGGTCCTAGATCATACATTGTCCACAGGTAAAGTATGAACTGCGCCTCTGTTATATTTGTGGGCAGGAAATGATAACGCTTTAAAATGAATTTTAAATGAATACAGCAACTCTACTAAGCGAGTGAGGTCTCTATAGGATGAGAAACAAATACATTGTAAATATTTATATATAAATAATGTGTTTTATTTTTTCTTGAATACAATTATCCTGATTGTATATGTAAGCCCGGTTAAAAAAACCATATTTTGTCTTTCGGTTCAAAACTGTTGGGTGTTGTGACTGTGTTTCTTAATTATTAACATTTTCTTGTTTTTACTGAGGTAAGGATGTAACTGAGTACAGTCACGAGCATAAATATCTTACTACAGGCACTTGCTGACAGAAACGCATTAAGTAAGTCGTAAGTAAACGTCACATATTTTTGGCACTCCATTACTTTGGAGGTCAAATTATGTTGGAACTAATATGGGCACATATTTTTGCTTTGCGATGTTGTCACTTTAGTATGATGCCTGTTCGATACAATATGATCGAACACCGATTTGCTGATCTAACGAATCAGCGGTTTTACTTAGTCGCACGATACATAATCCGACTGCAAACCAGGCGCTTTCATTTTAGCTTCATTCTAACCATTCCCATCTCTAGCATTTAGTTACTTTTAGCAATAAACTTACAGTTCTACCTATCCAAGTCTATTTAATAGTCTCCATCAGCAGTGCCATAACCCTACAGTAGGTCACGTTTCCTTCAATGCCTATAAACGATAAAATATTTTTGGAACAATATCGGCACATGTTTTTGCTTTGGGCAGTTGATACTTTATTATATGATGCCTATGAATAATCAGATATTTTTGTTGCATTTGTGCAGGCAGACATTATTGAACTCGTTCCTGGGTCAGATATAATTTTTTGATTTGATGTGCCCATTGAACGATATTTACGCTCGTGACTGTACCAATAAACTGTTTATAGAGTTTTTAAATGTGTGATATATTGTTATACATGTTAATGTTTCTCTGTTCCACAGCCTTGCACCACAGCAATGGCCAGGCTGTCCAACACATTCATCCGAGTATATAAATAAAGTGATCTGACAATCTCACACATCCAACTTTACACTCAATAAAATAAAATAGTAAGTTATGTTTATTCAGATAATAGATAATAACGATTTAACATGTCAAAGTAGGGTTCCATAAAACTGGTTTGACGGGCCGGTGGCGTGGTCGGTAAGATACTTGCTTTTCAAGCCGCAGGTCGTGGGTTCGATTCCCACCTGAGACAAACATTTGTTTAAATATGTCTGTTTGCCTTGTGTCTGGGTGTAATTATCTATATTTAAGTATATATTTACAAAAGAAAAGTATAATATGTAGTATATCACCAGTTATCTGGTTTCCATAATACAAGCTCTGCTTAGTTTGGGATCAGATGACCGTGAGAAAAAATAAATGTGATGATGCCAATCCAACTGATTTCGGTTCAGACGACCGCTTTATCTCTTAATTTGACGGTGGTGTGCTCTTGTGTAACTAATGTAACCGGTCTTTTCATGGAAGGGGGGATTTGAGCACACCGCCTTACAATTATAGTTTATAGCCGCCGGTGGTCGGGCTTTCAGCTCGCATATATAGACTATATCTATCATATTAGCCTGAACTAATGACTACAGTTTATGTATATAAAATGTATAAAACTTTAAAACTAGTGTGCAAATTTTGATTTGCGAATTTTTGGTGGGTCTGTATCAGTAATAGAGCATATTTACATTGATCGTTCATTAAGATTTTATTTGTACGTTCATGAAGTGTAAACAGACTGAAACGTAAGGATATACAATCTAAAATAAACCGCGATAAAATTCTTTATACGGGGCGAAATTTCTATCACTGTCCAAATTTTTTCTGCGCATTAGGTATCATTAAGAAACACGAACAAGCGAATGACCGTTGAACAGTGTGGGGAGAGCTGGAGGGGCGCGGGCGGGGCACACAACCACCAATCGTAGCGGCGCTGCTCGCTCAGTCGCCGCCCGCGCACGCCGTTTAGTGGTAGGTATTTCAATGTGTGATATTCGCGTAAATTTAAAAAAATACAACGTTTTTATTATTATTATTTTTACATAAAATCAGAAAACTATGCACGATCTATTTGAAATAAGATCGATAAAAGCGTGCAGGGTGAAATTAGCAGCCAGTGTGGGTCACTGACCGCACAGTTGATACGGCGGCCAGAGGGCGACCGTACCCTTAGTATCAATCATAAGCATCTTTCGTTACTGATTACTTCATTTTTTAATACTAAGGCACATCAAAATAAAATACGGGTTTATTAAAATTTGTTTAAGTTTGCTTTCTCGATGTTCACGCACTAGTTAAAAATGTAGGTATCCTGTGTTTTGTAAGAATGTAAATATAAGCGCCTAGACTAGATCTTTATTTTGCTGCGCCCTAACAGGGTGCATGTTGTGTTTTTACTTACCCATAACATCTGTTGTATTTTATATAGAAATGATAATAATTATATGATATTTGTGTTGGAATAAACTCATGGCTAACAGGCTCCCCGCCCATGTGCAATGGTGATTACCTTACCATTGCACATGGGCGGGGAACGTGTTGATATAGCATATCAGAAAGAAGAATCTTAGTAAAGAAAAAGTACAGAAAGAAGAAGGATGAAATATAAAGCTATCATTCGGTTGTGGGTGCCTCCTGGCTTTCAATGTAGACAGTTGTGTAAGCCAGGAGACATCTACTACTGACTGTAGTTTTTTTCTACGAGAACAGCCTAAGAAGAGAACCATGCAAGAAGAAGAATGGAGAAGATATAAACAGTTAATTCTTTAGTCTATGATGCAAGTAACCTAAGTATGTAACTGAGTAAATAGTTTTTAATGTACGAAATTAAATGCCACATAGGTATACTGTGAATGAAATGCCCCAATATAGCGTAACAGATGGAAGAATCAGAAAGAAGATAGAAGAAAGAAGAATAAAGCTACCGTCCGGTCGTGGGTGTCTCCTGGCTTTAAAAGTTGACATTTGTTTAAGCCAGGAGACATCTACTACTGACTGTAGCACCATCTACGAGGACAGCCGGAGAATAGAAGAAAACTACGAGATATGCGATACTGCTAATGTAAAGGTTTCTAATTGTATATTTCTTTTATTAAATGAATAATGTGACCTCCTTAGGTTAAGACCCCATGGGTATGCTGCAATTAAGTCTCTAAGATTCTTCTGCGGGCCGATCTGTTAGCTTGTAACAGACTGACCTACAGGAGAATATTAGAAGAAAAAGGAGTACAGTAAGAAGATAAAAGAAGAAAGAAGAAGAATAAGCTACCGTACGGTTTTGGGTACCTCCTGGCTTTAAAATTTGACAATTGTTTAAGCCAGGAGACATCTACTACTGACTGTAGCATTGTCTACGAGAACAGCCTGAGAAGAGAAGAGAACAAAGTGAGAAGAAGGAAGAAGAAATAAATTGTTAATTCTTTAGTCTATGATGCACTATTATTTGCCAAAATTGTTCGTATTAAAAAAATTGTGGACCTTGATTTGAGATTGCCAATATTATTTCATTTCTAGCTTTCCGCCCGCTCGTATATTGGTTCTCGTTCCGCTATTTTAAATCTGTAATATCTTCGGAAATATCAATTTCAATTAAAATAAAGTGAAAAGGGCCATATTAATCTATATCAAATAGACAATGTATTTAAGGTACTTAATTAGATAAGGATTAATGCAAAATTGCTTAAAATCGCTTCGTAAATAAGCCATTACTTTTAGTTGAAAGTAAAAGTAAAAAAAATGGTTATTGTAGGTTATCCCTAAGAGATAGACATATACCATCGCGGACCTTTTAAGATGTGCAATACTGTAGTACATTATTTTGATATATCTCGTAGGGTTTAGCCAGCGTTTTCTATGAAAGCACAAAATTGCGTTAATTTACGACATCGCATCAGAAATATCTAAAATTATCAGTGTTTTTCTACTATATTATGCATGTATTATATACATAAACCTTTCTCTCGAATCACTGTATATGATAAAAAACCGCATGAAAATCGGTTGAATATTTTTAAAGATTTTAGCATACATAGCGATATAAGGGACAGGAAAGTGACTTTGTTATATATACTATGTACAAACAATGCGCACCATAACTCATGTAGGAGTACCTACTTACGTGTGATTGTTAAGAAAATATTAAATTATAGGTATCTAAAATCTAATCCCGATTTTTTTCTATAGAATTATTTTTGCTTTATTAACATTTTTCAGCAGCGTGATGGAGGCGGCAAATATCCAAACGGCGAAAACCCACGGTACGCCAATGTGTATACAACCCTAGTATGTTGCTGAGTAAATAGTTTTTAATGTACGAAATGCCTCAGGTTAAGACCCAAATATAGGTATGCTGCAAATGAAAGTCTAAGATTCTTCTGTGGGTCTGTCTGTTGGCGTATAACAGACAGACCAACGCGGCAACGGAAGAATCGTAGTCAAGTAGGAGAACAGAAACATGATAGAAGAAAGAAGAAGAATAAAGCTACCGTCCGGTCGTGGGTGTCTCCTGGCTTTAAAAGTTGACATTTGTTTAAGCCAGGAGACATCTACTACCGACTGTAGCACCATCTACGCGGACAGCCGGAGAAGAGAAGACAACAACGTGAGAGGAAGAGAGAAGAAATAAACAGTTATTTCTTTAGTCTATGACGCATTATTAATACCCGGTTCCTTAATATCAAACTTAAGCCTAAATTGTCCCTTCTTCTCCTTTTAATTATGGCCTCTGCAGAAATTATTCCGCAATTTTGCCAGTGTCAAGTTTAAATAAATAGGTATATAAGTTTTTAAAGAATAAATAATTCGTGGAGATTGTCAAAATTGTTTCATTTTTAGCTTTCAGCCCGCGCGTAGGTAATTTATCGGGTTAAACCATAACCTCTTTTTTGCAGTCTGATAAAAACTAAAATCGGTTCAATAGTTCTAACGTGAAAGCGCGACAGACAGTTACTTTTGCATTTATAATATTAGCGAAGGATTTACACCCTTAACTTTTTAAGGCGTGGCTCTGGCACCCGACTACGAAATTTTAAACCGTAAATACAAGGATGAAAATTTGATAAATTTTGTTTTTTCGACGACATGGCAAAACAATATGGACTAAAAGCAACCATTCTAACCCCTTGCCCACAAGGCTAGAATATTGACGTGACAACGTCTTATAAATTGGTTTGCCGGGTGACACTTCAAGAAACTGCGTTACGCTCCGCTCACGTTATGCGCTCACAATGAGAGCGAGTGAGAGGCACGCGTCCCTTCCACTCGGGCATGGTTAGCCCGCCTAAGAGCGAGAGAGACAGACATAAAAAGTGAAAGGCACGCGTCCCTTCCACTCGAGCACAGTTAGCCCGCCTAAGAGCGAGATTCTTTGTATAAATTAATGTTTTAAATATAATTCTTTGTATAAATAAATGTTTTAAATTGTTACTATTATTTCATCCTTCTTCCTACTATACGAATGAATATTCACATTAAAATTATTTTACCACTCAAAGTCGTTGTCACGTAAAACTTTCGCACGTATACCGACTTTACAGGCAACCAATTTTTTTTTTAATTCAAGTACCGATGCAGGTATCTCCCGGTGGTTGCGTCATCGTCACCACTTTAATTTAAAAAAATGCAGAATTTCTTGACACTCACAACTTCGTCCTTACATAACACAGACTTATATAACACAGATAAAATAACACTAATATAAATTTGAAAGTAACCATGTCTATCGGCCGCGCTTTCACGAGTTTCACGCCAACTCTACTAAACTGATTTGGATGCAATTTGGTATGGAGATAGTTTAGAAGACCCGGGGCCTTCCCCAGGTATGATAGTAAAAGTTTAGATATCATGTTTCATAGTAAATTTACTGCTTTAGGACCTTCACAATTCTTATTTCCTTACATTTTGATGAAATTTGGTATGGAGATTAGGGTGGATCGAAAAAAAAATTTTTTTTTTTCTTAGCATGGGGGTAGAATTTGTAGCTTATAAAAAAACAAAATTTTTCAAAAAAAAAAAAATTTTTTTTTCGCAACATTTAGAGGTAGCCCACTCGTTTTTTAATAAAATAATGGATCAAATGGACTTATTATAATTCTGGCTTTCAAAAAGGTGGAATGTCTTTTTGAAAGCCAAATGGAAATCAGAAGTAAAAAAAAAATTTTTCCGATTATTTTTGTAATTTTAGCGAAAAATAAAGAATTAAGCAGCCCTTTTTTCTGTATTGAAATAAAAGGTAAGTGAAAAAAAATCATATTCAATTATTTTTTCATGTTTTCCACGATTTTTGACAGAAAAACAATTTTTTTGCTAGAATAAGTCCATTTGATCCATTATTTTATTAAAAAACGAGTGGGCTATCTCTAAATGTTGCGAAAAAAATTTTTTTTTTTGAAAAATTTTCTTTTTTTATAAGCTACAAATTCTACCCCCATGCTAAGAAAAAAAAAATTTTTTTTTTCGATCCACCCTAATGGAGATTGTTTAAGACTGGTTGAAAATCAGCATCAGTGAACTTGAATTCTTGTCAACGTGTAAAGGAATAGAAAACGATACTTCTACAGACTGAGTGTACCTAATTGTAATTGTAGAGCGTTTGTATACGTATAATTATATATTAGACGACGGACCGGTTGCCTGGTCTGTAAGATACTTGCTTTTCACGCCAAAAGGTTGTAGGTTCGATTCCCATCCATGTCAGACATTTGTGTGATGAACATGTTTGTTTTCTACACATTTGCGAACGATCCAGAACGTGCCAATATCACTGCTAACTATTGTACGATGGTCTGCGATCCGAAGATGCAAGTGGAATTTTCAGATTTTGCATACAAAAATGTGTGCAGTGCGACATGTAAGAGTAGAAATTAATTATCCCGGAATTTCAAGTTTCTAAAAGTTGTTAGGTTATGTTTGAAACAAAGATTTGTCTTTTTATTTAGCGACTGGAAATATCTTAAGCATTAAAACCATAGTTTATTAGTAAATTTTAGAAATCTCTTGTTGTTTTCATCTTTTGCTAGTCTTTCGGTCTTTTATCGGATACACTTCGGATCCCCGTTCTTCAATCAGACAAGTTGAGGTACGGCTATGCGCCACCTTTATATGGTGGAAATTCCACGGGCACGCACAAAGCGCTTTGCTTCCACTTTTATTGTGCGAACTGCCAGGTTGTGGGATTCGTTGCCGGCACCTCTGTTTCCCGATAGCTATAATCTACCTGTCTTCAAGTCACGAGTGAATCGGTATTTATTAGGTAGGCGCGTTCCATCGTAGACTGCAACATTGCTTCACATCAGGCAAGTTGTGGTCAAGCCCAAACCTATTATAGAATAAAAATAAGGTGTCTGAAAGGTAGAAAAGGTGGGCCTTCAAAAAATATTGATGGGATAGAATAGTTGTGTAGGTATCTACTTGTACTTGTTATGGATATAATAATTATTTTTAAAGTAGGTATTTTAAGATTTGATCCAAATGATTGAAATGATGAAAACATTTGATGAAGAGTTACCTCTAACTACAGAATATCGATTAGTATTATAGATTTTTTTTAAGAGCAGTCTGTTTATATGTTACGTATGTAGAATGTACTAAAGAGCATATGCATATAAACGCTGAATGTACGGTACATGGCTACACATCAAGCTATACATTTTCGGTTGCTGATCGATTATGCATTGTATATGATTTCCGTACAACGAGAAGTAAGGTTAGTAAACCATTATGTTCGGTGATGTGTAGCTAAGCGTTTATTATGCTCGTCGTGTGTAGCAACCGCTAGGTTCTCTTAGAAGTCTGTGTGTGTAGCCGACCAGTGTTGCCAGATCAAAATCCAGGAAATAATAGAAAAAAAATCAGGAGATTGACCTGAATAATCAGGAAATGAATAAAATATTTATTTACTTTTACGATATTCATAATCAATAACTAATACTTTTCATACATTTGACTTTTTAGCGTTGTTTTTGAAAATTGAATCAATTTTTTTTTCACTACAATTTTAGTCCTTATTTCTGCAATAACTGCTGTTAAATTTATTTCTCAATTTGGCCTATATTAAATTAATTTGTTAAAATAGTCTTGCTACTGCGGTGCTATATTTAAATCTAGCTAATAGTAAAACATCTTTTATCTCCAGTTGCTGCAAACAAAAAACTAAACGACATCTATTACATGCATTTAAATGTATGTTATAACATATCAAATGTTACTGCAAAAGTAATTAAGTGATTTAAATGGTTAAATTAAGATTTTGACGTGACAACGTCTTAAATTAGGTTGCGGCTGGGAGGCACTTATGAAAAAGTGTAACGCTCGGTAACGTTACGATGAGTCACCGAACGAGAGAGAGGCCCGCCGAATGCCTTGCGTCTCTCTCCCACTCAACTATGTTTCATCCTTCTTCCTACTATACGAATGAATATTCATATTAAAATTATTTTACCACTCAAAGTCGTTGTCACGTAAAACTTTCGCCCGTATACCGAATTTACAGGCAACCAATTTTTTTTTTATTTTAATGTAATTCCTATCAAGTTAAATGATTTATTTCATTATGTATTTTTTTAACCGCAATGTCCAAGAAATAGACTTTAATATCACTTCAACCCTGTTTTAGTGTCCCACAGCTGAGCACGTGTCTTCTCTCAACCATTTTACGAGTTAAAAGAGTTTAGGCCTTAGTAGACAGATACAGTATGCATTGCAATAACACGTTTTTTTTTAATTACACTTACCTGAATTCGGTTAGAGAATTTCATTTAGTGTTTATTCCGTAAACAAAATCTATTCTATTGAAATAGTAGGTAGATCTCATACGTTATTTACCCTGTAGACGTACCTATGATTTTATTTTATGATACAGATATCAGGAGATATTACAGTAAAATCAGTAGATCAGGAGAATGTCACACAAATCAGGAAATCTCCTGATAAATCAGGAGATCTGGCAACACTGTAGCCGACACGCAGTGTTGCTATTGCAAAGAGCTGGCGCCAAAGAACATATAAGCGCCTTTGGAGTGTGCTTTATTTAATGTCTATTTTTTCACCCGGGTGATTGAAGTAGGTACTCCGATTTTGAATCGTGTATTGTTTTTTACTTTTTTTTAACGGAAACCTTGTCCTGATCATAACAAACAAATCAACGCTGGTACAGGCACTCTTTCGAAAGCTACGAGCGTTCATGATAGTGCATTTTGGCGGATTATTATAAGATGTAAATATATTTACGTGTGCCATAGTGTAATATCAATCAATAACATCAAAACGTAATTTGACAGTGACGTTGACGTTTGCTATCCATCATCACATACAAACAAGTGACGTGTAAACTGTATTCGTCGGCACCCAATAATTTCGTAATTTCTTCAAAAAAGCTCAAAATGAGCTTCAAACGGGACAAAAAAGAGGAAGAAGATACTGGAGGAAATCCCTATCAGAACTTAGACAAGACTATTCTACTCCAGGAAGCAAGATATTTTAACCAGACCCCGGTTAACCCTCGAAAATGTTCATTGATTTTGACGAAAATTCTGTATTTACTAAACCAAGGAGAGAAGTTTACTACCCAGGAAGCTACAGAGGCTTTTTTCGCAACTACAAAGCTGTTCCAATCTAAGGATGTGCCTCTCCGACGTATGGTATATTTGTGTATTAAAGAGTTGAGCACTTTAGCCCAAGATGTTATTATCGTAACTTCATCTTTGACTAAAGATATGACTGGTAAAGAAGATTTGTACCGGGCAGCTGCTATAAGAGCGCTGTGCAGTATTACAGACAGCACAATGCTGCAAGCTATTGAGAGGTATATGAAACAAGCTATAGTTGACAAGAACCCTGCTGTGAGTTCAGCTGCATTAGTCTCTGCGCTGCATTTGTCTTCTACCGCTCCTGATTTAGTACGGCGATGGGCGAATGAGGCGCTGGTTTGTATTGTTACTTTCATCCTCCTAATGTTATAAATATAAAAGTTGGTAGGGATTTTTTTGACTCTTTCATGCAAAAACCTTGACATGGATTTGGATGAAAATTAGCACAGAGATAGATTATAGTCTGTAGTAGTACATGAGCTACTTTTTATCATAATACCACACTCATGAAGTTGTAGGTGAGAGTTAGTTCAAACTGAGATATACTAACATTGCTATGCTAGGCCTGTCTGACCTAATACAGACAGCTTTCTGTGTTTATTAATTAGACATTAGTCCAGTAGATTGTGACCAGATGGGCAGTCTTGCTTTACACTTTAAATAAAATAAATAAATATTCTGGGACATTAACACACACGGTCATCTGGTCCCAAGCTAAGCAGAGCTTGTGTTATGGAAACCAGATAACTGTTATATACTATACATAATAATACTTTTTTTTTTGTAAATATATACTTATTATAGATATTTACACCCAGACTCGACACAAACAAATGTTCATCACTAATGTTTGTCTCGGGTGGGAATCGAACCCACAACCTGTGGTGTGAAAAGCAAGTATCTTACCAACCACTCCACCGGTCGGTCGTCTTTGCGTAGTAGCTGTAGATTGTAGCTGGCTTCTATTTTCGCACCTCGACATAAATTGTGCGCCTATTTTGTGTGGTGTGCGTAGTAGATGATTTTTGTACACACACATATCTCGAGAAATGGTGACATTGATTATTTCGAATTAATAACATAAACAAAATTCCTTATTTATTGTTGGGGCCTATAGTCTCTATTGGTCTAGTGGTGGCACAGTGTTATGGGCCTCAGCTATGAAAGATAAGGTTGCGGGTTTGATTCCTTGTTATGCACACAGATCTTTGTGTGAATTGTATCATTTTCACTGCTCAATATCAGTGAAGGAAAATATTATGAGGAAACTGGCATGACTAAGAACTAATCATTTGAGGACATGCAACATCAACCAACCTGCCCTTGGCCAGCGTATTTAAGCCTAAATTCTGTCTACTCGTAAGATAGTAGAGAGGAGACTTGTTCCCAGCCGTGGGCATATGTAATAATCTCTTTTAAGTAGGTAAAAGGTATTTTGATTTTAACATTGCATTTTTCTTTTAATTTAAATTCTAACCCCCTATTAATAAACTCTTATAAGCTCATTATAGCTACAATATGTTTATAATTTTTTTGTCTTCGTCTTGTCTTGACATTTATACTAGTAAGAAAGACACAAAGTCCATTTTAACTAAAGAGTAAGATAAACAAGACTATAATGCTTTATGTAAATGAATAACATACTCAAGGGGTGCTTACCAAATAAGTCTAAATACTCTGATACCTAAGTGTCTAGTAAATCGTGGTACAAATCCAAACTTTGTTTTATAAACTGTGCTATAACAGCAAAAAGATGACATTGTGAGGACGCTGGTGTGACATATAATTAAATTTCAGAAGTATATGACATCCACCATTCCTTTTGCCTATGGGAATCAAAATCTAACTCCTACAGAATTCTGGTGCCTTGTGCAAATTGTCCCCCTGCTACCAAGCCTTTATAATAATATAATTCTGTCTTTATCAAGGACCTTTTTCACATAAAGGTCTCCTCCATTTTTATCCAAGGTTTTCAGATTTTTGTCTTTTGAGGCCCAGTTGTCTTCTCCCCTGTTTCCAAACAGCCCAGTGAATTACAGTACGGCAGCATTTAATAAGTAATCTATCTCTTACAGGAAGCCATCAGCTCCGACAACGCAATGGTGGCATATCATGCATTAGGTGTAGTAGCCAGTTCCAGAAAAAACGACAAACTTTCTACAGTGAAACTTGTCCAACGGTTAGCTCGCTCCCCCGTCAAGTCGCCCTATGCCCTTTGCTACCTGATCCGAGTAGCAGCACAATTGATTGAAGATGACGATCCGGACGCAGCACAGCCTTACCTTGACTTCTTTGAGAACTGCTTAAGTCATAAGTCAGAAATGGTGATCTATGAAGCTGCCCATGCAATTGTTAACCTTAAAAAGACAACTAAACTTCTGGCACCTGCTGTTTCCGTTCTCCAGCTGTTTTGTGGATCTCCTAAAGCTTCCCTCCGTCTTGCAGGAGCTCGGACACTTGCTAGGCTCACTGCTAAACATCCCACAGCAGTTGCAGCATGCGCTGTGGATTTAGAGAACCTGATTTCAGATCCTAACAGGTCTGTAGCAACATTGGCAGTGACTACCCTCCTTGCTACTGGAGCAGAGAGCTCAGTCGACAGATTGATGAAGCAGATATCGAGTTTTGTATCCGAAATTTCTGATGAATTCAAGATTGTTGTAGTTAAAGCTATAAGGCGACTTTGTACCAAATTTCCAAGAAAACATCAGTCTCTTGCCGCGTTTTTGGCGGGAATGTTGCGTGATGAAGGTGGCTTGGAATACAAGGCGGCTATCGCGGATGCTATAATAGCTCTGGTGGAAGAAAATCCTGACGCTAAAGAGACGGGGTTAGCACATCTGTGTGAGTTCATCGAAGACTGCGAACACACGGCTTTGGCTGTTAGAATCTTACATTTGCTTGGCCGTGAAGGGCCAAAATCCCGTCAACCGTCAAGATACATCAGGTTTATTTATAACAGAGTGATATTGGAGTCAGGACCAGTGCGTGCAGCCGCTGTATCTGCCGTCGCTCAGTTCGGTGCACAGAGGCCTGAACTATTGCCAAACATACGCGTATTACTCGCTCGTTGCACATTGGATGAAGAAGATGAAGTTAGAGACAGAGCTATCTACTACAGCTCAATCCTGGACACCGCAGACCCTCAACTGATCAATGATTATATAGTCAACATCGCGAAACCTAACCCTATATTACTTGAAAAGGCTTTGAGAGACCATTTGGCGACCCAACCTGATGACCCTTTCAACATCCTTACAGTTCCCGCGGAAGAAGAACAAAAGGAAAGCAAAGAAGCTATTGTCGAAATCGAAGTTCGAAAGCCCGTTCAGATGTCTATTGAAGAAATGTACACAGAGCAACTGTCCAAAATCCCAGGCATTGAGCGCCTCGGTCCTGTCTTCAAAACGAACTTACCGATCGATTTGACAGAAGCAGAGACAGAATACCGCGTCCGGTTGCTAAAACACGTCTACGCTCGGCATGTTATATTGCAATTTGAGTGCGTCAACACTTTAAGTGACCAAATTCTTGAACAAGTCCACGTCCGACTGGAAGTCCCACCAGAATACGAGATAAAAACATCAGTGCCAATTGAAAAACTCGTCTATGATAAACCAGCAAGTGTTTTTGTGGTATTAGAATATCCTTCAGCTTTCCTCGACAGTTTAGGAACCTTTGGCGCGACTTTGGAGTTTATTGTCCGTGACTGTGATCCAAACACGGGCATACCAGATCCAGGAGAAGGGTACGCGGATTCTTATCCTTTAGAAGAGTTCGAAATGGGTTGTTCAGATCAAATCCGAGCTCGTGGTGCATCAGATGATTGGGAGCAGAATTGGGAGAGGGCAGTCAACGCGCCAGAAGCAAGCGATACTTTTGTTTTATCACAGAATGATATTAAAAAGGCTGCGAATGCAGTTTGTGAGCATCTTGGGTTACCCAAGACTGCTGTTACCGGTGATGCGGTAAAGGAGATAAGAGGGGGAGGTATTTTCAGGGGAGGGGCACCTGTGTTGGTCAGAGCAAGGTTAGCGGCGAGTGGAGGAGCTGTGACAATGAAATTGGCTGCCAGATCGCCTCGAGAAGATGTCGCTCAACTTCTTTTAGCAGCTGTCGGTTAAAAACTATGTTGCACAATTTCAATCTTTGCTACAATTTAAAAGTAATTAGTGTGACTATAACTATTCACTTAAATGTTTAAGTATCCAATTATATATAGCGGTATGCTACTTTTAGTGCATATGTAGAACATCATGAAGAAAGTGGCATATCTTACGAATCATTTGAAACCCACCAACTAATAATTGGCTAGCATGTGTGTCAAATTGTGTCGGTATATAAGTAGGTACCTACTATACAATATCTACTACTTGTTTAAAACTGGATGTAAATGTATTCTATATCTATTATTCAACATAAAAATTATCCAAATTAGTCGAGCTGTTATCAAGTTTTCCGCTTACCAACATATTTATGTAGCGACTTTTGTTACATTATTTATTAGATAAATTAAATTTAAGAATATATTCAATAAATAATTATCGATTAATCTTTTGTTTTATTACTATATGAACTTATATTTTGTTTAGAAAACTACTTACTGTTTAGAAAATCATTTTGCTTCTTTTTTTATTATTATAGGCTTGCGCTTGACCACAACTTGCCTGTTGTAAAGCAATATTGCTGTCAACGATGAAATGGACTTACCCAGTAAGTACCGATTCACTCGTGACTTCCAAACACCTCCGAAACGATTGACCGATTTTCATGAAATCTTATACCTATATTCGTTAGGTCTGAGAATCGGTCGTAATCTATTTTCAGACCCGGTAGGTGGCACACCTTCACCGGGCAGGACGACGGTGACGTCTGCGGGGTCCGCTAGTACTAAATAAAACCCGGAATATACATAATTAAACATTTTATTTCAATCAACAATACGTAGACAAAAGCAATTCTCAAATACTTGTATTTGAGAAAATAACAATAATGAATAAGAAATATTAAAAAAAAAACTAAAAATACTATTTCTATAAACAATTTCAGTAATTGATGATAAGGCTATTTATTTTCAACTCTTTGTTTTGTCAAATCTTACTTAATTTTAAACCTTATTAACTAACCTAACCCAACTGATAGTCCAGCCCGCTTTTACGTTGCAGGTAGTGGGTTCAATTCTCATTCAAGACACATGTGTGAATAAATATGTCTGTACTGAACCTGAGTGTCATTGTTTATACAAACAACAGGAAAGGCTACACCATCCTTGAAACCACATTCTTCAGGTCATGACTATGATAAGTCAAAAATAAATTTGTATTTTGATATGATTTTTGATGTGCAAGTTTGTAAAAATTTCGCGTTGTGCCACCCTAATAGCTGTTCTTCTGAACTCTGTTTCTTCTTCTTCTTCTTTTAATTATGGCCTCTGCAGAAATTATTCCGCAATTTTACCAGTGTCAAGTTTAAATAAGTATATAAGTTTTTAAAGATTAGTAGTAAAAAACTAAAAAGCTGCGACGTTCTAAGACACCATCTTCCTTTTTATCGAAATCTGTTTGACCTAATAAAAGATGTGACAAAGAAATGACAATTGACGGACTTTTCAAAAGTTAGGGTTGTATATGAAAATAAATCAGTACGTCTTAGATCGTCGCAGTTTTTTTAGTTTTTTACTACTAATTTTTAAAAACTTAACTTATTTAAACTTGACACTGGCAAAATTGCGGAACAATTTCTGCAGAGGCCATAATTAAAAGAAGAAGAAGAAGAAAATTAAAAGAAATATAATATTTTTATTTTGTAGGGGGTTATTTTTTTGGCACAATGGCTCAAATATCGCAGAATTTGAGGCATGATATACCCTTTCCGGTTCACTCTGTATAATATCTAATAATTAGTATATTTCAAAAGCAGGTTTCAGTGGCGAAGGGTGGAAAATTTGAAAAAGGGAAGCGGGTCAAAAGAGTTCTTACATAAGAAAATAATATCTTTTCATTACCTACCGTCACCGATAATTCTATGGCGACCACCACCTTTACAATATGGGTACTTATTATTAGTTATTTGTTTTTGATGCTATTCAAAACTCTTAGGCGTTACATTGTTTTGATGAAGTAAACGATATTAATCAATTCCTAAAGGGAAGCCGATTGGAATCGGCTTGTATGGACTCTTCGCCACTGGTAGGTACAGGTATGTAGTGTCTATTTTCCATAAACAAGTTATGCTTAGTTTGAGTTTACAGACCATCAAATCTAAGAAGTACCGTTTGATGTTTCACTGTTTTCTATTAAATTAGCTTTATAGAGGCGTAATTCACACTATTTTTATTAGCTTTCCTGTAAAATAATTGAATTGTGAAGCTATTTTTATTTTAACATAACATAAACAATTTTCATACAAAAAGTAAAATTCTAAATGTACTACGTTCAGAACTGTCAAACGGTACTTCTTAGATTTGATGGACTGTAGATGACCGTGTGTGAATGTCCCAGGACATTATATTATTATTATTATACTTAACTTTCATATTAGACAAAATAACAGATACAACAAAGCTACTGTTTCTATTAACAAAATAATTTTTATTCAAAGAATAATTTTGATATTTTGAAAGTGATTTTTTTTAATTCTAAACTATGCTTGCGAATGATCACAACTTGCCTGATATTAAGAAGTAAAGTACTCTAATAAGGAACGCGCCTGCACAATATACCGAATTGCTCGTGATGACCAAAGATTAATTTAAGAAGGTGGCAGTGGAATGAGGCTCTATTAAAACCATAAAGGAGCAACAATTCCGACCCACCCTCTAAAATGGTGACATCAGACATACCAACGGAACACGGCACTGCCGCTTAGCGGTACGGCTTTGTATGGTGGGTGGTCAGTAACCACGGTTTAAGCCTTTCAGTTTATTGTCACCCGATTTGCATGGAAATCTGTCATAAAGTCAAAAATATTCTTCAAATAAATCTACCAATTGAAGAATCCTTCAAGTTGCTTGGTAAGATTTTCACCTCTGCTTACACTATATAAAAAATACATTTGAAATATCACTTTAGCCTTAAAACTAACAGATTCACTATGGCACTGTAATTTTTATTAATAATTCGTATGTTACACTGACCAGATCCTTAAAGACGAGCTCAATTTAAGCTCGAATGGGGACTTCCTGGATTTGTGCAATAAAATTGCGAGTGTTAGGAAACACAAAAAACCGGAGGGTGCCGGATTATTGGAATGTCCCGATCTATATGCCGGATTAGTGGGATTATACTGTAGGTACTGTAGGTACATATTAGCGACCAGATACCTGTAAACATTGCCAAGCGCGGGTTGGTGGATGTCACATGTCCTCGAATGATTAGTTCTAAGACATGCCGGTTTCCTTGCGATGTTTTCCTTCACCGATATTGAGCAGCGGCGATGAAAAATTCACACAATGTGTGGGCACGATGGGGGATCGAACCCGCAACCTTATTCAAAGGCGATGCTGATACTGCTCATTTTACTCTTCTTTATTAGTAATTAAGATAAAATATAAAAGTAATTAACAATGTTTTAGTAAATATTTAAGGCCGCTTTCATCACAGACATATAATATCAAAAATAACACTGTCTTAGTAAACATTTAAGGCAGTTTTCATCAGACTCACTTTGACTCACTTTGGTCATCTTTGATATTATTATCAAAGATGACCAAAGTGAGTCAAAAATCCCTACTTCCCTACTAATATTACAAATGCAAAAGTAACTCAGTCTGTTACGCATTCACTCCTAAACTACTGAACCGATTTAGATAAAATTGTTTATGGAGATAATCTGAAATCCGGGTAATCACAGAATAGTTTTCATCGACAGTGCAAAAAGCGGTTAATGGTTTTTCGCGATAACTGACAAGACTTTTCTTTAGATGTCAATTTAAACTAACAGGTACACCCAATCGAACGCAAACTCGGCACATTCTGAAGGAAATTGTTTGCGGCACTAATAAACGCAATCAAATTTAATGTCACACCTTAGGTAATATTGATTATAGTGTTGTCTTAGATTTACGCGAATATCACACAACAAAATATATAAAAATGAAACCCGTTTTCCGTTGTCACGACATCACGCGTGAACGGCTGGACCGATTTCGCTAATTCTTTTGTTAAAATATTCCTTTAAGTACGAGGATGGTTCTTACGCAGAGAAAAATTAAAAAAAAAGAAAATTTAGAAAGCGAAGATGTGCCGAAAACCGGGTTAGATACCTATTATTTATTATTGGTTATATTCGGTAGGTCTGGGACCCGGTAGATGGCACTGCTTTACCGGGCAGAACGACGTCTGCCGGGTCCGCTAGTCTAAAATAAATCGCGATAAAATCCGTTAAATATTGAATATTATTTATACGAAAGTTTGTTTGGAGTTGTGTGTATGGATGGGTGTTACTGATTCCCGCAAAACTACTGGACGGATTTGGATGACATTCGGCACAGAGATAGATTAAAGTTTGAAAGAGCACGTAGTAGACTAGGTACTTTTTATCTTAATACCACTCGGGCAAAGCTGCGGGCGGAAGCTATCGTCTCTTTGATATTATAAGTCCATGAGTTTCACTAACTGCGTATAACGTCAAATAGATAAATTAAATATATTGTACACGTGTTTTTTCTTATTATTGTGTGATTTAACGGCGATACATTCAAGAAAAATCTGGAATGACGTCACACCTAGGTAAATTTTACTTAAGTACGACGAAGCCGTACGCCGGTGACGTAGTCTGTGAGATTCTTGCTTTTCAAGCCGCAGGTCGTGGGTTCGATTCCCACACAAGTCAAACATTTGTGTGATGAACACGTCTGTTTGTCTTGAGTCTGGATGTAATTATCTATATTAAAGTAAGTATTTACCTATGAAAAGTATTACAAGTAGTATATTACCAGTTATCTGGTTTCCATAGTACACGCTCTGCTTTGTTTTTTTAATCTAAAATAGGCTTGCGCTTGACCTCTGCTTAGTTTGGGATCAGATGACCGTGTGTGTTAATGTCCCACTATAAAGCAAAAATACGTGTTTAACATTATTTTATAATCTTACTAACGGACTTATTACAATACGATTTTTCATACATTATCATCTCCCTATTCACTGTATATATTATTCAAATATGTTAATATATCTAAAACTAGGGCATAAAGATATATTATAACTAGACATATTATCTATATCACCTAATGCAGTGGACGCGACTATTTTCAAAGCATTTTCTAGTATCACAGCTTGCTCCAAACTTTTCGCTACAATTTGCCTGTAAAACATGTAATTGTATACATAATCTTTACTAGTAGAATGAATAGAGACAGACCGGAACTTTGGCGGGCCGGTGGCATGGTCGGTAACCCGAGACAAACATTTGTTTAAATATGTCTGTTTGTCTTGTGTCTCGGTGTAATTATCTATATTTAAGTATGTATTTACAAAAGAAAAGTATAATATGTAGTATATTACCAGTTATCTGGTTTCCATAGTACAAGCTCTGCTTAGTTTGGGATCAGATGACCGTGTGTTAATGTCCCACTATATTATTATTATTATAAATGTGTAATAGTTCTGTCTGCCGCGCTTCCACGCCAAAATTACTGAACCGATTTGGATGTAAATTGGTATGGAGTGTTTGAGACCCGAGGAAGGACATAGGATAGTTTTTATCCGACTACACTTCATACTTTACAGAATTTCGCAACTACATTTAATTTGATAAATGCTATTAAAGAATTCGCATGCTAATAAAGCATTCGCATGTTTATATAGCATTCGAATGCTACTAAAGCATTCGCATTCCATTAAAGCATTCGCATTCCAATAAAGCATTCGCATTCCAATAAAGCATTCGCATGCTAACAATGATTGAGAATCCAAAAATAGTCAGTGTAATAACATAAGTACCTGTATCTCGTAACCCTCTTGTCGGACGTGGCTTCGATTCCCGCTTTGAGCAATAAGTTCTTCAAAACTGATACTTCTGCAGATTCTCTGCTAATGATACTGCAATCATAATGAATTAGTTTAAGCGCAAGTTCTACCAGTTGCTGATAAGTGTCGGATATCTTATTCAGTAGTTTTTTTTGTCATCATGTTGTTCAGTATTTTTAGTTGAGTGGTCGGTATAGGCCTTGTCTTTGAAATATCGCTGGTTGGTTACCCAGTTATGCCCACACATCTTTGTGTGAATTGTTTCATCGCCGCTGCTTAATATCGGTAAACTAAAATATTGTGAAGAAACCGGCACGAAACAGTACGAACAGCAAAAATACTTTCTTTGTTGACAGCAATAGGCGTGCCCTCTATTACGTATAGCGCTAAACATTTAACGTGCCGGTGGCGTGGTCGGTAAGATACTTACATTTAACGCAGCAGGACGTGGTGGGTTCGATTTCCAAACAAGTCAGACATTTGTGTGATGAAACCATCTGTTTGGCTCGAGTCTGGGTGTAATCATTTATATTTAAGTATGTATTTACAAAAGAATAGTATAGTATGTATTAAATTACCAGTTATCTGGTTTCCATAGTACAAGCTCTGCTTAGTTTGGGATCAGATGGCCGTGTTTGTTAATGTCCCACTATATTATAGCCGGCGAAAAGTGGGTTATATTCCTCTCCTACTTCTGCCTATGCCTACGTGTAATACAGGCGTGAACATTATGCTGTTATGTCTTACCTTCTCAAACTAGGTATGATTGCAGACAGATTTTCAAGCGCCTTGCTAGCTTTATCGGAAATTATTTGCTTCCTATTATCACTAAGTGCTTTCTTGCGAATTTCTTTCACAAATTTATTACTGAAACAAAGTTTTTTTTTATTAATCTTAGTTTTTAAGCTCTAGCTGGTTCGATTCCCGGTTCATAAAGAGTTATATGTAATACTAGCTTCCGCCTTAAGGGTTGAGTAGAGTTGTTCTGGCTTGCCTTCTTTATTTTCCCTCCTTTTTATTAAATTCCTTCGTTTTGAACTCATGGCACCAAGCCAGATCTATTCTATACTATAATATAATATTATAAATGCGAATGTAAGTTTGTTTGTTACGCTTTCACGCAAAAACTACTGAACCGATTTGGATGAAATTGGGTATGGAGGTAGTTTGAGAACCAAGAAAGGACATAGGATAGTTTTTATCCGACTGCGCAAAAAGAAGGTAATGTTTTGGCGCGTTAACCGACATACACGCGGGCGAAGCCGCGGGTGGAAAGCTAGTAAGGTAATAAAGTAAGATATTACATATAAAATATGAAATATCTTACCAGTAACTTAACTTCAATGCACAAATACCTTCTACTCACAAAGTCTTAACACGAAAGTCTATAATCAGTGCGTCCTACCCGTTATGACATACGTAGCTGAAACGAGGACACTCACAATAGGATTGGGTCATTAATTTATGTGTGCTCGGTGTAAATATTGGTGTAATAAATAAATAAGCAACGACCAATCAGAGACGATTTCAAGAAGAAATCAAGCAAGTGGACGGTGCACCGAAAACATACTTACAAAACATCGGCGGGTTGCGACCTCGAAGTCAAGCAAATCCGTGACTTCTTCACACATTATCTACACACCTACCCTATCCTACATATCCTTTCTCATAAGGAATCTGACTTCCACCTTATAATTATAATTTCGAAATCATTCCGGCGGTCTGCCGCCAATAGTCGAGTTTTGCCATTTTAAGACTAAAATATTATACTTAGTATATTAACAAGAAGGATACTTACACAAAATCGTTTGTTACTTTAAACGACGTACTCAGTTCATTCAAAAATATCTTCACAAGTGAATGCGCATGAGTGTTTTCATTCTCAAATCCTGAGTCATCAGAATCTTCTAGTAATCCGATATTATTATAATTATCATTATTTTTATTATTTTTACTATTAATAATAGTTGTAGTCTCATTTTTGTAATCTTTAGCAGGTTTACTGCCAAAATATATAGGATTAGGTGATAAATTTTGAGTACAATTCAATTTATTACCAGTTAAAACCGATTCAATCTGGTTATTTCTGGTTGTAACCGGTTTTGATTGGTTATTTTCCGGTTTTTTGATAGATTTATCTGGTAAACTGTTGGAATTATGATCTAGTTGTAAGTCTTTTAGTTTTAATAAATTGCTGTCATCCGATTTTTTGATAAAATCATTTAGATATAAGCTTTCCGATGACTTCGTAGATAAGTTCAAAGTCTTAAGTTTCTCTTCATATTTGTCTATAAGTTTCAGATTTCTTATCATTTTTGGTCCGGCCATTTTGCAGGTGTTGCTAAAAGTATTGGCAGACGTAGGATAACTTTCCACATTTTGATTTTCTGATGTATTTTTTAAGTTTTCTATGGCAATGTTTGTGTTGCAATCTGTGAAATATAGTACTTACAGTCATATTTTACAAGCAAGCATAATTATTTGTAGTATAAAATATTATAGTAATATGTTAAACCTAGTCTCTAAGAGTTTTGTACGAGCTAAGCATCGTACATGGCACCCACGTCACATTACACACACATAAACACTTTTCCCCCACATTGTAAATTATTATTACCCGACAGTACACTTATAAACAGTTACGGGCCGGTGGCGTGGTCAGTGATACTTGCTTTTCACGCCGCAGGTCGTGGGTTCGATTCCCACCCTAGACAAACATTTGTTTAAATATCATTACCGTCATTTCACGCATCGTCCCTCAAACTAATGCACCGATGGATGTTTTAATTTTGTTGTATCTCATTCAAGTCGAGTTCCGCGTACAGAGTAGTAGTTAAATGCACCCTCCGTTTGTGGAGGGTTATTCGTCCCATCCTATATAGTATAGATACTTAGATAAGATATATTACACTCAAGACAAAAACAAATGTTGGTTTCGGATGGGAATCGAACCCACGACCTACGAGTTCAAGGCAAGTATCTTACCAACCACCAAGAGTCCTGTTAAAATGTTGTGATCGTCATTGTATCCTTACCGTTTTGTTTCATCGAATTGGGCGCAGCATTAACAGTGTTATTTATATTCTGACTTTCGAATGGATCACAAAGCTTTATCACTTTCGATACACGTGTTTCTGAGTTACCACCGTTTGAACAATACATTGATTTGTTTTGATCAATTTTAAACATATTTAAATGTTTCCCTAATGTTCTAAATACTTTTACATCTTGCGTCTGAAAATCAAACAAAATGATTAGTTATAAGAAAACTATTTTAAACTTTAAAAAAGGAATATTTCGGAATAAAGCAAACAAACAAAATAAAATGCGTCCAGTAGTTTTTGCATGAAAGAGTAACAGACACCCATACATTCTTACAAACTTTCGCGTTTATAATATTGAATGCTCGAGCGCTATGTTATATATATAATTTAACTATTTAATTCGGACATAGTGAGTGTAGTGTGTAGGGTCTCTAACAAGTTTCAATTATATTACAAGTGACGGTAGTTAGAGAAAATGTTGTTCTACGGCCGCCGTCATCAGCGGAGCTCTTTCGCTGGATCAGTCTGCTTGCGACCAAGACCGGTGCAACCCGTGTCGAAACGTAAAGACAAAATTAAAGGTGAGCGCGTTAATTGACAGTTATGATAAATATAAATATTAATAATGTGACGCGAAAGTTTAAAAGTATATATCAATAAATAATAAGTCAAAATGCACATAAATCTACAAACCGTTTTACCTATTCTGTTGCCAATCCATTTAATTCTATTTCTAGAAATTCTCATTAGTTGATAAGAAAATAGAATTATAGAAAACGAAACGAATTAAAAAAAAATCCATTTGTCAAGTACAAGATAGTATTCGAAATCTTTTTACGTAATGTTGAACTCTTAGTAAGGGTACATAACCGCCAAACGAAATTGCGCACTAGTTAAAAAACTTTCCTGTTTATGACACAACCAGAAAAGACCTAAATGAAAAGAAACATCTTATAGGTCGACCGTTTAACTCGCGTATCGCCTATCGCCAAGATTCTGACTCCTCAAGCTGCACAGACAGTGATGATGATTCAAGCGATATGGATATTAGTGACGAATAGTCTTACATTACTTTTATCTGTGGTTAAATGGTTCTTTATGAGATTTAATTAATGTTTTGTGACTTTGTACCTCAGATGGAGATACGCGAATACTCTTTTTTAGTCTGTTTAAATAAATTCTATTTATATTTGGGGGCTGAGTCACCTTCGTCCGTGGGTGTACCTACACCTTTAATTGAATCCCCGCACTTGATCCCCGGCTGATGCAAATCAGGTGACAGTAAAATGGTGGTAGGCTTCGGCCGTGGTTAGTGACCACCCACCAGACAAAGCCGCACCGTCATGCGGTTTTGACGTATTCCGGTGCAATTTCTGGTGACACCATGCAAAGGGCGGCGAGGTATTGTTGCTCCTTTAAGGTTTTTAACCATAAGGAGCCTCATTCTACTGCCACCTTCTTATCGATTCATTCGTAATCTAGAGAGAATCAGTTCACTGGTCTGACATGTCCCATCGTAGACTACATCATTGTTTAACATCAGGCAAAAGAATCAGGCAGGCAGAAAAAAATAATATAATATTAATAATAAAAAAATATTATTATTATTATTATATTATTTATTATTATTTATTTTTTTATACTTTTTTATACTTTTTATACTTTTTTTTTTAATTAAAAAAAAACAGGTAAGCGTGTTTGTAAGCTCCCGGGTCGAGTAAGCAGACTTCGTTAGCTCGAAGTTTACAATTGTACCCTATGACGGCAATACGTTCTCTAGGCTCCCTATTACGTCAATGTGGGTGACATTCACCTCTGCCTGCACCTCGGGCTACCGCTGCTACTCATACTACTGAAGTAGATACACTTACATTATGTTGGTTTTCTGTGTCACTTGCTAGATGTTCGGCGTCACAATTCAGTTCCCAGTGTGTGTAATGTTTCTTCAAATAGTCAACGACGAAGGATTTTTCTTTAACAACTACAAATAGTAAAATTGTGTATGAGTAAATATCTAATTTACACGAAATTTTGTAATAATAATGTAAATTGAGCTCAGTGTCTTGAATTAATATTTATCATAACGGGACATTAACGCGCTCACCTTTAATTTGGGTTTACGTTTTGACACGGTTTGCACCGGTCTTGGTCGTTAGCAGACTGATCCAGCGAAAGAGCTCCGTTGATGACGGCGGCCGTAGAACAACATTTTCTTTAACTACCGTCATTTGTATGATAACTATAAATTTTTATAGTTATCATACAAACTATAATTTATATAATTATAAAAATTAATAATGTAACGCGAAATTTTAAAAGTATATGTGCCTTGAGTTACTTAATAACTTAATTTACTTGTACCAAACCCCAAGCAAAATCGACTCAGTATTCAAGACACTGTGAGCTCAATTTACTGAAATCGGAATGCAACTTAAATAATATGTCAGTAATAATATTGTTTGTTGATTAATAAGTTTAAACGTCAAATAACTCAGTCCACCCGTAACCGTGAAGTCTGGAAAGACTTTAAAACGTCGCGATATAAAAATCTAAATTATACCACAATAAAATTCGTTCTAAAGTAGTTTTACTTCAATATTATCTTCTTACTAGCTTTCCGCCACGGCTTTCCCGCGAGAACTACATATCATGCCCAGCAGTGGGATAAATAGTAGCCTACCTCAACAAATGGGCTATCTAACAGTGCAAGAATTTTTCAAATCATACCAGTAGTTTCTGAGATTAGCGCGTTCAAACAAACAAACTCTTCAGCTTTATAATATTACTAGCATTCCGCCGCGGCTACGCCCGCGCGGATTACATATCATGCCCAGCAGTGGGATAAAAAGTAGCCTATAGCCTTCCTCAACAAATGGGTTATCTAACAGTGCAAGAATTTTTCGAATCGGACCAGTAGTTTCTGAGATTAGCGTGTTCAAACAAACAATCAAACAAACTCTTTAGCTTTATAATATTAATATAGATTATGGATTTTAATCATTTTGTAAGCACTTACAGTTAGTCCTGTTGGTTTTCTCCTCGAAGTCATTAGGTACACTAAGGGTTATTAGCAACTCATGGTCCATATCCAATTCCTGGTTGCTGATACTGTCCACCAGACGGTTTAGGTACCCTTCCGAATCGTGTAACCTCTCGTAATCAGGTAGAATATTCTGGAAAATATATAATAATACTAGCTACCCCAGCAAACTTCCTACCGCGTATTTCTCACCTTACAAACCTTTAGCCTTCCTTAAAACAACTTTTAAAAAATAGGGGTTGGTGATAGAAGAGTGAAAATTTTGGGATGTATGTATGTATTTTTTAATGCCACATAAAAAATATTAGAAATAAAATTTAGTCCAAAAAAAGAAAAACTGTACTGTCACTTAGGGTATGAAAAATAGATAATAGCCGATTCTCAGACCTACTGAATATGCAGATAGAATTTCATAAAAATCGGTCAAGCCGTTTTGTACGAGTATGGTAAGTAACACTGTGACACGAGAGTTTTATATATTAGAAGATTCTGGGATATTAACACACATGGTCACATGGTCCCAAGCTAAGCAGAGCTCATGTTATGGAAACCACTACTACCTAGTGTATGTTGCAAAAGAGTAAGTTTGTAATTATGGTAGAAAGCAATTTTCTCATAGAGCATTTTTCACATTGTATAAGTTTGTGATATTGCGCAATTATGGCATAATGCGCTTTCGATATTGCGCAATTGTGAGTGTACAGTTTTAGCAATGTGTTATTTTGACACTTCCTAGTAGACATTGCGTTATTTTGACCTAAAAATGTGCAGTTTTGACATTGTGCACCCTTGATACTATCCTATTTTGACATTTGTAATTGCACGATTTTGAAATAGTGCGCATATACGGTCTTGGCTAC
Source organism: Meganola albula (assembly GCA_936450015.1). Taxonomy (NCBI): domain Eukaryota; kingdom Metazoa; phylum Arthropoda; class Insecta; order Lepidoptera; family Nolidae; genus Meganola; species Meganola albula. The sequence goes on from OW388171.1 coordinate 4,438,621, forward strand.
GTCTATGAGGATGCTGAATGTATCCAACAGAAATTGGTCAAACTTCATGAGTAATCGGGCTTTGGAATGAAGAATATGTAGATAGAAAACGTATAATACCTGCAATGTTTGTATTAGATAGATACTCCCGCTTAATATTTGCATAAATTCTTCCGGTTTCGTATTTTGCTTTATTTTACCTAAAATATAAATTAAATTAGCTTCAAGAACTATTAAATTGATCACTGATCTGGGCCCCAATACTAGCTTTAGAAATTTATCTTTAATAGACGTTTGTCGAACAAAAAAGGCTTTCTTTTGTTTTTCAATTACATTCGCCATTTTTTTCGACATTTGCGCGGTTTAGACATTTATCTCTAATAAAAAACATCGGGGCCCTGGATGCATACGCAAAAAGGCGAATGGACGCATCAGAATCAGTACATTCGCGTAAGCGCTACGAGGTAACAAATTGTACATACCCTTTTATTCAAGCGAGTAAAATTAAGACGTATAATAATATGTGTGATTTAAAAAAAAAACGTGAAAAGCCTCACCTTTGTTACAAGAGCAGTTAACAATAATGTTGTACAACTTTTCTATAATACTTCTAACACTGTTATCTTCTTTATAACATTGTTTTATAACAATCAATGCTTCTGTCAACGTGTATTGCAGCTGATTCTTCATATATTTTAGATGCTACAATAAAAATATACGTAATTAATAATAATATCCCGGGACATTAACACCATGGTCATTTGATCCCATAATAAGCAGAGTTTGTGTTATGGAAGCCAGATAACTGGTATACTTTACATATACAACTTTTCTTTTGTAAATACATACTTAAATATAGATAATTACACCTAGATTCAAGAAAAACAGACATGTTTATCACACAAATAACAGTCTTGGGTGTGAATCGAACCCACGACCATAAAAAACACGTATAAATAGCGGCATAAAAAGCAAGACACCGACCACGCTACCAACGCGTCAATTTTAATTAATAATAATACAGAGGGCTGAACCCTGTGAAAAAATATTTAAATTAATCTTTTGCTTACCTGAATAACATCATTCAAAATGTCTTCCATAATTTGTGTGTATGTACAAATCCATTCATCCATTCTTAGAGCCAGCTTCTCATACATATCTTTATTTTTTACTTGCAACATTTTGAAATAAGTGTCAATATTTAAATTTGGAACAGACATGTCAGTCGCTGCAGAGGCTTTGGAGCGTGTACACGCGTTTGTTGATTCTCCAACAGGAATTTTCGGAATTTTAAATACACTTGCTCTCTCTGTTTCACTTTTATTTTGATTTTTAAAATTGTCTTCTACAGATTTCGTTGGAGATTTTTGCGTTTTTGTCACTTCTATTTGATTTATGTAGTTTTTAGAATTCACATTTATAATGTTTTCGTAATCGTGGTTTGGATCGAAGATTTTTTTAATGTTATTTACATTCTTAAAAGGTAATTCTTGTTGTAAATGACTGTATATTTCGTGAGCAGATAATTCTGAATTATCAAAACAAATATATTCCAAAGGATTATTTGAGTCATCAACATTTTCTGGTGCATCAAAAATTGATTTATTTTGAATATTTTTGGTTATATATTCATTTTGAGTTGATTTTGTATTGGTTATAGTTATTTTAGGGTTTTCATTGCCTAAATCACTTGTAATATTTTTTATATCCTCAAAAACATCACTACTGTAATTTAGACTGTTTATATTAACATTGTCATTTTGTTTGTCTGTAAAGAGATGTTTTTTATATACATGAACGGGAAATTTATCGGAATGAAGAGTATCATTTGGTATAATAATAGTAAGTTTCATTAAATCTGGTGCAGGTTTTATTTCGACGCCGTCTTTAATTTCTTTTGTATTATAACATGGAATGGTTATTGATTTTGCTTCGTTATATAGTTTTAAATTGTTAGTTATTAGAACCTGAAATCAAATTGTATGACTTATTATGTTATATTACTCTGAAGAGGCAATGAATTGATCCTACGGAGGACTAATGTAATCGACATAGCTCACCGGAATAGTAAGCTGAAGTGGCATTGTATGACTTATTATGTTATAGGTATTACTCTGAAGAGGCAATGAAGTGATCCTACGGAGGACTAATGTAATCGACATAGCTCACCGGAATAGTAAGCTGAAGTGAACAGAAAGTAAGCAGAACCGACAACCGCTGGGGTAAACGAGTTCTTCAGTAGAGACCACGAATTGGCGAACATTGCGTAGGACGCCTTCAGACTAGGTGGAGTGACGATCTCTGCGAGGTGGCTGGTAGCTGGATGAGAGTAGCCGCGGATCGTGCTCACTGACGTGCTTTAGGACAGGCCTATGCCCAGTAGTGGACTAGAATAGGCAGGGGTGGTTAATACCTACATTTGCCATTTCGAGCCTACTGCCAATGGAACAGCATTATCAATGCATAATTTCGCAAGGATCTATAGACACCGTAACTTATGTACTTTTACTCGCACATTTGGCGACCCTTTAGAACGCCCATTACTTATTTTATCGGCGACATCCTGTTGCCGTATTGAAGTATAGTGTCTAAAGAGATTGTACGTATATCCGCATTGATAACAACATCAGGTGACATTATCCTCCCCCTCCTCCATCAAATCCAGGATTCGCGCCAGAACTTACCAGATCATATCCGTCACTGATAGCACGCAAGCAGCAATTGAGAATGCCCTCTGTTATCTCTAGATCGTCATCAAAGTTGGTTGTAGATTCGACTGTAAACCAACCAAATCAATTGATCAGAAAATTTGGGGGCTGAGTCGCCTTCTTCAATTGAATCCCCACACGTGGTTCCCGGGTGGTGCAAATCAAGTAATAATCAACTGGTGGTAGGCTTCGGCCGTGGTTGGTGACCACCCACCAGACAAAGCCGCAGAGCCAAGCGGCCTTGCCGTGTTCCGGTGCGATGTCTGGTGACACCATGCAGTGAGGGTGGGTCGAAATTGTTGCTCCTTTAAGGTTTCTAACCTTAAAGAGGATTATTTCACCGCCACCTTCTCATCGATAAGTTACTTCAGTGATTAATGTTCGAGAAAATGACTGCCCAACGCGACGTTACGTTTTAATTTTTTTTTGCTATTGACCTAACCCAATCGTCCGGAAGGGCCTCTATTGGTTCACCGGACTTTTTCGGTGAGCTGTCCGAGGACGGTCGAATCAGTCAAGTACTGTGGCAACTGCCATGAGGGCTCCTCATGTGGGGACGAACCTAATCGTTTTGCTAAGCTAATTGCTAATATGAATTAATTATTATTATTACTAGCCTGGCCTGGTGGCGTAGTGGTTAGTGACCCTGACTGTTAAGCCAAAAGTCGTGGGTTCGATGCCCACCCAGGACAAATCTTTGTGTGATGAGCACAAGTGCTTGTTCTGTGTCTGGGTGTAATTTATCTATAATATGTATTTATTCAAACAAAAAAGTAAATAAGTATTATATCCGTTCCTAGTACCCATAACACAAGCAAATATAATTGCTTAGTTTGGGACTAGATGGCGCTGTGTGTATGTGTGAAAATATGTATTTATTTATTATTATTTTATATATTTATAAATTAACTAGCGGCCCGTCCCAGCTTCGCCCGGGTAGCTTCAGCCCACTGAACAATTTCCATAAAATGTGATAACCATAGCAGCGCCATCTATTGATTACTTACTCAACCCAGTCGAAAGGTATCGACATCTGTTAGAATCATTTGGAGTTAACAGATAATTGTGACTGTCAAATAATAACAGACAAATAATTAGCAATAAATTAAAATTGCGACTATAATTTGAGATTTAAACTATCCTATCTCTCAAGTTGGATCGAACTGCACATGGTGTGCGAATTTTATTATAATCGGTTAAGTGGTTTAGGAGTCCATTGAGGAAAAACATTGTGACACGAGATTTATATATATTAAGATTATAATAATGTATATGATCAATTTCGCTCGGGTGCGAACGATGTCAATCAAGGTCACGTGAAATAGACATATATTACGTGCGAAAGAGACCGCACACTGCCGGTTGCGGTCAGTGTAATAAGGAAGAAAAAAAAGAAGAAGGAAGAACAAGAAAGAAGAACATGCTAAAGAAGTAGGCATGAAGCGCGTGGTGAATTCATTTCATATTTCATAGAATTTCGCAACTACATTTCATTAGTTAAATGCTAATGTAGCATTCGCGTGTTAAAATGAATTCACTTCAACCCTTATTAGTGTCCCACAGCTAGGCACGGGTCTTCTCTCAACTATTTTATGAGTTAAGAGAGTTTAGACCTTAATCCACACACACTGGCCAAGTGCAGGGTGGTGGATGTCACATGTCCTCGATCGAATGATTAGTTCATAGACATACCGGTTTCCTCACGATGTTTTCCTTCACCGATATTGAGCAGCGGACATGAAACAATTCACACAAAGATTACCTTAACAACCTTATTTTTCAAAGGCGAGGCCCGTACCACTGCGCCGCCGTTGTTAAAATTAATGTGATTTACTAATTAATCCTGTACTAATTTGTAGGTGAATGTTTATTTTAATAAATAATCAAGAAAGAACGAAGGTCTTACCAGTACAATAACTCTTAGAAGGTAACTTCCTGATCAAATCTCTCGCGTTAATCACTCGCTGCAGTCCTCTACATTCTGTAATACTTAGTCTTTTTATTTCCAACTCCACTACGTACGGTACAAGAAGACTACAGTTGACATCTGAAATCAATCAGTTGCTTTATATTTACGGGAATATTCAATTCAGTTTCTGTAAATCGGAATTGAATCTAAAAATGAGATATACGAGGAAACAAGAATAAACCGCGACAAAATCCTTTGATAAATAGTTTTTTTTTTCAATTAACGGTCAAGAGAGACAAAATTTACCTCTATCGGAAACAGTGGGTCTAATGTAACTTTTAACATGCTATATAAGTACTTCTGTAACAATCCCACTTCTGATGTTATTGGGAATTACATGAAATAGCTAACAGTGATGAAATTCGTGAAATATTTGTGTCGTTTCTATGAATAATATTGGCAAAAATATTAAAAAAAAACTAGGGAAATAATACTTTTCAATGCAAAAAAACATTGGGATGATGTGCTAATTTCTTTGACTCTCAGTGTAGTCAGTAAATAGTGGGATACGGGGTCTATTTCTTTTGACACTATGTAACTAATAAGCAAGAACAAAACAAACCAGCTTGCACTAATTTCTCAATGAAATTGAACTTGTCCAGGAGTATATCTGCATCTGTGACTATGTACCAGACATCCTTCAATTTCGTGTGCGCTATAAATGGCTGTGCAGGCGCCTGTGGCTTTTCTAACACAGGGGATAGTAGTGACTCTTCAGTGCTGTCGAAATACTGAAATACAGTTCTATTATTATAATCTAGTCTACTAGTAAGCCAACTCCATACACTCAGGAAATATAGAGCACCAGTGCCCTGCTATTCCTTCACCTTCAGAGTCCGGAAGGACGGAAATCTGTCATGACCAGTAAATTATTAGGCACAGTTCGTTAAAATTCTCTCTGAGGCATGGGGGTGCTACACCACCAACTTTCTGACTCCAGTCAATAATGTACTTTAAAAAAGCGCTCAACACTAGTTTTGGTTCTCTTGGCCTTTTTGGTTTAAAATAGGCTTCCGCTTGACTTCCCTTGACTGTTTATCAGCAATAAAGTATTCTACAATCGAACATGCTAACCCAGTAAACCGATTTACTTGTGATTACATTTCTGGCTCAGCAATTAAATAGTCTAACAGCGATGACGCAGCGGTACGGGCCTCGCCTTAGATTTATAAGGTTAGATTCCCAGTCATGCCCATACAAAGATTTGTGTGAATTCTAACATCGCCGCTACTCAATATCGGTAAAGGAAAACATCGTGAGAAAACCGGCATGTCTAAGAACTACTCATTTGAGGACATGTGACATCCCAACTCGTACTTGGCCAGTGTGTGTGGATTAAGGCCTAAACTCTCTCAACTCTTAAGGAAGTCAACTCTTAAGTAAGTAAGCCTAGCAGTGGGACGCTAAAAAAGGGCTGAAGTGAATTGAATAGTCAAATCTTTCTATACTTACACTCATATGTCTACTATCACAATCCCTAGTGTTATCCTCTTCCAGATTAAATCTAACTCGCTTCTGACCAATGTGACAATCTTGTAATAGAGAAACTGCATTATCAAGTTTAGGTTTTTTAGCTGAAAAACATTGACTCAATTAAAATAGCGTTCACACTAGTATTACCCGAAGAAGCTAAGGGGGGCGACCATTTATTCTGTTCTAGGGGGGAGGGGGTCAAGCTAAATCTTTCCAAATCTCACTTAGAAGGGGAGGGGGGTCTTGGCAATAAATATCACGTAATTATTAAAATTGTTGCGCTTTTCTTAATTTTTGTTTGATATTCATTATTTAATTTTTTGATTGTGATTTTAAATTACGTTAATATTCACAGATGTCTTTGCTAGTGTTCAATAAAAGTAATAGAACAAGTTTATTTTTTTCAATAATTCAACACGTTTACAGTGTAAATAGAAATTTTAAAGAATCTCGCGTGAGATTAGGGGGGGGGGGGGAGGGAGGCAGTACTATATCTCACCAAGGGTCGGGGATGAAAAATTCTCTAAAACACCTCACGTAATTAATGGACGCCCCTAAACATCTCTATTAGTCCCTACTAATATTATAAATGCGAAAGTAACTCTGTCTGTCTGTTACGCTTTCCCGCTTAAACTACTGAACCGATTTGGATAAAATTGGGTATGGAGGTAGTTTGTGACCCGAGAAAGGACATAGGATAGTTTTTATTCGACTGCGCAAAAAGAAGGTAATGTTTTGGCGCGATAATCAATATACACGCGGGCAAAGCCGCTGTCGGAAAGCTAGTTACCTATATTTCACACAAGGCCAATTACACTGCCCACACAAGGCCAATTTTTATAGTCGATTTTGTGACCAACTCAACACATATTGTGGCCATGAGTTTAGTACTGAGTTGCTTAGTTGGACTTGTGACTAACTTCATACCAAAAACCAAGCAAAAGTAGTGATGGAATAGAATAGGATTCGCTTGGCTCGCCCTTTGAAATATTTGAAGTAAATAATTGACATATTCTACTTACTTTCAATTCCACTGTTCCCATCTTCAGAATTTCTTCTTTTAGCAAGTAACAGATATCTCAAGTCGGTTTTATCTAATCTATTGGTAGTTTCCTCTGGAGTTCTTTCATCGACTTTATTACTACCAGCTAGGGTTACATTTGGCTTGCAGTCTTTTGTGACAAATTTTTTATTTAATTTACATAGGAAAGTATTAGATTTTTGACCATCAAGGGCATCATTATGTGCTTCTAATATCTTACTAATCTTTGGTGTTGTTTCGAAATTGACACTTTTTGGCACATAAGTTTCTAAACTGGCAGTTTTTGGCGCATAATATGTTTCTAGATTGTCAATTATTGGCACATAAGTTCCGATATTAGCAGTTTTAGGCAGATAGGATACTGAATTGGTAGCTTTGAACATATAATTTTCGAAATTAGCAATTTTTGGTATGTAAGCTTCATTATTTGTAGGACTTTTAGGATCATTGGTTTTTAAATTACTAGCTTCAGTTATATAATTTTCGAAATTGGTTGTTTTTGGCACATAAGTTTGATTAGTTCTATTTTTTGGATTACAAGTTTTATAATTCACACTATTATCATAAGTTCCATTGTTGACACACAGGTCAAAATTACTTGTTTTTGGCACATAAGTTTCAAATTTGGTACTTGTAGGCACAGTATTAAAAAGGGGAATTTTATTAGGAAATACATTTTCAAAATTTATACTATTTTTAGCAACATAAGTTTCAGATTTACCACTTTGCGGGCAATAAGTCTTAATATTGGCAATTTTAAGACTATCAGTCTCAATATTGGGATTGTTAAATCTAGGAGTGAATTTGTCACTTTTAGAGCAATTAGTTTCAAACATACTATGAGTAGGGTTGTTGTGTTCTTCAAAATCAGCATTTTCAGAGCCAACATTTTGAAAACTTGCAGTTTTGAAAGCAGAAGAAGCAAAATTGGCACTTATAGAGCGATTAGCTTCAAACACCGTATTTTTAGGATTGTTGTATTCTCCAAAATCGGCATTTTTAGGACCATTATTTTGAAAATTTGCAGTTTTGAAGCAAGAAGTAGCAAAATTGGCACTTTTAGGGTGATGGTTTTCAAACGTGGCATTGTTAGGATAGTATTCATCAACATTAGTACCTTTAGGGCCATGATTTCCAAAAGTTATATGTTTAGGGCCAGTACTAGTATAATGGGCACCTTCCTTTTGGACAGTTGTTTTAAAATTGACATTTACTGGCACTGAGATTTCAAAAGAACTCATGTCAAACATGTGATCGGGCTCTTGTCTTACAAAATTTGCTTGTTTTTTTGGTGTGAATGTTTCAAATCGATTTTTAACTGTCCTTACAACTGTATTATTGTTTCCAAAAACTATAGTTGGGTCTCTAAAGTTTTTGAATCGCTTGTAGAGTGGAATTCCTCCTGAGTGTACTATTTTACTGTCAAAAGTAGGATTTTGTGGACAAGGCACAGGTAGATTTGTATGTATTGTGAAGTGTACAGGCGTCCATATTGTGCGACTGTCGTTATAAGATTCTGTACTATATCTGATGGCAGTAGGTTCATTGAACTTTTGTTGTTTTTGTGGGGATTCATGGATATTGGAAGCATAGATGGAGCTAGTTAAGTTAAAATTGTCTTCAGGAGGTGATTCAGGCTCTGGATAGCCATGGAATCTATTTGAGACTCTTTTTATTTCGAAATCCTTTTTAGGGAGTTTGTTCTGAAAAAAGAATATTTTCTTTAAAACTCTTAAGTAAAGATTACTTACTCTCAAACTTTTTTTAACACGTTCAATATCCAGTGCCCCATACATGAGTCACTATGAACTAGCTCCACACGTCAGTGCCCCATATATGGGTCACTATGCAACAACTAGGTATACACTAAGGGTAATTTAGCAAAGGTAAGTAGTGAGAGTTTATCACAGTGCAAAAGTCTGTTAAAGCACCTAGTGAAAGAATGAAGTAATATGTGGGACACAAGGAATTGAAAACATTTTGTATGGGGATGTTTAACGTGTTAAATAAATAAATAAATATTCTGGGACATTATTAAATACTTTTACTTGACATAATAATAATATACTTTCTGCATCTGTCACCTTTTATGTGTATGTCTTTAACTATCCAACAAATTTCATTGCAGTTTTTTACCATTGATTAGATATTTTACAATACTTTTTTTCAATGAGTGTTTATTCTTGGAGCTTAAAATTGAACCTGTGTGCAGCTAAAGTGGGATGCAGTTAGTCGAAAGATATGAATTTACTGTGTACATTCCCTATACTACTTATGATAAATTTGAAGTCCTCCTTTGCTTTGTATTATATTGGTACCTGTCAGTGGCGAAGGGTGGAGATTTAAAAAAGGGAAGCTGGAGCAAAACATATGACATGTATTTCGTAGTTACATATGCCGACTTTCAAACTTACTAAGAAGTATGTACTGCAATTTTTGATGGTATTTAAAACTTTTAGGCGTTACATAATATGAAATTGAGTATGTTATATTGACTAATCCCTAAAGGATAATGGGACTTCTGTTATATGGACTCTTCATCACTGGTACCTATCTAACTATGAAAATTTTCTATCACATGTGCTCATGGAGATGTTGTAGAATTCTAATGGTCTAGTTTTAGAGCTTACTCAATTAAAAAAAACATTAAAATATTTCCTCATTTAATTAGTGTTACAAAAATAAGTTTGAGGATGGATGTTGTTACTTACACTATTATGTAAAAGCTACTGACCGGATCTTTACGAAGTTTGGAACAAAGACAGCTAATTCTTCAGAATAATTAAACCGATTACTGGCATAATCGAAAATGACAAGTTCATTATAGGATTTTAACAAATGAATGGACAAAGCCTTTAATATAACCGCAGCTGAAAATCCTTAACACGCTAAAATGAGTAGGTATTAAAGTTGCAAGCATGAGAAATCTGATAGGTTTGTTTTTATTAACAAGTAAGTACATAATATACTACAATAGAAACTTATGCTGCAAATTGAACTTTTAAAATGTTTTTAACGTTACAACTTACCTCAAAGTCGTTCAAACTCCAAACGGCTTCGCCATTTAACACATTGAAATAGTAAAACTTTCCAGGAAAGCTTTTCGAAGGACAAATAACCCATCCACTAGGGTCAGAAGTTTTCTGATTAAACATAGTGGCAAACACAAAGTCCTCAAAAAATTAATGAGTAATTAACATGTTAGAGCTAAATAGAATCAACGTATGAGTAAATGAAACCATACTTAAACTAAAATAACAATCTAAAGTTTCCATCTCAGGTTCGAAACTTTTTTGAACAAAATTTCGCTTACGCCCGCGTTTTTGTATTTGTTGTTAATATTATTCGCCAATAGGCAGGCAAAGGTTTTGACCATACAGCCTTGTCTTGTTTTTGTCTTTCCGGTATGTTTTTGTATTTGATTTGACAGACAAGACAGGATCAGGAAGCTGACATTTAAGTTATCACTTACTGATAAGGATAAGACAACCATTTGACAACCATTTTTTTAGTCGATTATAAAAAAATATATTGTATCATGCATTATTGTACATAGCGTAATGCTTGGCTGTATTACCTGAAGGTGTAGGCAGAGGTGAACATCACCCACTTTTCGCCATGTTTAGGTCCCATTCGTAATAGAGGACGAGCCTATAGCCGTTTATCGGACACAATTCCAAATTTCGAGCTTTAACTAAAATTATGTAAGTGTATTTAGAAAAATCTTTTTTTTCGACCTTGCGGTTATTAAACGAACCGTAATTAATTGTAGTACTTGGGAATTTCAAAAAAATATGGTGCTTGTCATTGCTTTTTTCTCTTTCATGTCGCACTGTACTTGATCATATACTTTTATAAGTAGTTATGTATGTGATCATTAAGAAATCCATAGTACAATTGTCAAAATTATTAAACAAAAAACCTACATATTAACTTTGCATATGAAGATACATAAATAAAAAAGTAATTTTTTTAAATACTTTTTAAGCATAATAATATTACTCTGTCTGTTGCTTTAACACTAAACTACTCAACTTATTTGGATGAAATGTAGTATGGCGATAGTCGAGAACGACATAGGACAGTTTTTATTAGACTGCGCAAAAGGAATGTTAGCGGGATGATGACTGACATACGTACGAGCGGAGCCGCGGTCGAAAAGCTAATTAATTATAAAAAGTTATAGCTTTGATTTTTATACTGAGCAGATAATAAGCTGGATGAGGGACCTCGTTAAATATTTCTAAAACATAGTTCTAATAAGGGAAATGGAAGAGATTCACAATGTGTAAAACAAAATAAAAAACATATGTTTAAAAAAAAATGTAATTTTTAACTTAAAAGCTAAATATGAGCAATCAGTTGATGCTTTTAAGTTATATTAGGAACAATTACGTTTATAAACTATTTACCCCTTTACTATAATTAGTTAAGCCTAATTAAATTTCTAACTATTTGTCTTTTTTTTTAATCTAGGTACCTAAGTATCTCGAAATCAACCCACTTTTGACATATAATAATAAAGCAATATTTTTCATGGATTCAATATGCCAAGCTAATCTTGTTAATATAAATAATCATCAGTTAGGTAATTTTGAAATAAGTAGTATTGTGCAATAAAGAAATACTTAAGACAGGAACTAAAACATATTTTACAAACATCACCTATCACGATAGTATCTCGAAATCAACCCACTTTTGACATATAATAATAAAGCAATATTTTTCATGGATTCAATATGCCAAGCTAATCTTGTTAATATAAATAATCATCAGTTAGGTAATTTTGAAATAAGTAGTATTGTGCAATAAAGAAATACTTAAGACAGGAACTAAAACATATTTTACAAACATCACCTATCACGATACTCTGTGGTGTTCCCTTCCTTTAAATAGGTAGATAATTAAATTAAATATTTTTTATATTATACACATAAATATAATTATCTAAATATCATAATTATACTATACATATACCCTTGTATAAAAACTGACACAACTTACAATTAGGCATAGAATTTTAGGTAATACATGTAAGTAACTAAATTAAGTAAACTTTGGCATCGTCTAGTAAATTCATCTCATACAATTAGTAAGTGACAATATTTGATTTTAATAGTTCATAGCAATCATACATAATTTTTTTTCAAGACGAGGTAGATAATTATATCTTTAATTAACACGTTGACGCGAAAATTTGCCATCCTGTATGCGGTACTGCACACCTTTTTTTTTCATACAAACGTGAGTCTCGTCTTGTAACGTTGTGAAAATTACTAGTAAAAAAAAATCGGTGCGGTGTGTATTATAGATTTTTGAGAGTTTGAAGTGTTGTAGCATAGTCACCGAACTTTAAATAACTATTTAATATAGTCAAACGCCTTACTATTACGTTAAGCTCTTTATAAAGAATATTAGCTGGACGATAGTATATGTTGTTTCATCGCCATGTGTGACTATGCGAATGTTCGCATCAATGTCTTAATTGATTAAACCACTTCCGTCGAAAACTTTGGCAACGTCATGAATTTATTGTATTTGCTAATGTTATTCAGTCTTTAATTTCATTGTGTGCCTTTGCCCTCGTATAATTAAAAAAATATCGCATTTTAGTCGATATTATTTTGATTAAAAAATATCGATTATGCGACTTTTTTTTTAAATTTAACTAGCCTTCAAAAATGTCTCTTTTTCAAAAGCGAATATTTTATTCTTTGTTACGTTTTTAGTTTTGAATAATAATAATGATTTCAAGCTATCGCTACCTAGTTTTGTATAAAAATGTTTGGTAACTAAATAGATTCCTAATATTAAAAATAATGTAGACATTATAATAGATAAAGGTGGTAGAATTACAACGGCAAAAAACACAGCCCACTGTATCTTTGACGGTAGACCTTCTTGATGCTGAAAAAAAAAAACAAAAATATTTGTGATCTACAGACAGTACCTACTAATACTTAATATTACCCATGCAATAGAAAAGTTATTCTATCTGTTTGACGACTACAATGTTTAAGCTATTTTGATGTAAGTAATTTGGTATCTATGGGTGCAGAAGTTTAAACTTCGACGCGTATTGTCCATTTTTACTCTATTACATTTTAGCTAATCCTAGGTCGGTAATTTTTTTAAATAGAATAAAATAATGCGCATGAATTTTTATTAACCGACTGTGTCGAAGGAGAGTTATATGCAAAAAAAACATCATCCGCGGGCGTAACGGGGGCAATAGGTACTTACATATTCACCCCAGAACAGAGGTAGGACTAAATTCGATAATTTGGCAATCTGCTGGTCGAAGTTCGACAAGTCGTGTATTCTGAGATTGCTCTGCATTCTCGCAACGGCTTCGAAAGGCGTGCCGGTGTACTGTAAACAAAAAAAGTAGATGAAAAATGAAAAAATACTTGGCTTGGGTATACTAAATAGGCGTTCACTTCTTCACTTCAAATTACCAGTAAACATAATTACCAGTTGATTGATTATCACCTGATTTGCACGTGTGGGGATTCAGATAAAAGATGCACTCCCACGGACGAAAGTGCCTCAGCCCCTTAGAGCTTTAGTAATGCTAAATATATGGTTTACTCAACACATTGGCTCGTGGTGGGCTATAGAATCTATCTGTGTGCCACTCACCTTTCAGCCATTGCACAGGAAACGCGTTATTTGTTAATCTAAGTTTGCATTTTATATTTTTTTCCTACAGTCCACTAGACCTAAATACGTACGCAGTTTTATTTATCACCAAGCACCGGTGCTGTACACGTGATAGGTACTCACCGGTTCCAATACAACGTAGGAGTTATGTTTATATCTGTCAGGTTTCAATCCTGTCACATAACGGTCTTTAGGGACTCCCCCAGTATAGAAGTGGGGGAACGATATCGCCATCGGAAAATCTGGGGAGAGAGAGAGAGATAGCATATTAGTTTACTTACGACTTTAATTACGTTTTTATCACTCAATTTCTAAATGTTTTTTTACTCTACCGACCAGATAACTATAGACAACGCATCTGCCCTCCCTCCCTGCCTAACCTATGTCTACTTAACAACATATTGTCCGAACACAAGATAATTTTGATTGGTTCGTAACAAAAACTTAAACGAACCAATTTTTTTTTTATTTTTTATTTCATTACGGTGTGCCAACAGTACACATATTAATTTTATTATTACCCCCGCCGTCTGCGCCGCCGCACACTCAGAAAGCTATTTCACTAAACTTAATGTAAACTTGGACAGTGAGATAGTAATGAATCGCTTTCGTATAACTATGTTACGGTATATAATTATATCCCTAGGAATATAACAATATTACGGTTTGATCTATCTTACTGCGACATATACAAGTAACAGGCACATTCAACATTCATTTTAAGACCGTTTGCAAAAAAAGCAATATTAAAAAATTGGTTGCCTGTAAATTCGGTATATGGGCGAAAGTTTTACGTGACAACGACTTTGAGTGGTAAAATAATTTTAATGTGAATATTCATTCGTATAGTAGGAAGAAGGATGAAACATAGTTGAGTGGGAGAGAGACGCAAGGCATTCGGCGGGCCTCTCTCTCGTTCGGTGACTCATCGTAACGTTACCGAGCGTTACACTTTTTCATAAGTGCCTCCCAGCCGCAACCTAATTTAAGACGTTGTCACGTCAAAATTTAACAACTTTAGACATGGTTATAAAACAAGGGAGAAATTATATAAATACATGCATAATATAAAGCAAGCAAATATAATAGTTTTTCTAGATCGTAATAAAGTCGGAAGTAAGAGCGTAAGGCCTCTGCCTCGAATCTTGCGGGCAGCGGGACGGCGGCGGCGCGGGAGCTGCAGGATCAAAAAATGCGTAAAATCAAATGGACCGACCCTCAGCGGCGCGGGAGCGGGCAACGAGCGGTGCACTCCAGTCAATCGGTGACCGCCCGCGCGGCTGCATTGTATTTTATTTTTTGTGCCGTGTTGAAATGTCCTCGGACATGCTAGAGGAAATTAGTTCAGATATTTCGTTCGCGAATAAAAACAAATATCTCGACGACACAAACACGATCACAACACTACGCCGCTATAATGCCGCGCGACCTGCCCGCTGCTTACGAGAACGGGTCTGCGTTGCCCGCCCCGCTCCCCCGCCGCCGCCACCCCGCTGCCCGGCAAGATTCGAGGCAGAGGCCTAATACTTTATTAAGCCGTACTAAAAAGTAGCATTTTTGTAGTTCCGACATTGTTAATAGCTGTAGTCGATTTGAACAAATTAGCGTCTAGTAAATATCTAGTCGATGCTTAACTTTAATCTATTTAATAAAGAGTAAAAGGTATTGTTAGGGTTTCTCACTGAAATAGCACTTGGAAGAATCGCTAAGTCCTCGTGGGAGTGAAGGTTCCGTATCATAGCAATCTGTTCCGTTAGTAACTCTGTCGAAGACGCTTTCTGATAAATTGTATCTGTACAGAGGCACGCTGTTTACCACCATATCACCTGGAAATAAAGGTTATTTTTGATTATCATCCTAAACCTCTGCCTTTTTATAGGTAAGTACACATGGCTACACGTCAAGCTATATTGTCCCAGTATAAGCTGACCTCTCGTTGTACGGAAATCCTATACAAAGCGAGATCAGCTTAAACTGGAAATGTACAAAGACAAACGAATTATAAACCTATTTTAGCTATAATAAGCTTAAAAAACCGTTTGTGAATACGGGGGATATCTTTAATTATTTTGATGTACCCAGTGTCACTCCCACGACTAATACGAATCTAATGATACCTCTCAAGCTCAGATGCGACAAGCCGTTTAGGCTCTAGACGGTGCCAAAGAAATATACATACATACACTACAAAACATAACCCTCCTTCTGGCGCAGTCGGGTAAAATAACTTGCTAAACCACTCACTATCAAAATAAAGGGGCATAGTCTTGCAAACAGTTTTGCGCCAGTAAAGCAACACGTCTTCTTTCGTCAGTCTTTGGGAGTACATCACACCTTCAGTAGAACCGAATAGGCGGTCTGGACATTGCTGAAATAATGAAAAAACAACTTTTATTTCTTAAACTGCTAAAAATCTTAAAAAAAAACTACTTTTCAGTCTTTTCAGACTTCATGGTCATGCTTCAGGGAAGTCTGAAAAGACTTTGAAACGTCGGAATCTAATATCATAAATAAACCGCGATAAAATCCGTTATAAGTAGTTTTATTTCAATGTGTGATTAATATTCGCGTAAATCTTAGATAATACTAATCTTATAGGACTCTTTAAATAGTTAAAATGGACTTAGTCTCTTTCATAATTATAAATAATTGTCAAGATGACATACAAAGACAAACAAATAATTATAAAGCTACTTGCTGCCCCAGCGAACTTCGTACCGCGTATTACTAATGTAATACCTATGGTATTATATTATCTGTGGTAATACGTATGTATTTTTAATGCCACATTATACAAAAATAAAAACAAATAATTTCGTAAAAAATTAAAAAATATATGTAAGGGTGAACAACTCTTATCAATTAGGGGTATGAAAAATAGATAGTAGCCGATTCTCAGACCTACTGAAACTAATTTACGCGTTTATACCCTTATTTGAACTAATGGAATCGTTTTAAGGAACCACTTACGTCTGGGTCGTATCCAGGTATCTGGGGTTCTCCTCGGAACCGGTCGATTTCAAAGAACTCTTTGTCACCCCATTGTGGACCATATTTTACTGTCAGCTCGTCTGTGAAGTCTGAATAAATCTGAAAAGGCATTAATATCACCGGTCAACACTTCCTTACTAATATAACAGATAATACAACTAAGTACTCTATTCTATAAATGAATTTTTGACTGATAATTATCTATATTTAAGTATATATTTACAAAAAAAAAGTATTTTACGTAGTATATTACCAGTTATCCGGTTTCCATAGTACAAGCTCTGCTTAGTTTGGGATCAGATGACCGTGTGTGTTAATGTCCCACTATATTATTATTATTATTATTATAATGATCTATTTAAGAGATTTTGACATACGGTGGTAGTGCAGGTAGACTAAGTTTAGTAAACACATAACAGGTATTATTAAATATAGAATTTTATGCTGACTATAAACTATTTTAACACAGATACATTATATTTTATTTAGGGACTTGAAATTGTTAATCTGTAATGAATTCAATACTCAATACTTACTCAATACTTTATTTGATTATTCCACAATGTTTTGGGTTGTTAGTTTGAATAATATGTCACAATTATGGACCTTTTATGCCACAGAAAATTATGAGAGATGAAAATACTTTCGTATAAAATAATAAAATTGATCATTCTTTGGGAATACACCTGTCTGTTAAAGCAATGAGAAAACGCGGGCTAGCAAATATCTACACTTACTCTATCTAGAATTCCAGCGTTGCTAACCGGAACAAGACCTGGAACCAGGCTCCTCGACGCGTCCAATAATGGGTCAGTGAAGTTCCACAGATATTCGTAGATGGTCCTTTCTACAAATGGCTGAGATTGGTACATGGAGACGAAGGAACGGAATAAGGCTTTCACCATGAAGTTGGCATTGTGTAGGTAGGAGTACATACCCTGGAACAAATAGTTAAATAACAATAAATATTAACTAAAAACTTTATGTCATTGACTTCTGGGGAAGCCCCCTTTTCCTTGACTTTTGGGGGTTCAGTCACCTTCGTCTGTGGGTGTACACCCTTAAATGAATCCTCTTAAATGAATAAACTGGTGGTAGGCTTCGGCCGTGGTAAGTGACCACCTACTAGACAAAGCCGCACCTCCAAGCGGTGTTGCATGTTCCGGTGCGATGTCTAGTGACACCATGCAGAGGGGGTGGGTCGGAATTGTTGCTCCTTTAAAGTTTCTAACCATATGGTGGCTCATTCCACTGCCACCACTTCTACTTTACTTCATTACAACCCTTTTTTTATGTCCCACTACTGAGTACCCATTACACACAACACATTACACACCCCGAAACAAACATTAGTTTAAATACGTCTGTTTGTCTTGTGTCTGGGTGTAATCATCTATATTGAAATATATATTTACAAAAGAAAAGTATTTTATGTAGTACTAGCTTTCCGACAGCGGCTTCGCCCGCGTGTATGTATGTTCTTTTTGCGCAGTCGGATAAAAACTATCCTATGTTCTTTCTCGGGTCTCAAACTACCTCCATACCCAATTTCATTTAGTTTAAGCGGCAAAGCGTAACAGACAGACAGACAGAGTTACTTTCGCATTTATAATATTAGTAAGGATATTACCAGTTATCTGGTTTCCATAGTAAAATGCTCTGCTTAGTTTGGGATCAGATGACCGTGTATGTTAATGTCCCACTATATTATTTTTATTATAATCCTAGCAGGCTACGAAATTACTTAAGTTAAACAATCGCATCACTCCGTAAGATACTTTAATTTTTGAGCCAATCATCGTCATATTAATATTGGTAAATTAATTTAAAAGTCTTGCGATTTGTATTACTCTACCAATGTTGGTAGGCCACAAAGTGGCTCAACAATTAAAATATGTCACCGTACATTGTTCCGAGATTCGAAATTGAACCATCGAAACATAAGTTGGGTATAACATGTTTTAAAAAAATTTATCGCCCGTAAAAAAGATTGGTGGACCGTACCATTTTCGAATGACATTATTTTTATTGCACATTAAAAGTTAATTAGAGCGTAAAATTATATTAAATTAAAGTTAAATGAATATTCTTTATATTTTAATAAATAAATTGTCACGTAAGTTTAGCAAAACTGTTTTAGTCGAATGCATTTTAAAGGCTAACTAACAATAGGTGATACTGCTCAATTTATTATACAAAATATTTTTACATTAAATACAAAATGTTAAGCCCCTACTTCCAATCAAAATACAATTATGCATCCGAAAAAACGGATTCATTAACTAACTTCAACGGAAAAGTTTTTGCAACATTAAAGCATCATCTCCATTACTCAGAAATGAGTAGAAAAAATAGTCAGTGCTTGCTAGCTCAGTGCAATGGCTTCTCCAATTACTCAGTATACCCTTTTAATGTCCCGTTGCTGCACGGGTCTTCTCTCAACTTAGGAGATAATTGAGAGAAGACCCGTGCCCAGCAGAGTTAAGCGCTATCAAGTTCGGGTCAATGGATGTCATATTTCCTCGAATGATTAGTTCTTAAACATGCTGGTTTCCTCACGATATGTTTTCTTAATCGATATTAAGCAGCGTTGATAAAAAAATTCATACAAAGATTTCTGAGAGTGACCGGGGATCAAACCCGCGGCCTCATATTCAAAAGCGCGCCGGTAGCGTAGGGTTGTAAATATCACGTGACAAGGCGCTGTATGGTAAATAATTATTGACAATCATTATAGAACTTGCTGGTCTTCGAAACCGTAACTTGCATTGTTTGGCCTTTTAAATGTAGATATCTATATAGTTTGACAAAAAAAAATCAACAAGCGAATGATAACCATCCAAGTACTTTACGAACGAAACGAAAACGAAAAATCGGTTAAATCAAATCGTATCATTATCGAATCGTATCATAGTAGTGCCTTTTAACACCGCACGTTCTTCCAGTCTTCTATCATTTAACAGTTTTTATTAAAATGCATTAATGTATTGAAAAACGTTTGATTACCTACCATAAAAAGTGACCTTGAGGGTACATAACATTTATATTTATGATATTATCAATCGTGACTTCAAGATTATTTCTATTTTAAGAAGAATACGGGATTCACAGATGTTTTTGTTATAATTAACTACATACTAGTTTCCGTTGACGGCTTTGCCCGTAGTATTAGAATAAAAGGTACCAAATTGTGCCAAATTTTGTTCCGTCGTAGTTAGTGCTTTAACGGATGGACCAATTTTCTAGATGCGATTTCACCTGTTTGTCATTATGAGTGCCGTTTTTTACAACATTTATTTATTTTTCCCATTCCTAAAAGTAAGTATAATTTTATGTTTCGCACTCGTGGTACTTATTGCGTTGAAAATTCTACGTGTTAATCCAGACCATAATCTATATCTGTGTTCAATTTCATTCAATTCCGTCTAGTAGTTGTTGCGTGAAAGTGTAACAAACATCAATATATTCTTACAAACTTTCGCGTAAATTTATACTAGCTGCCCCAGCGAACTTCGTACCGCGTATTACTAATTTTGCTAAAAACAAAAAATTTCGTCCAAAAATAAAAATAAAAAATTGAGCTGAACACCCCTTATCACTTAGGGGTATGAAAAATAGATAGTAGCCGATTCTAAGACTTACTGAATACGCATATAAAATTTGGTAAAAATCGGTAAATTCGTTTCGGATGAGTACGGTAACGAACATCGTGACATGGAAATTTTATAAAATATATTAGATAGATTAGTAGGATTAGCATTTTCCTGACAAATATCTAACTTAAAAAAATGAAAGTTTCACTAGGCCCGCCTGCGTTGCAGCACTAGCTTCTGCGACATCATGAATGAAACAAAAAGCTGAAAAGGCAGGGCGGAAATTTTCGGGAGCGGTAAATTCAGTTAAAAGTTTTATTAATCTGACCAATCGCGATGTTTTTTTTTTATTTTGCCTCAAGTCGTATGGCGTAATGTAGCCAATGGTATCACTTATTTTTCGCACTGATATTGAATGGACTTACTTGTGTTTATATTTTATTCATACTAACAACAAAAGAAAACGAACTGGCTCTTCTCTCGTTTTCTTCTGGTTGTATTGTGTATCTGTGGCCTGTTCCACTATTGGACATAATGTTAAGCGGAAACGTCTCAGCGAGATCTTTCGGCAGTCATAACGAAGTGAATTCATTGAGTTTCATTTCATTATATTATTTCCTTGTTTGTTGTCTTTTTGACTTTTTCAAACTATCATTTTTTTATTTAGTGTAATATATTTTCCTCGCAAAACTATTAAATAACTTCGTTTGACACACGTGCCGGAACTTTAACTTCTCCCTATTCTACCTCCATGGCTTGCGGCAAGCTCTCTTGGCAGTCGTAAACAACGAATGCACTTGGATTAAAATAAATTACTACCTATTAACTTGTAGTTTGCATATAGTTAATATTAATTTTTAATTTAAAATCCTTATATAATGTAGAACTTACCAACACAGGGATGTTAGGCACTATGATAGTTGCGTTGAGATCTACATTGTTGAGATCTGGTAAGAATATAGGGAACCTCCTCGCTGTATACGTCATTGTGCTGTTGTCATTGAAACGTACGTTTGAATGTACCAGCTTTTCTCTGAAAACAATCTAAATAAATAAAAGAAGAAATCGATTGACTGACTGACTTATTTTTATTGACGAACAGTCCAAACCGCTGGGTCAAGAGACTTCAAAGGCATACTAATTTTCGTAATAGGTCTAAGGTTGCACTAAGAAAGGATTTATCAAAACTCACCGCCTAATTTGTAATCTCTAGACCCAGCAGTTTAGGTAGTGCATTGTGCCAGTCAGTCAGTAAATAAGTTACTTCTCTGTGGCGTGGTCGGTAAGATACATGCTTTTCACGACGCAGGTCGTGGGTTCGATTCCCACACAAGTCAGACATTTGTGTGATGAACACGTCTCTTTGTCTTAAGTCTGGGTGTAATTATCTATATTTAAGTATGTATTTACAAAAGAAAAGTATTATATTATTATGTAGTATATTACCAGTTATCTGGTTTCCATAGTACAAGCTCTGCTTAGTTTGGGATCAGATGACCGTGTGTGGTAATGTCCCACTATATTATTATTATTATTAAAGTAATTTATTACATAACGATAATCTACTTACAAATAAACAATAGGTCCAATCTCTTGCATGTTAATTTTCTCATCATCCCCGGATAGGAACCGTTCGTGGTTGGTCACGTTGAACACATACATCCGGAGCTTTACTTCATCCGGGGGGTCAGCCCACCACTCGTACGGCGGCATACCTGCGGACAAGGGTCATAGTAACTTAGTCTGACAAGTTAGCAATAATATTTTCTTAGATTTACGCGAATATCACGCATTGAAATAAAACTTCCTACTCTATACCTAACGGATTTTATCGCAGTATATTTTAGATTTTAGATCCCGACGTTTCAAAGTCTTTTCAGTCCACCCGTGACCATGATGTCTGAAAAGACTTTAAAACGTCCCCGAAGGGATCTAAAATCTAACATATACCGCGATAAAATCCGATAAAGAGTAGTTTTATTTCAAAGTTAGCAATTAATCTTACTAATATTATAAATGCGAAAATTTGGAACGGATAACATAATTATTTTATTTGTTGAGCCACTTTATGACCTACCAACATTGGTAGAGTAATACAAATCGCATGAATTTAAACTGACAACCCACACAATAACGTATAATCTTACCAAAATTAATAATATGAAGCTGAGTGGCTCAACCTTAGAGTATTTTACATGGGAGGTGTTATACGCAAATTCTGTAGGCCGACCGTTTAACTCGCGTATCGCACATCTGAGGTACTAAGTCATGAAACATTAATTAAATCTCCTAAAGAACTATTTAACCACAAGTAACGTAAGACTATTCGTCACTAATATCCATATCGCTTGAATCATCATCACTGTCTGTGCAGCTAGAGGAGTCAGAATCTTGGCGATAGGCGATACGCGAGTTAAACGGTCGGTTTAAAGTACTAAATAGTTTCCGCCAGTTTTTGGGCGAGGCGAGGTAACCACGTACAGCACACATGTAAAAGTTGAAGCAACTTTATAGATGCACACGTAAATAAAAGCTACACACAAACACAAAACATGAATAGTTTATGCATACGAACTGTTCATGTACCTCGGCAGACAGATACATTTTCTAAGGGCTTAACGATTAAACTAAATAATGGGACCTAGGTTTAATAATGGAAGAAAGGAGCAACTTGTAATAAACATTTCCATGAACTAGTAGGTACAGACTACAGAGTTTAATTAAGTAACAAAAACAAATTAAAGCTGATATCCAAACTTCCTACTTAATCTAGGTAAATATAAATATTGTTTAACACGTTATGTAAGGTCAATGTAGTTATGGTCAATATTCTAATTACTTGATTGTATTAATTTTTGGACAAAAATATTATAATAACATGATCTATAGATAAGAGATTTCGACACAGTACGGTCCATACGTAAATTAGGGATTTTATTATGACTGATAACACTTTTAATAAATAGTTAAGACATAACTGGTATCCAATTCAATCCATTTATTGCGCCACATAATTACATCACTTAATAGGCATGTCATATTACAATACTCAGTTTTTTTATCTATATTATAAAAATGAATCGCAAAATGTGTTGGTAAGCGCAGAACTCGAGAACGGCTGAACCGATTTCGCTAATTCTTTTTTAGAATGTTCCTTGAAGTACGAGGATGGTTCTTACGCAAAGAAAAATGAAAAAAAAACAACCTCCTCAGAAACGGCTTGACCGATTCGGTAGGTCTAAGAATCGGGCGTAATCTATTTCGGATCCGGTAGGGGGCACTGCTTTACGGGCAGGACGACTTTTGCGGGGTCCGCTAGGTATATAAAAAAATCAATTGCTGTTCGTTAGTCTCGCTAAAACTCGAGAACGGCTAAACGGATTTATCTTATCTTTATCTTGAAATGTTCGTGGAGGTCTAGGGAAGGTCTAAAAGGTGAGAAAAATTCGAATAATTTCCGGGAAAACCCTTAAAACAGCAGTCGATTGAGGCAGTACGGCAGTCTGCCGGGTCAGCTAGTTTATTTAATAAAGACTACCAACAGCTTCTATGTGTGCCAATATCAATTCATTGGTATTGGCACACACTAGTCTTAGACTTACATAGTCGCCAATAATAGGTGATCCAGCATTCACAACAATAAATGTAAAATATTGAAATAAAACTGTTTATTTTAGATTTTAGATTTTTTTCTTTTTTTTTTATTCGCGTAAATCTAAAATATTCAAATCAAGGAATGACAATATTTTAGCTAAATCTAAGTTAGTTAAATCTAACTTTGTTATAGGTACTAGGAACGGATATACTACTTAGATACATAATTTTTTGTACATATAAGTATACACATTATAGATAAATTACACACAGACACAGAACAAAGTATCGTGCTCATCACATTTGTTCTGGGTGGGAATCGAACCCACGACCTTCGGCTTAACAGTCAGGGTCACTATCCAGGCTAGTCAAAATTTAACAATCAATTTGATTAATTTGCGAAAAATGGGTACTTATGTATAAAAGATGCTCAGTATTTAGCTAGGTGTCACCATTATTTAACTTTATTTAAGCATTAAAATTGGCTCTACTGCATACATTTGATGAACAATTTACATAATTATATGTCCATATAATAATATAGTAGGACATTAACACACACGACCATCTGATCCCAAACTAAGCAGAGCTTGTACTATAGAAACCAGATAACTGGTAATATACTTACTACATACCATACTTTGCTTTTGAAAGTACATACTTAATTACAGATAATTCATCACATAAATGTCTGACTTGTTTGGGAATCGAACCCACGGCCTGCGGCGTGAAAAGCAAGTATCTTACTGACCAATTGGCCCGTCAATAATGACCAACTATTGTAATATAGGTACACATTATTGTACATGTACTTCTTCTTCTTTTAATTATGGCCTCTGCAGAAATTATTCCGCATTTTTGCCAATGTCAAGTTTAAATAAGTACCTATACAAGCTTTTAAAAGCTTAGTAGTAAAAAACTGATAAAACTTCAGCGGTCTTGTACGGTCATTACCATTATATAAGTATACAAGCTTTTAAAAGATTAATAGTAAAAAGAACTAAAAAGACTGCGACGCTCTAAGACGCCATTTTTTCTTCATGAATCATTGTACATGTAAAGTCTATGACATTGTGTGACACAATGTCATTAACTTTACGGCACAATAAATATTGATGTCAAAAGAGGGACATAATAACCATAGTTCAAAGTAATATTCAATTCAATTAAACAATGATAATTAAAATATAAAATAATTAAAATAACTAATCAAAATTAGTCACACAAGATAATTTTTGACCGAGGCCCTATTATCATTTTTGAATGAGGATATTCAGGATATAAACACTAGAAAAATCGTTGAAGTCTAGTTCATTAACCGAAGATGTATTTCTCATCCCTCTCATACTTTACTATTGTAACTAGCCGGAGACAGAAAATATAGACTAAATTCTAGCTAAAACATACCTAATGATTACATTCTATTTGGTTCTAACTATCTTTACAATATATGTTTGAGTAAAGATAAAAATTATTGGAAAATGTTAAATCGTAACCGAATTATTAAAATATAACATTATATTATAACAATTAAACTAGCTGCCCCAGCGAACTTCGTACCGCGCAAAATTGTGAATCTAAACCATTCCCAGATCCCCTTGAACACACCACAAAAAATTTCATCAAAATCGGTCCAGTCGTTTGAGAGAAGTTCAGTGACATACACACTCACAGAAGAATTATATATATAAAGATGTTATATTGTTTCTGAGCCCCTAGACAAAATTACACAGCGTTTTCAAACAAACAAAATGTCTCATTCATTTTGTTAGTTTCCATCTTTCATTATCACCTCACTGTGTAATTTGTCTGGCGAAACGCCTAAAACAAACGCGAATATTTAATGTGGAAGTTGGTATGGATGTGTCGAGGCTCAGAGTAGAACGGAACGGGTATTGTGAGTGTTTCCCTTTGCCGTGGTACGTGAACAGTTTGTATGCATAAACTATTCATGTTTTTTGTTTGTGTGTAGTTTTTGTCTACGTGTGCATTTGTAAAGACGCTGCAACATTTACATGTGTGCTGTACGTGGTTACCTCGGAGCTCTCAAAAACTGGTCCTCAAAAACTGGTTTATAATAGTACCAGAAGTTGCGTATTACACCTCCCGTGTTAAATGCAGCAAGTGTGGAGGAGTATTTTTGAAACTCTGTCATGCAAAAACTATGTATGAAATTTGGCCCAGCGATGGATAACAGTTTGGGGGATTATTTAACTTACCTGGCCTCATATTCAATTTCTCTAGCAATAAGAAGTCTAAAGGCGTAAATATGAAGCTGCTGACTGACGCTAATACCAGCAACGTTCCCCAAACACATTGTGCTACCGAATCTGAAAAAAAAAGACAAAAATAATAAAAAATAATGTGAAACCCCATCAAGAATATTATAAAAACATTGGCCCGTCGGATCTTTTATACAGAACCTATGTGTCAAATTTGGAGTATCAATTCAATTCAATTCAATTTTTCATTTTTGGCCTGTTGTGGAAGGCTACCACAATTTTGCCAGTGTCAAGTTTGGAGTTGTCAGTTAGTTGTCAGATAGGGGGTAGAAAGAAATAGAGAAAAAGCGGATATAATAGACTAAATGTGGGTAGTTATAGTTTAATTTTGTTTATTCTAATAAAGGAGACGTTCAAAAAATGTATGGAGCCTGGGATTAAAATAATTGTAAATTTGAACAGCTATCTGAGTTACATAGGTTAATAGAGCATAATTTATTAAATTTTTTGGTGTATTTAAAATAATTTTACACCCCCCCCGTTTTTTAAAAAATTGAAATTGAAAATAAGAGTCTTTAATGCAATATTATGATTATTGCAATTGGCAACCCCATGGTCAAATGACAATTGAGCAACCAAAAAAATCAAAATTATTTCGACGCTGTCAATCAAACTGATCAATGACAATGACATCTTGACGTTTCCTGTAATTATATTTTTTTCCACGCGTTTTGTTATTACACTAATAAGATAACAAATATTTTTCGTCATAATTACATTAAGCTGCAGCAAGAATAATATTACAAGAGAAAAGTACTGTAACAGAATGCAATTATTGACGTGATTGCAATATTTATACTGCTTAGGAAACGGATAATTAAAGGTAATGTGCGTTTTGTTTTTCTATTACATTTTTTTGATTTTTACAAAAATGGTTGCTCCTAAAATTCGTGTTTAGTTAAATTCTAACAGCTTATTAAATAAGCTTTCCAATGAGGTATATCACATTGGTGTTCAAAATTCTAGCCCACTTTTGACCTCTCCTTTACACAATACATTTACAAAAGGAGAAAAGACAAGTGAAAGAAGAAGTTTGAAAGAGGTAGGGCGAGGGATATGAAATGGGATGATATCATAGAGCGAACATTGCAAATTTTGACAATTGAAAAATAAATGGTCCACGTGCCCCTCTTCCAAGCCGCATTCACATATGGATGAGTCCCTGATCCTAAGTTTGGACAGAAATACTGGAGTGCAGGCATGGTTAAGTCGTAAACGGCAGATAGTCGAAACTGTAGCTTTATCAAGATGTTTCCACTTAGAAAACCAAGGTTTACAGGGAATATTAGGCTGGATATCACCATAAAACTTTCCTTTTTGGGACATAGAAATTTTCCATACCTTATTCCAAGCTCTGAAAAGACTTGATTTAAGACCCGAACAAACGTCGTGGCTATAAATATGAGAATAATCCAATGAACCAGTTGTAGTGGCATTTTTGGCGCAGGAATCTGCTGATTCGTTTCCTGAGATTCCAGAATGACCCGGAATCCAAGCTAATATGACAGACAATCCAAGTTTATGGCAATTCAGTAATTCTTCTCTAATTAAATGAGTGATAGGGAAACGAGATTTTGACCTGAAAGGATTTGATAGAATGGATTGGAGGCAGCTCTTAGAATCTGATAAAATTAAAGCTTTTTTAAGGTTATGTGACTTAACGAAACGAATGGCTTCTAACACCGCGATTGATTCTCCAGTGAATATGGAGGTAATATGGGAACATTTATAATTTAGAATTATTCTATATGAAGGGATCCAAACTGCGGCTCCAACTGCGCTTTCGCTAGAAGATTTGGAAGCATCTGTATATATAAGGAGATAATCACTAAAGTCTGATTGGACCATGTTGGTAAACGTTTTGTTTGCTTCGGGAGAATTTTTAACAACTCCGAAGTCCAGGATAATGTTAGGTTGGAAAACAAGAGAGTCGAAAGAAGAAGAGAATAGAGGAAGTAATTGATTTTGATAAAGCGGTTTTGGAAGACGAATAAATTGAAGGTAAGAAAGAAGGAGACAAGGTGGTTTAACACGAGCATTTTCTCGTAAAGAATGTATCGCAGAGAGTTCTTCTAATTTAGTTAACAGAGGATGACTAGAATTTTGAACTAATTTAAAGAAAAAGCGATTAGAAAGAAACTGTCTACGTAGAGAGAGTGGAGGCTCACCACACTCAACTTGCATTGCGTTGATTGGTGACGATTTCATTGCGCCTAGAATGATACGCAGACATTTGGATTGAGTTTTATCAAGGTTCTGTAAACCGGATACGTTGCAAGGATCTAACAGAAACGTACCATAGTCCATAAAACTACGGATAATGGCGTTGTAAATCAACTTGAGTGATAGTGGGTGGGCGCCCCACCACACTCCAGATAAGGAACGAAGAATATTTACATTTCTTTCACATTTTTGGATTACATAATCAGTGTGAGCGGTTCCTGAAAGTTTGCTGTCTAGCCAGACACCTAAAAATTTAACCTTGTCCTGTTGAGGAACACTCTCGTCATTAATTTTTATAGAAATTGAAGGGACGAATCTCTTATTAGTGAAAACTACTGAATTGCTTTTAGACGGGGAAACGGAAAGACCGTGAATATCTAGCCAATTTTTTAACGAGTTGAGGGAGGAATTTAAACGATTTACTGCGCTATCCAAAGACATATCACACGTATACAGGGCGATGTCGTCTGCGTACTGAAGAATCTGGCATAAAGGAACTACGGATTGCTCAAGGTCACAAGTATATAGGCTATACAATAGAGGACTGAGAACAGATCCTTGTGGAAGTCCCTTCCATATTTTTCTTGGAGGAAGAAAAGTATCAAGGTGTTTAACTGTAATAGATCTTTCCATTAAAAGGTTACAAATAAAACGGACCAACTTTTTTGGGATGTTTAGCTGGTGAATGAGTTTGTTTTTAAGGGTCGAGAGAAGGACATTGTCATAGGCAGAGGATATATCCAAAAAAACTGCCAACAGGTAACCTTTTTTAAGCTTATTGATACGGATATCAGTAGTGAGCAAGCTAAGACTATCCATCGTGCACGAACCTTTCCTGAAACCGTACTGAGTTTTAG
Organism: Meganola albula; assembly: GCA_936450015.1. Classification (NCBI taxonomy): domain Eukaryota; kingdom Metazoa; phylum Arthropoda; class Insecta; order Lepidoptera; family Nolidae; genus Meganola; species Meganola albula. Next base: position 4,467,995 of record OW388171.1, read on the forward strand.
CCAACAAGTTATTATTTTCTGCATACCACTCGAGTCGATTTTTAAGCATGTGTTCCGTTATTTTTGCTAGAACCGAAGATAAGGCAATTGGTCTATAGCTGCTCGGATCAGAGGAAGTCTTATTGGGCTTCAGAATGGGTATAATGGTTTGAGATTTCCAAGAAGGAGGCACGATGCCTTTATCAAAGAGGGTGTTAATTATGTTAAGGAGATTTATTTTACATTTTTCTGACGAGTTCTTGATAAACGAGTACGGAATACCATCCAACCCCGGCGCTGAATCTAACAAACCATCGAGGGCCAATTTAAGTTCGGGGAAATCAAAAGGAAACTCCAGAGGATTAGAACTAGGTAAGGATCCAGGAGGAGATGGTAAATCATCTATAGAAGGAACGAAAGGAGGAGATAGTTTACAGGCAAAGGTTTCAAGCCAGGAAGAAGGGTCGTTAGAGGAATTGTTAGGACAATTAAGTGAACCTCTATAACGTTTGATTTGATTCCAAACTATGGAGGAGGGAGACCTCGGGGATAAATTTTCGCAGAATTTAGTCCAACCTTGCTTCTTATTTTTAGAGAGAATACGAGACGCAGCAGCAGCTTTTTTCTGGTAAGCAGCGAAATTATTAGGAGACATATCTAAGTTATAGTTAAGTTCAGCTTCCTTGCGTTCTTTCACTGCAGTAGAGCATTCGGCACTCCACCACGGAGTGGATACTCTGTATTTAGCTGCCTTTTTGCGAGGAAACTGTTCATCAGCGGTGGAAATTATAGCATCCGTCAAAGAGGTATATGACTCCAAAATATTCTCAGAGCTAACAGGTGGAAGCAAGTCAATTTTAGCATCGAGAGCAGAAGAGTAAGCTGGCCAGTCAGCATCTGATAAGCGGTATTTAAGAGAAGGAGAGAAATTATAAACAGGTATTGTTTTATTAGGGATAGTAACGACAATCGGGAAGTGATCGCTACCATAAGAAAGGGGCAGAGTTTCCCAAGAGAGGATAGAGGACAAAGATGTAGAACAAACGGTTAGGTCAATGGCACACTTAGGGTTCTGGGAAGGGAAGGGTCTACGGGTGGGAGAACCGTTATTAATGACACAGAGATTTGCGTCATCAAACATTTCAATAAGGGATAGCGCAAACGTATCGTTATGGCTTGAGCCCCAAGATAGGTGATGGGCATTAAAGTCGCCCATTAAGACTATTGGTTGCGGAATCGATGAGATAATACATAGAATATCCGGAATCAATCTTGAGTGAGGGTGAGGAATATAGACAGACACAAAAGAAATATTATATACAGAGACAGCTACAACATTCATTTCAGGAGAAAAAGGAGGAAGGGGGATTTGGGAGAAGGGCAGGGAGCGCCTTATAAGCAAGGCACTACCTGCGTAGCCATCTGCCCTGTCATCCCGCAGACAAGAAAACCCGGGGACCCTAAATCGAGATCCAGGCACTAACCATGTCTCCGAGACAGCAATGACAGATGGATGATATTTGTTGATTAGATAAATTAGGTCAGATTTTCTTCTATTTATGCTTTTAGTGTTCCACTGTATTACGGACGTTTGATCCATTATTGGATAGGAGTGAAAAGATATGGGAAAGTTTTTGGGCAACGTGGGACGGTACATTAGAATTGGACTTTGATATTAGGTCTAAAATGAGGGTGAGTAAGATTTCCAAGAGGCCATCCTGGGATGAAGCAGAAGTAATTTGTTGGGGGCTTTGCGAGAGAGCATAACCATTCGGTAATTGGGAAGATTCATTAGAGATAAAGGCATAATGGGCCGACTTGTCATACGAAGGGCTCAGAGGGGCTCGAGAGCGTGGTTTTTTATAGACGGTTTTTTTATAGCTGATTTGGGAGGGTTGGGAAGATATATTGGGTTGTTGGGAAAATAAAGGTTGGGATTGCGAGATATTACTGGGGTGAGATTGAGCCACTTCGGCAAAGGGTCTAGATGTTTTAGGAAAAAATGTCGAAGCTTCTTCGTAAGAAATGTTATCTTGAGACATTAACATTTTGATGGATTTTTGTCTACCAAGTTCTGGACAGTATCCACTAGTAGCAAAGTGCCTACCTGAGCAATGCAGACATGTAGCCTCGCTTTCAACAACTAGACATTCGTCTCCGATGTGAGGCTGAGCGCAACGATAACACCTAGCGTTAGACCGGCATTGTATTTTTACGTGCCCAAATCGGCAGCATTTAGTACACTGAATAGTGGGAAACTGGTAAGGATCGACTGGAAGGGAAGTATGGAATGAAAATATCTTTGACGGTAAAATTTGGCCTTGAAAAGTTATAACTATGGTTTGTGTTGGAATCCACGATGTTTTCCCTTCTACTACCGTTTTGCGGTTTAAGCGGCGAGCTTTAAGCACAAAACCACAGCCGGAAGGGAGGATGAGCGAGTCTACAAACTCGTCCATTGAAAGATCAATTGGGACGTGCCGCACAATACCCATTTTAGTTATATTATAGGTAGGAATAACTGCTACATACTTGTTCGCCTCGAGTTTTGGGTTGTCCAAGAACTTGTTGGCATCCTCAGCCGATTTGAATTCTACGGAAATTTTATTTCTGCCTACTCTCTTAACGCCGTCGCGACAAATATTAGCAATATTATTTCTGCATAGAAACTGCCCAAACTTAATAGGACGAATAGTAGTTCCTGCGGCTGGGTCTGGCTCGGATCTGGACACGTGAACCAGAAATGGCCCGTTGTCCGTATTGCAGTACGCTTTGAAGCCTATAACTAGGTTTGGGTGCGTATACACGTTTTGTGTAGAAGCACTAGCTAACTCAGTGTTAGTTATGAGCTTCTTGGCAGATGGGGAAGATTCGGACGGTTCTAAGTCAATTATATGCCGCTTGGAAGGCCCGGGCAGCACAACAGTCGTGTCCGTGTCCATAATTTCAAAATGATCTGGTGGATCAGGAGGATCAGGGGGCCTTAACAAGTCCATTATAAAGGACTTTCAAAACGCCTACAATTCACTCTAAACACAAATTAACACAATACGGGGATAAGATATTTTTTTTTTAAGATAACCTTAAAAAAACACAACGTCAGTCTCCGCACTCTTCACCGACCTTGTTGGAGTATCTAGACCCCGTAGTTTGGCGTTGATGTGTCAGTCTGTTTCATCAATATATATTTATTGGCATATCCCCTTCTCAATACATCAGCTGTCATTTTGTACTGTCATCGCGACCGCCTTTCAAGTCAGCTATCACTCGAAAATGTCGGCATGAACGAACGAATTAACGAACACCGAGCACGGACGGGTGAATCTTAGAAGAGCTGAGCACTTTGTGTTGGACCGTTGCGTCGTCGTCGGGAAATGCGCATGCAACAGTTGGTCGGTGGACGTTACGGTTTAATCCAATGTAATCTTAGCGATCTATAATTATCTAGTAGAATTTTTGATTGTACTATAGCTCTAGCCGGATTTTATTTAGGATCAATAAAAACGCAAGAAAAGAACCGTATATGTTTAAGTAATTTTAACAGTCTCGATTTTGGTGGAAAAATTAATTTATAAGCTTATAAACTATTTCCCAATAGTTATTTACATAAATCACATGTGAGCTGTCCCTAAAAAGTAAGGTGACATAAAAGGTCATTCCTCTCTCTTTCCTCTATGGTCAAATATTTGGTGTGTAAAACGAAATCACAAAAACTTTGGCGTTTTTGTGCTTTTGATTTACACATAGTTTCACTCCGAAAATCCAAGGTTTCGTAATACCTTCAAGTAAAGAAGAACCCCATACTTATAACCAAAAAGCATAAAACGCTGCTTGTGTCGGTCTACATGTGATTTTTTTTTTTCAGAATCAATGCATAGATATGTAGCCAATATCAAATATTAAAAGAGGAAAAGAAAATTAAATATCAATTTAAACTAAAAATCAGACCTAAATATATTTTGAATATGGAATTAAAAAATAAACACAAATAGGAAATGCATGCATACAATCATTAGTAGCAGGTATAATTTAATAGTTTGTTTATGATCTTTAAGTTTATATTTAATAATAGAATGAGCGCGACGCCTACAATTTGGCAACGGATGACTTTTTGTAATACCATTATGTTGAATAAATACACAACAGGCCGAAAATAAAAATTAAATTGAATTACATTAAAAAAATAAATAAAAAAAAAACAGTCAAGAGCGAGTGAAACTAGCGTGGTGAAGGTTCGGTAGATAGTCTCTCCCGTAATTATCTGCCCTTCCACTACAGCTGATTTGCTCCAAAACTAGAACTGATTGTGTTGAAATTTGGCACACTTAAGCGAATTGGTAACCCGAAGTAAAATTGCTCTTATAATTTTTGTATACCGCAGGCGCTTAGGGCAAACAATTATGATTTCACAATAGCTCAAAATCCATTAGTCAAATCTTGATCAAATTTGAATGGGACCACACGAAAAGCACGAGCTTTCAAACAAAAACAGAATCATTGAGATTGGTTCAACTATAACAAAGATAATATGTAACTAATATAAATAAACATACAGTCGAATTGAGAACCTTTTACTTTTTGAAGTCAGTTCAAAATAAGATTGCGTACGATTTCTACAAAAATTTGAGATAAAAAATCCATCGAGCAGTTTAAAGAACAGTTTGCACTGACGAAGTACAAACTCACAGTTAGATACATAATGTAGTTTTTTTATATTTACATGTGTTTTTTAACCTTGGGCTTATTACACGTGTGTTGGTAAATTATAGACGACTTTTACTATTAATTTCCGCTGTCGTAATCCTAATGCTACCTATTTATTAAAAAAAAACATAACTCTATTCCATCGTTCAAATGTCATTTTTAATTAATTTACCCCCAACTTCCAACTTGAGTCTTAAAACTTACTACCGCGATACGAAATCTATGTGGAAGACGTATTATTAATATACAAAAAAACGGCGTGCCTATGGTGCTTGACTACATTTAAGTTTTCGAATCCATAAAATATAGTAGGTACCAACTTTGAAACTTACTAAGAAGTACCTATGTACTGCATTTTTGATGCTTTTTAAAACTTTTAGGCGTTAAATAATATTTACGAATGTACTTTTTATTGGCAAGTTCCTAAAGGAAAGCCAGTGGGATTCGTGTTATGTATATTAACTCTTCGCCACTGGTAGATACAGTGGATGAAAATGCAAAGACGTGCTTTTTTTTCACACGGGCTCGGGCGGTAAAATTAAAAAGGTAAATTAAACTGTCATAATAATAATTCCAGTCTTTTTTTAGTCGTACTTACTTATTTTTATTCGACAATATTTGCCATTTTTATAAAGCAATTAAATTGTCAAAATATCGCAACCAAACAAAATTTTATCAAAAAACGCGGGAACTTATGACCATAGATTTACATTTCCGTCAGTCATCTTTGGTAGTCATAGACAAAGTTATTATATTTTTAATTAATGATCTAACAAAGGCGCACGTTAAGTGCTTGGTTACAAACAAATAAGTTATTGTGATGACAATGAATGACCTAGGGCTAGAAACATAAATAAATGGCTGGCACATCACGCCTTGCATACTAAAATCTATGGTTTATGATACCATAGAGCTAGATAAAATTGCGGGTTCCGTAGGCTACTAATAACTCTAAATTAAATTATGACACTCCGGTCTATCATTTCAGTTTTCAAATATATAACTATAAAACATATCAAAAACGGCGCATCCGCTAAGGTGTTTCGAACTTATAACAATTTGCATTGCATCAGATTTGCCTCTTTGTATAGTGGAATTTCTTGATATGAAGTTCTTTATTACTGACACTAAGTAGAGGCGGCGCGTGTATCTTGGACTATAAGCGATTAGCTTAGATCATTTAACAAAGGAACTGTTAAGCGCACGCGTTCCCCTCTGCCGAGGAGCATGACAATTTATATACATAAACTGTTCATGTTGTGTATCTTTTATTTAGGTGTGCATTTATAAAGATGTTTCTACTTTTACATGTGTGCTGTAATTTCAGCATTATTAGCTTAAGTTAGAATTTAAGCACAAAATTAGTACGAAAATACTATTAAATGTGTACTTACTATTACCACACTATTACGTTATTGTGCGCTAACCCGCGCAAAACCACAAGCTTCTTTTGGCGCTGTTGGATGAAAAGTATCATATGTCCTTCCCCGGATCTCATACTAACTCCATAACAAATTTCATCTAATTCGGTTCAGTAGTTTAGGCGTGAAAGCGTAACAGATAAATTAACTTTTGCATTATACATAATATTAGCAGGGATCTTATTCTTAGGGAACCCTAATTAATATTTACTACAACGTACAGTGATAATTGTTATTCAAATATATTCTATACCACAACGCAATAAGGCTCACGTATTGAATCCATTACCTTATAGGAAAACCGAACTTTGGTGCTGTGACGTAGAAATGATGACGTCATTGATCTGTCTGGTATATTTAGGTCAAAATAGCCGCCTGCCTTATTAAAAGTGCAAATACTTACTACAATAAACCTTCTTTCTCGCTTCGCCTTCACATTTGATTTTAACCTCCATACAGGTTTCAGCGCAGTTATCTGTGGTTTTGAACAGACTATCTATAGAATCTGTGGCACTCTTAGACGATTCCTCAGTCGAGTAAACGCAAGTAGATTCTGAGTCTTCTGAACGAACTGACGTACTTGAGGACGTTTCTGGCATTATGTTCTCGGAAGACATTTTTTCATTTCTGAAAAAGAAATAAATGTTGCTTTAACTACAAAAATAAAATATTTTGAAAGCTGAAACATTTCAATTCAATCAGTTCAACTTTAAATTTAAAATAATCGGCGTCAATATCGCCTTATTTGTTTGTGCGGTACGTCTACGAGGCAGCAAAACTTGTATAGGTTCAGACACACGCGTCAAATTTATAAAACCCCTTTATTGATAGATGATTAAAAAAAATAACCTAAAAAAACGAGCCGACCAAAATAACTATAAATCGCTCAAAAGATTTCTTTAACATTTAAATAGGTTTAGGAAGTGGGTACCTATTATAATCTATAATATAAAAATGAATCCCAAAATGTGTTGGTAAGCGCATAATTCTTTTTTTAGAATAATCCTTGAAGTACGAGGATGGTTTTTACGTAGAGAAAAATTAAAAAAATTCTCCTCCGAAATAGCTTCACCGATCTTTATGAAATCTTATAGGTCGTATTCTGTTTTCGGACCCGGTGGCACTGCTTTACCGGGCAGGACGGTGTCTGCGGGGTCCGCTAGTATAATAATATAATACTAATATATCTACCCTAAGAATTTCCAAATAGATTCTACTCTTAGTACTTACGAGTTATCAATAAAAACTTCTCAAGTACTATTATGAATCTGTCAAGATAATAAGTTAAAATTACATTTTATTTTTACCCTACTGCACCAGAAGGAGGCTTATGTTTTTCGAGTGTATATCTGTATATTTCTTTGGTACGCTCTAGAGCCTAAACGGCTTGTCACATCTGAGCTTGAGAGGTATCATTATATTCGTCTAGTCGTGAGAGTGACACTGGGTACTGGCACAATTGCTAGTACCAATTTTCTTCTGTCAGTTTTTGGGGGAAGTGAGGTAACTACGTACAGCACACATGTAAAAGTTGAAGCGTCTTTACAAATGCATACGTAAATTACCCCTAGTTTCCATTGTCGAAACATTCACAAGAAAATATGTTGCAAGCACTATCACGATTTTATTAAATCTAAAATAGGCTTGCGCTGGACCACAACTTGCCTGATGCGAGGCAATGATGCAGTCTACGATGGAACGCGCTTACCCAGTAAATACCGATTTACTCTTGGCTTGAAGGCCACTAGATTATAGCTATTGGTATACATAAACAACAGCGAATTCCACAATTCGGCAGTTCGCACAATGAAAGTCGAAGCAAAGCGCTTTGTGCGTACCCGTGGAATTTCCACCATATGACGGTGGCGCATAGCCGTACCTCTACTTGAAGAGAAAGAGATGAGTAGAAAGAGATAAGACTATGCTTGTATCATGTTATGTTGCGCAATGCAAACGCAGTAAAAGCCGCAAAACATTACAAACAGATGTACATTTCCAGAATAAGCTGATCTCACATTGTATAGGATTTTTGTACAACGAGAGGTCAGCTATACAGGATATGTATAGCTTAATGTATAACCGTGGTACCTCAGCAGGGGAACGCGCGCAATTTCCGTGTTCAAATTTTCTAAGGGTACAGGCATCATAGAATTACACATAAACATGCATTAAAAATATTCACGAGTTAATCCTGCTTTTGAAGTCAGTATGTATGTATGTATGTATGTATGTATCTTTATTATCAAATTTCACAACGTTACAATATTACAATGCTGTTTCCACAGTTTGTCTGTGGGTGCACACGTTCAGGTTAACAATAATTATAACAGTGCGTGAAATTTTAACAAACTAGGTATATAATAGGTCGATAAAGATACAGTATTCAAACGGCTAAGTAAGAATTGTTTGAAGAATTTTACAAACTTATTTTTATCGACCATATTATTTATTATTATTTTTTATTCGTATTATTAGTATTCATTCAATTTATTCAATCAAAATTCTTGACACAACCAGGAAACGACCGCAGCACAAACAAACTAAGTCTTTATTTCACTACACAGCATGACATGATACCAAGCAGAATCTCCGACTGATTCATATTAAGTAGATTATATAGATTATAGATATTCCTGTGTATGTTTCGCCAGTGGAAACTAGGGGAGCCATACCGGGTGGGAGGGACCGCGCCGTCCCCAAACTGATAGGGTCAAATAACAATAATGATATTTATGATATTTTAGACATTAACAAACACGATCGTCTGATTTCGTAATAAGCAGAGCTTGTGTCATGGAAACTAAATATAACTGATTTACATATTTTCATAAATAATAAATACAATATGTACCTACTTATAATAGATAAATTACACCCGGACTCGAAACAAACATACATGTTCATCAAACAAATGTCTGTATTGAAATCGAACCCACGACCTGCGGCGTGTCCATTATTACCTACTTAATTTGACATTTTAATTAAATTGTATTGTTATTTTATTCTAATTAATTTATTTTGTAATGTAATTAATATTTTTAATATTTCGCATGTCATAATTTGTGGTCAAACATATACTTCATATATTTTTATCATATCAATACCTAAAGTACCATGTTTTTAAAGAAATATAAAATATTCTATTCTTTTCTATTCTGAAAAGCAAATGTCGTACCGTTATGCTGATATGATCGGTACATGAAATTCGTTCAGTAACCTTATGGGTATCCAATAATGGTGCTTTGTTTTCTTATCATATACGGAATGTTACCTGGAAACCCTAATAGCAAACAGTCAATCTTTCCACTATGGGGTTATTCTTTACCACCAAGCGCTCTCGCGTCACATCACTTCACGCATCAATTCTTAATCTTTGCATTTCATTGAAATCAAGTCCTGCGTAAAGAGTAGTTAAAATTAAGCAAAATTAACAAGCAAAATTGAAAATTTACGGTAGAAAATTATCCTAATCAAGGAGCTGAATGCACCCTCTCAGTTTACGGAGTGATTTCCCGTCCACCCTGTATTATACAGTATGAAGTTGGCTTTCAGACTTCGGGGCAATGCCAAATTTTGTTGGCATGCATGAGAGAGTTTGAAACAGCGTAATTTAAGTTAGTACTTACTAAATCTACCAAGTTATTTACAGACTAGGAAAATAAATTATAAATGCAAAAGTAACTCTAACTGTCTCGCTTTTGCAACAAAACTACGGAACCGATTGGGATGAAATGTGGTATGGAGATAGTTTGAGACCCAGGGAAGGACATAGGATATATTTTATCCGACTGTGTAATTATAGGTTAACAGTGCGCGATAAGGCGAAAGTTATTTTCTGTTCACTCTCAACGTTTTACTCTAATGATTCTGATGGTATGAAAAAATGTGTGGTGAGAGATGGGCGAATGCCCAGGCAAATGCATTTATAGCAATAAAACTATTTTATAACGAATTTTATCGCGGTTTATTATAAATTTTTAATCCTGACTTTTCAGACTTCATGATCACGGGTGGGCTGAGATACTTGACGTTCAAACTATTATATTAATCACAATTATTACTGAGTAACTACAGACACTATATTAATAATATTATTTAAGTTGCGTTCCGATTTAAGCAAACTGAGCTCAGAGTGTCTTGAATTCTGAGTGGATACGTCAAGATTTAAAATCGGAAATCCGTTATAAAATAGTTTTATTTCAATGTGTGATATTCGCGTAAACTTAAGAAAACTCCAAATACAATTAGTTCGTTACGAAAACGAATCGTACTTAATTATATAACAACACGGCATACGTAAATAAGTATTCAGAAAACATTAAGTTATCTAACTGTTGACATTACAAACGATAAGGTGGACAAACCACTTCTTTCAATACTTATATCTATGTCAACCCCATCAGCGGGGTCAAACTATGATAATAAATTAATAACAAAAATATTTAACTGGGCTATTGGCGTAGGTTTGTGACTTTTACTACTAAACCGAATGTTGGGGTTCGATTCCCTCCCGTGACAAATCTTTGTGTTATATATAACCACAGATAATATAATACTATACTAGTCATATAACTAAGCATGCTTGAGTTAAGTTGAGTTCTGTGTCTGAGTGTAATTTATCTATCATACATAATGTTGATACCTAATGATAAAGAGTATAGTATTATATTATCTGTGGATAAAGCAAAAAATGTGTACTTAATATTTTTTTTAATCTTACTGATGACTACTGATGTCTTAATCTTACTAAATTTTTTAAATATTCAAAACTAATTAAAATAGGATTTTTTATACCTGCCGTCATCCATATTATTATCTCAGTCAGACTCACACAGATTCTGCCTTATAATAACACACATTGTTTTTCCGTCGGCAGGTTAAAAACTGAAATACGGTACTGGTATTACGCACGTACGCCTTTGCCGAGGTACATGAACAGTTTTTATACATAAACTGTTCATGTACCTGGTATGTAACTGGTTACCTCGCCTGGCCCAAAAACTGGTAGAAACAATTTAGTGCTAGAAGTTGCGTATAAGTTGCGAGAACAGCTTATTCTGGAAATTTACATCTGTTTGTAATGTTTTGTGTTGGTGTGTAGCTTTTACTGCGCTTGCACTGTACAACATAACATGATACAAGCATAGTCTTCACTCTTTCTACTCATCTGTAAACGATAGAGATAGATAGTGCTTGTAACATGTTTTTTTTATTCTTCGATAGGCTGGCGCTTGACAACTTGCCTGATGTTAAGCAATGATGTAGTCTACGATGGAACGCGCCAGCCCAATGTACCGATTCACTAGTAATTACCAATGATTATCGTTGAGAAGGTGGCAGTGGAATGAGCCTCCTTAAGGTTAGAAACCTTAAAGGAGCAACAATTCCACCCACCCTCTCTGCATGGTGTCACCAGACATCGCACCGGAACACGGGAACAATGGAAACTAGGGTTAAACGTGTGCATTTGTAAAGACGCTTCAACTTTTACATGTGTGCTGTACGTAGTTACCTCGCCTCCCCAAAAACTGACAGAAACAATTTAGTACTAAAAGTTGCGTATAGCATCTGTCGTGTTAAATGCTCTGAGGTAAATAAGGTCTCGCGGCTAAAGAATCTTCGACGTAATTAGCAACCTAGATAAATCAATGCCACTTTTCGTTGTAATTTTATAACTCAAAAACGGGCTTACCTATTCAAACCAAATGTTTATTCATTGTTCGGACTATTTAGTAGATGGTTTATGTGAAGTTTGCACAAAATCGGTTGAGCGGTTCTTTATTTATCAATAATTTTGTAAATTGTTGAGTGGGCTGAAACTACCCGGGCGAAGCTGGGGCGGGCCGCTAGTTTAATATAAAAATTATCTAATGTTACCATATTACATAGTTAATGTTTGTTTGAAATAGTTGAAGCTATGAGTGTCCTAGTTTAAAAACATTAATGTGACTTAATGTTTGGCTTATTTAATTATTACTCATAGATCAAAGACTTTCTTTGTTCATTCATTGATCGATGTGCGTAGAATAGTAACTATAGGTCTGATAGATAAATAGACATCGCGTTTAGATGAGAAGGAGAGGGGATCTATAATAATAATAATTATTATATTCTGGAACATTAACACACACGGTCATATGTACCCTTGGCACAGATAATATATACTAGTCCCTTAGACATGGTAAAGTACATCTATACTATCAGGAACCTGGCAACTTAATAAGTTATAATAATAATAATATAGTGGGACATTAACACACACGGTCATCTGATGCCAAACTAAGCAGAGCTTGTACTATGAAAACCAGATAACTGGTATTATACATATACTACATTAATACTTTTCTTTAGTAAATACATACATACTTTTATATAGATAATTACGTCTGACTTGAGGAAGGCTATAATCTATTCTTGTGTCTGACTTGTGTGGGAATGGAACCCACGATCTGCGGCGTGAAAAGCAAGTATCATACCGACCACGCCACCACCGGCCCGTCAAATGCACATAAATCTACAAATTATTGTACCTATTCTATTCCCGATCCATCTTATTATTTAAATAGCCTTAACTACATTAACGTTTTGAACGGAAAAAATTAATATGAAAACGAGTTTTGATATTTTCAAGATAGTATAGGTACGAAAACTTTTTATAGTATACAAGATGTTATACCTACGAGCAGCGGTGGCGCAGCAGTACAGGCCTCGCCCTAGAAATAGGAGGTATCCGGCAAGTAGATCTATATAAGGCCAGGTTTAGTGAAAATCCGCAAAAACATGTATTTTGAAACACTTTTTGAAGCAGTGAAAAGCAAAATAAAAAACTGAAAAAAATGTATTCATATAGTCGAGAATATAATCTAAGGAATACCAGGACTGGAAACACGATTTGATAAAGTTGGCTCGATAGAATAAATTCATGCAGAATTAATATTTTTCTTCCGAGAACTGGGACCATAAATAGAAGAAGAAGAAGAAGAAGAAGAAGAAGAAGCAGAAGAAGTAGAAGCAGAAGAAGAAGCAGAAGAAGAAGAAGACCGAAGTGTTTTTCACCGATATTGAGCAGCGGCGATGAGACATTTCAGACGAAGATGTGTGAGCACGACCGGAAATCGAACCCCCGACCTTACCGCTGCGCCACCGGCACTGTTCGTACACTTTACGGGAGTAGGGTTATAGGTACGGTGAGTTAGAGATCTCATTTGGAGTGGTACCATAGACAAAATTATTTGGGAATCACTGCCCTACACCAACGAGGCAGAGAGTAAGAAACCAATAAATATCAATGCATTCTGATTGAAGACTGGTATCGATATTAAACCGACCTGAATGTATGATTGGTCTAAGTATGTGCAATAAAATCAATCAGACGAAATTATTCCTCTATTATTGAATGCACACACAATCTGTTGTCGTAAAGCGTCTCACAAATCATTCATTGGAATCATCATTCCCCTTGCCTTTTTCCTATTTCTATTGGGGTCGGCTCCCAGTCTATCCTAATGCGGCTAGCTACCAGAATTACACGAGCGACTGCCATCAGACCTCGAAACCCGTAGGGAACCAGTAGCCGAGATGGTTAGACCAGGTGTCAGATTATATTGACATCTGACTATATGTAACGATTGTCATAGATGTGTTAAATGACGACCGGGACCGACGGCTTAACGTGCTCTCCGAAGCACTGAGGGTTGTCCCTCAACCAACCAGACACCGAAACCAATTTTTGTTGCTACACAAATATTGTTCGGGGCGGGAATCGAACCCGTGACCTCCCGGGGACAGTATAGCCCGATCGGACGGCTTACACCGCTCGACTACCGAGGTCGTCTATACTTTAATTGGAATATTCATCAATATATACTTGCTAAGCACTTTGTCTATGGGAGTGCATTTTCAATCTAAAACCCGTCACGTGGTCTGGGTGGTGCAATAAGGATGAAAACATTTTTTTGTCTGTCTGTCTAAACAAAATAATAATATTAGACACATATTTTTTCGTGTGACCTAAAGATGAAAAATCAAGTGAAATAATAATAATAATATAGTGGGACATTAAGACACACGGTCATCTGATCCTAAACTAAGCAGAGCTTGTACTATGGAAACCAGATAACTGGTAATATACAAAATATAACTAGTAATATACTTTTCTGTTGTAAATACATACTTAAATATAGATAATTACTCAAGACAAACAGACGTGTTCATCACACAAATGTCTGACTTGTGTGTGAATCAAACCCACGACATGCGGCGTGAAAAGCATGTATTTTACCGACCACGCCACCGGCACGTCGAAATTTCGGATAACGTCACACCTAGGTAAGTTTTATACAGAGGTGTAACGTAGTGCACTTCCACTTATCTTTAATGCGTTTGTCATAATATTGTTTCATTACAATGATAAAGCATAATTATGTGGCAAACATTTTTTTTATAATTATACTGACGGACTAATGAAAATACGATTTTTCATACCTTGTTGTCATCCCCATTGTACCCATTATCCCTGGGTTCACACCTAGTTTATTTCAGTTGCTAATGTTAGGCATTTATGTGTAATTGTGAAAATTCCCAATAAATAACCATAAATTCCCACCAAACGGGGCATTTTTTTAGGAACTTTATAAGCTCTTTAAAAAAAAAATCCCTGTATGTTCTAAATGCCTAGAAACTAGACAACTAGAAAACTTTTTTACCCATCTATAGTTTATTTTATTTATGTATCGTATTGTGTTACATAGGTATACAAAGTTATTAAATAGATACATTAATGTTCACTATGACCTGCATTAATGCAACAAGAAATCAATCTCGAATATAAATTAAATTTGTATAATCAGGTAGGTATTTTACATTAACTAATAACATTATTTTTAAATTAGCGTAATACAATTGATGGAATTAAATAACATTAAATAAATTAATTAACATAATAATATCAATAAATAAATAAAACTAGATACAGTTAACATTGAAATAATACAATATAATTTAGTCAGTTATATTATTATTATTATTGTTATTACTATTCCGCGATTACTTATCAATATGTCTACGTAGCAAAATCTTATGTCTACCGTGACTTGGAAAATTGCCAATTACAATTCGAAATTAATTATGAAATACAGGCAATACTAGATGCATGTTTATCATTTTCTTCTAAAACAACCATAATGGTAACAAGCTAGTTTTACCAAATTTATTTATTTTGTAAATAATTGGTACACATAAGATGGTACTAATTGAAGTAAGTGCCTCTACATTTTGCCACTTTTAATTATCTTTATCTTGCTTCCACTTTTGTAGATCGAAATGTCAAGTTATGCAATTCGCTGTCAGTGCTAGATTCTCTTAGTAGTCTGTGGTCAGTGCCGACATCTCTGTTTGCCGATAGTTTATAATCTCTCTGTCATCAAGTCACTAGTGAATCTGAATTTATTGGGTAAACAAGTTGTTAAGTAAACAATAAGCTTACTTTAAAACGCTTCGCATCTGTATGTTAAGTAGTTTTTGAGATCATCACTGACATCTCAAAAATTGCCTAATTTTTTAACTGATTTTCATGCGTGTCTCTGAGAATAAATCAAATCAAAATTCTATTACGTCTAATTTCTTTTCCTACTGTACAGTGAATGAAGTGGTATCTCCTGAGAAACACTGCTAAAAACTTAATAAGCTTTTATCTCTTTTATATAAAATACTTAGGTATATCTATTACATTTTGTTTAGTGTTGCATTAGATTGCATTGACAACATATTTTATGACAAATTAATTAGTTTACAATCGACTTTCGTCATTTTTTGACATATTTTATATTTATTAGAGATAAATGACTAAACAGGGCCCTGAGTTAGTGGCCAGTCAGCTAGCATGGCCGGTCTTGCTAGGTGTAGTTTTATTTTTCTATGCCACCCGTGCGAATTAGAGGTAGGTTGTACTAAGTTATAATCGGTTATCCTCGTTGAACAAGATTCCAATTGTTCACGGCATCATCTTCCGTAAAATTAATTGCTGATGCCAATCAACGAAACATTGAAATGAAAAATTATAGACGTGAGAAGGTACACTAGATTTATATTATTACCTACTCTGTAAAGTTGCCAGCCTTAATGATCTAATGGTAAGCGAGGAGAAGGTTCAACTCCCGGGTCGAGCTATAAGATGAGCAAGATTTTGACTAGAAATGGTCAAATGCCCGGTTTTTTAACAAGTTGGGAAAATTCCCAATAGGCTCCTTTAAATTTCTTAATAAATGGCCCCGTAGTTGGGAATTCGCTGGCGCGTATTGAAAATAAGACTTTTCGTATTATACTTAGAAAATCTTAATAGAAGTTCGAAGTTTGGAATTGTACCCGATGAATGGCAATAGACTCGCCCTGCATTTCAGAGACATACTTAAATATAGTCGGCGACATGTAGGTGTTGTTCACCTAAGCCTATACTTCTTAGTAATTGAAGCATGAGCCTTATGTTTTGCTTTAGACAACCAAAGAATACCAATGACGAGATTTTTTTTGGAATTTCATCTAAACCACGCACGGTTTAGTTGAATTCCAAAACAAATCAAGCAGGAGACCTACTTACCTATCGCAGACTTCTATATCCCGTGGACAAAGTCGTTAAACACTAGCATTTAAATAAAGAAAAATGCATTACTTCAACGAACCAACACTATTGATTTCAATAAAAATTAAATTGAACCATCTGGGAACTATTTCCTTTAAAAACAAACAAGAATTTCCCAAATCGGTTGAAGCATCCTCGAGTACACTGTGAACATAGCTACTTGAAAGGGATGTTAAAATAGTGAACCTCAAGACCGAATTAATGGTTAAAATAGTGATCCTCAAGACCGAATTAATGGTTAAAATAGTGATCCTCAAGACCGGATTAATGAGAGGACAACAGGGGCTACAGCCCTGTTGGTAGGGCTTCCTTTGTGGAGACCTTACAATAGAGACTTTTTAAGGGTACTAATACATTGAAATGAAACTACTTTTTAACGGATTTTTTTGACTTTGAAACGTTGGGATCTGAATTCTAAAATAAACCGCGATAAAATCCGTTAAAATTTAGTTTTATTTCAATGTGTAATATTCGCGTAAATCTAAGATGGCACCAATACATTTATTTACAACATAAAGATACAATTGGACAAAAAAGTGCCAAACTGAATAGCAATCTCAACACTAACCTTAATTAAGAACTAAACTAACTAATGTCTAACCTAAACTAATGCGTCAAAAAATTCTTCCGCATCGTTATCTTCCGGGAACGTACCCAGAAGGCTAGCAACATTGCCGCGTTGGGTAGCAATACTGATCCTTTGCCCGAGATACAAACTAGCCTTTAGGTCACGGGTGTTGTCAACTAAGCGTTTCGACAACTCTTGAAAAGTGAACGTGCTTCTGGACTCCACGGACCCAGAGTCTCAACACCAAACGACGCAAAAACGTAATTTCCCGCAAGGTTGACCCGCTGTGCTTGAAAGATAGGAATAGGATGTCGACGCATGTCGCATTTTTCTTTTTCTGTTTCGTGTTTACCTTTATATTTTTATATTTCATATTTATTTATTTACTAGCGGACCCGGCAGACGTCGTTCTGCCCGGTAAAGTTACCGAATATAAATAATAGGTATCTAACCCGGTTGTCGGCACTTCTTCGCTTTCTAAATTTTCTTTTTTTTTATTTTACTCTGCGTAAGAACTATCCTCGTACTTAAAGGAATATTTTAAAAAAAGAATAAGCGAAATCGGTCCAGCCGTTCACGCGTGATGTCGTGACAACGGAAAACGGGTTTCATTTTTATATATATAGACTAGCGAACCCGGCAGACGTCGTTCTGCCCGGTAAAGCAGTGCCATCTACAGGGTCTCAGACCTACCGAATATAAATAATAGGTATCTAACCCGGTTTTCGGCACTTCTTCGCTTTCTAAATTCTCTTTTTTTTATTTTTCTCGGCGTAAGAACCATCCTCGTACTTAAAAGAATATTTAAAAAAAAGAATTAGCGAAATCGGTCCAGCCGTTCACGCGTGATGTCGTGACAACGGAAAATGGGTTTCATTTTTATATATAGATTTATCGTATTGTGTTACATAGGTATACAAAGTTGTTAAATCCTACTAATATATTATAAATGCGAAAGTAAGTGTGTGTGTGTGTGTGAAGGTTTGTTACCGCGTATCTCCATAACCGCTCAACCGATTTTATTGAAATTTGAAAAGTAGGTAGTGTATACTCTAGAATCGGACATAGGCTAATAATATTTTCAAAAATCATCCCCTAAGAGGGTTAAATAGAGGGGTGAAGTTTGTATGCAACTTTTTATTCCTTGGTCCTATTCATTTGAAATTCGGTACACATAAACTTTAAGACAAATAATGAGATACGGGTTTTTTATTTTTCCATAATTACCCCCATGAGGCGTGGAAAATGAGTTTTATTGGTAAAAATTAAAGTTTCTCTGGATCTGTATAGTCTCAAGTCCGATTCACTCGAAATTTGGCACACATATACCTTAAAAGAAATCATGAAACACGTGTTTTTTGTTTTTCCAAAACTACCCCCGGTGGGGGTGTTAAATGAGTTTATTTGGAAAAATTAAATATTCCATATCTGTTTAATCCTTTGTCCGATTTCCTTCAAATTTGGTATAAATAAAGCTCAAAACAAATAATAAAACACGTGTTTTTTATTTTTTCATTATTTTTTATTTTCATCCTAATACTAAGCGGGCAAAGCCTGAGAAATTATTCTGAGGGTGATTTTCAACAAAGTTGATATCATAACTCCTTCGTAATTTTGATCTAAATTACTTTTTATTTTGATACAATGACATGTTTGATAACTCAATGCTACGAATAGAATTCGAAATTTAAATTTCATTTCTTATAAGTATGGTCTAAGAGCCGTAGTATTTTTAAGAAACGCCTATTGATTTATGGATATACCTATGGGCGCATGACGATTTCAAAATGCTGCTTACACTCCTACACTACTGAACTAATTTTGTATGGAGATTGTTCGAGACCCGGGAAAGGATAGTTTTATCCGACTGCGAAAAAAGGGATTAATGGTCTAGCGCGATAATCAACATCCGCGGGCGAAGCCGCGGGCGGAAAACTAGTAGATACATAAATGTTCACTATGACCTGCCAGATGACATACTACAATGCATTGTGTCACTCTTTAATAAATGCAACAAGAAATCGATCTCGAATATAATTAAATTTGCTTAATCAGGTAGGTATTTATCTTTCCTTATCTTCTCAGTGTGACTTTTAATCCCAGAGCACTTCGAACACATGGGATTTTTGATTCCCCTTGATTTGATGAAGCCTTAAGTATTACCGCTAGTCTTAGTATGACCGCTGCTATTTGTCGGAGACACATGAGGCCGTACTCATCAGGAGTAGGGTGGTCCACTTCTAACAGTTCTAACACATTAATGCGCTTCCACGCTCGTGAGTTACGCTCGCACAGTATGTGCTCCATAGTTTCCTCAGCGTCTCCACATGCTATTCAATTGGGACTTTCTGCCAGCCTTATACAGGTGTTTCTGCAGCCCAAAGTGCCTAGTTAGAGGATCGACTACCAGTCTGATTTTGGTCTTGCTCAAACCCAGTCTCTGAGAGTAACTTGGGGGCCAGTCACCTATATTCTTATAGTGGAGGAGCCTTGGGGTTTGTTTCCTTAATTCCTGGTGTTTATTATAGGCATATTATTGATCTACTTTTTTGAACGTTTCTCAACCTATGATTATAAACATATCTTTAGATAGATTTTGTTTTCATATAGGTAAGTGAAAAGTAATAATTTTGATATAAGAATAAATATCTTTACCCACTTCCACTCCCTAGTTACCCCGGGGGCTCGAGACCTCTAAATCCAATCCAATCTCTTTGGTAAAATCTTTTTTTTTAATTCGGTTAAAACACATGTTAAAATTTTAAAAACAGTATTGTATCTAGTAAATATAAGAGGGTTTTGACCTCAGTACTAAACGTCTTGATGCCAATACAGCGAAACAAGGCCAACTACTTGACGTTATGTTACTTAACTTAATTCTGTACACTAGTACTTGTCCCACAGCTTCGCTTGCATATAGTGAGCAACAATTTTTTACAAAAAACCTGACTTCAAAAGAGGACCTTGGAGCATTTAACACGGAAGGTGTTATAAGCAACTTCTTACACTAAAATATTTTCACCAGTTTTTGGGGAGGCGAAGTAACCGTACGACTGTGCAGCGCATCTAATATATAAAATTCTCGTGTCACAGTGTTAGTTACCATAATCCTCCGAAACGGCTTGACCGATTTTTATGAAATCTTATAGGCATATTCAGTAGGTCTGAGAATCGGCTACTATCTACTTTTCATACCCCTAAGTGACAAGGGTTATCCACCCCCAACAATTTTTTGCCAAATTCCTCTTTTATTTTTTTTTATAATATGGCATTAAAAATACATACAACCCTAAATTTGCACCCTTCGATCACCGACCCATATTTTTTAATAGTTGTTTTAGTAATTTAACAGTTTTCAGGAAGGTTTTAAAGGTGAAAAATCGCAGTACGAAGTTCGCTGGGGCAGCTAGTCTTAATATATATATTTCTTGTATGCGTGTGTATGTGACTGAACTCCTCCTAAACGACTGGACCGATTTTGATGAAATTTTTTGTGTGTGTTCAAGGGGATCTGGGAATGGTTTAGATTCACAATTTTGTCCGCTGGCGGTACGAAGTTCGCTGGGGCAGCTAGTAATTATGTAAATGTTATAGCGTATTTAAAAATGCACTCGTAAATAAAAGCTACACACAAACACAAAACATGAACAGTTTACGCATACAAACTGTTCATGTATTTCGGCAGAGGGGAATGCGCGCAATATCAGTTCCGTGCTAAATTTCTTAAGGTTCCAATCGATAGTTGGCAAATAAACACGCGAGACAAGCAAACATCCATCCAAAAAAAAAATTAAAACGAAAAAAAAAAGTTAAAATAAAATTTTTAAATCTAATAAACCATCCATACAAAATCCCACGTTATATAGTTATACAGATCAAAGTTACATTTGAAAGGTAGATTAAATTTCGATAACGTGATATACTAGTTAAGTAGTTATTTTTTATCATTTGTGTTGCGTTATTTCGCAAATTGTACATTAAAAATCAAGGTTTCTCAAATTGTAATACAAAAACCCGTAAAAAAGGAAAAAAACTTCGAAGATATACCACCCAACACTGAGCGGGTCCGTGTACCTCCATGAGTAAGGTATTGTTACTATAGGTACTTACTTGTTTCCTTTTTTTATTGGTATCTTTGGTAACTTCTGGGCTCTCTTTGGTTGTTTTTAATAATTCAAAGCGACCGAAGACTGCGAGCAAGTAGAACTTTATACTTAAAGCAATTCGACTAAACAAACCGAGATTGTGCTCCGACGCGATTGTTTGAGACCCGGCTAGAGATAGGCAAATTGTCGGGCATTTATGAAAATTCCCAATAAGCGCCCAAGTCCTGTCCGCGGTGCCTTCATGTGGATATTGCTGAAAATCAGTGGGTTGGTCCACGTTTGACAGTGATGATACTGTTAATACTGTTTACAAACTATTTGATTTTTAAATTGATTATTTTATTTTTCTTTTTTACCAAAATTTTTTTGTTTGTTATTTAATTGTGTGTGTCAAATAAATGATTTTTCTTTGCAAACTGGGAGTTTTCCCAATTTGCCCATAATTTGTCCGTCTCTATAACCGGCACGTCATTTAAGTGCTAAGTACGGATTTTATGCACTACCCGTTGCGTGCTGAGTTCTGACACAATATTATTATATTTAGCCCTTTTTAGGGGTTAAAATCGAAACTTTGAGAAACCTGGTTAAAAAGCGCATGTTTCCTTAATAAATTTACAAAAACTATAAATATTAGCAGCCATGTTAGATGGTTTTTGTTCAAATCTTATGAGTGATGAGTAAATACAAATTACTACCGGATTGGGTTGTGACCTCGCCTCGGTATCAGAGCTGACGCGACCAAATTGTACTTAATTTGTTTTATGGATTTACGTTTTAACACTTATAACGTCTCTTTTTAGGTAAGGAGAGTAGGTAGAAGTTAATCTATCACTAAAATAATAATAACAATAAAAACTTTATTGACAATAGTACACACTAATAATATTGTGGGTAAGGTAAGTATGTATTTACTAAAGAAAAGTAGGTATTAATGTAGTATATTACGAGTTATCTGGTTTCCATAGTACAAGCTCTGCTTAGTTTGGTATGATGGCCGTGTGTTAATGTCCAACTATATTATTATTATTATTATTATTGTACTAAACTTTGACTCCCAAACTAAGCGGAGTTTGTACAATGAGAGCAAAGGAGTGCTAAGAGTGTGCCAAGAGTTAGTACTATGTATTGTATGTATGTATATATAACAAAAAAAAACACGAAGCCCCGCTATTTTTCGCTCTTTTAATTTTTTTTTATAGATGTACTAGATTAAGTAGTGGGAGAGTGTGAAATGTAAGTATTTTCAACGTGACAAGTGACGTGACCCTTTATTTTTTTACTCAAAACGAAGCATTGGTTTATTTTGGTCAATCAACACTAGTATACAGTCAACCAAAAAGAAAATACTTTTTTTGTACATCAAGAAAAGGTACCTTATATTTAAAAATTAAAAAATATTATCAAAAATGTTTTGTTAACGGTACCTAGGTAATTATAATTATTATCTTTGATATAACTAAATATTTTGGTACAAATTTGCTACAATAGGTACAGCGATGATGATTTTAAGTACTAAAGAATAACACTTGGCGGGTTCTTCTTTATTCACCTTAACTAGTTTACTGCCCGCGGTTTCGCCTGCGCGTATGTCGGTTATAGCAATAATCCAAAACCTCTTTTTTCATAGTCGGATAAAACTATCCTTTCCCGGGTCTCGAACTATCTCCATACAAAATTAGGTAGTAGGAGTGGAAGCAACATTGTGAAATCGGCAAAGCTCCCATGCATGTTTATAAATATGTATATGTATTACTAGCTTTCCGACAGCGGCTTCGCCCACGTGTATGTCGGTTATCGCGCCAAAACATTACCTTCTTTTTGCGCAGTCGGATAAAAACTATCCTATGTCCTTTCTCGGGTCTCAAACTATCTCCATACCCAATTTCATCCAAATCGGTTCAGTAGTTTAGGCGTGAAAGCAATACAGACAGACAGACAGAGTTACTTTCGTATTTATAATATTAGTAAGGATAGATAACGTCTCGATATTTTTGCATTTGAAGCAAAACGAGAGGGCGTAGGCAGAGGTGTAATGGCTCATTAATACCATGGCTTTGTAATAATGAATGAGTATGTGAATACTTTTCACCTTGATAGGTAACTATTAAGGGTCATGTGAACCACCTTAACCTTCGTCTTACAAAATAATTTCTAACTATAGATTTACAAAGGAAACAAGTTGTTTTCTGTGTTAACAGTAAATTTAAGTAGAGGTCAATTTAAATGTTATGAATGTTATTTTCTGTGAGAGGCTAATTCCTATTTTGATGACACACAGTCACACAGCTAAACATAAAGCTATAAGCTCCAGTATAAGCTGATCTCGCATTGTATAGGTTTTCCGTACAACGACAGGTCAGCTTATATGGTTTTGTAAATCCTATTAGTACTACTACTACTAATAATATTATAAATGCGAAAGTAACTCCGTTGGTCTGTCTTTGTCGCGCTTTCACGCTAAAACTACTGAATCGATTCAGATGAAATTTGGTATAGGTAGAGTTAGAGACATGGGGAAGGATATAAAATTGTTTTTTCCCTTGTGCAAAAAGAGGTTAACGGTTAAGCGAGATAACTGACATATAAGCGGGCGAAGCCGCGGTTCGAAAAGGTAGTTTTTGCATATTATTAAAATCTATAAAACGTATGTTAACCAAGAGTAAGATCAATAAATTATTAAAACTTGCGCAGAACAAAAAATCAAATTACCAGCATGCACCCCGATTATCGCAATGTCGAAAAAAATTCAGTAAACTAATGAAATCTTTAATAATTTTCGACATGATATGTCTCACTTCCTCACATCAACCCTTTTTAGTGGCTCACTGCAGGCCACGGGTCTTCTCTTAAGTATCTTCAGAGTTGAGAGAGTTTCCGCCTGAAAATAACAACCGGTGGAGAGGAGAAAAAAATTGCGTCTTAGAACGTCGCAGTTTTTTAGTTTTTTACTATTAATCTTTAAAAACTTATATACTTATGGCACTGGCAAAATTGCGGAATAATTTCTGCAGAAGCCATAATTGATAAAAAAAAATAAAAAAAAGAGTTTCCGCCTCAATTCACATACGCTGGCCAAGTGCGGGTTGTTGGATGTCACATGTCCTCGAATGATTAGTTCTTAGACATGCCGGCTTCCTCACGACGTTTTCCTTAACCAATTTTGAGCAGCGGCGTTCCACCTAGTGGTGTATAACCGCTAAGGGCACGGTAAGTAACGGTAAGAAGGTAATGAATGAGATAACATCAAGGACAGAAGGGGCTTTCATGAAGACATTGTAGTATGACCCCTATGTCAATGTCTGTAGAGTCACGAGTTGCATCATGTACAACATAGTTAAGAGCTTCGCACACGACACATAAAAGCCCAGTGTGCTGAGTGCTTAGAACATTTAACACGGGAAGTTTTACTAAATTGTTTCTGCTAGATTTTGGGGGAAGCGAGGTAAACACCAGTACTTTCACATGCTCATGCACACTTACAAAAAGTTGAAGCGTCTTCACAAATGCACACTTATGGTGAGTGGTACCGTGAAATAGACATTTTTGAGGGGATAAGGCTCTGTAATGAGTTGACTGAGGGATTTAAAAAAAATTGATGTCAGAGATTAATGTTTAAACTATAATATTAACGATTAAAACTTTTGTTAAGACGTAAATAACTAGGCAAAAAAATAAGTTGAAATTAAGCCGTTTTTAACTTTATATTTAATACTCCTTTTAAACTACAAGAGATATTTTTATGATTCTTACATGAAGAAACAGCATTTTTCTTTGTCTAAAAACGCTGAGTTTCACATTTAAAAATGACTCATAGTTTTGAAATGAGAGCTTTTTTCCATATGCACTACAGAAGTTCCATGCGCGTTACGCTGCTGTCGCAATCAGTTTGCTTACGATTTATTTTACAGTTCCTGTGTTAAATGTTCTGAGGCTGAGTGTGAGATTTAAACATAACGACGGGGTTACACCGCGAGCTCGTGGCAATGTCATTGCTAATAACTAATCATTCGAGAACATGTGACACTAAAACAGGTTGAAGTGAAGGTAAGGTACTATTTTTCGTTGAGTGTAAATGCTGTAATGTGCGACGTCCTTTACCAAATGCACATAGTAGGTACACGTGATCAAATACGTGATTGATTTATTATTAGAAAGAGATAAGAATGATGATAATAAAATAAAAGCGTTTGAACGCACGTGGCGGTCATACTTAAAAGGTAGGCTGGGTCAGCTTAGCTTAACTTACTTGGCCGTACTAAGTCTGCTGGGTAGCTTAGCTAAGCCGTGGACTTGGTTAGACCAATCCGTGAGCCAGCGTGGTCCCCTATCACTCACTTCAGAAGAGAATTTAGAAAAATCCTTTCTTATTGCACCCTTGGACCTAATATGGAACTTATGTGCCAAATTTGGAGTCTCTAGAACCAGGACCGGATTAAATCATATCTGGGCCATCAGGCAATTCTCGGGGCAATTTCTTTTATGTATCAGAAGTCAAGGCGAAAAAAAATTCGCTCGTAGTTTTTTTTTATTCTTGATGCGTACACAGGGCCCTTTGTCGATAGTGTCGGGGGCCCCTAGGCAGGCCTAATTCGCAGCGGTCTAGGCTCGCAATCTTGGCTCCCCCGGAACAAAAACGGTGACAAGTCTCCGTCCCGGACGGGGCTCGCCACCTTGCGGACTAAAGGCAGGCGGGCCAACCTGCCGAGCTGTTCGGTGAACTCAGGAGTGAATCCCGCATCCCGGCACAAAGGGTGTCCGACGGAACACCGGGGGATTTTAGTGGGTAGACCAGGCCCGGCCGCTTGTAGCTGGAGACCCTACGGGATCTCGCTCGCCCGGGCCAATAACAGAGTCCCACATGCTCCTCGCCCTGTGCCTATTAGGGGCGAGGGGATGCTTAAAGCATTTGCTTAAAGCAAAACCCAAAACCCAGCCTTAAACTCGAGATTAATAAACGAACATGCCCACTAGAACTTGTAGATATAGTATTATATTATCTGTAACTACTACTAAACCAAGATTTTGACTAGAAATGGGCAAATGGTCCCACGTTTACAATAAATTGGTAAAATTCCAAATAAAGATAAAATGAAGATATCCTATATCTTTAAATGAGCAATTCTTGTATATATATAATTGGAATCTCGGAATCGGCTCCAACGATTTTCATAAAATTTAGTATTTAGGGGGTTTCGGGGGCGATAAATCGATCTAGCTAGGAATCATTTTTAGAAATGTCATTTAAAAAAAAATACCGAGCAATGCTAGCAAAAAAATACCGGTCATCCAGATATTAAATAATAATTTCTCACATACACGTACAGCGCCATCTAGCCCCAAACGGATAAACTACTCAAATACATTTTTTTTTCTAAATAATACGTACTTAAAATAGATAAATTACACCCAGACACAGACCAAACAATCGTGCTCATCACACAAAAATTTGTCCTGGGTGGGAATCGAAACCACGACCTCCAGCTCAGCAATTAGGGTCACTAAGCACTAAACCACCAGGCCAGTCAATGATATAAATGCCCTCAGGTGGGAATTTATGGGTAATTATTGGGAGTTTTCCCAATTTGCTATAAAACTCCCATAAGCCATAATTTGTCAATTTTTTGTCATAATCTGCGTCTGACAATTTTCACACATTGTAATATATAATAATGGGACGGATGTAAGTAATTTGTAGTTTTACAACTTATTTTCTTAAACACTTGACTTCCATTATTTCGCAAACAAAACCATTGTTTTCATAATCATTATTTACTTATTTTATAAGGTGGCGTGGTCGGTAAGATACTTGCTTTTCACGCCGCAGGTCGTGGGTTCGATTCCCACCCGAGACAAACATTATCGATGAACATTTGTGTTTGTGTCGAGTCTGGGCGTAAATATCTATTATAAGTATATATTTACAAAAGAAAAGTATTATATGTATAGTATATACCAGTTATCTGGTTTCCATAACACAAGCTCTGCTTAGCTTGGGACCAAATGACCGTGTGTGATAATGTCCCAGAATATTTTTATTTATTTTATTTTATAAATAATTGATCAACAAAGACATAGACGACCTCGGTAGACGAGCGGTGTAAGGCGACCGATTTGGTTATACTGTGCCTATTTTTTTTTGGGAGTTAACCCACCACCACAATCCCGCCATTGCTAATCCTGTAAGCCAGGAAAGACAACGGCGCTGGAAGAGACTCGGGATTTGAACCCGGCCAAGTCCTGGGACACTTAAACTGTCTTGGATCTAAAATCTAAAATAAACCGCGATAAAATCCGTTAAAAAGTAGTTTTATTTCAATGTGTGATATTCGCGTAAATCTAAGACAATACTATAGGACCCTAGACAGTTTGGTAGTCTTTTATTGCTTCAACGGACTTTTTCAGTGAGGAGCCGAACAAGTACTTAAACAGGGAATCACTCTTCGTGTGCCGACGAACGGTTCAGGAAGTTGCCGGACAACTTTAGAAATATTTTGATGAATCTGGCTGTACCGTGTATCTACTTCAGCTACGCCTAGTCTTAGCTTTATAGCTATACCAGCTGCCCCAGCTATTTCTCACCTTTTAAACCTTCCTTAATATATGTAAAATTACTAAAACGATTATTAAAAAATAGGGGTTGGTGATAGAAGGGTGAAAATGTAGGGTTGTATGTATATTTTACTGCCACAAAAAAATATATCCAAAAAATTTAAAAAAAATGTTGGGGTTGGATAACCCTTGTCACTTAGGGGTATGAAAAATAGATAGTAGCCGATTCTCAGACTTACTAAATATGCATATATAATTTCATAAAAATCGGTCAAGCCGTTTCGGAGGAGTACGATAACTAACTCACATGTGACACGAGAATTTTATATATTAGACTAGCTGCCCCCGCGAACTTCGTACCGCGTATTTATAAAAAAAAATGTTCACTTAGGGGGTTGAAAAATAGATGTTGGCCGATTCTCAGACCTACTGAATATGCATAAAAAATTCATAAGAATCGGTCAAGCCGTTTCGGAGGAGTATGGCAACGAAAACTGTGACACGAGAATGTTATATATTAGATAAGGATAAACAATCTTTGTTAAATAGATACAAAAAAACAAAAATTATTTATTAATTTCTTACTAAAAGAAAGTTTATTATGTGCTCAATTAGTTTTTAACGCTTGCTAATTAAGTTTTAGTGCAAAATGCACCTACTTATTTAATTACCTGATAATAATAAATTAATTATGTAAACAAAACAAGAATTATACTTAAACAATAAAAAATTATCAACTGACCTGTTTAAAAAATATTGAAACATTAAAATAAGTATAAATAAATATTTTTTTATCGTTTGCTAATATTATTTATTTAATTTTTGACATTTCATCTCTTTTGAAATATTGCATTTTGTTACAGGAAAATAACAAAAAAATCACTTATATTACTTTTTAACTTATTGTTATTTATCCCTTTTTGACGGGGTTTAAAAATAGTTTTATTAAAACATTCAGACTCCACTAGGAAATTTAGAACTGCTATAAACTTAATTATTGTACTTATGGAATAATTCAAAAAAAATAAAAATAACATACCTTTTTAATAATAACACCGAAAACCACACAAAATTCAACTAATAATATTTAAAAACAGAACACCACACCATAATTAAAAAGTCCTATAATATACCCAGAAAAAAATCGAATTATAAAAAAGAATTTCGAATTATTCAATTCTAATTTCAATATTAACGATCGCGATTAGTTTGTGTGTGCGCACGAGTGCCGCAGCGTACGATTGCGAAATGTCTAACCTTAGACTGATGCTCATCGTTGTATGGCCTCTCATTTTAAATTATGATCCACGATCACTATTGTAATGTTTTTAAAGGCTTACCTATTAGGCTGTAACTATCTTCCCAACTTTTAACAGAGGTATTAAATTTAATAAAACATATAACTATGACGAGTAACAAAAAATAAAAAATAAAATAAAATAGTATTGTCTTAGATTTACGCGCATATCACACATTGAAATAAAACTACTTTTGTCATGTTCACGGGTGGTGGTGGTGGGTGGGTGAAGTCTGAAAATACTGAAACGTCGGGATCTAAAATCTAAAATAAACCGCGATAGAATCCGTTAAAAAGTAGTTTTATTTCAATAAAATAAAAGTTGCCTTAAATTTCGAGGAAATAATGCCAATAAAAATTTAAATAAAAATTCATTTTTATTTTTTATTTTTCGTTTTTTGTTTGTAATCTACCTTTTTTATTTGATTACATCTAATCCTTTATACATAGACGAGTATATTAATTTATATTTCTACCTATCCTTTAGATATTGTGGTATCTAATGCTCTAAGCTGGAGACTACTTTCGTTTAAGTATTTATAGTAAGTATTTTTATTAATATTTAGCTGGGTTATAATCAAACCCCTGTATTTATAAACGTCTTTTAAGCTCATTATAGCTATAATAGGTATATAATTCGTTTGTCTTTGTCTGTCATCTTGACATTTATACTGTTTATAAAAAGACAAAGTCCATTTTATCTAATGAGGCGTATAAGATTTTTATGAATCAGACCGCTAGTTATTTTCCAAAATCCTTCTTCTTGTAAAGTTATTTAATCAATATTAATCTAATAGGGATAATGACAAATTTTCTTTTTCATTGATATAATGAAAAAATATTAATATTATCATTATATATAATAAAACTAAGTTGATAAAATGTGCGTGCCGATAAAACTTAAAAAGGAGTCCCATCACGATAAAGGGACTTATATAGTGTGATAGCCCTTTATCCCCCCTCGAACAAGAAAGTTCCCGTTTTAACCTAAAGGGTGTGTTTTTAAAGATATAAGGGCTTTTCCAACCCTTCAACTTGGAAAGTAAGTGTAGTCGCGCCATCTGTTGTCAAATAGTTGAACTTCATTCATTGTACACAATATGGACTTAAAAGAACGATTATTTGGGGCGCGAAATTTAAAATTCTCATTTCAATAAAGTCTTAAATTACATTTGTTACCATAACCCTTTATCCCCCCTCGAACAAGAAAGTTCCCGTTTTAACCTAAAGGGTGTGTTTTTAAAGATATAAGGGCTTTTCCAACCCTTCAACTTGGAAAGTAAGTGTAGTCGCGCCATCTGTTGTCAAATAGTTGAACTTCATTCATTGTACACAATATGGACTTAAAAGAACGATTATTTGGGGCGCGAAATTTAAAATTCTCATTTCAATAAAGTCTTAAATTACATTTGTTACCATAATAAAGTTATTAAATTTTGTGTATTTATACAGCAGTAGCTAACTTATATGTTGGAGTTAAAGCGATATCATTTTAGTTATTCAAATTACTTCTGAAAACATTTTAAAATTTAAGTTTTTAAATTTCGCGCCTTTACTGCGTATGCTACAGCTGCAAAACCTATTGTTACGGCGAACGATAACGTCGAGAACATTCTATACCTAGAAGGTGTGAGAAAGTAAATATTCCCAAACTTTCTTGAATATCCTAGAGCCATCTTTCTCGAATATCTTAGAGCCAACTATACACTTCATGTGTATAGTCTCCATAAAGCCAACTTTCTGGAATACCCTAGAGCCTAGCTTTCTGAATATATAAGAGCCCGGTGTCGCCCGCCAGAATTAATTCGATTTGAACAGCGGAACAAGCCACTTCGAAACGAAAAAGAAAGAAGTTACCTGTGTGAGCCTTTATTTTGAAGTATCACGTGTGAGTATTTTTAATAGTGTGTTTAATTAATTCATGATCTTGAAGTGAAGAAAAAAAAAAGTTATCTGTGAGCCTTTATTGTGAAATATTAAATGTGAGTATTTTTAATAATGTATTTAATTAATTCTAATGGTTTTTTTTTCTTTTCTTTTAATTGTAATTTCCTTAACTTTCAAGTAGTCGCGCGGCGTTGAATCGATATACTTTGGCCGTAAACAAAATATCGCGCGACCGCTTGAAGATTAAATAATTTTGTTTTCTTTGTCTCAACGTGCCCCACGTTTACGTAATAATATATTTGTCTATAAAATGTTCATTTAATTTATATTTTACAGAATATAATGCCTAGACGTAAAAGAGGTGGAGATCTTGCCAGTTCTGCAGCGAAACGGCGGAAACAAAAAGAATATCGAAGAAATGAAACGGAAGAACAGCGCGAAGCACGTTTACAAAATCAACGAACCAGAATGAGCACCCTGAGAAGCGGAAAAAGCGAAGAAAGAAGCGAAAATAAAACTATTGAAGAATCGAGAATTTTAAAAGATAATCTAACAAAGGAAGCATTCCACTACGAATCGACGAAGAAATATTACAATCATAAATATGTTGTGATCGGAAAAATGAATAACATTTGCCAATTTTGCCACGCGAAAAAATTCAGTAAAGAAACACCAGGTCTCTGTTGCATGAATGGAAAAATTCGATTACCACCACTGGAAGCACCTCCGCAGGAATTTCTACATTACATGACCGGGGAAACACCAGAATCAAAACACTTTCTTCAAAATATAAGATCATACAACTCCTGCTTTCAAATGACTTCTTTCGGTGTTACTTCGACTAACACTAATAGAGATGAATTTGAATATGTATTTTCAATTCAAGGGCAAATTTATCACAAAATAGGATCGTTACTACCAATGCCTAACGATGACTATAAATTTCTGCAAGTATATTTCATTGGAAATGAAGAACAAGAAATTGATCAACGAAGTACACATTTTAATGGATTGAAACGCGAAATAATCCAAGATGTACAGAGGATCTTACACAAATACAATCAACTGATTTACATATTCAAAACAACACTAGATCGCATGATTTCTGATGACTATAAAATTGTGATTCGAGCCGATAAAAGACCACGTGGAGAACACGAACGTAGATTTAATGCACCTCAGATAGATGAAGTCGCCATCGTAATTGTGGACAATGAAAATACAAGCCGTGACATAATTTTACAACGAAGAAGAAAAGGACTACAACGCATTGCAGAGACACACCGTTCATATGATTCTCTTCAATATCCTTTAATATTTCTGCACGGAGAGGACGGTTATCATTTCAATATAAAACAAATTCATCCTGAAACAGGCATAGAAACAAACAAAAAAGTCACTTCCAAGGAGTTCTATGCTTACCGCTTAATGATCAGAGACAATGAAATATACAATCACATTCTCAACACTCGCCGTTTATTCCAACAATTTCTGGTTGATATGTACGCAAAAATAGAAGCAGAACGGATGCTTTACATAAGACTGAATCAGAAGAAACTACGCACAGAAGAATACATCCACCTTCGAGATGCGATCATAAATGACGGCAATATTGACGATATTGGAACAATGGTAATCTTACCCTCATCATACATAGGAAGTCCAAGACATATGCACGAATATACTCAAGATGCCATGACCTACGTAAGAAAATATGGACGACCTGATCTCTTCATAACATTTACATGCAACTCATCATGGCCAGAAATCAAAGAACAACTAAAATATGGACAAACCTCCATGGATCGACACGACATAATAGCCCGAGTTTTTCGACAAAAACAAATAAGATTTATTGAAGTCATCACAAAATACCACATCTTTGGAACCGTTAGATGCTGGATGTATACAATCGAGTGGCAAAAACGAGGATTACCTCACTCACACAATCTCATATGGCTACACGATAAAATTTATCTCACGGATATCGACAAAATCATCCAAGCTGAATTTCCCAATCCACAAAAAGATCCGGAACTATACAGCATAGTAGTGAAAAACATGATTCACGGACCATGTGGACCATTAAACTTTAATGCGCCATGCATGCGTGATGGAAAATGTACAAAAAAATATCCAAAACCATACGTAGACGATACAAAAACTGAAGATGACGGCTATCCCAAATATAGAAGACGATCACCGAAAAACGGTGGTTTCACAGCAAA
The DNA here is from genome assembly GCA_936450015.1 of Meganola albula. Lineage (NCBI taxonomy): Eukaryota > Metazoa > Arthropoda > Insecta > Lepidoptera > Nolidae > Meganola > Meganola albula. The sequence goes on from OW388171.1 coordinate 4,501,370, forward strand.
AATACGAATACAAGGCAGAGATGAACTGGAAATAGATAATCAATGGGTAGTACCATATAACCCACTACTTTCTAAAATGTTCCAAGCACACATAAACGTTGAATATTGCAATTCAGTAAAATCTATTAAATATATATGTAAGTACGTAAACAAAGGTAGTGATATGGCAGTATTTCAAATAGTCCAAAATAGCGAACAAAATAACAGAAATGATGAGATACTCATGTACCAAATGGGAAGATACATCAACAGTAACGAAGCAGCGTGGAGGATTTTTAGTTTTCCCATACACGAACGCGAACCAGCTGTGCAACATCTAGCAGTACATTTGGAGAATGGACAGAGAGTTTACTTCACAAAAGACTCGGCTAGAAAAATTGCAAGCGAACCACCTCAGAACACAACATTAACAGCTTTTTTCCAACTTTGCCAAACGGATCCATTCGCAAAGACGTTACTGTATGTCGACGTCCCTATTTATTATACGTGGGACAAAACAAGAAAAATTTTTCAACGACGAAAACAAGGAATGCCAGAAGAGGGTCATCCAGAAATAATGAAAACTAACACAATAGGTCGAGTATACACTGTACATCCAAACAATGCCGAATGTTTCTATCTCCGGATGTTGTTACACGAAATACGAGGACCAACAAGTTTCACAGATCTCAGGACTATTGACGGCTACCTATGCCAGACGTACAGAGAAGCATGTCAACGCTTAGGATTATTGGAAAACGATAACCACTGGGAATTAACACTACAAGAAGCCACACTCACAGCTTCAGCTGAACAAATTCGAGAGTTATTCGCCATAATTCTAACAACATGTAACCCATCAAACCCAAAACAGCTATGGGACTCTTTCAAAAGGAGTATGAGTGATGATATATTGTACCAAATCCGACAAGCTAATCCAGAACTGACTATAGAATTCAGTGACAACATCTTCAATGAAACACTCATTCGCTTAGAAGATAAATGCTTAGCAATAAATAACCGGACCTTAGTAGAACTTGGAATGCCAGCACCACAAAGAAATGCTTTCAGTATGCTAAACTACGAAATTACAAAGGAAAAAAGCTACAACGTCAATGAACTACTTGAATACATTGCTCACAATAAACCACTCCTCAATGACAATCAAAAAACAATTTACAACGTTATAATGAACCGAATAAATAACAACACTGGTGGAATTATTTACTTGGACGCACCAGGAGGCACCGGTAAAACGTTTCTAATAAATCTAATACTGGCGGAAATACGTGCTAAAAAACACATCGCACTGGCACTAGCATCATCCGGCATTGCAGCCACACTTATGGAAGGAGGACGAACTGCTCATTCTGCCTTACAACTACCGTTGAATATAGCCGAACAACAATTCCCGGTATGTAAAGTCTCAGGAGCATCTGGACGGGGTCAACTTCTAAAACAAGCTAAAATTATCTGCTGGGATGAATGCACCATGGCCCATAAAAAATCACTAGAAGCCATGGACAGAACATTACAAGAATTGCGAAAAAACTCTGAAATAATGGGAGGAGCTCTACTCATACTCTCAGGAGATTTTCGACAAACACTTCCAGTTATTCCCAAGTCAACACCAGCAGACGAGATCAATGCATGCTTAAAAAAGTCACATCTCTGGCCAGAAGTACAAATACTGCAATTAACAAAAAACATGAGGGTTGAATTATCAAAAGATGAAACAACAGCACATTTTGCTAAAATGCTTTTACAAATAGGCGAAGGTACATATCCTACTGACCAAACGACCGGTCTCATTGAACTCAATAGTGATTTCTGTAACATAGCTACTACTGAAAACGAACTAATCGACAAAATTTATCCAAATATTATTCAGAACTATACCAACGTAGAGTGGTTATTTCAAAGAGCAATTTTGGCCACTAAAAATAATATTGTTGACGATATCAATTTTAATATTCTAAAGAAAATACCTGGTGAAGAGAAAGTATATAAATCGATCGACACGATGGTAACCATTGAAGAAAGTGTCAACTTCCCTACTGAATTTCTAAACTCTTTACAAGTACCAGGAATGCCATTACACTGCCTTCGTCTGAAAATTGGATCTCCAATCATACTACTTAGAAATCTCAACTCCCCAAAACTATGTAATGGAACGAGGATGATCGTAAAACAGCTATCGAATAATATCATTGAAGCTGAACTTATTTCTGGAAAGAACAAAGGACACACAGTATTTATACCTAGAATACCACTGATCTCTTCTGAATTGCCATTTCAATTTAAAAGATTGCAGTTTCCAATTAAATTAGCCTTTAGTTTTACAATTAACAAAGCGCAAGGGCAAACTTTAAAATATTGTGGCATCAACCTCAAAGAATCCTGCTTCTCTCACGGTCAGCTTTATGTAGCTTGCTCAAGAGTAGGAAATTCGAAAAATTTATATATATATACCCCGGACAATAAAATGAAAAATGTTGTTTATAAACAAGTAGTATAAATAATGAGAAAATGTAAATACATGTAAATATATATGTTTAAATATACATGTAAATATATATGTCCATGATAATGTAAATACATGTAAATATATATGTTTTCAATATATATATATTTTTTACTTTTTACGTCATAGTTTATTTTTTTATTTCAACTACCACGTAACCTCATATCAACTCCCGAGCGAAGCCGGGTATTACAGCTAGTGATAATTAAAACGCATTTAAATTATAGAGAAAAAAATATGTTATGTAAAATATTATATTATATTTTCTTTTAATAAAAAAATACAGTAGGAGTGCGATACGTCATACAAAGGTATAAAACTTACCAAAGGGTGACGTCATTCGAGATTTCGCTTCCACGTATTGCCGTTTTCTTGAATCACACACAAAAAAAGAAAAAAATACGTGTAAAAATATTTTTAAATCATTTATCTGACAGACAAAACAAAAATAATGTCACCCCTATTATAGAACTAAACTTACTTTTTAAAGCCTAACCTGATGCGTCAAAAAATTTCTCTGCATCGTTATCTCCTAGGAACGTACCCAGAAGACTAGCAGCATTGCCGCGTTTGATGGCAATTATCAAGGCATACTATTCTTCGATAACCAGGCGCTAGATTACAACTTGCCTGATGTTATGCATATGTAGTCCACTGGAACGCGCCAGCCCAGTATAGGTCGGGTCAGGTCACTAACCACTACGCCACCATACCAGTCAAAGCCATTTATTTTCGACATATGTCTTTTAGAGGTAAATGTCTCAAGCCCGAGATTCGGCCCTGCTTACATGTCAACTGAGGGTTTTGACAATTCCTTGAAAAGGGAACGTAGTCCTGACCTTACTGAACCAGACTCGCAACACCCAAGTTCATTTAGTTCTTTACTTCAGTTAATATTGAGATTGTTTATTAGTTATGTCGATTTTCTTGTCAAATTGTATTATCTTTATGTTGTAAACAAATGTTATAAAAAATGAAATAAGCCTTTATCCACTCACTCAATACGCAAACATTTAAATGTACATTGTTCTCTTTCACCTTAGTAGCATCACCATTATGTCACAGTTCCACTCCTGACAGTAATAATAATAATAATAGTGCTAGTGGGCACGTGAGGCTGGACCCTTAGGGAGCTAATGATCGGGTAGAATGCCGTGGGACACCGCTCTACTCCTCTAGCCCCTCAGAATATGTTGCCCCTTGTCGCTTCTTTTAGCGGCCATACGGGGGCCCATTTATTGGGTGGGCGAGTCACCCCCTGCCATTTTATCCGTGTTAATTTGCATTGGTCAGGCAGGGGCCATAGTCCATCCATATTCCTAGTTACCTAATCCATTAGCACCCACCACCATAACCTAGATTTTAGTTCCTATATTCTGCAATAGTCCTGCTCTAACCGGGGATTGTCCTTTGTTGTACCTATATGGTGCGAACAGGGATAATCGTCGGTTGGTGCCACTTTACATTTAGAGTAAAATTGTCTTACGGGCCTCTACGTGTTGGCTTCGGCCCCACGCACACCTTTTAAAAATCCGGAGCTCCATAGCTCCGAGATAAAAAAAAGACAAACATAATAATAATAATAATATAGTGGGACATTAACACACACTGCCATCTGATCCCAAACTGAGCTTGTACTATGAAAACTAACTGGTCATATAATACATATAATACTTTTCTTTTGTAAAATATATTATATATAGCAATTCAATCAGCATATCACAGCTTGTGGGAGTGTAGTCTTTGGAAGAATCAACGTAACAATATACAAATATTATTTGGGGCGGTATATTGTACCGAGAGCCGTGTTTCCATAAGAGAGAAATTCAGAGAAATTAATATTTTGTTATTAAATATTAATATGTTGCTTCTCAATATATTTATGAAAATTTATTGTATGTACATAAAAATATTAGAAAATTTAAAATAAATTAGTGCCACCCATAGTTTAAATACTAGAAATAAGAATGATTTTGTAGCACAACATACTCGTCTTCACAAAATCAATAGTTAACTGTTTTATGGGGCAGTGTTTATTAGGGAAATAACAAATTTAAAATAATTGTAAAATATACGTTAGATAAGAAAGCTTATTATAAAATAACAGACTATCTATCGGATAAAAACGCTTGGAATTAGGTCGCTCTAATACAACACATTAAACAAAATGTAATAGTTTTAGGTACTTCATTTAAAAAAGAAAAAAAGGCACTGAGTTTTTTTGGCAGTGTTTCTCAGTAGTTGCCAGTCACTGCACGGTAGGAAAAGAAATTGGACTATTTGTATGTAGACTCTTGTCTCAAAAAAATTAGCATATTTTTATTTTCATCTTTTTGCAATCGGTACTAACTTTCGGGCGTTCAAACTATTTTGCCATAATTATTACTGGAATCAGCTCTGATAGGTCCCCTTAGATTGCATTACCCGTGGTGCTTAGTCCATTTTAATGAGGTCATTTTAAATTTAAACCTGTCTATGCTGTCTCCCGTTTTGTCTGGAGGGAAGTGGGCAGTGTAACTTTCCAACTCCTCTTATTATCTTTCTGATTAAATTCATCCGGGATCCAAGACAGTTTAGGTGTCCCGTGACTTGGCCGGGTTCAAATCCCGAGTCTCTTCACGGAACCGCTGTTGATCCTGGTGCACTGGAGTAGTAATCGCCGGAATGCGATGGTGGGTTAAGTCCCTAAAAAAACTCACTTAACAACCACGATAGTTGAGAGAAAGCCCGTGCCCAGCTGTGGGACACTAAAAGGGTTAAAGTGATACCTTTATTACAAGTCATTCACTGCACGGTAGGAAAAGAAATTGGACTATTTTAAGTAGACTCGCGTCTCAAAAAAATAAATAAAGCTTATTTTGATTTTGATTTTGACTTTTACTTCTTACCTTATCTAATCTATATCACTACATAGTATAAAACAAAGTCGCTTTTTCTGTCCCTATGTCCCTATATGCTTAGATCTTTAAAACTACGCAACGGATTTTGATGCGGTTTTTTTTTAATAGATAGAGTGATTCCAGAGGAAGGTTTATAAGTATAACACAAAGCAACCGGCGCGAAGCTGGGGCGGGTCGCTAGTTACTAAATAAATACTGTTCACACTTGACTTCTCTCAACTATCTTAAGCGTTGAGAAAGTTGAGGCCTTAATCCACACACGCTGGCCAAGTGCGTGTTGATGTGCTCGAATGATTAGTTTTTAGACATGCCGGTTTCCTCACGATGTTTTCCTTCACCGATATTGAGGCAAACCCCTTTCCCCAACTGTTATTGTATACCTACTGTTATTAGACGTGCCGGTGGCGTGGTCGGTAAGACACTCCTTATCACGCCGCAGGTCGTGGGTTCGATTCCCACCTGAGACAAACATTAGTGTGATGAACATGTCTGTTTGTCTTGAACCTTTCTTTATTTTTATTAGATATTGCCTCTATAGGCCGACCGTTTAACTAGGTAGCGTATCTTATATGGCCTAAGGTACAAAGTCATAAAACATTAATTAAACCTCATAAAGAACTATTTAACACAGATAAAAGTAATGTAAGACTATTCGTCACTAATATCCATATCGCTTGAATCATCATCACTGTCTGTGCAGCTTGAGGAGTCAGAAGCTTGGCGATAGGCGATACGCGAGTTAAACGTTCGGCCTAGGCATCTATCTCAAACTCGACGTATATCGAAAAAACTGACGAATGTCAATTGAAAACTAATTTTCGTATTCGAAAATATCACGTCAGAGATAAATCTACCACTCAAGTTCACTCAACGCACGAGATACAACGAGCAATCTAATATGTCGATTTTATTAGTTTTCAATGAACATCCGCCATTTTTCTCGACGTAATATTTATCGAATTCGAGATAAATATCTATAGCTCGAGCATTGGGGTCCCAATGTTACAGCAATGAAGTGGTCTACGATGGAACGCGCCTGCCTAATAAACCGATTCACTCGTGATTACGAATGATTTTCGTTGAGAAGGTAGCAGTGAAATGAGGTTAATATAGTTAGAAAGCATAAAGGAGCAACAATTCCGGCCCACCCTCTCATATGTTCTCACCAAACATCACACTGGTACACGGCAAAGTTGCTTGGCGATGCGACTTTGTCAGGTGGTCATTCACCACGGTCGAAACCTATCACCAGTTTATCGTCACCCGTTTCCCTCCACCCGGGGACGACGTACCAACGGTGAGTCAGCTCCTAAAATAACTAAATTAATTGAAAACGTAATTTTTTTGTGATTTTTGCAAAACTCCCATGCTTGAGCTGCTTTGTTTAAATTTTTTACGTTTGATAATATTTACATAGTTAATTAAAAATGAGTCAAGTGCGTGTTGAGCCTCGCCCAATATAGGGTTTCATATTCGGTATAAGCCGTCCGATTGGGCTATACTGTGCCCGGGAGGTCACGGGTTCGATTCCCACCCTAGACAGACTAAACAAGCTCACTGATGATGACTAAAACAATATAATGTGACAATAACAAACTAATTAATTAAACCGCGATAAAATCAGTTTAAAAGTAGTTTTATTTCAATGTGTGATATTCGCGTAAATCTAAGACAATACTAAATTTAACTTCTTTTAAATATGTATTATAAACTTTGAAACTTTCGTATTGCATTGTTATCTTAGGTTGTTTTTAACTTTCTTTTGTATGTTGGTATACCCTAATCGGGTCTCAGAAACTTTAGGTATAACTTATTTGTTAAACATCTGTAGCTAGTAGCTACACATGAATGCAATAAACGCTTTGACTTTGACTTTGACAATCTTTATGTTACAACAAAAATTTATTTCGGTGTCTGGTTGGTTGAGTGACTACCCTGTCACTCAACCAACCAGACACCGAAATAAATTTGGACTCTGTGCCTCGGAGAGCAGTTTAGCTGTTGGTCCCTGTTGTCATTTAAAACATCTATGACAATCGTTACAAGAGTTAAAAGACTAATATATTTGACACTTGATCTAAACATTTCCATAACTGGGCCCCAATTCTGGCACTTGACGGGCCGGTGACGTGGTCGGTAAGATACTTGCTTTTCACGCCGCAGGTCGTGGGTTCGATTCGACCCGAGACATACATTAGTGATGTACATTTGTGTTTGTGTCGAGTCTGGGTGTAAATATCTATTGCAAGTATATATTTACAAAAGAAAAGTATTATATGTATAGTATATACCAGTTATCTGGTTCCCATAACACAAGCTCTGCTTAGCTTGGGACCAGATGACCGTGTGTGTTAATGTCCCAGAATATTTATTTATTTATTTATATTTACTTTAGACATTATCTCTAATAGACATTTGTCTATAAAAAATGGCGAATTCTTTTGTTATTTTTTGGACATTTATCTATTAGATATAAATGTCTAGAGCGCGCAAATGTCAAAAAAATGGCGCATGTCACATTTAAATAAAACTATTACTATTATTTTTAATCTAAAATAAACTGCGATAAATGCAGTGAGGGTGGGTCGGAATTGTTGCTCCTTTAAGGTTTCTAACCTCAGAAAGAAAGAGGCTCATTCCACTGCCACCTTCTTACCGATAAATCATTCGTAATCACGAGTGAATCGGTATACTGGGCTGGCGCGTTCCATTGTCACTACATCATTGCTTAACATCAGGCAAGTTGTAGTCAAGCGCCAGCCTATCGAAGAATAAAAAAAATCCGTTATAGCTTCAACCCTTTTTAGTGTCCCACTGCTGGGCACGGGTCTTCTCTTAACTATCTTATGAGTTGTGAGAGTTTAGGCCTTAATCCACACACGCTGGCCAAATGCGGGTTGGTGGATGTCACATGTCCTCGAATGATTAGTTCTTAGACATGCCGGTTTCCTCACGATGTTTTCCTTCACCGATTCAAAAAAATCCGTTATAAAATAGTTTTATTTCAATTTCCCCAATAAACTTTTAAGAACCTTTTAACATGCGTCAATTAAATGGAAAAATATAATTATCAATTTTTTTTTTAAAACTACATTATTATAAAAAACGAGTCTACTATCAACATTATTTCACATAAACGGTAAAATAAAAAAAATAAAAAATAAAATAAAATTAAAAAATGGCATTGTTAAAAAAAATATTTTTAGTTTTAAAAATAATTTTTTTAACAATGCCATTTTTCCATTTAATTGACTAGTCTAGTGGTTTGCGGGGCGGAGCGGGTACGCAACGAATACGTTGCGGGCGCCCAACGAACACGAGGAGGATGTGCAGTGAATCCGCTGCGTGCGACGCGTGGCGGATAAGCAACGTTTTCGTCCAATATTTATATGGTTTCCACACCAATATTCGCGGCGATTTCGTTACGCGTCCACGGTGTGTTCGTTGTGAGCCAGCTCCATCCCGCAGACACTCGCAAACCGCAAACTTTTTTCATTAAATTCGCTGTTTAATATTCAGCCACACAGTAAAGACACCGATAATAGAGTGTAGAGTAGTGAAGGACGAGGTGACAGGTGACGCGCAGCCGGCGCGAGTCGCGTGCGGAACGTTTCGCACCAAGGCGCGGGCGGCCGTCCCACCTTTGTAAGGATAGTCGTCGAAATAGCGAATTTAATTTAAAAAAAGTTGCGGTTGCGGTTTGCGAGTGGCTGCGAGATGGAGCAGGCTCACAACGAACACACAGTAGACGCGTAAAAATAAATAGTTTCTTTGGGACATTTGTTTGTAATCCACGTAGTAAAGTATTTTACACTCATTACTATAGGCCGACCGTTTAACTCGCGTATCGCCTATCACCAAGATTTTGACTCCTCAAGCTGCATAGACAGTGATGATGATTCAAGCGATATGGATATTAGTGACGAATAATCTAACATTACTTTTATCTGTGTTTAAATAGTTCTTTATGAGATTTTATTAATGTTTTATGACTTTGTATCTCAGATGGCGATACGCGAGTTAAACGGTCGACCTATAGTTACACTATTTTAGACACGGAGCCCACAGTCTAAAGAACTCTTTGTCGAACTAAAGGTTTCGCTAGGACTCCGAAACCCAAAGAAATATAAAACCGCTTCACTGAATACAACAACATCAAAAAATAACGGTTTACAAAAAACAATGGATGTACAGTCGGCTACAAAAGTTTGTTATCAGATTCAGTATTACAAAATTTACATAACGATAAGTGACGTGACGAAAGGAGAAAATAAGCTTGTCATTAGTAGTTAATTTACAATAAGGTGTTTATACAAAGTGAACCGGAAAGGGTATATCATGCCTTAAATTCTATGTTATTTGAGCCATATGCAATAGTATTTCGACGTTTTAGGGTAAGCGCGTTCCATCGTAAACTACATAATTGCTTCATATCCGACAAGTTGTGGTCAAGCGCAAGCGTATTAGAGTATAAAAAAGATAATGCAAATTGATTTCAATTTGTTATGACATGAAGAATGTCTGGTTTCAAGTATAGTATAGCTTTTCCGGTTCAGTCGGAATCTTTTTAAATTGAAATGCTTTGTAACATTGAATCTGTTAATCAGCTTTTGTAGATGACTGTACTTGCTTTGTTTTTAAATCTGTTATTTATTGATGTCGTTATTTCAAAGGAAGGAACAATTAAAGAGTTTAGGCGGACTTCTAGGCCAATGTACTTTGTTTAAAAAATTATTTGGAGGAGTATAAAAAATGCCTTTACATATGTAATTACATAGTTAGATACAGAACAAAAGATGAGTATGTATAATAGTTGGTTCCATCCGTTTCTTTGGTTCCGTGTAGAATGTGTATGAAGAGATATTTTCATATGTAATTGACAGCTCTTTCGTCCTCGATATTAAGTAAGTAAGCAAAGAATAATAATATAAGTATATTTTAGATATAGTTAAACATTTTTTTTATTCTTGAATGTTAAGCAATGATGTAGTCTACGATGGGACGCGCCAGCCCAATGTATTGAAAGTCACTCGTAATCACGAGTGACTTTCGGTGAGAAGGTGGCAGTGAAATGAGGCTTCTTAAGGTTGAAACCTTATAGGGGTCTATGAGCTGAAAATATTATTATTATTGTACATGTGAAGCTAAAACTATTTTTTAATGGATTTTATGGCGGTTTATTTCAGATTTTAAATTCCGTCTGCTAAGCTCTATACTCCAGTGCTTAATTTACTTGTACCAAAGCCCGAGCAAAATTCACTCAGAATTCAAGACAGTGTGAGCTCAGTTTGCTTAAATCGAAACGCAACTTAAATAATAATGTTTGTAGGTAGACAGTAGTAATTGTGATTAATAATTTTGGACGTCTAATACCTCAGTCCACCCGTGACTATGTATGAAGTCTGAAAATTCTTTGAAACGTCGGGATCTTAAATTTAAAATAAACCGCGATAAAATTCGTTAAATAATAGTTTTTTTTTATTCTTTATTAGGTTTGCGCTTGACCACAACTTGCCTGGTGTGAAGCAATGTTGCAGTCTACGATGGCACGCGCTTACCTAATAAATACCGATTCACTCGTGACTTGAAGACAGGTAGATTATAGCTATCGGGTAACAGAGATGCCGGCAACGAATTCCACAACTTGGCAGTTCGCACAATGAACGTCGAAGCAAAGCGCTTTGTGCGTGCCCGTGGAATTTCCACCATAAATCGGTAGCGCATAGCCGTACCTCTACATGTACGATGGAAGAACGTGTGTTTATATTCAATGTGTTCATATTCGCGTAAAGAGAGAATACTACAAGTGAAGTTAATCAAAGCGTGTTAAGACACTAGGTACATTGGAAAGCAGTATTAAGTAGTGTTTATCTGGGACTGAGTGCAAGGCTGTCTCAAGTAACGACCGAATGTCAGTGTCGACAGGTTCTTACTATGTATAGAACACGTGTAGTTATAGTTACAAAACCAGTTGTCAAGTTCTGTAATGTTTTGTGTTAAATCCAGTGGCGTAGCGTGCCTTGTCGGGGCCCCATATAAAAATTTTTTTGGAGGCCCTTATATGGAGGTAAAGATTTTTCACAAAAGAAAAAAATATTGTGAGAAGAAATATTAATTTATCACATAATTTACCCAATTTACAAATATAAAAGGAATTGTTTTATAGAATTTTGTCATTTGTAAAATAAAATAAATTAGAAAGTTTTTATTATTTTTCCTTACACACTTTGGGGGCCCCCGTGGCCCGGGGCCCCGTATAATTGATACGGCAAATACGGCGGTAGCTACGCCCCTGGTTAAATCATAAGTAAATGCTTAAGCAGTCTGTGGAAAGATTTGAACCTGGTTTCAATACTAAACCATTTTAAGTTCTGAAGCTATTTCAAGGCACATCTGTTGAGACAGGTTCATCACTATGGTTGTGAATGTATATTGAGTTTTTTTATATTCTTCGATAGGCTGGCGCTTGACTACAACTTGCCTGATGTTGGAACGCGCCAGCCCAATATACAGATTCACTCGTGATTACGAATGATTGTCGGTGAGAAGGTGGCAGTGGAATGAGCCTCCTTAAGGTTAGAAACCTTAAAGGAGCAACAATTCCGACCCATATTTCTGAAGCGAGGCCAATAGCGCTGCGCCTCCGCTGCTCCTAACTTTAGCATAATCTAAATATATAAAAAAAGAAACTGACTGACTGACTGACATATCAACGCAGAGCCCAAACCGCTGGGTCTGGAGACTCTAAATTTGGCACATAGGTTCCTTATGGGGTCTAGGGGTGGACTAAGAAAGGATTTTTCAAAACTCACCCTTTAAGGGGGTAAAACGGGGTTCCAAAGTTTGTATGAAGAAACAAGATTAGTAAGATCAATTTTGTGGGAAAAGCCGCGGGCGGAAGTTAGTTTAAAATAATTGCTAAAATTAAGATATACCTATCTATATATTCGTTTTATAAATTCAAAGTAAATGTCCTCAATTCTGATGTACTAATGTTTAAACCTTCGGGAAATAAGGCGCCATGTTAATTAGCTATGCTCCAGAATTAACTTAGTCTTTACGTACTTAGCTATTTTTGTTTAATTATTACAATTAAGTAGATAACTTTCAAGTAGAAGGTACAAATCAAATAAAAACAAACAAAAGGCTATCATTTATTTACAATTTATGTACGTAGGTACCTATTTATGTATTTTGTTTTGTCTAAGTAGTCTAAATATAAATAAACTAATAACATTTGTTGGCACATCTACTTCTCAATGCATCGGCTGTCATTTTATACTGTCATCACGTCCGTCTTTGAAGTCACCTGTCACTCGAGAATGTCATTATGAACGAACGAATGAACACCGAGCGCGGGTGAAGCGGCTATCTTAGAATGGCTGACACTGCGCGTTGAACCGTTGTGGCGTCCGGTAGTGCAGATGCAATAACGTGCTCGGTGAACGTTACACTTTAATTCAATGTCATCTTAACGATCTGTAATTAACTGGTAGAATTAATGATTGTGCTATCGAGAGATTGGGGTGAAGTGATATTTGCTGTAGTTATTTTATTGAAATACCGCCTTCTTACCCGATTATTCACGCCTACTTAAAGTTGTCTCCTAATCTTGATATTTTTAGTCTAAAAACCCTTCGAAAGCCTTCACATTTATCTCAAATAGACATTTGTTTACCAAAAATTGCGATTTGTTTGTTTTTTCAATGACAGCCGACATTTTTTCGACATTTGCGCGCTTTATCTTTAGTGGACAAATGTCGGAATAATTAAGTTAAAATATTAACAAAAAAACCGACTTCATGGATGCCATTCTCAGAACTAACCAAACTGAAATGGGACCACAAGGGAAGCATCAGCTTTCAATTAAAAAAAAATTATCAAAATCGGTTCACCCATTCGAAAGTTCTGAGGTAACAAACATAAAAAAAAATACAGTCGAATTGATAACCTCCTCCTTTTAGAAGTCGGTTAAAAATGGCGGATTTTAGAAATTAATGTCTAAAGCGCCAGAATCGGGGCCCTGTCTTGAGTTTTTATTATTCATAATAAGCTTATTTTTTAAAGTGAAAACTTCTTTACCCGCGCAGTACACTTTTCGGTAGGGAAAAGTCTTATGGGTTCACGTCACCAATATGCTCATGAATGGCGTACCTACCTAAGCGCAGCGGCCGTGTCTTAGACGCTTTCTGGATGGGTGAAATGCTGAAATCTCGTGAGATCACAGTTTTCTTCACTTCTATCGGCATGCGGCAGTCCCTACAGCCAATACATTGTTTATACCTACCAAAGAAATTCTACACAGATACACACTCGTCAAACTTAAACTTAACACTCCTGAAAAAAGGAGGGGTGTCATCTCGTTTTGGTCGAAGATTTGTATGAGACTACGACATTTTGTAGAGAGATTGCACCGGTGCGAAATTGGTACGGGTCACTAGTTATGTATAAAATAGTACAAATATAGTACCATATTATGGAGGCTCATTCCACTGCCACCTTCTCACCGATAATCATTCGAATAGATATACCTACTAGGCTGGCGCGTTACATCGTACACTACATCTTTGCTTAACATAAGCCAAGTTGTAGTCTAGCGCCAGCCTACCGCAGAATAAAAATTAAAAAAAAGTGTATACACTATTCTTTTGAGTACAAAATAATAGTCAATGATGTTACTCACATTCATGAATTGTGTCGCTGCAAACTGGTTTTATTTTCCTATAAACTCTGCAGAGTATGAAATTTTGAGAGAGAGCTGCTTTTAAACCGACTTCTAAAAGGAGGAGGTTATCAATTCGACTGTATGTTTTTTTATGTTTGTTACCTCAGAACTTTCGAATGGGTGAACCGATATTGATATTTTTTTTTTAATTGAAAGCTGATGCTTCTCGTGTGATCCCATTTCAGTTTGGTTTAGTTTTGAGAATGGCATCCATGAAGTCGGTTTTTTTGTTAATATTTTAACTTAATATTATCCAAACCACAAGATTAACGTTTAACACATAAGTACTTAGAACATTTAACAGGGGAGTTGTTATACACAACTACTAGTACTAAATTGTTTCTGCCAGATTTTGGGGAAGGCGAGGTAATCACGTACCGTACTCTTTTACATGCTCACGCACATTTATAAAGAGTTGAAGTGTCTTTACAAATGCACACGTAAATAAAAGCTACACACAAACCCAAAACATGAACAGTTGATGAATACAAACTGTTCATGTATTTCGACAGAAGGAAACGCCTGCGCATACGCGTCTCTACAGATCATTTTGGCAGTATTTACTTCATTTTTACAGTAGGAACAGTTTACTTTAATTATGCTAAACTAAAAACCAACAAAAATTGAAAATTAAAAATATACCTACACAAAAACTGATGCAGACATAAATTTATCAGAGGTTAAAAAGGTTAAAAAGAGATTGGAAGATTTTATATAGTCACCTACTCAACATTTTTGTGACGCAATTAATTTGATTAAAGATAATATAATACTCTCTGAGGCAATTTTTTTAAGCTAAGAACCATCTTTATCACTTAAGCTTTGAATAACCAAGCCACATCAAATTCTATCCGTATAGACGTAACGTAACAACAAATTTGTAGACAGACATACGCGTCATACCTACTTTTTTAAATGTTTAGGACAAGCTTTCCACCCGCAACTCTGCCCGCGCGTGTATCAGTTATTGCACTAAACCATTAACTTCTTTATTCGCAGTCGGATAACAACTATATTTTGTCCTTTTCCGAGTTTAAAACTATCTCCATACAAAATTTCATCTAAATTGGTTTAGTAATTTTGGCATGAAAGCATTTTTTTTTTCATTTTTGCATTCTAATTATTAGTAAGGATTTATTTTTACCTTCCCTTAAAACCTTAACTCTCTGTACTTCATACTCTGTGTGTCATCGTGCGCTTGCGCCTATGACCCAGTGCGAGTGTTCTTGTGAGATAATTAGTAGGTATTTAAAATAATTTTAATAACCTACAGATGTTTATCTGGTTAGTACTTAAACACACGCTAGACAGATTTTACGGTTTCTTAACATTGTCAAAGATTTTTATATGTAGTTTTAACGAGAGGTAAGGCAGCTGGACTGGGGAGGTACCACCCACTTTACAGGATACACGGAGTAGTCATGGTAATTAATGCGAATTACGCTGCCCACAACCGTTTTTTCACCGATTTTATAATCGATTTTGTGACTCAATACAAAATTCAAGGCCTCGCGTTGAGTCGGATACAAAATCGGTCATAAAAATCGGTCGTGTGCGGGAAGCCTTAACATAAATTTTAATAGCTTTTTTTTAGTTTAGCTATAGATAGTTGACCTTGAAAAATAGTCGATCGATAGCGCGAATAGTCCCATCGTAACTGTCGAAATGTTGCAATATTATCGAGAGTGAAATATAATAGTATCATATTATCTGTGGCAATACTGACGGGCCGGTGGCGTTGTCGGTAAGATACTTGCTTTTCACGCCGCAGGTCGTGGGTTCGATTCCCACCCGAGACAAACATTAATGATGAACATTTGTGTTTGTGTCGAGTCTGGGTGTAAATATCTATTATAAGTATATATTTACAAAAGAAAAGTATTATATGTATAGTATATACTAGTTATCTGGTTTCCATAACACAAGCTCTGCTTAACTTGGGACCAGATGACCGTGTGTGTTAATGTCCCAAAAATATTATATTATTATTATTATTATATTATACTATTGAAAGCTGTCGATACTTTCGTCGATTCGAAGATAGAGAATTAAATAAATATTAAGGCTAAGGAAACATAACATTAGAGAAGCGATATTATATTATAAAGAGAAAAAAAATTAAATAATGCAATGTAGGAGGAATACATTATAATAATTGCTATACCATAACGGTCATGAACTACTGTACTACTTAGACATGTATACGTGTATAAGTGTAATAAATAAATAAATACTATCGATAGTATCGTCCTGTTGGTCGATAGTTTCGATAGGACTGTCGATAGAGTAAGTACCTAATCGTTTTTAAGGCCACGATAGTACTAAATAGTATCGCTATTTAGCGATAAATTAACGCTATTTCATAAGCATGCGAATACATGAGTCTTAGCACGTTTGCAATCCTCACTTCAACCCTTTTTATTGTCCCACTGCTGAGCACGGGTCTTCTCTCAAGTATCTCACGAGTTTAGAGTTTAGGCTTTAATCCACACACGCTTGCCAAGTGCGCATTGGTGAAAAACACATATCCTCGAAAGATTATTTTTAGGTTTCCTATATTTTCTTACAGCGATATTGTTGAAATTTACACAAAGATGTACGAGCACGATTGGGTTCGTGCCCGTGACTTTATAAATCTAAGGCAAGGCCGTACCGCTGCCCTCACATATATTGGTATTACTTACCCGGATATAGTAACATCGACTAAATACCAACTAGACGCCACAGTCTTTAAATGTTGTATGAAATTAACTGACTAGTGCTAAGCGTGTCCGCTTAAAACCGCGAGGTCCCGGGTTCGATTCCCAGGTGGAACAAAAAGATTTCTAAAATATATAAATAGGCAGGTACTTAGCAATGGCGAAGGGTAGCAGTTCGAAAAAGGGAAGCCGGAGCAAAAAAGTTCTGACCTATGAAAATAACATCTCTTCACTACCGTCACCGATCGTTCGTACACTTGATGCTATACTTATTATTGTTGCTATTTAAAACTTTTAGGCATTACATAATATATTATTAAGTACATGTCGTGATATTGACCATTCCCTAACGGGAAGCCGATGGGGATCGGCTTGTATGGTCTTGTGGAGGTGACTGGAGGATAAGGTGGTAAAAACCCTCCAGTGAAAAGGGAAGATCTTCCAGCCGGGCGAGGTGAAATGCCCGGCAACCGGCGCGCAAATGTACTGTAGCAACCAATCATTACTCAGCAATAAACACTCGTTTGCTTATTTCCTACCTCAGTTAGATACATATTAAGAATATTTCAAGTGTTTGTTAAAGATCAAAATGAATTTTGTTTAAGGCATCTTGACCAAATGTGGCGTTGTAAAAATAATGTTGTGAACAATGCAGGGTGTTTAGAACCAGTCTCGTCAAGTTCACCGACTTCACCGGTTCCGTATAGAATACCAGCGTCATTGGGTAATGTACCTAGTAGTTCCAATAGTAACGGTGCAATGAGAACTGTGTCAGAGGCGGAGGAAGTTGTTGCAACCACCTCTCCTGCGGTTACAATGGACGTTGAAACTGACAGAGATCAAAATTTAGTATTAGGTTCTGGGACCCGAGAAAATACAATTCAGGGTACTGAAGCATCCGAGCTACAAACTCCTCCAGTTTCCACAGTTACTCCCTCCGACTGTTCTTGTCGGGAAATTGTATATATGCTAATCGTCGGTGAAACTTTGCTTGTGCGATTCAGGATTGCTATGACGTCATGTCTCTTGAGTGGCGTTAGGTATGTGACGCCACAGAGTCTTCGCCACTGGTAGTTAGTTAGTTAGTTAAAAGCGGGCTAATTTTTCCGCAACTCGACGTCTCGTGAATGCGCCTATTTTGCGTGATTGGGCTGGCAACGCTATTGCCAGCCCAGCTCCAGGAGAAATCTCAGCAGACCCTTTATGTTGCCGATGGCCTCCCGGAGCGACCTCGGAGATCCGAGGTGTTCCGCTCTGTATCTCGCCACCCCTGGACAGCAGGTGACCACGTGGGCGGCAGTTTCTTCTTCCTCCATACATGCCCTACACAGAGAACACCTATGGTAAAGAGATGTTAATTTAGTAAGGCATGACCAGTTATAATCCCGGTGATTAGGCGCAACTGTGGCCTTGTGAGCCTTTTCAGCCTGCGCGCTAAACCGGCACTAATGTTGGGCAGTACGTCTTTGGTTTGCCTACATGTACTAATTTCCTGCCAGTATTGTTGGTGCGACATTTTTGTGTTAAGTCGGAGTTTATTACGTGTCCAGTTGAATGGCAAGGGTAAGATAGGTTCTGGGCCTACGCCGGTACTTGCAGAGCCTCTTCTTGCCAGTTCGTCGCCACTAGTACTCAGAGAATCTTAGTTGTAACTCGACGCTTGGAAATGTGCCCGATGAACGGCAATAGTCTCGCCTTCTATAGCTAATTTTGATTGGTTTATTCAAGTTCTTGTCCTTGAACGAACCAATCAAAACTAGTTTGTTGTCAGGCAATATGAGTAAGTGGTAACACACGACATAGCTGACATAAGTTAGGCAACCGCGGGGTCTCAGCTATGCGGTGTCTATAGGTATCTGGTCGGTGAAGCAAGTAGGTAGATTTTAGTAACCTTGTTGATGGCATAAGACACACAATGAATACATCTTAACTCAAAGTCTAAGTGTGAGTTAATTATCTGTTTGTCTTTGCTATTAATAACAAATAACATATCCAATCACGGCTGTATAATCAGAAGGTGTATGCAGAGGCGAATATTACCCACAGTCCTAGCTATGTTTAGTCCCCGGACCAGTGGCGCATACAGCCCTCCCGTTAGAAAAATAAGGTCGCGGGTTTGATGATGATGATGATGAAACAATTCACACATCTTTGTGTGAATTGTTTCATCATCACTGCTCAATATCGGTGAAGGGAAACATCGTGAGGAATCCGGCATGTCTAAGAACTAATCATTCGAGGACATGTGACATCAAGGACCAGTGAAGGCAGGCGGTTACCGCTGCGACACCACTGCCCGTGTTAATGCTTTGTCTAGTCGATAAGATATGACTGTGTAGCAAAGTTTCATTAAAAATTCTAATTGCATTTTATTAAGATCTTCCTTAAGCGATAAATCACTGTGTGAATCTAATACTAATACCTAAGGTTGAATATTTCGTAATAATTAGGGCTGACTACCTACCTATACTAACCATTACCCGACAGAAAATGAAAATACAACACGCGTTTCAAATGAGAATAGGACTGGACACGCGGCTAACTTCATACCAAAAACCAAGCAAAAGTAGCGTCAGCATAAAATATCAAAATACTGACAATAATATTATTTTGAAATGTATCTATGAAAAAGTGATTGAGCTAGAAAAAATTACTTAGGTATGTAAAAGAAATAGCCAGCCTCAATATCGGTGAAGGAAAACATCGGCAGGAAACCGGCATGTGCATGAGAACTAATAATTCGAGGACATGTGACATCCACCAACCCGCGCTTGGCCAGCGTCTGTGGATTAAGGCCCAAACTGTCTCAACTCGTAAGATAGTTGAGAGAAGACCAGTGCCCAGGAGTGGGACACTAAAAAAGGTGTGAAATGATTATTTTTGTAGTTCAGTCGCATATAAAATTATCCTATGGCCTACCCCGGCTCTCAAACTATCTTCTCACTAAATTTTATCCAATTCGGTTAAGAAGTTCTGTAATGAAAGCGCGACAGACAGACAGAGTTATTTTCGCATTTATATAGTAAGTAGTAAGGATAGCTTTACCCAGGCTCGCGGCTCATATTGTAAAGCCACAGCCCTATATCAAAACAGCTGCGCGTACGCATCTCCATTCGCAAGACATGCGTTTGCGCTCGCGATGAATAATAATGCAACTCAGTAAATCATTTTGATCACGTGTACAATATTGTGTGGTCATTCATTTGACACCAACCAATCGAACACCAGAGTGAAAAACAAAATATTTAAATTAAATTAATATAGTTTTTAATTAATTAATATTAATTGAACCTGGGTTGGTAACAAATAAATGACTAGAGAATCGATTAGGTAGGTAACTAACAATAAAAACAATATTTAAATTTCTTACTAAAATTTAATATTAAAAATGCGAATTTAACTCTGTCTGTCTACTGAACTAATTTGGATGAGATATGTATGGAGATAGTTTGAGATCCGGGGAAGGATATAGGATCGTTTTTATACGACTGCGTTAAAGAGGTTAATGGTTTAGTACGATAACCACCTCCCAGTGTCTTAAACTTTGAGTTAATTTTGCTTGGATTTTGATACAAGTAAATTAAGCACTGGGTCCCAAGCTGGTGGTATATTCCACCCATTTTCTCTGTTAAAATTATGATGATTTTTAACCGACTTCTAAAAGGAGGAGGTTATCAATTCGACTGTATGTTTTTTTATGTTTGTTACCTCAGAACTTTCGAATGGGTGAACCGATTTTGATCTTTTTTTTTTTAATTGAAAGCTGATGCTTCCCTTGTGGTCCCATTTCAGTTTGGTTTAGTTCTGAGAATGGCATCCATGAAGTCGGTTTTTTGTTAATATTTTAACTTAATATTATGAATTTCAATAGCTTTGCGGATCATTCTTGGTGGGACCCGGTTTTCTTTGACAAGTAGGTACCTGTGTTTAATTAAATCTCAAAATTGGAGCGTAAATTTAAGAAAATACTAGAGTTACATAACTCTATATAGGTACTTTTTTTTAGTGTGCTTGGGGCCATGACCGGTGCAACCCGTGTCGAAACTTAAAGCCAAATTAAAGGACAGCGTTTATTGCCCGTTATGATAAATATAAATATTACCTAACTCTTTCAGAATGCCCAAGAATATACGTCGAATAATCTTCACACGTGGTCCCCGGGTGGTGCAAATCAGGTGACAATCGACTGGTGGTAAGCTTCGGCCGTGGTTAACACCACCCACCAGACAAAGCCGCACCGCCAAGCGGCCTTGCCATGTTCCTGTGCGATGTCTGGTGACACCATGCAGAGAGGGTGGGTCGGCATTTTTGCTCCTTTAGGGCTTCTAACCTAAGGAGGCTCATTCCACTGCCACCTTCTCACCGATAATCATTCGTAATCACGAGTCAATCGGTATAAAAAGCTGGAGCGTTCCATCATAGACTACATCATTGCTAACATCAGGCAAGTTGTAGTCAAGCGCCGGCGTATCGAAGAATTAAAAAAAATGCTCCGAGTGAAGCACCATAAGCTAAACCAGATTAAATACAGTTACACATACATTCTTATGTC
The DNA here is from genome assembly GCA_936450015.1 of Meganola albula. Taxonomy (NCBI): domain Eukaryota; kingdom Metazoa; phylum Arthropoda; class Insecta; order Lepidoptera; family Nolidae; genus Meganola; species Meganola albula. The sequence continues at coordinate 4,522,749 of OW388171.1, forward strand.
AAACAATAGGTGTTGGTGTTGCAGTCGTAATAATTACCTACATAGTTTACTTAAAACCGACAAAGTGTACAATTAAACCTGTCTCACGACGTTTGACCTTAAGCAAGCAATCCGCAAGTAGTTAACGGTTATTCAATAAAGATTGTATGTTTAAGATAAATAATAATAATTACCTCTAAGCTGTACCTTTATACCGACATTACGTACTACGTAATACGTTATGTTCAAACAAGAATAGAACTCCGCCATCTTGGACCAGAATGCCCAACAACTTCACATTTTTTTGGTTTACGGTGGGCAAAAACGTTTGTTCCAAAAACTTATCACATCTCAAAATCAATCAAAATCAAAATCAAAATATGCTTTATTTTTTTTGAGACGCGTGTCTACATAAAAATAGTCCAATTTCTTTTCCTACCGTGCAGTGAATGGCAACTACTGAGAAACACTGCCAAAAAACTCAGTAGGCTTTTTTTCTTTTTTAAATGAAGTACATATATCTATTACATTTTGTTTGTTCAGTGTGTTGAATTAAAGCGACTTAATTCCAAGCGTTTTTATCCGTTACATAGTCTGAAATTTTATAATACGCTTTCTTACATAACGTAGATTTTATAGTTATTTTAAATTTGTTAATAGTCATTTCCTTAATATTATTTGGAAGTTTATTGTAGAAACGTATACACTGCCCCATAAAAGAGTTACTGATTTTGTGGAGACGAGTATGATGTGCTACAAGATCGTTCTTATTTCTAGTATTCAAATTATGTGTATCGCTTATTTTTTTTAATTTCGTAATAGTATTTTTATGCACATACAATAAATTTTCATAAATATATTGAGAAGCGACAGTCAAAATATTAATGTCTCTGAATTTCTCTCTTAGGGAAACTCGGCTTCCTAGATTGTAAATAGCTCTTATAGCTCTTTTTTGTAAAATAAAGATGGTTTCTATATCAGCCGCATTTCCCCAAAGAAGAATTCCGTAAGACATGATACTATGAAAATAACTAAAATAAACAATTCTAGCAGTATCCACATCAGTGAGCCTTCTGATTGTTTTGACTGCATATGCAGCAGAACTGAAAATAAAAGTCACTTTTTAGGTCGCTCTGTAGGACGATACAAGTTTATTGTAAGTACCTCGTAATCCTGACGGATGAACCGATTTCAAAGCGGTTCTATTAAAAAACTGAAGTGATTGAAATTGTTCCTAGTTGACATAATAAAACTACCTTTTAACGGATTTTATCGTAGTATATTTTAGATTTTAGATCCCGACGTTTTAAAGTCTTTTCAGACTTCATGGTCACGGGTGGACTGAGGAATTTGACGTCCAAAAATATTAATCACAATTATTACGGACTACCTACAAACATAATTATTTAAGTTGCGTTCCGATTTAAGCAAACTCAGCTCACAGTGTCTTGTGTGATATTAAAATTTGCGTAAATCTAAGACATTAGATACTATTGTTCTTAGTTCCATATTTAAAAAGAATAGGCGGCGTAAATAAGTAGGTGTGTGTATGTCAAATGTCGAGCGAGAACTCTCGATATAGAGAATTATGATCCTAGTTGAGAGAAGACCCGTGCCCAGCTGTGGGACACTACAAGGGTTGACGTGACCATACTGTTTAGTGTAGAAAGGTTGTAGTTTGCTGCAAGCAGATTTTTGTGTGATAGAATTGTGGGGTATTGTCTTAGATTTACGCGAATATCACACAATGAAATAAAAATACTTTTTAACGGATTCTATCGCGGTTTATTTTAAATTTTAGATCCCGACGTTTCAGTCTTTTGAGACTTCATGTTCACGGGTGGACTGAGGTATTTGACGTCCAAATTGAATTGTGTGTTTGGTTAGATGAGGTGTATTTATTTACAACTAACTTAAAGTTAAAGTAGGTAGTTGATGTAAAGTTTGAACTGTTCACAACTTATTATCATTGTTCTCATTATGTTTATCAGTTATTTATTAGCTTTTTGTTGTTTTTACACTACTTACAATAGGAAATAAACATAATTAGGTCCAGACCAATGACTGATGACATTACAGAGAAAAAATATTAATATTAATATTAATATTAATATTAAATATTAATATTAATATTAATATTCGTAAGTACATACCTACATCAGTGTAATTAAACGCGTGATAAGTGATAACCTTTCAACTTTATAATTTACTGTGTCATTCAGTGTAGGTATATGGGGATAAGATTTATTGTAATTTGTTTACTTTTAACTATATTAACCGCTTCAAAGATAACAAAATTAAATAGTCTTCTGATAAATTATAAAATTATTTAAAAAAAAAATTGGTTGCCTGTAAATTCGGTATACGGGCGAAAGTTTTACGTGACAACGACTTTGAGTGGTAAAATAATTTTAATGTGAATATTCATTCGTATAGTAGGAAGAAGGATGAAACATAGTTGAGTGGGAGAGAGACGCAAGGCATTCGGCGGGCCTCTCTCTCGTTCGGTGACTCATCGTAACGTTACCGAGCGTTACACTTTTTCATAAGTGCCTCCCAGCCGCAACCTAATTTAAGACGTTGTCACGTCAATAACAAGTACTTAGATTACAATTATTGTTTTTGTTGAGTCACCGTTCGTCCTCGGGTAGATACAATGTAGTTACTTTGTGGTGCATTAAAGATGACAATAAACAGGTAGTAGGCTCTGACTAAGCCGCGCCGACAAACGGACTTGCCGTCTTCCGTTACGGGTGTCTTTGAGAAAATTGGAGAAAATAGGTCCGAAGTCGGAACGGAACAGTTGATCCTCTATGCTTTCACTGTGTTTGACTGTATGGAGGTCATTCCTTCTCCACCGTTTCACCGGAATTAACTCATGACCATAAGTCAATTGATATTTACTGAGTGAGGAAAAACTATCGAAGACCATCATCAATTATTCACATTAAGCAAGTTTCGGTGTAGAGTTGAGACGGCATAACCGGGATTCGAATCCGCGACCTTACATTTCTAACGCTTAGCTGTTTGCCGCCTGTTTGGCAAGCGTGTGGATTGCTGTTTTTGTTTTTGATCGGTGTACGAGTTCGTTGAATGATGATCGCTGTTTGTCTTGTTTGGAAAACGTGTGTAAGGCCGCTTAATATATCTGTGAAAGAAAGAAATACTGTTTGATAATCTTCTTCTTCTTCTTTTAATTATGGCCTCTGTAGAAATTATTCCGCAATTTAATAATATTTTTAGACGAATTCTTTTATGTCACAATCAAAGTCAACTAAATGTCATGAATATGTCAAAATTGTCAAATCGTTTGTCAAACGCCCAAAATTTCCGACAACCACCCATAATGATATCACCGAAAAATGCGGATTAAGTTAATTTATAGTTAAGCCGGAAAAAAAACTATGTAAAAATGGCAGACAAAATTCGTCAGTTCGCGCAGAGGATAAAGGATAAAGTCCACCTACCGCAGCTTAGCGGGAATGGGCGGGAAAAGGTCGAGCAATTGGTCACCAAATATGTTCCTGCGACAAAAGTTAGTGAGATGGCTGAAAAGCTTAAATATGAAACAATGTCCACAAAAGTAAGAGAATTAGTGAGCAAATACGAGAAATTTACTGGTGTGGAAGAGATAATGGCGATACAAAACACTGTTATTGATGCACAGGTTGGTAAAATTTTGTTTTATACATTCAAGGTTTATGGCATCAAGCCTTTGTTTTTGTTACTACATTAGCTTAGTGACCTCATAGATATAAATATATATACTTAATACGCAGTAACCATAGATATAAATATATATTTTCTACTATTTACACTATTGAAGCTATGTATTTCAATTTTCAGGAACGGTTTATGGTAGCACAAGATAGAAGGAGGGATGTTGGACGCCAGCTCGCGAACATAGAGTCCCGTTTAAAGGAGCTCCATGCTGAAATGCAGAACACTATGAAAGGAGATGAAAAGTATTTACAACTTTGTACTGAGGAGCATAAGGTATAGAATGGTCTACCCTCAAATATTTTACTAGTTAAAAGAGTTTAACACATATTGTGTGAATTGATTCTTTGCTGTTGCTCAATATCAGTAAAAGAAAATGTTGTGAGGAAACTGGCATGTCTAAACAAGTGACATCCACCAACCTGCACTTGGCCAGTGTGGATTAAGGCCTAACCTTTTTCAACTTATAAAATATCTTGCACACTGAACTAAAATTAATTCAGTCTTATAATATCAATTTTAAAATTTGTTACCTGAGTTACAACAATTATGAAAGAAAGTAATGCACTAATGAAATAGAAATGTTTGTACTATGCGTTTCAAGTAACTATTATATTTAGGAGTAGCTAGACTCGCAGCATCATACCAAAACCCAAGCCAAAGTAGCATCAGCACAAAATATCAAACCACAGACAGTAATATTATTTTATAACTATCTTCCGCCCATGGCTTCATTGGTGTGTTACATGTTGGGATAAAAAAGTAGCCTATGTGTTAATCCTGACTATAATCTATCTCTGTGCTAAATTTCATCCAATTCCATCCAGAAGTTTTTGCGTGTAAGAGTAACAAACATCCATACATTCTTAAAAACTTTGTGCGCATTTATAATATTAGTAGGATAAAAGAGGTTGAATCAAAAATTCAGCAGTAAGTACATGTATTATTTTAACTGAAGTCTTATAATTATTAAATTATTTTATTTCTAGCTCATAATACAAGAGCGAGCTCTTCGTACTCTATTCAGTGATGCTGAACGGGAGGAGCGAGAGCTCTTCGCTACTATGTCAGCTGCAGTAAAGTTGGGACATGAACGAGAGAGGGCACACGCTGAGAGAAACAAGTATTGGTACATTGTGGCTTCCATTGCAGGTTAGTAATTGCTACATTGTGGCTCCCATTGCAGGTCAGTAATTGCTACATTAGAGGTGGTGTGACAGGGGTACTACATTTGAGTCGTCTAGTTTCTAAATCTGCTAAAACGATTGTAGGCCAAAATCAACCTTATACAATTTCAGAAAAGCCCTACAACTGTACCTACTTGTAATTTGGTCTCTCAGTGGCTGTCGAATCACCCTAGAACACTTTAAAAATGCAGTTAAATTCAGTATACACAGTGGCGAAGAGTCCGTACAAGCCGATTCCAAACGGCTTCCCTTTAGGAATTGATTAATATTGTTTACTTCATCAAAATTATGTAACGCCTAAGAGTTTTAAATAGCTTCAAAAATAAGTACCTATGATATGAAGGTGGTGGTCGCCATAGAAACATAGGTGACGATATTGAAGAGATATTATTTTCTTAAGTAAAAACTTTTTTGCTCTGGCATCCCTTTTATAGATTCCCGCCCTTCACCACTGTCCAATATAATTGAACAATCTACAACACTGGCTAAGATAAATGTTAATGACTTACCTTTGACAGAGATCTTTAATGAAAAATGGTATTTGCAGGCACGATTCTAGGCATAGCAGGTTCAACAATCAACAACAGACTGAAGATGGCCGAGTTCAGAGATATGATGGAGCAGCAGATGGCTAAGAGCGCCAGTGTGTTGTACACCATCGCTGGAGGTGGTACTGCAAGCAGGGCGGACATCACAGAGGCTATGAAGACTGAGTTCGCTTACCAGGTAATTAAAGTCGACAAGAAAAAAAACAACAATTTTGTGCCACACTAGTAATGCTTCTTAATATGATTTCGTATTAATTTCATAAGCATGCGAATTCATAAGTCTTAGCATGCTAATTGCTATTGCTATACTAATGCACAATGATGACAGTTGATAATAATGAAGTAGGTATAGTAACAAACAGTAATTTGCGAATTCACGTAATTTTCATCAGCTTGCTAATTCATGAGAATCATGGTAATTGATATTGCGAAGCTAACTGTTAATATGATGATGATAATTGATAATAATGGAGTAATGATTTTTGTAAATAGGTATGTTTAAAATGCTAATATTTTTACATGTGCATGATGTCAATCAAGTTCACGTAAAACAGGGCGTGTATTTACACAGGTGTGTATTTACACACGCTGCCGGTCGCGGCTACTCCAATGTCTATGTATGAAGCAAGTGGTGAATTCGCTTCATAATAATAATAAATCATTTATTTCAGACACTTGGTTCATATTATTATATATAATCTTATATCTTTGAATGAGCAATTCTTGTATATATATTTATATATAATTGGAATCTCGAAATCGTCTCCAACGTTTTTCATAAAATTTTGTATATAGGGGGTTTCGGGGGCGATAAATTGATCTAGCTAGGAATCATTTTTAGAAAATGTCATTTAAAAAAAAATACCGAGCAAAGCTATTGATAATAGTTGTTAATTATAGTTCAAAAAGTTTCGCAACTGCATTTTATTTGTTAAATGCTAATGAAGCATTTATGCTAACAATTAATGAAAATGCTAATTCATCCATTAGTAATTTCTACCATCTTTGTCTTCATTGTCACTTTCCACATTGTGAAATCAATTAAATTTACAAATTTGACTCTAGGTTGGTAATGACTTCAATTATTTATTTTTATTTATTTATTTATTATTACAGTATTATAACATCCTTACAGCTAACCAATTCGATGTTACAATTTTCTTTTTTTTCTATAAATAATAATAATAATAATGATGGTACGTAGGTAAGTATTAATTATTTTTAGATCCTAAAACTTCTATGTAATTTGCCACGCTTTTTGTGCACTCCGTCAGGCTACTGTGAAAAATATCAATATTTTTAGACATTGTATTAATCAATGTAATGGCTCGTGCGAGAGGAGAAAATTTCATAAGGTTTGTCCTAGAAACTGGACAGGCTAGTGTGGGAGGGCGGCGGCGAGCGACCACGCACCCGTCCGGCGCGCACAACCGCAGCTCCGCGAGCACCTCCGGGTGGTGCAGGTCCCCACGCAGCACGCGCAGCACGTACATCACTAGAGCGACCAGCCTGCGAACCTCCAGTCTGGTGTACCCAACCCTGCCTATGACGAACAAACTGGGGTACATTAACGGATAATATGGATACACGCCGTATAAATGGTGGTACAATGATCGAGTGAATTTGTTTTGGATTTTTTCCACCATGAGATTATATTTAGCCTCATGGGGATTCCAAATCATAGAGTTCGTCTCCAAATGGCTGCGCACGAGTGCATTATATAGAAGTCTTATGATCATAGGATCATTAAAACCCCTACAACTTCTTAAAATAAACCCAAGTTTTTTATAGGATTTTGCACAGATATGTTTTATATGCTTTTTGAATGTCAACTCCGAAACCATTTCTACCCCTAGGTCACGTATATGGGAAACTCGCGACATTACCTCGCCATCCATTTCGTATGAATAGGTCAGGTGTGTATGCGCGCGTGAGTACGATAAGATGTTACATTTCGCTAAGTTGAACTGCATTCTGTTGTCCCGACTCCACTGTGCAACCCTGGCAATATCCCGCTGCAACCCTTGGCAGTCTGTTATATCTGATACTGATCGATACAACTTGAGGTCGTCTGCGAATAATAAACAATTTGAGTTCTCCACAACAGTAGGAAGGTCATTAATCATTATGTTGAATGCCAAGGGCCCGAGAGTGCTACCCTGATTTACTCCAGAATATGTAACATATGAGTCAGACTCGTACCCTGCATAGTCCACATACTGCTTGCGATCGCGCAAGTAACTCGCAAAAAAGGTTAAAAGCTGTGGAGTAAAGCCTATCGCTGCGAATTTGGTCAAAAGCACGTCATTATCGACAACGTCAAATGCTTTTTGAAAATCGAGATATGCAGAGTCTACCTGTATTCCAGCGTCAATAGACGGCGTTACATATATCATAAAAGACATTAAGTTACTTCCAGTGCTTCGATCTGGTCGGAAACCATGTTGAGCATTTGTTAACTGAGTACTTATTTGCGCATATATGTATTTATACAATATAGACTCAAAAACTTTAGCGATCGCAGACAGCACCGCTACTGGACGATAACCGGTTACCTCCAAACCAACCCCACCTTTAGGTATAGGAATCACTCTGGTGGTTTTCCATACGTCGGGATACTGATCTTCCATAAGACATAAGTTGTATATGTGAAGCAGAGGACCTTCCAAAATCATTCGACAATCTTTAATAACATAAGGTGGAATTCCATCCGGACCTGCCGAGTGTTTCGGCTTGAGCCGACGCAACGCTTCGCGCACGTCGCGCTCCCTCAGCGCACCGACGTGCACGCGCGCTGCGCCAGCTCGCGCTCCGCCTCTCAACTCAGCCTCCGCAGGATCTAGAACCGGCCTAACATCACTATACACCGAGTGAAAATACGAAGCAAAACATTTGGCACATTCTTCGTCACTCAACACACGTCCCTCTTTGGTTACTCGAGTATTATTACGCTTCGACTGTTTGCCCCTCATAAAATTCCAGAAAGATTTGGGATCATTTCTAAAATTTAATTGCAATCTCTTTTGGTATGCATCATAAGCCGATATTATTTTACTTTTAACAATTGCTCGATATTTTGAGAACAATTGATAGTCCACACACAACCCTGATGTTTTAAATAATTTGTGATATCGCCATTTCTGCTTAATATCCTGTATTAAATCGGACGTGTACCATTCTGGATAATTATACTTGGATTTATTTTTCACTATTCTACGTCTTTTAATTGGAGCATATTTATTAAAGACTTCGTAAAGAACCGCGTAAAAATAAGACAACGCCTGTTGTGAGTTAGTAATCTCATATAACATACCCCAGTCTATAAGCCATATATCATGATAAATTTAAAAAAAAATAGCTTTATTAAAATTTCATTTCGGATACGGATGAATAGAATTTTCCGGGTAATTAATATTTTCAAAATTTAATTGAGTCTGATTTAATTCGTGCTTGCCGAGCCTTACGCTAGTTATCAAGGGTGGGTGTTGTATATCCACATCAACTAATGGTTCATCACATATTTGCACCTGCACGTCACTCGCTAAACAACTTGTCAATACTAGATCCAGAGTACGGTTGTTACTATTGCGTATATTATTTACCTGATTGAATCCACAAAAAGCGTTCACATATTCCAAATAATCCTGAATTTCCGTAGTTGTAGAATACATATTAAAATCACCTATCACTATTACCTTATCATATTTAACACATATGTTTTTAAAATATGAAACAAATGCATATATTCCCTTGCATCACATTTAGGGGGTATGTAAACCACACAACACAAGAATAAAAATTTGTTCGTCAAATGCACCGTTGCGCACACTATCTCGAATAAGGCTGCGTCTACGTTGTCGATCTCAACGCGTACTAAAAGCATTAGTACGCGTTGAGATCATACAAAGCAAAGCAAAAGCACTAAAGGCATTTGTGTACTACTATGAACTCATTAGGCACATAGTAGTACACAAATGCCTTTCGTCCATCTTTGTATGGGTTATTGTTTATTTGCGTTAATACACGTAGTTCGTTCACTGAACAACAGATGGCGCTGACGTGTCCTGAACCGCGCAAGTGATATTTTCAGACATTTAACATTTAATTTTATAGTCTAAAGGGGAGAGTCCTAGCAGTGGGACGGGCGTAGCTGGGCAGAGTGGGCAACCCACATCCCTAGGAGTGGCTGTGTTTCAACTGCTTAAAATAAAGGTTACAAAGTGTGCCCCTTGCCCTATACCTATGTTACCAAGTTGCTAATATACAGAGACACTTTTTATCAGTGCGCAAACTAAGAAAACAAACAAGCAAATTTTATTAATCACGTATTTTTAACTAAAACATCAAAATAAATTTTGATGTTTTAGTTCTAAAAAATGAGGCCATCGCTAACGAAAGATAATACTATTGATTCAATACTGATTGCAGTCACCCACACGCCGCCGTAGCAGCTGTGCTACGCTTGGTATGTACGCGGGTCACTGACCGCTAATTGTGCACCGCTGTCATCGATATTATTACGAATTATGGTCGATCTGCCCATAATTTGTCGATTTTATGTCGAATAAGTAAATGAAAAAAATTGTAATTAACAGTTAATGGAAATGCGTTCTATTACTGACACCACAAACACAAAAAAGTTGCACACTGGTAGAAATGTTTTCCTTTAAACGTCTTTAAATTAAACTTTCTAATGTTCGGAATTATTCGGATTCCGAATCCATACGAATGCTTTTTCCATGTACCCAGTTACGCCCTCAACCTTACTTGACTACTGCTGGACTTGTGTGAACCCCTCCAACTATAGGAATGTCGACAAATTTTTCGTTTTGGCCCTGAAATAGATAAATTTAAAATATTGTACACATATTTTTCTTTTTTTTTTGTGTGTGTGACGTTGAGATAATGGCGATACGTCCAGTACGCTGCAGTCGAATGTGTAGAGATACCAAAAACGCCACATCCATAATTCTATGAATAGCTTCGACGTCGCAAGTATGGCACTGTAGCTAGAATTTTCTTTGCAGGAACAATTAGCGGAGAGTTTGAAAGAAATGCAAGAAAACATTAATCAACTAGTCAACAAGCAAGCTTCCTTAATTGGTAAGTTTTATTCTCATACAACGAATTTTATATATTTCGATTCGTAAAAACGACCATCCTTAGCTTTATGCAGCCGAACTACCGTTGCGGCGACCGGTCTGTACTAACAAGATAATCGATATAATAATAAACACTTATCTTAATTACGGTAGTGGCGACCAGAATGATACAGATTGGTTAGAATCTGTACATTCTGGTTGCCACAGATAATATGTTATACGATTTTATACACAATTAATTTTAAGACACAACTACAAGCGAAACGCAACAGGTGAATTCAAGTGCTGCGTAATGCTCACAGAAGAAAATAAATCCCAAAAAGTTTCTTTAGAAACGTATTTATACTATCTACATAGCATACATACATAGATACTTCTATGGTGAGTATGCAATGCACTGAAAATTTGCTAGACACGTCACATAAGACGTTATTCAAATATTATATGAAATTGTAACTGTCAAAAGTTGGTGTTGTATCTGGGAAGATAGCTTATTTGATTGGTCCGTTCAAGATCTCATCTTTGAATGAACAAATCAAAATTGACTAGAGCTACGACACAAGTAAGGCGTGAGGGCCCAGCTATGCGGTTTTCATAGGTATCTGCAGCAGTACCAGACCGTCCCTTAAAGTATTATTATTCCATTTATAAGAAAGAGAAGTTGCTCTACAAAATCATCATAAATGTTACTTACAGAACATCTAAGCCACCGTGAGCACTCAATGGATGTGCATCTCCGTGACTTGAAGCGCGTCATTCTAGCCGCATCGCAGACCGCTGCTAAATCAGACGCGGAACTAGCAAAAGCTTTATCAGCCGTCCATCAGGATTTAGAAGACCAGGACCAGGCTAAAGACAAAGAACAGAGTAGTAATAAAGTTCTGCTCGAACCAAACCAGATTTTAACTGGAATTGGCATTATTATGTGTATTGCGGTTATATTTGGGAATATTATTGGAAGGGTCAGTTGATTTTATTTTAATTTCGAGGTTCTTGTGTGGCTGATTCCAAATTCGGAGTTTATTAGTGCCCAAAACGCATTATATAGGATATTGTAATTGTTCCTAAGTAATTAAATGACGTATAAAATATATGAAATAGCAGCTTAAAGTGAGTTTTAATAATATGTTATTTTAGTAATTAAATTACTTATAAAAATATACAGCATAGAATGGACTTTAATACTTAATTTTCTAGTGTAACACATTAATTATATTATTAGTAATATATTAAAGTATTTAGTAAAATACTATTGTTGGATTTCACATAAAATCTCTCCATTTTCATTACGGTGGTAGCGACCATAAAGTATATAGTAATTAAAAAACGGAAGTACCAACCTTATGATGTGGGAATTCTGATATTAAGAGTAACACAAGAGCCTCAAATCACTGTGATCGGTTAAAATTAAGTGACATCGAAACGTGAATATTGTAAGTCGAACAGAATGTGATGTGAATAAGAAATAAGTACAAAGTACTGCACACGCAATATATGTTTATGAAACCATAAAATTTTTATGTACCGTTTTTATATGCGAGTGACAGTGACCTGTTGTGATGAATATTACGCGCTTGGCGACCATTAAGTATTTACTTGTTATGTTGCTAATTACGCGCTTGGCGACCAGGCAACGTGATCGGTCGCTGCGACCAGTCAAGTTGCGGAAGAGACTTAAAAATAACCAAGTGAGACTTTAAAATTTAAACATTGTTAACAAACATAATTATTATGTCCATATATAATATAACATTAAACAATTGAAAAAAAGATACAATTAATTTTTAGGGCGTTTTTGATGATGTTCAACATTTTTTTCCAACAATTATACACTTATTTTCGTAATAAAAATCATATCCGAGAGCTTTCTCCTACGTAGAATTGCGTGAGATTAATTAATATGGAGTCACATAATATTCTAGTCGACCAAATTGTATTATACTTAATTATTTATTAACTTGATTCAAGGGCTGCTTTACCAGTTGTTGATATACTTCTAGATAAATAAAAAATACAAATAAGTTTATGTAAGTTAATGGCATATACAAGAGCTAGTTACAACAATAAGCTACATATAATTACTTATTGCTATTTACTATATAAAAAATCTATCTATAATCTACGAGTATATGACTATGTTCTATGTATATTAGATATACAGAACTGATCAACCATGTCCTCATATTTGAGTTTTACTGGTTTCAGACTGATAACTTAAAGCGAAAGATTTTTTTAATAGTGTTATATGTCAGATATCTGTCGGAAACTTTTATCAGCAACTGGTAAACAGTCCATTCGATAACTTGCCCTTAAAACATACTCCACTAATTTTCTTTCTTTCTTTTAACATCACCGTAGTCGATTTAGCATAACTTTTTTATATATTTTTTTTCTGACTGTACTTTTTTGTAAGTACTGTCTACAAAACAGGGTTAAGAGTCTGGCTAACGAAAATTAGATTACATAGTATTTTCTTTTTTCAAAATAAAACTACTTTATTTGATGTCCCAACTTGTCAATACTCCCCCTGTGATCATGAAGTTTGAAAAGACGTCAAACGTATACGTTTACAAAATCTAAAATAAACCGCGATAAAATCCGTTATAAAGTAATTTTATTTTAGAGATTAGATTTAAATTCATTAATTTGTAGAGATAAGGGTGAATTTGCTATGTTAAGTTTCAGATTGACGCCTTTGACTATGAGTTAGTACGAATTTAACCATTACTAAATCCGTGTGGGATTCTAGGCAGTTTTGGTGTCCTGGAACTTGACCAGGTTTCAAAACCCTGAGCCTTTCATTATTATTATTTATTTAAACCAGAGTAAATCATTATGTTGTTAGTAATATTATAAGTCACTATGAATAGGTCAACTCTGGATCCATGGACTGAATTCCAGTGCCTCACGACAGGGCATTCCATTCTATCCAATATCGTGTTCAGAAGGCTGTTGGTACTGTCTCGCAGCGACTACACTTATTTTTGTACTTCACCTGTAGGGTATTGAAAGATTAGGTTATATCTTCTGACTCACAGACTGCAGGTGTAAAATGTTTGGCAGTAATTTGGTGAAAAGAGTAATTTGAACTGCTTTCGTACCTATGCGTGCCGCTGTCGATCCTGGCTAGTAGTAGGGGTGGGATTGTGGTGCTGGGTTAAAATCAAAGTCAAACTAAATTTATTTTCGTAAAGAAAGAACTATTATTTGAATACGCTATGCTAAAAAATCAGTAGGTTAGAAAAAAAGCACCTACTAATAGTAAAGTGATCTAAAGAAGTTATTTTGTTTGAAAGGAACTCATATTTCGTTAGCCAGACTGGTTTTCAAAAATTTATGGTGAAAGTAGACATCTAAACCTACCTTTTTAAATTGTGGTTTCTCTATCATTGCGCTATAGACTTATAATAATATTCCAATGTTTGTGTATATTAATACAGTGTTAAATATTAAATGGTTGTTGTAATATCTTGTTTGCTTTATTTTAACCCAACCTTTTTTCCGAGGGGAAACCTTTATGAGTGGGACCCGAGTGGGACTCCCTAAGGGTACCCACTAAAACCCCTAGGTGTTCCATCTCACACCTACGGGGTCGCGGTAACATTAGATACTTCCGCAACCCCCGGCTGGTGATTGCCTGCCTCTACCTGGAACCTCCCCCCTACAACATCAAAAGTGAAATACTTCTCGCCGCTACCTGGGGTCCTGATATATGGGGGTGATGACCCAAATCCATTACCTCTGGACCAGTGTTAGGGGGCTGAAAGAGGGCATCATTTGCCCTTCGCTGACGCGGATGCCTGCTGCAAATCGGGCGAGGGGATAAGATTTCCTTACCGCAGCCTCCTTCCACCAGATGAGTGTTTCGCAGAAAGGTACCACCGCATCCCGTCTCCTCGCCGCAGACCACAGAACAATAATGGGCTGCAACGACGATGGGTCAAATACGCACAAAGTGAAAAACAAAAATTAATGGTAAATATTTCTGAACGTAGAAAATTATGTCAAACATCAGTCAACTGTCAGACTTTGACATAACTACTGAAAAGTCAATCAATTTGACAATTATCGTGTAAAAACTCTTCTCTTAATTAATAGTCTGTGTAAAAACTGTCAAAATATTTACAAAGCGTGACCTTAACGCGTCCTTATTTTTTTGTTAAAAAATTGATTTTCTGTTTAAAACATAACTATAATAATTGTAATCGTACTATTACGTAACTATTAAAAAGAAACAACAATGCAAGAAGGTAACGTAACACTACTCATGTTAAACTTAATTTGTCCGCCAAAAAAACCTATGCATCTTCACAATTTCCAGATTTAGAAGTGACTGGTATATCCAGAAGCGGGCGAGTGAGGAAGAAAAGCTCAAAATTGATGGACTTTGAGTCCCCGGACGATATTGAGACGAGATTTCGGCGACAAACACCGATAAAAACTTATTCTAATGTACGCCATGAGGAACCTCAAGAGTGCCCGCCAGAAAGTGTAAGGCAGGAAGACGCAAGCACTGCGTCCGGGAGCGAGTCTGATTACTACGATAATCCTGGAGAAAATGCGGATAGGTAGTACTGTTATACTTATTTGGGTGTTGGCACAAGTGGTGACCACATGCTTGACCTTCTGCCATCTGATAACATCATAAAAATATTGTTAGTGAAATTTAACATTATAGAGGACTACCTTTACCCTGTGGCTTCACCTATGTGGTATTAAGATAAAAGTAGCCATAGACCTTACTCCTGCTATAGATTATCTCGGTACCAAATATCATTTAAATCAGTTAGTATAGGTGTAAGAGGAAAACAGATAGTTGTGCAGTTACTTTTGCATTTATAAATATCATATTATTAGGGATTATAAGCCTCCGCCCTTAAGATGACCCACTGACCGAGATTGGTCTTTAGCTATTGCTCTCTTTTCATATAAACTTTTTAACTTCTTCACTTCAGAAGTTAAAAAGTTTAAGTGTCCCACTGCTAGGTCTTCTCTCAACTATCTTCTGAGTTGAGAGAGTTTATGTAAGTTTAATAAGTATGGGTGTGTGGATGTCACATGTCATGTCCCTGAATTATTAGGTCTTAGACATGTTGGTTGGCTAACAATGATTTCCTTCACCAATATAAGAGATAGAAAATTTACACACAGATGTGTGGGCGACTAGAAATCAAACCTGCAACCTTATATTTCTAAGGTGAGGCCCGTACTGCTGCACCCCTGCTGCTCTGCTGAGCCACCACTGCTCCATGAGATTTAAGTGAACTTCTTAATGAGTAAAATTTGTCTGGAACCTCATGTATTGCTAAATATTTACATGTGGCCTGCAAATAAGTTGGTCATTAACCTTGACTAAGCAGTAGCTGATTTTTATGCAAATGCAACTGCACAATCTTCCTCCTATTATGCCCCTTTTAGCCGCGATCAATAGCAGTGCTGTAAAGAGACTTGGGATTTGAATCTGGCCAAGTCCCAGTACACATAAACTTAAGAAAATGTAATTATTTTCCTGTTTATAGCATGGAAACAGACAGCTCAGGATCAGATGAGGGCTCAGCACGCACTCCTGCTAATTCCTTGTACATGATGGAGAAGAATAGTAAGAAAAAGCTGGTCATTAAGGATGGGAGGGTTGTTGGCAGGGCTAAGGCTCAGAGGAAAGACAAAGGTTGGTAAACTGTTTTTTTTAGCCTGTAATGTCCCACTGCAGAGCAATATCCTCACATAGATGTCCTATAAATACCACTTCTATTTAAATATTATTATTATATTATTCACTAGCGGACCCCGCAGACGTCGTCCTGCCCGGTAAGGCATTACCACCTACTGGGGCCGAAAATAGATTACGACCGATTCTCAGACCTACCAAATCGGTTAAGATGTTTCTGAGGACTTTTTTTTTTCTTTACGTAAGAACCATCCTTGTACTTCAAGGAGTATTCTACAAAAACAATTAGCTAAATCGGTTCAGCCGTTCTCGTGTTATGCGCTTACTTTTTTTGCTATAAACTTCACGTAGCCCGAGACCTTTCCAACGAATGCAAAACCGTGGAAATCGGTTCTTGCGATCTGGAGTTATAGCGTCAGGAAGGAAAACCCGACTTATTTTTATATCAAAATCAAAAATCAATCAAAATCAAAATATGCTTTATTTTTTTTGAGACGGAGTCTACATAAAAATAGTCCAATTTCTTTTCCTACTGTGCAGTGAATGACTGGCAACTACTGAGAAACACTGCCAAAAAAACTCAGTAGGCTTTTTATCTTTTTTAAATGAAGTACTTATATCTATTACATTTTGTTTGTTCAGTGTGTTGAATTAGAGCGACTTAATTCCAAGCGTTTTTATCCGTTACATAGTCTGAAATTTTATAATACGCTTTCTTACATAACTGTAGATTTTATAGTTATTTTAAATTTGTTAATAGTCATTTCCCTAATATTATTTGGAAGTTTATTGTAGAAACGTATACACTGCCCCATAAAAGAGTTACTGATTTTGTGGAGACGAGTATGATGTGCTACAAGATCGTTCTTATTTCTAGTATTCAAATTATGTGTATCGCTTTTTTTTTTATTTCGTAATATTTTTATGCACATACAATAAATTTTCATAAATATATATAGTAGATTATATATTATATAGTAGATTAGTCAACACTTATTGGCAGGTAGGGAGTGTAGTGTATGGCTATTTGGTATGCACTCAACCTGATGGATGACTGTAAAAAGAGTTCCATAGACTGTGATACAGGGATGGGTTGTTTTTTGATGGGTCGGTGGCGACATCAGTGGGACACTTGCTTTTCACGCCACGGGTCATTCCCACCCAAGACAGACATTTGTGTGATCAAATTCTCTGTTTGTCTTGGGCCTGAGTGTAATTAAACATTATATGTATGGATATCAAAAAAAAAGTAGTATTATGTATGTACTAGCTTTTGCCCGCGACTTCGTTCGCGTGGACTTCAGGTTCGTCCCGTCTAGTCTAGTAATAAGTAAGAAATACGGTAACTAAGCACTGCAGAGCCCTAATCCCGCTCCCCCCACGCCCCGTTCGCCTGGCACCGCTGCCGGTACTTATCACCGAAACGGTATTTATCGCCGAAATTGCTATGACTCTGCATTTTAAATCTGTGATATCTTCGAAAATATTTATTTAATTTACATGCTGTAAAAAGCCATATTTATCTTTATTAAATGCACAATGTATTTAAGATACTTAATTGGATAAGGATTAATACTGTATTGCTTAAAATCGCTGGTTATTGTGGGTTATTCCTAAGAGATAAACATATACCATCACGGACTTTTTTGGAGACCTTTTTAAGTTGTACAATACTGTAGTACATTGTTTTGATCTATCTTGTAGGATTCAGTCAGCGTTTGCAATGTAAGCGCAAAAAATGTGTTTTTTTACGACCTCACATTAGAAACCTCAAAAATTGTAGCCTATGTGTTATTCTGATGTATAAGCTATAGCCTATATTTTATTCTGATGTATAAGCTATATTGTAGTAAAGTTTCATTCAAATCCATTCAGTAGTTTTTACGTGAAAGAGTAACAAACATCCATACATCCATACTTACAAACTTTCGCCTTTATAATAGTAGTAGGATGGTGAAACTGTACAGTCAGCACTTTACGCTACTTGCTTATTAATATATCAATAGTTCCTCAGTACACGTAAACTATTAGCGGTCATTGCGTGTGCTCCCGCGCTCCTTTTATTATTTTATAATTACCAGCGGACCCGGCAGACATCGTTCTGCCCGGTAAAGCAGTGCCATCTACCGGGTCTCAAACCTACCGAATATAACCAATAATAAATAATAGGTATCTAACCCGGTTTTCGGCACTTCTTCGCTTTCTAAATTTTCTTTTTTTAAATTTTTCTCTGCGTAAGAACCATCCTCGTACTTAAAGGAATATTTAAAAAAAGAATTAGCGTAATCGGTCCAGCCGTTCACGCGTGATGTCGTGACAACGGAAAACGGGTTTCATTTTTATATATATAGATTTGTGTTGCTCATAGAAATAAACTATATTTTCTATTTAACCGAACCGATACCCTTTACAATATATCAGTAATCTGATTTCCATGACACAAGCTCTGCTAAGTTTGGGATTCGATGAGTGTGTCAATGTAGCAGAACATTAATATAATCAATTTTTTTCAAATTGCAGGCAAAACTCGTATAACTGCATACATGATGTGGGCTAAAGAAGCTCGTAACGAGTTGCTCAGGAAACACCCAGAGATGGACTTCAGTGCTATCTCCAAGAGGCTGGGCGAGATGTGGTCTAATGTGAGTATTGATATCCTTCCTTATAGTAAGCCGAAGATGCTAAATGTGTAGTTACTCGAGTGTCATTGATACTTAGTCGGCTTATAGATTAAGTGGAAGTAAAAAAAAGGTTATATCATGTGTACCTTCAGCAGTGGTAAAAGGTTTTCCAGTTTTTTTTTAAGATTTTTTTAATTCCAAAGTGAGAAAAAAAATGTCAGTGTATGCTTCTCCGGGATCTCTAAATTATTTTCACGAAAAAAAAAGAATTAACTAAACCAAAGTGGATCCAGGTGACTTGAAAGCATCCTGAATTTGTAGCTCTCCCTTTTCCTTGCTCTTGGTTCAAATCGCCTGATTTTTGATATTCACACTTATTAACATCTAATGTACTTATCATACATTATTCTGACGACTTCGAGTATTTTCACCAAACAAATATGTCTTAGAAATATTTTGATTGGCTACTGTAAACTCCCGGCTCTATACACGAAGCTAAGATTTGGTGTAGGTATTGCGCAAGGTGTCCCCTATCTCTTAATCTGACGCGCTGGAGTAAATCCAAAGATCCCCTCTTCGGCTCCCCTACTATTACTCCTCATTAATATTACAAATGCGTAAGTACGATGAAATTTAGTATGCAGAGTTAGGAATCTAGAAAAGGACGTAGAATAGTTTTTGTCCGACTGCACAAAAAGATTTTTGCATTTGTAAAGATGCTCAAACTTTTTGTAAGTGTGTGTGAGCATGTAAAAGTGTGCTCTATGTGGTTACCTCGCCTCCCCCAAAAACCGGCAGAAACAATTTAGTACTGGAAGTTGTGAACACATCCCATGTTAAATTGTCTAAGTGACTACTACATAAATATGTATTAATTGTTATTAGGTGAACTACAACGAACGTTACTTGTGGAAGCGCAAAGCTAAACGTTTTGCGATGCAGAAGGAGCAAAGCAACCAGGCGACCAACAAGATTATTATATCTAATCCAAGTAAGATATTATTTAACCAACTTCTGCTAAAAAAGGTGTTTTTTTAAAGGTTTTAAGAGATCTGTGTTCTAATTTATTGCCAGATAGTGTTTAAAGTTAAACAGATCAGACACAGATGCAGTTTTTTTATTCGAAAAACTGTAGTGATAGAGATGTTTCTTAGCTAAAAAAATAGGCATTGTCGGTTATTAAGTTTTCTATTTAAAGTTATCGCAAATATAAGTGTTTATTATTTATTCCAGGTCGCCCACTATCCCACCCAGGACCAGGACGTCCACGTACTCACCCCAAGCCTCCAGCTCCACCAGTCACTCCACAACAAGCATTGGTGGTACGTTTTCTATTTTCATAAATTTACGCGAATATCACACATTTCTTTATTTATTTATTTGGCTCCTCAACAATGTGTACACTTTTACAATGATTTAATAATAGATTTTTGTCTTAACATCTAAGTACAACATTACTTATAGAAGATCACAACATGCATACATTAAAATAAAACTAGTTTATAACGGATTTTATCGTGGTTTAATTTAAAAAAAATTATATACCGACGTTTCAGTCTTCAGATTTCATGGTCACGGGTCAGTAATACCTCAGTCCTCCCGTGACCATGAAGTCTGAAACGACTAAAACGATTTCTCACGATGTTTTCCTTCACCGATATGGAGCAGCGTTGATGAAACCATTCATATAAAGATGTAAAGAGGGCACGAACGGTTATCGAACCCGCGATCTTATATTTCAAATACGAGGCCCGTACCGCTGCGTCAGCGCTGCTGCTTGATTTATCTATCTGAAGTCGATAGCTTTAGTTATTGCTTGACATTTTTTTTAATGAATTTGTGAATCCATTTTATTTTCAATTTTCTTTATAAAGTCTATTATTTAAAAAAAATCTCTAAAAATTTTTACCTTATCAAACTAAATTGTTAATCATATTAGAACTTTACTTAGGCTCTGTTGTGGATATTGTAAGCTGATATATATTTCAATTTGTACGCCTTAAAAGGCAAAACATGTCGACCTCATTCTTAATTTTACACATTGCATGCCTGACCAGGATGTAAACGCATGTTTATGACAAATAAATTATCTTTATCTTTATCGTTACAAATATATGGTTAAAATTAATTGTATTTTTTTCTGTAGCCGGTGTCAAGCAGCGTAAGTTCATCGGGTATGTACCGCGTGAGTGGTTGTGGCGCGGTAGAGCTGGCCGCACACCTGCGACTGCTGGGGGAGAACCTCGCTATCATCGGAGAGAGGCTCAAGGAGCATGAGGTATGTAGCTAAAAATAATATCCTGGGAACTTCATCAGTGGTTGGTTATAGCATTCCACGGGTAGAAGGGACATCTCTCCACAAACTGAGATAAATAAATATATTTTCATAAAATTTATGCATACAATTTCACAGTTACCTTGCCAAGCGGTAATCACGAGAGCCCGGGTTCGAATCCTGGGTCGGGAAAATGTTTCTATAAATATACTTAGAAAATCCTATTATGTATGAGACTTACCGTGCATCCACACCGCAGTTACTTTTTGTTGAGAACATTTTGCAACACGGTAACATTAAATAACAATCTCTAACTTTTGAGACTAGTTGTTACTAATTGTTGAGTGCTCTACAAAAGATAACAAAGAATAACTTTTGACAACAATCGAACACGACATATATCGACGCATTGTTGAGGTAACATTATCTAACAATGTTATCGATTGTTAAAGCAACATTGATTAACACTGCAACATTTACTGACATTGAATAACTTATTGCTATCGAGTGTTGCTCAGTAACATTTGGAAATGTTGCTCAACAAAAAGTAACTGCAGTTTGGATGCACCGTTACATAGCGTGCGAAAAGTAGCTGATAATTACCTCAACCTAGGTACAGGTGTGAGCGCTATATTATGTTAAGTTGCTATAACAACAAAATATTTTTTTTATATTTCAGGGTCAAATCGCAGTCTCCGGTTCAGTGTCTGTACTTTTAGACACACTGCTATGTTCACTAGCCCCACTGCTTGGCATAGCCCGTGCTATACCACAGATAGCCCCCCCTGCCCGACTGATGCAAGATACTCTCCACAACATAGCGTACATCATGCCTGGGTTGTAAAACTTACGTAGAATATACTTTGTGTCCCTTGAACCACAGTTCAAATAAAAAAAAACAATTAACTTTGTTCCAAAATTTATTGGAAAAAGTTAGTCGAACTATTCTACTAAAATTAGACACATTTTTTAGAGCAGTCGCATTGTAATAGTAACAAAAATCAAAAAGAATAAAACGTTTAGTATTGACATACACATACATATAATCATGCCTTTTTCCCATGGGTGTAGGCAGAGATTATAGAGCGCCACTTGCTACGATCTAAATATACTTCCATATGTTTCCTTCTTAGTATTGACATACACCTGTATAATGTCATGTGTCAATCTTATGTCAATTGTACATTTTATTTCGAATTTAAATTAATGTTATAGCGAATATAGGTACAAATATGGTATACAATAATAATAAAGTCTCTATATTCTTTAGGCATGCAATTTATAAACATCACAACAATAATTACTAATTAATTGAACAGCTACTAATGAAGTTATGAATCAATGTTAATATAAAACATTATAAATGAAATAAGTCATCTGGTCATCTGGTCCCAAGCTAAGCAGAGCTTGTGTTATGGAAACCAGATAACTGGTATATATACTATACATATAATACTTTTCTTTTGTAAACCTAAAACGGGGTGAATAGCAATGATTTTCAACTTTGCCCTAAGAATTTGTTGTCTGTTACTTTTTTTTTTAATCACGGGTTATTTTTATTTCATGTCCGGTACCATAAAGAAAGAGCTAAAACAATATTTTTTTAACTTTAAGCAATGGTTTTCTAGAATTTTAATAAAATATGTGTAATTTCTATTCACCCGACGACTGGGGTCAATAGAAATGCATAAAGGGGTGAATGGAAAAACTGTTAGGGCTGCCAAAAATGAGTTAACCAACATGCAAAAATGTAAGGTCGTGTATTTAAAATTTGTTTTGATTTGTAAATGCTAAATTAAATTCAAAATTTATGATTTTAACTACTTATGTGTATTTACATAAATAATTAAGGATGTTTGTATTTTAATCCATTTTATTTTTACGAAAAAACATACACTGTTAATGTTATCTCTTCTCAATAAATCACACAAGATAGGTAGGTACTTCTTATTCATATTTTTATTTGAATAAAACAAAAAAACAAAATTAAAAACTATTTATTAAATTAAAAGTCGCTTATACATAAAAAATGAATCTTCTGAACTTAACAATTAGGTATCATTTCAAAGTTATTACTTAAATATTTAATCATTTTCAGTCTACCGTATGGTTTTGCAGAATTTGTACTAATATATACGTAAAAATAATCAAAATTCTTTAAAAAAAAGGAATATTAAAAATTTTCTGAACTTAATAATTATCATAATAGAGTTATCGCAGGCATAAGGTTTTTTACTAAGTAAAAATAATCAAAGTTCTTTGGAAAAAAACTTCTAAATCTTCTGAACTTAAAAGTTATCACAGGCATAATCAGTATAACGAATAAAAATAATCGAAATTCTTAAAATAAAAAACAAAATTCTAAATCTTCTGAACTTAACAATTATCATAATAAAGTTATCACAGGTATCAATAAGGCTTTGTAGAATCAGTACTACTAAGTAAAAATAATCAAAATTCTTTAAAAAAAACATTCATTCTAAATCTTCTGAACTTGACAATTTATCATAACAAAGTTGTTACAGGTACATTAATTAGATAACGTTCTCACACCCAGTTCTATAGTGATCTACGTTAGCTTACTACTATGTCAAAATTCTTAAAATACAATCAAATTCTAAATCTTTTCAACTTAACAATTTTTTAATATAACAAAGTTTTCACAGGTCTTCACCCTCTTCTAAAACTTTTAATATCTCATCACTGTTATTGTAGTAATTATTTGTACAGTTTTTCTTTGGCAGTTTAATGAGATCTTTTACCGCTATAGTCTTGCTCTTTTTTATTATAGGTAATCTGTATTTTTTGTTATACTGACTGTTATTCACTAGTTCATTTGATATTATTTTTTTCTCCATAATAGTATTATCATCAGCAACTGCTCCAGTACTGATCGTAACCTCTTCGCTGTATAAGCTGTCAAAAAAGAGAATGGGCAGACTGTTTACGTCCATATCATTAGATATTTTGCTCTCTAATCCTTGTAAGTTATCATTGTAGTTTTCCATTTCCGTGATATTGTCGTAATTTTGCTGTCCCATATTATTATCATAATTTTCGTAAACCGTGACGTTGTGGTGATTTTCCTGTCTAATATTATTATCATAATTGTTGTAATCCGTGATATAATCGTAATCTTCCGGTCTTGTATTTCCGCACTTTTCTTGTTCTTTGTTGTTATAGAATTCTTCTTTCCATTCTTTATTGTTATCATTATTGCCTTTGTCTTCTGTTTTTGATTTTTTTGTAATATCTTCGACAGCATTTCCTTGAGTCTCATTGTTTTTTTCTTCTTCTTGTATTTCTTTTGTTCCCATATTGGATGTTTTTGTTTTTTTTCCAATCCCTTTGCCTTTTCCTTTGTAGGATTCTATTTTATTAGGGCAATTTTCTTTTTCTTCAATTGGTTTTAGTTTCAAGTTTGTAATTATTTTTTTTTTAGCTTTTCCTCTATTTTTATTGTTTGAACCTGATGGACCACTGATACTTGTATCGTATTTTGTTTTTTTAAGATTTGCCATACTGTTATCAACATCTGTTTCTGCATAGTCTTCAATTTCTTCTGAAGCAACACTTTTACCTGGGAGTACATTGAGTTTTCTCTTTCTTTTTGGCTCCACAATGTTCATCGAACCGTACCTCATTTCTTTGAGGAGTGTTAGAACTGAATCTTCTACAGCACTTTCATGGTCTTTATCTAAGTCTCCGCCGGGAAGTCTGGCTAATATTTCATGTGCATTTAAAGGGCTAATTCCTGTTTTCTTAAATCCAGCAGTGATATTCTTTGAAGCATTTATTTGAAGTTCATCAATTAATAATTTTAATAGTTTAGGAAAGCAACCTTTTGGAATTGTGGGTAACTGTCGACCATCTGTCTTTTTCCATTTTAATAATAATTGCCTCCAGGCACGCTTCATTGGACGAAAAAATGCCACATCCAGTGGTTGCGTCAGGTAAGTTGAGTTGGCTGGTAAAAACACAAAATCGATGTTGTGCGTTTTACATATTTGGATCAAGTCTGCTTATAAATGTGAAGACAAATTGTCTCCAATTAAGCATTTTCTGCCTGGTAAATCCTTAAAATAAGGAACCACCATATTTTGCACCCAGTCCTCAAAAGTGGTTCCATCAAACCATCCAGATGTCGACCTATTATAGCGAGTACCCTCTGGGCCGTGTTGGATCCAAGAATCGTATAAATGGGTTGCCTTGTATACCACATATGGTGGTAACATTTTGCCATCTGCGGTACCAGCCATCATAATAGACACGGAAGCCTTGGTATGGTTCAAAACCCTTTCAGGGTACTTGCATCCCCGCTTGATTAATATCTTCTTTCGCCCAGGGTCGTCTGTCAAATTCGTTTCGTCATAATTCAAAATATTAGAAGCAGGCACTCCATTTAAAGACTTCTCAAGTTCTATGAAATATTCTCTAATCGTATCTGGAGATACTTTGGCTCTTACGCGCTTGATATTTTCACAAACTCTTTGAGAAATCTCATTTTTGTGTCTTAGAAGGAAGCTGTGCACAAAATCCGGTCCTGGAAAATTATCTTTAAATTTTTTATGGGTTATACCTAACTTATCAAGATACATTTTCACTATATATCTGAGATCCATTGTATCTAAGGGATAACCCCATTCTGCACATTTGTTTATGTTTTCTATTAAGAACATTTCAGTTTCGTCTGATAAAGCCCTTTGGCCTCCATGTGGTTTCATATCTCGGGTACAGTGTCGATATAAAACCGATTTATGTATTCCGTATTTTTTCGCAACTTCTTCCAATTTTACATTTCTAGAAGATGCGTATTCTTCTACAGCTTTTATTTCCAGGTTATATTTTTTGTATCTTTTTTTATTAGGATGAGGTATATATACTCGCGGCATAATACCTACACTGGTATGTACCTGTAAATGAAAATTATCACTTTATGATTGATTTTTTACATGTTTTTTGCACATGTTTTGCTTATTAATTTATTACTTTTGTTACTTTCGTTAATTTATTACAGTTAACTTATTTTGAAAATTATCACTTTAAAAATATTATTTAATACAGAAACTTTGAAAGTAGGTAGTTATTTAGTTTTTGACAACCCTATTTATTTATCTCTATTGACCCTATTCCTTGCTATTCACACATTAAGCGTTTCTATTATTCCTTACTAGGTTTCCATTAAACCCATACTACAGTTCTATTCTCCCTTCAATAGATTCTATTGACCCCTTTTATACAATAAATTTACACATACCGTCAAACGGGGTGAATGGGCACAGAATTGAACTTTAAACACATTTTTCACCAGTTATCCATGAAAATATTGTATTGATTTTGGTATTAAAACTTGAGTCGCGTTCTGAATATTCTTAAGAAATTTACACTAAATGATGAAAACCATCCAGTTTTAACTATTTATTTAAATTATAGGTCGTCCCTATTCAAACACAATATGGGGTCAATAGGGACGATGAATGGCATTATAGGGAAAAACCGTTAGGGCTGTCACAATTTTGTTAAAAAAGTTATTTAAGCAAGTACAAAATTTTTTAACGCATTTTGGTACGTGCGTTTTGTGTGGGGCACACATTGCGCCGCGCGCCAAGATGAGTTGAAGAATCATGTATTTAGTGTCAAGAATGAATTAAAGTAAGTACCTTAATGAATGGTTTAGGGAAGGTGAACAAAACTAGTATTTTATGAACATATACTTTATTAAAATAAATATTCTTAATACAACGAATATACCAGTCTCAAAATCACAATAATTATCTAAAAAAACCTTCTACCTTATATAAAAATCAGAATACTGGTCAAACTTAAAACAGCCTCTTATAATAAAGAAATAATTATACAAACAACAAACAACTAATCAACAATAAAAATAAATCTTTGAAATGTTATACTTTACTCAAGTATCGTAGAACATAATATAATTATAAATTATCATCCATGAGATCATGTAATATTTCTGTTTCATTTCTATAAAACTTTGGTTGTTTACTTACAATACTATCAGATAAGCTTATTTTGTGCAATTTATTTATTTTAATCTTCGGTTTATTATTAGTTACAATTTCCTCTGATATTATTTTTATTTTTTTATTAGGAGAGTCAGATTTCTTACTTATTTGTCTCTTTTTCACGTTTATGTTTTCTTTGTTCGCTTTCACTTCTATCTCCTCCGACTCCATTGCTGCTGTTGCAAAGGAAGGTAATTCAATTTCTTCATTAACAGTAAAAAAGTTGTCGAAAACTACAGGTAGCGCATTTATATCTAGATTATTATAATCAATAGTATAATCACTTTCTTCAAAGTTGTAACCATCTAACTGATTCTTATTGTTTGGCGGTGGAGTAAAAGGCTTCTTGAATATCGGTTCTGACTTCTCAGTTTCAGAGGTTACGTTAAGTTTTAGGCTATCGTTAAATAAATCTACTTCACTATCTGTTTTCGTATCATTTGTTTCTATTTCAGCTCTCTTTACAAGCGACACTTTTTCTGACTGTATTTTAGTTCTTTTCACAAGCGATGGATTGTTGGTTTTTTTTCCCGAAGTTTTACCTGTTTGGTTTTCAGCTTCTGTGTCAAATTTATTATATGTAAGATTACTTTTATCCTTTTGCTTCCTACATGCTTTTTGTGGAATTTTATTTTGCTTCTTCGTAAACTTACTATTACCTTTTTTGCCTTTGCTAGGGCCAGGTTCTTCCAGCATGTTTAAATTAAATCTATTTAAATTGTTATCTTGAATCTCTTCCGTATTACTCTCATCATCACTTAATTCTTTTGTCTCGTCAAGGTCTTCTGATTCTTCTGTAGAAATAATATTTTCTACGCTTCTTCCTGGAATGACATCTATTTTCTTTTTTTTGTTTGATTTTTTGACGCTACTTGTGCCATACCTCATTTCTTTTAGCATGGATAGAACCGTTTGATCAATAACTTCTTTATAGTTTTCATTTCTAGCTTCTAGATTTGCACTTGGCAGTCTATCTAAAACTTTAGTTCTATTTATCGGACTTATGCCGCACTTTTCGAACCCAGCTACTACATTTTTATGTACATTGCATTCTATTGCTTTCATAAGCTTTTTAAGAAGCGACGGAAATATATTTTTGGGTATAGTAGCCTGTACTCTTCCATCTGTCTTTTTCCAATTGTAGAGTATGTGGCGCCAAGCACTCTTCAGAGGTCTGAAAAAAGCCACATCTAAAGGCTGCGTAAGGTGGGTCGAGTTTGCCGGTAAAAAAATGAACCGAATATTACGTTTTTCACACTCGCTTATTATTTCTATTGAAAGATGAGAGGCAAGATTATCGCCTATAAGAATTTTTGTGTCAGACTTATCTTCAAAATATTTGAAAGCAATGGTTCTCACCCAGTCTTCAAAAGTTATTCCATCGAACCAACCAGAACTAGTGCTGTTATAACGACATCCTTTTGGACCGTTTTGTCTCCATGTGTCGTATACATGTTGTGCCTTATATACCACATACGGTGGTAATAAGGTCCCATTTGCAGCAGCAGCCATCATAATGGAGGTTGAACCTTTCGTGTGATTCATTATCCGCTCTGGATATTTGACACTCCGTTTAGCTAGAATCCTTTTTCTTCCTGGATCATCCACTAAATTAGTCTCATCATAGTTGACAATATTGCATAACGGAATTCCCTGTAATGACACTTCTAACTCATCAAAATATGCTTCTATTACCTCTGGGCAGACTGCTGCTCTCGATCGTTTTATATTTTGGCTCAGTCGAGTGGTAATTTGACTTTTATGTCGTTTCAAAAAGCATTTTACGTAGTCAGGACCAGGCATATTGTTTTTAAATCTTTTTATTTCGACTCCTAAATTATCCAAGTACCCCTTTATTAATAATCTGAAGTCTATTATTTCAAGGGGATATCCCCATTCAGAACAAACGTTTATATATTGTAAAAGATATTCTTCTGCATCGGGTGATAAAGCAGTTTGGCCACCTTGCTTCTTCATTATAAAAGTATTGTGTCTATGAAGGACTGATTTAGAGACATTGTATTTTTTTGCAATCTCTATTAACGACATGTTAGAGCTGTTGTATTCATTTAGGGCCTGTTCTATGAGTAGCTCGTCATATTTTTTATAATTTTTTTCTCGACTTGGTTTATATGTGCGCGGCATTATTGATAGTTAGGAATCTGAAATAATATTAATGAAATATAATTGTAACAAGCTAGCATACTATGCAAACATTATAAATTCCCTATAACAACCTTACACCAATAATGAAAGAAGCTTGCGATCTTCTAAACAGTAAATGGTACCTAAAATCGTTTATCGTTAAAACTTGGCAGCTACAGTAGCACAATATAACGTACAAATAAATAAGCATAAACTTCTAACTATTAACATGATTTTAATTGCATCGGGAGTCATAAATTAAAAATGTTAATTAAATTACATCGCGAGTAGGTACAATTTTTTTAAACTACTTTATAAATCAAGTGACAACCCTGTTCCTATAGTCCCTTTACTGTCTCTTGAC
Source organism: Meganola albula (assembly GCA_936450015.1). Classification (NCBI taxonomy): domain Eukaryota; kingdom Metazoa; phylum Arthropoda; class Insecta; order Lepidoptera; family Nolidae; genus Meganola; species Meganola albula. The sequence goes on from OW388171.1 coordinate 4,552,384, forward strand.
ACACTGCATCGTCCCTATTTATTAAATATGGCGTCCCTATTGACCCCCCAGTCGTACCTAAAAACTCCCAACGCGTACCTAAAAACCTCTTATGAAGTAAATACATTCGTGCTCATACTAAAATATAATTATACGATTTAAAAACACTTTTCAATTGTACTTACGTTACGTTAAACAGGCTCCAGAATAAACACCAACCACGTAGAGTCTTTATGATAATAATTCAACCACAAAAACAATGAAACTTTTTAAAATTAAAGACACTTCGATAGCAGGTAGTTTAAACACGAAACTTCAAAATGCGGTTTTGACAATTTATTTCTAACTTCACGTCAAATAAAAGTTACCAGTTCAAAAAATAACTATTCTATATTGAATTCTTGCCATTTAATAAGCTGTGGTAAATCAATTCTTTGTGTTATTACAATGATAATTTGAATCCCAATTTTTTCCCTATTCGCCCCGCGATACCTATTCACCCCGTTTGACGGTACTGTGATTTTAAGATTTTTTTTAACTTTAATAACGGATTCTCACTTACCTTCACTGTATTTATATAATTTATTGTACACCTGATTAGATAAACACATTAACTACCACAATCCACAAGTTTTTCAGACCTAAAATTAAAAGTTTCGACCGTTGAATAAAACACGTTCACAACAGGTAGACTTTGAACACAGACTACTAAGAGAACCTAGCGGTTCAGACGGTCATGTTTCATTTGCCGTTCATGTACCGTTGCAAAGTTAGAAATTGACAAGTAATTTTTTTAATCAAGGATTTGGGCTCTGGCTACTTTTGTCTAATGAGCCTGAATTAAGTCGGTACAATGTTGCCGGTAAAAAATAAAATATTAGCTGCGCCCACAATAGTGTTACCAGCATTGAAATTAAATTATTTAGTTTTTTTACTATAGCCTTATTTACTGAAGGAAATAAAAAAACAACAAAGGATTATTTACTGAGTTTCTTTTAATTGATTTTTACATTCGCATTATACCCTATTATCAATTGATGCAGTCTTATTAATTTCACTAATCAAGGTTCTTCACAGTAAAAATTTTCTGAAAGGAACGCTGATGTCGTACACTTTGATAACGATTTTCTTTTCTCACATGAAATTATTAACTTGTATAATTTTAGCAGAACTGGAAGAGACTAACAAAATAATATCACTAACAAAATTACTTTAGTTTTATTTGCACAACTTATAATTGAAGACAATTTTTATTTTAATAACAGCAATAGAGAGAATCGAATAACAGCACCATGGTAACCAACTTAGTTTTTCAGTAGAAGAAAACTTTTGACAACTAAAGAGGCTGAATACTATTCAACACTCAATAGAAATCAATGTTATAATGTAGCGTCCTGTTGCTAGAATACACATTTGAGAACACACAGTTATTTCTTGTTGTTGTATCACAATATTATTAAATGGGTTGATAATAATGTACAGAAATTAATTAACGCAAATACTTCAACACAACACAAACCATAACAATAGGTATCCCAAATCTATGACACAAACAGTAATGGCAGTCATGCAAAGATTAGTAATTAAATGAGGGGTAGTCGGATTTTTACACATTGGGAATCGGGAACGGCTTTACCTACCACAAACTATTTAAATGTACCCTACAATAGTGAGAAAGTACGTAAATAGTACTCTATGGTTTCAGGCGCGCCACCCCCTGACAGCTATCAAGTAGTGACATGAGAGTGACAATCTTCTAGCGAGGGTGAAGAAGGGAGAGGGAGGGGCGTAACTGTCACTTTTTAGCTTTGCATTGACATATCGTACGGTCGTTTTTTTTTTCTAAAGCTTTACCAGGCGTGACTTTGAAGTACAGTTTGAAGGATAAATGTCAATTTTGACAATAAAAAATTGTTGCCAACGCAAAGAAAAAATGTTGATATGTTAAAATTTAAAATTCCACCAAAATTCTTCAACGCAAAATAATAAAATGTTAACCTTGAAAACTTTCCTGATATTTTTTCTATTCACCCCGCAATTTCTATACACCCCGTTTTACGAATATATACTTATAATAGACACTTACACCCAGACTCGACACAAACACAAATGTTTATCATTAATGTTTGCCTGCGGCGTGAAAAGCAAGTATCTTAGCGACCACGCCACCGGCCCGTCATATTATTTTGTTTATCATTTCAATTTGATTCATTTCATCATCAAATTTCTCTTCTTCTTTTAATTATGGCCTCTGCAGAAATTAAACCGCAATTTTGTCAATAGCACAAGTTTAAACAAGTATACAAGCTTAGTAAAATAATTTTTAAACGTACAAAGAAATGTCAGCGAATTCAAATATATCAAATGTCAGATTACAGAAATGTCAATACCAAAAGTCAAAACCTAAGAAAATCATAGCATTATTGCACTAAAACATGTAAAAAATTTATTTATTTCGAACTTAGATGTCGCTATCACAATGTGACTTTGTCTAGCCAAAAACTGTTTCAGAACTAAAAAGTGTCTATAACCTGTGTGAAATAGTATGCAATAAAAATATTTTAAAATTTAAGCTGTTTTTTATTAAATTAAAAACCTCTGTTATAAATAGGTAGGTACTTACATAATTACATGAATTTATATAATACATAACAATTATTTACATCTTAGCTATAACCCAAGGCCGTGTTTCCACCACCGCAAAAGCAGAGTCTGCTCCAATCAGCAGCGAAGCGGCGAGCTTTTTCAGTCTCTTTTAATTTTGAACTTTATCTTCATAACTATAATACATATTATCCAAAGACAAATAAATGAACAATGAATGAAACTTATAAATCTACTAGCGGACCTCGTAGACGTTGTCCTACCCGGTATAGCAGTACCACCGGGTCCGAAAATGTATTACGACCGATTCTCAGACCTATCGAATATAGATATAAGATTCCATAAAAATCGAACAAGCCGTTCCGTAGGTGATTGGTTTTTCAGGTTTTTTAGGAACCATCCCCGTGCTTCAAGGATAAATCTAAAAAAAGAATTAGCGAAATCGGTCCAGCCGTTTACGCGTGATGGCGTGACCAAGGGAAATAGGGATTCATTTTTATATTTAAAGATCGCTTTTACGCTACAGCAGCAGCAGCGAGCAGCGGCTTCGCCTTAGAAAAATAAGGTCGCGGGTTCGAATCCTGGTCGTGCCCACACAGCTTTGTGTGAATTGTTCCATCTCCGCTGCTCAATATCAGTAAAGGAAAACATCGTGAGGAAACCGGCGCGGCATGTCTAAGAACTCATCATTCGAGGACATGTGACATCCACCAACCCGCATTTGGCCAGCGTGTGTGGATTAAGGCCTAAACTCTCTCAACTCATAAGATAGTTGAGAGAAGACTCGTGCCCAGCAGTGGGACACTAAAAAGGGTTGAAGCTTTTACGCTACAATACACACGGCTACAAATTAAGCTATACATTTCCAGTATAAGCTGACCTCTCGTTTTACAGAAATCCTATACAATGCGAGACCAGCTTATACTGGATATGTTTAGCTTGATGTGTGGCCGTGTGTACAATGTATATTATTAGTCTGTCATAATGTGACAATTGTTGACGTTTTAACAGTATTTTCTCGTGGTATTTACTTCTGTCATGTTCTGTTTTGACATTATACTTCACTAACCCAAGGGTTAGCAATTCTAATCTCTTACACCGGCAGGTAAAATTTTAGTTAATTGACCCTAGGTTTAACTCTTGGTGGAGCTAAATAAATTATCTATTTAAACCTAAGTTAGTAATTAACTCAGGGTTATTTCAGTTAATCCGTGAAAGTGGGCCTTAATAATAACTTAATAACTATATCATGAATAGTTCTCCTATTGTCTCCTTTTCTCTTCTTGTAGCATAGCTGTTAGTTGTTCTCTTAAGAATTTAGCTTCTGCTTCCATTTCTTCTCTCGTCCGGGGCGGTCGTGATGGGTGGCCGGATTTGAACCTAGAAAAATCGATTTAGATGAAATTTAGTATGGAGCTATTATGAGACCCGTGGAAAGATAAGCGCGCGCGCGCACACACACGCATACACACACACATACACACACACACACACACACACACACACACACACACACACACACACACACACACACACACACACACACACACACACACACACACACACGCACGCACGCACGCACGCATCGCCTTACAAAAATAAGGTCGCGGGTTCGAATCCTGGTCGTGCCCACACATCTTTGTGATCCACCAACGCGCACTTGGCCAGCGTGTGTGGATTAACGCCTAAACTCTCTCAACTCATAACATAGTTGAGAGAAGACCCGTGCCCAGCAGTGGGACATTAAAAAGGGTTGAAGTGAGTATGAGATTCACCTCTGTCTACACCTTCAGGCAATACAAGTTGTGAGCGATAAGTTATTTACTTACTGATCATGTTTCGCTAGTTCCAAGTATATTAAGTCGTTTTCTATGAAGTCCCCTTTCTTTCTCGGCATTATATGGCAATGGAGGTGCTGAAAATAAAAAAATCCCATTTCTATCTCAAAATAATAATAATATGCATAGTGGGACATTAACACACACGGTCATCTGATCCCAAACTAAGCAGAGCTTGTACTATGGAAACCAGGTAACTGGTAATATACTACATATAATACTTTTCTTTCGTTAATACATAAATATACCTAATACTTCTATTTTGTCCGAGTAAAATAGTTACTTAAATTTAGATTACACCCAGGCTCCAGACAAACATGTTCATTCCAGACATGTTCATCACACAATATGTCTGACTTGTATGAGAATCGAAAGCGAATCTTGCGTGAAAAGCAAGTATCTTACCGATTACGCCACCGGCCCGCCAAATAACGATGAAAACGATGGGCTGTTGATTGATTTGACATTTAATTACATCAAAATGATAATAATAATATTCTGGGGCATTAATAATATTGAGTGGTAATTAGTATAATACTTTTCCAAAGAATCATACTTGTGGTTAGTGGCCCTGTCTGCTGTACCGAAGGTCGTATGTTCGATTCCTACCCAGGACAAACCATTGTGTGATGAGCACGATTCTTTGTTCTGTGTCTGGGTGTAATTTATCTATTATTGTTATTATTACTATTCCTTTGTTCGTCGGAGGTTAAAAAACGAGCCAGGTACTTACTTTGACAGTCTGTCCGGCGTCTGGTCCGTCTTGTATTGTGACTGTACAAGAATGTGTGTCATTCACTCTCTCCATTAACTGAAACCAAAATTTAAATCACTTATTAAGGTTAGCTCGTTACATTTTTGTAATAAACGTATTACTGTAAAATCAGTCACTAAATTAAAGGCTTACTCAGACTTATGCGGTGTTCGCTACCGCTATCGGTACAGCTGAATAGGTAGAATTAACGAAACAAGTGGCTCAAAAAATATTTCTTCATAAAAGTTGTTTATACCATATGGAAAAATATTTTACACTATAGATAGACCGTTTAACTCGCGTATTGCCATCTGAGGTACAAAGTCATAAAACATTAATTAGGTAAATCTCATAAAGAACTATTTAACCACAGATAAAAGTAATGTAAGACTATTCGCCACTAATATCCATATCGCTTGAATCATCATCACTGTCTGTGCAGCTTGAGGAGTCAGAACTTGGCGATAGGCGATACGCGAGTTAAATGGTCTATCTATAGTTGCCAGTCACACTTTATTAATTTTTTTTAACACGCCACCGCTATCCCACCAAAGCTACTTCACTGCGCCAGGATCAACATCGGCGCCGTGAAGAAACTCGGGATTTGAACCCGGCCAAGTCCTGGGACACCTAAACTGTCTTGAATCCCGCAAGAATTCAATCAAAAGAGAATATACATAAAAAATAATAAATTATTACAACAAACCCTTTGCACTAGTCTGATGGTCTTGTAGAAGTCTGTGGCTTCGTCTTCAGTCATATCCTGGTTCCTCTCAGCCATCCTGATCGGAGCTATCAGCACGTGTCCTCGAGTCACACACCTGCAAGTTGTATATTATCTACTATTAGAGTGCTTTCCCAAAAAAATGTCTCACTCTTTTCGCTAGCGACATTTGAAACAATGCATCAATAAGTGTTTATTGATGCATTGTATTTGAAATAAAACTATTTTTAACGGATTTTATGGCGGTATATTTTAGATTTTAGATCTCGACGTTTCAGTCTTTTCAGACTTCATGGTCAAGGGTGAACTGAGGTATTTGACGTCCAAAATTATTTCTCAAATCGACTGCTTCATCTTTATTTCATATGAACATATTTCTATGATTCTTTTTTTGTTTGACAGCATGCTTGTCTTGATTGCTTCTCGTGTGGTTTCATTTAAATCCATATCTGACAAGTAGTTTTTGAACCATGCCGACTGAAGCGTCATAGTTTACGCTAAGCGTCTGCGGCCTGCCAAAATTATACGAATAATTGTCCCAAACGCATAATTCTGGGTATCTACGTTTGAAGTTGGCTATGTGTTTTTGTTGGAATAATAATTACCTACATGTTGCAAATTACCTACTATTAATGCTTTCGCAAAAAAATGTCGCGCGCTTTTCCTTAGCGACATTTACCGAAAAATTTCGAGTTCGGTTTTTAATTATCAACTTTATTATGTATGTGTAATTTTAACTGTATTCTGTTGAGTGCAAAATAAATAAATATAAAGTCTCACCGCAAATTAACAAAGGCGTAAGTGAGATCCGACTTGTAGAACACACAGCTCTCCGGCACTCTGACGTGTCCGAACACGTAGGTCGGTTCCGACGATACCGACATCGGGTTGGACGGTGTAGGTGCGGGTTCGATTTCCGAGTGCTCCGGTAGTATGTCTTTGCGAAGACTTAAAGTGTAGAGGGAATAGACGGTCCTTCTGTAAAAAAACATAATACTCCTAGTATTCCGGCTACAGCGGCCAGTCAAAGCTGTCTAGCCACTTTGGGGGCTGAGTCGCCTTCGTCCGTGGGTATACACCTTTAATTGAATCTCCACACGTGGTCCCCAGGTGATGCAAATCGGGTGACAATCAACTGGTGGTAGGCTTAGGCCGTGGTTAGTGACCATCCACCAGACAAAGCCGCACCGCCAAGTGGCTTTGTCGTGTTCCGGTGCGATGTCTGGTGACACCATGCAGAGAGGGTGGGTCGAAATTGATGCTCCTTTCTAACCATATGGAGGCTCATTCGACTGCCACCTTCTCACCGATAATCATTCGTAATCACGAGTGAATCGGTATACTGGGCTGGCGCATTCCATCGTAGACTACATCATTGCTTAACATCAGGCAAGTTGTAGTCAAGCGCCAGCCTGTCGAAGAATAAAAAAAAGCCAGGTAAGCAGAAGACATACCCCCATATACATAAACAGTTAATAATTCGGTTTATAATTAAAATAGGTTCATAATTCGTTTGTCTTTGTCTGTCTAGTAAGAAAGAGACAGAAGTCCATTTTAACTAAAGAGTCTTATAAGATTTTTATGAATAAGACCGATAGTCACTATCACTACACTTTTTTTATCGTGTAGAGTGATTCAAGAGGAAGGATTATGTATATAATACCTACATGCATAATATAGTAGAAAAACACTGATAATTTTAGATGTTTCTGATGCGATGTCGTATATTAACGCATTTTTTGTGGCAAACGCTGGCCACAGCGCTGGCTAAACCCTACGAGATATATCAAAATAATGTACTACAGTATTGCACACCTTAAAAAGGTCAACAAAAAAGTCCGCGATGGTATATGTCTATATCTTAGGGATAACCCACAATAACCATTTTTTTATCTTTTACTTTCAGCCAAAAGTAATGGTTTATTTACGACTTTAAGCAATTTCGCATTAATCCTTATCTAATTAAGTACCATAAATACATTGTCTATTTAATATAGATCAATATGTTTCTTTACAGCACATAATTTAAATGAATATTTCCGAAGATATTACAGATATAAAATAGCGGTGCGGCGGTACCGGCCCGGCCGCGCGCGGTGCGTGCTGTTTGTATTGTCTAATGGCAAAAAAGCTGTAAACGTTGTTTATAAGGACATTTTGTAAATATACCTCAATATATTTAGTATCAGCATTGCACCCGTGCGAAGCCGGGGCGGGTCGCTAGTTTATAATATTAAGTAAGGATAACCTTCTATGCTGGAACACAGGCATATTAGTCCTAACTTCAGCTAGTTTATCAGGTCGTATCTCCACCACCTTATAACAAGGGCTGGCTTCACCACAATCCACTAGCACTTCACCCCAAGGGTCAATGCATACAGCGTGGCCATAAGATGAGCGTTTTGCGTTATGTGTACCCGCTTGAGCGGCAGCGATTACGTAGCACTGATTTTCTATTGCCCGAGATCTGAAAATATCTGTATATAGGGTGACTGGTAATAAGTAATATTGTGGGACATTGTGGGACATTAACACACGGTCATCTGGTCCCAAGCTAAGCAGAGCTTGTGTTATGGAAACCAGATAACTGGTATATACTATACATATAATACTTTTCTTTTGTAAATAAATACTTATAATAGATATTTACACCCAGACTCGACACATACACAAATGTTCATCACTAATGTTTGTCTCGGGTGGGAATCGAACCCACGACCTGCGGTGTGAAAAGCAAGTATCTTACCGACCACGCCACCGGAATATAGGCTGACCGTTTAACTCGCGTATCGCCATCTGAGATACAAAGTCGTAAAACATTAATTAAATCTCATAAAGAACTATTTAACCACAGATAAGAGTAATGTAAGACTATTCGTCACTAATATCCATATCGCTTGAATCATCATCACTGTCTGTGCAGCTTGAGGAGTCAGAATCTTGGCGATAGGCGATACGCGAGTTAAACGATCGGCCTATAATTATACAGTTCTCACTATTTTGACGTCACATGGGCATGCAAATTATAAGTCAGTACGTAACCTTCTGTCACACATTAAAATAAAACTCTTTTATAACTAATTTTATAGCGGTTTACTTTAGATTTTAAATCCCGACGTTTTACCGAAAAGACTTTGTAACGTCGGGATTCAAAATCTAAAATAAACCGCGATAAAACCGTTACAAAATAGTTTTATTTCAATATATTTGAATTATTAAACCACTCAGCGTCATATTAATTTTGGTAAGATTATACGTTTTTGTGCGGGTTGTCAGTTTAAATTCATGAAATTTGTATTACTCTACCAATGTTGGTAGGCCATAAAGTTGTTCAACAATTAAAATATGTCACCGTACATACACTTTAAGTAACTGTAAGCTGTGGTTGCCTAGATAAGATAAGATATTTATTTTGTAAAGACACTAGTGTACATAATACAAAGCCAAGCCTGCAATGAAGGTGTAATAAAAACAGTTTGTAGTGTCTGCGTGTCTTTGCCAGATCGACGCACAAAAATTCTCGAGTCCAAGTTATATAATAAAAATTATTAAAAGTATAAATGTCACAATTTAATACATAATTATTTAAAATGTCAGAATATTCTATAGAATTATTATTGTTTTTTTTTAATAATAATAATGTCAGGTGAGCACTACTGGCTCGTCTAAAAATTCAGCAGTAATAACACTTTCTTATCAAATATTTTTTTTAATGTGATACGAGTACGTTAACGAAAAGTTTTTGGAGATTCATTTTTATATAATAGAAAACTGGTTTTAACTAACACATCGCAATAATATAGTTATTGAGTTAATTTACCTTAACAAAACGTGCCAGTGCGCAGCGCCTGTGGGACGAGTGAATGCTGATGGATAAGTTAATATTTCTGCGTTCATTATACTTAGCGCTGTGCTTAGCTCTGGAAACCTCATATCATAGCATATTGATAGACCTGGAAATGACGTATTTTGAAGAATAGGAACAATGATTTTAGTGTCCGATGGCGATGGCGCTGGCGCACGAGCGCGCATGCTTGGATGCGGTCGTTGAAGCAGGCGAGACACTTCTTATTGAGAGTTTGTACCGAGCGGACGTGTCTGTTCGATCTATGGTCGTGAGTGTCTGAACCCGAGGAAACAACATGCCTAAGTCCCGAGTCCTTAACCCGTCAAACTATATATGGGTGAACTAAGAATTAAAAACTCAGAATTCAAGACATTGTGAGCTCAATTTGCTTAAATCGGAACGCAACTTAAATATTAATGTTTGTAGGTAGGTAGTCAGTAAAAATTGTGATTAATATTTTTGGACGTGAAATACCTCAGTCCACCCGTGAACATGAAGTCTGAAAAGACTTCGAAACGTCGAGATCTAAAATCTAAAATAAACCAGGATAAAATCCGTTAAAAAGTAGTTTTATTTATATATACGGGTGGATTGGGGGGGAGCTCGGCCTTTTCTTATAATAGGGGTGGAGGGAATCAAAATCTAGCGACAGTATTCTTATGTAATAAATGAATGGCCTCCATGCCAATTCAAGGAAATACCAATTTCTACTAAATACTGAAACACTTACCTAATTTCCCAATCGGTGTGTCTATTGGACTGACAATATGGCTGCCAGCGCTGGAGAAATCGCTCTCCTTTAACCTCACATTGCGTTCAGGTATCTCTACATCAAACAGATGTAATTTTCTGTATGTCTGTACAATTCTACCTGTGTTATCTATAACTATATGTGTGTTGTAGGTTTTCGTAAGGTCCCGGTTATCCTGAAATTAAATAATTTATTAGTTTTTAGCTGTTTATTTTTTATGTATGCAATGCATTTTGGGGGCTGAGTAACCTTCGTCCGTGGGTGTACACCTTTAATTGAATCCCCACGCGTGGTCCTCGGGTGGTGCAAATCAGGTGACAATTAAGTTGGCGGTGTGGCATTATCTGGTGGTTAGTGACAACCCACCAGACAATGCCACACCGCCAAGCGGTCTTGCCGTGTTCCAGTGTGATGTCTGGTGACACCATGCAGACAGGGTGTGTCGGAACTGTTGCTCCTTTAAGGTTTCTAAACTGGAGGCTCACTCTACTGCCACCTTCTCACCGATAATTATTCGTAATCACGAGTGAATTGGTATACTGGGCTGGCTCGTTCTATCGTAGACTACATCATTACTAACATCAGGCAAGTTGTAGTCAAGCACCAGCCTATCTAAAAATAAAACAAATTCAATACAGACTTGTTGTCATCTGTATTGAATTTGTTTTATTTCTATAGGTAGGTTAGGTATAAAAATCCTATTTCAATTAGTCCGTCATCGTTAGTAAGATTATAAAAAAAATGTCCGACAAGTATTTCTTGCTTTTCTTGATATAACGCATAAAACGCATTAAAGTAATGGAGTGAGAGTGCGCTACGTCATACAGAGTTATATTTTACCTGGGAAGTCATTCGAGATTTGACGTGCCCACACAAAGATGTGTAGGCACGACTGGGAATTGAACCCGCGACCTTATATTTCAAAGGCGAGGCCTGTACCGCTGCGCCACCGCTGATTTTCAAGGCAGTCTACAGAGACTAGAAAAAAATACTACATACTTTTTCATGCACACCACCCATAGACAGCCACACATTATGTGCAGCCGCAAGCTCCCTATATTTATTAACTGTGGCGCCTCCTACGATCGGCTCTGCAAACTCTAGTGTATCCTTTTTATTATCACATAAGTAATCACAGGCTTCCGGGAAAAATAGCATCTGTAACAAAATACATGCTTTTTATATATATATAATATAAAAATGAATCGCAAAATGTGTTGGTAAGCGCATAACTCTGGAACGGCTGAATCGATTTAGCTAATTCTTTTTTTAGAATATTCTTTGAAGTACGAGGATAACAGCTTGACCGATTTTTATGAAATCTTATAGGTCGTATTCTGTTTTCGGACCCGGCAGGTGGCACTGCTTTACCAGGTAGGACAATGTCTGCGGGGTCTGCTAGTTTATTATATGTAAATAAGTGGCAAATCACTACAGGCTGGATGTTTGCACACATACATTAAAACAATTGATTATTGAAATAAAACCACTTTATAACAGATTTTATCACAGTATATTTTAGTTTCGATTCGATTAGATTCACATAAATCTAAAAAAATACTACAAAATCAATTATGTGCAGTTAAGGCTGATGTGTGTGTTATTTGCCAGCAACTGAACTTATTTTGCTATAGCTTCATATATTATACACAAGTAAATTACACCCAGACAGAGAAAAAACAACCATGCTCTTCATACAAAGATTTGTCTTAGCAGTCAGGTTCACTAACCACCACTATAATCAACTTATAAGTGTAAAACTAATTTGAACCTTATTTAAAGTGCAATAAATGTCATTTTCGTGTACCTGCACATTCTCCTTTGCAGCATCACTTATCAGCTGGGTAACTATAGCCATATTATGGGCCTTATCAGCTATCGATGTCATCTGACATACCGCTATCTTCTTATTTCCAGTCATATTATGTATTCTAGAACTTCTAACAAAGTTTGAACCAGTTATTCTTGATAATAAGCCGAGCGTCCAGCTCTGAAATACATTTCTTTAACATTTTATAGTGAAATTAAAAAAAATTATAGACATACTTTACCTTCCATTTTTGGTATTATAACTAGGGCGTATGACTTACCCGCATTATACAACTTCAAACTAACGTATTTGATACACAACTGCGTTTAAAATTTACAATATTGTATTATTCTGACTCAATTCTTATATCATGAAAAAAACAAGAATCTGACCATAAATCTGACTTTGTTTTGACTTTTTGACAATTTTCTCACAACAAAATACACTCTGTTTCACGTTGGTTTTGTCAAATAAAAACTATAAAAGTTATAGTTTGCCCTTTTGTAAAAGTAATAATGCTGATATCTATTTTAGTACGTATATAAAGAAATATTTAATAAATAAAAATATGCTTTGGTAATTTTTAACATTTAAAATTAAATAATCTAAAAATATATTAACTGCACTTAAGAATTAAGATCTACGTATAAAAGAAAGAACACGGAATGTCTACTCCGCTTCGTTCAGAAACTGAAGCAAATTATAAATAAAACAACATTATACAAAAAAATCACTTTCATAAACTTTCATAAAATAACTTCGAAGTAATTAAATCAAAGGATTGTGAATGTGAGAAAAGAAAATAATTGACTAGGATCTATGTCTAAAAAGTTGCGTCGTAATTGTAAGAACTAGATACGAAAAGAAATTGTTTTATTTTGAAAGGTTGGTTTCTAAACGGATCGTTCGTCCAGTCTAGAAACATCTGCTGAGGTTGACTTGCTGTTTTAAAAATAAATATTCTTCGTGGTTTTCTATCGACAAGTCGGAATTTAATAATTTTTTGTGAGTTATAAACCCTTGCCTGATAAGAAGAACGTAAGATGACTGAAACTAAAGATAATCCAGCTGAGGTATGCGTAGATTTGTATACGTAAACAATCGTAGTTTTTCACCAGAGTTCACTTATCATTGCTAACTTTTAAACATCTTATTATTTTAAAAGTATGTAAATGTACACTGCATCAGACTGCACCTTAATTTCGATTGTTATGCAACTTTTTCAACAATTCCTCGTCATTGCTGCTCCTCTATGGCAGGAGATGAACCCTGAACATAACTGTCTTGGAAACTTCATTAATTCAAGCTGAAAAGTTGTTAAGGCTGCTGGTGTTGGAAAGTTTATAATAATAATAACGACAGGACAAATACAATTTAAAAACGTTTATTGAACAATTAAAGTATTACAAAAACTTCCTTATTTTCCTATCGTCCAATCGGTATGACACTGCTGATGGGATCAATTTCAACTGACTGTGTGTGTGTGGATGGGCAGTGGGTGTTCATTCCAATCCACACAGTTCTAAAGTCAGTTCTTTTTTCACAATAGAAGTGGAATTATAGACTGGTGGTCAGTAAGATACTTCACAGGTCAGGGGTTCGATTCCCACCCGAGACAGACATTTGTGAAATGAATATGTCTGTTTGTCTCTAGTCTGGGTGTAACTATCTACATCCATTATATGTATGTTTTTACAAAAAAAATTGTATATGTACAGTATATACAAGATATCTGGTTTCATAAGGCAAGCTCTGCTTAGTATAGGATGAAATGATCATGTGTGTGACTGTCCCAAAATATTATTATATTAATATTACTAGCTGACCCGGCAGACTTTATCTGCCTCAATCGACTGCTGTTTTTAGGGTTTTCCCGGCAATTATTCGAATTTATCTCACCTTTTAAACCCTCCCTAGACCTCCACAAGCATTTCAAGATCAAGATAAGATAAATCCGTTCAGCTGTTTTCGAATTTCAGCAAGACTAACGAACAGCAATTGATTTTTATATATATTTTATACAACTGTAGAATATCCTCCATATATCTGTGTTGATTTGCAGGGCCTTGTGTCTCTATTCTATATTAGTTGCAATTTCTTGTTACAGGCAAAGCCAAAGATCAAACATGACTGGTACCAAACAGATGCTCAAGTGGTGATCACAATACTTCTCAAAAATGCTTCCAAAGACAAGGTTAAAGTTCATTATGGAGAGAGAAGTGTAAGTGACATCTATTTAAAAATCATTTCAAGTAACTATTTGTGCCAACAAAATATATTGCATACACTGTCTCTATCTTGATCGATAAAATACAGTAGGGTCTCATTAATCTGGACTCCCGCTTGTTCGGGGATCACTGTAATCTGGCTGGGCATGGGGTTCACGGGGGTAGCGGATGTAGGTGCGATCTGCCATGAGCCAATCATACAAGTTGACCCTGAGATTAGCATGTTCAACATTATTAAATATGTTTGTATTTTCCTAACCCGGGTTTAGAACCTCGGACCTCAAGTTTATTATGTGAACTTGCTTATCACATAATGACCTAAACACTAATGAAGTTATTATCCAGATTAAGTTGCTGTAAATGATGCTTACTCTTCCAGCTCTCTCTATCCAGTGCGATACCAGACTCAGACTCGGAATACAGCCTAGAAATAGACCTAGCACATGAGATTATCCCCTGCCAGTGTACTCATGTGGTATCACCATCCAAAATAGAGGTTAAGCTTAGAAAGAAGGATGGATTACGCTGGACTCAACTAGAAGGAGATAGAACAGAAGATAAAATTAAGGCGATTCCACAAGGTATACAAAATAAAATCTCTTTCACTGTCCTAAATGTACACAAAATGTTTACTGAACACAGCCCTAAACCACCGAGGTAGTCAGCTGTAGTGTGTAGTATGAAAGAATGAAAATGAATGAATGTGCAATGTTTAACAATTACTAGTTGACCTCTAAAATTGTTAGATGGAGTAAGCAGGTACACTGATACCTAAGAGATGGAATCAGACAGTGGGAATGCCCAATAAGATGGTGGGGAGACGATTTTTGCTTAGCATTGGGACCTTACTGGACCAGGCTTGTAGCTGATAGAAAGTAATGAAAGCAGTTGAGGAGGCCTATGTCTGAAGATACACTGAACTGCGGGACATCCTATGCACTGGCAGTAGTTAGTTTGAACTATAATGTAATATATAAAATTATTGTGTCACAATGTTCATTCCCATACTCCTCCGAAACGGCTTGACCGATTCTTATGAAATTTTTTATGCATATGCACTAAGTTTAAGAATCGTCTACTATCCATTTTTCAAACCTCTAAGTGATAAGGGGTATTCACTCCAAAAATTTTATTTTATTTTTTTGATATTTTTTTTTTATTATTTTTTTATTATGTGGCACAAAAAAAATACATATAACCCTAAATTTTCACGTCTTTACCACTCACCCCTATTTTTTAATAGCGAAATTAGTAATACGCGGTACGAAGGTCGCTGGGGCTGCTGGTATAGTTATTATATTAATACTCATAGTTGAAACTGACTATTGCCAGTTTGGAATATCGTGCTATTTATCTTATATCTTTAAATGAACAATTCTTGTATACATATAAATATCTTATATCTATAAATGAGCAATTCTTGTATATATCTAATATATAAAATTCTCGTGTCACAGTTTTCGTTGCCATACTCCTCCGAAACGGCTTGACAAACAAACATCAATTGATTTTTATCTACAATATTTTGTTTTACAGCTGTCATAGACGCGTCTGGTCCACTGCAGCCGCCGCCAAAACTATTCAGAAAAGATTGGGATGCTATAGAAAAAGATATAAAAAAAATGGTATGTAAAAATGTTATTAACATTATCTTTCACTTCACTTCAATCCTTTTTAGTGGCCCACTGCTGAGCATGAGTCTTTTCTCAACTATCTTACGAATTAAGAGAGTTTAGGCATTGATCCACACACGCTGCCCAAGTGCGGGTTGGTGGATGTCACATGTCCTCGAATGATTAGCTCTTAGACATGTCGGTCTTTTTACGTTGTTTTTCTTCACCGATATTGATAAGCGGAGATGAATAAATTCACACAAAGATGTGCGGGCACGACCTGTAGGCTAATTCACGTAATTTCGTGACGCGCCGATCAAGTTGCGGTGCAGTTGCAATCACGTTGCAATTAAGTTTACGTCTTAGTGCAAAATGGTATTCTTGTGATTGACATATAAATAACATACACGCTAAAGCGCTCGCGTGACGCGAACTTGACGCGAGCGTATCTGACAGCGGTTGTCAGAATTACGAGAATACCAAAAGGGCTGTTTCGATCGAAACTTAACTGCAACTGCACTGCAACTGAACTTATTTAATTACGTGAATTAGGCCGCAGGATTTGAACTACGACCTTATTTTTCTAAAGCGAGGTCCGTACCGCTGCGCCACCGCTGCTCTATCATAACAAATATAATTGCTCAATTTGGGACTGGCAAAAATATTATTATTATTTTATTTATGGATGTTTTAGGAAGAAGAAGAAAAGCCGGAAGGTGACGCGGCGCTAAATGCTCTCTTCCAGAAGATATACGGTGAAGGATCGGATGAAGTGCGCAGAGCTATGAACAAGAGCTTTGTAAGTTTACATTTAGCGTGTCTCTAAAAAGCCTTATGATGCCGGGAACATGCCAGGTGATCCCCACACGTGGTCTCCACCTAGTGTAAATCAGGTAATTATAGATTGGTGGTAGACGCAGCTGTGGTTAGTGACCACCCAAAAATTGCTTGACTGGGAATCGATTCCACGACCTGCGGTGACAGAGCAGATAAGGTATTCTTTAAGGTGTTTTATCACCATAGTAATTGCTTTGAGCACTATACATTCTCCTGCTAAAATTTATCTAGTGCTAAGAGTACTACCATATCTCTTGCGTACTGCTGTAAGTCAGCTTACAGTAGTCGCCGCGGCCGTAGCCAAAATACAGCTAGGAAGAAAGTATTATTATTATTCTAACCATAAGGGGCATCATTCCACTGCCACCTTCTCATCGAAATTCATTCGTAACCACGAATGTATCGGTATAGTGGGCAGGCGCGTCCCATCGTAGACTACATCATTGCTTAACATCAGGCAAGTTGTAGTTAAGCGCAGGCCTATTTCAGGATAAAAAATAATAATTATATAAATAAATATTCTGGGACATTAACACACACGGTCATCTGGTCCCAAGCTAAGCAGAGCTTGTGTTATGGAAACCAGATAACTGGTATATACTATACATATAATACTTTTCTTTTGTAAATATATACATATACATGCAGGTCGTGGGTTCGATTCCCACCCGAGACAAACATGATGAACATTTGTGTTTGTGTCGAGTCTGGGTGTAAATATCTATTATAAGTATATATAAATAAATAAATAAAATAAATAAATAAATATTCTGGGACATTAACACACACGATCACCTGGTCCCAAGCTAAGCAGAGCTTGTGTTATTGAAACCAGATAACTGGTATATACTATACATATAATACTTTTCTTTTGTAAATATATACATAAGTATAATAGATATTTACACCCAGACTCGACACAAACAAAAAAAAAGAATTAAAAAAAAAAGAAAAAGAAAAGAAAAGAAAAGTATTATACGTATAGTATATACCAGTTATCTGGTTTCCATAACACAAGCTCTGCATAGCTTGGGATCAGATGACCGTGTGTGTTAATGTCCCAGAATATTATTATTATTATTATATAATAGATATTTACACCCAAACTCGACACAAACAGACATGTTCATCGGGTGGGAATCGAAATATATTTTTACAATTACAATATCTGGTCTTCCTCAGGTGGAATCAGGAGGAACTGTCCTCAGCACCAACTGGAATCAAGTGGGCAAAGAGAAGGTAGACATGAAACCACCGGATGGCGTTGAGTTTAAGAAATGGGAATAAGCATAATATCTACTCTTAAAGGTGATCGCACACTCGGGCCGCACCGCACGCGCCGCAGTCGAATTCTTTATATAAAGTTCTATGTAACCTCGAACACTATTCCCGCGCTGCAGTCTCTGCAGTACCTGAAACGGTTGAACTCTCCAAGCCAAACATACTTACAATCAGCCAAACATTCACGCCTTTTTCCCATGACATACTTAAGGCAGAGCTATTTGCACTTGCTACGATCTAAACATACTTCCTTAACCTCATTAATGTTCACACATCTGGTCATATATGCTGCAGTTGTGAGTGCTACGCACCTGTCCCCTATAAAGGACATCGCCGATGAGATCAGCGATGTCCTCCTAGGGCGTCCTCTTCCAGCGTTTCCACTCACCTCCGCCGTGTATATACCTTTCGTCAATCGTCCATCCTCTCCACATGACCAAACCTTGATGTAACCAACGCCTACCTATCCACAACGGACGCTAGGCCCCGCACAACGCGGGTGTCGTCATTTGCCTTTAGTTCCATTTCAAACCGGGAACGACTCCGGTAATAGCGTTGTTGCAATAGCGATAGAAAAATAGTCGATAGCGCGAAAAGTCCTATCGAAATGTTGAAATACTATCGATAGTATTACGTCTAAATAATCGATACTATCGATGAGTTATCGACGCGTTTCAATAATATAGATAGTTTTGAAATACGAGTAGTAACTATCGGCCGACCGTTTAACTCGCGTATCGCCATCTGAGGTACAAAGTCATAAAACATTAATTAAATCTCATAAAGAACTATTTAACTACAGATAAAAGTAATGTAAGACTATTCGTCACTAATATCCATATCGCTTGAATCATCATCACTGTCTGTGCAGCTTGAGGAGTCAGAATCTTGGCGATAGGCGATACGCGAGTTAAATGGTCGGCCTATATTATTACTAGCGATAATATCGATACTATCGTTACGCGTTCATTCGATAGAATCGATACTATCGATAGTGTTCGTTCTAATGCTATAGATACAATCGAACCTAAGCAATAGTGTTAGTTATTTTTACAATCGATACTGTCGTCATGGGTCGATAGTTTCGATAAGACTATCGATAGAGTAACTGATTTACAAGGCCACTGTAGATAGACTATCGCTATCGCAACAACGCTATCCGGTAACAGCGGTACAAACAAGTCCGCGAGACCTTTTACAAAAGCGATGACTACAGCGCGTGCGGTGCGGCCATGTCTGCGGTCACCTTAAATTTTAGCATTTTTTGATTAGTTTTTACCTCTATAAGGTGTTCCATTTCTATTAATGGATATATCATTTGTTCCACTCTTGTGAATGAAAGATGAGATTATTTTATGTAGAAACAGACCTAAGGGTTCTTAGAGTAGAAATGTAGGTACATAAGTTAATTGAAAAGTGCTGAAAATGGAACTGATTTAAATAATTGTGTTTTTTATAATTTAGGCTAGAATAAATATATGTAACACTATGCACAATAAAGTAATTATAAAATTTATAGTATCTTTTTCTGACGGGTATAGGCAGAGACTATAAATTGTCAGCATCACGGTGGCAATGGAAAAAATAATTAGGTAAATAATCTTCTAATTTTCATGCAAATGCGTTAAAAGTCGTGTTATTCTCAGCAAGTACTTTCATTTGATACCCATATTTGTAGGAGTGCATTCAAAATAACTAGTCCGCCATCTTGGATATTCCGCCATCTAGGGTATTCGGCCATCTAGGGTAAGCCGCCATCTTGGGTATTCCGCCATGTTGGATATAGAATGAAAAATATGCAATATCATCTAAACTAAACGTCGATACAAATCGGTTGAATCAGTTGAAAATAGCTTCAAAATTGAGTTGCAAGATTCTACCCGAACTAAAATACAATGCAAGTTTATTAAAAGCTTGTAAAAATATAGTTTTCTTTAACTTATTAGGAGTCCTAAAACAATAAAAGGCAATAATTATTCGAATATCTGTTTATTTACTATTCCTAGGACTAGAAAACACACATTTAAAGCTAAATATGAGTAGATTTGTTTAATAAAATAACCTCAACTTATGTCTGCTAGAGCATGTTGGGTTTTCAATATTTTGAAATGTTTTTGTAATACAATTGCTTACAATTTCTTCACCCTGGTCGCGTGTCTGGGTCCCTATACAATGTCACATATCTAAACGATAACGAAAGACCGGATTTGTTTTATCTTTTTTCTGTGTGTTGCTATACCCTAATCGGGTTTCATGTTGAAACTTTGTAACTTATTTGTTAAACATTTATACTATACTTATTTGTTAACGCTTTGACTTTGACTTTGAAAAAAAAATGTATGGGACATTCATCACGTGACTTTTCGAAGGTGAATGTCAATCCCATACATTTCATTCTGTTCGATATTTCTCGCTGTCACTTAGTCTAGGAGGACCTCTATACAAAGAAAGAAAGTTCTATAGAAAACAAAATAACAAGATAGTCACGTGACATTTCGAAGGTGGAATAATGACAAAAAGAACAAAATGTATAGAATTAATTCGTTTTCAATCTTTCACTATGTAATTTATCTAGAGGCTGGTTGTAGTTTGAATATTTTATTTCAAATACTTTCGTGGACAGGAATCAAGTCTGTTTAGTAAATAACATAAAAAAAATATTGATCCCTGTATTCATAAACGTCTTATAAGCTCATTATAGTTAAAATAGGTTTATATTTCGTGTCTTTATCTGCCATCGTAACATTTATACTAGTAAGAAAGAGACAGAGTCCATATTAATTAAAGAGTCTTATAAGATTTTCATGAACACAACGTTACAAGACGTAGTATACCATTCATTCACCTTACACCATAGTCTTCAATACCCCGCCTATTGACTGCAGATGCCAGTTATTTGACTAATTTTTCATCCCTTATTACTATTAGCACTAAATAAGTCAATAGTAGCTTTACTGACGCCATTTTGATAGCTCTGGATCCTGCCCTCGTGTATTGTAGAAATTTCCCCAGAACTCGCCTTAAGCCCGTTTCGTACTGGAGGTACTTTTTTACCGTTGATCAAAAAGTTGTTTGTATCTGTTGTATCTGTAAATAAATATATAAATTAACCCTTTCATTGCAGCTGGCGAGTAATTTCGTTGTACTATGCGTTTCAAATAAGAATACGACTGGAAATCCGCCATCTTGGACCGGAATGCGTAACAACTTCACATTTTTCAGTACGGTCGGCAAAAATGTTTGTTTGATAATAATAATCACATCTAGATAAAAAAAAAGTATATATTTCAGGTACGAGCATATTTAAATAACTTCGGACGAAAAAAAGCGGTGTTCTATGTTAAAACATGTGTGTTTATATCCGTGTTTATGTATTTGTGCACTAATTTGTGGAATCCTAGCGCGTAAAACTTAGGTAGCTGTATGTAGCTACATACCTAAGTTATATTTTCTACATAAATCACTTTTCCATACATTTTGAAATAATATTATTGTCTGTGGTGTGATATTATGTGCTGACGCTACTTTTGCTAGGATTTTGGTATGAAGTTAGCCGCGAGTGCAGTCCTATTCTTATTTGAAACGCATAGTATTAAATGTGCTTGTTTGCTCCCGAGAACAGAGTTAGTGTATAATCTATGCTCCTAAGGAAACCATAGTGTTTATAGTCTTGGCAGCGTTTATATTCTTTGGTCTTGGCTTAACACATTCGTAACTGGCTCACAACAAGATACTTATTGTCAGAAAGTGTATGGCCAGTCACCTTTTGACTTTTGCACAGGATAAACGTTATTTTAAGTTCTCTTCACTTAATTCAACCCTTTTTAGTGTGCCACTCCTGAGCACTGGTCTTCTCTCAACTATGTAACAAGTTGAGAAAGTTTGAGCCTTAATCCACAGACGCTGGCCAAGTGCAGGTTGGTGGATGTCACATGTCCTCGAATGATTAGTTCTTCGACATGCCGGTTTCCTCATAATGTTTTTCTTTACCGATATTGAGCAGCAGCGATGAAATAATTCACACTAAGATGTGTGGGCACGACAGAGATCGAACCCGCGATTTACCTTTCAAAGGGGAGGAGGTCTATACCGCTGCGCCACCGCTGCTTCGCCCAAAGTTTTATTAGTAGGAAGTAAGATTAAGGTAAATAGCTTGCCCTACTTTTTTATTCTCGATAAAGTTGAAAATACTTGACGTACCTTCATCAACATTTTCTTTTTTCTGTACCCCTACAACACTGGGTCCTTTAGCCAACGACCAAGATGGCACGTTTACAGTCTCATCTCTTTTAATAGGCTCCAAAATATTCCTCCTGGATCTCAAAATAGGCAAATCTCTATTAATGACCCCAAATTGAGCATTTTTCTTCTCTGGCAACAATTGTTCTGTAGTGACAGGCAACACTGGAGGTTCCATTTTTGAAATTTGACTTTCAACAGTAAATATTTCTGTTGTTTCTGGAATTGTTGGTTTTATATCTCCTGAAGTATTCGTTTCTGTACTGTCTTGGTGGTTCAGTTTTGGGGAGATTGAATCGTTTCTTTTGGGGAGTCCGTTTGTTTTGGGGAGACTGTCTTCTATGGAGAGTGGGGGAGCCGTAGCTATATATTGACTGTACATGTTGCCTATTAATTCTTCTGTGCGCCTGTAAAATAAATCTAAGTTACTACCGAGCGCCTTTAGTATAAATATAAATAATATTATTTATTATAATAATATTTTCACACATACACACAGCGGTACCTAGTCCCGAATAAGGCAATTAATTGTGTTATGGGTGAGAGAGTTTAAGCCTTAATCAACACACGCTGGCCAAGTGTGGGTTGGTGGATATCACATGCCCTCGAATGATTAGTTCTTATACATGCCGGTTTCTTCACAATTTCTTTACCTTCACCGATATTAAGCAGTGATGATTAATTCACAATTCACACAAAGATGTGGGCACGACTGGGGATCGAACCCGCGACCTTACATTTCAAAAGCGAGCCCTTACCGCTGCGCTATTACTACTCGCTTTGTGCAATTGTCGACTGTAAATTCTCTTGACTTTACTGTAAAATTTAAGTATATGGAGTGTATTAAAACTCAGTTTTCATAGCAGTTGAGAGAAGACTTTTGCTTAGCAACAGAACTTAGAGCTATGTTGCAGTACCTTCTAGTGGTGGTCCTGGTGGAACGTCTACAAGTTCCACCACATACAAATAGACAACGCATATCTGGGCTTGCCTAACTTATGGCTTACCAATACATATTGTCCGACCACAACCTTATTTAGATCGGTTCCTTCAAGGACAATAACATGATGTTGAACAAACCAATCAAAATTAACTATCTTCCACAATATCCCGGCAATTTTGTTGATTACAGTAACCGCAGTGTTTTTGCTGGGTAGCCCACGTCCAGAGTGAGCAGGGACTCCAACGCTACTGCCTCAGTAGAAGGGAACCTTATAGGGTTTCAACCACATAAAAATAAAACAAAAAATACCTGGTAAGTGGTATGATGACAGTCTGCGGCGCAGTGGTAGCTGGATGGTAAGGGTTAGGTCCAAACCCGTCTAATGCTGAGTTGCCTGTTACCTAGGAGATAATAACATACAATAACCTCGTGAGTCTAGTGGCGTGTTCATTATAAAACCACAAGGGTTTGAATCCTGGGTTAGCATAAAGTGATTCAACCTTCTAGTTGCTAGATTCTACAGTCTGGAAATCCTTAGGTCATATTTGACGGGCCGGTAGCGTGGTCGGTAAGATACTTGCTTTTCACGCCGCAGGTCGTGGGTTCGATTCCCACCCGAGACAAACATTTGTTTAAAAATGTCTGTTTGTCTTGTGTCTGGGTGTAATTATCTATATTTAAGTATATATTTACAAAAGAAAAGTATCATATGTAGTATATTACCAGTTATCTGGTTTCCATAGTACAAGCTCTGCTTAGTTTGGGATCAGATGACCGTGTGTGTTAATGTCCCACTATATTATTATTATTATTATTATGCCGCAGAACCAATCACTGTTGAGCAAATTATTTCTAGTTGAGACCAAGGCTTGGTATTTAGCGTAGGACGTCCTCAGACTGTGGAGTGACGGTCTTAGCAAGGTTGGTAAGAGCTGGATGAGAGTAGGAGGAGCTTGTGAATTATTGTGCTTTATGATGCAAATGCCAGTGGTGTGGCATATACCTAACGCCACTCAAAAGAAATTACGTGGGAATCATTAGTTTTGAGACTGTAGGATCGTGACTAGAGACGCGGTACGATCTTCCGGCGAGGTGTGTTGCGGTAATCGCGGTCCACACAGTTCTTGCCGTGAACTGGGTATATTATGCTAATCGTCTGTGAAACATTGCTTGTGTGATTCATGATTTCTATAACGTAATTTTTCTTGAATAACGTTAAGTATGTATGTATCTTTACTATCAAATTTCACAACATTACAATATTTCAGTGCCACACAAAACTGTTTTCACAGTTCGTCTGTGGGTACGCACATTCAAGTTAACAATGGTTATAACAGTGAGTAAAATTTTAGCAAACTATAGGTCAGTATAGGTGTACACTTATATAGTATTCACGTGGACCTAAATCGGCTGATGATGATGATGAAGTGCTACTTTACGCTTTGATCAATGGATCGGTAGCCACTGCATTGTGACACTACAAATGATACCTTAAGCTGACAGTCTTGCAGGTATTTATTTACTAAATCACAGTTTAGACACGTTTGAGGTGTGGGGTGACATGTCTTTGGGATTCAGAAACCACTGTTTAGACCTTCGGGTATGTTTATGTATGAAGTGTAAAAGAAAATTAGAGTAAATTACCTCCATAACACCAATCTGTGTGGTCCTCACGTGGTATGGAAAGTTTTTATTGGCGAATACAGGTAATGTAAGTAGCTGAAACAAGAAAATTATAACCAGCACGGTTTTGCTAAAAAACTACTAATAAACCTACCTACCTAACTAGCTATAGGTATATATTATACCTACTTTTATAATCCTTTGAAAAAATTTGACTGTTATGAAAACCGCATGAAAATCCGTGGCCGTTGATTGACATTCAACTTAGAAATATCACGACCATATTATGTCAATCCCATACATTTTGTTCATTTCGATCTTTAGTTTTCGCTTCGATATGTCACTTTGTCTAGTCCCAGTAGTGTACGATCATCACAAACATACAGACACACGCGGGAAATTATTATTTTATACAGATAAATGAAAATATAGATTCTTAAAATTTGACTTGGTTTGAGCAAGACAATAAGCGCTATTGACTTCACCCCTTTTTAGTGTCTCACTGCTGGGCACGGGTTTTCTCTCAACTATCTTACTAGAGAGAGTTTAGGCTTTAATTCACACACACTAGCCAAGTGCGGGTTGGTGATGTCACATGTCCTAGAATGATTAGTTTCCTCACGATGTTTTCCTTCACCGATATTGAGCAGCGGCGATGAAACAGTTCACAAAGATGTGTTGGCACGACTGGGATTCGAACCCACGACCTTATATTTCTAAGGCGAGGTCCGTACCGCTGCGCCACCGCTGCTACCTATAAGCGCCATTACATTATGCGTTTTCTTACCAAAAACATGATGTGCCCACAAAATGTTATAAAGAGTAGGACAGCTGTGACCACACTCTCGCGCACCCACTTATCTGTAAACATTTTAAAATTAAGTACAACTATTGAACGTAGTCAAGAAACTGCTTAATAGGTAAAAGACTTGTAACGAATTTTAATGATTTTTTATGTTATTTTGTGACGAGAGATCAGCAATCTCACTACCACAGACAAATCAGTGTCAAAATGGCACGATTTTCTTTTTTGCTCATTTCTCATTGCGTATTCGCACTGTAAAGTAATCAGTCAGTACTGCAAATCTAGCTGCTTGAACCTGTTTTACGGCTAGGGGAAGTAGATAAGTGGATATTAGCAACCCACCGGTCGTTCGGGTGATGCCAAGACGGCCTGGTACGTGATAAAGAAACACCAGCCCCAGGTTTTGGTGAGTAAAAGTTATTCAAATTCTTACATATCTACAATGTCAAGTAATACGGTGAGCTTTTCATCAAAAGGCTTGACCTCGAACAAAATCAGCAAAGATGTGAACAAAGTGCTTTATTAATTATAATTTTCACACACACACACACAGCGCTATCTGGTCCCAAATTGAGCAACTACAATTGTTTGTGTTATGGGTTATAGAAACTGATATATGGTACCTAATTAAAATCTTATTGTCTAAATGTCTTTTATCAGGAATATTAATTAAAATTTATTGATTACCATATATTTTATTTCTAATATTCGAGGTAGCCGAGCGGTATAAGCCGTCCGATTGGGCTATACTGTGCTCGGGAGGTCGCGGGTTCGATTCCCGCCCCAGACAATATTTGTGTAACAACAAAAATTGTTTCGGTGTCTGGTTGGTTGAGGGACTACGCTCCGTGCCTCGGACAGCACGTTAAGCCGTCGGTCCCGGTTGTCATTTAACACATCTATGACAATCGTTACATGTAGTCAGAAGCCAATATAATCTGATACCTGGTCTAACCATCTCGGCTATTGGTTCCCTACGGGTTTCGAGGTCTGATGGCAGTCGCTCGTATAATTCTGGTAGCTAGCCGCTTCTGGTTAGACTGGGAGCCGACCCCAATAGAAATGGGAAAAAGGCAAGAGGAATGAATGAATTCGAGGATTAATAGTTCAATACATTCTTTTGTAAATACATAATATATTAGATTAATTACACCCAGACACATTATTGTCCGGGGTAACAATCATGCTTATCAAACAAAGATTTATCCTGTGCGGGAATCGAAGCCACGACCTCCGGCTTAGCAGTCAGGTTCACTAACCACTACGCCAACAGCTCAGTCAAATTACTTAATTAAAATAGGTACCTATATAAGAATTAGCGGTCAGTATAAACAAAGGCCCCGCGTAGAACCACAAAGTGCCGCAAATGAAGAATGGACAGTAGAACATATTCTGAAATGAAAGTTGATGTTTATTGAATAGAATAGAATAGAATAGAATATAATTTTATTTCGCACATGCGGGTAATACATAATAGGTCTTAAAACAGTGTACAGCTCAGCCACATTTTACCATTCGGTATGCAAACATTTTCATTATTTAATAGCATGTCCCTTAAAATCTAATATATAAAATTCTCGTGTCACAGTTTTCGATGCCATACTCCTCCGAAACGGCTTGACCGATTCTTATGAATTTTTTTATGCATATTTAGTAGGTCTGAGAATCGGCCAACATCTATTTTTCATCCCCCTAAGTGAACATTTTTTTTTACTAAATACGCGGTACGAAGTTCGCTGGGGCAAGTCAAGTCATAATAAAATAATACAAAATAGCACTTAACAATAAATTAATTATAAGACACACAAAAAATAATGTCATACTAATTAATATTTACTTTAAGTTCTTAGTTAAAACCTGACAACTTATTTATAATAATCCCTTTTTTTTAAATTGTGTAATTCATTAGAAAACTCCCATAAGACTAAATACGGGAGAGTAAAAACAGCGAGTACTTCCCCTTTTATTGAGGAAGTACCAACCACATTTTCCATTAATGACTTCATAATATTATCAAGAAGGATCGATTTGACCCCCATCTGGGCATTTGAATTTTTCCATGATAAGATTATCAATAAGTATTGACTTGAGTACTGAGTAAGACTAAGTACTGAGCTTTTGAATTTTTCCATTATAATATTATTATGTATCAACTTCTCTTAATTTTTAACACCCTTTTTGAGCATTCTTACCTTTTCAGGATATTTTCTGACAGTAAAGAAGGTGGAGTAGGCGAACACACACCACGCAGCGATTCTCAACACTATCAAACCGTACCCAGCTGGACTCTCGTACAAATACAATACTTCACCCGGGTCGAACGCCTGGAAATATATTAGAGTTCTTTTGGGCAAGTCGTCTTCTCTTAACTATCTTAACAGTTGAGTGTGATACAGTACAGCGTACAGGAGCAGCGGTAGTGCAGTGGCATTGACCTCACCTTCGAAATATAACGTCGCTGGTTCGATCCCTGGTTTTGCCCATACATCTTTGTGTGAATTTGTTTCATCGCCGCTGCTCAGTATCGGTCATCAAACATGGGGAAACCACCATGTTTACAAAACAAATAATTCGAAGATGTGACATCTACTTGGCCAGCGTGTGTGCATTAAGGCCTAAACTGTGTAACTGCACACATACAGCGCCATCTAGTAGCAAATTAAGCAATTATAATTGCTTGTGATAAGGGTACTAGGAACCCATACCATACCTGCTACTTAAATACATTTATTTTGTAAATACATGCGTCAGTGCCCACTCGTGGGACACTAAAAAAGGGTTGCAGTGAGGTGTGGTACGGGATAAGACTTACTTTCATGGCTCACTTTTTTCACTTAGACACGGCAGACGTCAGCCACTACCTATGGCTACTATCTATGGCCACTAACATTTGCAACTCTTTTTAACACTTTGGCCCCGGGCATATATCACTACAAATATCCTATGGTGCGTCCACGCGCCACAGGATATTTATAGGAGCTTTTATAATCCAAACAGCAGTGCGGCCGCACTCACGAAGCGTGTAAGATTAGCGCGAACGACAGTGCGACTGTACGCACCTAGCGTGTAAGATAAGCACGAACGACAGTGCGGCTGTACGCACCTAGCGTGTAAGATAAGCACGAACGACAGTGCGGCTGTACGCACCTAGCGTGTAAGATAAGCGCGAACGACAGTGCGGCTGTAAGCACCTAGCGTGTAAGATTAGCGCGAACGACAGTGCGGCTGTACGCACCTAGCGTGTAAGATAAGCGCGAACGACAGTGCGACTGTACGCACCTAGCGTGTAAGATAAGCGCGAACAACAGTGCGGCTGTACGCACCTAGCGTGTAAGATTAGCGCGAACGACAGTGCGGCTGTACGCACCTAGCGTGTAAGATTAGCGCGAACGACAGTGCGGCTGTACGCACCTAGCGTGTAAGATTAGCGCGAACGGCAGTGCGGCTGTACGCACCTAGCGTGTATGATTAGCGCGAACGACACTGCTGCTGTACGCACCTAGCGTGTAAGATTAGAGCGACCGACAGTGCGGCTGTACGCACTTAGCGTGTAAGATTAGCGCGACCGACAGTGCGGTTGTACGCACCTAGCGTGTAAGATTAGCGCGAACGACAGTGCGGCTGTACGCACCTAGCGTGCTGCACCCGCGGCTACGGCAGTGCGGATAACACGCTTCACAAATGAATTCGTCCTAGTCTTCTCAATTATTGTTAGAAAAAGCATTTGGCGTTTAATAGCATACAAAAAAAAAACACATTTCTATAAATGTTTCGTTCTGAGAACAGATAATATAACCTATATTAGTTTCTAAGACATGCTGGTTTCCTTAAAATATTTTCTTTCACTGATGTTAAGCATTGGCGTTGTCGCGTTGAAATAATTCACACAAATCGTGTGGCCACGACCGGGGATCATACCTGCGAACTATATTTAGCTGCGCAACCGCTGAATGGCGTAATAAGATTAAAAATACAGTTCTTACCTTCGCTTGATAAATAAATAACACAATATAAGTAACGACATAACAGCACATGAAAACAGTCAGTTTGACAGTGAACCCCACTTTGAGCCGGCCACGAGTTATGGTGTACCCCTTAGCCATCAGAACTAGGAGTAACAAGAATGTCATCTCTGATAAACCGCTTAGGAACTGTCCTGGAATAAAAAATTAACGCATTGTCACTTTAGTTATAATAATATTTTCACACATACAGCGCCATCTAGTCCCAAATTAAGCAATTATATTTGCTTGTGTTATGAGTACTATACGCCGACCGTTTAACTCGCGTATCGCCTATCGCCAAGATTCTGACTCCTCAAGCTGCACAGACAGTGATGATGATTCAAGCGATATGGATATTAGTGGCGAATAGTCTTACATTACTTTTATCTGTGGTTAAATAGTTCTTTATGATATTTAATTAATGTTTTATGACTTTGTAACTCGGATGGCGATACGCGAGTTAAACAGTCTATCTATAGAAACGGATGCATTGCTTAAATATATTTTTATGTAAATATATACCTATAATAGATAAATTAACCCAGATACAGAACAAACATTGCACAATGCCTAAACATTGGGTTTGATTAAGTAAGCCCGTTTTTGACTTATAAAATTACAACGAAAAGTGGCATTGATTTATATTTAGATATATATAAACCTATTAAGATAGATAAGTACTTATAATGAGCTTACAAGACGTTTATGAATTCGGGGGTTAGATTTGAAATTCCGACGTTTCGAAGGGTGGGTCGAAATTGTAGCTCCTTTATGATTTCTAGCCATATGGAGCCACATTCCACTGCCACCTCCTCACCGTAAATCATTCGTAATCACGAGTATGTCGGTATATTGGGCAAGCGCGTCCTTTCGTAGACTACATCATTGCTTAGCATCAAGCAAGTTGTAGTCAAGCTTTTTAGTGTCCCACTGCTGGGCACGGGTCAACTGTCTTATGAGTTGAGAGAGTTTAGGCCTTAATCCACACACGCTGGCCGAGTGCGGGTTGGTGGATGTCACATGTCCTTGAATGATTAGTTCTTAGACATGCCGGTTTCCTCACGATGTTTTCCTTCACCGATATTGAGCAGCGGAGATGAAACAATTCACACAAAGATGTGTGGGCACGACCAGGATTCGAACCCACGACTTTATTTTTCTAAGGCGAGGCCCGTACCGCTGCGCCACCGCTGCTCTCGCAAGCCTATTTCAGAATAAAAATAAAGTATCGACGTTTCGTTTCGTATCTATACTTACCAGTAACCCTCGCACCGTCACCACCGAACCCCCTCGCCGCGTACCTCACGTACGCCAAGCTTTGTATAGTGACTCCGATCTGCTGCGATGCAACCGACATCAAGAACAACTTATACGTGGCGTGTAGCAAGTGGCGAGACTTTAATTCAACACTACACATCACCACAGCCACCATTACTATTACGTAAGCGAATGTATACGCTAGAAGTACTGGTAAAACATCTGAAATAAATAGAAAAAAGAATCAGTACAAACAGGCCCGCCTCTTATAGGCCAGGGGGTGGAAAAAGCAATACTCAATACTCAATACTCAATAACTTTATTGCTTTACCATAAGTAACTAGATGCTTAGGTGGTAGGTGCTTATTATAATAGAATCATTATGGACCCTGTCGGCCACAGCAAAAGTGTTAGACGAGAGGAAGCTCTGATTTTACATAATAATAACAATAGAAAGTTCTAGCCTGTGGAGCTTTATTATTAATTTAAAATTTTAAAAATTGTGTGGTGTATTGAAATAAAACTACTTTTTAACGGATTCTATCGCGGTTTATTTTAGATTTTAGATCCCGACGTTTCAAAGTCTTTTCAGACTTCATGTTCACGGGTGGACTGAGGTATTTGACGTCCAAAAATATTAATCACAATTATTACTGACTACCTTCAAACATTAATATTTAAGTTGCGTTCCGATTTAAGCAAACTGAGCTCACAAATTGTGAAATTTAAAATCTAAAATAAACCGCGATAAAATCCATTAAAAAATAGTTTTATTTAAATACTTCGAGAATCTTAGTTTCAGCTCGAAGTTCGGAATTGTGCCCGATGAATGCAATAAGCTGGGTTGGTATGGGTGATATTGATCTCTGCCTACACCTTCGGGTAATACAGGCATGACTCGATGTACTGACTAATAAAAAATATACTGCACTTACAAAATTCATCAGCAGAGAAATGCTCGTGCCAAAAATCACCGTCTGGACCATTAGTCATTAGAAACCTGTACCGTACATCCAAGCCCTGGAAATAAGTAAAATTAGGAATTTAACCATCTTTTGACTTGAGGGAGTCTTAATCCACGTATTCTGGTGACACTTAATAATAATTAATTTAATTTAATATTCCGGGACATTAACACACACGATCACCTGGTCCCAAGCTAAGCAGAGCTTGTGTTATGGAAACCAGATAACTGGTATATACTATACATATAATACTTTTCTTTTGTAAATATATAGATACTTATAATAGATATTTACACCCAGACTCGACACAAACACAAATGTTCATCACTAATGTTTGTCTCGGGTGGGAATCGAACCCACGACCTGCGGCGTGAAAAGCAAGCATCTTACCGACCACGCCACCGGCCCGTCTTAACACTGGCTGAATGCTACATGTCTAGTGAAAAATCAAGCAATATAATATATTTTTTTATTTTGAAATAGGCTTACACTGCACTACAGCTTGCCTGATGTTAAGCAATGACGTATTTTACGATGGGACGCGCCCGCCCAATATACCGATTCACTTGTGATTACGAATGATTTTCGGTGGGAAGGTAGCAGTGGAATAATGCTTCATATGGTTAGAAACCATAAAGGAGCAACAATTCTTACACACCCTCATAAATGGTGTCACTAGACATCGCACCGGAACATAGCAAGGCCGCTTGGCGGTGCGGCTTTGTCTGGTAGGTGGTCACTAATCACGGCCGAAGCCTACCACCAGTTAATTACCAGTAAACATTTGATTGTCACCCGATTTGCACCACCCGGGGACCACGCGTGGGGATTCAGATAAAAGGTGCACTTTCACGGATAAAGGTAACTTAGCCCCTAACTTAGGTAACTGACACCAGTTTCAACACTCATTTAAGATTGACGCTGTAATTGAACCCCCGTGGGGCTTGTGGTGAGCTCCGGATATCAACTGTCCGCACCCGGTTGTGAACAATAGGTAGTTGTAACAAAGCTGGTTGCTACTTTGTCACCAAAGTCACCTACTTATAATAGGGTTTCACTGTTTGTTTCCTATTAGAGTTAGATACCTATAATTAATACGGTAGGCGTCACTTAAGGCCGTTGTAGCTTTCACTGTGACCAAGCCAGGCTATAGATTAGTCCAATAGTAACGGCGCGTTCCCACTATGTCGTCTCGGCAGATTGTCGTGTCGTTTTAAGTGTTTTTCCGTTTTTCGTTGTCACGACATAGCATGAAAACGGCTTGACTGATTTGGCTAATTTTTTTTTTTAATGTTCCTTGAAGTACGAGGATGGTTCTTACGCAAAAAAAAAAATAAAAAAATCAACCTCCTCAGAAACGACTTGACCAATTCGGTAGGTCTGAGAATCAGTCTTAATCTATTTTCGGACCCGGTAGGTGGCAGTGCTTTACCGGGCAGGACGACGTCTGCGGAGTCCGCTAGTAGCTTATATAATTAAATCGAGGTGTACACATTAAGAACGACACGATTAACTGTCGTCTACTACTTTTTTGCGGTGACGACAATTTGTCGTGGCAAGTGGGAACGACTAGCACGACAGTCGTGAAACGATAAATAATCGTTAGACTAAATGGTGAAGGCAAATCATGTGTATAAACGTACTTCTGATCTCCAAGAGAGCGAAGAGGCGGAGTAGGGTTGCAACTTGCTACTGATGTGCAAACGACAAAACGACTGCCGTGAAATGATAAAATGTTCGTCGTGGTCCAATGAGAACAGCTAGAGACGATAGTCGTCCGACGATAAATTAATCGTCACGACATAGTGGGAACGCACCCTAATGGTACTAGTACTTACCAGAAGTAGCAGTAATTCTAACCTTATTGCTGTCGCAGTTGCTAATCGCAATGAACCACCACCGCTCCCTAGCAGAACGAAACCTTCTAGAATTGCGACATGAGACCATGAATCGTTCCTTCTCACTCGTTTCACCTGACTGAGAGTCAGAGTTAAGTCGACGACGACGGAGACGTTCGTAAAGTTGGAGAGACCTTTTAATTTTGTGCTGGAAATATTAAAAATTATATTAAACAGAATAATTGTAGTTTTGAGTATTTAAAAGACACTATCATAACCATGTTCGGCTACTAGTTCTTTACGAGTTTCGAGGTCAGATAGCGGTCGCACGTTTAATTCTGGTAGCTAACCGCATCAGGTTAAACTGAGAGTCAACTCCAATAGAAAGGGGAAAAGGGTAAGGGATATAAAGACATAGCGAAAGAGGGGAAACCATAGCTAAGCGTCTAAATGTGTCAAAAAGATGTGCAGCATTTCCGTCTTTCGAGTTATCTAACTAGTTATGCCGAACGCTGTGATGGCGATTGTGAAACTTTTGAACACAACCCCTTTTGGAGTCAGTTAAATGGATTTAAATTCAGCATCAATATTTTTGTGGACGACGCAGTTTTACAAAAGAATGACAATGAATAAACCGTATCCGATGTGTGAAGATCCCTTAATATTTTAGAATATTCCAAAACACTGACCTTGCTCGTACTTTTGTCATCAAACAAAATCTCAACGTCGTTCAAATTTTCCAATTGACTACCATTCCCTGGTGCAATATTTTCCCAGAGTTCTTCTTCAGGAGTTGAAGTGACATTCTCATCGGTTGGTATCAGTTCATACCAGGTAGACCCGTTGGAGACAACTGTGGTGCTTGGTTTGTCAGTCGTTTTGAGGAATTGGTCGTAGTATGACGGTTCGGGGGGGACTTTAGATGTGTTTTTGGGTCTTTTGTTAACTTCAGGAGGCTTTGGTGTGGTAGAGCTGAAAGATTACCATGATTAGGGGTAGGAGAACACAAGCGTAGCTAAATACGTTTTCATAGATCAAGAAAGTATAAATTCCAAGTCCTTTGCGTCTTACGCTCTAGATTTAACAAGCTATATTGTTATTGTTCAGGAAGTATAGTATTATATTATCTGTGGTTCAGGATAAGGATCTTCTTAGCCATCTTGAGTATCACTTTGTGGATACCCAACCCTTTTTAGTGTACCACAGCTAGCCATGGGTCTTCTCTCGTCTATCTTACGACTTGAGAGAGTTTAGGCCTTACTCCACACACAATGGCCAAGTGTGGGTTGGTTAACTTGCCGATTTCTTTCCATAAAACTGAATAACCCTTAAAACCTTTATATCCTGCTGACAAAAAAATATCATCTTTTACTTTCATTTACAGCCAACATCAATGTGATGTCTGCCTGGACTCGAATCCATTTCAGACATTACGGTATCAATACCTATAAATAATACCTACTAAGCTCTCTGCCAAAAAGATGATAAAATACGAAACAGGGACTTTAATGGAGGCAGGTTAGAGATAATAGAGAGAGCAGTGGTGGAGCAGCAGAACCTGCCTCGGCTTTACAAGGTCACAGGTTCAAACGTCGTGCCCACACATATTTGTGAAGATAGTTGAGAGAAGACTCGTGCCCTGCAGTAGGACAGCAAAGGATTGAAGTGATGGAGGTGCCTAGGTATACCTTTTGGAAGCAGGTAGCTCCTTATTAGCCTTCGTTAGAATACAACCCGAGAACTCGGTGTCAGGATACCAGTGTGACAGCTTGATCACTTGGTTCTGTCCAGCGCGGTTCAATACTTCCTCTTTTTCTTTGCAACTCTGTGAAATAGGTTAAAAATAATTTTAAGGTTAAATTTTCTGTAGTGAATTATTTTCATTTTATTTTTATTCTATAACTGGCTTGCACTTGACCACAACTTGTCTGTCTGTGATTTGTAAATTGTAAAGTAAATACCGACTCACTAGTGACTTGAAAATAGCAGATTATAGAGTGCAATAATTATAGAGTGACGCAATGTATTCTATGCCATCTGGCAGGTCATAGTAAAAATTTATGTATCTACTTATCAACTTTGTATGTACCACAATAAGATAAATATAGGTATATGAGGGCTTTTGACAGGTTTTAAACTAAAAATATCAGGATTAGCGCTGGGATTAGCAGAAAACTTTAGGTAGGAGTGAATAATCGGGTAAGAAGATGGTATTTCAATAAAATAACTACGGAATATATCACTTCATAGCAATCTTTCGATAGCACAATCATGAATTCAACCAGTTAATTACAAATTGTTAAGATTAAATAGCATTAAATCGTAACGTTCACCGAGCACGTTATTGCATCTGCACTTCCCGACGACACAACGGTCCAACACACAGTGTCAGCCATTCTAAGATGGCCGCTTCACCCGTGCTCGGTGTTCATTCGTTCGTTCATAATAACATTTTCGAGTGACAGCTGACTTCAAAGACGGACGCGATGACAGTGTAAAATGACAGCTGATGCATTGAGAAGTAGATGTGCTAACATTTATAAATAAAATAAAATAAATAAATATAGCTCAGGAAACCGATATCGAGATGCCGGCAGGGCAGGGTTCGCCGTGGTTATCTCACTCGTGCAGACGGCGCCTTTTAGTACAAAAATATGCTCACCTTCTTACTATGGTAAACAGCTGGCCACTGGCTGTCGTCATCATAGTAAAGCAGGAGATTAGGAGTGCCCATCTCCTTGTCATATTCTATTAGATACTCGAATTGACCTTCAATGGATAGGAAACAAAAACGAGACAGAAACGCCCAGTTCTGAAAGAGAACACAAGAATGTAACTCCTGTATTCATAAACGTCTAAAGCTAAAATCTATACTAATATTATAAATGCGAATGTAAGTTTGTTTGTTACGCTTTCACGCAAAAACTACTGAACCGATTTGGATGAAATTGGGTATGGAGGAAGTTTGAGACCCGAGAAAGGACATAGGATAGTTTTTATCCGACTGCGCAAAAAGAAGGTAATGTTTTGGCGCGATAACCGACATACACGCGGGCGAAGCCGCGGGCGGAAAGCTAGTAGGTTTATAATTCGTTTGTCCTTGTCGGTCATCTCGACATTTATATTAGTAAGAAAGAGACAAAGTCCATTTTAATTAAAGAGTCTTGAAGATTTTGTGAACCGGAAAGGCCTTAACTTCTACAGAATGACAATATTATTTTTTAATTTATTTTCTTAGACAACTCTAACTTTTCGCTAATTGTCATTAATTCGTTTGTCACAGCTTTTTGCGCGATGCGAATTTTGTACAACAGTTCAGCATATCGAAAATCGTATTTCAATATATTAATGCAAATTAATTTCTGATTTTACTAGTAGTCATTATTAGTAATGAGATTAAATCGTCTGGTTTCAAGTAAGTACTTATTGTATAGTCTTTCCGGTTCCAGGCTTCCAGGTTGTATATTTATATGCCTCAGTAGTCGGATGGTAAAAGGTCGATCCCGGGTTTGATTCCCAAGTCGAGCAAAAAGGTATTTAATACCTATACTCAGAGAATCAGTTTCCACACGAAGTTTCGAATTGTGCCCGATGAACGGCTATAGGCTCGCTATTACGTATGAGACTTAAAATCGGTAGGTGAAATTCACCTCTACCTATACCTTCGGGTAATACAGGCGTTACGCTATGTATGTTTAATTATATAAAATTAAAATAATTTCTTTGGGAAACTTATTCATAATCATGAGCCCTACCACGTTGTAAAGTACTATGTGTTTCAAATAAGAATAGGACTGGAAATCCGCCATCTTTTATTTATTTATTTTTATTTATTTATTTATTTATGGATTACCAACAAGAGATACACATACAAGCTAATTAACAAATACAAAAATACTATCCAGGTGCTCTCTCACTTACAGGCAACCACAACTAACTTAAAGAATTTATCTTATCATAATATATAATATACAAAAAAGTTGGTAAATTATTTAAGGTGGGTATCTTGGACCGGAATGCGCAACAACTTCACTTTCATTTCATTTCATTTTTCAGTACGGTGGGCAAAAACGTTTGTTTGGTACAATAATCACATCTAGATAAAAATAAATTAAATGCGTATACCTAAGTATCTAATGGCCGTTCCAGTGTGATTGGAAATTTGGAGTCGAATAATTTAGGTATAAACATACTCGTATTTTATTAAATTCGGACGAAAAAAGCGGTGTAACAAGTTAAAACGTGTGTTTATACTATATAAGAGCCCAAGTTCGTGGCATCCTAGCGCGTAAGTTTACTAAAGTAGGTAGCTGTACGTAGCTACATACCTAAGTAATTTTTTCTACATAAATCACTTTTCCATACATTTCCAAATAATATTATTGTCTGTGGTTAGATATTTTGTGCTGGCGCTACTTTTGCTTGGTTTTTGGTATGAAGTTAGCCGCGAGTCCAGTCCTATTCTTATTTGAAACGCATAGTATTTTCCCTTATAGGTAACTACGGCCCCTTCTGTGTGGGGCTGGGGTGGGCTGGGGCTACGAAGTGAATCCGGTACTGCCCAATTAACTACACCAAGTAGTGTTGGCAACATTAGATGACGTAGGTGGCGCGAGGGTAG
Source organism: Meganola albula (assembly GCA_936450015.1). Taxonomy (NCBI): domain Eukaryota; kingdom Metazoa; phylum Arthropoda; class Insecta; order Lepidoptera; family Nolidae; genus Meganola; species Meganola albula. The sequence goes on from OW388171.1 coordinate 4,590,945, forward strand.
CGACTGCCAATATGACGAGCGAGATGTACTAACACTTTCTCATTCATTCAGAACGGAGTGATTGATTGGCTCTTATGGCTTCTTGAAGGCATTCTTTGGAGAAAGCGCGCGACACATTGTAGTCGGAATTGATATTGGGTTTATAGGCGGTTGAAATAACTTATAGAACAATCATATAGATACTTATTGATTATAGAGTTTAATGTGCAAGTTTTAGGTCATAACAGATGTCAAGCTAACAGTAGGAGTTACTTACCTCTTTAGTGTTAACTCTGCCTTCGACCCACTTAGCATGAACCCGTGACGTCATCACCAGCCAAACGATCAAACAAACTCCCGGCAACCGACGCATTATTGATTTAACTTAAAACACATAAAATGGCCAATTGTTATTTTATTCTGTTTTTAGGAAACCTACATACTTGCCTTTTGACGTGACAACGTCTTATAAATTGGTTTGCCGGGTGACACTTCAAGAAACTGCGTTACGCTCCGCTCACGTTATGCGCTCACAATGAGAGCGAGTGAGAGGCACGCGTCCCTTCCACTCGGGCATGGTTAGCCCGCCTAAGAGCGAGAGAGATAGACATAAAAAGTGAAAGGCACGCGTCCCTTCCACTCGAGCACAGTTAGCCCGCCTAAGAGCGAGATTCTTTGTATAAATTAATGTTTTAAATATAATTCTTTGTATAAATAAATGTTTTAAATTGATACTATTATTTCATCCTTCTTCCTACTATACGAATGAATATTCACATTAAAATTATTTTACCACTCAAAGTCGCTGTCACGTAAAACTTTCGCCCGTATACCGACTTTACAGGCAACCAATTTTTTTTTTTTGAGGGGAAACCTTTTATAGGTTCCACTGCGTCAGGGCGTGACACAGTGGGTATGTGAGACTCCTAAGAAGTTTACTCACCAAAACCCCCCGGTGTTCCTCTACCAACCCACTTCCCAGGTCACGGTATCGCTTTCGCATTACCCGAACGACCGGCGGGAACCTACATACTTACCTACTATCCCATTATTTCGATAAGTTATGATATTTTTCGGGCAACATTTTTATATAAATGGTTAAATGCTAAATGCATAAAGATGTTTGGAAGTTGCTATATAGGTAGTGCGACAAATTAGAATAGGTATCTACGTTCCGCGCAAAAACTTGTTCCCGAAGTTTCGAATGTCTGAAAGATGTGTACCTAAGTTAGGGTTGCCAACCGTCCTGTTTTCCCAGGACATGTCCTGCTTTTAGGGTGTCCTGGGCTGTATAGTTTTTAAGCATTGTCCTGAGTTTTTAAAGAGTTGTTAAGGACCTATGTTTTACAATTGGCGCGCCACTACTGATAACGATTTTCAATCCTTTCACTGGGCCCTGGTTTTATTGACCTTGTTTTCAGTGTCTTTAACAATTAGGTACTGCTCTTATTATAGTCCTGGCTTTAAACCGAAATGTCCCGGTATTTCTACCTTCTAATACTGGATTTCAGAGTTTGAAGATGGTAAGTAAGTACTTACCGTAAATTTGTAAATAAAATTAATTAATTACTTTTTATTGTAGCTAAAGCTGGTTCAATATTTTCGGAATCCTAACTTTGTGAGTCCTATGGTCCTTAGTCCTAAATGTAGGTACTTTATACCTAAATTGAGGAATAAAGGTCCTAAAAAAAGCTAAATGTGTTAAAAAATCACAGCACTTAAGTACCTACCTCATTGTATTTTCTTTACCTAATTAATGAATAAGTTGGGACGACAAATACCTACCTGTTCACTAGGTGATCATGAAGTGAAACGTCGGTATATAAAATCTATAATAAACCGCAATAAAATACTTTAAAAAGTAAGTAGTTTTATTTCTGTAGCTACAAATATATTTAATAATATATATTTTATTAATTAATGTTTATTGGTTTTTAGTTAAAATTACCAACTTCTAACGAACTACACGTTTATGTAAATAATTATTTAAAAATAAAAGAATACTTACAACCAGAATCCTATACGATATTTAAAATTGGAACACATTTTCTTATTTCCACAGTCCAGTTTTGTTTTCGAGGTAAACCATTTTTGTTGTGGTAAACGGTTGTCATGGCAACGGCGACGCGTCTTAGTGGATGGTTGCGTTCAAAGACTAACAGGCACACAAAAAAGCGTTCTTTCTGACAGAAGTAGGCTTCACTTTCCCACTAGGCTCTCCTGGACACGTGCCCTGGGCTCCACGATCAAAGGAGATCCTCTAGTAGATCACCAGGTCACCAGACTATAACTAATATTAATAAAAAAAGGATGTCTTAATAATTAAACTATAGGATGTGCGTGTGCTCCGAGGGCCACTATCTCAGAATTCTTTGAAAACATGTTCAGGATTAAGTGAACATTCCCAGAGTTGTGAAAGTTAGAACCAGATTTTGTGAAAATCAACTAAGTGAGAAATAGGTTTTAAAGTTGGACCCTTAGTCCACCCATAGAGGATTGAGGGTCCACTTGTACCGGATATACTATAATTAATAGTATAACCATAAACTATAACTATAACCGGACTTATGTACAGGTATTTACTATGAAATTAATAGTAACGTTATGGTCACCCTACAATGTTTTTTCATATTAATAGCTGAAAATGAATTTTCTCTTAAAGTATGGCATTTAGAAGAACGGAAGTTATGTTACATCAAAAATTATTCTAATTCTATATTGTTGAGCCTAGTCAATAAAGCCTAAAATATTGGGTCCTTGGCTGACAGTTCCACGGTTTTTTTTAGATGACCTAACCCCATCGACCGGAAGGGCCTTTATTGGTTCACCGGACTATTTCGGTGGGCCGGCCGAGGACGGTCGAACCGCTTGCCGCGGTTTTCAATTCGAAATAAAAATAAAATAAAATAAAAAATATTAATTTTATTCATAACGACATTTCCAATGTTCTCTACAGGGACTTTTTGACGATCACAATTTTTTATTTGATTCAGTAATTGAACATAGAAATGTGTTCAATTAATATATATTTATATTATTTCTTCAGTGAACTAATAGTAACAGCACACGACAAGTTTATTTTATTTTATTGAAGATTTACTTAATTCATGTAGGAGTTTATCCATTTTCATGTGGAATCATGGACACCCCATCGGTTGTAATGTATGATATTTTTGAACCAATTTATCTATTAAGTTACTAATACAGGTGAATCGCAATTTACTTGGAACGAATGTGCTCCTATACATACGTCAGGAGGCCGAATTTTGTAAACTTACATTTTATATTTCAAAAGATATAGTCATCTAAAGGGGGCCGAGCTGAAATACCTAACATTGGTTTATTCTTCAAATTTAGCAAGTTGTATGAAAATAATGCGGTACATATGGTACTTGGCTTGCATAAATTATATTTTGATAGTTTTTGGCGTAGGTTGTATTGTCTTTTTTAGATATTTTCATTTAATTGATTTCTTTTAGCATCTATCCACGTCTATATATTATTTGTTATTAGGAATTCACAATATATGTTGCGGCACATATAACGTGTTAATGGAGTACATTTCTTGAGTATAAGGAACTTTCTAATACGCTGTATATTTTCCAAGTTACACGGGGGCAGAGCTGAAAACGTTTGGCTGGCACGGCCACCTTCTTTTGCATATTTCTTCAAAAGTAAAGTGTTACATTGAAAAAGAAAGCGGTACATATACTCCTAGAGGTGAGTACATTTCATTGGTGTACATCTAAAACGTAAATTCAGTGAGGCCGAGCCAGGCAAACGGTCATAAGTTTGTGGCATAGTAAAATTCAAACCGTTAACGTGCTTGAAACATACTTGCACTAAGTCATTACCCTGGTGCAAGTATATTACATTGGAGGACATTATTATGAAAAATTAAAACAGTAAAAAATAAGGATAATCATATTATATATTTTTTAAATATAAACATTTAATATAACTTTTTTAAATACAGGGTGTAATGCTGTGCCAGTTTCCTAATTATTTTGAACGAATACAGAAATTATACAGTAATAAATACATACAGTGATTGGAGAAAATAATTTAGTTTACAATGTATATTCACACGACACTTATTTATAAAGATTTTTAGTGTTAAGATGTTTTGTGATATTGAATATGTTCACCAATTATTGTAGCTGACTGCATAAAGTCCTTAAGGAACGGACGCCATATGTTACACCCTGTATACAAGACACACCTACAAACACATTATAATAGGTTTATAGTACTTAAACTAATAAATTCAATTATTTTACACTTTGACAAATATTTTAGAATAAAATATGCACCTTAATGTATTTTACAGCAAAATACGGAAAATAATAAGATTATTAAAAAAATACCAAAAACTAGAAAAACAGCCATGATAAATGATATAATATATTTTTTAACAATCTCAATTTGAAGTAGTTTTTTTATAAACATTTACTTAAAAAATAAGCACAAAATTAAGTTCCCAAGGAATAAAGTTTATTAAAATATAGTTTTGACTAAACTAACATAAAATCTAATGCAACTTTTCAGTCTATTTACTTGATGTTGTTTTTTATACAGGGTGGCGACGACCTCATCACAATAAATCATTGTGTATATTGTACCTTATTCTAAGAACATATGCAAAGAAAAAACACAGTCACAAGACCAATATTCTAGATGGCGGAGAGCGTTTTTAGCATTTTTACTTTGCAATCAATCTGTATCTGCGTAGAGATATCACGACCCACTGATAGAGGAGAGGAGCCGCGCCCTACGGCTCACGTTTATTATATTCTTTTTACTTAAATTTGTTAATTTTTTATACTATTATTAATAGCAACTACTGGATTCTACTGTATGAGTTATATAGATTAAGTAGTCACCACACTTTACAGTCGCGTGTTGTCTTTAGATATACCATAGACGGTACAATTTGATTATCTATAATCTTTTCTATACATTTTCGAACCACAGAGAACATAAGTATTGTATATGACATAGTATTATAATATGTCTAACCCACTTCTGATGTTAAAAAATAATTACGAACTTTAGTACTCTCATTTCAAAATAAACTTAGATTTGTTCTGCGACTAAAATCAATTGCGAGCGGGTAGGTTGGTAATGCCGGCAACAGAAATATTGATTAGTACATTAAACACTTTACTATTTTATTTTGTCGTCTACCCTACTAAATAAAATATATAAATATTAATATAGTGGGATATTAACACACACACACAGTCACCAGATCCCAAATTAAGCAGAGCTTGTACTATGGAAACCAGATAACTGGTAATATACTACTTATAATACTTTTCTTTTGTAAATACATACTTAAGTATAGATAATTACACCCAGCCTCGAGACAAACAGACGTGTTCATCACACAAATGTCTGACTAAATTGTAATATGTATAAACATAGATATTAAGTAGTAATATATCGATGATACTGATGCACGGAAACCCCGAGTGAGTTAACGTGGCATTTTATAGATTAAGAACTGTACTATCTTCTTTATAAATAAAATTTAAATCAATACAGTATATGAGAGAATCCTCCGTGCCTCGGAGAGACGTTAAGCCGTCGGTCTCGGTTGTCATTTAACATATTATCTATGACAATCGTTACATGTAATCAGAAGCCAATATAATCTGACACCTGGTATAAACATCTCGGCTACTGGTCCCCTATTGGTTTCGAGGTCTGATGGCAGTCGCTCGTATAATTCTGGTAGCTAGCCGCATCAGGTTAGACTGGGAGCCGACCCCAATAGAAATGGGAAAAAGGCAAGGGGAATGAATGTCAGTATATGAGAGAATCAGTGGCGCAGTTGTATTGAACTCGGCTTTGGAATAAGGTCAAAGAAAGGTGAGGGAACCGGCATATCTTGAATTAAACATTCGAGGACATATGACCCTTTCCACTGGAGGATACGGTGAATCCGAAACAAATATTGGAATGTAGGATATATTACATTTATTGACATTCCTTGAGCACTTGCAGTGATTTTCTAAATAACTCTTGCTGAGCCCTGGCGTGTTTCATTTCTAACTCTGCTAGGTCGATCAAGCTGAAAGAAATAATAATAATAATATTTTCACACACACAGCGCCATCTAGTCCCAAACTAAACAATTATATTTGCTTGTAATGGGTACCAGGAACGGATATAATACTTAAATACATTTTTTTGTAAATACATACTTATAGATTTATTAGATAAAAAAATAGAAAAAACATAACTTCTCTTTTTAAACCGTATTTGAAAGTCTACCTAGTCCAGTCCCCGGACCCCTAAACTGTCTTTGAATCCCGCACGAATTTAATCAGAAAGATAACAGGAGTTGGGAAGTTAGATGGTAGACTTATCTCCAGGCAAAGTGGGAGAAAGCATAGAGTAAAAGGGGAGGATTAAATTGCCTCATCAAAATGGACTAAGCACCACGGGTAATGTAATCTAAGAGGACCTATTAGAGCTAGCTACAGTAATAATTGCTGCAAAATGGTTTGAACGCACGGGAAATTAGCACCGGTTGGAACAAGATCGGTATATTATTTCGGTATGGGGCCGTCTATTAATCACGTGAAGCTTGAAGGGGGGAGGGGAGGGGTTTGACAAAAATCACGAAATATCACAAGGGGGGAGAGGAGTACAGTAAAATAGAACGTGTATTTATTTTTTCACTCTTTTTTCTTTTTTAGGGGGTTAAAAATGTTTAAAAAAAGATCATGTGATTAATGGACAGCCCCTATGATGTACTACAGTTCATAATATAAGTGATTGACGCTTGTTATAAGGGGATGATCTTCGGCTCGGGACGTTACTGGACAACTGAAGAATTTGGGATTTAGGCTGTTATTATGCAGTGTAATATTTTTTTTTTAATATTTTCACACATACACACACACAGCGCCATCTAGTCTCAAACCAGATAGCTGATATACTATATTTCTGTACTACTTTTTTTGTAAATACTTATTTAAGATAAACAAGCTTCCGCCACAGCTCGCTCGCGTGTTACTAATACGGTTAAAAGGCTATATGTGTACCCAGACCATAATCTATCCCTGTGCCAAATTTTATACAATACAGTCCAGTAGTTTTTGCGTGAAAGAGTAGCAAACATACATACATACATTCTTAAAAAAAATTGCGTTTATATCTAGTAGGATAGGACCGGAAGTACATCACACCCTCCAATTAATATGTTTAGTACGCTCACCTCTTCCGGAAGGCAGTGACTCTTCTCGCTCGGAAGTCTATCAGCTCTTCTCTTGCGCGCGCTGATAACTGCTCGAACCTGGAGCACGCGTCCGCCTGTGCTTGTTCAGCCTAGATAATAGTTGAGTCATTATGTATTAATTAAGGCCCAAGTATTTGGCACAAACCTAAACCCGAAATTAAAAAATTACATAACACCCAGCGCATTTTTTGGCGCAGCACACAAAAAATTACATTCTATTTTATCTATATGTTTACAGCCTTATACAAATCTTTGTCTCTTTACTTAAAATGGACTTTTGTCTCTTTCTAACTAGTACAAAAGTCAAGATGACAGACAAAGACGAACTAATTATAAACCTATTTTAGCATTAATGACCTTAAAAGACGTTTATGAATACGGGGGGGTTAGTACTTAGTATTAGGCACTAGGTTTATACGTTCCAGGAAAATATGGTACCCGCTGTTTTAGAGTACAATTATCAAAACCAACCAGGCATTTTAAATAGGTACATATCTTGTTTAATAGTTTTAAAACCACCAAGGTGCATATTAAAAAATACCTTGACGACCTCGGTAGTCGAGCGGTGTAAGCCATCCGATTGGGCTATACCGTGCCCGGGAATATAGGTCGCGGGTTCGAGTCCCGCCCCGGACAATAGTTGTGTAACAACAAAGATTTGTTTCGGGATCTGGTTGGTTGAGGGGCTACCCTGCGCGCCTCGGAGATCATTAAGCCGTCGGTCCCTGTTGTTATTTAAAACATCTATGACAATCGTTACAATATGTAGACAGAAGCCAATATAATCTGACACCTGGTCTATCAATCTCGGCTACTGGTTCCCTCCGGGTTTCGAGGTCTGATGGCAGTCGCTCGTATAATTCTGGTAGCTAGTCGCATCAGGTTAGACTGGGAGCCGACCCCAATAGAAATGGGGAAAAGGCAAGGACAATGATAATGATGATGATAATGATCTATCTGACAACCTTGTTTTGCTGACGGTACAAACTGTCATTACAAGTACAAGCCGCCATTTTGGATTTAGTTAAGTAGTATTTACCTCTTGAACTTCCAAAGGCTGCGTAAAACAAACGCACACAAATTATTATTATTTTATTTTTTACTCTTCAATAGGCTTGCGCTTGACCACAACTTGCCCGTTGTTAAGCAAGGATCCAGTCTACGATGGAAGACGCTTACCCAGTAAATACCGATTCACTAGTGATTTGAAGACAGACAGATTATAAAACCCATCATAACGAAAGAGACTAGCCTCCACGACTCAGGGGATCCTAGTGTGGAGGCTAGTGATCATGGTAGGCTAGTGTGGAAATGTAAAATTTTAAGAAATAAAGATTTTTATACTTTTTTTTAATTTTTTTTATTATAGCTATTGGGAAACAGATGCCAGTAGCGAATTCTACAAGTTCAGTTCGACGATAAACGTGCAAGCAAAGCGCTTTATATGTACGTAGCCGTGGAATTTCCACCATACATCGGTGGCGCACAGCCGCCGTACCTTTACTTGTCCGATGATAGAACGGAAATGGGGGAATAAGATTAGACTGTTAAACAAACGATATAGCATGACAACACAATAAACTGATCGCATCTCTCGTGACGTCACTCGGTTATTTCATCGTAAATTTGGTGAGATTTTAGGGATACAGTTTTTCCTCTAAAATTACTCAGCCTTACAAGTGTTCTGTATACATATACAGGAAATCTTTTTAACCAGGGCACAAATTTTATTGATCGTTCTGCATCAGTAACAGAACACTAACATTAATTGTTATTCGTAATAATATCGACAAAAGCGTGAGGTGTAAAATTAGCGGTCAGTGACCCTAGCGAGCGCACAGCTGATACGGTAACGCGCGGCGACAGTCGGTATGAATAAATAAATAAATAAATAATTGATGGAGGTCACATGTCCTCGAATGATTAATTCTTAGACATGCCGGTTTTCTCACGATGTTTTCCTTCACCAATATTGAGCAGCGTCGATGAAACAATTCACACGATGATGTGTGGGCACGAGCGGCAATCGAAGCCCGTACCGCTGCGCCATCGCCACTCTGCTATTTTTTTAAACTAAAAATATGTGTTTAGTAAAAATCCTCAATGTTTACTCACTGGTAAAAAAGTTTTCTTGTATAAGATTGACACATAAAATGTTACAAATAGGTACTTACCGCATGTACATCTTTGTTCTTAGCTCTGGCCTTTTCTAAGTTTCTGTTAGCTGCTTCGTACGCCGCTAAACATCTAGAAAGATAAAAAAAAAAACACATGAGAAGAAAAAAACAGTTAAAAAGAATGAAAAATTATTTTAATATTATATTTCTAGCCAAGGCAAACATTAGTGTGATGAGAATTTGTGTTTGTGTCGAGTCTGGTGTCGGTGTAAATATCTATTACTAGCTTTCCGACAGCGGCTTCGCCCGCGTGCATGTCGGTTATCGCGCCAAAACATTACCTTCTTTTTGCGCAGTCGGATAAAAACTATCCTATGTCCTTTCTCGAGTCTCAAACTACCTCCATACCCAATGTCATCCAAATCGGTTCAGTAGTTTAGGCGTGAAAGCGTAACAGACTGAGTTACTTTCGCATTTATAATATTAGTAGGGATTATAAGTATTTATTTACAAAAGAAAAGTATTATATGTATAGTATATACCAGTTATCTGGTTTCCATAACACAAGCTCTGCTTAGCTTGGGGCCAGATGACCGTGTGTGTTAATGTCCCAGAATATTTTATTTTATTTATACTAAATGCTGCATTCACCCCCTTGATGGATGAGTATTGTAAAATCCCCTCTTAGTGCACCCCTAGACCTCTTACGAAAGCTATGCGTCCTTGGAGTTTCAAGACCCAGCAGTTTGGTCTGTCCGTCAGTCAGTCAATTTCTTGAGGTTACTTGCAGAAGGATATTAAGAAAACAAATTAGTTACCTCAATCGTCTAACAAGCACAGCCTTAGCTGCGTGTGCGTCGCGCATGTAGTATCTCAGCGTGTCTGCTAACTTCAGATCCTGGTCTGAAGCCATGCGACCCTCGATTTTCTAAAAATAACATTATTTTTTTAATATTCATATCCTGTGAAAGCCCAGTGGAGTAAAACCACCAAAATCAGCTATTTTCCTAGATCCACCTTTTTTTGACGATTCAAATTTCTTTTATACAATATTTAAAAGAAGTGGCGTCTAGTTGCTATCTAGTCGGTGATTAATAACAGAAAAATAAAAACATATATTTTTTATTTGTATGTGAAGGCATTTGAAGATTTTAGACTAAAAATATCAGGATTAGCAGACAACTTTAGGTAGGCGTGTGAATAATCGGGTAAGAAGACGGTATTTCAATAAAATAACTACGGCAAATATCACTTCACCCCAATCTCTCGGTAGCACAATCATGAATTCTACCAGTTAATTACAAATCGTTAAGATTACGTTGGATTAAATCGTAACGTTCACCGAGCACGTTATTGCATCTGCACTTCCCGACTACGCAACGGTCCAACACGCAGTGTCAGCCATTCTAAGATGGCCACTTCACCCGTGCTCGGTGTTCATTCGTTCGTTCATATAGTCATTTTCGAATGACAACTGACTTCAAAAAAGGACGCGATGACAGTAAAATGACAGCTGATGCATTGAGTAGTAGATGTGCCAACATATGCATAAACTGTTCATGTTTCGTGCTTGTGTATAGCTTTTATTTAAGTGTGCATTTGTAAAGACGCTTCAACTTTTACATGTGTGCCGTACGTGGTTACCTTGCCTCCCCCAAAAACTGGCAGAAACTAGTATTGTCTTAGATTTACGCGAATATCACACATTGAAATAAAACTACTTTTTAACGGATTCTATCGCGGTTTATTTTAGATTCAAAGTCTTTTCAGACTTCATGTTCACGGGTGGACTGAGGTGTTAGACGTCCAAAAATATTAATCACAATTATTACTGACTACCTTCAAAAATTAATATTTCAGTTGCGTTCCGATTTAAGCAAACTGAGCTCACAGTGTCTTGAATTCTGAGTTGATTTTGCTTGCGTTTTGGTACAAGTAAATTAAGCACTGGGTCCCAAGCTGGTGGTATATTCCAACCATTTTTTCTGTTAAAATTAGGATGTTTTTTAATTTCAATAGCTTCACGGATCATTCTTGGTTCAGGAACCGGTTTTCTTTGACAAGGACCTACCAAGAATGATCCGTGAATCCGTTAAAAAGTAGTTTTATTTCAATGTGGCAGAAACTAGTTAGTAATAGAAGTTGCGTAATATTTGCTCTAAGTGCTCATCACACAAAGATTTAACTCACTCTTTTCACGGGGGCTATGTACAAAATGTACATACATAGCCCCTGTGAAAAAGAGTGAGTAAAGAGTGTGTGAGTGAGAGAGTGAGTAAAGATACATATCTCTATTATCAAATTTCACAACATTACAATTTTTCATTGCCCTACAAAACTGTTTTCAGTTTGTCTGTGGGTACAATCAGGTTTACAATGGTTATAACACTATGTACTGACCCGGCACTTGTCGAAGGTATCAGCGGCTCTATAGAGAAATCGTTCAGTGTGCGGCTGTTCCCGAGATGCGAGCTGTGTGATGCACGACGATAGGCGGATGTGGGCGTCCGCTACCTCTAGAATAATAATATTCTGGGATATTAACACACAGTCATCTGATACTATATTAAGCAAAGATTTTGTTATAGAAACCAAATAATTGATATACTATGCATATATTACTTTTTTTGGTAAATACATAATTATAATAGATAATTACACTCAGCAGACATGGTCATCACACAAACGTCTCTCAGGTGGGAATCGAAACCACGATTTGCGGCGTGACAGCATGTATCTTACCGACCACGCCACGGCGGCCAGTCAACAATATAACTAAAATTTTTACTTCACCATCCACCATCGGTAACTTTTCATTCAATGTTGGACATCTCCTAAACCCCTACTCAGAAAGAGAATGCATCTTGAGAACACACTTACAAGGGTGACTGGTAATCGGTGCAAAATTCTTTACCACGTGCTCACGATAACGAACAACTTTCCCAACGAAACTTATTTTTAGGTAATCTTTTTTTATTAAAATCGCTATTTACTTGGGTTTTAACGCTGAGGCCACGGGACACTGCGTCGGGCGGTGCGACTAGCGATTTTGTAGTTCATTGCGCATTTGCTTTAGAAGTGTCTAAAGACAAGTGAACGCGACTGGGCAATACTGTACATCTTTATGTTTACCTTTATGTTTAGATGTCATCCTATCGACTTTAGCAACAGCCTCTTTAAGATGTGAGTAGTAGTCTTGCAGGAAATTAGTCTCTTGTTCGAAGAAATCATTCACATCTCGTACTGTAGCACCGAGGTAAATCTCGTCGGTAGTTGTAGTCATTGAGCGCATCTGTTCAAAAAGAGATGGAATATACAACGCTGCCATAATTAAGCTAGAAAAAGGTTAGATCCAGATAATCAATTTTGGGATTAATAATAATATTCCAGGACATTAACACACACGGTTATCTGCTCCAAATTAAGCAGAGCTTATATGGAAACCAGCGGGCTATTGGCTATCTTGATAGCTATCAGTGACTATCGGGGCTCAGTTGTCAACTGACCTCTGATGTCCACCGTGCTTATCATAAAATTGGTATTGCGTATCACATTAAGGATATCAAGGATATCAAGTGACGGTGATTAACGAGCTGAGAACAGTGCTACCTATCTTGACATAAATCTTTTACCTTTAGAGGTACAAATGTCTAGTTTGAAGTACAAATAGCACTTAAATAGCACAAACATTATAATGTAAAACATTTCAAATCAGGGACCCGGTCCCGCCATCTTGACGCTCACCTTTGTCCATCCACTTCACGCCTCTATTTTTTATCGACTATTATACGACTGAGTTGCGTTACATTTTATTTTAGAGAACCTTATATTTTATACGGTTAATATATCTATGACATTTGGGTTAGTTCATAGTTGGGGACTAGCACTAAATTGTTTCTTTAATTCAGTACGGCTGCAGAACGTCAGAACCGGTGGGTTACAGCTGGGAGACCACATATGTCCTTTATGTGCGCCTATTTCGCGTGATTTTGTGCACCATGGGTAAAGTAATATATAGGGACCTATTAGAGCTGGTTCCAGTAATAATTAGAGCAAAATCGTTTGAACGCACGGAAATTAGCGCTAGTTGCAACAAGATCGGTATGATAATCGGCCTCAGAATTATCTGTAGCTCACCTATGTCTTGCCACAACTTACTGCCCGGCCACAAGTATATACTTATCCTTGAACAAACCAATCAAAATTCGCTATTTTCCACGATACTCAGCAAACTTTCAACGATTACAAGTTCATAAGCTGAAGAAAGTGGCGTCTAGTACGTATCTAATCGATACCCTTAAGCCACTGAGACGTGTATTAGTATTAAGTTATAATAAATCTTACCAGTCCGCCAATAAGGTCCATTTTCCCTCGAGGCTTGGCGCACAAATCCTGCTCGTACTCTAGGAACACTCGAAAGTGCGAGTCGTTTCTGAACACAGGGTGAGCGGCCAGACGTTGTAGAAATACTTCGTGCATCGCGACCGTCTTCTTGAAGGTTGCTAGGTATTCACTGAGGAAAAATCATTGTGTTAACTTAAAAAACATTGTATTGGCCGAGTCACCTTCGTCAGTGGTGCAAATCAGGACCACTGGTACCAGATAAAGTCGTACAGGGCATGTATGTAGGAGAAAGAAACTGCTGTTCAGGGGTGGCGAGATACAGAGCGGAAGACCTTGGATCGCCGAGGCCGCTCCGGGAGGCCATCGGCAACGTGTAGGTCTGCTAGGATTTCTCCTGGAGCTGACGCCAGCCCAATCGCGCAAAATAGGCGCACTTATGAGACGTCGAGTTCCGGAAAATTAGCCCGTTCCAAACTATACAGACAGTTTTCTCTTTACAGAATTTACAGAAGCGATTAAGTTAGTCATGTAAATTAGTCACTACTCACTATCAGACCACTACTTGGAATTTAGGCCATAATTTACACACGCTGGCCAATTTCAGGTTGATGGATGTCATATATCTTCAAATATTCTAAGATGTACTGATTTCGTGACAATGTTTTCCTTGACTAATATTGAGCAGTGGCCATGAAACAGAATGATATAATCTAGTAAACATAATTGTTCTCACTCTTCGAGTTCCTCCTTCATCTTGAGGAACTCCTCCCTGGTGAGAGCACCCTCCCCCTCGCCCAGTCGCTGAAGCTTCTCTCGGGACGCGTCGAAGTCTGGCCGGGGAGGGGCTGGGGGGATCTGAAACCAATCATACCACTGCTATACAGGCGTCCCGTAAATGATGGTCAAAGGTTAAGATGATAGTATATTGGATTTTTTCTAAAAAAACAATGCATTGGACCAGTTTCCCAAAACACTACATTTCTTTTCCTTTCTACAAGTCAGCAATTTTAATGCAGTTGTGGCGTCACATGTCTAACGCCATTTAAGAGACATAACGTGATAACAATCCTGAATCGCACAAGCAAGTTTCACCGACGATTAGCATATTATACGACTTCCCGACAAGAACAGTCGGAGGGAGTACCGCGGTCGCCGGGCATTACACCTCGCCCGGCTGGAAGATCTTGTCTTTACACTGGAGGGTCACTACCACCCGATCCTCCACTCACCCCCACACTGTAACTGCATATGTTATCATTTTCTAATTCTGATCAATGCAAATAAAAGTTTGATGGTTCACCATTGTACTCCTCTATGTTTTTTGTCACTAACAACCTGAGAACACTCTGATATGAGGTGGGAAGATGATTTCCGCTGACCAGAGTTGCAGCTGGTAGTGCAGTAAAAGAAGTTGCAGGAAGCCTATGTCAAAAGACACACATAACTGAAGGACATTCTATAAATCAAATATTAGTTCAAACTGAAAAAAGAAAAATACCAGTGAAAAAATAGGCTATTATTATTTTTAAGAGCAAGTTGACTATGACGGACAAACAACGGAATGATTCTACAGGGGTTCGGTAAAAACTTTTCCAAGGTATGGAACCCTCGAAAGACTTACATATACTAAACAGAACTTACAATATATCCAGCATACTCTTCATTCTCTTCATATCTATCGTGTAGCCACACAAACTCCTCATGTTGCCGGACCACTATAAACTCGGACTTCTGGAACTCTGGTAGTGTGGTCTTAGTGTGAACTGTGAACTTAACCTTTTCTTTCTCACTTAGAGCATCTGATATGTCCACCTAGTACAAAATAAAACACATAATATATTTTTAACAGCATTCGGGAGTAGAGTCACCTTCGTCCATGGGAGTGCACCTTTACCTGAATCCCCACATGTGGTCACCGGGTAGTGCAAATCAGGTGACAATAAACTGATAGTAGGACTTGGCCTGTTTAGTAAGCACCCACCCTATAAAGCCACACTGACAAGCCGCCTTGCAGTGTCCCAGTGCGATGTCTGGTGACACCATTTAAGAGAGTGGGTCAGAAATGTTGCTCGTTTATGGTTTGTAACCATATCGAAAAGTGATTGACAGTCCCTCTGCCTCTGCTGATAGTCACACTATCGGGAAGTACAGGCGTGACTCTATGTTAGATAAGGACCATCTCCATTACATCAGCTTTTAAAGAAACCATCCAAAATCTATTAATTTCAATGCTATGAGGCAACAATCTTGATACACGTCCAACTTAACACCCCTCTTGTTCGAAAATTATCTGGAAAAAGTGGGAAAATCCAATACCATCTACAGACAGATTTAGGTCAGAACAAGAGCCTTTGGCACCAGGAGCAACTGCTTCATTTGCCACTTGAATAGGTCAGCTTTGGTTCCTCTCATGGTTCTGTCCCAACACCAAGGAGAAATGTAATTATGTTAACCTTACCAGCAAGCTATTGTCAGCTAGACAGACATTCTCATTAGGTTTCTTCTTCTCCTGCTTGGAGTCAGTGGAGCCAGGAGATGAGACCGCTGGCGACGATAGAGGATCATGATTGGATTCTTCTACACAGTCCTGGATACGAAATAATTGATAAAAATATCTTTATTGTGCCAATAAATACAAATTACAGAGACAATCTTATTTGCAGCTTGAACTTTGGAATCATCCCCAATGGATATACTAACTCCCTAAATACAAATACAGATGGAGGTGCCCTAGGCACCACACTAGGGTACCCTGTGTCATGGGGCCAAGTATAGTCGTAATAAAGTAAACTAAGAGCTTAGGTCAGATTTTAATCCACATAAGCTGCACATAGAGACTTTAGTATGCTTTAAAAGTGTTTTACAGCATTTTAACATACTTTTGACAATTTGGCACTTGTTCTACTGATTGTGCAAAACATTACCGTTTATGAACACAGCAGAAAACTAAGTAGGTAAAGGTAAATTATTGCAATAGTTTTTGTTATAGAAAGTAGATTTCTTCGACAGTTTTATTACTTTACAGTTACCACTTATAGTGACTCACTTAAAGGTATAGATAAAACTATATGTAACATGGATAGTTGATAATTACACACATACAATCATACCATTTCTCAAAGGGGTAGGCAGATACTGTAGTTGGTTAACATATTTACATTATTAACATTAATAAGAACCACTGAGTTACAGTAGAACATAGTGGATGGAGGCTGGTCTCTGCCTACCTCGCTGTGGGAAACAGGTGTGATTTGATTGTTTAAATAAGTATGCGAAACTAACAACAAAAGTTTTTGTTGACCTATCAGCACAAAACTGTGAAACAGTGTGCACATATCACTATCCAACACATAAAGAACAAAAGAAACAAACAGCTTTAATCAGTTTATTAACGTCGAACATAATAAACAGAAAAAACATCTTCAATTTACAAGTGATAAGATCCACGTCATTTACAGTAATTGGGTTAACAAAGTCTAAATTAAGGAAAACTCCAAATTAATTGCTTGCAAGGTCGTAACAAAGCATAATATCATTAGATTAGTGTAAATAATGTAAGAAAAAAGTAGAATTTTTAAATTAATACACGGAGACGCCCCCCGGTCCCGGTTTTTGTCGTCAAATTTGTCTTATTGATAAATATTAATTAGAATAAGAACTTACCATCATTTTCTTCGTCAAGTTAACACGAAACTAAAGATTTATGTAGGATATTATAGAAAAAAACCAATAAAATGCCAATTTTCAGCAAGAAATAACGCTAGATTTCAAGAGATGTCTGTCATTGATGATTAATTAATATCATAACTACGGTCCAAAATTCAAAATTGAACTATGTTAAATGTCCTCTTACTTAGTTCTTAGCATACTGTGTCCGCTTATCATATCCGAGGATGTATTGCAACAACAGCATGTCCATGAATAGTATATGTCGGATCTATAATAAGTACACAGACACAACATAATGCGAGAGTGATGTGAGCCGACAGGCATATCTAATACATGAACATATGTGTACTTACTTGAAAAGTATTATTTAATTATGTACTTTCAGACCATTTTATTTAGAAATATATTTTTATTTATGAATTAGTAGGTATGTTTAAAGTTGTCGTCTGTGTCTGTGACTTGGACGCCTCTTTGTTGTTAAGCTATGATGAGTTCAAATGCTAGTGTCGTCGTCGAGACCCTAATTTCTCAGCACTATTTCGGAGTCAAGAAATTGCATGCTAATGTCTTACCCCCGTGCTTTGGAGAGCACGTAAAGCCGTCGGTCCTGGTCCTGAAAGTGTCGATCAATCCAACCCACCAGACTATGAGAAGGAATTTATAATACCTCCTGAATGGCTATAGCTAGTCAGCTATAACTGGCCGCCGCGCCGTAGACAGAGAAATGGCTGGGAAGGGTATTATTGTTTAATTATATGGACCAACTAAACATACATTATAAAATATTCTTGCATATGCTGCAAGCTGTACCTACTAACCCCTAAATGTAGGTTATTTTACAATGTAAAGATTAAGCAATAACGAAACTTCCATGTAACAATATTAATTTTTTTATCAAGCACTACTTTCGCTATTCGGTTCAGTGTCACTGGTCATTCGTATCTCACTACACTCGCTTGCTCTCTCTAGTTCAAAACAAACGCAGTTGGACGTGATAGATATGGGATATGTTATGTAGATAAAACGAGAATGAGTGATATATCACTAGAGAGATACATTTTAAAATATATATTTGTGCCCGGAGTTACTATTAAAAAACGAACGTATGTCAATTTTCAGAAGGTGTCAGTGATCATTAAATGATCATCTTAATCTTACATACTAATATTGTGCAGTAAGTCATGTTTGTTTGTTCTCATTCATAATCCCTCTATTGATTGAATGAATGTTACTATTAGATACGAAATATTAATGGCAATTTTCGTACCAAACTAAAAATTGACATCTGTCTGAGCCGTCATTAGAACGTCAATTAATAAAGCTACGTTTAGGGATGTGCAAATAAATTGTTTATCGATATCGACTCCGAATGTCAAAAAGGGTTGATTGTATACTGACCTACCTAACTTATAACTAATGCGTAAAAAAAATTCTTCACATCGCTTTCTTTCGGAAAAGAAAAACGTGTTTTTGAAGGAATTTCTGATACATTAGATAAAAATAAAAATAATTGAATCAAGTACCTAGTTAAAGTTTTTACTTACATATATACTGTTCCTGCCTAAAATATATTGACCATTAGATTTATCAAAAATTTCTTCAACTAGCTGCAAAATGAACTAATTTGTGAGATAGATATTAATAACATGTAGGTAATATACATATTGTATTCGGTCAATATCTTCGATATAAGGATGTGTTTAAGCGACGCATGAAGAATAGTGTCAAGTAAATCCGACTCAATCGGAGAAAATGGCAGCGCAACGGCTAGAATAGAGAACCTTAAGACTTAAGTTCATGAGTTTGAAAAGAATCGGCTCATCGAACTTGACTTTAAAAGAGACGAGCTGAAAACCTGACCACCAGTGGCTTTAGATTATAATTATATAGGTGGTGTGCTCACGTTTCTCTCGTGCGGGCGGGTCTTCAATAAAAAAATCTGTTACATTAGTTATACAAGAGCACACCGTCAAAATAGGAGTTAAATCGGTCGCTTTCACCGAAATTGGTTGGATTAGCATCATCATACATATTTTGCTAATGGTGACAGGAATTTATTTAATTACTTCTAGTCGATGATAAATGGTAATCGATAATAAAATTTTATATCCCTAACAAAACATAAGTTTTTGACATACAAACAAATACCAATAATGTTACCAGCAATAAACGTAGAATAGTAAAGATGGTAGCTTTTCGTCACACTTTTAAAACAATTGATTATTTATTCCGCATAATTAGACCTTTTTTCAAAGAAATTTCATTTGAAAATTATGAAATGTTTATGAAAATAAATAATAAATGAGATTATAAAGGCAAACATAAGTTTTCTGCTTACAGTTTTATTCGATGGGCTTCATGTTCACAGTAGTTTTTCTGAATGTCACACCACCTGGATGGTAGCATTGGTAGCTTCACAAAAATCAATCGAACGAAGATGAACAAATGGCAGTGTTTAAAAATATGTGGTTTTTAATTAAATTTTAACTAAGTGACTGTGTTTTATTTCAAAATGGGAACGCAGAAGCCCGGCGAATGGGCTACTTCGCTCATAGCTCGCTTTGAGGAGCAGGTAAACGTCTATTTCCGTATTTATTTATTTTTATAAGACCCACCCATAAAAGGAAGTAGTCTGTAAAATAAACATTAATAATTTTATTTATAGCGTTCTTAATGTAGGATTTTGAAGCTTGTAGGTTGAATATAATAATGTATTGTGTATTTAGTTAATTTTATCGCCTTATTCGTCGTTTAAATCAATATATTAGGTACGTACTTACCTGCAAGTATTGATCGCCGCCGGCGCGGCGAAGCGCCGGGCGGGATGAGATTTTTTTATGGCTATAAGGCTGTTAGAGTATCATCCTATAAAGCCAGGAATAAAGAAAGAATTACTAGAAGCAGCTACCCTTCATAAAAATAAACTATTTACTTCCTTTGTTTAAGAAAGCAAGCAGTTTTGAAACAATATGTTGTCACTGGTGTAAAAAAAAGACCCATGTTTTTAAATATTTACTGTTACAATTCTTAAGTTTAACTCTGCACTCCTAGTACAAGTTCTATCCTACT
The DNA here is from genome assembly GCA_936450015.1 of Meganola albula. Lineage (NCBI taxonomy): Eukaryota > Metazoa > Arthropoda > Insecta > Lepidoptera > Nolidae > Meganola > Meganola albula. The sequence continues at coordinate 4,611,372 of OW388171.1, forward strand.
AATATTATAAATGCGAAAGTAAGTGTGTGTGTGTAAGGTTTGTTACCACGTATCTCCATAACCGCTCAACCAATGTTTATGAAGTTTGAAACGTAGGTAGTATATACCCTAGAATAGGACATAGGCTAATAATATTTCCAAAAATCATCCCCTAATAGGGTTAAATAGAGGGGTGAAGTTTGTATACAACTTTTTACTCCTTGGTCCTATTAATTTAAAATTCGGTACACATAAACCTTAAGACAAATAATGAGATACGGGTTTTTTATTTTTCCATAATTACCCCCACGGGGTGTGAAAAATGAGTTTTAATGGTAAAAATTAAAGTTTCTCTGGATCTGCATAGTCTCAAGTCCGATTCACTCCAAATTCGGCACACATAAACCCTAAAAGAAATCATGAAACACGTGTTTTTTATTTTTCCAAAACTACCCCCAGGAAGAGTGTAAAATGAGTTTTTTTGGAAATACTAAATATTGCAGAACTGTTTAGTCCTTGGTCCGATTCACTTCAAATTGGGTATACATAAAGCTTAAAACAAATAATGAGACACGTGTTTTTTATTTTTCCATTTTTTTTATTTTTACCCTAATACTACGCGGGAGAAGCCTGCGAAATTATTCTGAGTGCGATTTTCTTCGAAGTTGATATCAATACTCTTTCATGCTTTTGATTTAAATTACTCTTTATTTTGACACAATGACATGTTTGAATGCGATGATTAGAATTCGAAATTTAAATTTTATTTCTTCTTATAGGTATGGTCTAAGAGCCGTAGTATTTTTTAAGAAACACCTATTGATTTATGGATATACCTATGGGGGCTTGCCGATTTCAAAATGTTGCTTACACTACTACACTACTGAACTAATTTTGTATGGAGATAGTTAGAGACCCGCTAAAGTATAGTTTTATCCAACTGCGAAAAAAGGGATTAATGGTCTAGCACGATAACCGACATCCGCGGGCGAAGCCGCGGGCGGAAAACTAGTACTATATAAAGTTACGAATGTCCTGGACTTGTTAAAATGCATTATTTAATTTTTTTAATTATTATTATTATTACTATACTCATAAGTTATTTTATTCCCAGTTGCCTTACAAGACCGGGGCGCAGAACCTGCATTCCCGCATCAATGAGGAGCAGTGCAAAGCTTGCTTGGTGCAGATCAGTCGTCACCGTTTCTCTCTCGTCATCGCAGGCCTCACTAAAATACTGCAGAGAGTTAATGAACTGGTAGGAATACTTGATAACAATATATATTTATTTTAATTCTTTTAAGAAGGTTATAGTATAGCTGATAAGACTGGAGAATCGGGTGGTATTGACCCTCCAGTGTAAAGGGAAGATCTTCTGCCCGGGCAAGGGGCAATTTGGGGGGCCCAGCGACCGCTGTCCCCCCCAAATGTTCTTGTCGGGAAGTTGTATACATGGTGAACTGAAAAAGCTAAATCATGCCTTAAATTTTACGTTATTTGAGCCATATGCAACAGTTCTGTGATATTACAATTTTAATAAACCAATTAGAATAAAGAGGATAATACCTACAAAATAAAAATATTATTTTTCAATTTATTATTTTATTTAACTTTTGAAGAGACCGCCAATTCTCATTCATTTGTCACATTTTTAAGGGCAAAGCGAGTTGAGAAAACACCAACGAATTATTTGGAAAATCTTGCACATCAAAAATTTGATTAAAATATAATGCAAATTAATATCTGACTTCACATAGTCATTAGTAATAACCTAAAGAATGTTTGGTTTCAAGTATAGTATAGCCTTTACGGTTGAGGTTGTATATGCGGACTACTTCGGTGAAACTTTGCTTGTGCGATTTAGGATTGCAATGACGTAATGGCTCTTGAGTAGCGTTAGGTATGTGGTGCCACAGAGTCGAATCATCTTCCTGTCCCTTTATATTGTATCTATGTGTGTAAAAAAACTGCAGCCAAGAGACATACACCTTGTACATATTTTAAATATAAGCAACTTGAATCCTAAGGACTTAAATCATTAAATATGATAATATTTTCACACATACACACAACGCCATCTAGTCCAAAATTCATAAAAACATCGTGAATAAACTTAGATGTTTATGAACTAATCATTCGAGGACATGTGATATAAACCAGCCGCACTTGGTCAGCATGTGTGAATTAAAGCCTAAACTCTCACAACTCATAAGATAGTTGAGAGAAGACCCGTGCCCAGCAGTAGGACACTAAAATGGTTGACGACAATGATCAAAAGAAGAGAGAAAAAAAGCGCGCTTCGCGAATATAATTAGGAGTGTGTGCGTGAAATTGCCAACGGCTTCCCGGCGGAGGTGTTTTCTGTATCTCGCCTCACCTGGACAGCAGATGACGTTTGTAGATGTTTCTTCCTCCCCGATAGTAATCTGTTAACATATTTCCACAGTACCAGCCCACAATATCGAGCAGTATGAATCGTCCGCAGACAGAACTAGAGAAGGGCTACCACGACAGTCTGGTTATAGTCCTGGATACTCTGGAGATATGCCTCAGCTCTCAACCCAAAGACACTGCGAAGTATGACGAGGCTATGAATGTCAAAATCTTGTTGAGAGAGGTCTGCCAGTTTATTGGTAAGTAATATTAAAATAATAATTCAATAATGAGGTCAATTAATGACCTCGGTAGTCGAGCGGTGTAAGCCGTCCGATTGGGCTATACTGTGCCCGGAAGGTCGCGGGTTCGATTCCCGCCCCTGATAATATTTGTGTAACAACAAAGATTTGTTTCGGTGTCTGGTTGGTTGAGGGACTACCCTCCGTGCCTCCGAGAGCACGTTAAGCCGTCGGTCCCGGTTGTTATTTAACACATCTATGACAATCGTTACATGTAGTCAGAAGCCAATATAATCTGACACCTGGTCTAACCATCTCGGCTACTAGTTCCCTATGGGTTTCGAGGTCTGATGGCAGTCACTCGTATAATTCTAGTAGCTAGCCGCATTAGGTTAGACTGGGAGCCGACCCCAATAGAAATGGGAAAAAGGCAAGGGTAATGAGGAATATTAAAATAATAATTAGCACTGAAACAAACTTCATAATGGAAAGAAACACATTACCACCAATTTGCGTCGCGCAGTCGGGTAAAAAGCGCTTTACGTCCACTTTTATTAAGCGAACTGCCAAGTTGTGGAATAGCTGATTTCTTTTAATTTTTTTAAATTCTAAGATAGGCGGTTGCCCACAACTTGCCTGTTAAGTAATGACGTAGTATACGATGGAACGCGACAGCCCAGTATACCGATTCACTCGTGATTACGAATGGTTTTCGGTGAGAAGGTGGCAGTGAAATGAGCGTCCATATGGTTAGAAACCTTAAAGGGAGCAACAGTTCGGACCCACCCTCTCTGCATGGTGTCACCGGAACACGGCAAGGCCGCTTGGCGGTGCGGCTTTGTCCGGTGGGAGGTCACTAACCACGGCTGAAGCCTACCATCAGTTTTTGTCATCTGGTTTGCACCACCCGGGGACCACGAGTGGCGATTCAATTAAAAGTGACTCAGCCTCCAAAAATCTGATGATATGTGCGCTATTGTTGTTGATGGTAGTGTGAGTATTGCTAATAAAACACGGTCTGGTGACACGTCCGTATAATGAGATGTTTCAGACAATACTAATTAATAACATATTGAAAATACATGATGTAGGCACAGTACATCCCCCTTATAAAAAAAATAAACTGGTAAAAATATATTTGTATAAAAAAATGTAAAGTAAATATGCATAAGTAAATTTGTATATAAAAAAAATGTATAACGTCAAAAATATCAAAAATATGGTACAATTTTCATATTATTTAAATCTTAAAATGAAAAAATAAATCAATAGATACATTACTTAATACAACGAATGGTCAAAAAAAATTGCCTGTAACATTATATGTCTACAAAATTTTTGCTAGCCTAATTTATACGAAAACTTCTCTTTATCACCTTATTATCATCTTATCACTTATCTCTATACTATCACTCGCTGAGGCGGGCGGCTGTCAGAGCCTTGCCTAACTCTGTTTTCGAGCATAGTAAGTTCGAATATGATATGCCTTTACAAAGCAAAACGAACCACAGGTTTTATGGTACGCCCAAATCTTGATGTTTTAAGTTCTTGAGTTACCGATGCACTCGCCGTATTTGCTGTGCTTGCACATTCATTGTTGTTAATTGTAAAGGCTGGCTTCAACCTGTCGATACTAACAACTTTGTCGGTTTCACCTTGCATTATTTTAAAATATTTGTCAGTCTTGCTTAAAACTTTAAATGGGCCTACGTATGGCTGCGTTAAAGGTCTTACAACTTTGTCAACGCGAACAAAAACATGCGTGCAGTCTTTGAGATCTGGATGGACAAATATTTTATCTTGGTGTAATTCTTTCTTGGGCACTGATACTAAGTTGTTTATGTTCTGACGTAATTTTTGTAAAAATAAGCTGTCAGAGGTTTCCTGCTTTCTGGGCTCAAAGAAATCTCCTGGCAACCTAATTGCTTCACCATAAACCATTTCGGCTGCACTGATGAGTGTATCATTTCTGACGGACGCTCGCAGTCCGAGCAGAACTGATGGTAGTTCTGATACCCAATGTTCGGTTCTACCGCGGCATCTAAGTGCAATTTTAAGCGCTTTATTCCAATTTTCGATCCTGCCGTTAGCCTTAGGATTATAAGCGCACGTATTAATTTTTCTAATGCCCATTCTTTTGGCAAGCTGTGAAAATAAATTTGACATAAAGTTTGCTCCTTGATCTGTAGTTAAATTTAAAGGACATCCAAATCTAGCAATCCAACCTGAGTAAATGATATCTGCTATAGTCTCGGCAGTCATATCTTTTACTGGATATGCTTCGGGCCATCCGGTTTCTCTATCAATCATAGTTACTATGTACCGGTAACCATCACAGTATGAGAGCGGCCCTACTATGTCCATATGCACATGTTCAAATCGGTTGCTATGCACAAAACATCCAAGCGGTGAGACGGTATGTCGATGTACCTTAGATTTCTGACAATCGAGACATGCCTTTGTCCACTGCGCAATGTCTTTTCCCATACCTCTCCAAAAGTACCTATCTTGCATCATCTTTGTTGTTGCACGTGTCCCCGAGTCACAAATTCCATGTACCGCGTTGTAAGCTGACATACGAAATTCCACCGGCAAATATGGGCGGGCTTTATTACCCGACATCTCGCAATAAATAGGTAGTTCATATCCAGGCAACAATATCTTTTTGAATCGTAGATTTTTACAGTTTTCTATCATATGTTTCAGTTCCTCGTCTTTACTCTGCTCCATAGCAATTTTAGCATAGTCAATAGGAGATGGTAGATTTATTGATTCTATACGCGATAAGCAATCTGCAACAATATTTTCTACGCCAGAAATATGTTTTATCTCGGTGCAGAATTGCATAATGAAATATAAATGTCGTATTCTTCTAGGTGTATCATTTTTACTGACGGTGTTTTTATGTAGTGAATAAACAATCGGCTTATGGTCGGTATAAACTGTAAGCTGTCTCCCCTCAATAAAAGGTCGAAAATGTTTGATAGCTAAATAAATCGCTAGCAATTCTCTGTCGTATGCTGAATAGTTCTGTTGAGCATCGCTTAATTTACTAGAAAAGAATCCCAGTGGCTGCCACGTATTATTCACTTTTTGCTGCAACACTGCTCCTGCGCAAGAGTTCGAACAGTCGGTCATCAAGGCTATTGGGGCATCAGGGGAAGGAAATGACAATGTAACTGCGCTTTTTAGGCTTTGTTTACATTGCTCAAATGCTTCAATACTATCTTCGGTCCACGGTATTACGGATTTATCTCTTTTCTTAGCATTATGTAGGAATAGATTTAATTTAGCTTGGTACTCGGCGGCTTTTGGAAGATGTCGCCTATAGAAATTTATCATACCAAGAAAACGTCGAAGCTCGTCAACGGTTTTAGGCCTTGGGAATTCAGATATGACCTTCACTTGTTCTTCTAACGGCTTCAAACCTTCTTTTGATACTCTAAAACCCAAAAAGTTTAATTCAGATTTGCCAAATTCACATTTAGATAGATTTATTGTGATGCCATATGTGTCTAATCGCTTTAAAACTTCTCGAATGTGTTGTTTATGAAGTATAGGACAGGAGGACGCTATTATGACGTCATCAATGTAAATGAATACAAAATTAAGGTTCTTTAATACTTCATCTTGCATGAATCTTTGAAAGGTTTGTGCTGCCGTACGAAAACCAAAACCTAGACGTAAGAACTCTACTAGTCCAAAAGGTGTTGTAATAGCCGTTTTCGGTATATCGTCTCCATGTACTCTTATATTATGGTATGCTCGTTGGATATCAATTCGAGTGAATATTGTTTTACCATGTAATAAATAAGTGCAGTCCTGTATGCGTGGTATTGGATAGCGGTCAGGCTTAGTGATTGCGTTTAAAGCTCGATAGTCGCCGCATAGCCTTAACTCGCCGTTCTTTTTTGTTACCACGTGCAGAGGACTAGCCCAGTTACTTTTAGATGGTCTGCATATAGAGTCATGTGGGGTAAGTGTACGCAGCGAGTAAGTGTACGCACGCGAAGTATCTCGAAAACCGTTTATTACTACGAACTGACCACCCCCCTCCTCAGTGCCGCATACAACGCCATCCGTAGTGCAAGCGTGTCACTACCCGCCGGCGCGCCATTTTGTTTTCGAAGGTAAGTATAGTTTTTTGTTTAAATTATTACGATTTTTGTTGCCAATTAGACATTCATTTTTTCTTTGCATTTACATGCTATGAAATTATGATATATATCATTGAACACTATATATTATATAATTTTAACCGTGTTTAATGTTTTAATGGTGACAATTACGTAGTCTTGGTTAGTTTTGATTGAATCTCATATGTTTGGTTTGGGGTAAGTGTACGCATATGAATGTCGAGTAAGTATGCGCATGCGCACACTTACCCCGCATCGCTTTGGCTTTGTGTTTGTGCTGCAATTTTTTGTTTCAGAGTGATATTATACATTAAAAATGCCTCGAAATTATACAAGGAAGATGCCGGAGAATAGTGTTGTCACAGAAGAACAGCTAGAAGCTGCCAAAAAATTAATTTCGGAGGGTGCTAGCAAACGAAGAGCAGCATCTCAAGTTGGATTGAAGGAGAGTACACTACGTAAACGGTTGAAGGTTGGATCGACAGCGACAAGTATGGGACGATTTACCAATACATTTTCGAAAGTTGTCAATCATTGCAACTGAAAGTCCCTATAAATTAGAATTGGAAGAAAGAAAAAAAAAAGAGGAAGAGGAATTAGCTAAGAAAAAGATACGACTAGACCTGAAAGAAAGACTGAAATCTAAAATGATTTGTAAAAAATCTACGAAGACTATTAAGAAAAAGACTGTTAAAGTAAAAAAAAAATAAAGAAAATGATGAACTAGAATACCTTTGCCCTCTGTGTGGAGAAAAATACATATATCCACTAGATGAAGACTGGATCCAATGCAGCGTCTGTTAGAGCTGGTGGCATGAACAATGCAGTAACTTTGACAAAGGAATATTTACTTGTGATAATTGTGTTTAATAGTAGCTATTTTTTTGCTCTATAATTTACTAGGATATACAATATTGATCTCACTGATTTATAATAGGTTAAAGATGTTGATTTGCTAGTTTACTGTATGAGTCTGACGCTAATTTCTGTACTTTATAATGTTGCGTACACTTACCCGCATATATTCGCACAGTTACCCCTATAGGTGGGTAAGTGTGCGCATTTGGACTATTTTGATTTTGTTGATTTTCAAAGAATTTGTGCCATTGATAAATATTTCTTTCGTGTTTAAGTTGTTCATCATTATATATTTTATCTAATAAAACTTGTTTCGTTTCATTCAACTTCTTATTTTTTATTATGTGACAGTTCAAACCTTAAGTGCGCACACTTGCCCCACATGACTCTACCCATTTCTTGCATGCGCTGTAACTCTGCCTTGACTCTGAAGTACTTATCAGGTGGTAAAGGTCTTGGACGCGCAAAAACAGCTGGTCCGTGTGTTTCTATGTGATGCACTATCGTATGACACGGCATTTCCTTGAAACACACAGGTTTCGTCACGTTAGGGAATTCGTTTAAAATGTCACTATATTCATTTTTAAAGTCAATTGTTCTCACTGTCGGTTCATTTTGCACTGCCACAGACGCTAAACTTTTTAGATTAGTCACCGAATCAATTAGTCTTTTATTATTAACGTCCACCAATAGTTTGTAATGGGCTAAGAAATCAGCACCGAGTATAGGTTGCTTGACTTCTGCCTGTACAAATGACCAACGAAAAGGTCGACGTAACTTAAAGTCTAAATCTAATGTCTTACTACCAAAAGTCTTAATTTCACTACCGTTTGCAGCATATAATTTATAGTCTTCGCACTTTACACTAGGTATTCTATTTTTATTCCACGGAATCACAGAAATGTTTGCACCTGTGTCCACTAAAAATTGGAGTCCAGTTTTATCATCCGTAACGCATAGTCGGGGAACAGGAGCTATGGTGCAAATCTCCACCTGCGATTGCACCTGACTTAGTTTTCCTGTTTCCCTGCATTTTTCCAAGCGCACGGTTCTAAACATTTCCTCGCTCTATGGTGATACTTATAGTGATAAAAACATAGCCAGTCCGGGCTATCAGGTGACCGTCGTGTCATATTACGACCGCGCGATTTAGATCGCGATCGAGAACGAAAACGATTAGCTCTGCTATTAAATCTTCTTTCGTTTTCCAAATTTCTAATTTTTAAACTTAATTTGGCTATCTCCGCCAAAATTAATGCACTGTCACTGTTTGCACTATGGGCAAGTTGCATCTCAGCTACTTGTAAGGGTTTTGCGGTTTCTACTACCTTGTCCGCAATTGCCGCTAGATGCTCCAAGTCTTCCACTTCACAAACTGCTAACACACTACGAACGGAAGAGGGTAAATGTCCTTGCCACATGATCCTAAGTGTTTTATCTGGAATCTTTTCCCGAGCCAATTCTCTCATTCGCCTGAGAAGTTGAGAGGGTTTTTGATCGCCTAACTCAATTTCACTCAATAATTTTTGAAATTGGCGATTTTCTGACTCTTCGTAGACCTTCAGCAATCGCTCCTTCAAAGCATCAAACTTTTTAATCTCTGGAGGCTTTAGGAGAATGTCGCTAACCTGCTGAACCACGTCTTTGCCCAGTTTAGTAACCACCATGTTGTACCTCGCTTCATCACTCATTTTCTGTGGTCCTAGAACTGCTTCACATTGTACGAACCACAATCTCGGCTGATCGACCCAAAACTCAGGTATCCTTGAAGAAACAGTAACGACTGCTACTTCACCAGACCCACTTGTGCTCGGCATCCCAAAACTGTCTTGCTGTGGCGCAGTCATATTAATTTCTTGTTTGTAACGTTGTCACAAAGGCTGAACGTTGTAGTCGCGTGTAAAGTCGGGTCACCACTGTGCGCTATTGGTTATTGGTGGTAGTGTGAGTATTGCTAATAAAACACGGTCTGGTGACACGTCCGTATAATGAGATGTTTCAGACAATACTAATTAATAACATATTGAAAATACATGATGTAGGCACAGATATCTCTTTCCCGATAGTCTAAGATGAAACGCGCTTACCCAGTGTATCGATTCAGTATCTTGTTTTTTTTTACAGATGTGAGAAACGAAAATACAGTCAACAACACATTGTTGCGACAGTTATCGAGCAAAGTGCTGTTCGCTTTGAGTCTTAATTTTTTTAATGCTGTATTCAATAGAATTAGCGCTAAATTACAGGTAAGTTACAATGTATAAGGCAATGCTCTTCCACGCCTATGTTACACGAAGATGTTGGCAGAGGTTAATATCACTTCTGCCTACACCGGGTATGTTAAGACGCCGTACTTAATAGACGGCGTATATTTCTATACTATATTTCAATTTGTTGCAACTTATGTGATTTCCATAGTACAAGCTCTGCTAAGTTTGGGATCGGATGACCGTGTGTGTTCATGTCCTATTATATTTTTATTATTATTATAAGCTCCCTACAACATCAAGGAACACACAAATGTTTGACTTGTGTGGGAATCGAACCCACGACCTGCGGCGTGAAATACAAGTGTCTTACCGACCACGCCACCGGCCCGTCATATGTTATTCAGGCATTTGGCCCCCTGATGTTGATGAGAGCCTATAGTCAGATATGTTTGTCATTTTCCATTTTGCTGTACTCTCTGGTGTTGTTGTGGAATTAAAAGTTATTTAAAATTTCAGGAACTATCATCAAGCTCAGACGAGAACCCCGATTTTACAGATATAGAATTAATACAACATATAAATGTTGATATACTTAGACTAATAAGATTACTTACAGGTAAGCAATTTTTTCACTACTAATTTGATGGCTAGAATTTTCTACCAGGATTAAACGAACAACTGCCATCAAATCTGACAGACAAAACAAACAAAAATTCGTACACATTTTGCTTATTTTGTTTGCAGAATCAATCCAAAAGTTCAGGTTGTTAAGAAAATCAGTGCATGTGGTGTTAGTAGCCTCGCTAGAGAAAGCTATATGGAATTGGATCGAAACTTACCCCCACGTGAGTATTTCATGGGTTTTAACCGATTAAAAAAAGGTGTGGGATGGCGACTTGTGTCGAATGGAGCCAGAGAGATGGGCCCGAATAGCCATGCACTGGGTGCCGCAAGACGGTAGGCGTCGCCGAGGCAGGCCGAGAATAAGATGGCGGGATGATCTGGATGCGTTCGATATTAAATGGCCAGAGGTCGCGGGAGAACGGACAAGATGGGAGAATTTGGGAGAGGCCTTTGCTCAGCAGTGGTGTCCCACTGCTGAGCAATGGCCTCCCCCATAGGCAAAAAAAAGTAGGTTGCCAGTTTGGATTAGAGATGGCAAAAAACTAGTACTTATAAAAAATCTTGGTATAATTGATTTGGTGTATTTATATGAATGATTAAGAATGGTCCGCGATGCTATTGAAATTAAAAAACATCCTAATTTTAACAGAGAAAATTTTTGGAATATACTACCTACTTGTGACCCAATACTTGACCAAAAACCTAAGCTCATGGAGTTTGCTAGAACTAGTCTTTAAATATAAAAATGAATTATCAGAATTTCGGAACGCTAAAACTCGAGATCAACCGAACCGGTTTGGTTGATTTTGGTCTTAAAGTACTCCGAGAAGCCCAAAGTTGGCCTGAGCAGCTAGTATAAAATGTGCCGTAGAGCGTAACCTATATAGGTATCAAGCTAAACTGATGTTTAGATGTTTTTGTGCTGTCAAACTCACAAGGCGTCATAGCTAGTTGCTTCACTGTGAATGTCATTGGTACGTCTTGGGAGACAATTTCTATGATGTCTATTGGGTGTGTGCAAACCAAATTAGATCCCACAAAAAGGTATCCGTTTCCATCCAAACATTTTGAGAATATTCGTGATTAGGGTGGTGCTTGAATCATTAACAATTATATTGATTTGCTGTCTGTGGTGTTATTTTGTGATCCGTCGAGATACATGAAGGGTGTGTATCTGATGATCACAACCCTATGAACGACAGTTATAGTAGTGTTAAATAAATTATCAGAACGAGACAGCAATACTGCTCTCTCTCTCTTATGAAAACGGCAAGATCATTTTGTTTAAGCGCAAAGACGTGCATTACCGCGTTGCATGCTCGCTGAGTCGTTCTTTTCATCGACAACGTGCATGCGCCTGCGCCGAGTACTCTCAACACTAGTGTTTAAATGATTTATGACACATGTTGAAACGAGAAAATAATTCTACTATAATCCACTTCACGTTTGACCTTTTTTTGCAGGAATTTGCGGAAGTCCACAGCACACCCAATGATGACCTAAGTAAATGTTGTGATACCTTGTTCGATATATTACAAGACAGTTTCTCTGATAACAAGAAATCTAAGTTCACTATGTGGCCGCTACAGATTATGCTGTTACTTTTGAACCCTGTGAGTATTGAAATAAGGTTCTATATTCTTTTCCCAAAAAACTTTTTTACCGTTGTGCAATTTTTTGTCAATGACTAATGTATGACTAATAGAGCACATTTCACATCCAACATGTTTCTTATTATTAATCAGTAATAATTCCTTTTTCATTGCTATAATCATTCACAGTCCTTATTATAGTCATGTACATCTGTAATTCTAGATACTAAGTTTTCCCGCTTCAATGTACGTGATTCCCACCCGAGCCAAACATTAGTGATGAACATTTGTGTTTGTGTCGAGTCTGGGTATATATTTACAAAAGAAAAGTATTGTATGTATAGTATATACCAGTTATCTGGTTTCCATAACACAAGTTCTGCTTAGCTTGAGACCAGATGACCGTGTGTGCGTGATAGAGATAGCTACTGCCCAACCGACTGACGGCACCTTGTGACGTATGCGCTCAAGACAAATCTTACTTATAACTACATATACTACACAGTCGGTAAAGTAAATTTTATGGAAGGCAATTGATCAATTAGGACCGTTAAATATTTTGATTTGAGTTTTCATTGTTCCAGAAAGTTCTAGTGGAAATAGTGAACGCGGACAGTGGTGCCCCCTGTAGTCCGCGACATACTAAGAAGAAACATTTCGTCGATTCAGTGAAACGTGGGCTAAGTATGTATTTTTATATGTTTCTGATTAAAAAAAAAGAAGCTGATGTGTGTACCTGAGTATTTATTCTCACTAGCTGGATAAATTGTTTTTAACCTCCGACAAAAAAGAAGGGTGTGGTTGCCTGCCTAAAGCCTATCGTTGTGTTGAAATGAAACTCCCAATACAAGTGGAATAATGATCTGTTTATTTTCTTTAACTTATATGCAAAATTAGAATTTACAATTTCTAAATGTATTGTACCTATGACAAGTTGACAACAAAATATAAACCAATGATAATTAAGTAAAGAGTGAAAGGGACACACCTATGCGTAAAAGAGAGATGCCGCAAACTACAAAAATGCTTTGCATCACCGGCGCAGCCGCAATCCGGGGTGCGGCTGTTGCACCTTGCGGTAATGTTGACGTATGTGGGTAGGTAACCACAAGGGAAACAACAGTTTTAAGTTCGTTGATTTTAAATAATAATTACACAGTATTCATGTGTATACCAGTGCTGAAGAGTACATACAAGCCGATTCCCACCGGTTTCCCTTTAGGAATTAGTTAATATCACGTACTTAATTATATGTATATTATGTAACGCCTAAAAGTTTTAAATAGCAACAAAAATAAGTATAGCATCACGTGTAAGAACAATCGGTGACTTCCCTTTTTCGAATGAATGAATGAAAATATGCTTTATTTTTTTTTGAGGCGCGAGTCTACATAAAAATAGTCCAATTTCTTTTCCTACTGTTCAGTGAATGACTGGCAACTACTGAGAAACACTGCCATAAAACTCAGTGTGGGCACGCCTGGGATTCGATCCCGCGACTTTATATTTTAAAGGCGAGGCTCGTACCGCTGCGCCACCACTATTAACTCTTTATTTTTATGACAGTATTTTTTGTTGTTGTTATAAGGTTCCCATAACAGCTCTAAACAGATGACAGAAGCTGCTATAGTGACATGTGTCAAATTATGCAAAGCGTCGACCTACCTCAATATATCGGACTCTGGAAACGTCACTTTCCAACTTGTCAAGTCCGTTATTAACGATCTCAAGGTAAGTTTGTCAATAACCAGCTTTATTAGGTCGTATGTTTAATCATTCAAAATGGCGGAATACACAAGATGGCCGCCTAGTTTATTTTGAATACACTTGCTGAGAATAACGCGACTTTTTAACGCATTGAAATAAAAGCTTTTTTTTTTAAGTTTTTGACTTTAAATTTATAACTAAGCTATATAACATAGTGTCAAGCCTGTATTATCCAAAGGTGTAGGCAGAGGTGAATAACACCTACCCACAGGCCACGTTTAGGTCCCATACGTTATAGGGGACGAGCCTATTGCCGTTTATCGGACAGACTTCGCGGTTTGACTAAGATTCCGTAAGTATATTAGAAATGTCTTTGCTCGACCCGGGAATCGAACTCATGACCTGCGGCGTGAAAAGAAAGTGATTTACCGACCACGCCACTGGTCCGTCAAATAATAATCCTACTAATATTATAAACGCGAAAGTTTGTAAGAATGAATGGGTGTTTGTTACTCTTTCACGCAATAACTACTGGACGGAATAGGATGAAACTTAGCACAGAGATAGAATATGGTCTGGATTAACACATAGGCTACTTTTTATCTCAACAAGTACCACGCGGGCGAAGCCGTGGGCGGAAGCTAGTAATATAGTTAGTTTTAAAATGGTCATGTATCCAACTTATGGGGGGAGGGGGGAATCTTCTTTCAGTATCTACTCTTCAACCCAGTCAAGTCGTACGTCCGTGGCAGTCTGATATCCGGATATTCTGAATTGGACCTGATGACTGATTGCTTTGTATCGTTGTTCCGGATCATGCCGCACAGCAATGATATATTGAAAGTCTGTCTCAATCTGACTACACATATATCTTATCATTACGTCATCATTAATTCGCTTTTGAGGTGAGTACATATCGAGCAGCGGTGTAGGCCTCGCCTTAGAAAAATAAGGTTGCGGGTACGAATCCTGGTCGTGCCCACACATCTTTGTGTGAATTGTTTCATCTCCGCTGCTCAACATCGGTGAAGGAAAACATCGTGAGGAAACCGGCGTGTCTAAGAACTAAAAACTCGATGACATGTGACATCCACCAACCCGCACTTGGCCAGCGTGTGTGGATTAAGGCCTAAACTCTCTCAACTCATAAGATAGTTGAAAGAAGACCCGTGCCCAACAGTGGGACACTAAAAAAGGGTTGAAGTTGAAGCGATCCTCGTTTTGTTACGTCTAAGGTCTTTGTTAAGGCCATATAACGCCTGATGAATTTTTAATAGCAACACACATCTTCATGTTTCACGTCACGCGATTGGAAAAGAGGCGCTGTGCGTCAGCCGTTACGTTACGTTAGCCAGTAAGGGTCCGTACTGTCAACAGCATCATTATTCCCCTTGCCTTTTTCCCATTTCTATTGGGGTCGGCTTCCAGTCTAACCTGATGCGGCTAGCTACCAGAATTATACGAGCGACTGCCATCAGACCTCGACACCCGTAGGGAACCAGAAGCCGAGATGGTTAGACCAGGTGTCAGATTATATTGGCTTCTGACCACATGTAACGATTGTCATAGATGTGTTAAATAACAACCGGGACCGACGGCTTAACGTGCTCTCCGCACGGAGGGTAGTCCCCGCGACCTCCCGGGCACTATAATGTTACATCGGTGCTGATAATTATCGTAATATATAATTTTTTAGGATAATCAAACAGCCTCGTTTACCATGGTGGCCTCAAGCTGAAGTGTTATACCCTCGAGCTGCTGAACTCAGGGCTTTGTTCATGGACACAGCTAATAAAGCCACACAGGTGAGTTTAGTAAAAAATAATAATAATATTCTATATAATATATTCTTTAAGTATATATTTACAAAAGAAAAGTATTATATGTAGTATATTGCCAGCTATCTGGTTTCCATAGTACAAGCTCTGCTTAGTTTGGGATCAGATGACCGTGTGTGTTAATGTCCCACTATATTTATTTATTTATTTATTTATTCTAGGACATTAACACACACGGTCGTATGATCCCACACTTAGCAGAGCTTGTGTTATGGAAACCAGTTGATGATACACCACACTTAAACTACTTTTCTTTTGTAAATACATACTTAGACGGAGATGGTGGGACGAAATCTATAAATTCTTGGGTAACTGGATGGAGGTGGCACAAGACCACGACGCCTGGATGGTGTTAGGGGAGGCCTTTGCTCAGCTGTGGGATGATCCGGGCTAGTAATAATATTAATTATTTGGATTGGTCAGGCAGGGGCCATAGTCCATCCACAGTCCTAGTTACCTAACCCATTAGCACGCACCGCCGTAACCCAGATTTCAGTTCCTATATTCTGCAATAGTCCTACTCTAACTGGGGATTGTCCTTGGGTGTACCTATATGGTGCGAACAGGGATAATCGTCGGTTGGTGCCACATTACATTTAGAGCAAAATTGTCTAACGGGCCTCTACGTGCTACGGCCCCACGCATGCCTTCCAAAAATCCGGAGCTAATAATAATAGATAATGAACGCCAAACTCAAGACTAGCTAGTCAGCTTAGACTGGCCTGCTGTAGCTGAAATACGGGTTTTTTTATTCTTCGATAGGCTGGCGCTTGACTACAACTTGTCTAATGTTAAACAATGATGTAGTCTGCTATGGAACGCGCCAGTCCAGTATACCGATTCACTCGTGATTACAAATGACTATCGGTGAGAAGGTGGCAGTGGAATGAGCCTCTTTAAGGTTAGAAACCTTAAAGGAGCAACAACTCCGACCCACCGCACCACCCGGGGACCACGTGTGGGGATTCAATTAAAGGTGTACACCCACGGACGAAGGTGACTCAGCTAGGAGAGACTATTACTAGACGATACTGATATTGTTGCACTCTTTTCAACTCTAAAGGACCTCATATTTGTGTCTCTTTCACAGGGCTATGTAGTCCACACTCCTCTCCGTATGATCTCACTCTCCCTCAAGTCTAAGGAAGTACAGACCAAGTTCAACCGGAACGAAGAGATGTCTGCGTACAGAAACCTACTGCTTTGTATTGTGAAGCTAATACATGGTGATCCGATGCTGCTTTTAAGTGTATGTATATTTAATACTATCTATATATATATAAAAATCAATGCCACTTTTCGTTGTAATTTTATAACTCAAAAACGCGCTTACCTATTCAAACCAAATGTTTAGGCATTGTTCGGACTATTTAGTAGATGGTTTATGTGAAGTTTGCACAAAATCAGTTGAGCGGTTCTCAACTATCTTACGAGTTAAGAGAGTTTAGGCCTTAAACTACACACGCTGCCCAAGTGCGGATTGGTGGATTTTACATCTATTCGAGTGATTAGTTCAGAGACGTGCCGGTTTTCTCACGATGTTTTCCTTCGCCGATATTGAGCAGCGGATATGAAACAATTCAAAAATAGACTCATACATGGTTCCCACGTGGTTGGTGACTCACTCAGATGTGGTCACGACTGGGAATCGAATCCGCGACCTTATTTTTCTTTTACATCGTGATGAAACTGGCATGTCTAACATTCTTGACGAATCATTCGAGTACATGTGACATCCACCAACCCGCACTTGGCCAGCGTGTGTGGATTAAGGCCTGAACTCCCAACTCATAAGATAGTTGAGAGGAGACCCGCGCCTAGCAGTGGGACACTAAAAAGGTTTAAAGTGAAAGATGTGGTTAGCGTCAGTGGAATAAAAGTTTTATTCCCTCTCTCTTAAGATACTAGTATCTTAAGAGTTGAGAGAGTATAATCCTTAAACTTGAAAGAATACACTTAACGTTAGGAGCTCATCAGTATGACTAATGGGTGGTTAAATTACAGGGTGTAGGCAAAGCTAGTTTAGAAATGCATACAAACACCGGAGAGCTGGTGAACGGTCTGGGTGCTCTGATCCACCAAGTTGGGATGGGGGAGATCTCTCAAGCGGCGATGGACGCTCTCCTCGCTCTGCATCACCCTGATAGAGTCATTATGTGGAACCCTGCTTCACCGATGAATACTTTTTGGGAAGTTAGGTAAGTTTTGACTACTAATGGACATTATTGGGTTCATTTTCATTAGTCGTTACAATCATGATAACATTTTGACAATTTTGTTCTTGTGCAATTGTGCTCATACTTTAGAAATTAGATCATTTTCAGTAAAGTTACTATTATTAATTATCAGTTCACAAATGCTGTACAACATAAGTCAGAAGCTGATCCAGCGTCAGATGTGCAACCACCGCGATGTGCTCCGCTGGCTCCGCGACATCCTCACTTGTAGGAACGAGTTCTTGCACAAACACAAAGAGTACGCGAACGTTGGAGCTTCCATACCTTTGTGCAAGCAGGCGCATATCAAACTAGAGGTAACGGGATGATTGATAGTAGGCATAGAAAATAAAATGTTGAATTTTACAGTATAACATTCTGTACTTTTCAGGTGGTGTTTTTCATGTGTCTATGGTCGATCGACACAGACGTGGTCCTAGTGGCCATGTCCTGCTTCGCGCTGCTATGTCAGGAAGCTGACATTCGTAGCAACGATGATCTGACTATTGACTATCTGCTACCAAACTACGCGGTGTTCCAAGAGATAGCGCACACTTCCACTGTACTTACTACTGGTAAGTTGTTCGCGTTAAGACCTAGTGGTTATGATGATGGCCTGGTGGCTATGAAATGGTCTTGATGGCTGTGATAACAGGTTGCCATGATATTGTCGTGGTAAATATGATGATAACCTGGTGACTATGATGATGTTCTGGTAGATATGACCTCGTTCTAGTAACTCTACTATTATGTGGATAGATATAACATAATCCTGGCTAAAGCTATAATGATGGCCTAGGAGATATGACTGTGTTCTGTTGGTTATGATATTGTCCTGGTGGCTATCATATAATGTTTGTTTAATGGTTATAACGTTGACCTGATAACTGTAACCATGACCTGGTAGCTATGATGTAGTCCTGGTGACCGGTTTCTCCGATCTAAGAACAAAAGAGAGCCTTAACTATTAATAAGATTATCGGTGATCAAAATTGTCTTAAATTATGGGTAATTGAACGCGAATGTCGATTAAAAGTACTTTGATCTTTTATTATTATTATTATGTATTTTTTGAAATGTTTATTATTACAAGCAGCGTCTCAGGATATGGGCAGAGGTTGTTATTACAAGAATATACACAGTAAGTATATAGAAAAAATTCAGTTTCTTACACATTCGTTTTACACCGGCGCGGCGACTTTTCCCTCTGATATTCAGTATTTCGGGAACAGAATACGCCCCAGAGTTGCAACTAAGTGCATCTCGCTCATCAAATTTAATCAAAATCGTTGCAACGATTTAGTCGTTAGAAGTAACAGACAAACAAATATGGTAGCACCGCAGGTCGTGGCTTCGATTCCTACCCGAGAGTATCTGACTTGAGTCTTGGTGTAATTATCATTACTAGCAGACCCTGCAGACGTCGTACTACCGGGACCGAAAATGGATGACGACCGATCAGACCTATCGAATGTAGTAGATATAAGATTCCATGAAAGTCGATCACGCTGTATTATTAAAAAAAATACCCTAAAATATCTACCTTGTCTTTTCCTTCTTTACGAATAAAACAACTGTGTTTTTTACAACAACACACAGGAAAGAAAGAGCAACACAATTTATTGCTCTTGGTTCCCATTGTAATAAACTACAGAAGGAGCCTGTAATGAATCAAAATAGTTCATAGTTATTTTATACAGTTATTAATTGTTACCCCAAAAAAACCCCAAAATAATTCATACCCTAAACATTACCTTACTGGATTACTTTTACCCTAAATACAGGGTAAATTACCCTAAGTTGGTAACAAGTTGGTAACTTTGCTGAGATGGTCACTCCACCTAGTTTGAGGATGTCCTACGCTACGTTTGCTAATTAGTGGTCTCCACTCAAGAACTACTCGCCAGACATGATTATTATTTTTATACAATTACAGGTTCAGCGGCTTTACAGAAACGTATAATGGCACTCTTGAGGAAGATAGAACATTGTGTTAACGGTGTACAACCCGTTTGGGAAGAAACGTTTCGTTGTTGGTAAGTTACCTATATATGATGAAAAATAATAAAATCGACATCTTTTTCTTTCTTGTATAAATAATAAAATGACAGACAAAGACAAACGAATTATAAACCTATTTTATCATGACCTTATAAGACCTTTAGGATAGTTGCGCATTCGAATACAAGCATAATTGGAAATTAAGAAGTTTGAGTTGTGTCAGTTTGGATCGGAGAATGCGATTTATGATGCGATGCGATGTTTGACGGGCCGGTGGCGTGGTCGGTAAGATCCTTGCTTTTCACGCCGCAGGTCGTTGGTTCGATTCTCATCCGAGACAGACATTAATGTGATGAACATGTCTGTTTGTTTCGAGTCGAGGTGTAATTATCTAATTTATGTATGTATATACCAAAGAAAAGTTACCTATATCAGTTATCTGGTTTCGATGACACGAGATCTGGCTATGGAATCAGATGACCATGTGTGTGACTCGTTCAGTATTGGTGGTTAGTGACACTAACCACCAAGACTGAAAGAGTTAACTCTTGAAATAAAACGTTTTTTAGTATGGATTTTATAGCGGTTTATTTAATCCCAACGTTTAAAAGTCTTTTCAGACTTCGTGGTCACGGGGAAACTGAGATATTATGAGATAAAGAAACCTGAAGTATGTTGTCTGGTTTCCTTAATACAAGTCACTATATTATTTGTAGAAAACGTCACAGTTGTCTACATTTCGGTTCATAAATTAAAAGGATTTGAAATAATATTGATATTTCATCATAGATATTTGTAAACTTGTTAAAGTAGGTATGATGAAGTGCATGCTGTGGCTTCCTTTAATTGGAGGAGCACACCTAGATGTAGACCTGTATGCAGGTACCACGAAGGCAAAGTTGTGTGTATCCTCTGTTGGAAGCCGTAAATAAATAAATAAATAAATTGACCGTTTAGTGTTGCTAACATATTATTATTACGAAAATTGTTTTTCCTAGGGACTCCCTTTGCAAGTTACTCGAGAAGTACCCAAAGGGTCAAGGTGAAAAGATGGACGACTGTCAGATGGAGGCGTTACACCGCGCGGTAGCTAAACGACGAGTCTCACATCACACTAGCGCAGAACATGACTTCGAGGTAAACATCTGTTTAATCATGTTATCAATATCTGCTGGGCAGCGGTGCCGCAGTGGTACGAGCCTCGCCTTAGAAATATAAGGTCGCGGGTTCGAATCGCAGTCGTGACCACACATCTTTGTGGGAATTGTTTCATCGCCGCTGCTCAATATCGGTGAAGGAAAACAGGCATATCTAAGAACTAATCATTCGAGGACATGTGACATCCACCGACCCGCACTTGGCCAGCGTGTGTGGATTAAGCCCTAAACTCTCTTAACTAGTAAGATAGTTGAGAGAAGACCTGTGCCCAGCAGTGGGACACTAAAAAGGGTTGAAATGAATATCTGTTAGTCTTGAGTCTGGGTGTAATTAATTTTATTGTGTATGTATTTACGAAAGAAAGTAGGATATCTACTATATAAAAATAAGTCGGGTTTTCCTTCCTGACGCTATAACTCCAGAACGCACGAACCGATTTCCACGGTTTTGCATTCGTTGGAAAGGTCTTGGGCTCCGTGAGGTTTATAGCAAAGAAAATTCAGGAAAAATTTCAACAAAAAAGCGGGAAATTGTTAAATAAAACGAAGCCATCTGGTGGCGAAACGGTGTTCGCCGGGTTTGCTAGTGTGTAGTATATCATTTATCTGGTTTCCATAACACAAGCTCTGCTAAGTATGGGATCAGATGACCGTGAATGAATGAATGAATGAATGAATGAAATGCTGTGTGGACCTCCTAAAACTGATGATGATTTACCCAACAGATGCAGATACAAGAGTGGGCGAATATAACATCATTCTTATGTGCTCTGGGTGGCGTGTGTCTGCTACGACGACCATCAAGCACTTTGCCATATCCAACCACATATTATGGTGAGTTTCCTTTTAGGGGTGTTAGATGGATCAACTTTAGTTAGAGCAGCGGTGGCGCTGTGGTACGGGTTTCGCCTTAGAAATATAAGGTCGCAGGTTCGATTCCCGGTCGCGCCCATATATCTTTGTGTGATTTGTTTCATCACCGCAGATCACCGGCATCTCTAAGAACTAATCATTCGAGGACATGAGGTATACACCAACCTACAGCGGCCAGCGTGTGTGGGTTAAGGCCTAAACCCTTTTTAGTGTCCCACTGCAGGACACGGGTCTTCTTTCAACTATCTTACGAGTTGAGAGAGTTTAGGCCTTTATCCATACACACTGTCCAAGTGTGCGTTGGTGGATGACACATGTCGTCGAATGATTAGTTTTTAGACAGCCGGTTTTCCTCACGATGTTTTCTTTCACCGATATTGAGCAGCGGCGATGTAACAATTCACACAAAGATGTGAGCGGACGACTGGAAATAAAACCCGCGGCCTTTATTTCTAAGGTGAGGCCTGTACCGCTGCGCCACCGCTGCTCTAACGAACGTCTCAAATTGTTTAATTACGTTTTATTGCAGATTCAAGGAATTACAGCAGTCTGGCAAATAGTTCGCAAGAAGTTCAATACTGTCCAGTGACTCAGTAAGTATCACAAATACATACAAGCTCAAATACAAATTTGATAATTCAATTTTTTATGTACTGTACTGACGTGTTGGATTAATGACAGCAATAAAGATTGACACCTGCAGCAGCGTTTTGAACGATCAACGTCTCGTACTTACTGTTTTAACCGTCCATTTTCGAAAGATAAGGATTCGCGTACATGTAACACGCGGTAACAATTAAATTGCACTATCTTCATTGTAAGTTGGTACCAAAATTCTTCGAACTACCTAATTGCGTCTCAGATTCGCGCATGATGATACCGTCCTGTCACGGTCGCCATGTACGGGATGGTGTTTTATGATAGAAATGATAAGAATGAATGCTTGAATAATACCAACTGTTTATTATAATCAACACCTAATACAAAGGGTTTTCAAGTAACATATATTGTATTATATATAATGTAAAAAAATCTTCAGGATACCCTACTAAATTTGACTTATGATGATAGAAGAAGTTATTACTTGTATTAAAGTGAATAAGTTTCTTTAGTTATAATTATTTACTACTTAGTTTGTATTGGAGTTAGTGTTATAAGGTTATGAAATGTGTTATTTATATTTTACTTTGCACTTATTAAAACATCGTTTGCCTTTTAAACCTGAAACACAGGGCAACACAGTTGAGGCGAATATATTATGAACTACCTATTATAAAAATTCTGTGTATTTGTAAGATATAAATTGTAACTACTTACTATATGAATAAACTTTACTTTTACTTTAAATGTCATACAGCAAAGTGCATGTAAAAGTAAAATTTTGGATTCTTTTCTTTATTGCGCTGGTTTTAATTTGGTCCCCCCCTCCACTAGGTTTCTAGGACAGCTGCTTCGACTACTGCTAGGCGAAAACGATCGCTTAGGACTACGAATACAGAATCACGTGAAGGGTCTGGTGGGCCACGAGATGTCGCCCGCTCTATATCCGATACTGTTCGATCAGATTAAAGCGATTATCGATAAGTTCTTCGATCAACAGCAACAAGTAAGTTTATCGAGATATCGAGAATTCATAGATTAAGTGAATCGAACATTAGTATAGCCATTTATATTTTTTAAATAGCAATGGTGGCGCAGCGGTATCAGGTTCGATCCTCGTTTTCATCGCCGCTGTTCAATACCATTGAAGGAAAACATCCTGAGAAAATCGTCATGTCTAAAATCTAATCATTTAAGGACATGTGACGTCCACCAGCCCGCACTTGGCCAGCGTTTGTGGATTAAGGCCTAAACTCTCTAAACTCGTATGACCGTTCAGAGAATACCTGCAGCAGTGCGTCATCAAGGGATGTTGCATGTAAATAAATAAATAAATAAATAAAAATACCCGTAACATCCACCGAGCACGTAGTCACGTGCACATTTCCCAACGGAGCAACGGTGCAACACAAAGTGTCAGCTCTTCTAAGATGGTCGCTTCACTCGTGCTCAGAGTTTATTCGTTCGTTCATGTTGACATTTTCGAGTGACAGGTGATTTCAAAGACGTACGCGATATTAGTATAAAATGACAGCTGATGTATTGAGAAGCGAATGTGCCAACATGCATAATTAGACGCTGTGTATGTAAATATTATTAAAATTCCACAGGTAATGTTGACCGAAATGAACACACAGTTCGTGGAGCACACAATATTTATAATGAGAACTATTCTGGAGAACAAGAAGAACGCACAGCTGACGGAAGCGCTCGCTACCACGTCTATTGAGAACCTTATGCTAGTTCTAGTGAAGTAAGTTATTATATGAAAAAAAAATTTTTGATTGGCCTTTTGGCATGGTGGTTACCCAGTCTGCTATGTCAGAGGTCGTGATTTCGATATCCATTCACAAATCTTGTGTGATGAGAATGATTGTACTCTGTTTGGGTATAATTTATCTGAGATATGTATGTATTTAGAATGAAAAATGTAATTAAGTAGTAAATCAATTCTTAGTACTCATAACACAAGTAAATATAATTGCATTGGTACTAGCTGGCGTTGTGTGTGTGTGTGTGAAAATATTATTTGGCAACATTTTACAAGGTGAACTGGAAAGGTTATATCTTGCCTGTATTATGACGGTTAAATATAATTATCATAAAAAAAAATCATTTTCTTAGACATCCCTTACTTTTGAAGAGATTGCCGTTTGTCATTCACTTGTCACATCTTTTTATTTTAAAAAGAGTCCAGAAAAACAGTTGATTAGGGTTCCGTGATGCGAAATTTTTACTAAAACTTAACACATCAAAGAGTATATCAAAATATAATGCGATTTAATTTCTGACTTCACATAGTCATTACTTGACGGGCCGGTGGCGTGGTCGGTAAGATACTTGCTTTTCACGCCGCAGGTCGTGGGTTCGATTCCCACCCGAGACAAACATTATGAATTATCTATTATAAGTATATATTTACAAAAGAAAAGTATCATATGTATAGTATTACCAGTTATCTGGTTTCCATAACACAAGCTCTGCTTAGCTTGGGACCAGATGACCGTGTGTGTTAATGTCTCAGAATATTTATTTATTAATTTATATTTATTTATTTATTACTAAAGACCTAAAGGATGTCTGGTTTCAAGTATAAAAAAGTGTATTAAAAAAATAACACGAAAACTATATTTTTTTACCATCATTCATCATTTTTATCACTTTTCAAATGCTATATTGAACCTCTCAAAATGGAATTTCATAGTAATCGTTGTTCCTATTTAGTATTTTATACTATTCTGTGTGTTGCTATTTATTTTGTTTGTATGTTTAGATACGTGCGACATTTAGATATCACTGTGCTCTCAGTACATATCAAAACAAAGTTATGTCAAGTTGTCGAGGCGATGATGCGGCGGAGAGACGATTTAGCTTTCAGACAGGTTAGTAATCTGAAAATAGTAAAAAAAAAACGACGGGTTGCACTCCGGGAGTGCCGGCAGAAGTGAAAACTTGATTATTAACGTTGAGCATGTTTGATATTTTGGAATGGTTAGGGAATAATTTTGCACCAATTGCTTTATCAGTATAAAAGTACTATCATTTATGTGGTAGAATACAATATTCATTTATTGCGCTATCGTACACAAACATGACAATTTATATTACATTAAAAATTTAACACTTTAAAACTATTACAATTATTTTACATTAAAAAGTTTATCTCTCCGAAAAATCAACTTTACGAATACACAACAATGTGATCACTACACAGACGGTCGAGCCATCAGCTGTCACCATCCATGGATGCGCGTGGCACGCTGTAACATACACGAACATTCGCGCAAGCGCCCTGCGTCCGTCTTACGCTTTTTCCGACTTTTTCGATCAGGGTCACGTGTCCTGACGCGAGTTTAAGATTTTATACCCATTACAGAAAAAGTGCTCAACGCCGCTAAAGAAGTTTTCACTTCAAAAATACACAAAAGAAACAATTAATAATTTAATTTTTGTAATATTATCAACGCAAAAGTTTTTTTTATTCTGTGATAGGTTCGCCCTTGACTACAACTTGCCTGATGTAAAGCAATGTTGTTGTCTACGATGGGACGCGCCAACCTAGTATACCGATTCACTCATTCGTATGATTATCGGTGAGAAGGTGGCAGTGTAATAAGCCTCCAAAAAGAAAAAGACAAAACGCAAAAATTTGTAAGAATGTGTAGATGTCTGATGTATGTTAAAATTTGGCACAGAGATAATTATGGTCTGGGTTAACACATAGGCTACTTTTTATGCTAACAAAGTACCACGTAGGCGAAGCGGTGGGTGGAAGCTAGTTATACTCTTGTGGCGTCACGTACCTAACGCCACTCAAGAAAATTTCGCCGGTATCCTGAATTGCGAGCAATGTTTTACCGAAGATTAGCATAATACATGTTCCCGACAAGAACAGCTGTGACCGCGGTCGCCTGCCATCACACCTCGCTCGAAGATCTTTCCACACTGGATGGTCACTTCCACACGATCCTGTAGTATCCAACCCTCCTAGCAGTTTTTCAGACTACGGCGGCCAGCCAGTCTAAGCTGAATAGACAGGTACGCAAAAGATATTACAGTGTACAAGTATGTGCGCAAACACAAGGGCAGACTATAATTTCTTTAAATCAGAGTCCGGGACGGTTTGACGGACATGACCAGTGAAAGATTGGGTGCAGGACCGACGGCTTTATGTGCTCACCTTAGTCTTGAGCACGAGTCTGGTGCTAGGAAGTTAGTG
Source organism: Meganola albula (assembly GCA_936450015.1). Lineage (NCBI taxonomy): Eukaryota > Metazoa > Arthropoda > Insecta > Lepidoptera > Nolidae > Meganola > Meganola albula. The sequence goes on from OW388171.1 coordinate 4,637,997, forward strand.
GTGTGATACCTCCGTGCTGAGTAGAATGGAGAGTGAATGGAATTAAGAGTGAATTAATGAAATGGGCGTGAATGGAATACAGAGTGCACTTGTGTTTGCGCACATACCTGTGCACTATATCTTTTGCTTACTTAGCTAGTCAGCTAAGACTGGCTGCCGTACCCGGAAAAACGGCTAGGAGGGTGTTAGGTTTGTAAGTCATAGGGTGAGGTAGTAATATGTTGCTTTTTTTTAAGGAAATGAAATTCCGTAACAAAATGGTGGAATACGTGACAGATTGGATTTTGGGCACCAGTCACCAGGTGTCGCCACCAGCCCGGGTTGATCATTCAATTTCCAACAGGTAAATTGTTTACAACTATCTGAAGAGTTGAGAGGGTCTTCATACGCAAGATGACTATTTTTTTTTAATTATATTATTTGCCTTTTTTACGTAATCGAACAATAAAGGCGATGCATTGATTGAAAGTGCCGCGTGACGTCACGGTCACGCAGTTTTTAGTAAAATTTTGATTTTACTATCCTGGAATCATGCATAGTCTTGTATACAGGCTGTCTCAGAAGTCTACGTCGATCCGGAAATGGGTAGGCCGTCTTAGGCGCTTTGCATGTGTAGCAACTTATGGCAACTGTCAACTTTTTATTTTTATTTTTAAATGTAAAATGTAGGCGCTAAAGCCTAGTACCTACTCATTCATGTCAACCCTTTTAGGGTCCCACGGGTAGTGTGGCACGGGTCCTCTCTCAACTATCTTACGAGTTGAGAGAGTTTAGGCCTTAATCCACACACGCTGGCCAAGTGCGGGTTGGTGGATGTCACATTTCCTGGAATGATTAGTTCTTACACATGCCGGGTTCCTCATGATGTTTTCGTTTATCGATATTGAGCAGCGGAGATTAAACAATCCATAAAAATATGTGTGGGCACGACTGGGATTCGAATCTTTAATTTTATTAGGCGAGGCCCGTACCGCTGCCCGTACCACCGCTGTAACCGTTACCGTTCTGGTGTGTACGCTTGTTACAGTTTAGGCTCACAACGTCGCCGGAATGCTTTTACCGATCGTACTCATTATCGCTGTAATTGTAGCCAAACAGATACAGCAACAAGGTTCTAGTGTGTATGAGAAGGCCGCTGACATGCCGGATCTGCGCAATGTTGGTTTGTAGGTCCACGATGTCGGACGAACTGTCTCTCTACTAGTGCGAGCGCACTGCGAGCGCCCCCTTTTATTCGAGGCAAAAACCGACAATCGTCGAATCGCTGCCAACTGCATGCGTACGGCTCGCAGCAAGTTAGCGAACCACGTATACACTTACCCCCGTATTATAGCTAAAATAGGTTTATAATTCGTTTGTTTTCTGGCATCTTGACATTTATATCAGTAAGAAAGAGACAAAGACCATTTTAACTAAAAGGTTTTATAACTTTTTTATGATAAAAGCCGTATGTTTTTATTTTGTGACGGTTTCAGTTACGTGCAACGTTACGGATTCAGAAATAAGTACGTTGTAAGTTTCGACTCGCTGCCGCACAAACCGCACAACCGCGTTGGGTACAGTGCATGTAACGGTTTCGGTTACAGCTCGCTAACGAGTACCCGGCTTAACGAATTCCTCTACGCGTTGCGATTGCCGGTTCAGGAAACCAGCTACTTTACACAACTGATACAAATTCGTCTGTTGATAGTTGCGGTACTTAGAAACTATTAGAATAACATAGCTAAAAATTGAGAATTAGGCCTTGAATATCATATTGTTCTATTTATATTTAGATTGTTGTGTGGTTATGTCCAGATATTGGACGTGCTGTCGCCAGTTAGACACTGCGTGCATGGAGGCAGTGGCATCGCTGCTGAAGGGTCTACCGCTGCAGCCTGAGGAGTCGGATAAAGGAGATCTAATGGAGGCCAAGAGTCAGCTGTTCCTCAAGTTAGATATACCTATAATCATTTTTATAAAGATACTTTATATATTATTACTTTATTATTTTTTTATATTAGCTTCCTGCTCTCACCCAATCTAAATTATGTCTTTCTCCCTCCCACCATATTTCCAAGCTAGTATAACTCTCTGCTCCTCTCTCTCTTACCAGGTACTTCACTCTCTTCATGAACCTTTTGAATGATTGTAATGACGTGGAGCTAGCGGAAGGTCCCGGAAGTCTCGAATGTCTTCGCACAGCCACTATACAGGCCATGTCCAATCTACTCAGCGCCAATATTGACTCCGGACTAATGCATAGTATAGGTAAACATCACATACATTTAAAACCCCCTTAAAAATCCGGTTCCTATATCAAAACGACTTACAGTAAAATTTTCTACCAACCGTAAGACAGTTGTTTGTTACTAACTTATAACGATTCGCATTTAGTAACGAATGGTTCCGCTAACTAATTACCAGTGGTTGGAATTAGGTACAGTCATTTATATACTTGCATTAAATGTTGATATTAATATGGATCTACCCGAGAGTTTTAATGGATAATCTCGATTACCGCCATTGTTTTCTTTTGTCCTCACAATCTATGTTGTGCGAAATAAAAATATAGCCACATCGCGTATATACGCATTGAAATTATGCAACTTCTTAAATCCGATGTCGTGTATATAAGTTTGGCAACGTCGCGAGCTCAGTGGTTTAAATTGTGTAAAAGTATTTTATGTGTTAAATCATGGGATTTTTACTGGTCTTTAAAATTAATCTTAGGAGTTCAGGCATATCTACTATAGTCTTTCGCTATATGAAATCAATGTAAGTACATAAGTAACTCTACCTAATTCTGACCTCTCCCTATAGTCAGTCTTAACAATTATAAAATATATATAGAAACCGGACCTTATAAACGAATGTTAAGCTGAGGTCTTAAACCATGGTTTGTCCTTTATGACACTTTGAAATCACATGACAGTGCCATAAAATAAGTAATTCTTAGCTTAAGCGTCGTTTATAAGTAAGGGGGACAATCTCTGAAACAGCTCGAGCGATTTGGACAAAATTTTGTAGATTTTTGGGATTTTGAAGTGTAATATGTAGATATTGATTGAAATTTTTAGTACACCTGGTTTTTAAATATGAAATATCACTGATTCTGGTCTAGATTTTAGAAATTAAATTTAAACTTTAGAAATTAGTTTATAGAATAGATAGACGCTGGTTTGAAGCCGAAGAAGTGGTTTTACTTTGTGCGTTTATTTTTGTCTTGTTTTTAAGGTATTTACAGAAAAACACAACGAGCGAAGTTCGCTCCATCAGGTATTAATATATTTATATCCATTTACAGTATAAATGTACGTATTTTTATTTTAATCAATGTGAAAGTTGTTCTGTAATCTATGTTTCTTACCTTTTAGCTAACTGCTGAAATGGTTTTCATGAGAATTGTAAACGGATGTAGACTATTTTCTATCAGACTGACTAGGTCTAGCCGCACACGGGCCACTGAACAGTGTTTCAATACATTTTTATATATTTAGTGACCACCTACAAGACAAAACCGCACCGACATGTTGCCTTGTCATGTTCCAGTGCGATGTCTGAAATTTTTTATTGCTCCTTTATGTTTTGGAACCATAAGAAGCCTCATTTTACTGCCACCTGACCTCGAATCATTTTTACGAGTGATATTTAAAAGGTATCCTAGACCATACCAAACCGTTGTTAAGCGCAAACCTATTTTTGAAAAATATAAATAAAACATTGTTGACGAAGCGTTTTAGCTAAAATTGGCGTAGCGTTCGTATGTGGCCCGTGTGCGATCTGTCTAATAATGTTTTAATGAGATTAAGGTCAGAGCACACTGAGCACAACACACACGGTGTGTTGTCTCAGAAGAGATAACACGCAGTGCGTGTTTGATTGATATCTAATTCGAATTTTAAAGCTGAGGCAGCAATATGAAAAAGTAGTAGAGAGTAAAAAAGATTACATAACCTTTTAACCGCCCTTGTCGATGTGTGTATGTTACAAATGTTTTTCGTTCCCACAGCGCGCGTGTCGCATTTAGGTGGCGTCCAGTAATTACTTAATGTGTTTAAGAACGTAGGGAGTCTAATCAATTCTCACACAATCTTACGCGTGGTTTGGAAGAAACATTAAGTATTTTTTGCACCGCAAAATCAGTATAAACTTACAAACAAAATAAAAACTATTAAAAACATTTCTTTCTTATTAAATACTAGTCTTAAAATAATAACAAATTGTATTTTTTTTATTCTCAATGCATTTAAAGTCAAAACAAAGGAGACGTTCAAAAAATGTATAGAGCCTGGGATTAAAATAATTGTAAATTTGAACAGCAATCTGAGTTACATAGGTTAATAGAGCATAATTAATTAAATTTTTTGGTGTATTTAAAATAATTTTACACCCCCCCCTTTTTTTAAAAAATTGAAATTGAAAATAAGAATCCTTAATGCAATATTATGATTATTGCAATTGGCAACCCCATGGTCAAATGACAATTGAGCAACCAAAAAAATCAAAATTATTTCGACGCTGTCAATCAAACTGATTAATGACAATGACATCATGACGTTTCCCGTAATTATATTTTTTTCCACGCGTTTTGTTATTACACTCATAAGATAACAAATATTTTTCGTCATAATTACATTAAGCTGCAGCTAGAATAATATTACAAGAGAAAAGTACTGTAACAGAATGCAATTATTGACGTGATTGCAATATTTATACTGCTTAGGAAACGGATAATTAAAGGTAATGGGCGTTTTGTTTTTCTATTACATTTTTTTGATTTTTACAAAAATGGTTGCTCCTAAAATTCGTGTTTAGTTAAATTCTAACAGCTTATTAAATAAGCTTTCCAATGAGGTATATCACATTGGTGTTCAAAATTCTAGCCCACTTTTGACCTCTCCTTTATAACTGTGAGATTAGGAGAGAGGGAGGGGTTGGGCCTAATCTCACAACACCAGGGAGGAAAGGGGGAGGGGTTAGAAAATACCCAAAAACACTTAATGTTATTAATGGACGCCGTCTTATGCGATAACAAACATGCATGTTTCTATTTCATTATCATCCATTGCACCTACTTATTCATTGTAGGTATATTTGAGAGTTTCGTTAAATTTCGCCATAGGGCGCCTGGGGCACGGTGTGTTTATCCGAGCGGTTAAAAGGTTTAAAGATTTAAAAAGGTGGCAATAGGGAAAGAAAAGGTTGCATAAGACTACGGATTCATTGTGCTCTGGCTCTTAACTACTGGGTAGGACCATTCTTCTACCATCATCTAGGACCATCTATGAATTACGTCCATGAAATATATTTTTAATAATTTTATTTACTTAAGTACTATGTCGAAGTTTAATCGGACATGTTAAAATCAATTTGATTGAAAAACATGATTCATGAAAATGACGGTTGAAATGTCAAAAATATTCCTAAGATAAAAGGTTTCTGCAAAGGCTTTTTAGCAATTGGCTCTTTTAAGTATTTTAGTTTGAAATGTGGCTTCACGAAATTAGAACCCTGCAGTCCACCGTATGACTTAATTCATTGATGGCCCCATAAAAAAATACAAAATTTCTGGGAGTTTTGTATTAGTGCGAGCGCGCATTCGAGAGACAAAAACCATTTTGCAAACATTCTCTATCTCGTTCTCTTATGGATGAGTATATATGATGCTCGTAACATGATTTGTTGTGCAGTGCACATTTAAAACTGACTTTCTAACAGAATATATGATTATGCGCACACTGTAAACAAAACGTCTAGTGGATGTATATTAAATGTCAATGTCTACAAACTGTCTTGCCTATATTGCTCGTTCTTATGAATGGATAAATGTTAGAAGCCCTATACATTTAAGCGGGCATAAATCGGTACAGTCAAACTGCAAAATCTAACTATGACGAATGGTCGAGAACAAGGCATTGATATAACTTTTTTTTGCGGATGACCGAATCCAATTAGCCGGAAGGGCGTTTATTGGTTCACCGGACTTTTTCGGTGAGCCGTCCGAGGACGATCGAACCGATCACTGATTAAAGATTTTTGTGGGTTGAAATTATTTGGCACACTCAGTCCCCAAAATCGTATATACGTAGATATAATGAATAATTAAATATTCTGAAAAGAAGCTGACAGACTTTAAAAACAATGGTGCCCAAGTGAATACCGACCCGCATACTCATTTTTTAATCATGCACTTCAAGCTATACTTTTATAGTATAAGCTGATCTCGCGTTGTATAGGATTTTCGTACGAGAGGTCAGCTTATACTGGAAATATATTGCTTGATGTACTTCTTGTTGTACAAGACGGATTAAATGTAATTTTAATTATCGTGCCCCGAAATTATGCTTTTTGTATGTAATTCAGGCCGACTTTGCCATTTAGTAAAAACAGCCAAACCGAATATGACGTCCCGCTTAAATGTGTGGGTAGTATTTTACATTAAGGCGGCTTTGCACTACGTCCGGTCCCAAGTGAAATACATGGCCCCTAAAATGAGTTACGTGGCCATTGAATATAATAATAATACTTAGGTTACTTTAAGTTTTTAAACAGCACTAGGCAATTATTTAGAAATGATTAGAATACGTAGGATTGTAGTCCTATTACTATATAAATATTCTAGGACATTCACGCACACGGTCATATATAAATCCGTAAAACAAAATATTAATTTAAATCCACAGATAATATTTTGTAGGACATTTTTTATTACGTACCTAACAATTTTTATCGGTGTTTATGCGTTGAAAGTAAAGCAAATTGACATTTGCTTTATTCAAGCATGTTAAACAGGAAATGGAATGAATCCTACTAATATTATAAATGCGAAAGTAAGTGTGTGTGTGTGTGTGTGTGTGTGTGTGTGTGTGTGTGTGTGTGTGTGTGTGTGTGTGTGTGTGTGTGTGTGTGTGTGTGTGTGTGTGTGCGTGCGCGTGCGTGTGCGTGTGCGTGTGCGTGTGCGTGTGCTTTATTCAAGCATGTTAAACAGGAAATGGAATGAATCCTACTAATATTATAAATGCGAAAGTAAGTGTGTGTGTGTGTGTGTGTGTGTGTGTGTGTGTGCGCGTGTGCGTGTGCGTGTGCGTGTGCGTGTGCGTGTGCGTTTGCGTGTGCGTGTGCGTAGCGTGGCGTGGCGTGGCGTGGCGTGGCGTGGCGTGTGCGTGTGCGTGTGTGTGTGTGTGTGTGAAGGTTTGTTACCGCGTATCTCCATAACCGCTCAACCGATTTTATTGAAATTTGAAATGTAGGTAGTGTATACCCTGGAATCGGACATAGGTTAATAATATTTTCAAAAATCATCCCCTAAGAGGGTTAAATAGAGAGGTGAAGTTTGTATGCAACTTTTTATTGGTCCTATTCATTTTAAAATTCGGTACACATAAACTTTAAGACAAGTAATGAGATCCGGGTTTTTTATTTTTCCATAATTACGCCCATGAGGTGTGGAAAATGAGTTTTATTGGTAAAAACTAAAGTTTTTCTGGATCTGTATAGTCTCGAGTCCGATTCACTCCAAATTTGGTACACATATACCTTAAAAGAAATCATGAAACACGTGTTTTTTATTTTTCCAAAACTACCCCCAGGGAGAGTGTAAAATGAGCTTTTTTGGAAAAATTATATATTGCAGAACTGTTTAGTCTGTGGTCCGATTCACTTCAAATTCCGTACACATAAAGCTTAAAACAAATAATGAAACACGTGTTTTTTTTCCCTTTTTTTTTAACCTAATACTATGTGGGCGAAGCCTGAGAAATTATTCTGAGTGGGATTTTATTCGAAGTTGATATCGATACTCTTTCGTGCTCTTGATTTAAATTACTCTTTTTTTGACTCAATGACATGTTTGTTATCTCAATCCGATTAATAGAATTCTAAATTTAAATTTTACTTGTTCTTGGATATTAAATGAAAAACTTACATTATGGTCTAAGAGCCGTAGAAAAACGACCTTCACCGGTATGACAACCAAGTGAGACATATTTTTTATGAAACTCTTGCTTGCCGATTTCAAAATATTGCTTACACACCTACACTACTGAACTAATTTTGTATGGAGATAGTTCGAGCCCCGGAAAGGATAGTTTTATCCGACTGCGAAAAAAGAGGTTAAAAGTTGAGCGAGATAACTGACATCCGCGGGCGAAGCCGCGGGTGGAAAACTAGTATATAAAATAAATACTATTTTTCATTTAATTACTTTCCGCAAGTCCCAACAAAATAAGATTTTTTCACTCTATACTATTTTCAAACGAATATTTTCAATAATTTACATTCTGTGTATTTTTTTTTATTTTTTTCTGTTTTTATTTTTAGTAAAAATAGGTACGGCACAATCTGGCATCGAACTTTCTGTATAGGCTGTATAGAATTTCATCAGCTTAGTATTTTTATTTCGGGTTGGATTCGGATCAGACATAGTACGGAACCGCTCTAACTCTGTTATGCGAAACCTAATGACTGTATTTTGAATTTTTTTTCACCTAATATAATCTGATCCCTAATTATTTTAGATCTGGGTTACCATCGTGATTTACAAACGCGCGCCGCGTTCATGGAGGTACTCACTAAAATACTACAACAGGGTACAGAGTTCGATACCCTGGCGGAGACAGTTCTCGCTGATAGATTTGAGCAATTGGTGCAACTCGTCACTATGATATCGGATAAAGTAAGATATATATTTTTTTAATCTTAAGATTTTATTTTTTATTGTGACAAATTTATCAAAGACCTAAAAAATTAAAGATAATGAGAAAGCCAGTGAGATAAACTTTTATATGGCAATTCAGTTTGAATAACCTAAACAGAGCGAGATAGCAAACTTATCGTACTAGCGGTTTCTCACAATTATTTTCACTAAACGCCAGCGGCTGGCTTTATTAAGACATTAAAATCATTTTGAATCATATATAAATGGTTTAAAAGTCGTTTGTAAGCAAAAGGCCCTGCCAAGCTGCATTGGTCTTATAGCGGCCTAACCCTTTTGCCTTCAAATGATTATTAACTTTCTGGGCACGTAATAAGATTTAGAATGATTTGTTAGATTTGTTCTTAAAAAGCCGCTGCCAGCTGCTCATGTAGTAGAAAAGTAACCTTAAACACTTTTCGATGTATTTCCCAGGGAGAGTTACCAATAGCTATGGCACTTGCTAATGTAGTGTCAACGTCCCAAATGGATGAACTGGCAAAAGTGTTCGTGACGTTGTTTGATGCTAAACATCTGCTGGCGCCATTACTATGGAACATATTCTATAGAGAAGTTGAGGTATGTAATTATTGAGATTATTTATTTATTTATTCTTAAATTGCCTTTACAGGTTTTCACCTAATAATAATGTACTTACAACGCGCAAGATGACTAAATTATATTTTTAAATCGTCTTGTAAATTTAATTAAATCGAAAGTATTGGGTATGTGACATCCACCAACCCGCACTTGGCGTGTGTGGATCAAGGAATCTTTAAGCTCATTGTATTGATTATTTTAAGTTTTTACTATTGAATGGTATTTTTCAAAGAACATGTCTGTTTTGTAAGAGATTTAGAGAGCTATGGGATTACCAGTGGTGGAGAGTCTATACAACACCGAGTCCCACCGGCTTTCCTTTAGGATTTGGTCAATATAACTTAATAAAATATTACGTAACTCCTAAAAGTTTTGAATAGCATCAAAAATGTAGTACATACTTCTTAGTAAGTTTGAAAGTCTGCGTTAATAAGGGGGCGTCCATAAATTACGTGAAGTGTTTTTTTTTTTAATTTTCTGCCCCTCCCCCTGGTGAGATGTCGTGAGATTTTAAGAAATACTTGTCATTTAATTTGTTACATCTTCTCTTTGTCTAATTTCCACCCTTCGCCACTGGGAACTAGCAAGGACAAGCTAAAGGTTTGCCTAGAGGGAAGTGTACAATCTAACTTTCCAACCCCTTCTATTACATTCCTGGTTAAATTCGTGCGGGATCCAAGACAGTCTCGGTGTCTCGGAACTTGACCGGGTTTAAAAAATCAATACCAATGGTGGGATTCTGGAGGTGGGTCTCTGGTGGTGGGTTAATTCCCATAAAACTAGAGGTTGTTACTGTTTAGACTGACAACTCCGGAGTGATTCGGAGAAGCCCCGAAATGGTTCGTTCCGACGATCTGTAGGCTAATTCACGTAATTTCTTGACGCGCCGATCAAGTTGCGGTGCAGTTGCAATCACGTTTCAGTTAAGTTTACGTCTTAGCGCTAAATGGTATTCTTGTAATTGTCATTTAAATAACACGCTAAAGCGCTCGCGTGACGCGAACTTGACGCGAGCGTATCTGACAGCGGTTGTCAAAATTACGAGAGTACGAAAAGGGCTGTTTTGATCGAAACTTAACCGCAACTGAACTTATTTAATTACGTGAATTTGCCCACTGCTCACAGACACGGAACGAAATGAACTCGATCGGTATTTTCTTTTCGGAGTTCCATGTAAACTCGCTGAACTTCTCTGTCGCAAATCGTTCGTAATAACTTTATACCGACTGTTCTACTGAACGGTATTTTCGTTTCACAGTTCTAAATTCACTCACTGAAGCTGATTTACAGACCGAAAGGAACTGTTGAACGATTGAACGAACCTGGTTACTTTACGGAACGAGATTGATGTGTCAGTATTGTTTTGGGGGCTGAGTGACCTTCGTCCGTGGGAGTGTACCATTTTTCTAATTCCCCACACGTGGTCCCTGGGTGGTGCAAATCAGGTGACAATCAACTGGCAATTATGTTTACTGGTAATTGATTGGTGGGAGGCTTCGGCCGTGGTTATTGACCACCCACCAGATAAAAACGCACCGCCAAGCGGCCTTGTCGTGTTCCGGTGCGATGCATGGTGACACCATTTAAGAGGGTTAAAATTCTAGCTTCTTTATGGTTTCTAACCATATGGCGCCTCATTTCACTGCCACCTACCTTTTCACCGAAAATCATTATCATGAGTGCATCGGTATAGTGGTCAGGCGTGTTCCATCGTAGACTACATCATTGCTTAACATCAGGCAAGTTGTAGTCAAGCGCAAGCGCAAGCTGGCGGGGAACAGCAATGCCCAATCTTCTTATGTTGATCGTTTTCCACCAGGTATCAGATTGTATGCAGACTCTCTTTCGAGGCAATTCCCTCGGCAGCAAGATCATGGCGTTCTGCTTCAAGATCTATGGGTATGGGTATCTGCAGAATCTTCTGGAGCCTCTCATCGCCTCTCTACTAGATCAGCTCGATGAAAAGGCTCTCAGCTTCGAAGTGGATCCTGCTAGGTAAATATTTATTATTATACTCTCCATCTCAATTTTTGTTTTCTTGTTTTCCAAATAAAAATAATATTATACACTTTAAAACTTTCGCGTTTCATTATTAAATATATATATATTTATCATTACGGGCAATTAACGCGCTAAACTTTAATTTGGTTTTACGTTTCGACACAGGTTGCACCTGTCGTGTTCGCGAGCAGACTGATCCAGCGAAAGAGCTCCGTTGATGACGGCGGCCGTAGAAATACAAATAAAAGAATAATAATATAATTATATTACAAGTGACGGTAGTTAGAGAAAATGTTGTTCTACGGCCGCCGTCATCAACGGAGCTCTTTCGCTGGATCAGTCTGCTTGCGACCACGACCGGTGCTATCCGTGTAGAATCGTAAAGCCAAATTAAAGGTGAGCGCGTTATGATAAATATATATTTAAATTATTATTACTAACATAGTTCTGTTGAACATTGTTAATAACAAATATGGGCTTGAAGCTGTCTGAAAGGATCAATTTTTATTTTTTATCATTCTAATATATTCCCTATCAGATTGGACCCGAACCAGGATATAGAAAAGAATCGTGCAAATCTAGTCAACTGGACGAAGAGGGTGTTCGATCGTATTGTGAATTCTGCTGATAAATTCCCGCCACAACTGAGGAGTATGTGCCACTGTTTGTACCAAGTAAGTAGTCAAGATTACAGCTGGATATTTACTCCTAGACAGACACTTGTGTGCATAAACATTTTGAACATGTCTGTTTGTCTAGTCTAGGTGTAACCTCGGGGACAACTGATACGATTTAAAAAAAATTGCCCTGTTAGATAACACATTTATTGAGGAAGGCTATACGTTGAAATAAAACTACTTATAAACGGATTTTATCGCGGTTTATTTTAGATTTTAGATCCAGACGTTTCGAAGTCTTCTCAGACTTCATGTTCACGGGTGTACTGAGGTATTTGACGTCCAAAAATATTAATCACAATTATTACTGACTACCTTCAAACATTAATATTTAAGTTGCGTTCCGATTTAAGCAAACTGAGCTCACAGTGTCTTGAATTCTGAGTTGATTTTGCTTGGGTTTTGGTACAAGTAAATTAAGCACTGGGTCCCAAGCTGGTGGTATATTCCAACTATTTTCTGTGTTAAAATTAGGATGTTTTTAATAGTAGTAAGTAGTTTTATTTCAATGTGTGATATTCGAGTAAATTTGAGAAAATACTTTAGTAATAAATTTTTATATTCGATTTTTAATTTACCTTCACTGTTATTGAACAGTGGTGCCACATAACTCTCCTGTTGTTTAGCGGTGGTGTGGTCTACGATGTAGTCCCAATGAAAACCAATTCACTCCTTGATTGGTCAACGTGGCCGAATACCTCAGTCCACCCGTGACCATGAATCCTGAAAAAACTTTCAAACGTCGGGATATAAAAAATTAAATTAAACCGCTTATCACATATTGAAGTAAAACTATTAATAATTAATAAATCGGTTTTAAAATAGTTATATTAAGGCCCCTGTCCATTGCCCTGGAGAAATATATTTAGACTGCCTGTTCACCGAAACGGAGCTCAGAATATGAGACATAATAACACTAGTTACGTTAGCACAGCTCAACGTTATCACGACGACTGCATTTTGAATCGAATTCTTACCCTCAGTGACCGCGTCTTTTTCACCATTCGGTTAACTCATTCAAAATCCGGAAATCCCTAACACTATATAATACTTACAGGTACTAAGCAAGAGATTCGCGCAGTTTCCTCAGACAAGTATCGGTGCTGTAGGCACAGTGTTATTCTTGAGGTTCATCAACCCAGCTATTGGTAAGTCTACTGTTAGATATACAGGACATACGACTTTACACGATCTATGATACGTATGAAATATAATTGGACATGTGAGAAAAAAGGTGGAGAACCGACAACTTAAGAGCGTTTACGCGTAGCGCGAGACATCAAGTGTAGGTAATTCAATGGAAAATATTACGCACACTAAAGCACGCAGCAGTGTGCACGGTGCTAGCACGATGTCTTGCGTTATAGTCAACTAACCCATTTTGATCCGTTCGAGTGTAATGGCTAGTGTTCGAAAAAAGTACTGATGAAAAGTACAAATGATTTAAAGTTATAATAATTTTGATACATTAATCTTTTTAAAAGTTTTTTTTTTGCAATATTGTTGTTACCGAAAATTTGTTTATTGCTAGTTTGCAATATCCAATTTTCAGACATGTAACTAATATGAATATTTTTGTCCATTCATATCTTACCTTCGTCGGTAGTCGGTACTAACAGGTATACCTACGTAATAAGTCACAAATTAAAATCGTATAGTGATAGTTCCAATTATTTCCACATTTATTTACAAACTAAAATAAAGTAAACAATATATAAAGTAAATAAATAAACTAAACATTAAGAAGGCTCGTGAAGGTAATACGAGTATGTCAGGATTAACAGCCATCTATAGGTACGCACGGTGTGGCAAAGCTGTGCTAAAGTTCAGATTTAACAATCATTCCACCATCCTTCAGAGTCCTACTGCTGGACACAGGCGTCCCACTGCTAGACACAAGTGTCCCACTCCTGGACACAGGTGTCCCAGTCACTACTGCTGGATACATGTGTCCCACCGCTAGACACAAGTGTCCCATCCATCCCAAGAGCTGAGAGAATCCAGGCCCTCAACCCAAACACGTCGCCCAGCGTGGACCGGCAGGCGGACGCCACATACTCCAGAATGACCAGCTCCCGGACAGGCCGGCTGCCCCACGATGCTCTCCTCCACCGACACTGAGCAGCGGCAACGAAACAACTCGCACACAGATAACGGGCACGAACGGGCAATTTTTTTATTTTTTACTTTATATTATTAAAGCAGTTTGGTTATTTCAAGCTCCTCAGACCTGGGGCCTCCTAAGGCCGTGGGCCCGCGGAATGTTGCCAGTTTTGCCACCTTATACACAACAACGCCACAACCCACGGTCGTGCAGTCTCAGTAGTAGTCTCAGCGGCAGTGTCCCGCCTGATCTACGCGGGACATCCCGCCCGACACATAAAATCGGGACGTCTGGCAACGCTGATGGGCATATTTATATAAAACCACCATTGTTATCAAAATATATTTTCTTCAACATTAGAATATGTAATAATAAAAAACCTGTATCCCATATTTATTTGAGGTCTTAAAATTACTTATATAGAAAGATTCAAAAATAAGCTTTAAACGTGTAGTTTTAAAATTGCCGAACGTATTAGAAAATATTTGAACTAATTGTAAATTGGTTCAATAGCGCAGTCGTGAAAAATTAACAGACAGAGAGGGTTACTTTTGCATTTATATAATACTAGCGACACGCCCCGGCTTCGCACGGGTGCAATGCTGATACTAAATATATTGAGGTATATTTACAAAATGTCCTTTTATTTTTGCCAATAGACAAAAGAAACAGCATAACTCGCGCGCGGCCGGGCCGGTACCGCCGCACCGGATATCATATCTGTAATATCTTCGGAAATATTCATTTAAATTATGGGCTGTAAAGGGCCATATTGATCTATATTAAATAGACAATGTATTTAAGGTACATAATTAGATAAGGATTAATGAAAAATTGCTTAAAATCGCTTCGTAAAAAAGCCATTACTTTTGGTTGAAAGTAAAAGATATTGTGGTTATTGTGGGTAATCCTTAAGAGATAGACATACCATCACGGACTTTCTTGTTGACCTTTTTAAGGTGTGCAATACTGTAATACATTATTTTGATATATTTCGTAGAGTTTAGCCAGCGTTTGAAATGTAAGCACAAAAAATGCGTTAATTTACGACATCGCATCAGAAACATCTAAAATTATCAGTGTTTTTCTGCTATATTATGCATGTATTATAGATAAACCTTCCTCTTGAATCACTCTTTAAGATAAAAAAAATCGCATGAAAATCGGTTGCGTAGTTTTAAAGATTTAAGCGCACATAGGGATATAAGGGACAGGAATGCGGCTTTGTTTTATACTATGTAGTGATTAGGATTATGTGTGTTTTCATGTGTGTACTCACTAATAAACGATGTACAAGTTGTAAATATCTTTTGTATGTTTTGTCTCTGTCACATAATTTAAAATTGTCATACGGGAGAAAAGGGCAAAACATAAAATAACTATTCACTTAAATAAATTTGTTATTATTATTATCATACATATTTTATTAGTCAGAGGGTTAGTCCAAAGTGAGGTTAAGATCTGGATTACCATCCTTTTAGCTCTTGCTTTCACCATACTTTCCAAATTTTTGAATTTTCGTTTCTTTGATACAAACGACTTCGTTTATTTCCCATTATAACTGAAATTATAATTAATTGTCAATTCAAAAATATAGTCAATCATTAAAAAACAGTAATAAAATATTTAACTTACCAAAGTACCAAGAGTTTTCGAGCGCACTTTATACGTACAATATTATTGTATGCACAACAAAGGTCAACACAGGTCAAATCAGAGCGCCGAGCGATACGTCCTCTCGCTGAAACGCCAGACGGCGGACTAATTTGACACGATTTGCCGACGCGGTTTTATAGTCATTTTAAAATATTTTTAATAAAATAACTATTACAAATTTGTTAAAATTTCAAAGTGTATGTTTTGAAGCAGATGTTTTTTTAATGTGTTATGCTACTTTTACATCAAATTGAGTAAGTTAAGTCGTTAAAAAAGTCATTTCAATTTCTTAATTTTTCATATTCTTTGTAATTTTATTTCTTGTTGTAGGATACCAAAATCTATAAATGTTCTCAATTATTTAAATGCTTAAGGATCTTTGCAATTGGTCAAAAAAAATTTCCAACTAGTTCTGTAAATGGTTTTGTAGATGAGTAGCTTCGAAACTGATGTCTACAGCGAAATTATGAAAACCTCTGTTAGGTTATCTTAATATAGTGTACAAATACTACATTAATCTAAATATTTTCTCAATTATATTAAATGATGAAGAAATTCCCCATGTTTATTGGTAATTTTCATATTTTTACGAAAAGCGGTTGCAGTGTTTAGTAGGTTTGAAAAGTACACTTTTCGAGCCGGACGGCGTAAACGCTCTTAACATGATCTCTGAAATACAGGGGTGTTGAATGTGAAATTCAAGCAGAACAGTGAGGGGTAGAGCACTGGACGGTCGGCTTTGCACGCTCTCTGAGATGCAGAGTTGCAAGTTTTGAGAAATTATACTTGCACTAATTTAATAAACACGTTATTTTTTGCCTGTCTTAGTACTAAAAAATCGTTGTTGAGATCTTTACTAACGGTCTTATTCATAAAAATGTTACAAGACTCTTTTTGTCTCTTTCTTACTAGTATATATGTCAAGATAACAGACAAAGACAAACGAATATGAATAAGGGGGTTAGAGTATGGTCGCCCTCTCGCCGCTGTATCAGCTGACCGCTCGCTAGGGTCACGGACCTCTAATTGTACGCCGTACGATATATAGAATAGATTGTCCATAATTTGCTGATTCTGTGCCGAATAAAATAGTTAAGAAAGGGTATTGCAAAATTAATGAAAATGTGCTTTTTTACTATACAGAACCACCAATAAAATTTGCGCACTCGTTTAATAGTCCTGTATACTTGAAGGATTAAATGAAGGTGTTCTTCCCTGTCAGTGTCTCCGCAAGAGATGGGCATAGTGAGTAGATCCGTGCCCCCGCACGCGAAGCGCGGCCTGATGCTGATGTCGAAGATCTTGCAAAACATCGCGAACCATGTCGAGTTCTCCAAGGAGCAGCATATGTTGCCCTTCAACCATTTCTTGAGGCTGCACTTTGAGGCTGGACGCAAGTTTGTATTATTACCTATCTTCCTCTCCTTCTTTTTCTTCTTCTTTACATTTTTAATAAGACTTAACCCACCCCGCAATCCACTGCTACTCCTGTGCGCCAGGATCGACAGCGGCGCCATGAAGAGACTCGGGATTCGAACCCGGCCAAGTCCCGAGACAACTAAACTGTCTTGGATCCCGCATGAATTTAATCAGAAATATAAATAGGGATATCAATAATCTCACAATACCGGGGAGTCCGACCGACTGAATAATGTATCGGCTCCCTATAACATCAGGAAGCTGACTAGCGTCTTAATAATTAAATTAGGATATCAAGAGAAAAAGAGAAAAATGTTCTATAAAAGTAAGGACGAAATGTCTGTGGTATCTGACAATTGTTAGTATAACAAAAATAAACTGCTATATACTTTATTCCACAGATTCTTCATCCAAATCGCGTCAGACTGTGAGAGTATCGACCAGACGTCACACAGTCTGTCATTCATAAGTGACGCGAATGTAGTGGCCCTTCACCGTTTACTGTGGAACCATCAGGAGCGAATTGGAGATTACCTCTCTTGTAGTAGAGATCATAAGGCAGTTGGCAGAAGACCCTTTGACAAGGTATACTTTAATTAGCTTAATGTTTTATTTGGTGTAGGGGTTTTCTCTCAATTGTCTCAAGTTGAGAGTTAGGCCATATTCGATAAATCGAACGTTGCGATTATTTACTATCGATTGTGGAACCGTCAGAAAAGAATAGGAGATTACCTCTCCTTTAGTAGAGATTATAAGGCAGTTGGCGGAAGACCCGTCGACTAGGTATACTTACATACATACAATCACGCCTGTTTCCCATGGGGTAGGCAGAGACTATATAAATATACTTCCGTAGCCTCACTAATGTTCACACATCTGGTCATACATACATAGATTTATGGTAAATTTCTTGTAGGGGTTTTCTTTTAATGATTTCAAGTTGAGAGTAAGGTCATAATCGACGATTCGAACATGGTGGCTGTACGTTGTCTATTGTGAAACTATCATGCGAGAATAGGAGATTACAACTCTCTCTTGTAGTAGAAATCATAAGTCAGTTGGCAGAAGACGAATTTACTGTAAACTAACTTTTGCCCGCGTGAGGATAAAAAGTAGCTTATGTCTTAGGCCTCCTTTCTTGATTATCTCTTTACCAAATTTAATTTAAAACGGTTAAAAACAGACAAATACTTTCGCATTTATAATATTAGTAGATGTTTCGTATGGGCTTTTCTCTCAATTATTAAAAAGCCATAATCTATGGCGCGAACGTGGTAGCCCTTTCTCGTGTAATGCGGAACCATCAGGAGAGAATAGGAGATAACATCTCTTGTATTAGAGGTCATTAGGTAGTGGGCAGACGACCCGTCGACAAGTTATGCTTATTTTTGCTCTCTCCGATTGTTCTTGTCGGGAAGTTGTATATATGCTAATCGTCGGTGAAACTTTGCTTGTGCGATTCAGGATTGCTATGACGTCATGTCTCTTGAGTGGCGTTAGGTATGTGACCCCACAAGTCTTTCTAATTAATGGCCGTGCAAATGCTAACTATCCAGTAAATAGTGAGGTCTTATTTATTTTCCCATTTCTGTAAAAATCCCAAATATTTTTGAAGTACTAACTAAACTTACTAATTCAAAAATGGAATTGCAATAAAAATTATAGATGGTAATATTAATAGGTAGTAATTTTAATGTAAACTTCTTGGCCATTATAAAACATTTTTTTTTCAGATGGCAACTTTATTGGCGTATTTAGGACCTCCGGAACACAAACCTATAGAGTCGTAAGTGTCTCACTGCATCCAGATTTATAAGCGGATTTCCACGCGTTGTGCTGTTATTCCTGTTTCTAACAATATACTTATTGTCCACAGCACTTCCAGCTTGCTATTCTCATCATACGCCCGCTGGTCTTCAATTGATATATCCGCTACGAACTTTGAAGAGTTCATTTTAAAACATAACATGCATAAGAAGGAGGAGTTCAAGAGTATAAAGAGTTTAAACATATTCTACCAGGCGGGGACCAGTAAACTTGGAAATCCTGTGTTCTATTTTATATCTAGAAGATACAAGTAAGTTTTGCGATTTTGATTGGTCTGTAATGAGCATCCTGATTGGGGAGGTATGTACCGGTGGCGAAGGGAGACGGAGCCAAAAAGTTTTTACTAAAGAAAATAATATCTCTTCACTACTGCCCGTTGTTTCCATGGCGACCACGAACCTTTTTATTATAGGTACTTATTTTTGATGCTATTTCAAAGTTTTAGGCTAATCCGAATCGGCTTGTATGGACTATTCGCTACTGGTATGTACCACCACCTTATAACATACACACAGCTTTATAACTGTTGGTTTTGTTCCAGGGAGTGAGTATTTTTATACTAGCAAACGGAAAATATCGTACGTCCCACTTGATGGTAAGCAGTCACTGTCACCGTGACCCATGGATGCCTACAACTCCAGAGGCATCAACGTGCACTGTCTGCCTTATTCACACACAGGAACACAACCAACAGTTATTACACATAGTGTATTCTGTAAGGTGGAAGGGTATAGAATAATATTGCTATATTTATATAATCAAAGGTGTTTTGAAGGTTAAGTATGAAATATAGGAAAATCCATAGTACTGTCAAATTCCGGTAAAGATTATACATTGCTACTGTTAGTTCAAGAGCCAGTAGGTGGCTGTTTAACCGTATTTTATTAACCTTTTAATTACCCCAAAAACGCGTCTGTTGAGCTTGACTCCAAAATCATCAAAAGAGACAGACCATTTTAACTAAAGAAAGAAATTAATAAAAGAACACTTTCTTAGTGACCACTGATAGGCAGACAAATCATTAGTATATATTTATTTGTATATATCGTATAATATATCTAAGTACATAGTATGTAATGTTAGTATGTAAGTATATGTATGTATTTAAAGTTTTTTTTTTGTTGTGCACTTCTACCCTTTCCACAAGTTTTCTCTTCTAGAGGTTTGCTGGTAGAAAATTCATAATTGAATTAAGCTCGCCTGTGTACATTGTTGTTTCCTATTTATAATTGTTTAAGTAAGTGTTTTGTGTACAATAAAGAATAAGAATAAAGAATCATAACTTTTTTATAAATAAGGCCATTAGTCGATAGCTAACCACTAAATAGAGGAAGGGAAAGGAACAGGGCATAGTCGGCTCCTCGTTTCAGATGACAGGTTTATGAGATTTACTAATTAAAATTCCAGGTTTAATAGAATACGTATAGGTGGTTACCTACTGGCTCTTGAACTATGTAAATTGCCTATCGAACTATATAATACCTTCATTGTTGTCAGGATCAATGAAGTGAACGCAGACCTGCTGATCTACCACGTGATTCTGTCTCTGAAGCCGTTCTGCCACCAACCCTTCGAGCTGATAGTAGACCTCACGCACACCGGCTCTGACAACAGGTTTAGGTGATCATCAGATATTTGTAGTTGTAAGCCAGGACCTCGGACCTGAAGCCAGAAGGAGAATATACCCGTACGATATAGATAGAACGACGAGGTAAGGTTTTTAGCTGCTCTGGCTCTGATATCGGCTTTGAATAATAACTTGAGGATGTACTGAATATATATGTCGTAGAAATCATTAGTACGGGAGCAGACTTGCCAGCGAGGTGACAGCGCGTGACGTCACGCTGCGACAGTCTAGCCTGACGTGTGCGGGCGACGAGTGGGGACCAGTTGTCTACAGACGTCCGTGCGACCAACATCGGTCTAGGAACTGTCTTACCACTCGTTGTATTAGTTCTACATTTTGTAACAAATTAATAGTGTGATTAAGTTAGTTTTGTTTGCTGCTCATAATCACACACACTCAATAAGTTTTCTGGCGAGGACTATTCCTCTGATGGCCCCCTTTACCGATATATATTTTTGTTTCAACGCCAATGTTTTTTTATGGGACTCAACTCACCACCTAAATCCCACAATAGCAGCTCCTGTACGCCAGGATCGACAGCAGCACGCGAGAAGAGACTCGGTATTTGAACCCGGCCAAATATATTTTCATTTTCAACTCCAGACATCTTGAAGATTATTAACATCTAGATTGTGGTTTCGATTTTGAATCGTATGTACTCGTATGTAAGAATGGTTTTATCACTTCTGTTAAATATTGGCAAGGAAACCGGCATGCTGCATTTCTTCGATAGGATGGCGCTTGACTACAACTTGCCTGATGTTAAGCGATGAAATAGTCTACGATGGAACGCGCCAGCCTAGTATACCGATTCACTCGTGATTACGAATGATTACCGGCGAGTTGTCTTTGTCTGTCATCTTGACATTTATGCTAGTAAGAAAGAGATGAAAGTCCATTTTAAGTAAGTAAATAAGATTTTTATGAATGACACCGTCAGCCCGCACCGGCTTCGCATTATTATAAATGGGTATGTAACTTTTTGAAAATCTATCGCTGTTCATTTGCACCGTACATCAACAATAATGCAGGATTGCAAAGGTGAAAGAATTTTCGAAATCGGTCCAGTAGTTTCGGAGACTTAACAAATCTAGACAGTGCATGCTGCGTATTTCGTCTGGGCCAGGTCTACTAACAATCGATCGTATTCTCACCTGACTTCGGCACATAGGTACATACATACCTTGTTTCACATGACGTTTTGACACCGGTTACACCGGTCGAGGTCGAATTTAAGTGTTACGCAGGTCGTGTGTTCCCTACACATAGTGTGGATTGTGGCAGTACGTGGGTAGATTGAAATTTTATGGGATCACCTCTCACCAGTCTGCTTGTGACTACGACCGGTGTAACCCATGTCGAAACTTCAAGCGAAACAAGGCAGGTACAGTCCGCCTGGCCAAAGCTGAGTTATGCCTGGATACATGTAAGTGCATGCACATAGATAGTGTCGGTGTGACATCGGCCTAGACCGCGACCCGTCCTTTGCTTGATTAAAACCGGTTTGTACTGTTTTTGACAGTCAGCCCGATGCGTGGTACGTCCCTTGCGCTACGCAACTTATATAAATGATCACTGATCACTCACACAAATGCAAAGCTCGGGTTAAACCTCCTAAAAACCGTTTTGTCATGGGTGACTGTTCGTGGTCCAAAGCAGACCGGTGAGCGACAAAAGTAATGCGTACATTTGCGTTTAAACCAAAGGATCGCTCCATTCTCCTAAGCGAGACAAAGAGGGAGAGTAGTATTGCTGTCTCGTTCCGATAATTTATGACCGAGTTGGCAGCGAGAGTTTAACGCTAGTCTAGCACCCGATCCTCCGGTCTATATATCCCTAAATTTGTCTAGAGTCACTGTAATACTTGTATGTTTCCAGGACGGATTTCCTACAAAAATGGTTTACAGTACTGCCGGAAGTGGCTTACGTCAACATCCACGCTTGCTACATCTACAATTGCAACAGCTGGGTGAAAGAGTATACTAAGTTTCATGAAGTTATATTGGCTCCGTTACGGGTGAGTTACGGTTAAGTCCCGGGACACCTATACTGTCTTGAATCCCGCACGAATTTCATCAGAAAGATAATGGGAAAATTTTGAAAGTTAGATTGTCTACTTCTCTCCACGCAAAACGGGAGACAGCATAGAGAAAACAGAGGGGTTTAATTTGCCACATAAAGATGGACTAAGCACCACGGGTAATGTAATATAAAGGGACCTATTAGAGCTGGATCCAGTAATAATTATGGAGAAATCGTTTCAACAAGATTGGTATAATATACCGCCCAAGATATTTTCAATTATTTATCCTGACATAAGCCTGCGCTTGGCTACAACTTGCCTGATGTTAAGCAATGATGTAGTCTACGATGGACCGCGCCGGCCTAGTATACCGATTCACTCGTGATTACAAATGAATTTCGGTGAGAATGTGGCAGTGGAATGATGCTCCTTATGGTTAGAAAACATAAAGGCGCAACAATTTCGACTCATCCTCTTAAATTCGCACCGGAACACGACAAGGCCGCTTGGCGGTGCGGCTTTGTCTGGTGGATGGTCACTAACCACGGCCGAAGCCTACCACCAGTTAAAATCAAATAGTTCAGAGGCATGATGGTGTTACATTTTAAATTCACAGGGAAGTCGCAAGATAATCTTTATCGACAACCACAGCCGGCTCCATGAATACATAGACCCGGAGCAACTTAAATTGCCCGGCGCTACTATGGCGTTAGAAGAAGATCTCAAAGTCTTTAACAACGCTCTCAAGCTCGCACACAAGGACACTAAAGTCTCCCTCAAGGTAAGTAAAATAGGTATGAAGATTTTTATTCAAAGCCTGGCGTACACTGCGGCCATTTTGATTATTTTTCAAAATGGCTTCACTCTTACCAACAAAAAACCAATGTTGGTATTTAAGTTATGAAATTACTAGCTTCCGTCCGCATAGTCGCTGACGAGTTAAAAAAATCCTTCCTTTGACCTCACATTGAAGCAAATGTGGAGTCTCTAGACCGAGAGGTTTGGGTTTTGCGTTTATAGGTATGAGCTCGGTTGGATGTCCCCAAATGATAGATTAGATACTATTATAATTATTTTATTCAGTCCACAAGTACAATAGGTATACCGTTCATTACACTCCGTGTTCACAACCGGGCTGGTGTTAGCAAGTATGAGATCGGGAACGAAGACTGACGCGAACACATGGATATCCATGTACGTGCACTTACATAGATAAACATGTGTGTATGTCCCTATACGTTGATATGTCAATTAGTCAGTTACTTCTTTTATATATTTAGAAGAAGGAGATAAAGTATCGGAAAGCGCTAGTGATTCTTCAGGTGTTGGTGTCATCGTCCCTGATTATATATGGGACCTAATCTTAGTTAACGAAACATGAGTGATATTCACTCCTGCCTACACCTCCGGGTGTAACAGACATGATTGTTTCACAGGTGGGACCAACAGCTCTACAGATCACATCAGCAGAGAAGACCAAAGTCTTCGGTCTACCTGTTATGCTGAATGATATTTATTATGCGTCAGAAATTGATGAGGTATGTTAGTATAATTTGAGAGAAAGTGTCGATTTTTTTGTGAATACAATTCTTAGGTTTTGAGGTCGGAAACTGCCGGAGTTTTAAAAGTAAAGTCAATTCTTAGATATTGAGTTCAGAAACTGCCGGATTTATAGACCGAATATTTTCCAAAACTTTTGTTTTTTATATCTGAAAACAGGTAAATATCGGTTATTTACCTGTTCAGACGTTTCTTTGTTTTTTTTTAGCTATTTTTAAGGTATTCACAAAAAAAATCAGGTATGGGTAATAAGTACAGCTGGCGAAAAGTATGAAATATTTACCCCTGCCTACAGCTAGCCTTACCTAGTAAATGAATGACACCTATACTACTTAACTACTTTTTTTACTTCACGCCGGTGGCGTGGTCGGTAAGATGCTTGCTTTTCACGTCGCAGGTCGTGGGTTCGACTCCCACCCAAGTCAGAAGTTTTTGTGATGAACACGTCTGTTTGTCTTGAGTCTGGATGTAGTTATCTATATTTAAGTATGTATTTACAAAAGAAAAGTATTATATGTAGTATATTACCAGTTATCTGGTTTCCATAATACAAGCTCTGCTTGGTTTGGGATCAGATGGCCGTGTGTGTTAATGTCCCACTAAAAAAACCACAACCTTCTGCTTAGCAGTTAGGGTCACTAACCATTACGCCAACAGACCAGTCAATAATAATAATCTATTTATTTCAGGTGTGTCTAGTGGATGATAACCAGTTTTCGCTATCGATAATCAACGAGTCGACTCCGTTAAGCTTCATACACAACGATTGTGATAACATTGTGCAGTCCATCATACATATTAGGAACAGATGGGAGCTCAGTCAGCCTGTGGTGAGTTTATTGAGGGGGAGAGGGGGTTATACTCGTACTTTTAAAGGTAAAAGGAACTTGTCTATACAAGGCGAAATTTTTATCCATATTTTTTTTATGCATTAGATATCATTAAGAAACACCATTTTTGAACAAAAATTTTTGGTAAAATTTTTAAGAAAAAAACATTTGTTCCGCAAAAGTTAAAAAATGCTTGTGGCCGCACTAGTCTTGAAAAAAAACATCAAACTTCTTATCAAACAATTGAATGACCGATGAACAATGTGCAAGTGCGAGCAGGAGGGGGGGGGGGCTATGCGGGGTGCAGCACACAACCGATCGCTCAGTCGCCGCGCGCGTACGCCGCAATGAAAGTCGTCAATGAAATGTTGGTGCAGGTGGGGAAGCGATAATCGCGGTGTCTGCTCGTAGGTGCAGTGATTATGAGACATCTTTGTTAAGTCATATTTCAATAATTTTGTTCTAATCAGTACTAAAAGAAAAAACACATATTTCATTACTTTATCCAAAGATTATAATTTGTTATCTGACCAAAATCTTTCAAAATCACACAGTTTCATGTAAGGGAGGGGTGGGTCACGGCAAATATCATGCAATTTCTTTCTCACAAAATTAGTGTAAAATAAGGAAATAATTAGGTTATAGTCATTTAGTCATATAGTGTTTTTAGATTTCAACAAATTACTTACTTTTTTCGACTCGCGTAATAGAGACGATGATTGTAGATGAGTGTAGAGTAGTGACGAGGTGACGGGTGGTGACGAGGTGACGGGTGGTAACGATCGTCGTCTATACTGCGCGGTTTAATATGGTAAGGTTGTTCGTAATGATGAGCATTAGCATGTGGTGAGTGACTGTATATTTGTCTAGGACTCAGTAACTGTGCACCAGAAGATCCGCCCGAAGGACGTCCCAGGCACGTTGCTGAACATGGCGCTGCTGAACCTGGGCTCCTGCTCCCCCACGCTGCGCACTGCTGCATATAACCAGCTCTGTGCACTCACCGCCACCTTCCAGCTCAAGATAGAGGGGCAGCTCCTCGAGACGTCTGGTCTGCTTCTCTTTGTCACATAACTTATACTCGCAGCAGTTTCGGCCTCGACTTTGGAATATAAGGTCGCGGGTTCGATCCCCGTCTGTGCCCACACATCCTTGTGTTAATTATTTCATCGCCGCTGATCAACTAATCAGTCGAAGACATGTGACATCTACCTACCCGCACTTGGCCAGCGTGTGTAGATTAAGGCCTGAACTCTCAA
Source organism: Meganola albula (assembly GCA_936450015.1). Classification (NCBI taxonomy): domain Eukaryota; kingdom Metazoa; phylum Arthropoda; class Insecta; order Lepidoptera; family Nolidae; genus Meganola; species Meganola albula. Next base: position 4,664,254 of record OW388171.1, read on the forward strand.
CTTGTAAGATAGTTGAGAGAACACCTGTACTCAGCAATAGGACACTAAACTAGACGAGCTATACATTTGGACGACAACTCTTATATTTTCTGTCTCTGGCTGGGATGATAGCTAATTTGGATTCGTTGATTCAAGTTGTCCTTGAACAAATCGATCAAAATTAGCTTGTGTTCACCCAAAATGAAGTGGTAACTCATAAGTTAGGCGGACGAGGGTATCTGGCCGGTGTTTGGTAATATATAAACCTTAACAATATAACTTTTGCTCTACAGGTTTATGTATACCATCGAACAACACGATATTCATCAAATCTGTGAGTGAGAAACTGGCTCACAATGAGCCACATCTCACTCTTGAATTCTTAGAAGAATGTATTCAGGTAAATACTACTACTACTACTAAAATTTGTGAAGATGTTTGTAACTCAATGGTTTGTCATCTGATTGACAGTGTTAGATACTCCGTCATGATCTCGAGAACGGTTTAATTAACCGATTTGGGTTCTGATATATTCATGTTTGCAGGGTTTCAGCGGATCAACCATAGAACTCAAGCACTTGTGTCTGGAGTATATGACGCCATGGCTGCCTAACTTAGTCAGGTGTGGACACAATTTTATTATACGACCCCTTCGATTTCTTTGCTCGTTGTCTTTTACCCAACTTTCAAGGAAGTGTTAGGTTTTTCTCGCGTATCTTATATGTATGTATATTTGTAATAGTAACTTACCAGTAGATTAGGCTCAATAACCCAAATGTGCTCAGATGGCTTTTGTTTTAAAAATGAACAAAACGGCCTTTTTTGCAAAATGACTTATAAGCTCATTATAGCTAAAATAGGTTTATAATTCGTTTGTCTTTATCTGTCATCTTGAACTTTATACTAGTAAAAAAGAGACAAAGATGTACTTTTGTACTAGTATAAATTTACTTTTATTTTTTGTACTAGTATAAATTTAACAAAAGTTTCTTATAACATTTTTATGAAGGAGATTACATAAATATATTTGGTCATGTGTGTTGAATAATGCGGTTAAGCGGTTCCGGCCAACCCTTAGTGCGGTCACGCTCTAAATCGCTGCGTTGTCGCCTTTTTTGTCGTGGCTTCAATATAATTATTCTCCACAGATTCTGCAAGCCGACAGAAGAATCCCGGCGGCAGAAGCAAGTCGCTCAAATACTGGAAAAACTGATAACATTGACTATTGAAGAAACGGAGATGTACCCATCAGTGCAGGCTAAGATATGGGGGTCTATAGGACAAGTGCCTGAACTTATTGATATGGTACTGGATAGTTTTATACAGAGGAGCGTTGAGAATGGTAAGCAACCTAACCCTTATTGTATAAGGTGACTGGTAAACTAGTGTAAAATATTTTACCGATATATGATGGAAATTAAACGGCTACGCACAAAGAGCCTCCAATTTTGTTGTACGAACTGCATAGTTATAAAATTTCCTGCCGGCATCTCTGTTTCCCGAGGTTATTATTGGGTAAGCGCGTTCCACTTAGACCACACTATTGCTTAACAACAGGCAAGTTGTGGTCAAGCGCAAGCCTATTATAGAATTACGAACAACTTTTCCAAAGAAACTTTTTTGGAGTAACTTTTTTTTAGTTAAATTTAGAACTCGCTATCCCTATGCTACCGAGACAGTAGACTTGAAACAGTAGCAGGCTAATGATGATGGTAATTTCCAGGGTTAAGGTCACCTGTAGTAGAAGTGTTGGCGGACACTGCAGTTGCGCTTGCGTCTGCTAACGTTCAACTGGTGTCGAAGAAAGTGATCGGACGAATGTGTAGGGTGAGTGCAAAATATATATTTACTACTAGCTCTCCGCTCGCGTGACTTATATTTTGTATCATGTCCAACTGTGGGCTAAACAATGGCTTCCTTAAGCTAAGAAATGCGTATTTATGTTTTGTCACTCTCATGTGTAGACGTCAAAACACCACAATTGAGAAAAATTCCAAAATATATTATCGAGCAATAAGTAGTTAGACTGACACTCATATGAAGCTGTGAAGTGTGTGTCGAGCTCGTATTTGACAGACACTGACGTTTCAAACATCTAACAGAATATGCGGCGACCACCCGCGCCTGCTCCCTACCCACCTCCTACTATTACTGTATTATTATTATTATTATATAAGTTAATTTTTAACTTAAAAAAATGATTAGATTGGTTGATTGATTGATTTAGATTGCGCTGTGTTTACGTGTGAAAATATTATTATTATTATTATTTTTTACCATATCCATACCATACTATAGGGTAACTGCAAAGTTGTGGCTGTTGTCACAGTACTTGATCAGTTCGACCGTCGTCGGACGGTTCACCGAAAAAGTCCGGTGAACCAATAGCCCTTCCCGTAAATTAGGTTAAGGTATCCGCAAAATCGCCCTCGCAGTCAGTCTTTGTTTCAGTCTTGGATGCAAAAGTAAGGGAAGCAGGATCGTTTAGTTAGTTAATAAGTGTTTAGTGTAGTTTAATTAAGCGTGTTAGTTAGTGTTTAGTTGTAGTTAACATTGGTTTTAATTAAGTAAGTTTAAAATTAAGAATTGTGTTTCGACATAATTTGTCCTTATATCAAGCTCGTAACAACGCTTTAAGTTGATTGGTGGAATGTTCCACCCGCAAACCATAGAGAGGTGAAAGTTAACAGAGGTTATGGTCTACAATATTAATCAGTCTTGTGTCTACAGGCCCTATCCAAACTGTCCAATAATATCCTGGGTCCCGTTACCCCTGCCACTGTGAGTTGTATTTTTTTTGCTTTTGTTTTACGTTTATGCTTTTTTTAACCTATTAACCGTTCCGTTACCAACCAACGCAACGTTAATTTATAAATATTATGACTTAAAAAGCAATGAGTTTATCAATTCAGATGTATAATATTCTTATATATATATATATATATATATATATATATATATATATATATATATATATATATATATATATATATATATATATATATATATATATATATATATTGCATTTGCAATTCTTTTTGTTTTAAAGAGGTTTATTTCCAAATAGTCTCATTCAAATTTGAATTTGTTATTTTGTGTAGTTTTAATAATATATTAAAGAATTTATGTTTGTTTGATTGATTTTGCAGATAGGTCTTTTTTCTATTCCACCGTAGATTATTATTATTTTTTTAATGCGGTCTATAATTTCCATTAATTTAATATTTATATTTATCATAACGGGCAATTAACGCGCTCACCTTTAATTTGGCTTTACGTTTCGACACGGGTTGCACCGGTCGTGGTCGCAAGTAGACTGATCTAGCGGAAGAGCTCCGTTAATGACGTTGACCGTAGAACAACATTTTCTCTAACTACCGTCATTTGTTATATAATTTAACTATAGTTAGGGACCCTACACACTTCACTCACATGTCCGAATATTCGATCTTCAAATAGCGACGTCGAATTAACTCTAAAACTGGACTCCATTACATTATCATGCTGTTTAGGTTTCTACTGAATCACAAGGCGCGTCGACTGCAGCTCCATACATATTTATAACCCGGTAAAAGCCACTCTGGCTAAGTGGATAGGTCCTTCCTTGAAAAATGTTTATAGCGCTTTTAAAATAGACAGTGCTGGTGTTAATTAATCCTAATTTGCTAGGGTACTTGGTATTGACAAATAAAAATAATACAAAATATAAAAAAATAATCATAGAAAGGTAAAATTTAAAGGTAAAGGTAAAATTTTGAATTCCTGATTTATTAACACCTTGTATGTTATTTTTTAAATTCATACTGTCCTATTCATAAAAGTCTTTAAAAGTCAAAGAGTCTTACTCTTTAGGTTAAATGGACTTTGTCTCTTTCTTACTAGTATAAATGTCAAATGACAGACAAAGACAAAACGAATTATAAACCTATTTTAGCTTTAATAAGCTTATAAGACGTTTATGAATACAGGGGACAGTCTTTTAAAATACGCTGTGCTTATAAGCTCTTTATTTTTTTGTCTTCATAGGTGGTGGATAAAACCTGTCACTCGCCAACCGCGATGTTGGAACAGCACATTATGTGGGACGATATAGCTATATTAGCTAGATATCTGGTAAGTAATATAATGAAACACAACATTTAGACCCATTCAAATTGTATTTTCCTGTTGTATCCAGATCTATTTTAGGTTTTTAAATCTACCTTGCTATTAATATCTAGCACAGCGGAAAAAATGAAATAAAAACGACGGGATATTCAAGTAAATTAAAATCAAAGTTGTGTTGTATTTAGACCTTAATCAAACTGTTTGCAATACATTAAGAACTATTGGATTGTCCATCTAATGATGATGATAATTCATGATTCATTTTGGAAAATTCTAGGTAGGCAATAAGGAATTTACAAGTCAAAAGTATGTTGGCTTATATATAATTTGGGTTTCCCAGGTTCTAAATAGAATTACATGACAAATAAACTTAAAGAAAATGAAATTATATAGGTTAATTGCGTTAAATGTCAAATAACTTTCAAAAACTTTGCAAAAGCCCATAAATTTAGTAAGAACTAAACAAAACGGGTCTAATTTTAACTTTGAATGTATTCTCAAACGACTTTCTAATGGTAGTACAGATGACTTCAGAACAGGGGCCTATATCGAGTGCAATATACGTACAATTTAAATGGGTCTCAATTAAATACAAACTTAAATAGGCATATGTGTTTTGAAATCAGTCAACATATTCTACAAATTACTTGAAATAGGTGTGCAGTTTCAAAAATTACTTGAAATAAATCTAGGTGTTATACTACAGACTTGAAATGGGTTCAAATGAAGTACGAACGACTCGTTACAGATCTGAACGTACCAACTGAGTAAGAATGAATGATAGGGAGAAAGTCCAAACACAGGTTTTGAGTAAATTTGTATAATTTTCGTGAGTTTCGTACAATAAATTGACATAGTAGTTATGCGTGTTCACTTGAGTAGGGCCAATGGCCGATTGCTGGCTGAAAGCCGGCAGCGATCCCCTCTAGGTGGTGAGTGTGGAACTAGTTACGCGCGCGAACAATTAATGTGAGAGTATATTAGGTGAAGAATGATTTCCTTGCAGCTGATGTTATCGTTCAACAACTGCCTGGACGTGGCTCGGCACCTGCCGTACCTGTTTCACACGGTGACGTTCCTCGTGTGCTCGGGCACTGTCTCCATGCGAGCCGCTACACACGGACTTGTTATCAACATCATACACTCACTCTGTACTTGTACTACGCCCAGATTCTCAGGTAACTATTTTTTAAATTCCTATTGTTTGCTACACCTGTAAGGATAGACGGCGACGCCGAGAGGAGACTTGGGATTTGAATCCGGCCATGTCCTGGGATATCTAAAACCGTCTTGGATCCCACACGAATTTTAATATAAATATAATAGGAGTTGTTGGGATCTAAGATTGTTATGGGAGACAGCACATAGAAAAAGAATGATGTAATCTACCTAGGGACCTATTCGAACTGGTTTCAGTAATAATTACGACAATTGTTTTAACGTTAACGACTACCCAACACCTGATGGGAAACTGTCTCCGAAGCTCAAAGTAACTTGCAACTCCGCATGCCGACACTTTAGATGTCGACGTGCACTTGCTACTTTACTCACACTTAAGAACACAGCCAAACGCGTATGTGGTCGATGTACCTCCCCAGTAGAGCTGCTCATAGAACAAAAACCATCGGTGTAGGTACCTTACCTGTCTTACAATGATAAATGTTCTAACAGAGCTTAGAATCATCATCACCTTATTTTAGTCCATTGTTGGTCATAGACCTTTCCTCAAGCAAGCCACTGAGCAAATTTCTTCTACTCTCATCCAGCTCCTACCAGTCACCTCACAGAAATTGTCACTCCACCTAGTCTGACGGCGTCTCTATGGTAGGCTATATTGATTACTCTAATTCAATGTCGGATCACTTTATTGAGGGTTCGATCCTTCAGAAAAACTCATCAGAGAAATAATTAATTTGTCAATCTTTCAGAGGACACGCAACGTGTTCTAAGGCTCTCCCTCGACGAGTTCGCCCTGCCGAAGTTCTACCAAATGTTCGGTATTTCAAAAGTGAAGTCTGCCGCAGTCACCGCGTTCGGGAGCCCCAATCGACTTAGTAATGAATGGTAAGACAACAACACATTATCAGACTCCGTAATCACGCATAGGTACTCAAAGTGCATATTTCAAAGGAATTTGACATAAATTTTTACCAGACTCCTTAAAAATAAGGTTCTCTTAAGTAGGTACGTGTGTAAGCAGACTTTTTCGAACGAAAAATCATTTTTTATTTGAAAAAGCCGTTATCAACATTTGGATCAACATTATGATTATTATTTTGGATCATCATTATTATTTATTGTTATTATGATGAACAGTTTGTATGCATAAACTGTTCATGTTTTGTGTTTGTGTGTAGTCACTCATTCATTTTCATTCATTCATTTAGAAGTTGCTTATAACACCTCCTGTGTTAAATATTCTAAGTCATGAACCTAGCAATGAATGTGTGTACACGTACAGGTACGAGGAGTTCCCGTACTCTGCGTGTGTGGAGCCGGGGGCGACACACACGGACCGCGAGCGGTTGCCGCTGCAGTCGTTAGAAATCATCGTTGATGCACTGCTGGAGATCATGGAGGCTTGCATGAGGGATATACCTGACTGTGACTGGCTGCATACTTGGTGAGTCATACATAGCCAATTAAAACTCTATTTAGTACTAGCTGACCCGGCAGACTTCGTACTGCCTCAATCGATTGCTGCTTTTTAAGGGTTTCCCGGCAATTATTCGAATTTTTCTCACCTTTTAAACCGTCCCTAGAGCTCCACGAACATTTTAAGACCAAGATAAGTTAAATCCGTTCAGCCGTTCTCGAGTTTTAGCGAGAATAACGAACAGCAATTGATTTTTATATAAATAGATTTAGTAGATAATTAAAAATATTCAAAAATCATTTTGAATGGTTCTATTTCAATTTGTAGTCGTTGGTTTTGTATTTTTCTTCTTGTTAATAATAATATATATGTACGTGCCGCGCCACGTCCAGGCAGTTGTAAATCTCTTCACCTAATATAATTTCACTTTCATTCATACCCTCAAAAATACGACCGATTAGTAAAAGATCTGAATGGAGGACATTCAGGGCCCCGATTCTCGAGCTTTAGACAATTAACTCTAATAGACAAATGTCCACTAACAACAAACATCCACCAACCCGCACTTGGCCAGCGTGTGTGGATTAAGGCCTAAACTCTCTCAACTCTTAAGATAGTTGAGAAAAGACCTGTGCCCAGCTGTGGGACAAAAAGGGTTGAAGTGAAGACAAATGTCGAAAAATGTCAGTGTTAGGTATATAATACAGTTTTTTAATTTAACAGGACATCGTTAGCAAAAAGCTTCGCGTTCTGCTTTAACCCAGCGCTACAACCACGTGCTTTAATCGTGTTTGGCTGTATAAGTAAGTAATATTTCTTCAGTGGTAGTGTAATTGTACTTTTATACCTGTAAAATTGCCCTTGGGGACCTTTCACGTATATCATATGTAGCGACGGCGCGCGGCGTGTATAGAAAATATTGTTTGTTACAGGTAAAAATATTAATGACGATGATATGAAGCAACTACTGCGTATATTAGTGAAGGCGTTAGAATCGTTAAACGATCTTGCATTGTTGGAAGCGATTATTATGTCGTTGACTCGGTTACAACCGCTTTTGTACCCGGTAAGTAGCATTACATGAAAAAATATATATTGGAAGTTATAAAGACTGTCGATAGAAGTGAAAACTGTGATCTCACGAGATTTCACCCATCTAAAAAGCGTCTGACGCGCACAGCACACTGCCTCTGCGCATGAAATACCAAAAAGTGAAATAAAAAAAATGCAAGATGAAATATTGTAATGTTGTGTACTTTGATAATAAAGATACATAATATTTACATACATACATACATACATGACCCAGTCATAAGCATGTAAGTGACGTGAACCTCAATGAATGGAATGATTGAATGAATGAAAATATGCTTTATTTTTTTTTGAGATGTGAGTCTACATAAAATAGTCCAATTTCTTTTCCTACCGTGCAGTGAATGACTGGCAATACTGAGAAACACTGCCAAAAACTCAGTAGCCTTTTTTTTCTTTTTTAAACGAAGTTATATCTATTCCTATAAGATTATCCCCTACCGAAAAGTGCTCAACGCGACTAAAGATGTTTTCACTTTTAAAATACAACTCTGAATAGATCGGTGTAACACACTTACCACAGCAAAACACATCGCAAATCGCAACAAAATTTAACACAATACAATTTGGAAAATAGCTTTTTTTTTAATCACGTACAGAATTTTTTTTTTACAATAACTCAAAACCTTGTAAATCGATTTTAATAAAATTTTAATAGAACTACCTAATATGAATATATGTATAACCTTTAAAACAAAAACAATTCGACTTCAAAAATAAACCTAAAAAAAGTAAAAAATTAATTTACTTTTCCATGCATCTGGATAGGACACAAATCACACCACAGAAAGCCAGTGAATATCCTTGCTAAACAGCACCTCCCTAGTCAGTAATATTTACAAAATGTTGGATGGAAACGGATGCCTTTTTGTGAGATCAAATTTGGCTTGCACACACCGCGACCCGCTTATCCAATCGACCTCACAGGCATTGTCCCCTGCCGTAATAATTGTCCCTATGACAATCGCATACAAGAAATCTGAGTTGAATTTGACACCTGACAAAAAATGCCAACAGTAATTAGGCTACAGCTTGTTATTTTATATGTTACGCGCTGCGACATATAGAAAGTATGTTGACACGTCAAAATATTCCTCATTTACAAATTATCTGGCAATAAAATCGGCCCTAAAATGTTAATTGCTATTTCAGACGTCCCCCATTCACCGAGCATTATTCTGGGTCGCCCTGTCAGTGCTACAGTTAGATGAGCCCACGCTATACGCAGCAGGACTTGCTTTTATGGAACAGAACCTACATACCTTGGAATCTCAAGGACAGTTCCAACACAAGGTAACATGGAGATCGACTGGATATTGTGGAAATCTAAGTAACATGGTGCTAAAAAGATAGATAAATAAATAATACTAAAATCTGACTAGGGATAAAATTGCAGTCTCAAAATAAATAAATTTTGCGTTTCCCGCTGTTAAGCAAACACTCGTACCAGGGATTGTACAGTTACAACTTATGCAACACTTGTGTTTCGAAGTGTTCACGTAGCAGTGACCCTCTTGTCTGTTTTTTATTTTATTTTTTATTCTGCGATAGGCTGACGCTTGACTACAACTTCCCTGATGTTAAGCAATGATGTAGTCTACGATGGAATGCGCCAGCCTAGTATACCGATTCCAAACGTAATAGTTTGGTTATTTGAAGAAAATGAGGTTTCTTATACGTTAAATAAAATATTTGTGTATCTACTATCTATTTATGTTACTTAAGAATGATTGTATTCATAGTTTTCGGTTTAAAGATCATCTATCTGAAAGAACATTACATTGCTCACTTAATAAGAAACTTGACGTACAACAGAGATTTTTAAGATAAGAAAAGATAATAATATCTATCTAGGTTAAATAGTATCTATCGAAGTAAACGCGGCTATGTTCTTTAACTCAAAGCACAGATAAGTTACTTTATTAGATGGCTAGTGATAATGTTAATTTGTTGGTAGACCTTGGAACAAGTGATGATGGAGACTAGAGAGCCTCTGGAGTGGCACTTCAAGCAGTTGGATCACGCGGTCGGGTTAAGGTAAGTGAAAATATTGTAAACATTTTTACGTTTACTAATTACAATTAATTTCGAATATGTAAAAACTGTCATGGTATCTCGAATGCAAAACTATGCGACGTCTTGGTTTTTGATGGCATTTGATTCTGTTCGGCGACATACTACTTAACCTCGCAAGCCCTCGTTTTTTTTCGTGCTAGCTTTAGTAAAGACCGGAGGTCCTTTATAAAGAACCAACTTCTTATACCCGTTCCGTCCTAGCACTTTCGTCTAGCATTATAATGTGTTAGCTCCTTCCAATATGAGGTGATTCATAAAAAAAAAATTGTCCTGAGAGGACCTGCAGCGTGACTTACTATAAAAGGTAATAATTTGTAATTTGTTTTCAGTGACAAGTAATAAATATCACCATAAATTAAATATGTATTCATATAGCTTAAATATCACTTTAAACAGATATTGAGTAAGCAAACAAAATGTTAATAGTTTGGAAATAATCAAATGTTTTATTAGTCCTTCCAGAAGTACTTTAGAGTTTAATAAGTTTAGAAAAGTAAAACTTAAAACACTGCACAGGGTGTAAAAACTGGTGTAAAAAGTAAAACACAAGATCTTACTTTAAATGTTTTTATTTTAAGTGTTAGGCAAACTATAGTTATAATTTGACCATTTGTATCAAATAAGTGTTACTTTATCATAAACAAAAACACATATTATCCTGCATCAAATACGACCGAAGGTCCTTTGCAAAGGACTATTATTTTCCATCTAAAATTAATTTAAAATCAAACGAGAAGTAAAAAAAATTATAACGTTGACATACACAGTATAAAATTACGAATAAGTAATGTATAAAATCATACTAACAGACATAATTATAATAGTAACTAGCTGCCCCAGCGAACTTCGTACCGCCAGCGGACAAAATTGTGAATCTAAACCATTCCCAGATCCCCTTGAACACACACACAAAATTTTTCATCAAAATCGGTCCAGTCGTTTAGGAGGAGTTCAGTCACATACACACGCACACAAGAAATATATATATTAAGATAAAGGAATTACTTACCACGTCCCCTTGGGCGCACCATTTTTCCAGAACAAATGACAAATTTTTGTCAACTGTCACTTATTTCAGGAATAAAAACTTCTTTTGACACAATACTTAGAGTCCGTAATTACAGATACTATGAATATTTCTATAAGAGGCGCGAACTTTTATATTTGGGCGAGTGGTAAATGTAGGTCCCTTCTAAGGGACCTTCGACGTTAAGGCGTAACTATAAAAGTTCAGGACGAAATTATTATAGAATTATGGTCCTTTTAAAGGGACCGGAGGTGTTACGGTCTTTAATTCAACTTTCTGTCGTCGCCATACCTACTTATGTCCGACTCGGTTCAACTATCTATCGTCACAATATCTACTTTATGTCCAACTTAGTTCAACTATCGATCGCCGTTATACTACTTATGATCGAGCAAATTCAACTGTCGATCACCACCATACCTACTTATGACCGGCTCAATTCAACTATCTATCGTCACCATATCTACTTATGTCCAACTCAGTTCAACTATCGATCGCCGTTTTACTACTTATGATCGACCAAATTCAACTGTCGATCACCACCATACCTACTTATGACCGGCTCAATTCAACTATCTATCGTCACCATATCTACTTATGTCCAACTCAGTTCAACTATCGATCGCCGTTTTACTACTTATGATCGACCAAATTCAACTGTCGATCACCACCATACCTACTTATGACCGGCTCAATTCAACTATCTATCGTCATCATATCTACTTGATGTTCTACTCAGTTCAACTATCGATCGCCGTTATACTAGTTATGTCAACTGTCGACGCCCTACTACTTATAACGGGCGCAACTCAATCATCGATACTGTCATACCTACTTATGACCGACTCTATTCAACAATCTATCGTCGCTATATCTACTTATGTCTAACTCAGTTCAACTATCGATCGCCGTTATACTAGTTATGACCGACTCCTTTCAACTATCCGTCGCCATATCATGGCCGACTCAATTTAACCATCGATCGCCGTTATACTACTTTTAATCGACCCAATTCATCTGTCGATCACCGCCATACCTCGTTATGACTGACTCAATTCAAATATATATCTTCGCAATATCTACTTATGACCAATTCAATGCAACGATCGATCACTGCAATATCGGTACCAATGACCAGCTCAATTCTACGACCGCTAGATAGGTACAGAGTATCGCTCCCCCAGTTTCCGGTCGAACTTCCACTTCGCGCTGGCGGGCCACCTGCTGAAGGGGTTCCGTCACCCGAGCGCGGGCACCGTGTCACGCACGTGCCGCGTGCTCGCCAAGCTGCTGGCGCTGGCCGCCGCGCCCACACACGACACCGACAAGTTCCACGTCACGCGCGACACTGTCGCCTATCTGACAGGTCAGTTACCGTCACCGTGTCACGCACGTGCCGCGTGCTCGCCAAGCTGCTGGCGCTGGCCGCCGCGCCCACACACGACACCGACAAGTTCCACGTCACGCGCGACACTGTCGCCTATCTGACAGGTCAGTTACCGTCACCGTGTCACGCACGTGCCGCGTGCTCGCCAAGCTGCTGGCGCTGGCCGCCGCGCCCACACACGACACCGACAAGTTCCACGTCACGCGCGACACTGTCGCCTATCTGACAGGTCAGTTACCGTCACCGTGTCACGCACGTGCCGCGTGTACTTCTAGCGTAAAAATATCCCCCTTTTTCACAAAAACCTATCTAAGAACACTTAGATTATTGGGTCAAATCTAATGATACCTTACTTTTTGAAATCCATTTAATTGTTTTGAAGAAATTGAAATTTTCAATTTGAGATTGAAATTTGAAATCGATTATCTTTGTTAGAACGCTAATATTCTTATGAACTCGAGCTGATTTTTATGGACGCTATTTCAGCCTTGGTCTGCGTCAGTGAAGAGGTCAGGTCTCGTTGTCATGTAAAGCATTCGTTACCAAAATGGCTGCCGGACAATTGTGATCACTACTGCCCTGCAGCGGAACACCATCAGGTACTTTAACCACTCATTGATCTTTAGATTAAATTTATAAGTTAGTATTTATACGAATCGTATAAAAGTAGGATTTTTTTTAATAATTAATATGACCAAAGATATTAACACTGCGTGTACTCCGTAAGATGAAGGTACCTTTCAAGTCGAGTTGCCACTGCTTAAAATTGGACTCTCCCAGTAAACGCCATTTCACCCATCACATTGCGGCTAGTCGCAGTCCTACTTCTGCCGGCTAATTCTCGCAGATCGTCACTCTATCTAACTGGAGGGACTATTCATGGTGAAAGGGACAGCCCTCCACAAACTGAGAGGGTCCATTCAGCTTCTTAAGTAGAATATTTTTTCAACGGAATCTTATTCCGGATCTATTTTTTTTACAAAAAAAAAAATGTTTATTTTGCTTAATTACAATTCAAAATTACTACCTTGTACGCAGCACTCGATTTGAATGAAATACAGCTAAAAGTTCTGTAAGGCATTGTTACTCACAAATATGGACGTTAACCTGTCTGAAATAAACATTTTTTTAATGCATTACTTTAAGACACGATGCTTGTGAGATGAAATGAGTGCGTTTGGCGATATAGACTAACCCTATGGTAGAAAAGGTGGCCGTTCGCTATTAGGGGTTCCCCAAAGTAACGATACATTCCGTATAAGTTAGCAAAACAAAGCACGATTTTGGATACTCATAAAGTTTCTGAATTAATGTACCAGTCATCTCAGTATGTTGTGCGGATTTCCCCCTATTTTTTTGTGGAGGGAGGTCTCTTCCACCCGGTAGAGCGAATAAAGAATATCTCCCTGCCCTACCTCTCTTATAATAAGGAACCTTTAAATTAAGATAATATTCGATAACATTCTACAGTCATCCATCCTCATACCGCCGACAACATCTCACGCGACATGCCACAGTCGGCGACAGAAGTCGTGGGATGTACTCGACCAAGCTGCTCTCACATCTGCACATGGTGGTGAGTGTTAAGTTAAGAACGTCTCGACCTTGGTACGAGTGGAAGCTTGTACTATGGAAACCAGATAATTGGTAATATACTACTTAAAATACTTTTTTTTGTAAATACATACTAAAATATAGATAATTACACCCAGACACAAGACAAATAGACGTGTTCATCACACAAATGTCTGACTTGGGTGGGAATCAAACCCACGACCTGCGGCGTGAAAAGCTAGTATCTTACCGACCACGCCACCGGCCCGTCAGATTGAACCTTAGACATTGCTATTCTCAGGGCCCTCTTGTGTACCTACTTTTTTAGTTTTGTTTTTTATTACCGAAGTTAAATCGAATAAAAAGAGAGAAATTTAAAAATAAATTAATTATTTTTTAGGGTTCCGTACCTCAAAAGGAAAAAACGGAACCCTTATAGGATCACTTTGTTGTCCGTCTGTCTGTCCGTCCGTCTGTCAAGACCCTTTTTCTCAGGAACGCGTGGAGGTATGAAGCTGAAATTTATATCAATTACTCAGGTCTACTGTCCCTTGAAGCTGTGAAAAAATCAAACTTCTAAGCCAACGCAATCAACAGATACAGCCGTTTATGCCGCAAATTTTCGACACTTGCAAGGGAATCAAAACCCACAGGGTGCTTCCCGTGAACTCAGAATCTTGAAATTTGGTACGAAGCAACGTCTTATAGCATAGATAAAGGAAAAATTACGAAAACCATAAATTTTTAGTTACATCACATAATATAATTTTTTTTAATAATTTTAAACTTACTACCCATTTCCTGATAAACGCGTAGAGGTATTAAATTGAAATTCATACCAAATACTCAGGTCTATAATACCTTTAAGCTGTAACAAAATCAAACTTCTATGTCAACGCAATCAAAAGAAACAGCAATTTAAGCTGCATATTTTGAAACTCGCAAGTACTCGCAAGGGAATCAAAACCTAAAGGGTACTTCCAGTCGACCTAGAATCTTGAAATTTGGCATGAAGCAACGTTTTATAGGACACATAAAGAAAAAATTCCGAAAACCTTAAATTTTTAGTTACATTACAAAATATATATTTTTTAATAAATATAAACTTATTACTTTTTTCCTCATGAACGCGTAGAGCTATCAAGTTGAAATTCATATCAAATATTTAGATCTAATTGCCTTTAACCCGTGAAAAAAAAAAAATTCTAAGTCAACGCAAAAGTACAACCATTGATACAGCATATTTTGAAACTCGCAACTACACGCAAGGGAATTAAAACCTAAAGACCACTTCCCGTTGACATAGAATCTCGAAATTTGGTAAGAAGCAATAGCTTACAGCACAGGTAACAGAAACATTCCGAAAAGCTTAAAATTTTAAGTAGTTATACCACATTTTGCAATAAAAATACCATAGTTATGACTCGATTGTCGTAATGAACGAACTTTGTAAACCTTGCAGGTTTGTACGGAACCCTCGGTGCGCGAGTCCGACTCGCACTTGACCGGTTTTTTTTAATCTAAAGAAATTTGTCCTAGGCAACGTGTTTGTTTTTTATATACCAAAAATAGTCCCTCAGATTATATATGGCTCAGAATGTATATTTATTTTAGGTAAATCACCAACGACGCAGTCGGGTAGCGGTGGACACAGCCCTGCTCTTTCTTCTATACAGCATCAGGTACGACTTACTGACTTAATACTACAAGTATTATAGATTTGTTCAGGATTTATTTCAATATCTGCCTACACCTACAGTATAATATATTTAATTACTACAATACTCTTTGAAAATACATCATCATTCGCCTTGCCTTTTTCCCATTTCTATTCTAACCTGATGCGGCTAGCTATCAGAGTTATACGAGCGACTGCCATCAGACCTCGAAACTCGTAGGGAACCAGTCGCCAAGATGGTTAGACCAGGTGTCAGATTATATAGGCTTCTGACTAGATGTAACGATGTCATAGATGTGTTAAATAACAACCGGAACAGACGACTTAACATGTTTTCCGAGGCACGGAGGGTAGTCCCTCAACTAACCAGACACCGAAACATTTCTTTGTTGTTACACAAATATTGTCCGGGGCGCAAATCGAACCCGCGACCTCCCGGGCATAGTATAGCCCAATCGGAAGGCTTACACCGCTCGACTACTGAGGTCGTAGAAAAACTTTGAAAATACATATTAGAAAATTGATTTGGTGTAGGTGCAGAATTCATATTAGATGTAGTTAGTGGGCTTTCGAAGTGGTTGGTGAGAACTGGGTGAATATAGTAACCAACCCTTACTGTCAGGATTTTGAGTGTTTTTAAGTTTATTTTGTAACTCTAGGTTGTATTTCTCCCTGGTAATAAGATCAAAGGGTAATTTTATGCGGCAATCAAATCTGTTCACCAAAATACTTAAATATACCGTTCTTTGTACAGTTAAAAAAACATAAACTATTTTTATTACATTAAATTAACAGTTTCAGTATGGTTTTATAACCGTAGTTGTATCAGATATTAAAATAAATTTCTATACTGCATATTGGTGTTAGATAACAATGGCAAATGAAGAAAGCTTTCGTTTAAAAATATATCATAACAATTGTATAACGAGGTATTAAGTTATTGGTCAAAATTATACAAATAAGTATTTACACATTATTATGTTATTAAACATTTTATTTAAATAAAACAATACTGTTTTAAGAACAGGATACAGCGGTTTTCTTAAACCCGTATATTTTTAACAACATTACAATATTTTGTAATGGGTTACAATAACACATTGCATGAGTGTTATTGACTAATAACGACATTATTACACTGGAAAGCAATGTGCTATTCTTAAAAAAAATACTTCAAAAACGACACAAATATAAGTCTACTCTTCAAATACCTACGTCTTTTATAATTTTGACCATAGTACAAAAGTATATTCGTAATCATGCAGTCATTTTGTATGAAATCTACTGACATATTCGTAATTAGATACTGTGGTTGTGTTTTCTTCTTTTATTTTAATGACGGATTGAAGAAAATATATAAATAGCACCATTTATTGTAAATATCATTCTGTATCATCAGAGAAAAAATGTGAAATTCTATTAGATACAGATTATCAATATCGTTATTTTTAAAAATCTAGATTGTCAAAATTAATAACGTAATTATTGCTTCTTTGGCATAGAAAAGAAAAGAGTATACCATTAGAAATCAGAAAACAATAAGCTGATAAATAAATCAAAAACTACTAAACTACTATGAAGTTAACTGGTAAAATATTGGTGGTATCCACCTCTACTTATATTTTCGAATAGCACAGGCGTGAAGTCATATGTTAAAAAGGTTTTGTTTTAGTTAGAAGGTTCAGTTTATTTTGTTTAAATTGGAAACTGGCAAAAAACAATATGCTATTTGTTATAACAATAACAACTTTTAATCTTCAATCCGTTATCATACTAATTTCAATTTATCTTTCAGTATCCATCCAAACTGTCATCTTACTCACTATTATCTTTTACACGCTCCTTGGACTCATTCGATGCGTCGTTTGTATTACTGATTATGTTTGTGTCTGCTGCTGTTACGCTTTGTATCCGTAATAACTTATATTTAAACTGTTATTTTATGTAAACTTGTTATTGTTAAATGCATATTTTGAATGTGGATACAATGTGAAACTTTAATCTAAAATAACTAATAATTTACGCATGAAAATGTATGGTTAAAAATCAACAATAACATTTACTTTAAATAACACTTTAATATTTAATTATTATGTTATAACATAATTTAATGTGTTATAACTTATAACCTAAAATTGTTTGCGTAAATTATGGCATCGGCCCTTACAACGCTTGTGCACTGCTTATGTCTATAGAATTCAGCTAGAATGCTTTTTAAAACACAGAGGTCATTTTCTGTGCCTACATCAAAAGATACAATCGGTGTTCCTAGGGTAATGGTTATATTACAACGATAATGTTATAACTGGTTATTAAAAAACGGGACTAGTTATTGAAATGACACATAATGATGTTATTATAAGATTAAAAAGTTATTAATAAAAAATTTACTTAGGAGTTTCAAGAAGTATGTTTAAAATAATAGTCTGGAAATATGCTTCGATTTTTTAAATATCATGCCAATAAATATATTTCTAGGTTATATTATGTGTCATTTAAGTACAATTTAAAGAAAATAATCAAAATATTTGATATATATTTGATAGTCATTAGAAAAACCTGCATAGTTTTAGAAATGCCCCAAAACTAATATACTGCTTTAGATCAAAATACACCCAATAGCCAAAGACGCTTTTATTGAAACACTGACTAAATTACTACACTGTTATTACACCAACTAAAATAGTTCACGCACATTGTGACATTTTTCCGTTATAGCAACAAAGTAATAGTAATTTAGCGTTATTTTCAATGGGACTACACCCACCACCACAATCTCACTATTGCTACTCCTGTAAGCCAGGACCGACAGTTACGTCTTTGAAGTGGCTTTGATTTTAAAATGCCGGCAAAATCCTGAAACACTGTTCTTGTGCTATCTAGGTCCTACGATTTTACTAGGTACCTACTAGAGATCTTCAATTAAATGAGAGTGGACTGTAAACATATATGTATAGGTGTAATATTAAACAAAATTTAATTAAAACAAGTGTCGCGGGTGGCGCTTCTACGAAGTGTTTGTGAGGCGCAGCATGTAACTTCGGCCGGTCCTCCATCTGCGCCTGCGCATATTGCATACATCGACAGTCTTGTTGTATCAATTGTCCATTAGAGTCTCTCTACTGGGCATAGATATTCTCTCAACTGTCTTAAGAATTAGAGAATTAAACAGCGTAGGACATGGTTGGTGGTGAGGGATTAAGCAGTTAACTGTTATTTCGACAAATCTGGAATATTGCAATTTTAACATAATTATAATAAAGTCTTCGAGTAACAGCAATCCATATCACACATCGATCTAGATTACATCGCTTATCAACAAACAACTTTCATCCAAGCAAATGGTTACTTTAGTATGTAAAAAATACCTAATCTGGAATACTATAATAATAATAATAATATAGTGGGACATTAACACACACGGTCATCTGATCCCAAACTAAGCAGAGCTTATACTATGGAAACCAGATAACTGGTAATATACTACATATAATACTTTTCTTATTTACGTTTCGACCCAGTTTGCACCGGTCGTGGGTCTGTTGTATTTCATAAAACGTAATCAATATTTCACACCTCACTACATTAATAAATATTTACACACGCAATAAAGCTTTTAGCGAACTAAAATTATACATTTTTTTTATAAAAAGCTTTTCTCCTTTTTATAACCCCCCCCCCCATGTCTGTTGTATATGGTCTCGAAATTTTGTTTATTATGTAATTAATTATGTAATATATATGTACAAAGATGAGTGAAAGCGTTTTTAATATACTTAAGCGAAATTAATGAAGTTTGTAGATCTCCGTTTAGATCATATATTTTTTTATGATTCCTTTATTTTTTTACGTTATTATAGAATTATCGTGGGACATTAAGACATTTTCCCAAACTAAGCAGACCTGATATTATGGCACCGAGATAATTGGTAATATACTACATTTTAGTATTCTTTTGTAAATACATACTTAAATATAGATAATAAAAAAAAAAGTAAAAGTAAAAGTGTACACATTGTTGAGGAGCCAAATAAATAAATAAATAAATAAATAAATAATTACACCCATACTCAAGACAAACAGACGTGTTCATCACATCACGACCTGCGGCGTGAAGAGCTAGTGTCTTATCGACTACGCCACCGGCCCGTCAATTTAGAGGCCATTTCCCCTATGTTACTCTATATATCCTGGTTTATTCTGTAACTGTTTTCTTCACTAAGGTTAATAAACATTAAAATTTTGAGACCGTATCTATTCTATACCACTTAATATAGTTTGTATTTGTAACTATGTCTAGGGCAAGCCAAAGTAATTACCGTTTCCCCTGTGTTACCCTATGTGCTCTGTGTAGACCCTACCTGTAACATGTTCTAATTTTCATATTTGTCTAGGGCAAACGTAAGTAAATATCCAAAATTCAACACAATTTCCCCTGTGCATATTTGCCTTAATTTATTCTATACCATTTTATTTATTATACCCAAATTCCAAGTGTGTTTTCCTATATGCCGTGGTATAGTCCCAAATATTATGTTTTTTATAATATTTTATTTATAATTTATAAAATATAATGAATATTTTTTTAAGTAGACACTTATTTTTATTTTATAATTAATTGTTCATTGTGCTTTTATTGTCATTTTCTTTTAATTTACATGTAACTATTAAAATTATTTATAATAGGTCCATAGTGTCTGAAATAAATGATTTATTATTATTATTATTATTAGTTAACTCCAATAAATATTCAGGACAGCGAAGGCCGAGCTCACAGCATGCAACATGGTTATACAGGGGAGGCGGCAAGGCACGATGGACGTGAGGCAGATGCAGATAGCGGATTTGATGTGAGCTTAACAGTCTTATTCATAAAAATCTAATAAGTCTCTATAGTTAAAATGGATTTTGTCTCTTTCTTACTAGTATAAATATCAAGATGACAGACACATACAAAAGACAAAAAAAAAATGTTTCTTATTAAAGAGCCGAATGCACTCTCTATGTTTGTGGGAGTCTGTCCCTTCCACCCTGTATACTACTTTTTATATAGATAATTACACTCGGGCTCAAGACAAACAAACATGTCCATCACACAAATGTCTGTCTTGGGTCGAACTCACGACCTGCTATTTGAAAAGCAAGGATCCTGTCAAACAGCAACTTAATAAAGCGCATGACTGGTGAAAACCATACAGGCTGTTCGTTTATTGGAAGATGTAATCTCAGTGCTGCATAAAAATCATCTAGTAGAATTCCGGATTAATTTATAAAAAATTATAAAATATTGAAAAAAAAAAGGTAAAAAAGACAGTAAAAAATAATCTAAGACAATACTAACTTATGACATGTCTAAAATTTCGCTATGGCAAGATTCTCTCTAGTAACGCAACGCTAGTGCTAACCGGCAGTAAAATGTTCTTGCAGTGCCGTGTTTTGGTCTGGAGACCCCGGGGCTACAAAGAAGTGGAGGTCCCCTGGCTCCAAATTAATTTCAAAATAACATGGGTAGTATTGACTTAGATTAACGCGAATATCACACATTGAAATAAAACTACTTTTTAACGGATTTTATTCGCGGTGTATTTTAGATTTTTGATTCCGACGTTTCAAAGTATTTTCAGCCTTTATGTTCACGGGTGAACTGAGGTATTTGATGTCCAAAAATATTAATCACACTTATTACTGACTACCTCCAAACAAAAATATAAAGGGAAAAGTTGTTTACTAGACTGAATTTGTCTATTGTGGTGCCCCTTTAGTTGAGGCCCCGGGCTGTAGCCCCAATTGCCCTTCCCTAAGTCGGGGCCTGTGTTGTGGTGTTGACAGGTGGTGGATGATGACGGCCGAGGATCACCAGGCAGCTTGGATGACGCAGAACATCCTGCCTCCAGTAAATCTGGTGACAGTGACTACCCTGAATCTACTTCTAAGGTTGGTGTTATCATTTTTTATATGTATTGTTCGCTCCGTTCATCACTATTATGATCAATTGATCACCTACGTACATATATAATTGCTGGTTTAAAACCAATAGTGTGTAAGTTAAGTCAGTCGCAAATATAAATTGTTTCAAGCAACACCTGTTTTCGTTTACCAACTCTTTGCAAATGAATCTGAACCTTATCACCCGAACATGTATAGTACATATTTTTTTATATTGGTTTGTTTGTTTTTAAAAGTCATATTTTTCAAATAAATATTACTAACTGTAATACCTACTTAATTTCACAATTAAAAAGGTAACAGTAAACACTTATCAACATTCCCCTTACCTTTTTTCCATTTCTATTGTGGTCGGCTCCCAGTCTAACCTGATGCGGCTAGCTACCAGAATTATACGAGCGACTGCCATCAGACCTCGACACCCTTAGGGGGCCCATCAGTCTCGATGCATACGACAAATATGACCAGCCCAATCCCATTTCAACTTTTTATACCCGACTAAAAAGAGAGGTATTTGTATGTCTGTGTTTCTGTGTGTCTGTGCACGGGTCTCTCTCAAATATTTTACGAATTGAGAAACTTTAGGCTTTAATCCACACACGCTGGTCAAGTGAGGGTTAGTGGATGTCACATGCCCTCGAATGATTAGTTCTTGGTCATGCCGGTTTCCTCACGATGTTTTACTTAACTTATATTGAGCAACAGCGATGAAACAATTCACACAAAGAGCGGGGATCGAACCCGCGACCATATATCAAAGTCGAGGCTGCAACCGTTGCGCCGCCGCTGCTCTTCTTGCCCTAATCGTAGGTACGTTTTATTTCGTAGTGTCAACAACAAGTGTCAACGGACAAGGACACGAGCAGTCCGGAAAGTAACAGCTTGCTGGATCCGTCTGTACTGTCAGACTTCACGATACAAGCGCTAGTACTGACTGTACTAGCTACCCTCGTCAAGTATACTACAGGTATAATATTACTTTATACATTCATACAAATCGTTTGGTTAAATCGTAGAATGGGGATAATGATAATAATAATATAGTAATAATAATAATATAGTGGGACTTGAACACACACGGTCATCTGATCCCAAACTAAACAGAGCTGGTGCTATGGAAACCAGATAACTGGATGGTGACAAAGTATGAAAAATCGTATTCGTCACACTGTGGGAATATGGACATTGCTGAAAATCAGTGCTTCGTGTAGCCTCTAGTAGGTACTCACAGCGTTTACTGAACCTTCTGCGTAAAGCACCGATGACGCGTGCCTTATATATATGTAGATGCGTGTGTAGGAGTAACACAAGAACTTACTTGGTAGTTCAATAAAAAACGGCACGATTTACCGACTTGTAAGTTTATTGCAAACACGGTAGTTCACACACACAATAACACAAAAGAAGAAAAACAGAAGGAGTAGTGATAGCGACAGATAAAGAACAGTTCAAGCACAACAACAATAACGAGGCGTTACACAATATGTGAAGCGTTTAAGCATGTAGGCGTATAAGCGTATAGAAAATTCGGAGCGCAAGCGACGTGCGTCTCGCGTAAGGTGTATGAGCGCACACTGTCGAATTCGCCGTCGACTCACGCGCAGGTAGTCGAGCGGCGCCGAACCCTTCCGATCGTGCGGTCGGGAGGCTTCGGTGTGGTCCGGTTTTAATATGGACGCGAAGCAACGCCTCGCAACTCACTATATAAAATACCGATCGTAAAGTTGTACGTTTGTTAATTATTGATTAATTCTTGTACATATTAATTTAGTAAGTAATAATTTAGAAATGAGTTTAGATATTTACTACAATGGAATATAAGTTAAATTTAAGAATCAATTTAAAAATGAAGTTAACATTGAATAAAGTTAAAATAGATCAGAACAACATAAAACATAAAAACATAAAATAATTCCCTACATATACTTAACACGGTCGCGGAGAGGGTAGATTTATTTTCCTGTTCTCTGAATGAGTTCACTAAAGTTACTTTGCATTAGTTGTGTTATAAATAGTATAATAAGTACCTATTGTTAATATATGGCCACGCTAACGATTTGGGGCAACCTGTAATGTTAGTTATGTTGTGAATAAATAAATAAATGTCCATGTTTGACACTGATGGGTCACACTTACTGTTTTTTTTACCTTTTCATGTGTTTTTTTTACTGGATTCTGTGTGTCCTGTATCTGTCTGTAGTTGCAGTTAAGTTTCGATCAAAACAACTTTCTTCGTATTCTCGTAATTTAGACAACCGCTGTCAGATACGCTCGCGTCAAGTTCGCGTCACGCGAGCGCTTTAGATTAGAAATGACGGCTAAACAATTATATGAATACCATTTTTCACTAAGACGTAAACTTAATTGCAACTACATCGCAACCTGATCGGCGAGTGAAGAAATTACGTGAATTAGGGCACAGATAGCAGTGTGTGTAAAAGAAAAAGAAAAGTAAATCTAGGAATCTAGGTATCTTGAATGTTGTGTTGTAAGTGTTTTTTTGGGTGCATTATGATATCATAATGTTTTTATTGTTTCAGAGGAAGATGAGATCCGAATACTGTATCAATACCTTGCGGAGGGGTCTGTTGTGTTCCCTAAGGTGTTTCCAGTTATGTAAGTACATACCAGTATTGTTTACCAGGGTTGACACAAGGATCACGTCTTAAACCTCACCATGTATCACCAAGGGGAGGTTAAAAAATGTTTTAAAAAAGATCACGTGATTAATGGACAGCCCCATAGCTTATTTATATTTTGTCACTAATGACAACAGCTAGGACACTTTGAAATCACATGCCTGTAGTCATATACTAAACTTGTAAAAAAAAAATTCAAAGTGTCATAAAGAAGCAAAGGTTCAATAAGGTCAATTGGCGTTAAAAAAAGAATGAAAATTGGTTGTTTGTAAAGTAGGTTTACGATCGAGATGTTTACGTGATAACGTCTTATTGGTGATATAAGTTTTTGGGAAGTAAGGAATTAATGAAGTATGCCGCTAGAGTGAGAGAGACGGAAGATCGGTCCACTCACTCGAACGCTATGCCAGCCTCCGCTCGTGAGGATTCCGCGTGACAAGTTTCACGGAATGACTGGCAGCGCTCGAGATGAGACGGGAGATCGGTCCGTCTCTCTCTCGTTATACCTGCGATCGCGCTCGTGAGGTTTTGGTGTGACACAAGTTTCTGAGCATGTCACCCGACTAAAACGATTTTAAAGACGTTATCACGTCAAAAATAAAAAAGTACAACACGTTTTATTTATTATCAGCTTATGATTTGTTTTTGTTTTGTTAACAGACACAGTTTGTTGGACATGAAGATCAATCATGTATTGATGCATTGCCACGATCAAGTTATACTCAGCGCAGTACAGAGCATTATACAGGTAAGATTAGAATGACTTTGATTGACAGACAAATTATAATTATAGATATTTACATATTTTGTTGTAATTTTATAACACAAAAACGGGCTTACCTATTCAAACCAAATGTTTAGGCATTGTTCGGACTATTTAGTAGATGGTTTATGTGAAGTTTGCACAAAACCGGCTAAGCGGTTATTTATTTATCACATTTTTTGTAAATTGTTGAGTAGGCTGAAGCTACCCGGGCGAAGCTGGGGCATACATACATAAACATCTTATTCACGTTCGTATGTAAATAATATTAGTAAGTAGGCGTATGTATGTATTTAAAATTATTTGTTGTGCTCTTCTACCCATTCCACAATGTTTCCTTACCTAGGGTTTGCTGGTAGAAAATTCACATTTGAATTAAGCTCGCCTGTGTACATGTGCTGTTTACTATTTATAAATTGTTTATGTAAGTGTTTTGTGTACAATAAACAATAAGAAAAAAAAAAATATTGTACGTATAAAATGTTTACTTTCTCTTGCAACATTTGGTAACAGAGTAATTTCAGCATAAGTGCTTTGACGAATGTCGTGAAGTCATTTTTTTTGCTGATGACCTCACCCAATCGGCCTAAAGGGCCTTTGAGGACGGTCGAACCGAATGTTGTGAAGCTGTTGAGTTTCTTAATAAATAAATAATCTCTGGATGACGAAGCAATCGTACACATTTATTATAACCCATCTAGGTAAATCGACGGATGTTATAAATTTGACCGCTTTGTCCGTGGCACCGTAGCTCTGAAACGGGTGAACCTATCTGAAAGCAGATTTTCTTGCTATTATTCTTTAATATGTTTCATCACAATCTGGTTAGCTGATTCAAAGTTATAAACTCTTTTGTTATTTGCGGTAGGAGTGACAAATATAGTTCTTACCTAAAAAGAATTCGTTGGGGGATATTTAATTTTTAATTTAGGGTTATTGAGTTTTAACTAGACTAGAACGATAATTCAGAGCACTGAATCAAAGCTTAGGTAGAATAGGTAAGAATAGGTGAAAAAATTGCCGTGTATTACGGCAATTTTTTCACCTATTCTTATAATTGATTTTGTTAAACTCAATATTAACTTCAGGCCCACGCAGGGCGAAATAAATATTTATATTTTTATGTATAAATATTAAATATCTTCCATAAATTATGTATTTTTTATATTTATTGAGCAGTAGGTCATTGTAAATTTTTTTATTAAAAGGTTTATAGAAATTTAATTTAAGTCTGTTTCAGTTTGTTTAGTACATTTATTTTTGTAGAACATGATAGCGAGTGAAGACGCGAGCCAACAGCAGCTACATTATATGCAGAGCTGTGGTTTCGGTGGACTGTGGAGATTCGCGGGACCTTTTACCAAAGTAAGTCTTCCTCACATCCTCAAGCCTTTGCAATGAATGAATGAATAAATGATAAAAGAAAGTCGTGTTAGTTACACAATTTATAATATTAAGTTAAAATATTAACAAAAAAAAACCTACTTCATGGATGCCATTCTCAGAACTAAACCAAACTAAAATGGGACCAAACGGGAAGCATCAGCTTTCAATTAAAAAAAAAAATATCAAAATCGGTTCACCCATTCGAAAGTTCTGAGGTAACAAACATAAAAAACATACAGTCGAATTGATAACCTCCTCCTTTTAGAAGTCGGTTAAAAATGACCCAACCAGGACACCAATTCTCGCGTTTTATGTCATATATGACATATAAATGTCAAAAAATAGCGATGTGTAAGTGACGCCACAGACTATATTCTATCTTTCATCCAAACTGTCCAGAAACAAAAGTAAAACAAACTTTCGCATTTATATGAGTACGATAGTTCCATATTTCAACCCCTTACAACCTTTTTTTCGCATTAAAAAGTAACCTATGCCCTTTGTCAGAGTCTAGATTATCTCTGTATCAAATTTCATTGAAATTGTTTTAGTAGTTTAGGTTAGGTTAGCAGTTTCGATTAGTGGGGATATATTTTATTAATTATAATTTTATTGTTACAGAACCAAACAGCGGAAAGCAGTGAACTATTCGTGAACTGCCTGGAGGCCATGGTGGAGACTTGTCTCCCGGGGGGCGAGGAACCGTTACCGCGCGCTCCTCCTCCTGACCCTGACCGGCCTGATACTGACACACGGTACACAGGTGAGATATATGTTATGTTTACCAAGCCTACTGACATGTTACTGTATCATAATGACACGTTACTGTAGCCTCGAGGCGTGCTATTGTATCCTAACTACATGTTACTACATCCTAGTGATATGTTACTGTAACCAAGTGACATGATACTGTAGTCAAGTGGTATGTTGCTGTAGCCTAGCGGTATGTTGCTGTAGCCTAGTGACATGTTGCTATTATCCTGGTGACAAATTACTATATCCTAGTGACATGTTGCTGTATCCTAGTGACATGTTGCTGTATCCTAGTGACATGTTGCTGTATCCTAGTGACATGTTATTTTGTATGGGATCTAAACATAGCCACTTTTTATGTTATGTAATTTCAGGTGTGCACAGGCAATCAACATTATATTGTCCCGGAGAAGATGATGATTAAACGTTGAAGGTAAACACATTTTTACTTTTTGGTGCCCACTTGCACACAAATTTCTCCAAAGCGTTCCGACTTGCAACGTATTGAGTTTGAAGGCTTTCGACTAATATCAGGATTATCAGACAACAGTACGCGTGAATTATCGGGTAATAAGACGGTATTCCAATAAAATAACTACGCCAATAATCACTTCACCCAGATCTCTCGATAGCACAATCATTAATTATACTAGATAGTTACAGATCGTTAAGATTAAGTTGGATTAAATTATAACGTCCACCGAGCACGTCGTCACGTGCACACATCCCGACGACGCAACGGTCCAACATAAAGTGTCAGCTCTTCTAAGATAGTCGCTTCACTCGTGCTCGGAGTTCATTCGTTGGTTCATGTTGACATTTTTGAGTGACAGCTGACTCCAAAGGTGGACGCGATGATAGTAAAAATTTACAGTTAACATGTTTAGAAGCGTATGTGCCAAGAAGTTGAATTTCAGTGCAGGATGTTTTTTTTTTATTCTTAGATAGGCTGGCGCTTG
This sequence comes from Meganola albula, assembly GCA_936450015.1. Lineage (NCBI taxonomy): Eukaryota > Metazoa > Arthropoda > Insecta > Lepidoptera > Nolidae > Meganola > Meganola albula. The sequence goes on from OW388171.1 coordinate 4,692,196, forward strand.
ACTACAACTTGCCTGATGTTAAGCTATGATGCAGTCCACGATGGGACGCGCCAGCCCAGTATACCGATTCACTCGTGATTACAAATGATTATCGGTGATAAGGTGGCAGTGGAATGAGCCTCCATAAGGTTAGAAGCCTGAAAAGGAGCAACAATTCCGACCCACCATCACTGCATGGTGTTACCAGACATTGCACCGGAACAATATGGCCCATTCAGACGGCTGATTCCGCTCGACTACAGTGGTCGTCATCAGTAATAGAATACAAGGTGAACCGAAAAGGGATATATTGTGCCTTATATTCTACGTTACTTGAGACATATGCAATGGTAATGTAACGTTTAAAATTTATTAATTACTTAAAAAAAAAACCCGTCGGCATAAAAAGAATCAATTGATTTTCTTAAACAACCCGCTTTTAATAAGTCAAAGAGAGTTCAGAAAAACAGCAAATGAGGTTTCACGACTCGAAATTTCTGATTTTTGAAAAATCGTATTAATTTCTAACTTCACATAGTCATTAGTAATGATGTGAAGAATATCTAGTTTCAAGTATAGCCTTTTCTGTACCGTGTGTATGACTAAACTTAAGTTTTATATTTTCAGAAAATTCTTCAACATCAACAGTGAGATTATAAACTATTTACCTCAAGAACAACGTGATTATTGAATTATATTTATATATCTAGACTAAATTAATAAAAAATGAGCATTTTTATCTATAGAACCCTTGGAATCTGTAACAAATATACACTAAGTGTAGCCCTGGACTTGAACTAGTATTAGTATTAATAATGAGCTCAGTGGACTGTAGTTGTAGATATAGGGTAGTAGTAGTAGGTTCAAGCTCATAGGTCGCTGGTGATGTTCCCGTCGTAGAAAACGAACATTCAGTTCAGGGATACTGCCGAAGATAACCGAAATGAAACGATGTAGAAACTGGCACAAAATCACATACACTTTATTCACACACAACGCGTTTACAGGGCACATCTGCATCGGACAGAGTGACAACCAGGATACTCGCGAACAGCCGAATCACAATAGTAACGAACTCAATGAACTCCAAATCAAAACTCGAAGCAGCTAACAGGCTGCGCTATATTTATTATGATTTTACGTAATTCAATACTACATCCTCACACGAGCTACAAATTAAAAATCAGCCAATCGTGTGGCAGCAAAATATACAAATTAAAATCTACACCGCACAAGTTACAGTGTGCGTGCGACACGAGATAACGCTCCGCACCAATCACGTGCTCGCGCGTTGGCCACGCTTCACAAACAGAGCACGTTGTGCGAGCTATCAAAATGTTCTGCCGGATACAATTTCAATATTTTACCTTATTTTTACGTTATTTATATGTAATATAATTTCAATATTTGCTACACATAGGTACATACTAACGGTTCATTATTCGATAAAAATAATAAACTACCTATATACATCTAGCCAACCAATACTTATTTATACCTAACAATGTATATACCTAATTACTATCTGTTTATATACCTAACTATATCTAAAAGCGCTAATCGCTGTGATTTTTCGTTAACAATTAGTGTAAAATTAAGTCCACACTGCACCCTGTTGCAACTGTCCGATCCCTAAAATGTTGAGTTGTCCGACAACCTCCTGAGTTCATCCCCTCATGGGTAGCCCTCAAGACAGTTGTCTACTACTTAAACCGATTCAACCGTCTTCGGACGGTTCACCGAAAAATTCCGGCGGATTAATTAAAGGCCTAATATCAGCTTAATAGGGAACTATGTTCATATTTGCATTATTTTAAATGACTTTGATGTAGTTAGACCATGAGTATATTAAAAAATAAAATCACTAATTTATTGCCAAAAATTGCGATCTCAAAGTGACAGTTTCAATTTTCGCGCCAAAAGAGTTTTATTAATATTACAAGCATACTACGCATAACATAAGCGTCTCCCTATTAGGCTGGATAATGAGATAACTCGGTCATAAATATATGAATTTGAAAATTTTTATTAAAGATTATTAAATAGTCACGTGGTTTGAAGTCGCCTTTGCTAGTGTATTTATCTTAGTGTGTAAAATAATTTCTCGCATGTTGTAGCATGTATTTTAAATATATATTTTAAGGTATAAATCGATAATTTTGGTTAATCGGTCTGTGAATTAAAAAAAACTTCGCAATTTTTTTTAAATAAGTCTAATTCGAGAGACGTCTAAAGCGTGAGAATCGGGGTCTTGATTTTCGTTTTTTAGACATTTATCTCTAATAGACATTAGTCGAACAAAAATGGCGTTTTCTTTTATTTTTCAATGATATCTGGCATTTTTTCGACATTTGTCTATTAGAGATAAATGTCTAAAGCGCGCAAATGTGGAAAAAATAGCGGATGTCATTGAAAACCTAAAGAAATCGCCATTTTTATTTGACAAATGTCTGTTAGACATAAATGTCTAAACATTGGGGCCCTGGATCCACATCCTTTGCAGTCAACACCGCGAAAAAATTTCAAATGATGATGTTCGAGTCTGATTGAATCCGGTATCGTCCAAGGCCGTTTTTGGGGCCCTGATGATACCGGATTGTATATAATCCGGGTCTGTTACCGCAATATTTTGGTTCAATGTGTTTCCATTATTTTTACTAACGTAAAAAAATACGTTTCCAATATTTAGTAAGATGGATGTTAAAATTAAGTCTTTATTTATTTAATTTAGTGTTTAAGAACAATAATTCGTTGTCTACAGGGTGACTGGTAATTACTGTAAAATACTTTATACCACGTGACAGTGCTACACAACTTATTTTTGTGGAGATTTTTTTTATTAAATTCGCTATTTTAATGGAGAGAAGTCTCGCGCTTATGTGTATGTTAATGATCCTGGTCATTAGATACACCTGCCCACCTGCATCTGTATTCTTAACGCCATAAGGTATAAAACCTTATGAAAAATTAAGTGAATGAATGACAAACCATAGAAAAAACGTTCCGGTTTGAATTGTTTATACAGACCATGCTGGTTGAGCATCAGTGGCGCAACGGTATCGGCCTTGCTTTTGATATATAAGGTTGCGGTTTTATTCCGCATTGTTTCAACGTTGCTGCAAGGAAATCCTCGTGAGAAAACCGGCATGTCTAAGAACTAAGCATTCAAAGATATATGACATCCACTACCCCTTTAACGTGTGTGGATTAAGGACTAAATTCTCTCAACTCGTAATATAGTTGAGACAAGACCACTAAAAATTGGGTTGAAATGACATAAAGCAAAGGTTAAATAGCCATTTCTTTTAGATTGAAAAAAGTTTCTTTTGGAAATTTGTTTGTAATCATAGCTCTACCACGTTATAAAATATTTTACACTGATAACCAGTCACCCTGTAAAATATACGGTTAACTAATCATAAGAAACGAATGTTTTATCTAGTCAAGAATACAGATAAATAAGAGTGAGGCCTAAAGTAAAAATGTACCCGATTGCTTTAACATTTAAATATATAATAGAACTTAATTATACTAATGTATTAAATACTCGTATACATGAACTTATTAAATATATTATATAGGTTAGAAATCTGTAGGTAATAGTTGTTTGGTATTTTAAACATTATTTAATTATTTTGGTTACTTTTTTAGGTAATATTAGATTAATTCAGGTAATCATTGAAAGTTCTTGTACAAAATGGCGGCTTTTCACAAGATGGCCGCCGGAATAAGGATGTGCCATTTGTTTAACATTGACCGCTAGGGATGTACCCACCAACAATAGGAATGGGGAAATCGTATTTAAATTATTCCGTCAGTAAGATTATTAAAATACTTGTATTGTGTATTTTTTGTTTAATCATTGAAATGAAACAGTATTAAGATATAACACATTAAAGTTGAGTGCGCTATATCATTTAGAGTTATGAAACTTACCTAAGTGTGACGTCATTCGAGATTTAGCTTTGACGTATCGCCGTAATCTTTCATCATACAAAAAAAAACGAAAAATATGTATCCAACATTTTTAATATTTTTATCTGACGGACAAAACAAAAAAAAATCGTTTTTCCTATACTGCCGTACTTAAGCTAGAAAAGGATTGAACCTAGCTTATATAATCTATACTAATATTATAAAACTGAAGAGTTTGTTTGTTTGTTTGTTTGAACGCGCTAATCTCAAAAACTACTCGTCCGATTTGAAAAATTCTTGCACTGTTAGATAGCCCATTTGTTGAGGAAGGCTATAGGCTACTTTTTATCCCACTGCTGGGCATGATATGTAGTACACGCGGGCGTAGCCGCGGCGGATGGCTAGTCTACTATATAAAAATAAGTCGGGTTTTCCTTCCTGACGCTATAACTCCAGAACGCACTAACCGATTTCCACGGTTTTGCATTCGTTGGAAAGGTCTCGAGCTCCGAGAGGTTTATAGCAAAGAAAATTCAGGAAAAAATTCACCAGAAAAGCGGGAAAATTACATAAAACGAAGCTATCTGGTGGCGAAACGGAGTTCGCCGGGTTTGCTAGTTATATATAAAATTCTCGTGTCACAGTTTTAGTTACCATACTCCTCCGAAACTGCGTAACCTGATTACTTTTTACGGCTTGGCTTGATTTTTATGAAATTTTATATGCTTATTCAGTAGATTTGAGAATCGGCTACCATCAATTTTTCATACCCCTAAGTGACAAGGGTTATCCACCCCCTAATAGCATTTTATATTTTTTATAAAGTGGCAGTAAAAAATACATACAACTCTCAATTTTCACAATTCTATCACCAACCCCTATTTTTTAATAGTTGTTTTAGTAATTTAACAATTATAAGAAAGGTTGAAAAGGTTAGAAATACGCGGTACGAAGTTCGCTGGTGCAGCTAGTCGATGTATAAATATCATCAAAAAACATGCGAAATAATGAGTTTAAAAAACTGTGACACTTGAACATGGCTTTGGAAATAAAAATAAATACATTGAAAACTTAATATACCAAGTTACACCGATATAGACGAGTTTCATGGGTTAGCTGATTTTTAATAAAGTAAACCGTAGGAAAAGTGACACTTTACTGTTTACTAACAATTTGTATCTTTGTAATAAATAATGGTACGGTACGGTTCCTTTATAAAAATATAGAGACGTTTTAGCCTCGTTACTTTGCGTCATTAGGTCGAAAACGATAAATGTAGGTTTACTCATTTTTAGTTCAAGTAGGGCAGAATAGAAGGTAAAACACTTACCCCCTTATTCATAAACGTCATATAAGCTCAATATATCTAAAATAGGTTTATAATTCGTTTGTCTTAGTTTTCATTTTGACATTTATACTAGTAAGAAAGAGATAAAATCCACTTAAGAGTCTTCTAAGATTTTTATGAATAAAACCGTTAGTGTCACTTTAGTATTTGACCGCAAGCCTACATTTATAATTATAATATTAAAAAAATTAACGGTTTTGTCTACTTGATTATGACTTAAGAAGATATGTTAAAGATTTTAATTATTAATATAGATATACTTAGATTCATAAATTTTTGATCTGTATTGAAACTTTCAAAATGTTTACATTAATTGTGATTTTATAATATTATATTAATAGGCTTATAGAGTTATAGGACGCCCACAAACGACCCACCGATTTACTACAGGTGGCTCACGACAGCAACTTTTGCGCGTGTCACAAACGGCAATCTGCGTTTGTGGTCAGCGGTGGAACGACCATTATCGAACGGCTTACTGAAAAGGTTAAAGTAATATTTATTGAGATAATTATACAAACAAGTTTTGCTGTTCATACGTCTGTCAGTAGATAAGCGAACGTAAGCGAAGTGTCGATAAGCGATATATTCCTTGTAGAGAGTTAAAATTTTCACAAAAAAACTTCCGAGTCCGTTGTAGTCTGTAGTCCTAAACATACAGTACCTACCAAATCTACGTAACGACGTAGTGGTTGTCGCGAACTCTTTGTGACTAATCATCGGTGGCTCGTCGGTGGAAGCCCTTATTATTGTAGTGAGTCCCAGTGAGATTTATTATCAAAAATAATTAAAAAATGTCGCTTGAAAAGTGTTAATATAAATATTATAAAATACGAACAAAAATTCGGTACCCGGGCCGGTAGAGAATCGGCCTCATGACCGATTGCTTAACGTGCTTTCCGAGCCAACTACCTTACTAAACTACGAACTAATGCCGAAAATTTTAAGAGAAATAGGTCAATATTATTTTTGGTCTGGCACGGGATTTGAACCCGCGGCTTTAACGACTAGAAACGAACACGGCTTCCCTTTTACCACCAACATTGCTAATGAATTTTTTTTATATAAATATTCCTATTATGTATTATATTAATAGTATATTAGACATTTTGATAATAAAATTTATAGAAAATATTTTTTAATTAATAGGTACTAAAATATTTGGCTTTGATAATTTTTGTCATCCATAAAATATTTATTAAGTACTTATAATAATAATTAATAATTATAATAATTTATGTATTGATGTATAATATCTTATTTAAAGTTCGTGTTGTTAAAAAAATACTTAGTGCTGACTTCACCGATCATGGATAGACTTTCCAGGGGTCATACTTTTAAACTCTTTTTAGTGTACCACTGCTGGGCACAAGTCTTCTCTCAGCTGTCTTACGAATTGAGAGAGTTTAGGCCTTAATCCACACACGCTGTGCAAATGCGGGTTGTTGGATGTTGCATGTTATGTTTTTCTTCACCGATATTGAGCAGCGGCGATGAATCGATTCACACAAAGATGCACGACCGAGAAGCGAACCCGCGAACGATACCGCGTTCTACATGTGTTTTTATAGGAGCAGTTTTTGTGGAGGACTTTTTTGCATATGTAAACCAAATGATATCTATAATCGGTGAAGCTGGCCCTTGATGCTTTAAACTTCGCTCTCTTAAGTACAGACCGCAGCGAAATTGCATAAACACCAATATGCTTTTAGAAAGATAGCTTTTTTGTAGCATGTAATCTTTTAAGTAAATACCTTTTTATTTGTTTATCACTGAATCCGTAAGATAATTTAAGTACAAAATGTCCTAAGCGCAATTTTTTTACAAATTTGTGTAGACGGATTTTTTACTGAATGAAGTGTTCATTAATTTTGCTGACTGTACTCAAACTCCTCTATTATTAAAGTAAAAACTAATGTAATTGAAAGCAATATTGATAGTAATACAAACTCAAAAGTAACCCCAGAGTAATCTTTTATAATATAAATATAGCGGTCATAAGCATTGATTTGTAGACATTTCTTCACTCACAACAACTGATATAAAGCAATCTGGAATTATGCGTTTGACGCGGTGCCTAATTTCTGATTGAGGTGAAATTTGGTTAAATTTTACATACAAGTTTGACAAGGTGAAAATTTTGATTTTCGACATAAAATATTATGTACCCGCTTAATGTTGTTCTGCAATTTTATATTGATAAGATCTCATGTAGCTAATACAATTATTTAAATAAAACTTAAATGTGAAAAAAGAAACAGAGAACCGATATTTAAAGTAGTCTTCTACTTATTTAATCTAAATAGTCTTTTTTTAAAAACGCCATAGACTTTTTTTTCAACACTGTCAAAACCAAAGAGAAAGTAAAAAAAAAACCTAACTGCCTGCAAGATAATTCATATTAATGATTAAACTTTCTTTACATATTTATATACACTAGCATATTTATTAATCAAATTTTGATTTATTAATATAAATAAAGAATTACTAACTCAATTATTTATCTAAACGAAATAAGAGGTGTTTGGTAGCTTATCAATGCTTGTGACTGTACTAAATATTTAAGAATATTTTTATGTAGCTGAGGTTATCTAAAAGATTATTTACAAAATATTAAAATTTACTGTATAATAGTACACTAACACTAATGTAATAAAATATTGTAATATACACACATAGGTTAACACGCCAATATTTTTTACAATTTTTTTACTGACCGTACGCACTATCTAGCTAGACGCTAGGTCTAGGTCGACTAGTTGGTTCAACCGGACAGACAGTCACGTGGTCAGCCGCGGTCACCTGCTATTGCAGAGTGCGGCTAGATGCTTCGATATCCGATTCATTGCCACTTTCATTTTGATGAATTATTACCAAAGGCCACAAAGTTTGTTCGATGGATTTGACTTTAATATGTCCAATTGGGTGATCCAATTCAAGACATCACTCAGGACAAAAATTGACAAAGTAATAATTTAGTGTTTTAGTGCCCGCTTAAATGACATGGTTTGGTCAAGAAAATCAATTTAAAAACGCATTATAGTGTAAATTTTGTGCTTTTATTTATTGAAAGAATCAAAACAATATTTACTAGCAGTTGTTTTTAATAAAGTATAAAAAAATTAACGAGCCAGAGTTGCTGACTCATAACTGTAAAAATGTACACAGGGATTTGAATCACCCAATTAGGCTTCAACGTGTAATTTAGTGATATTAATTGGTTATACATATTTTTAATAATCCTGACTCGCAATTGGCCTCCTAGAATATTTTTACACGACGCGAATGTGACATCGTTGGCCATGAATCGCATATAGATGCATGTAACCGCAGTGCGGTTGACTATGTGTGCGTACATTTATAATCTCAGTTGTCAACTTATAATATTATTGCGTAAAAACAGACAGCGATTTTCATTTCGTTTCATTTCAAACAGAATTTAACCGAGGGGGACTTGCTAAAAACCATCTCCAATATGCCCACTTGCCAGCAGATTCACTATCCCGAGCCGCATGTGAGATAGAACGATGTTTTTGTTAATGTTTTTTTGCACAGAACTGTACTGCCTATAAAAACACCGACACGCGACATAAAACAATTTTTTTTATCATACCATCTCATTCTTTATATTGTATGTACATAAGTTTCTTTCGCTTTTGTATGAACGAGATTCTATCTAATTAGTTGTCTATAGGCCTTTTTTGTCAACGCCGTTCAGAGTTGAATTTTGCAGTTAAGATTTTCTCACTAGCACGCCATACTAGACGCTGTCGTCTTTATGTAGTAATGTTATGAGTCTATGGAACTAGTACACAATAAGCCAGGCATACCATCGACAATAGCACTTTAACACACTTTGTAAATAAAAAAAGAAAATGAAGACCAGTTTCAGTGCTGAATTGTGCCATCTACTATTTTGTATATCCTACTCGCTCGCGCGTCGCCGATTCTTCAGTGCCTTATCATACAGCGGTTTGTAGAGTTCATATGACGTCCATCCATACTAAATACTATTCGCGGCGATCTCCATCGAATTCGCTGTGCATCCGCATCGAATTCGTCGCCCGCTTCGCTTTGATGACGCTCGCAATCCGCTAGTATGGTAAGGCTCTTAGAGACTATTTCTTTTTGGATGATCCCCATGTTCAATAGCTCTATAACTTAATAATGGCCTATAAAAAATAGATTGTGTACCAAGTCCATAATATATTTGTAAAATTGTGAATTTTTCAGTATTAAAATATTGTTAATAATGTACTTATTTCAATGTTTGTATGTAGCAAATAAATGTGAGATATTTAAACATGTATTTTATTTATTTACTTACCCAATAGTCTAATAGTCAGGTTAGCTCTAATTGTCAGTTTAGTCCTGATAGGTTTATCTATAGGTTATTTATGATACGTTAGATATCATTATTATTATCATTATATATAATAAAACTAAGTTGATAAAATGTGCGTGCCGATAAAACTTAAAAAGGAGTCCCATCACGATAAAGGGACTTATATAGTGTGATAGCCCTTTATCCCCCCTCGAACAAGAAAGTTCCCGTTTTAACCTAAAGGGTGTGTTTTTAAAGATATAAGGGCTTTTCCAACCCTTCAACTTGGAAAGTAAGTGTAGTCGCGCCATCTGTTGTCAAATAGTTGAACTTCATTCATTGTACACAATATGGACTTAAAAGAACGATTATTTGGGGCGCGAAATTTAAAATTCTCATTTCAATAAAGTCTTAAATTACATTTGTTACCATAATAAAGTTATTAAATTTTGTGTATTTATACAGCAGTAGCTAACTTATATGTTGGAGTTAAAGCGATATCATTTTAGTTATTCAAATTACTTCTGAAAACATTTTAAAATTTAAGTTTTTAAATTTCGCGCCTTTACTGCGTATGCTACAGCTGCAAAACCTATTGTTACGGCGAACGATAACGTCGAGAACATTCTATACCTAGAAGGTGTGAGAAAGTAAATATTCCCAAACTTTCTTGAATATCCTAGAGCCATCTTTCTCGAATATCTTAGAGCCAACTATACACTTCATGTGTATAGTCTCCATAAAGCCAACTTTCTGGAATACCCTAGAGCCTAGCTTTCTGAATATATAAGAGCCCGGTGTCGCCCGCCAGAATTAATTCGATTTGAACAGCGGAACAAGCCACTTCGAAACGAAAAAGAAAGAAGTTACCTGTGTGAGCCTTTATTTTGAAGTATCACGTGTGAGTATTTTTAATAGTGTGTTTAATTAATTCATGATCTTGAAGTGAAGAAAAAAAAAAGTTATCTGTGAGCCTTTATTGTGAAATATTAAATGTGAGTATTTTTAATAATGTATTTAATTAATTCTAATGGTTCTGGAATACCCTAGAGCCTAGCTTTCTGAATATATAAGAGCCCGGTGTCGCCCGCCAGAATTAATTCGATTTGAACAGCGGAACAAGCCACTTCGAAACGAAAAAGAAAGAAGTTACCTGTGTGAGCCTTTATTTTGAAGTATCACGTGTGAGTATTTTTAATAGTGTGTTTAATTAATTCATGATCTTGAAGTGAAGAAAAAAAAAAGTTATCTGTGAGCCTTTATTGTGAAATATTAAATGTGAGTATTTTTAATAATGTATTTAATTAATTCTAATGGTTTTTTTTTCTTTTCTTTTAATTGTAATTTCCTTAACTTTCAAGTAGTCGCGCGGCGTTGAATCGATATACTTTGGCCGTAAACAAAATATCGCGCGACCGCTTGAAGATTAAATAATTTTGTTTTCTTTGTCTCAACGTGCCCCACGTTTACGTAATAATATATTTGTCTATAAAATGTTCATTTAATTTATATTTTACAGAATATAATGCCTAGACGTAAAAGAGGTGGAGATCTTGCCAGTTCTGCAGCGAAACGGCGGAAACAAAAAGAATATCGAAGAAATGAAACGGAAGAACAGCGCGAAGCACGTTTACAAAATCAACGAACCAGAATGAGCACCCTGAGAAGCGGAAAAAGCGAAGAAAGAAGCGAAAATAAAACTATTGAAGAATCGAGAATTTTAAAAGATAATCTAACAAAGGAAGCATTCCACTACGAATCGACGAAGAAATATTACAATCATAAATATGTTGTGATCGGAAAAATGAATAACATTTGCCAATTTTGCCACGCGAAAAAATTCAGTAAAGAAACACCAGGTCTCTGTTGCATGAATGGAAAAATTCGATTACCACCACTGGAAGCACCTCCGCAGGAATTTCTACATTACATGACCGGGGAAACACCAGAATCAAAACACTTTCTTCAAAATATAAGATCATACAACTCCTGCTTTCAAATGACTTCTTTCGGTGTTACTTCGACTAACACTAATAGAGATGAATTTGAATATGTATTTTCAATTCAAGGGCAAATTTATCACAAAATAGGATCGTTACTACCAATGCCTAACGATGACTATAAATTTCTGCAAGTATATTTCATTGGAAATGAAGAACAAGAAATTGATCAACGAAGTACACATTTTAATGGATTGAAACGCGAAATAATCCAAGATGTACAGAGGATCTTACACAAATACAATCAACTGATTTACATATTCAAAACAACACTAGATCGCATGATTTCTGATGACTATAAAATTGTGATTCGAGCCGATAAAAGACCACGTGGAGAACACGAACGTAGATTTAATGCACCTCAGATAGATGAAGTCGCCATCGTAATTGTGGACAATGAAAATACAAGCCGTGACATAATTTTACAACGAAGAAGAAAAGGACTACAACGCATTGCAGAGACACACCGTTCATATGATTCTCTTCAATATCCTTTAATATTTCTGCACGGAGAGGACGGTTATCATTTCAATATAAAACAAATTCATCCTGAAACAGGCATAGAAACAAACAAAAAAGTCACTTCCAAGGAGTTCTATGCTTACCGCTTAATGATCAGAGACAATGAAATATACAATCACATTCTCAACACTCGCCGTTTATTCCAACAATTTCTGGTAGATATGTACGCAAAAATAGAAGCAGAACGGATGCTTTACATAAGACTGAATCAGAAGAAACTACGCACAGAAGAATACATCCACCTTCGAGATGCGATCATAAATGACGGCAATATTGACGATATTGGAACAATGGTAATCTTACCCTCATCATACATAGGAAGTCCAAGACATATGCACGAATATACTCAAGATGCCATGACCTACGTAAGAAAATATGGACGACCTGATCTCTTCATAACATTTACATGCAACTCATCATGGCCAGAAATCAAAGAACAACTAAAATATGGACAAACCTCCATGGATCGACACGACATAATAGCCCGAGTTTTTCGACAAAAACAAATAAGATTTATTGAAGTCATCACAAAATACCACATCTTTGGAACCGTTAGATGCTGGATGTATACAATCGAGTGGCAAAAACGAGGATTACCTCACTCACACAATCTCATATGGCTACACGATAAAATTTATCTCACGGATATCGACAAAATCATCCAAGCTGAATTTCCCAATCCACAAAAAGATCCGGAACTATACAGCATAGTAGTGAAAAACATGATTCACGGACCATGTGGACCATTAAACTTTAATGCGCCATGCATGCGTGATGGAAAATGTACAAAAAAATATCCAAATCCATACGTAGACGATACAAAAACTGAAGATGACGGCTATCCCAAATATAGAAGACGATCACCGAAAAACGGTGGTTTCACAGCAAAAATACGAATACAAGGCAGAGATGAACTGGAAATAGATAATCAATGGGTAGTACCATATAACCCACTACTTTCTAAAATGTTCCAAGCACACATAAACGTTGAATATTGCAATTCAGTAAAATCTATTAAATATATATGTAAGTACGTAAACAAAGGTAGTGATATGGCAGTATTTCAAATAGTCCAAAATAGCGAACAAAATAACAGAAATGATGAGATACTCATGTACCAAATGGGAAGATACATCAACAGTAACGAAGCAGCGTGGAGGATTTTTAGTTTTCCCATACACGAACGCGAACCAGCTGTGCAACATCTAGCAGTACATTTGGAGAATGGACAGAGAGTTTACTTCACAAAAGACTCGGCTAGAAAAATTGCAAGCGAACCACCTCAGAACACAACATTAACAGCTTTTTTCCAACTTTGCCAAACGGATCCATTCGCAAAGACGTTACTGTATGTCGACGTCCCTATTTATTATACGTGGGACAAAACAAGAAAAATTTTTCAACGACGAAAACAAGGAATGCCAGAAGAGGGTCATCCAGAAATAATGAAAACTAACACAATAGGTCGAGTATACACTGTACATCCAAACAATGCCGAATGTTTCTATCTCCGGATGTTGTTACACGAAATACGAGGACCAACAAGTTTCACAGATCTCAGGACTATTGACGGCTACCTATGCCAGACGTACAGAGAAGCATGTCAACGCTTAGGATTATTGGAAAACGATAACCACTGGGAATTAACACTACAAGAAGCCACACTCACAGCTTCAGCTGAACAAATTCGAGAGTTATTCGCCATAATTCTAACAACATGTAACCCATCAAACCCAAAACAGCTATGGGACTCTTTCAAAAGGAGTATGAGTGATGATATATTGTACCAAATCCGACAAGCTAATCCAGAACTGACTATAGAATTCAGTGACAACATCTTCAATGAAACACTCATTCGCTTAGAAGATAAATGCTTAGCAATAAATAACCGGACCTTAGTAGAACTTGGAATGCCAGCACCACAAAGAAATGCTTTCAGTATGCTAAACTACGAAATTACAAAGGAAAAAAGCTACAACGTCAATGAACTACTTGAATACATTGCTCACAATAAACCACTCCTCAATGACAATCAAAAAACAATTTACAACGTTATAATGAACCGAATAAATAACAACACTGGTGGAATTATTTACTTGGACGCACCAGGAGGCACCGGTAAAACGTTTCTAATAAATCTAATACTGGCGGAAATACGTGCTAAAAAACACATCGCACTGGCACTAGCATCATCCGGCATTGCAGCCACACTTATGGAAGGAGGACGAACTGCTCATTCTGCCTTACAACTACCGTTGAATATAGCCGAACAACAATTCCCGGTATGTAAAGTCTCAGGAGCATCTGGACGGGGTCAACTTCTAAAACAAGCTAAAATTATCTGCTGGGATGAATGCACCATGGCCCATAAAAAATCACTAGAAGCCATGGACAGAACATTACAAGAATTGCGAAAAAACTCTGAAATAATGGGAGGAGCTCTACTCATACTCTCAGGAGATTTTCGACAAACACTTCCAGTTATTCCCAAGTCAACACCAGCAGACGAGATCAATGCATGCTTAAAAAAGTCACATCTCTGGCCAGAAGTACAAATACTGCAATTAACAAAAAACATGAGGGTTGAATTATCAAAAGATGAAACAACAGCACATTTTGCTAAAATGCTTTTACAAATAGGCGAAGGTACATATCCTACTGACCAAACGACCGGTCTCATTGAACTCAATAGTGATTTCTGTAACATAGCCACTACTGAAAACGAACTAATCGACAAAATTTATCCAAATATTATTCAGAACTATACCAACGTAGAGTGGTTATTTCAAAGAGCAATTTTGGCCACTAAAAATAATATTGTTGACGATATCAATTTTAATATTCTAAAGAAAATACCTGGTGAAGAGAAAGTATATAAATCGATCGACACGATGGTAACCATTGAAGAAAGTGTCAACTTCCCTACTGAATTTCTAAACTCTTTACAAGTACCAGGAATGCCATTACACTGCCTTCGTCTGAAAATTGGATCTCCAATCATACTACTTAGAAATCTCAACTCCCCAAAACTATGTAATGGAACGAGGATGATCGTAAAACAGCTATCGAATAATATCATTGAAGCTGAACTTATTTCTGGAAAGAACAAAGGACACACAGTATTTATACCTAGAATACCACTGATCTCTTCTGAATTGCCATTTCAATTTAAAAGATTGCAGTTTCCAATTAAATTAGCCTTTAGTTTTACAATTAACAAAGCGCAAGGGCAAACTTTAAAATATTGTGGCATCAACCTCAAAGAATCCTGCTTCTCTCACGGTCAGCTTTATGTAGCTTGCTCAAGAGTAGGAAATTCGAAAAATTTATATATATATACCCCGGACAATAAAATGAAAAATGTTGTTTATAAACAAGTAGTATAAATAATGAGAAAATGTAAATACATGTAAATATATATGTTTAAATATACATGTAAATATATATGTCCATGATAATGTAAATACATGTAAATATATATGTTTTCAATATATATATATTTTTTACTTTTTACGTCATAGTTTATTTTTTTATTTCAACTACCACGTAACCTCATATCAACTCCCGAGCGAAGCCGGGTATTACAGCTAGTCATTATATATAATAAAACTAAGTTGATAAAATGTGCGTGCCGATAAAACTTAAAAAGGAGTCCCATCACGATAAAGGGACTTATATAGTGTGATAGCCCTTTATCCCCCCTCGAACAAGAAAGTTCCCGTTTTAACCTAAAGGGTGTGTTTTTAAAGATATAAGGGCTTTTCCAACCCTTCAACTTGGAAAGTAAGTGTAGTCGCGCCATCTGTTGTCAAATAGTTGAACTTCATTCATTGTACACAATATGGACTTAAAAGAACGATTATTTGGGGCGCGAAATTTAAAATTCTCATTTCAATAAAGTCTTAAATTACATTTGTTACCATAACCCTTTATCCCCCCTCGAACAAGAAAGTTCCCGTTTTAACCTAAAGGGTGTGTTTTTAAAGATATAAGGGCTTTTCCAACCCTTCAACTTGGAAAGTAAGTGTAGTCGCGCCATCTGTTGTCAAATAGTTGAACTTCATTCATTGTACACAATATGGACTTAAAAGAACGATTATTTGGGGCGCGAAATTTAAAATTCTCATTTCAATAAAGTCTTAAATTACATTTGTTACCATAATAAAGTTATTAAATTTTGTGTATTTATACAGCAGTAGCTAACTTATATGTTGGAGTTAAAGCGATATCATTTTAGTTATTCAAATTACTTCTGAAAACATTTTAAAATTTAAGTTTTTAAATTTCGCGCCTTTACTGCGTATGCTACAGCTGCAAAACCTATTGTTACGGCGAACGATAACGTCGAGAACATTCTATACCTAGAAGGTGTGAGAAAGTAAATATTCCCAAACTTTCTTGAATATCCTAGAGCCATCTTTCTCGAATATCTTAGAGCCAACTATACACTTCATGTGTATAGTCTCCATAAAGCCAACTTTCTGGAATACCCTAGAGCCTAGCTTTCTGAATATATAAGAGCCCGGTGTCGCCCGCCAGAATTAATTCGATTTGAACAGCGGAACAAGCCACTTCGAAACGAAAAAGAAAGAAGTTACCTGTGTGAGCCTTTATTTTGAAGTATCACGTGTGAGTATTTTTAATAGTGTGTTTAATTAATTCATGATCTTGAAGTGAAGAAAAAAAAAAGTTATCTGTGAGCCTTTATTGTGAAATATTAAATGTGAGTATTTTTAATAATGTATTTAATTAATTCTAATGGTTTTTTTTTCTTTTCTTTTAATTGTAATTTCCTTAACTTTCAAGTAGTCGCGCGGCGTTGAATCGATATACTTTGGCCGTAAACAAAATATCGCGCGACCGCTTGAAGATTAAATAATTTTGTTTTCTTTGTCTCAACGTGCCCCACGTTTACGTAATAATATATTTGTCTATAAAATGTTCATTTAATTTATATTTTACAGAATATAATGCCTAGACGTAAAAGAGGTGGAGATCTTGCCAGTTCTGCAGCGAAACGGCGGAAACAAAAAGAATATCGAAGAAATGAAACGGAAGAACAGCGCGAAGCACGTTTACAAAATCAACGAACCAGAATGAGCACCCTGAGAAGCGGAAAAAGCGAAGAAAGAAGCGAAAATAAAACTATTGAAGAATCGAGAATTTTAAAAGATAATCTAACAAAGGAAGCATTCCACTACGAATCGACGAAGAAATATTACAATCATAAATATGTTGTGATCGGAAAAATGAATAACATTTGCCAATTTTGCCACGCGAAAAAATTCAGTAAAGAAACACCAGGTCTCTGTTGCATGAATGGAAAAATTCGATTACCACCACTGGAAGCACCTCCGCAGGAATTTCTACATTACATGACCGGGGAAACACCAGAATCAAAACACTTTCTTCAAAATATAAGATCATACAACTCCTGCTTTCAAATGACTTCTTTCGGTGTTACTTCGACTAACACTAATAGAGATGAATTTGAATATGTATTTTCAATTCAAGGGCAAATTTATCACAAAATAGGATCGTTACTACCAATGCCTAACGATGACTATAAATTTCTGCAAGTATATTTCATTGGAAATGAAGAACAAGAAATTGATCAACGAAGTACACATTTTAATGGATTGAAACGCGAAATAATCCAAGATGTACAGAGGATCTTACACAAATACAATCAACTGATTTACATATTCAAAACAACACTAGATCGCATGATTTCTGATGACTATAAAATTGTGATTCGAGCCGATAAAAGACCACGTGGAGAACACGAACGTAGATTTAATGCACCTCAGATAGATGAAGTCGCCATCGTAATTGTGGACAATGAAAATACAAGCCGTGACATAATTTTACAACGAAGAAGAAAAGGACTACAACGCATTGCAGAGACACACCGTTCATATGATTCTCTTCAATATCCTTTAATATTTCTGCACGGAGAGGACGGTTATCATTTCAATATAAAACAAATTCATCCTGAAACAGGCATAGAAACAAACAAAAAAGTCACTTCCAAGGAGTTCTATGCTTACCGCTTAATGATCAGAGACAATGAAATATACAATCACATTCTCAACACTCGCCGTTTATTCCAACAATTTCTGGTAGATATGTACGCAAAAATAGAAGCAGAACGGATGCTTTACATAAGACTGAATCAGAAGAAACTACGCACAGAAGAATACATCCACCTTCGAGATGCGATCATAAATGACGGCAATATTGACGATATTGGAACAATGGTAATCTTACCCTCATCATACATAGGAAGTCCAAGACATATGCACGAATATACTCAAGATGCCATGACCTACGTAAGAAAATATGGACGACCTGATCTCTTCATAACATTTACATGCAACTCATCATGGCCAGAAATCAAAGAACAACTAAAATATGGACAAACCTCCATAGATCGACACGACATAATAGCCCGAGTTTTTCGACAAAAACAAATAAGATTTATTGAAGTCATCACAAAATACCACATCTTTGGAACCGTTAGATGCTGGATGTATACAATCGAGTGGCAAAAACGAGGATTACCTCACTCACACAATCTCATATGGCTACACGATAAAATTTATCTCACGGATATCGACAAAATCATCCAAGCTGAATTTCCCAATCCACAAAAAGATCCGGAACTATACAGCATAGTAGTGAAAAAACATGATTCACGGACCATGTGGACCATTAAACTTTAATGCGCCATGCATGCGTGATGGAAAATGTACAAAAAAATATCCAAAACCATACGTAGACGATACAAAAACTGAAGATGACGGCTATCCCAAATATAGAAGACGATCACCGAAAAACGGTGGTTTCACAGCAAAAATACGAATACAAGGCAGAGATGAACTGGAAATAGATAATCAATGGGTAGTACCATATAACCCACTACTTTCTAAAATGTTCCAAGCACACATAAACGTTGAATATTGCAATTCAGTAAAATCTATTAAATATATATGTAAGTACGTAAACAAAGGTAGTGATATGGCAGTATTTCAAATAGTCCAAAATAGCGAACAAAATAACAGAAATGATGAGATACTCATGTACCAAATGGGAAGATACATCAACAGTAACGAAGCAGCGTGGAGGATTTTTAGTTTTCCCATACACGAACGCGAACCAGCTGTGCAACATCTAGCAGTACATTTGGAGAATGGACAGAGAGTTTACTTCACAAAAGACTCGGCTAGAAAAATTGCAAGCGAACCACCTCAGAACACAACATTAACAGCTTTTTTCCAACTTTGCCAAACGGATCCATTCGCAAAGACGTTACTGTATGTCGACGTCCCTATTTATTATACGTGGGACAAAACAAGAAAAATTTTTCAACGACGAAAACAAGGAATGCCAGAAGAGGGTCATCCAGAAATAATGAAAACTAACACAATAGGTCGAGTATACACTGTACATCCAAACAATGCCGAATGTTTCTATCTCCGGATGTTGTTACACGAAATACGAGGACCAACAAGTTTCACAGATCTCAGGACTATTGACGGCTACCTATGCCAGACGTACAGAGAAGCATGTCAACGCTTAGGATTATTGGAAAACGATAACCACTGGGAATTAACACTACAAGAAGCCACACTCACAGCTTCAGCTGAACAAATTCGAGAGTTATTCGCCATAATTCTAACAACATGTAACCCATCAAACCCAAAACAGCTATGGGACTCTTTCAAAAGGAGTATGAGTGATGATATATTGTACCAAATCCGACAAGCTAATCCAGAACTGACTATAGAATTCAGTGACAACATCTTCAATGAAACACTCATTCGCTTAGAAGATAAATGCTTAGCAATAAATAACCGGACCTTAGTAGAACTTGGAATGCCAGCACCACAAAGAAATGCTTTCAGTATGCTAAACTACGAAATTACAAAGGAAAAAAGCTACAACGTCAATGAACTACTTGAATACATTGCTCACAATAAACCACTCCTCAATGACAATCAAAAAACAATTTACAACGTTATAATGAACCGAATAAATAACAACACTGGTGGAATTATTTACTTGGACGCACCAGGAGGCACCGGTAAAACGTTTCTAATAAATCTAATACTGGCGGAAATACGTGCTAAAAAACACATCGCACTGGCACTAGCATCATCCGGCATTGCAGCCACACTTATGGAAGGAGGACGAACTGCTCATTCTGCCTTACAACTACCGTTGAATATAGCCGAACAACAATTCCCGGTATGTAAAGTCTCAGGAGCATCTGGACGGGGTCAACTTCTAAAACAAGCTAAAATTATCTGCTGGGATGAATGCACCATGGCCCATAAAAAATCACTAGAAGCCATGGACAGAACATTACAAGAATTGCGAAAAAACTCTGAAATAATGGGAGGAGCTCTACTCATACTCTCAGGAGATTTTCGACAAACACTTCCAGTTATTCCCAAGTCAACACCAGCAGACGAGATCAATGCATGCTTAAAAAAGTCACATCTCTGGCCAGAAGTACAAATACTGCAATTAACAAAAAACATGAGGGTTGAATTATCAAAAGATGAAACAACAGCACATTTTGCTAAAATGCTTTTACAAATAGGCGAAGGTACATATCCTACTGACCAAACGACCGGTCTCATTGAACTCAATAGTGATTTCTGTAACATAGCCACTACTGAAAACGAACTAATCGACAAAATTTATCCAAATATTATTCAGAACTATACCAACGTAGAGTGGTTATTTCAAAGAGCAATTTTGGCCACTAAAAATAATATTGTTGACGATATCAATTTTAATATTCTAAAGAAAATACCTGGTGAAGAGAAAGTATATAAATCGATCGACACGATGGTAACCATTGAAGAAAGTGTCAACTTCCCTACTGAATTTCTAAACTCTTTACAAGTACCAGGAATGCCATTACACTGCCTTCGTCTGAAAATTGGATCTCCAATCATACTACTTAGAAATCTCAACTCCCCAAAACTATGTAATGGAACGAGGATGATCGTAAAACAGCTATCGAATAATATCATTGAAGCTGAACTTATTTCTGGAAAGAACAAAGGACACACAGTATTTATACCTAGAATACCACTGATCTCTTCTGAATTGCCATTTCAATTTAAAAGATTGCAGTTTCCAATTAAATTAGCCTTTAGTTTTACAATTAACAAAGCGCAAGGGCAAACTTTAAAATATTGTGGCATCAACCTCAAAGAATCCTGCTTCTCTCACGGTCAGCTTTATGTAGCTTGCTCAAGAGTAGGAAATTCGAAAAATTTATATATATATACCCCGGACAATAAAATGAAAAATGTTGTTTATAAACAAGTAGTATAAATAATGAGAAAATGTAAATACATGTAAATATATATGTTTAAATATACATGTAAATATATATGTCCATGATAATGTAAATACATGTAAATATATATGTTTTCAATATATATATATTTTTTACTTTTTACGTCATAGTTTATTTTTTTATTTCAACTACCACGTAACCTCATATCAACTCCCGAGCGAAGCCGGGTATTACAGCTAGTGGTAGCTCTAATTTTCAGGTTAGCTCTGATATACAGGCTAGCTATGATAAGTTATAGACCGACCGTTTAACTCGCGTATCGCCATCTGAGGTACAAAGTCATAAAACATTAATTAAATCTCTTAAAGAACTATTTAACCACAGATAAAAGTAATGTAAGACTATTCGTCACTAATATCCATATCGCTTGAATCATCACACTGTCTGTGCAGCTTGAGGATTCAGAATCTTGGCGATAGGCGATACGCGAGTTACACAGTCGGCCTATAGCTCTAATAGTCAGGATAGCTCAGTCAAACTAGCTACAATGGTTAGGTTAGTCAGGTTAGTCTTAATAGTCGAGTTAGCCCTAATTGCCAGATTAGCCAGGTGAACATTAAGTGGTGTAGGGGTAGAAAAACACAAAAATCTGTACACAATTTTATTTTTATAACAAAATAATGTCACCTCTGCCCTGTACTACAACTAAATATAACAACATTTGAGTACTAATGAGTTACTAGAAACCAGTAGATTAGCCGATTCATTGCCAATGACACCCCAATCGCACGATGTAAAAAACCGCACGTCATGATTGTATAAAAATCATTTTTAACAAATTTAATATTATTAAACTGCAATATCGAAGCCTAATCGGTCATAATAATATCAATTTTATCGAACAAACAAAGTCTGTGGTAATAATTCATGAAAATTACAGTGGCCATGAATCGGTAAGCAACTCTACTTTAATTAGATAGTCATAAATTATTCAAATTTCGTATTTACAACACGATTACAATCCAATACAACGAACTGACAATCTCTCAATCCTTACTTTACTTTTACTACCCGTGCGCGATAAGTTAAGACTAGCTTGACCTGCTAACATTGTAACATCTCAAGCTCCCATGTTGTACTGTAGGCAACGCCATTTTTTGAACATCTGTCCCGTACTGGCAGGATAGTGCACGGGTAGTACAGTGGTACAATAGAGTCTGACTAACAGTTGTCAATCATAAAGCTTTCATTCACATCTACCAGCAAGTAATGTGACACTACACAGACAATGGAAAATTAACTATTATTCAACTGAATTAATATTTTTAACTATTTATTAATTGAAAATAACTTTATTTCATTCGAGAATCATATTCAATAGTAACAAAGTTGAGCTTGTACTTTTTCAAAAGATTATTTTAAGATTAAAAAGATATTAAATCGAAATTGATTTTATTTTAAAGACAATCAGAATAATAAAAGATAAAAATACAATTTCTAAAATGCATAATAAGTCAAAGTAATTATTAAAATAAATATTAGTACTACATTACAATGCAGGTCTTTGCCCAAAGTACCTTCGCTTACCCTTAGTTTCCACTGCACAAGAAAACATGTTATAAACACTATCTATCTCTATCCTTTAGAGATGAGTAGAAAGAGATAAGACTATGCTTGTATACTGTTTTGTTGTGCAGTGCAAATACCCAGCTAGAAAGTCATCGCTTAACACAAAGAGCAGCATATAGTGTTACACCCACAAGTGAATTTGGCCTGAAAACAAGGTTCTCTTTGCTCAAACTTGTGTTTATTATTTTATATTCATATTTCATTACAATAACCACAAGTGCTTGGGGGTGTACCGTTACTACCTAAGCGAATCGACTTTCAATTTTTTTTTTACAAAATATAAATTATTATAGATTACAAAATTGTAAGATAGACGGTTTTCATAAGTTTGAGCATTAATTGGTTAATAGTAAGGGCTCGTACAAACGAACCACCGATTATTAGCTTTTCCTAACTCACCGCTACACATACATATATGCTAGGCGAAAGTCAAGGGCCTTCACTGAGTTAAGCGTGGTGCACGGAGCAATCAACTTTTGAAATTGCTTGTCGCACGCATCCGAGCCACTTAGACTGCTCTAGATGAGCGACGCGACACGATGTAAAACGATTTATAGACTTGATATTTTGATTGTATCGCGTCGCGTCGCATTACTGCGTTTATCATTCACCTAAGACTTCGCTTTGTTAACCAACGGGTTAACAAAGGCTCTTAAGTTTAAATCTCTAGCCACCAATGATAAGTGGTTCGTCTGTGAAAGTCTTAATAATTGAGCCAAGATATTTAGTACATATTAATTACAGATTTATATAAGTGGAAAATTAGAGGATTTAGAAATAATAAAGTAATAATTTACATTACCTACTGCGTTTGTCGTTCATCTAGTACAACGGCAGTGAGAGTCGCGAGCCACCAGTGGCGAATAATCAGTGGCTCGTCTGTATAATACCTAATAAGTCAGCCAAGATGTTTAGTACACAATAATCAAAGACTTAAAAGGAAAATTAAAGGATTTAGAAATACTGAAGTAAATTTTTACGAAACAAGTGTTTAATTTTTAAGTGCCCTTTATCTCAATGTTGGCTCACATATTTTAGTCTATATCTATAAACATTTTCGTTTAGCCAACAACAGAATGGGATAGCGAATCTGACGCCAAAAGACAATACGCTACTGATTTTTTTTTTGCAAACCAGTCTAAAAATCTCTGGCAACTATTTTATTTAGGATATACTAGCGGCCCGCCCCAGCTTCGCCCGGGTAGCTTCAGCCCACTCAACAATTTACAAAAAATGTGATAAACAAAGAACCGTTCAACCGATTTTTGCAAACTTCACATAAACCATCTACTAAATAGTCCGAACAATGCCTAAATGCCTGGTTTGAATTGGTAAGCCCGTTTTTAAGTTATAAAATTACAACGAAAAGTGGCATTGATTTTTATGTATATGTTACTGTAAAAGCTCGAACTGCAGTAAATCCTAAGATATTCCAGTAAAACCTAAGATTTACCAATTCCTAATGGTAAATGTCCCAAAAGATTTGCGATTCGAACTTTTACTACCATTCCGTTGGTAAATCTTAGGATTTACATTAACGGCACGGTAAATGTTGAAAAACAAAACATGTCATAACGTGCTCAGCGCATCGAATTGTAGCTTGCCGCCCCCGCTACCCGCGCACCGTCTCCGCCACTCCGCTCGCCTCAGTCGCTCGTTTGACACGTTTGAACTCGCACGATAAATTGATTTCTAATTGTATTTTTGGTGTTTAAAAGTTATTTGTGAATAAAAATGAGTATGAAGCAAAGATTTTATGAAATAATGGACGAGCTTGTGGCAAACAAGAAAGATAATAACTTTTATCTCGATAAGGACAAATACGCTAAGTGTTTAGAGGAAGTAAAAACTGCAAAGAACATTAAAAAGAAGGAAGCTGTTCATTACAGGCGTATAAAACGCTATGATATTTTGACTATAGGCGGCGAAGAAAAGCTAATTGCCCCGATGAAGGAAGATAATGGAGAAATCAAATATTATGTTTGTTACGACGATTTATTTAACATTCTCGAAGAAACGCATTTTGCTGTTGGACACGGTGGAAGAACAAGGATGCTCAAATAATGTAACCGCAAGTATAATAATATTACAGTTGAGGCTATCATGACATATTTGAAATTATGCCAACCTTGTCAAAAGAAACAGAAGACTTTGAAAAAGGGTTGTCATTAAGCCTATACTTCATAGTGAAATGAACTCACGTTGTCAAGTAGATCTCATAGATCTACAAACTAATCCTGACGGGAATTATAAATTTATATTAGTTTATCAAGACCATCTGACTAAATTCGTGATCCTTCGTGCACTTCAAACTAAACGCGCAACTGAAGTCGCATATCATCTATTGGATATTTTTACCACTTTTGGAGCGCCGAACATCCTTCATTCCGATAATGGTCGGGAATTTAGTAATCAAATAATTGAAAATTTATGCTCTATGTGGCCAGACGTTACAATCGTACACGGAAAGCCAAGGCATAGCCAAAGTCAAGGATCGGTAGAGCGTGCAAATCAAGACATAGAAAATATGCTCAGTACGTGGATGGAAACCAATCAGATTACAAAGTGGTCAGAAGGCTTAAAATTTATCCAGGCCATGAAAAATCGAGCATATCATGAGGGAATCAAATGCTCTCCTTACGAAGCAATGTTTGGTAGTCCAATGAAAATGGGCATTGCGACATCAGCTATTCCTAAAGATATGATTGGACTATTAAAATCTGAAGAAGATTTGGAAAATGTATTGCATTCCCGAAAAAATGTTGAAAATATGATAGAACAGGACAAGGAAAACAACGTGGTTGGTAATGAGTCAGAAGGAATAAAAAAAGGAAACAGTAAAAATGTGAACAACAAAACACAAGAAAAAGAAATTATTGCACTGGAACAGACCACAGAAAAACAAATAACCGATGATAGTGATGATACCAATCTAACTTTTCAAATACAAACCGATTCAGAGACAGAAAGCGCTATTCAAGCTGAACAAGATCCAATACCAAAGAAGATAGAATCTATTCAAACAATAAGAACAAAAGCAAAAGTTAATTTGGAAAACCAAGCTGAAAAAATGAAAACCATGTCAGCTGATAAATATTCAAATGTGGAAGTGGGCCAAAATGTAAGACTGAAAGTACCTGAAATTGACAGAGCTAAAACTGACCCAAAAAGCATTATTGCAGTTGTGATAGACGTAAAGGACAATGAGTTTTACCAACTAGGTACCAAAATGGGAATACTAAAACAGCTTTACACCAAGAATCAGTTCGCCGCATGCTCTGAAGATTTTATAAAGATAGAAGAAATTGTTACGGATAAAGAAGTGAGTCTTCGAGAAGTTGTCGGAAAATTGTCGTTAACTGGAGGACAAGGAT
The DNA here is from genome assembly GCA_936450015.1 of Meganola albula. Taxonomy (NCBI): domain Eukaryota; kingdom Metazoa; phylum Arthropoda; class Insecta; order Lepidoptera; family Nolidae; genus Meganola; species Meganola albula. Next base: position 4,718,606 of record OW388171.1, read on the forward strand.
TCAAAAAATGTAATTGTCAAAAAAAATGCTCGACGAAAAAATGCACCTGCAGATCATCAGGATTACTTTGTAATTCTAAATGCCACAGCAGCAATCCTTGTTGTAACAAGTGAAATGTTTTTTTAGGTACCTTACCTTATTAATCAATCACATTTGATTGTCTTTTTTAGGGTTCCGTACCTCAAAAGGAAAAAACGGAACCCTTATAGGATCACTTTGTTGTCCGTCTGTCCGTCCGTCCGTCCGTCTGTCAAGACCCTTTTTCTCAGGAACGCGTGGAGGTATGAAGCTGAAATTTATATCAATTACTCAGGTCTACTGTCCCTTGAAGCTGTGAAAAAATCAAACTTCTAAGCCAACGCAATCAAAAGATACAGCCGTTTATGCCGCAAATTTTCGACACTTGCAAGGGAATCAAAACCTACAGGGTGCTTCCCGTGAACTCAGAATCTTGAAATTTGGTACGAAGCAACGTCTTATAGCATAGATAAAGGAAAAATTACGAAAACCATAAATTTTTAGTTACATCACATAATATATTTTTTTTTAATAATTTTAAACTTACTACCCATTTCCTCATAAACGCGTAGAGGTATTAAATTAAGATTCATACCAAATACTCAGGTCTATAATACCTTTAAGCTGTAACAAAATCAAACTTCTATGTCAACGCAATCAAAAGAAACAGCAATTTAAGCTGCATATTTTGAAACTCGCAAGTACTCGCAAGGGAATCAAAACCTAAAGGGTACTTCCAGTCGACCTAGAATCTTGAAATTTGGCATGAAGCAACGTTTTATAGCACACATAAAGGAAAAATTCCGAAAACCTTAAATTTTTAGTTACATTACAAAATATATATTTATAATATAATATACAAAATATAATAAAAATACCATAGTTATGACTCGATTGTCGTAATGAACGAACTTTGTAAACCTTGCAGGTTTGTACGGAACCCTCGGTGCGCGAGTCCGACTCGCACTTGACCGGTTTTTTACTTTTAAACCAAATAATAAAAAAAAAAATAATTAAGTTTGACTAGCTTTTGTAAGCATTATGTTTGTATGTCGTTGTTAAATTCCAAATAGAGAAGTACTGATTCAGTTAGATATGATAGAGATTGAGATATTCAGAGATATACGTTATGTGTTTTTTCAGAATAATTTAAATAGGTTGGTATTAGTTTGTACTTATTACTATCATTATGATACCTTTAAAATACTATGTACCTGTTTTGTCTAATAGTTCAAAGTAAATAATTCAGAATTAATCATTGTTTTATTCCTAAAACCAACATCTACCAGCTGACAGTGGTAAAACCTAGCATATACTGAATTCGAATGGTAATAGCTCGAAAACATCGTCGTATCTTCAGAAATACTTACATTTACCAACTCATGTCGGTAAATCCTAAGACTTACACTTAAATCTTAAGATTTACCGTAGTTCGAGCTTTTACAGTAACATAATATAGATTATAAGATAGTTTTCAAATTGTTTCGGTAAAAAGATATATATTGTACAAAATTATTTTAATCACAAAACTGACTTAGGTACCTAGAATTATGCGTTTAGGGCAATTGCTCTTACAATTTTAGCGGGCCGCAGATTAGTGTAAAAATGACGTTTATTTCGACATAGCTTAAAACCATACTCAGATCTTAATAAACTTTAGATGGGACCACACAAGATGCACTATCTTTAGATATCAATTCACGTATAACAAAATATTAGGTATCAAACATAAGAAAACATACAGTCAAATTGAGAACATCCTTTTTTTAAGTCTGTTGAAAACTAGAAAATATTCCAACGATCATAAATGCAATTATGGAATCAGGCGTAATATTCAACATTAAAACATAATATATTATCATAGTTATATTTATTTATTATACAGAGATAGACATGTCAATCTTAAAGACTTCTATTTTTTATAGTGGATTAAAATGCGTAAGCGCATATTAACTTTTAAATCACTGGTCAGACAGCTAATACTATTTTTTGAAGTCCTGCGAGGTGAGACCACATTTATGGACCATAGATTGAGAGTATCTTACAAAATCAAAAATTAAAACAGGGCTGTCGGTTGTTGAAAATAAGTAAACCAAAGTGCCCATATCCCACAAACCATTGTTTTCAATATACTGTCTAATCTCCATATTTAGCACAAACTTCAATTAACAGCTTATATTTTTCTTTGAAAAAATAAATTACACACAAATACACGCGTAAAACTTACTAAACCTCTCTTTTTTACCACACAGCAGATCTTCGCTTCGCTCGCTGTCGGCTAGCACAACTCTAATAGTCTGAGAGCTGGCACCAATTTTTGGGTAGGTATTTGACGCAAGCTGAAAACTTGTCACATACCTCTCCTATTATATCCCAACACGAAATAGCAGATCAGTAGGCTAGTACACGCAATTAAATAAGTTCTGCTGCGGTGCAGTTGCAGTAAAGTTTCGATCAAAACGACCATTTTCGTATTCTCGTAATATTGACAACCGCTGTCAGATACGCTCGCGTCAAGTTCGCGTCACGCGAGCGCTTTAGCGTATTATGTTATTTAAATGACAATTACCAGAATACCATTTTGACTAAGACGTACTTAAACTTTATTACCACTGCACCGCAACTTGATTGACGAGTCAAGAAATTACGTGAATTAGCCTACTGGCTGGTGAGTAGAGGGGCTAAATCAACCCTTAAATTAAAAAAAAATCGCAATTTATATATGTTGCAGTGTAATACTTAATGTATATGAAAAAAAAATAAGCCAGACAATTTAATCGGAGTTTTAATATTGCCATTGTATAAATAGTAGTCAGGGTCACTAACCACTAAATGTATCTAGGGTTAATGAACTTGTCTGCAACAATTATTTCTAGATGCAAATTTCAGTGTTGTTATAATATTCTTGTTTTCTACTAACATTTGTGCAACAGCTTAACCCCGCAGGACATTATTTGTATTTTGACACTGTGTTTCAGTGTTCGCACCGTTCTATTTCGTAGTCGATTTTATTGCCAATATAACAGTGAAGGCATCGAATTGAAACGAATGTAAATAAAATTATATGTCACAATATTTATATTGAAACTACACTATTATAACAATTTGTCATATCATTTAGCAAAACCCATTTTAAAACGATGAATGAAGTTACAATCTGTTTTCTAACTCGGTTGAAACAGTTTCCCGTAGACACGGTTGACATCCACCAACCCGCACTTGGCCAGCGTGTGTTGATTTAGGTCTAAATTCTTTCAACTCGTAAGATAGTCCAGAGTTCCCGTTCCCACTCGTGGGACACTAAAAAGGGTTGAAGTGAGTTTGTATAGCAGGATAGATACAAATTTAGTTAATCCATGGACTTATAGATGGCGCATGAGCTGCTACTCACCAAATGACTTCTACTATGACATATTAATAAGCTTTTATGTAACCATATTTAAATACAATATCATTCGCTATGGTATCGATAAGTATTAACAATTATATATTCGTAATATTATTTTATAATATTGTCGATGTAAAGCCCCTCGCCCACGGCGACTCACAAACCCGCGTTTGTCGCATTTATAACGCGCTACAGAAGCGATGCCAACGCGCTATCGTATCGGACGACATCGGTGAGAGAACGGAGAAGGTGGCGCGTGATTGGAGAACCAAGCAAAGAAACCGTATCGATGCGAACGCGCGACAGCATCGCTACAAAAAAGTCATTATGGGTGGGGGGCCTAAGGTATATTCGAAAACAAAATTACATAACAACTGTGACCTTAAACTGTTTGTCCACCGGCGCCGTTGAACAAGATTACTTTTAATGGAGATTACGATGAAGTGAACAAGCGGCTATAGTGAAAATCTATCGACATCTTTTTTTGCTGACGTTATGATGATGCGACTGATGGACAAAGGACCTTAGGAGGCGTCTACACCCCTTCCATTGAATACTTAACGCAATTAAGGCCAACAGTTAAGATGCCAGTTAATTACCATCTCAAACGCGTATTTAAAACTGGGATTGTATATAAATACGGGCCCAGAAGACCGCCCTCTATTATACCTTTACTTCCAAACACCACTCAGACTTTTCCTTAACAAAAACCCTTCAGCATTTGTAAAAGATCTTTTTAAATCGCCAGCTGTATCAGATCGCTGGCTGTACGCTTGGTATCAAGTCACCTGACACATGGTGGTTAAAATATTACCATAGTGTATCGCTTGGTACTTACACTACAATTAAATAACGGTGGTTCTACCCAAATACCCAGATATTCAACTAATACTATCCTCGACTATCAATGGAGATTTCTGGAATAAAAAAAGAAAACAATTTAATTAAATTACTCCAGAGTAACTAGAGATCAACTAATCCTCACCAATCATCAAATCACATGCAAAGTATCTCGACCCCGATTCGCGCGCTTCAGACATTTAAGTATCCATTTTATCTAATTTTTTTTATGACTTATTTCATGTATCTCTAAATATATAAAAGAAGAAACTGACTGACTGACATCAACGCAGAGTCCAAACCGCTTGGTCTGGAGACTCCAAATTTGGCACATAGGTTCCTTATGGGGTCTAGGGGTGCACTACGAAAGGATTTTTCGAAACTCACCCTTTAAGGGGGTGAAACGGGGTTCGAAAGTTTGTATGGAGAAACAAGATTAGTGAGATCAATTTCGCGGGCGAAGCCGCGGGCGGAAGCTAGTATCATATAATTTGTTTTATGACTTATTTCATTTATCTTACTAATCTTACTAATCTTACTAATATTATAAATGCGAAAGTAAGTGTGTGTGTGTGTGTGAAGGTTTGTTACCGCGTATCTCCATAACCGCTCAACCGATTTTATTGAAATTTGAAATGTAGGTAGTGTATACCCTAGAATCGGACATAGACTAATAATATTTTTGAAAATCATCCCCTAAGAGGGTTAAGTAGAGGGGTGAAGTTTGTATGCAACTTTTTATTCCTTTGTCCTATTCATTTAAAATTCGGTACACATAAACCTTAAGACAAATAATGAGATACGGGTTTTTTATTTTTCCATAATTACCCCCATGAGGTGTGGAAAATGAGTTTTATTGGTAAAAATTAAAGTTTCTCTGGATCTGTATAGTCTCAAGTCCGATTCACTCCAAATTTGGCATACATATACCTTAAAAGAAATTATGAAACACGTGTTTTTTATTTTTTCAAAACTACCCCCAAGGGGAGTGTAAAATGAGCTTTTTTGGAAAAATTAAATATTCCAGAACTGTTTAGTCTGTGGTCCGATTCACTTCAAATTCGGTACAAATAAAACTTAAAACAAATAATGAAACACATGTTCAAATGAACTACGCGCGAGAAGCCTGCGAAATTATTCTGAGTGTGATTTTCTTCAAAGTTTATATCAATACTCCTTCGTGATTTTGATCTAAATTACTTTTTATTTTGACACAATGACATGTTTGATAACTCTGCGATGAATAGAATTCGAAATTTAAATTTTATTTCTTCTTATAAGTATGGTCTAAGAGCCGTAGTACTTTTTAAGAAACACCTGTTTATTTATGGATATACCTATGGGGGCTTGCCGATTTCAAAATGTTGCTTACACTCTTACACTACTGAACTAATTTTGTATGGAGATAGTTGCGAAAAAAGGGATTAATGGTCTAGCGCGATAACCGACATCCGCGGGCGAAGCCGCGGGCGGAAAACTAGTAATTAATAATTTCAAAGAAATAAAACCAATTTGACTTTGGACTTTGACTTTAACCCTATAACGTATGGGACCTAAATGTGGTCATGGTCAGGTCCGTCATTATATAAATTTACCTTCTAATATATTATTTACAGCTATGTCGCATTTTTCGATGGGGAATTTTGTTTCGTAGTTTTGTCTGATGACTCCTGGAACAAAAAAAAATTATTAACAAAAAACTTTTAAATTGAACTATTACATATAAACTTGAACCCTATTTCAATCTTAACATCTCACATGTCCTCAAATACTGGGTTTTCTCACCTCATCAGGAATGTCTGGTATATGTCCATTTCCTAAGGTCTCCCGGAGAGTGTCATCTTCGTCGTCATCATCTGTCGGCACATCATAAAACTCTTCACTATCTAAATCTGCATCTGTGCCTGAAAACAGGACAATTTTAGACTATTACATAGAGGTACCTTCCCAGTCAGGGTGCATATTCACTTCACTTCACTTCAACCCTTTTAGTTTCCCACAGCTGGGCACGGGTCTTCTCTCAATTATCGTATTAGTTGAGAGAGTTTAGGTCTTAATTCACACACGCTGGCCCTGTGCAGGTTGGTAGATGTCACATGTTTCATTTTCATTTTTCGCATTCCAGAACTTCGCGGTTACTGGAAAACTGGAAGCAAAGTGCTTTGTGCATAGTCGTGGAATTTCCACCATAAATCGGTGGCCAATGAGGTAGTTATCTAATTTTATCAATTTGGCTGGTATCCCACAGCACTTCGACCCAATGAGATTTATTATGCTTGCCCTTGATTCTAAGAAGCCTCAAGTATTCTTCCTCCACACAGCTTGTCCATGACTGAATGAGGTAGTTACTGGATTGCATAGTAAAAAAATGGAATGTGTTATATATTTTTAATATATTTACCTAGTACAGATTGATAGTCTGTAAAATATTCACTGTCAGAAAGATAGCTCTGGTCTGGTCCATCAACCGCGTCCCCACTGGGCGCAGGTTTGACTGGCCGCGGTTTTCGGACCTTTTTTAGTTTTAAACGTCGCAGGTTCCTGCAATGAATAATTTTCCTATAGTCTTTCCTATGTTCTTATTTCTTTAACAATTTTTTTTATTTCCCCCATGACTATGAAGTCTGAAAATAATCAAAGTTGGGATATAAAGACTAAAATAAATCACGAATAAACATTAAATAAGTTATAAAATAGAGTTATTTCAATTTGTTATAGTAAGTCGACAGGATGTTATATACCTTTGAATACATGTAAAAACATGGTTTTAAATGCAAGGTGAATAGAAGAGTTATCAGAAAAACTTAAAAGAGATATTTATTTGATTTTGGCGAATGGCTTCTAATGATAAGGATGTGTTTGCTTTTCTTGCTTATTTTGTACTCAATTTTTGTAATTGCTATTTTTATCGATACATTCATTTTCAATTACATTACAACATGAACTCTGATCTAAGCAATCTTCCTCAGCTTCATTACATCTTGCTAATATTATAAATGAGAAAGTGTGCACGGATGTGTGTAAGTGAGGATCTCGTCTTCTTTCATGCTAAAATTACTGGACGGATTTCAATGAAATTTGGCACAAAGATAGATTATAGTCAGGAATAGCACATAGTAGTAGCTTTTTACCTGACTGTACCAGAAGGAGGGTTATGTTTTTCAGGTGTATGTATGTATGTATATTAGCACACTATAGAGCCTAAATCGCTTATCACATCTAAGCATGAGAGGTATCATTCGATTCGTTTTAGTGGTGAGTGCTATGGGTACATCAAAATTATGAAAAAAAATATTAAGGAGTTTTCGTGTCAAATCAGTTCTACATTCAATTAAGTTGGCAGATGTTGACGCAGTCAGTTTTTAATTATTTAAGTACTTTTGCTTGTTATCTTAATATTATGTAAGCGAGTCACGGGCTAAAGCTAGTCTGGTCATATATGCATGTTGGTTGTGATAGATAATATTAGCTGTAATAATTAAGGCCCTAGATGCCTTTAGAATCTACACCAGTACTTACGTTTCTTTTTGTAGTTCTCTTAACGATTCCAGTTCTGTCCTCATTGATGCTACTTGTCTATCAAGCCGGGCTACCTCTTTTACTAAAATAAAACAACCGTTTCACAAGTGAATGATAATATGAAGAGAAAGAATAGTGTTCCATAGTATTTAAAATATAGGGGATATTATAAAACCTATAATGATGAGTAAACGCATGTTTTTATACACATGTCTTTAAATGCATTGAAACGCGTTTTCTATCCGTGTATAATTTGTGTACAAGTTTGTATTGTAACTAAATACTTATATAAAGTTTTTACATGAATCAGCTTTCCATACATTTCAAAATTTGCCAGTGGTTTGATATTTTGTGAGGACGCTACTTTTGCTTGATTTCGGGCATGAACTTAGCCGTGCGTGTTAGTATTTGAAACATATACTGCAAACTTGTGTTGAGCATTGTGACACCTCTGTTCTAATCAGTAAAAAAATTCAACACTGATTTCATAATAGTAATTGTATGCAAATACTTTTAAATATTTGTTTACATTACCCCTACTTTTTACTGCATATGAAAACATTTTGCAAGCATTATCTATCTCTGTCATTTAGAGATGAGTAGAAAGAGATAAGACTATGCTTGTATCATGTTTTGTTGTTCAGTGCAAACACCCAGTTAGATGTGTATCATGAAGTATCTGACATATTATTTTGCACTTTGACCTGACTTATATGCTTTTTAATGATAAAAATAAACTAACCTAACATTGCTCTCCTCTTCTCAGCATATATTTGTTCGTAAATAAACATCCCAGCAGCACCGACTATACCGACTATAGCCGCGCCGACCATCACACGAGGCGATAAGTAACTATTCATGCTTACAATCCAAAAAATACCACCAACACAAAGTATTTATGAGTATTTCACTAGAACAAGGAATATACAACTCTATCACTAGACTTCTAGTCAGCTGTAATACTACAACGTAACTATATTGTCAATTAACAAATTTAATTATTTTGTAACACTATTTATAATAAATAGAAAAGTAAAATCACAAATATTGTACGCAGTTAGCGACGTAACGAAATTTATGCTTTTATTAAGTAACGAACGACTGTGCGAAGGTTTAAGTTGTTTAATTGATGTTGAAGGTGGTGTTTTTGCGATAAATATTAACTGAATCCGTTTAATTTTTAAAGAGAAATCGGTGTATTTCTAAGCCAACCAACTCAAGACGGATTTGCATCTGATTTCTTAATTTTGACAATGACAGTGACAATTGGCAGTGTCTACGGAGCGGTTGCGAATTCGGTTTATTGAATTTTTTTACGGTATTGACGCTATCAGTCAGAAAATGATTTTTTGGACCGAATTGAAGACGGAAAGCGCAAAAACATGCGTGTCTTGCGTGGCGTATCATGGTTTGTTTTATGCATATTATTATCATCGGTTTTATACCTTATTTTGTATAACTTAATATACCTTGATCACTATAGTGCACTCGCTATTCGCTGACTGAACCTTATATTGCATAGTTTATAAATAACCGAAAACTATCACTTAAGTTACACGCTTATCCTAGTTTAAGTGATCGGGTTTATAATGTTTTAGTTTACATAGTAAAACACTTATTGAAATAAAGTGCTGTACCCTATTAAACATAAAATCGAAATTATTTAGATGTGCTGTGTAAAATGTACTATGTCAAACTTTTTGAAGTAATAAATGATTATTATTATTATTATTATGTTTGTCTTTTTTTATCTCGGAGCTATGAAGCTCCGGACTTTTGGAAGGCGTGCGTGGGGCCGAAGCTAACACGTAGAGGCCCGTTAGACAATTTTGCTCTAAATTTAATGTGGCACCAACCGACGATTATCCCCGTTCACACCATATAGGTACAACAAAGGACAATCCCCGGTTAGAGCAGGACTATTGCAGATTATAGGAACTAAAATCTAGGTTATGGTGGTGGGTGCTAATGGATTAGGTAACTAGGACTATGGATGGACTATATGGCCCCTGCCTGACCAATGCAAATAAACACGGATAAAATGGCAGGGGGTAACTCGCCCACTCAATAAATGGGCCCCCGTATGGCCGCTAAAAGAAGCGACAAGGGGCAACATATTCTGAGGGGCTAGAGGAGTACAGAGCATCTCTACTCTCACGATTCCACTCAAGCCGGCCAATGAAGGCAAGCAAGAGGTGGGAGATCTGTTCCCCGTCAGGGTTCACTCCAGCCAGTCGGTAAACGAAAGCTGGAGCTGAGAGACAGGACCTTCTTCTCCCTGGAGCACTCGGGTGCGTATGGTCGCTACGCCATAACAGCTCGCCACAAGCTGCCCTACGGGCTTATTATTATTATTATTACATTATTATTATGTGACGTCTAAAAGTTTTAAATAGGTTAATACTAGGAACCTATGAACAATATGACATACTTAATTATATATTATGTAGCGCCTTTAATTTTTAATAGCATCAATTATTATTTTAAATAAATGTAAGAACGACGACGTGAAAAATTAAAAAGTAATTAATTGATTAATTTAATTTATGTTGAAACTAGGTTATATTAGTAGTTTGGGCGTGAAAAAGGCGACACTCAACGAGGTTCAGCAGTCACTTCTTTCCCACGTTCTTGGTTATTTACTGTGCAAATAAATCCCTAGAGACTGAAAACACGCACATAAGGTAAGGTACACATAACACAACAAATAAATAAATCAATTTATGAGGGAGATAGGTAGCGATTTTTACATGCTTGGGCTTGGTTTTTATAAAAAAAAGTTTTCGCATAGGCATACACCATGCGTAAGCATTATTTACAACATTTAAAATTTTAATCATGCTTTAATTATTTTAAATTAAAATTGATTCAAAATAAGGATATTTATATTTTTTCTTAAGGAGACAATAGTTTAAAATCTCTTAAATAAAAGAAAATACCATGTTATTTAATACCAGGAATCTTATATAGGGAGTGATATAAAGCGTAAGACCCTGCACTTATGCACCAAACGCCTTAAATAAAACCGATAAGCAAAGAATATACAATCCTGTCAGATATGCTTATGATGCGCCGCGGCCACGACACACCACTGCACGCTAGTATGTTTCTGCGTAACCATTTTTGTCACTGTCCCACAGATTGTCATTGTCAGCAAGTAACTGTCTTGTTATTTGTCACTCATTGTCAATTTAATACCTAAATGCGTTAAAAAAATGCCGATAATTGTTGCTGGTTGTTGTAGATATTAGATGAAGTGCGCGTATTGTGTTTTCCTTCGGGTGGGTGGGTAGGAAATAAATTGCCTAAAGCAATTTCAAAAGGCGACACAGTTTTAAACACTATTATTACATATCATCTACCATACCTACGCATAATCAGTAATAACTAAAATATAGATGGAACTTATATTCAGTACCGATCTTTGTCGACTCATATTTGAGTGCTTGTATTTGACGAAAACAGTTGTAAGAACAGCTTAGATAACAATGAGCGCTGCTAAAGAGGTAAATGATAATTCTGACGAAGAAAGCAAACTTTTGTACGAGGACTCATCATGTAGTCCAGATCTTACTAACGAAAATATTCTGTCTCCTGAGCTAGACCATGATAGTGATAAATCGCTGCAGAATATAGCCCAAACATCTCCAAACTTAGATGTTACGGAAGAAGTTGGACTTAAAGAGGTGGAATGTAAAGAAAACCAAGGTTATGGTGACCAAGATTTGTCTAAAAAGGATGATACCAGTGATAATGATGATAAATCAGATGAATCTTTAGAAGACTTAGAATTAAAGTGGGAAGATGATGACCCTAATCAAGATGTTGATGGTACTGATAAACCTAATGAAACTTTGGGAGACAAAGAACATCTAAAAAATCTAGGTAATGAAAAACAAATTAAAGAAAAATTTACCAAAGGCAGTTTAGACCCTCCAAATGTTGAAAAGAAATCTGAAAAACAAATGAATAAACCTAAAGATATAAATATAAAAGCTATAGAAGAAACTGACTCTACAAAAGCACTAAATGCAGAAGATACTAATAAAACTGAGGAATCTCGAACTGTACACGAAGAAAACTACAAAATAACTACTAAACAAGTTGATACAATGAATACTGAGGAGATACGAAATACTGAAGAATCTAGCATTAATAAAGATAAGGACACTTCCTCTGTTGAAACTACAAATCTTGAAATACCTAAGAACACTGATATCTTAATTAAAACTCCTGGAGAATCATCAAACACAGTCGATGAAATCAATAAAGATGAAAAACCACCAGTACAGTCTTCAAAAGCCATTGTAGGTGAACAATACATTAACCCTGAAACACTAGTAGAAAATCCTATGGGTATTGATAAATTTCCCTTAAAAGAGGATAAAACTGGTATTACAGTCACTGAAGAATTTACCAAGGTGGATGCAAAACTGGATTCAAATACTAAAGATAATGTTCCTACAAACCTTAAAGAAGATTTAACTAAAATACCATCTACAAAAGATAAATTGGTTTCAAAAATTGATGATGTGTTAGAATCAGGTACATCAAATGTAATGGAAACAGATGGCATACCAAATAAAAATTCTGATGATCAACTTCAGAGCAAGCCAGATGAGTCATTAGAAATTAAATCTAATTCTAAAGACAATAAAACACAAAATAAATCACAAGATTTAGATATAAGCATGTCAAACTCGTTTATCAAAACAGTTCATGAATTAAATAAACCTGATGCTATGCTAGAAATACCTTCACAAGAGCTCATAGATTTTGATGAAGCTGATTTGACCCTGGATAAAACTGATACATCAGACCCCTCTGATCATATAACTGACATTGAAATAAAAAAAGAAATCATTGAACAATGTTTAGATAAAGATTCTACGAGTGTTAATGAGTCTATTACTGAGAAACTTAATGTAGATACTGAAAGTTCAAATAATAATGACAGTGGTGGAAATAAAGAGGAAGCTAAAGAGACATTAAAAGCAGTAATAGATGACGTACAACCTAGTACAAGTAAAGGTAAGGAAATGTTGATTTTAGTTTTAATTCAAAATCAGAAGGTTTTTTAATTAGACTATGTTTTTGAGTGTGTTTGCTATGCGATAATTCTGCCAATTGTAGATCGATTTTGATAATTCTTTTTTTGTTTCAAAGGGTACACTTTCCAGGTTTAAATTCTATCAAAAGTGGTTGAACAGGTTTTAAGTTGAAGTTGGTTCTTATTTTTTTAACAAGCTATTATTTCTTCCACTTTTATTGTGCGAACTGACAAGTTATGGTATTCACTGCCACACTGCTATTTTCTGATAGTTATAATCTGCCTGTCTTCAAGTCACCAGTGAGTCAGTATTTACGGGGTGAAGCATTCCATCATAGATCACACTTGCTTGACAACTGGGAAACTAAACAAATGAAGTCTTTATAAATTCTTTAAATAGCTTGTTCGACTAGCCAGTGCTTTAGATGACTTAAACTTGACAACAGTTAGAGCACCTACAATAATATCTGGCAGTCTGTAGTAGGTTGTTTCCACACTAATTGATAGACATCAATTCTCATTTTGATGCCGTCAGTGGAATGATCTATTAGTGTGGTAAAAAGTATAGATCGATAGATGTCGACTCATCCCTTTTCTCATCAATCGATGGCATCAATTATATCGATCGATTGGTCTAGTAACGCCTGTACACCTCTGGGCCCTTGACATATGGCGTTTATGAGGACTTTGTAAACATTTTTGGTGTTGCTGTGAATCTTTATTTACCATTATGTTACTGACTGCATTTGTAATGTCCCCTGATCATGTGCCTTGCCCATCTCCATTTCAATCTTCAAACTTTCATTGTTACATATATGGTTCTTGTTTTCTTTCTGAAGATGTAACCGCGAAAGAATGACCGTAAAGCGCATCATAAGGGTCTTCACAAAATCAGTAAATCTCTTATGGAGCAATATATATGTTTCTACAATAATTAAATAACAAATTTAAAACAATAGTTATCTCCACACTATGCCCTTATTTTAACATTTCGGACTATTTAGTGGATAAAACTGGGATCAAGCAGCTCTAACACAATTATCTACTAGAAAGTTAGATTTTTTTTTTACTTATTTCATGTAGAATTAAAATATTCAAAGAAATATTAACGTTAACTTGACTTTGATAAGCCTAGTAAAGGATAAAAATCTTACAACTGCACCTTCTGCAGAGACTACATTTATGACTCCGGACACATCTGATGAAGTCCCCGAAGTGTCTGATAGTCTTGGTTTGCTGGCGGAATCATCAGGACGTATGATGGAAGATGATGACGATGATGATGATGACGCGGATGAAGATGACGGTGATGATTATGATCAGGATATGGATGGTGAGTTGTGCTTTTTGTTTTATTTTCTATCTTATTTCTGTGATAATTTCTCTGTCTTATACATATACATTTGGCCATATTCATATATAAGACTCTTTAGTTAAAATCGAGTTTGTCTCTTTCTTACTAGTATAAATGTCAAGATGACAGACAAAGACAAACAAATTATAAACATATTTTAGCTATAACTAGCAAACCCGGCGAACTCCGTTTCGCCACCGTTTTTATGTAACATTTTCCCGCTTTACTGTTGAATTTTTTCCTGAATTTTCTTTGCTATAAACCTCACGAAGCCCGAGACCTTTCCAACGAATGCAAAACCGTGGAAATCGGTTCGTGCGTTCTGGAGTTGTAGCGTCAGGAAGAAAAACCCGACTTATTTTTATATAGTAGAAGATGGGCTTAAAATACGTTTATGAATTTGGGGGATTAACTACACCAGAAAAGATTTAACTAGTGTACAATTTTTTTTGTGATTGTGTATCAGTCATCAAACTTACATTTAATTTTATTGATTAATTGTTATTTTAATTTTATTTAAATAAAATCAGCTAGATATGGACGATTTATGAAAAAAAAAAAATTAGCGGTCACTGACCCTAGCGAGCGCACAGCTGTACTTCAGCGCGCGGTTAGAGTATGATCAGTATGAATCAAATTAAAACTTGTTTTAGTTTAATGGAATCATATACGCGGGCTAATTACAATATTAAATTGTACAGTATGTTAATTAACAAAGGGCGTGACTTCCCGTGAAACCTGTCAATCTATTTCATTGATATATTAAAATTAAAATATAGTTTTTTTCGTATTTGTTTATTTAGTAATTTTAATAGTTAATTTTTTTTGTCTTTGTTTTCGTGGGAATATTATTTTTAGTATCTATAGGTGCTATGGGGCAACCTTGGCGCCTGGCGTCACACTGTGGGAAAATAGACATTGCTGAAAATCAGTGTTGTTGGTCACCTCTAGTAGGCACTCACAGCGTTTACTGAGCAATATCCATGTTTGATACTGATGGGTCACACTACTCTTTGTTTTTTTTCTTTTACTATTTCCATTTATGTTTGGTTTTTCTCCTGCCATTTGCTTTTTTATCTTTTAATTTTGTGTGTCCTGTCTTTGTCGAATAAATGTTTTTCTTTCTATCTTGTCAAATAATATATCACTTTGTCAAATAAATGTTTGACGGGCCGGTGGCGTGGTTGGTAAGATACTTGCTTTTCACGCCGCAGGTCGTGGGTTCGATTCCCACCCGAGACAAACATTAATGATGAACATTTGTGTTTGTGTCGAGTCTGGGTGTAAATATCTATTATAAGTATATATTTACAAAAGAAAAGTATTATATGTATAGTATATACAAGTTATCTGGTTTCCATAACACAAGCTCTGCTTAGCTTGGGTCCAGATGACCGTGTGTGTTAACGTCCCAAAAATATTTATTTATTTATTTATCTTTTTATACTATTACGGGTTACGCCTTTTGTTAATTAATGTTTATACCTATCTAAACCTAGTATATTACTATATTCTAACCCACATATTCTTAAACGTCTTATAAGCTCACGAACCAATAATAGAACCCACGACATTTGGAATGAAAATCAAGTATCTTACTGACCACGCCACCGGCCTGTCAAAGAGGAGGGGTTACCTATGAGGCGATCCGTATAATATCTTCAAAGTTTAAAAAAAGCCCTTTATTCCATGCATTTACAATTAATTCATTAGATTAAATTATTAAATATTATTGTTTAAGTCATTTCATTACATTTTAATAATAAATAAATGTTCTGGGACATTAACACACATGGTCATCTGGTCCCAAGCTAAGCAGAGCTTGTGTTATAGAAACCAGATGACTGGTATATACTATACTTAAAATACTGCTAATTATAAAATCCATTTGTGCCTAGTGGCGTGCTATAATAGAGGCCTATGTCCAGCAGTGGCCTAAAATAGGCTGATGATGGTGATGAAATCAACTTAAGGAGGTGACTGTATTTAGTTACAATCGTATTTTATTTCCAGAAAGCAGTAATCAATCAAATCAAGTGTCACCAGAACCTTTAGAAGACTCCAATGCTCCGGAGATTGAAATAGCAAGAGATGAAGAGGAGAATCAACAGGAGTTGGAGATTGAACAAGAGAGGTTACAGTATGATGTTGATGCCTCCGACTTGGAGAAGATTGAAGCATCTTGCACAACAGTAAGTTACATATTTTTAAACTTTCGCGTTGCATTATTAATAATTAAAAAATAATAATAATAGTAATATTCAATAATTTTATTCAAATAATTTCTTAATTTTAAAATTTAATTATGCTCTAATTTATTTAAAAAATAATTTATAGTTCCTATCAGGTAATGATTTTAAGATTACATGAAATAAAATAAAATACACCACACAATTTTAAAATTTTTAATTAATAATAAAGCACAACACAACTTTCTATTTTTATTATTATGTAAAATCAGAGCTTCCTCTCGTCTATCACTTTTGCTGTGCCCGACAGGGTCCATAATGATTCTATTATAATAAGCACCTACCACCTAAGCATCTACTTACTTATGGTAAAGCAATAAAGTTATTGAGTAACGGGCAATTAACGCGTTCACCTTGAATTTGGCTGTATATTTCGGGGTTGCACCGGTCGTGATCGCAAGCAGACTGATTCAGCTAAAATCTAAAATAAACTGGGATAAATTCCGTTTTAAAGTAGTTTTATTTCAATGTGTTGATATTCGCGTAAATCTAAGTTCTATGTGAAGTTAAAGTTATTACACATGAAAATGGTTTCAATTATAATTTTTCTAAGAGACTACATGGGAGGAGCAGCGGTGGCGCAGCGGTTTCGACACTCTAAGGTCACGGGTTCGATATCTGGCCGTGCCCACACATCTTTGTGTGAATTATTTCATCACCGCTTCTTAATACAGGTGAAGGAAAACATTTAATGAAACCGGCATGTCTAAGAATACATCATTCGAGGATATGTGGCATCCATCAACCCGCACATGGCCAGTGTGTGTACATTAAGGCCTACTAGGAAGTGATGTGCTTAGAGCATGTAGTCCTTCAGACGAAAGTAGTATTCTTTTAACTGTACTTCTATTCTTCTCTCATTTTAGAAGGAAGGTGAAGACGACAAAGGTGTGCCCACAAAAGAAACTTCTGGTGAAGAAGATGAGAAGATTGAGAAGGAGAAGTCGGAAGGTAAGTGATTATGTTTGTTGTAACAAACGTTCAGTGTGCCACTGCTGGGCACAGGTCCCCTTTTAACTATCTAAGAGTTAAGAGAATGGATGGACCGTTGGCGTGGTCGGTAAGACTATTGCTTTTTACATCGCAGGTCGTGGGTTAGATTCCCATTTTGACATTTGTCTGTTTGTCTTGAGTCTTGGTGTCATCATCTATCACTTCGACCCTTTTTAGTGTTCCACTGCTGGGCACGGGTCTTCTCTCAACTGTCTTACGAGTTGAGAGAGTTTAGACCTTAATCCACACACGCTGGCCAAGTGCAGGTTGGTGGATGTCACATGTCCTCGAACGATTAGTTCTTAGACATGCTGGATCAGTGGAGATGAAACAATTCACACAAAGATGTGTGGGCACGACTGGGAATCGAAACCGCGCCCTTATAAATCTAAGGCGAGGTCCGTATCGCTGCGCCACCGCTCTAATGTTAAGGTCTCATGATATTATTATTATTATTTTAGTTAAATCCAGTCCTTCGCCTACGAAGCTTTCACCCAGCAAAGTGAAAAAGCTCGAGATAACTTCTGTGGCGAATAAAAATGTTTTAAATATAGTTGATTTGGAAGAAAGCTCCTCTGAAGATGGTTTGTATAACATTACATATCTTTACATACAGAGTGGAAGGGACAGCCCTCCGCAAACTGATAGGGTGACATCCATACATCATACTGAAATTATTGTTACATGGAATTAATTCAGAAACCTTATGGGTATCCAATCATCATGCTCCATATTGTTAACTTATAGTACCTAATGTATGGAATATAGGAAACCCTAGCAGCGAATGGCCAACCTTTCCACAATGGTGTGAGTCGTTCACTTCAACCCTTTTTAGTGTCCCACTGCTGGGCACGGGTCTTCTCTCAACTATCTTTTGAGTTGAAGTGCGGGTTGGTAGATAGATTAGTTCTTGGACATGTCGGTTTCCTCACGATGTTTTCCTTCACCGACGTTGAGCAGCGGTGATGAAACAATTCAGACAAAGAGGTTTTGGCACGACTGTAAATCGAACCCGCGATCTTATAAATCTACGGCAAATCCCGTACCGCTGCGTCACCGCTGCTCCTGTTAATCCTTGGCCGGGTTCAAATCCCAAGCCTTTTCGCGGCGTCGCTGTTGATTCTCACGCACAGAGGGACTGTTGGGTTAAGTCCCATAAACTATCTGACCATACAACACTTACAAAACGTGTAATCTTTGCAGATGTTCAAGAGGTTAAAAAGGAGCCTGCTGAGGTCTCAGCTCCGGATCGAGTGACGTCACCGTCGGATGACGTCACTAGCGTCAACATACCCGAGAGTATAGATATCATGTCATGCTCCGGTGATAATACTTCGGAAATAGTCACTAAACAAGGAGAGGTCGTTATAAACGGGGTTCCAAAACCACCGCCGCCTAAAACTGTAAGTATAATCGGGGGTGAAATCCTTTGGGGGCTGAGTCACCTTCGTCCGTGGGTGTACACCTATAATTGAATCCCCACACGTGGTCCCCGGGTGGTGCAAATCAGGTGACAAACAACTGGTGGTAGGCTTCGGCCGTGGTTAGTGACAGACAAAGCCGCACCGCCAAGCGGCCTAGCCGTGTTCCGGTGCGATGTCTGGTGACACTATTTAACAGGGTGGGTAGGAATTGTTGCTCGTTTATGGTTTCTAACCATATGGAGCCTCATTCCACTGCCACCTTCCCACCGAAAATCATTCGTAATCACGTGTGAATCGGTATACTAGGCTGGCGTGTTCCATCGTAGACTACATCATTGTTTAACATCAGGCAAGTTGTAGTCAAGCACCAGCAGAATTAAAAAAAATCAATGATATAAACACGAAAGTTTGTAAAAATGTATCGTGCAAGGTTCATTGTAATAAATAAATACATGAATATTCTGGGACATCAACACACACGGTCATCTGATCCCAAACTAAGCAGAGCTTGTACTATGGAAACCAGGTAACTGGTAATATACTACATATAATACTTTTCTTTTGTAAATATATACTTAAACTAGCTGCCCCAGTGAACTTCGTACCGCGTACGTACGGCGTATTACTAATGTAATACGTATGTATTTTTTAATGCCAGCTTCTGTCCGCTGCTTCGTCCGCGTTTCCCGTATAAATACCTAATAACTTTTTTGTAAATGAATTTTGTTTTCAGGCAAGGTTGAATACAGGTGAAGTTACAATTAAAACAGCAACTAACTCGGATTCGACGCTCGTTATACCGGAGACGAAGGTTTGTATGTGTACTTTTATCTCTTAAACATTAAATATACAAATACTTAATCAAACTGAAAAAGGATTATTGAAATGTGATTGCTAGTTTTCGAGTTATAAAGAGACAAACATACATAATTATATGCTAGGTGAAGCTGAAAAGCGTCATACTATGCGTTTCGAATAAGAATAGGACTGGAAATCCGCCATCTTGGACCGGAATGCGCAACAACTTCACATTTTTCAGTACGGTCGGCAAAAATGTTTGTTTGTTATAATAATCACATCTAGATGAATAAAAAATTTAAATGCGTATATCTTATTGCCGTTCCAGTGAAATTGGAAATTCGGAGTCGAATAACAGGTACGAACATATTTTATTAACTTCGGACGAAAAAAAGCGATGTTATAAGTTAAAATGTGTGTTTATATCCTTGTTTATGTATTTGTGCATAAGTTTGTCGCATCATAGCGCGTAATTTGACTTAAGTAGGTACATACCTAAGTAATTTTTTCTATATAAATCACTATTCCATACGTTTAAAAAAATAAAATAATTAAATAAATATTCTGGGACATTAACACACACGGTCATCTGGTCCCAAGCTAAGCAGAGCTTCTGTTATGGAAACCAGATAACTGGTATATACTATTCTTATAATACTTTGCTTTTGTAAATACTTATAATAGATATTTACACCCAGACTCGACACAAACAGAAATTTTCATCACTAATAAAAAAAACAAAACAATATTACTGTCTGTGGTTTGATAGTTTGTGCTGACGTTACTTTTGCATGGTTTTTGGTATGAAATTAGCCGCGTGTCCAGTCCTATTCTTATTTGAAACGCATAGTACATAATTATATGCTAGGTGGAGCTGACGCAGCGATTGAAGTTATCCGGGTGTATGATCTTCTGCAATCCACGTGTACTGTCAAAACGATCAACCACAACTGTTTTATTTTCAGTTAAAAGTTTATTGCAAATAAAGCAACACTGAGACATTTTTTCGAGCTATAAAATACCACAAATAACCAAAATGGTAGACGCTTGTAATAATTACATATATTCACTTGGACTGGACCTTAGCACTAAAAGAAACAGGTATATGAACGAGACCTACGGACAATAGAATAGTTAGATGTGATTCAAGACCACGTGTGTTGAGGGGATTTAGTTAGGGACTGACTGATTTTCAATAAATGTTTTCAGGATAGTATAGTACATATAAAATAGACACAGATAGGTATTTATACTTAGCCTAAGTGCCTGATATATATATTTCGGTACAGGGGCCGATCAGAGGGATAGTCCTCGCCAGAAAACTTATTGAGCGGGTGTGGTTACGAGTTATTGAGTATTGAGTATTGAGTATTGAGCAGCAAACAAAGTAAACTTAATCACACTATTAATTTGTTACGAAAAATAAAAATAATACAACGAGTGGTAAGACAGTTCCTAGACCGATGTTGGTCGCACGGACGTCTGTAGAGAAATCGGGGCACACAGTTCGTGTATAGACAGTCCCCACTGTATGCCCGTGCGGATCTCAGGCGAAATAGGCTCTGTCGAAGCGTGTCGACACGACGTACTGCCGTTTCGCTGGCAAGTATGCTACCGTACTAATGACTTCTCCGACATAATATATATACGTGACTCTTAGAACCGTGATATCACACGAATGGGTACTCTGAGGAAAAAATCTTTGTAAAGAATTTTAAGATCAACAACCTTGGCTTAAAGTATTGTTTTTTGATAAAACTTACCGATTTTGAAAAAAATCCTAAAAATCTCAAATTTTGACCTTTGACCCCGAATAACTTTTCAAGCACACAGGATCGGTGGGGATTTTTGAAACTTTATTTTTAATTGTGTACCCCAGCTCTTACCAATATTTGGCTTTTCGGGATATTTTCTTGTTTGACCACTATTTTTATGTCTAAATTGACCGGACTATAAATATTAATATTAATAATTCAACGCGAAAGTCTAAAACTTTGAAGTTCTTTTACATAAAAATCTTATAAAACTCTTCAGTAAAAATGAACTTTGTCTCTTTCTTACTAGTATAAATATCAAGATGACAGACAAAGACAAACGAATTATAAACCCATTTTAGCTATAATTTGCTTATAAGACGTATCACGTCGGGGTCACCACTGTACGCTATTGGTTAATGTGTGGTAGTGAGTATTGCTTATAAAACACGGTCTGGTGATACGTCCGTATAATGAGATGTTTCAGACAATACTAATTAATAACATATTGAAAATACATGATGTAGACATATGAATACGGGGATTAGTGTCTAGATATTTAACATCTAAGATGCCTTTGTCCTCTGTCTTTCTATTATCTTTAAATTTTCTGTTTTTTTAACAGCTGGACTCGTCTAAACCTAAAGTAGGACTAGAAATATTCAATCTAGATTCAGACGATGAGGAAACAGCACCTGAAGGTAAAGTTCTTATTTAATCTACAATTTTCGAATCCTGCGTCGGGCTTAACATCACTATAAAGGGTGAAACGGAAAGACTATATCATGCCCTAAATTCTACGTTATTTGAGCCATATGCAATAGTATTGTGACGTTTTAATTTTAATAAATCGTTTAAAAAAAGGATAATCCCTTAAAAATATATTTTTCAATATCTTTTCAATCACTTTTAAAAATCCGCCATTTTTGATCTTCTGTCATATCTACGTTACCACATCTTTTTGAAGTGAAAACTTCTTTAGCGGCGTTGAGCACTTTTTCTGTAATGGGTATAAAATCTTAAACTCGCGTCAGGACACGTGACCCTGATCGAAAAAGTCGGAAAAAGCGTAAGACGGACGCAGGGCGCTTGCGCGAATGTTCGTGTATGTTACAGCGTGCCACGCGCATCCATGGATGGTGACAGCTGATGGCTCGACCGTCTGTGTAGTGATCACATTGTTGTGTATTCGTAAAGTTGATTTTTCGGAGAGATAAACTTTTTAATGTAAAATAATTATAATAGTTTTAAAGTGTTAAATTTTTAATGTAATATAAATTGTCATGTTTGTGTACGATAGCGCAATAAATGAATATTGTATTCTACCACATAAATGATAGTACTTTTATACTGATAAAGCAAAATATCAAACATGCTCAACGTTAATAATCAAGTTTTCACTTCTGCCGGCACTCCCGGAGTGCAACCCGTCGTTTTTTTTCTATTAATTTGTTCAACATATGTACATACTATTGTGGTCTTAAAATAATAAAACTAGAAACACTATGTTTTGTCATTTAGACGTACAAATAAATAATATCATCGAAATCGTATTAAAAATAATAATATTCTAGTGGCCTTATTCATAAAAGAGTTACTTTAGTTGAAATAGACTTTGTCTCTTTCTTACTAGTAGAAATGTCAAGATGACAGACAAAGACAAACTATTTATAAACCTATTTTAGCTATAATGAGGTTAAAATACGTTTATGAATACGGGGGCAGGACTTTAACAATCACAGTCATCTGATCTCATAAGAGCTTGTTATAGAAACCATATAACTGGTGTATACTATACATAAACTACTTCCCTTCTGTAAAAATATACTTTTGATAGATAATTACATCCAGAATCGAGATACACAAACATTTTCATGCACACAAATTTCTGCCTCGGGTGGAAATTGAACCCATGACTTGCGCCATGAAAAGCAAGTATCATTATCTTTTCAGCTGTGCCAGAAATATCACCGGAAACTTTAGCAAGCGCTAAAAGAGCAATTAAATGTGTCAACTACTCATGTACCAGTGGACCTAACGTGTCTTACAAATTGGCGGGTCCAGCGGACTTGATGTATTTCGATGCCGAACGACGGAAACGCACTATGATATGCGAGGCTTGTGCTCAAGTTGTTTCTGACCGGACACAGGTAGTAAAAACTTCTTTTAATTACCTTTTAACCGCCAGGATATCGTTATAAAATCTTAAATAACTTTTCGGAGCTGAGTCGTCACCTTCGTCCGTAAATCAGGTGACTAAACACGGCCGAAGCCTACCACCAGAGGCTTCGGCCGTGTTTAGTGACCACCCACCAGACGAAACCGCACTGCCAAGCGGCCTTGCGTTTCAGTGCGATGTCTGGTGACGCCATGCAGCGAGGGTGGCGAGGAATTGTTGCTCCTTGGTTTCTAACCATATTTACGCTCATTCCACTGCCAAAAATCATTCACCTTCTCAACAAAAATCATTCGTAATAACGAGTGAATCGGTATAGTGGGCTGCGTTCCATCATAGACTACATCATTGCTTAACATCAGGCAAGTTTTGGTCGAGAATTAAAATAGGGTTTTTTATTTTGATATGTGTTAGCACTAAAAAATAAAGTAATCGCTAGCGAAATATATAAAGGTACGGTCGCCCTCTCGCCGCCGTATCAACTGTGCGGTTAGTGACCATCACTGTCATATCCTTGTCCGCGGCGACTTACACTGCTCGACTATAGTGGTGAAAATTTTGTTCCAGAGATTGGTAGCCGGCATCAAAGACATGACTCCGCTGTTACACCTGGACATGGAGAAAGGACAGCGTACACATGACCTTGTGGAGATATCAGACTCGGATTCTGAAGATGAGGAAGTGCCGCAGGAGCTGAAGGAGGTGATAGGAGTGAAGGGGGCTAAGTATGCTTTACTAATATTCTAAATGATAGTTGTATGGACGGATGTATGGATAAATGTTATTATTCTTTAGATAAATACTTACTGTACGCACCATATAGGTACAACAAAGGACAATCCCCAGTTAGAGCAGGACTATTGCAGAATACAGGAACTAAAATCTAGGTTATGGTGGTGGGTGCTAATGGATTAGGTAACCAGGACTATGGATGGACTATGGGCCCTGCCTGGCCAATGCAAATTAACACGGATAAAATGGCAGTGGGTGACTCGCCCACTCAATAAATGGGCTCCCGTATGGCCGCTAAAAGATGCGACAAAAGGCAACATATTCTGAGGGGCTAGAGGAGTAGAGCGGTGTCCCACGACATTCTACCCGATCATTGGCTCCCTAAGGGTATTATTAGGGTATTATTATTATTATTAGCTATTATTATTATTATGTTTGTCTTTGTTTATCTCGGAGCTATGGAGCTCCGGACTTTTAAAAGGCGTGCGTGGGGCCGAAGCCAACACGTAGAGGTCCGTTAGACAATTTTGCTGTAAATGTAATGTGGCACCAACCGACGATTATCCCTGTTCGCACCATATAGGTACACCCAAGGACAATCCCCGGTTAGAGCAGGACTATTTCAGAATATAGGAACTAGAATCTAGGTTATGGTGGTGGGTGCTAATGGATTAGGTAACTAGGACTATGGATGGACTATGGCCCCTGCCTGACCAATGCAAATTAACATTATTATTAGCTATTTACGGGTCATATTTATTATTTGTTTACAACTAAATGTATTACCTGCAATCAAAGCAAATAAATTTTTCTATTCTATTTATATTCTATTCTATTCTGTTGAGTTCAATATTTTTTAATAATCTACAAGACAAAAAGAATTTTTAAACATTTTCTTCTGACTGTTGAACTGACAAATTGACTTTATGTTACAGATTGTTGGAAGCAAATCTAGCAGATTTCATAAACGATGCGTGGGCGCAGTTCAATTTAAGTTCTAGACTGGATTCGGCCAAGGTTGAACTGGATGGAAAAATTGAAAAGTTAGACGGTATGTGTTACATTGTAGCTTACGGTCTTATTCATAAATATCTTAAAAGACTCTTTAGTTAAAATGGACTTTGTCTCTTTCTTAGCAGTATAAATGTCAATATGAGAGACCAAGACAAACGAATTATAAACCTATTTTAGCTAAAAGACGTTTATGAATACGCGGGTTAAAATATAATCCTTATATAAATTACTTATATTATAAATGTGAAAGTAACTCTGTCGGTTTGTCTTTTTAGTTTATAACCTAATTCTACACACTCTGGCCAAGTGCGGGATGTAGATGTCACATGTCCTTGAATAATTAGTTCTTAGATATGCCGATTTACTCACGATGTTTTGATATTGAGCAGCGGAGATGATTCAATTCTCACAAAAATGTGTGGGGACGACCGGGAATCGAACCCGATACCTTATATTTCTAAGTCTTGGCCCGTAGGTACCGGCATATTTAAAGTTATAGCAGAAGAAACTAAAGATTAACTGTTTTATTCATAAAAAAGTTATAAGACTCTAGTTAAAATGGACTTTGTCTCTTTCTTACTAGTATAAATGTCAAGATGACAGACAAAGACAAACGATTTATAAACCTATTTTAGCTTTAATGAGCTTATAATAATACGTTTATGAATACGGGGGTAATAAATTTGTAACTTATTAATTACCACTCTGTATATTTTTTATTTGTGGCATATTTCTTACAGAGGCAAGCAAAGAATTAAACGAAATGTTAGACGAATGCCAAGTTGTGACGGATAAATTACGTTCAGATTTATACGCAACGTTCGAGCCGAGGAAACGACAATTACCAGCTTGGAGTATCATTGACACTCTTGATCAATATGTAAGTGGTCCCGTGAAAACTTTGCTTGCGCGATTCAGGATTGCTATACAGGGTGAAAAAATAAGCTTTTCACCCTGTATAGCAATCTGGCTCAATGGGCCCTGGAGGGAAACTTTAAATACTTAAATTCAATTACTTTATTCAATCATATAACTTGATCCACAATGGTTGAGAACAATTGACGCTTGCTTAGTAGTTATATTAATGCGACCGCAACAGCATTATGAAGACATTATTATATTTTAGGTACCGCTGTATAATAATAATAATAATAATAATGGCTGGACCCTTAGGGAGCCAATGATCGTTTAGAATGCCGTGGGACACCGCTCTACTCCTCTAGCCCCTCAGAATATGTTGCCCCTTGTCGCTTCTTTTAGCGGCCATACGGGGGCCCATTTATTGAGTAGGCGAGTCACCCCCTGCCATTTTATCCGTGTTAATTTGAATTGGTCAGGCAGGGGCCATAGTCCATCCATAGTCCTAGTTACCTAATCCATTAGCACTCACCACCATAACCTAGATTTTAGTTCCTATATTCTGCAATAGTTCTGCTCTAACCGGGGATTGTCCTTTGTTGTACCTATATGGTGCGAACAGGGATAATCGTCGGTTGGTGCCACATTACATTTAGAGCAAAATTGTCTAACGGGCCTCTACGTGTTGGCTTCGGCCCCACGCACGCCTTTTAAAAGTCCGGAGCTCCATAGCTCCGAGATAAAAAAAAGACAAACATAATAATAATAATAATAAAAATGTATTTATTTCTTCTGACAAAGTTTGCAGTTAAATTATTAACAACACAAGAGAAAAACTTCTTCTGTATGTCTTTTGGGTATAATTAACTTAAGATAGATTCTATTACTTCAGGAAATATTATATTATTTTTAATAATAAAAAGTGGTCTATTTGTAGAATTTAGGAAATACAGAGCCATTTCTTTTTTGCAAAGGCGGTTTTTTTTGTTTTATAATTAAAATCTAATGGTCTTATTCATGAAAAACTTATAAGACTTTTTAGTTGAAATAGACTGTGTCTCTTTCATATATGACAGACAGCGAGAAACGATTTACAAACCTATTTTAGCTATCATCATCATCATTCCCCTTGCCTTTTCCCATTTCTATTGGGGTCGGCTCCCAGTCTAACCTGATGCGGCTAGTTACTAGAATTATACGAGCGCTTGCCATCTGACCTCGACACCCGTAGGGAACCAGTAGCCGAAATGGTTAGACCAGGTGTCAGATTATATTGGCTTCTGACTACACGTAACGATTGTCATAGATGTGTTAAATAACAACCGGGACTTACGGCTTAACGTATACTCCGAGGCACGGAGGGTAGTCCCTCAACCAACCAAGCACCGAAACAAATCTTTGTTGTTACACAAATATTGTCCGGGGCGGGAATCGAACACGTGACCTCCCGGGCACAGTATAGCCCAATCGGACGGCTTACACCGCTTGACTACCGAGGTCGTCCAACAAACCTATTTTAGCTATAATGATCTTATAAGACGTTTATAGGGTTTAATATTTTCTTAAATTTACGCGAATATCACACATTAAAATTGTTACATTAAATAAATATGTTTTTTTTTTTAATTTTTATATCCTTATTGCAGTTTATTGGGCCTGAATTGGATGACGAAACTCCGCAAACGACTTCAATTGAAGTAAGTAAACAGATTTATTTTACTCCTGACAAAAAAAGTACTTGTGTTATACGTGAAGGCTTTTGAAAGGGTTTAGATTTAAAATATCAGGATTAGCAGATCACTTTAGGTAGGCGTGAATAAACGGGTAAGAAGACGGTATATCAATAAAATAACTACGGCAAATATCATTTCACCCCCATCTCTCGATAGCACAATCATGAATTCTACCAGTTAATTACAGATCGTTAAGATTACGTTGGATTAAATCGTAACGTTCACCTAGCACGTTATTGCATCTGCACTACCGGACGCCACAACGGTTCAACACACAGTGTCAGCAGCGGTTCTCTTGGTAGTCTGCGAGTGTCAGCCATTCTAATATGGCCGCTTCACCCATGCTTGGTGTTCATTCGTTCGTTCATAATGACATTTTCGAGTGACAGCTGACTTCAGAGACGGACCCGATGACAGTATAAAATTACAGCTGATGTATTGAGAAGTAGATGTGCCAACATACGTTTCACGCGTGTACTTGTGTACAAGTTTGCTACCACGTAACACCTAAATGGATGGACCGATTCTTTTATGGGAATTAACCCACCACCGCAATACCGTCATTGCTTCTCCTGTAAGCCAGGATCAACAACGGCGCCGTGAAAAGACTGAATTTGAACCCGGCCAAGTCCCGGGACACCTAAACTGTCTTGGATCCCGCATGAATTTAATCATAAAGATAATAGGAGGAGTTGGAAAGTTACATTGTCCACTTCCCTCCAGACAAAACGGGAGACAGCATAGAGAAAAAAGAGAGGTTTAAAATTGTCTCATGAAAATGGAGTAGGTAAGCACCACGGATAATGTGATCGAAGGGGACCTATCAGAGCTGATACCAGTTCCTTGGCAAAAGCAAGATCGGTATAATATACCCCCCCAGATAATACCCGGGTGGACCGGTTATCATGCGGTATTTTATTCGAAAGCTGAAGTAGGTAATAGCTAAAAAAGCATAAAAATTATTGAAAGGGTGTCCCGTAAACGATGGTCCAAGGTTAAGGAGATGTTACCAATTAATTTGACCATTTTCCCAAAACACCACAGGATCACAAAATATAAATATTAAACGATTTTTTTAAGTTTTCCAGTCTACTAGTCAGTTTTTGTAATGCTGTTATTACAAATATTACCGTTTTCTAATTCTGATAAAAAAAATAATATAAAATAAATAAAAAATGAATAAACAAAATTTTCTGATTCTAAATAAAACGACCGCAGCTATTAACAATGTCGGAACTAACTATAAAAACGCTACTATGCAAACAAAAAATACACTGTGACTTTTAAATGGTTGCTTTCCCGCGACAGAATGATATTGTTTTGGAGTAGAGTCAATATAAAATATAAAAAAAAAATAGTAAATAATAACTTAGTTACATCTAAACTCATACTTTTGACTAAATGAGATCGACGCAATAGTAGCGCGGCGCACAGACACACATGCGACATAGCTTGAGTCGGTGGACGACAGCGGTAAGCGGGGTACCAGATGGGTGTAACGCACACTAACATAATTACATTTTTGTCGGCAGCAATGGCGGCATACAATTAAGATAAGTGAACGCGCACGCTATTTTAAGCTTTAAGTTCTTCGTACCACAGATTATTTTACTGTGAACAAAAGCGGTACTTGCTTAGGTAACTAGTCTACAAGTATTTTACTATTATTTCTCACGCTTTCGAGTTAACAAAGTATTAGTTTCGAGTTTTGTAAATAAAAAAAAAATGTTATTATTGTTGTTATTTCTCCGGCTCTCGTCCGCGTGGGGTGCTTCGCAGGTACATGGTTTATTAAATGTTAATTTTATTTTATTTTATATTATTTTATTTACTAACCTTAGTTTATAAGTAAGTACAATATTACTAACAAATGGATTGTGTTATCCGATAATAAATAAATTTGAATTTGAATTTAATATAATATATTTTTGTATTGTTATGTTGATGGCAAATATTTTTGCCACGGGAAAGCAACCATTTAAAAGTCACGGTGTATAGCAAAATACAATGATGAACCATCGAGCTTTTCGACCGTAGCATTAACAAAGTTGGAACTACATATTAGTGATTTTCGTTTAAAGACACGTCTTATGTAATTTTTATTCCCAGTCGAGGGCAGCTAAGCGACGATCTTCGGCTACTGTAGACAGTCCGGCAAAGAAACCAGCCATACCTTTGGGGTATACTCGCATATTTGACAACGCTCAACCAAGCACCTCCCAGGTATTATAATAATAATATTTTACGTACACCCAGTGCCATCTAGTCCCAAATTAAATAAAATGGATTACCTTAGAAATTTTAACATTGAATAGTAGGCTAATTCACGTAATTAAATCCCCACACGTGGTCCCCGGGTGGTGCAAATCAGGTGACAATCAACTGGTGGTAGGCTTCGGCCGTGGTTAGTGACCAGACTGGTGACACCATGCAGGGAGGGTGGGTGGTCATTGTTGCTTCTTTAAGGTTTCTAACCTTAAGGAGGCTCATTCCACTGTCACCTTCTCACCGATAATCATTCGTAATCACGAGTGAATCGGTATACTAGGCCGGCGCGTTCCATCGTAGACTACATCAATGCTTAACATCAGGCAACTTGTAGTCAAGCGCCAGCATATCGTAGTT
This sequence comes from Meganola albula, assembly GCA_936450015.1. NCBI lineage: Eukaryota > Metazoa > Arthropoda > Insecta > Lepidoptera > Nolidae > Meganola > Meganola albula. Next base: position 4,749,131 of record OW388171.1, read on the forward strand.
GTTGCGATTAAAACAGCCCTTTTCGTACTCTCGTAATTTTGACAACCGCTGTCAAGATACGCTCGCGTCAAATCCGCGACACGTGAGCTCTTTAGCGTATATATTATTTAAATGACAATTAGAAAAATACCATTTTGCAAACATACATACAATCGCGCCTTTTTCCCATGGGAGTAGGCAGAGACTATAGAGCGTCACTTGCTACGATCTAAACATACTTCCTTATCCTCACTTATCCGCACCTGTCCCTTTTGAAGGACATCACCGATGAGATCAACGAAACTTGATTGCAACTGCACCGCAACAGAACAGAAGGAGACAAGATGGAAGACTATGGGGGAGGCTTTTGCCCAGCAGTGAAACAATATAATCTAGCAAAAAAGGCAAGCAAGAGCCATTCCTTGCTTGACTTCAGTTTTCTTATCTTTAAATTTATGTTTTTATGTTTTAAAGGATACAACAGCAGCTACGCCTCCTACTGATATCAAGGATGATGATGTAAGTAGTATTTTAAGAGTTTTATGAGAGTTTAATAAGTCTCTCTCAAGTCTCATTTCATCTCGAGATTCAAAAAGAGAAAAGAAAAGAAAAGGGCGATAATAATCTTTACATATATCTATCTCATATATTTAGATCTACTGTAACTCTGTTCTCGGTCGTTGTTAGGAAGGTGGTGGTGTAAAAGTATGTTAAGTTGTCGGTCCTGCGCTCATTCTTGGCTCGCTCACATCGGTCAGTTGGCACTAGTGGACTCTGACAGTAATGAGAATATCTATATTTCCCTCTAGCGCAACTGAGTTTGCACACACACATCACGGCGATATATAGTGATTACGGCGGCCAATCTAACCTGACTAGCCACCTGGCTAGTCAGGTTAGACTGGCCACCGTAGCCGGAATAGAAGCGAGGAGGTGATTATTATTTTTCTGTAAAATGTATGTGTGAAGAAATTTGCTGTGCTCTTGATCTTTTTTTTGACAACCCACCACCACAATCCTATCACGCTAGGATAATCAGCGGCGCCGTGTAGAGACTCGGGATTTGAACCCGGTCAAGTTCCGGGACACCTAAAATGTCTCGGATCCCGCACGAATTTGATCAGAAAGATAACAGGAGGAGTTGGATAGTTACATTATAGAGATAAATAATATACAAAATAGGAGACAGCCTTTTTTTTTCGAGGGGAAACCTTTTATAGGTTCCACTGCATCAGGGCGTGACACAGTATGTACGTGAGACTCCCACTCACCAATACCCCCGGTGTTCCTCTACCGACCCACTTGCCAGGTCGCGGTGTCGCTTTCGCATTACCCGAACGACCGGCGGAAATAGGAGACAGCCTAGAGAAAAGAAAGGTTTAAATTGCCTCATCAAAATTGACTTAGCACCATGGGTAATCTTAGAATTTATGTTTATATATTTTTTTTTCTAGAAAGACATATCAGTAGTGAAGTTATCGGTGGAGTCAGCCCCCCCCGACCTGCCCCCTCCGGGCATATTGACCCGGCCCCCCCTGCGCGTGGGCATGTCGGTGTACGCTATGAAGAATGCTTTCGGGCCCTGGCTCAAAGGGAAGGTCATTGAGATACAGTGCAAGACCAATAATGCTGTAAGTATAGTACTTATAGTACTTTTTATTTGTTTCTTATTCTTTTATTTTTTTATTTTGAAATAGGCTTGCGCTTGATTACAACTTGCCTAATCTTAAGCAATGATTCAGTCCACGATGGAGCGCGCAGACTACTATACCGATTCATTCTTGATTACGAATGATTATCGGTGAGAAGGTGGTAGTGGAATGAGTCTCCATATGGTTACAAACTTTAAAGTAGCTACAATCCCGACCTACCCCCTCTGCATGGTGTCACCAGACATCGCACTGGAACACGTCAAAGCTGCTTGGCGGTGTGGCTTTGTCTGGTAGGTGGTCACTAACCACGGCCGTAGCCTACCACCAGTAAACATAATTATTATTTACCAGTTGATTGTCACTATTACTAGCTTCGGCCCACGGCTTCGTCCGCGTGGTACTTATTGGAATAAAAAGTAGCCTATGTGTTAATCCAGACCATAATCTATCTTTGTGCTAAATTTCATCCAATTCCGTCTAGTAGTTTTTACGTGAAAGAGTAACAAACATTCGTACATTCCTACAAACTTTCGCGTTTATTATTTAGTTTTACGGTAAGTAAGTGGTGTACCCTGTTTCAGAGCTTACCGTTCACGATGTGCAGAGTGAAGTTCGACCATAAGATGAAAGTGAACGGCAAAGTTCTACCAGCGAGGTGTATCGCGTATAACGAGCCTGCTGACGTCAGAATGACTATAGGCAAGTCTTACTTGTCTATCTATAAATCTACCCCGTATTCATAAACGTCTTATAAGCTCATTATAGCTAAAATAGATTTATAATTCGTTTGTGTTTGTCTGTCATCTTAACATTTATACTAGTAAGAAAGAGACAAAGTACATTTTATTTATAGCGTCTTAGAAGCTTTTTATTAATAAAATCGTATACTTATTCTAATTTTCTTTTGTAAATCTAAATATATAAAAGAAGAAACTGACTGACTGACATATCAACGCTTGGTCTGGAGACTCCAAATTTGGCACATAGGTTCCTTATGGGGTCTAGGGGTGCACTAAGAAAGGATTTTTCAAACTCACCCTTTAAGGGGGGGAAACGGGGTTCCAAAGTTTGTATGAAGAAACAAGATTAGTGAGACCAATTTCGAGGGCGAAGCCGCGGGCGGAAGCTAGTATATTTATAATAGATAATTACACCCAGACTCGAGACAAACACATATATGTTTGACGCAGATTCGAACGGATTAGAATCCAAGTCCACGTTATTTGTGTCCGCCATGTCGTATTATGCATCAATCAGTGCGCACACCCGGCGCAGGCGACGGTACAAGAGCAAGTGTCCAGCCCAATCGCGCCACTGACAGATATTCGTTCAGTAACAACGTCACACGTCAAACGTCAAATGTCAAATGACAATGACACATCAATGTTACCATACCAATTTACCAATGCTGCCATCTCATTCTTATAGAGTCGTTCATAGATTATTTATCACTCTCCGACATGTTCATCACACAAATGTCTGACTTGGTCTGTTACCTTGATTGTGACAGAGAAAGACAAACGAATTATAAACCTATTTTAGCTATAACTAGCGGCCGCCCGCGACTTCGTCCGCGTGGATTTCGTTTTTTTTTTTGCAATAAAAGGTAGCCTATGTTCTTTCTCAGGGTCTAAAGATTGTCTGTGCCAAGTTTCATCAAAATCGGTCGAGAAGTTTAAGCAGGAAAGCGTAACAGACAGACAGAGTTACTTTCGCATTTATAATATTAGTAGGGATGAGCTTATGATACGTTTATGAATACGGGGGTAAGTATATACCAGTTATCTGGTTTCCATAACACAAGCTCTGATTAGCATGGGACCAGATGACCGTGTGTGTTAAAATAAAATAAATAAATAAATAAATATTCTGGGACATCAACACACACGGTCATCTGGTCCCAAGCTAAGCAGAGCTTGTGTTATGGAAACCAGATAACTGGTATATACTATACATATAATACTTTTACTTTACTCTACTTTTTTTAAATCCTAGAATATTATTATTATTAATATTATTGTTAAACTTGAAAACTACTTACAACCGGCAACAGGTACTCGTCTCATCGGATTATTCAAGGACACGAACCACGAATCATACTACTCCGGTGTTGTGGCTGAAGTACCAAACCCAGTAAATAACTACAGGTAAGTTAATTCTTTCAGCGGCGTTGGCGCAGTGGTATTCGCGTCGTCTTTGAAATATAAGGTCGCGGTTCGATCCCCTCTCTTGGCCACGCATCTTCGTGTGAATCGTTTTATTGCCTCATCACCGCTCAATATTAATGAAGGAAAACATCGTGAGGAAAACTGAATGTGTAAGAACTAATCATTCGCGGATATGTGATATCCACCAACCCGTACTTGGTCAGCGTGTGTGGATTAAGGCCTAAACTCTCTAAACTCAAGATAGTTGAGAGAACTTGTTCTTTTTGACATTGTACTTCACTAACCCAGGTTTAGAGACTTCCGACGTAAAATATAAAAGTAAATATTTAGAGTTAACAGTTCTCATTTCATTTTGCTTCCACCCTTCTTTGGTGGCCCACTGCTGGGCACGGGTTTGCTCTCAACTGTCTTACGAGTTGAGAGAGTTTAGGCCTTGATCCACACACGCTGGCCAAGTGCGGGTTGGGGATGTAACATGTCCTCGAATGACAGCAGCAGCGGCGATGAAACAATTTGCACGAAGAAGTGTCCGCACGACCGGGGATTGAACTTGAGACCTTATATTTCAAAGGGGTGGCTCTTGCTGTCTCTTGTTGTAAACAGTAGTGTAAAAGAAGGTGTGAAAACCCAACCAACCCTTAATTAGAAGTAGTTACGGTGAACGTAGAAATATACGTAAAGTGTCAGGATGGTGTTTTATACTAACTTACCCTCTTATTTATTCCAAATCGGTGAGTAGCTATACTGATAGGCACCTACCTAATATCTATCGTTTAAATAGTAACTCCCAGATTATCCTACCTTCTCCAGTATTCAACTATAATGGGTTCCTAGGGGATTCAGTAAGTAAAACTATGATAAAAGGTGGATCAGCCGCGCACACGACCGCTCTACTTGCGTCTCGTAATTTGGTCTACTGATTCGCCAGCGGAGGTCTAACGCGCACGGGGTCCAGCGATATATTGATTTAAATGGTAACAGTAAATACAGACAAAGAACAATATACATAATCATAAAGCTATACATAGACAACACTTCATTCGTTCAGTCGAACAACTCTGCGATGTCACCTGTCATACTTGACAGCAGCATACTTCGACGGACCGGTGGCGTAGTCGGTATGATACTTGCCTTTCACGCCGCAGGTCGTGGGTTCGATTCCCACCCGAGACAAACATTTGTTTAAATATGTCTGTTTGTCTTGTGTCTGGGTGTAATTATAAATATTTAAGTATATATTTACAAAAGAAAAGTATTATATGTAGTATATTACCAGTTATCTGGTTTCCATAGTACAAGCTCTGCTTAGTTTGGGATCAGATGACCGTGTGTGTTAATGTCCCACTATATTATATTATTATTACAGCTGACGTTGATCCGAGCCAAACTCACTATGACCGACAACAGTAGTTAGTAGATCACTCAGAATTCATTCAGTTAACCCAGGAACGTGGGTAGGAAGTGGGTCTAAAAGAGGTTTATTCTGAAGCATGCCTGAAACCACTTCAAATTTGAAGTTGTTTCTTTTTGCTCTAAGTTTAATAAAAAGTTTACCCCCGTATCCATAAACGTCTTATAAGCTCATTTATAGCTAAATTAGGCTTATAATTCGTTTGTCTTTATATACTTTTAAACTTTCGCGTTGCATTATTAATAATTATATTAATCTTAACGGGACATTAACGCGCTCACTTTCAATTTGGGTTTATGTTTCGATTAGTCTGCTTGCGACCGCGACCGGTGCAACCCGTGTCGAAACGTAAAGCCAAATTAAAGGTGAGCGCGTTATTTGCCCGTTATGATAAATATAAATATCGTTTGTCTTTGTCTGTCATCTTGAAATTTATACTAGTAAGAAAGAGACAAAGTACAGTAAATAGTCTTATAAGATTTTTATGAATGAAAGCTGTTTGTTGTTCCTTTATATAAAAAAATATTTATAACATTTCTCAGGTATTTGGTATTCTTTGACGATGGCTACGCTCAATACGTCCAGCACTGTCATACGCGTCTAGTCTGCGAATGTTCCCCGCTAGTGTGGGAGGAGGTTCATCCGTTCTCCCGAGAGTTCGTCAAAGAATACCTGATGGCTTACCCTGAGCGTCCCATGGTCCGGCTGCATGAAGGACAGCATCTCAAGACTGAATGGAACGGTGAGGCAGATTTTTGTGACCTAAGGAGCCTCTAAAGAAAACCCTACAAAAAATATATCTGGTTTATTTTATAAGGCTTGCCTGAAAAGGTCGAGCAATTGCTTTAAGGGCTACCCTGAGGGTTCCTACCTCGGTTTAGGAGGTAGTCGAACTCTTTGTTTTTTATCCTTTTTTTGGGACTTTGGGCTGTTCTATAAACATTTTGTTACGTGATTTTACGCGGACGCGTATGTTGTAAGGCACATTGACATATTTTAATTGTTGAGCCACTCAACGTCATATTAATTTTGGTAAGGTTATACGTTATTGTGCGGGTTGTCAGTTCAAATTAATGCGATTTGATTACTCTACCAATGTTAGTAGGCCATTAAGTGGCTCAACAATTAAAATTTATCACATTACATACCTGGTTTCGACACGGTCATATGCAGACTGAGTCAAATGAGGTTTAATTTAGTGTCTAGATAGTCCAAAGTCCTTACAAGACGATAGATAGACTGTTTAACTCGCGTATCGCCTATAGCCAAGATTCTGACTCCTCAAGCTACACAGACAGTGATGATGATTCAAGCGATATGGATATTAGTGACGAATAGTCTTACATTACTTTTATCTGTGGTTTTATCTATCTATATATGTGTGGTTTTAACCTGATACTAAATGAGTTAAAAAATCATGTAAGTATCATCTCAAAAACTTATCTTGAATCATCTAGAAGGAAAACACTTAGGTATTTACATATTTTATACACAATAAATTCCAGTAGCACTTTTTGCGACATCCTCCAAAACATTTTTCAGCCTTCATAACAAAATCCAGTTTTAATATAAAATAATTTTTCCCAGGAAAATGGTGGTCATCAAAAGTTGTGAAAGTGGATGCTTCGCTTGCTAGAGTACTGTTCATTGGTGATGGTAGGCAGGAGTGGATATACCGTGGGTCTACCAGACTCGCTCCCTTGTACTTAGAGCTTAAGGCCGCGGAGAAACATAGGCCTAGAACTATGCCAAGGAGTAAAGGACAGACTAGAGTGAGTTGATAAAATTAACAAAATTCAATTTGTTTATCTATTTTAATACTGTTTAAATATCAGACTTGCTTCGTTATTGTTTTCCTAATCTTTTGACTAACCAGAGGTAAAGGCATAGACGAATTTCACATATCTGTTGACCTGGTGAGGCCTATTATCGATCATTAGGAAGGATGCCTATTGTCGACTAATGACCAACTCCTAACACCGAATTACTTCAAAAATCATCGTTAAATTGTATCTTTCCTTTCAGTCCAACATGCCATATGTCGAATATACACGGTCAGATGAACAAGAGGAGAAAAACCAACAAGCTGCGCAGGAGCAACAAAAGCATAATGAAGTGAGTAATACTCATTTAGTTCATATCATATCATTTATAAACAAAAATACTAAGCATTTAGTTTTCACTTCATTACATAATATAAAAATACAATTTAACTTAGTACAGTTAATGAATTTCAATATTAAATTAAAATACAATACACAAGATGAATAATTGACGGGCCGGTGGCGTGGTCGGTAAGATACTTGCTTTTCACGCCGTAGGTCGTGGGTTCGATTCCCACCCGAGACAAACATTAATGATGAACATTTGTGTTTGTGTCGAGTCTGGGTGTAAATATTATAAGTATATATTTACAAAAGAAAAGTATTATATGTATAGTATATACCAGTTATCTGGTTTCTATAACACAAGCTCTGCTTAGCTTGGGACCAGATGACCGTGTGTGTTAATGTCCCAGAATATTTATTTATTTGTTCATGATTGTTCATTGTTGTTGTTTTCGTAGGCGAGTGCCCAGTGGCCTAAGTCACGTAATTTTTTGACGCGCCGATCAAGTTGCGGTGCGGTTGCAGTTAAGTTTTCGTCTTAGTGTAAAATGGTATTCTTGTAATTGTTTAGCTGTCTTATCTAATCTAAAGCGCTCGTGTGACGCGAACTTGGCGTGAGCGTATCTGACAGCGGTTGTCAAAATTACGAGAATACAAAAAGGGCCGTTTTGATCGAAACTTAACTGCAACTGCACTGCAACGGAACTTATTTAATTACGTAAATTAGCCTGCTGGAGTCCTGAAATACAGGGTTTTCCTAGTTCAACATGCCTTGACTAAACTATACTTTACTACAAAATTTTTTTTAGGCTTGTTGTATATATATTGTATCTAACATTTGATGGAAAATAAACGTATTATTAGTTTTTTTTTTGTTCAAAGATATTGGTCGTATATTTTTTCTTTTTTTACGTAATCGAAAAATAAACGTGACACATTCAGCCAAAATGTCGCGTAAGGTTACGTACATGGAGTTTTTATTGATCATGACGTAAAAGACTTCCACTTGTTAATGAGTATTTTTTTTGTTAATTCTTGAAAGCAAAAAATACGTGTCCCAATTTTTCTTAATAATTTACAAGATGGATTAAATTGAATTTTGGTTTTGGTACAAAAAACATTTATTACTCATATTAGAACATGTGAGTCCCACAGCTGGGCTCCGGTCTTCTCTCAACTATGTTACGAGTTGAGAGAGCATGTCAATATAATAATATTTTAGATCCCTAATTTTTATCCATACAAAATTATTATAGTCCAATATTTCGTCTTTTATAAATTTGATGTAGTTATGAAGGTACGTATAAAATAATACGTTGCTCCTTTATCTATGTTATTGAACGTAAATTTTGTTCATTTGTGTATTGGAAACTGTACAATTTAATAAACAGGAAATGCGTCGGCAACGCGCTGTAGCTAAGAAGTCAACGACAGTACCGAGCGCGCCAACACAACAATCTCTACCTGGGGCACAAGACACCATCAGCAGTCGAGTTGTGGTAAGTTACATGCTAGGAGTGTGTGAATAACCTGAAGATGTGCAGAAGTGGATATCACCCACATTTCGGCGGCCGTTTATGTCTCATACGTAGCAGTAGGCAAGCTCATAGACGTTCATTGGGGACAATCCCCAACTTTACTGCTATTAACATTTTTATAATTACAGTATAAGCATCTTTAGCCTGACCCGGGATTCGAACACTGTACCTCGCGGTACCTTCGACTTGCTTTAGTTACCTACTATCTAGTTAAACATCGCAAAATGAGAAATAACATTAAAGTGCTACGTTTAAATTGATTTGGGTCCCGCATTTGACACTGTAGACTATAACATATTGCTTTCTAAACATTGACCATTATAGTTTATGGAGTAGGAATTAACACTTACAGCATTAAATTTGCTGAATAGGTGCATGTATATTGCGATAAACAATATAGACAGAGACAATTAAGAAGAAGATGACATATAGATCATGGTGTGCCGCAGGGTACAATACTAGGCCCCATGTAGTTACGTGCATACAGGTCAGAAATCTGAACGAGTTGTTATTTAATATAATTTCTATAGACAATTTGGTCTATAGTATGCGTTCATTTAACCACACTGAGAGCCAAGCGAATAAACAGCGCACCTGTGTTTGTGCACACTCTTATACTATGATATATCTTGCGCATCGTTGTAAGTTTAGACTGATTGCCGTGGCCGAAACACAGCTAGATATCTGTATCTGTTGAACAGTACTACACACCGAAGAACGCAGTGAAGCCTCACAAGATGGTCCCACACGTGTGTAGCCCTCGGTGCAAGCGTTCAGATGTGTTGACCCTGCTCGAACTGCGGACGTACAATCCTTTAGCTAAGCCGTTGCTTAGCGGATGGGAGAGGTAAGTCATTATACTGCACTTCACATCTGTATTATTCGAAGGCAGAAGTGAATATTTATTTATTGATTAACTTGAAATTTTTACGCAAATAAAATATTACAGGCAATTAGTTCATGCAAGTTACACCTAATGATATATTGAAAGCTTTTAAATCAATTAATTTAAAGAACACTAAAGACCTGTGGGGACGTACTTTTATTTCATTTTAATACAATCAAGTTGTGATTAAAAAATAGAAAATATTTACGATTAGTAAAAATAGCTTCCCTCCATTAGGATAAAAAGCCTGTGTGCTATTCCAGACAATAATCTACCTCTCTATGCTAAATCATCCAAATCTGTCCGGTAGTTTTTGCGTAAAAGAGTAACAAACACGTCCACATCCATACTAACTTTCGCATTTATAATATTAAGTAGGATAGGAAGTAGGAACGATTAGCAGGAAGTAAGGTTTATGAAAAGATTACCGATGACTACAAGACCTGTGTCGGCGGGCATTGCACTTTCATCTTCTTCGCACTGTGGAGGGTCACTATCACCCGATCCTCCAGTCTCCACTCACGTTTGAAGCAATTTATAGCAAACTTTACCGACGAGACTAGTTCTAAGTGCACCGTTCCTGTACGTTCCCCAGACAAATAGTCCGCTACAAGGGCAACAAGGAGGTGATGTACCGCACCCCGTGCGGGCGGCGCGTGCGCACTGTGCGCGAGCTGCACCGGTACCTGCGCCTGACGCGCTCCGACCTGCCCGTCGACCTGTTCGACTTCCACCCCGCCACGCACTGCCTCGCTGAGTTCGTGCTCAACAAGTGCATCGTGGGGAAGAAGGTCTGTACCTACTCCTCGTACGTTCTATATGTTCACTTTCATCCATTCATTCGTTCGTTCGTTTATATGTCAGAAAATAGGTACAGCGCATTTAGTACTCGAGAACGATGACAGATGAATGACTATTGGTGATCTCTGCAATAATTAGGGTTGTTTATGAAAATATTTTTTTTCGAATTGATTTATTAAATTTTAAACGTCACAATACTACTGCCCGTGGCTCAAATAGCATAGAATTTAAGGCGTGATGTAACCTTTCCAGTTCACCTTGTATTATAGTTATAGAAAAAAGAATGACTAAATCGTTTGCTACAAATATTGTGTAGGATCTGTCCCACGGCAAGGAGAACGTGCCGGTGCCTTGCGTGAACTACTACGATGATAGCCTGCCAGAGTTCTGTTTGTACAACACAGAGAGGACACCGACAGCAGGCGTACCGCTAAATTTAGACCCTGAATTTTTGTGTGGCTGTGACTGTATTGACGACTGTCAGGTAAGTTTGCCAAACGGCCTTGTCGCGTTCCGGTGCTTCTTTACGGTTTCTAACCATATGGAGCCTCATTCCACTGGCACCTTCTTACCGAAAATGAATCGTAATCACGAGTAATACTGAGCAGGCGCGATCCATCGTTGACTACATCATTGTATTACATAGTGCCTAGAGTAAGCAATTACTATGGAGATAGAACGTTAGAAAAAGAATACCTTATCTTCTTAACAGCTTGTCAGCCGACATTACGCATATAGACGATAAAAATAAGTTTGTAAAATCACTCAAACAATTCTTACTTAGTCGTTTGAATACTGTATAAGTATACACCTATATCGACCTATTATATAGTTCGATAAAATTTCACGCATTGTTATAATTATTGTTAACCTAACCTAACCTAACAGTTTTGTGGGGCAATGAAATATTGTAATGTGCAATTTGATAATAAAAATTCATACAAACGCATACATTGCTTAAAATCATGCAAGTTGAAGTCAAGCGCAATTTTTTTTTGTAATATTATTTTATTATAGTTAAATTACACTGAGGTAAAGAATAAACAGTCATGCGTGGCACACAGATTTGTCCCGGGTGGAAACCGGACCCACGATCTCTGGCTCAGTATTCAGGGTCACTAACCTCTACGCCAATAGGTCAGTCAGTTTGTAAAATAAATGTATTTCAGGACAAAACGAAGTGCGCTTGTTGGAAGATGACACTAGAGGGCGCTCGCACCATCGGCCTCAATACTTCAGAAGTGGGGTATGTGTACAAACGTCTACCAGAACCGCTGCCTTCTGGGATCTATGAGTGTAACTCTAGGTAAGTACACTGAATCATCATCATTTCCCATGACTTTTCCCATTCCTATTGTGGTTAGCTCTCAGTCTAACCTGTTGCGGCTAGCTACCAGAATTATACGAGCGACTGCCATCTGACCTCGACACCCGTGGGGAACCAGTAGCCGAGGTGGTTAGACCAGGTATCAGATTATATTGGCTTTTGACTACATGTAACGATTGTCATAAATGTGTTAAATAACAACTGGGACCGACGGCTTACCGTGCTCTCCGAGGCACAGAGGGTAGTCCCTCTACCAAACAGACGCAGCAAATTTTTGTTGTTACACGAAGTCGTCCGAGACTACCTCCCGGGTATAGTACAGCCCAATCGAACGGCATACACCGCTTGTCTACGTAGGTACTTTTTTTACTGGAACCGGTGCCCTTAGATTACTTTACCCGTGGTGCTTAGTCCAGTTTGATAAAGCAGTTTAAACCCCTCTTTTTTCCTCTATGCTTTCTCCCGCTTTCCCTGGAGGGAAGTTGACAATCTAACTTTCCAACTCTTGCTATCTTTCGTAATTATATTGACCGGCCGGTGGCGTGGTCGGTAAGATACTTGTTTTTCACGCCGCAGGTCGTGGGTTCGATTCCCACCCGGGACAAACATTAGTGATGAACATTTGTGTTTGTGTCGAGTCTGGGTGTAAATATCTATTATAAGTATATATTTACAAAAGAAAAGTATTATTTGTATAGTATATACCTACCAGTTATCTGGTTTCCATAACACAAGCTCTGCTTAGCATGGGACCAGATGACCGTGTGTGTTGATGTCCCAGAATATTTATTTATTTATTTATAAGCCGCCATTTTGATTATTTTTCAAAATGTCGGCACACGACACACAGTCCCTGTATAAAGATTAGACGAAAGTCTCTAATCCCACTTTTTATGTTTGGCAGGTGTAAATGCAAGCATACATGTTTAAATCGTGTGGCGCAACACCCACTACAATTAAAATTACAGGTAATTATATACTACTTTATTATTTATATTATACAGCCGAATAAAGTTTGCATCTTATTATACGCAGTGTATGTATATTTGCTAACAATATATTTTGTTATAATATCTTTAACTTTGAACAATTATTTCCTCCTTGAATCTTGCAACCACAGCTAACGCAGTAGAGTGTAGCGAATATTAAATTACATACAGTACATTGAAATAAAACTACCATAAAACGGATTCTATCGCAGTTAGACTTTATATCCCGACGTTTCAAAGTCTTTCCAGACTTCATAGTTACGGGTGGACTAAGGTGTTTGACGTTCCAACTTATTAATACAATTATTATGGACTATTTACAAGCATTATAATAATAATATTTTCACACATACACTCAGCGCCATCTAGTACCAAATTAATTATATTATTATTATTATATTATTAATGTTGCGTTCCAATTTAAGCAAGCTGAGCTCACAGTGTCTTGAATTCTCAGGTAGTTAGTAATAATTGTGATTAATAAGTTTGGACGTCAAATACCTCAGTCCACCAGTGACCATGTAGTCTGAGAATACTGAAACGTCGGGATTTAAAATCAAAAATAAACCGCGATAAAATCCATTATAAAATAGTTTTATTTCAATGTGTGATATACTAATTAAATACTAATTATATTAATATTACAGGTGTTTAAAACCCTTAACCGTGGATGGGGTATTCGGGCTCTAAACGATGTTCCCAAGGGCGCATTCCTTTGCGTCTACGCAGGAAATCTTTTGACAGACGCCACAGCTAATTTAGTATGTATCTATTGATTAAAATCTATACAAATATACTATCCGTTTCAAATAAGAATAGGACTGGACTAGCGGCTAACTTCATACTAAAAACTAAGTAACGCTAGCACAAAATATCAAACCACAGATAGTAATATTATTTTGAATGTATGAAAAAGTGGTTTATGTCAAAACTTTACTTATTTAAGTAATTACAATGCAGCTACCTAATTAAGTAAATTTACGCTCTAGGATACCACAAATTTGTAGACAAATTCATATACACGGATTAAAACACACGTTTTAACTTATAAAATCACTTTTTGTCCTCGGAAGTTAGTAAAATATGTTCGTACCTAAATGTTCGACTCCAAATTTTAATCGAAAGGCAATGATATACGCATTTTTATTTGTTTTGCGTTATGTTATTATATCGAACAAATATTTTTGCTTACAGTACTGTACAATCTAAATCTTGTTAAGTCTGACAGACCATAACCAAGAGTTTTTTTTTAATAATTTACAAGACCATCTTGATATTATATTCAGTCAATATGTCTATTTAGGCCTTGGAACATTTAACAGGGACGTGTTATACGCAACTTCTAGTACTAAATTGATTCTGCCAGTGTTTGGGGCGACGAGGTAAACACCTGCACACTGACATTCTCACACACACTTACAAAAAGTTGAAGCGTTTTTACAAATGCACACGTGAATAAAAGCTACACATAAACACAAAACATGTACAGTCTGGTCATGTACCTCGGCAGAGAGGAACGCGTGCGCATAACAGTTCCTGTGTTAAATGTTCTAAGATTTAGGCCTAGTGTTCAAATACTATACTAATGAGTGAATGAATGAACAGGATGGATTAAACGAAGGCGACGAATATTTAGCGGAGCTGGACTACATCGAGGTGGTGGAACAGATGAAGGAAGGATACGAAGAGGATATTTCTGAGCAAGACAAGAAGTTGGACAAGGTATGTAAACAAACAAGTGAACGAATGAGTGAGTAGATGAGCAAGATGAACTGAACGAAGGCAAGTACAACCACTCACTTAAGTGTATAAGTGAGTGAGTGAGTGAATGAACAGCATGTATCTCGATTAAGAGAAAGATTTCGTACAAAGATAGAAAACGGATGTTGATGAGTTAATAAATCTAGGCAGGAGTGAATGTATAAATAGTCGTCACACAAGTTAATCGATACACTAAGCAAGCGCGTTGCATAAAAGACCAAATCATTACTTAACATCATAAAATTTGTGGTCAAGCACAAATCTATATATGAATATAAAAAAGTCTACAAAAAACGTATTCTAACGTATTCTTGAGATTGGTTTCCAGATAATTCAAATAATCAATTCATTAACTAAATAAATTTTAATCCCCGTATTCATAAATGTATTATATGCTCATTATAGCTAAAATAGGTTTAAAATGTGTTTGCCTTTGTCTGTCATCTTGACATTTATACTAGTAAGAAAGAGACAAAGTCCATTTTATCTAACGAGTCTTATACGATTTTTATGAATAAGACCGTAAAACTACAAAAATAATGTATATCTCCAGCCGTTTTCATTAACGCGTAAGAAAATATAAATTTCTATTCCCACAGAAAGAAAAAGCCAAAGAAGATGGTTTAGATGAAGAGGTAGAAGAAGAATCATCATCAGAGGAAGAAGAGCAAGTCTCTAGGTCTGATAAAGCAGATGGCGACTTCACCCCTGGTTGTATAGGTTTAGGACTTACAGAGTTTAGGTAAATATAATTAAATTGGATTTAATGGGTTTTTTATGAACTTTCCCTTGATTTTTTTTTATTTTCTGTAACACAAATCATGTCTTAACAATAACTGATAAAACAAAAAAGTAATTATCTAATTTGGTACTCGTTTAGATGTAATGAGCGTTCATACATTAACAGTAAAACTTAGGTTAGTATTTAAAAAAAATACATTCTATACTTTTTGATGTTAAATTAAATGAAATTATTTTTTATTATTACAGCAAGAGATTGAGAAAACGTCAGAAGAATAAAGATAAGAAAGACAACGCAGAAGATAGTGAAGATAAAAAAGATAGTAAAGATTCAAAAGATAAGGACCGTGATGACTGTATTACTATCAGTGATGATGAAGAAAGTAAGTATAACTGTCCAATTGTACTCATTACAATACATGTTGCGAGCGCTGTCTGTTTTGACGAGCCGGCGTAGTTGGAGATGATATCAGATGATTCACTTAATGAATTTTCATTCAAAAAGATCAAGAAAATTCAAAGAATGAATGAATGCTGAATGAATGAATGAATGTCGAGTGAACGCTTCACTTTTCTTTCATTTCATGTTCACGCGGCTTAGCTGGAATGACGTAGGAAGTTACATTTATCCGTAGTATCTTTTAGCTGTTCACTGTTTTAGTTCACTCGGAGTGGGAATGAATGATGCCGAATAAAACTATTCAACTTCGCTGAATCGATTTAGTAATGAATCCATTCGGCACTTTAGTTTCATTTTGTATTCAAACGTGTGTCTATTTGAGTGAAAGATGCTAAATAAAATATGAAAATGAACAATAATGACTCGTCTGATAGCACCTGCAGGTCGTGGGTTCGATTCCCACCAGAGACAGACATTTGTGTGATGAACAGTGAACACGTCTGTTTGTCTTAAGTTTGGCTGTAGTTATATATATTTAAGTATGTATTTACAAAAGAAAAGTATTTGAAGTATTATATTATAATAATTATATTCTAGCCCACGTATTCATAAGTCTTATAAGCTCATTATAGCTAAAATAGGTTTATAATTCGTAAAATAGGTTTATCTAGCCTACGATGGAACGCGCCAGCCTAGTATACCGATTAACTCGTAATTACGAATAATTATCGGTGAGTAGGTGGCAGTGGAATGAGCCTCCTTATGGTTAGAAACCAAGTTAGTTATCAAGGTAGTTCTTAGATACCGTTTATATTTAAAGTTATATCTAATTAAATCTGTTTTTTTTTTACAGTAAGAGAACCGTCAAGGTTTACCGCTCAGCCTGGTATGGGAGGAAATGCTTCTATATCTAAATATAGGTAAGAATTATCACTGAATATAAAGAAACAATAGGGATGGCGACATGTTCCTTTGTTTTATCCGTCGGATAGATAAAATGAAAATATTTGACACGTTTGACACACAATTTTGTATCACTTTAAAATTATAAGTCCAATCGAAATCTCTAATCCGCCCACCAGACACTAAAGTGCAGTAACCGCAAAATAACGATTGCGAGCAAACGCCATTTAATGTTAATAATTTGATATAAAAAATAAGCAGATGTATAAACAAAAAAAAATGATATAATATTCTGGGACATTAACACACACGGTCATCTGGTCCCAAGCTAAGCAGAGCTTGTGTTATGGAAACCAGATGACTGGTATATACTATACATATAATCCTTTTCTTTTGTAAATATATACTTATAATAGATATTTACACCCAGACTCGACACTCACTAATGTTTGTATCGGGTGGGAATCGAACCCACGACCAGCGGCGTGAAAAGCAAGTATCTTACCGACCACGCCACCGGCCCGTCAATATCAATGAATGAAATTAATTAAATCTCTTAAAGAACTATTTAACCACAGATAAAAGTAATGTAAGACTATTCGCCACTAATATCCATATCGCTTGAATCATTTATTTATTTATTTATTTATTTAATAAGGTTCACCAACAATTGTTTACATTTAGTTTTCATAAATATAACAACATGTTTAAGAGCTAGTAACAATGCAACAATTACTTATAGGTAAACACCGCATGCACTAATAATGTAAGTTCTCAATTTAACTTAAACTAGTAATTTAAAACTATTCACACACGTTCTCTGTGGATCATCGACATTATCTGAAGACTTATTTTGTTGGAGACAAAAATGTAAAAATTTTGGACTTTATTTGGGCAATGGAATCAAAATGAAGATCAACAACATCGCTGTAGTGATTTACCATTTTAGCCATTCTTGCATAGGGTGAGTTAGCGCCAAGGACTGTTCTTCTTATTGGTGGACAAAGTGGTGTAATTACGCTGCGCGGGGGTCTAGCAGGAACACGAAACCTAAAATGGGCCAGGAACAGGGGACTGTCAATTTTTTGGTCCAGAATTTTGTACGCAAAGATAGCATCGTTTAAACATCTACGCTCTGCTAAAGATTTTAGTTTAAAATGAGTCAATCTAGCATCATAGGAGCGTTTTTCTTTAGATATACCATTGGCAAAGGCAAGGTGCCACAAAAATCGTTTCTGTATCCGTTCTAGACGCAATGCGTGAGTAGCATAATGAGGTCTCCAGACCACACTACAATACTCTAATATACTACGAATCAGGCTGTTATATAGAAGTATTTTGGTTTTATTATTGCGAAAATTTTTGCATGTTCTTAAAACAAAGCCCAACATTTTTGACGCTTTTTTGCTAATATATTCAAGATGGGGTTCAAACGTCATTTTACCATCAAATAGAACACCCAGATCTCTCATTGTATTCACTTCTTTAATTTTTATCCCGTTTATGTGGTATTTAGATTCAATATGCTTATGTTTCCTCGAAAATCTAACATAGTAACATTTATTACAATTTAAATACATTTCATTATTTTTACACCAATCTGTGAGTCTATTTAAGTCTTCTTGCAGTCGCGAGGTATCATCATGTGATTCTATCTGTCTTACAAACTTAAGATCATCTGCGTACATAAAAACATTAGAAAACTTAAAACAATGTGGGACATCATTAATAAAAAAATTAAATAAAATTGGTCCCAAGTTAGAGCCCTGGGGCACACCGGACGTAATGTGTTGCAAGGATGATTGATACCCGTTTAAAACTACATAAAATTGTCTATCTTGCAGGTAAGAAATAAGCCAATCTAGCATAGCCCCTGTAATGCCATAAGCACGTAATTTAGAAGTCAACATTTTATGGGGTACCTTGTCGAAAGCTTTACTGAAGTCCGTGTAGATAACGTCAGCTTGATGCCCTGAGTCTATTATCTTAGCAAGAAATTCAGTAAAAGCCACTAAATTAGTGCTAGTAGATCTTAGAGCAACAAATCCGTGTTGAGACTCACTCAAATACAACTTTAAATGATTTTGGATACGTAAGCATATTGATGATTCAAGAATTTTGGCAAAGGAAGACAAGATAGAAATAGGTCTATAATTAGAAATATTTTCGACATTATCTGACTTAAATACTGGTACAACTTTGGCCATTTTCCATTTTATAGGAAATACACCAGTAGATAATGATTTGTTATATATTATCATAAGTGGCAGTACCAACTCGTTTGCACATAATGAAATAAACAATGGTGGTATACCATCAGGGCCAGTTCCCTTTCTAGTATCTAAGTTTTTTAATTTTGTAAGCAAGGTTTTATGATCAATGAGATGCCTGTTCAAGCACATACTGTTATTGTCAATGGATTTTAAATATTCCGAGTTAGGGTCCGTATTTGTCACCTGATTATGGGTTGGAGTATATACCGAAACAAAATACTTTGCAAACAATTCACATATCTCTGTACCGTTAGTTAAAGTAACTAAACCATCCGTCATTGACCTCGGATAGGTGCTAGTTCCTCCTCTTTTTGCTTTCACGTAAGTCCAAAACAGCTTTGGGTTTTTCCTTATTTCATCTTCTAAATACTTAGTATAAGAGTTATAACACTCGACAGCCAGACGGTCACAGTGTTTTCCGATATACTTGAGTTCAATGGCGTCTATTGGGTTGTTATATTTTTTATGTCTCTGTCTAAGTTTATTTTTAGTATTCAACAATCTAATCAATCTACTATTAAACCAGTGGGGATATTTACTACTTCTTGGAGCTCGATATGGTATAAACTTTTTAATAGCAGTATTAATGATATCATAAAAAACTTCCAACATTTCGTTAACGCAACTAAGTCCTTCTAATAATTGTTCCCAGTCTTGTTGTTTTAGGAACTTACAAATAGATACATAATCTCCCTTTCGAAAATTAGGTTTTGCCTGAGAAGTATTATACGGAAGATTGATTTCCTTGATTAGATCAATACAAAAATCTAAAGGAGGATGTTGTTGATCAACATTGCTTATTGGGTTCAAACATCTGCTTACATTACATGAAGACAAAGTACACAATATAAGATCCAATATTCGCCCAGCAGTATTAGGTACAAAATTATGTTGGTTGAATCATCATCACTGTCTGTGCAGCTTGAGGAGTCAGAATCTTGGCGATAGGCGATACGCGAGTTAGACGGTCTATCTACAATTAAAATACGATTTTCCATACCTGTCGTCATAAAAGGACATATTGACAAAAAAGGTCATTTAACTTATTCTTAGTAACAATGGTGACTCTAATCTCAATGGTACGTGTTTTAGATCTGTGCGCTCGCTCTTCGGTGAAGATGAGGCGTGCTATATTATGGATGCTAAGGTTCAAGGCAATATAGGCAGATATTTAAACGTAAGTACATCAATTGACTCTCAACTCTTAAGATTTCCAACTCCTAATATCTTTCTGATTAAATTCATGCGGGATCTAAGACAGTGTAGGTGTCCCGGGACTTGGGCGGGTTCAAATCCCGAGTCACTTCACGGCGTCGCTAAAGTCGGTGGTTAAGTCCCGTAAAAAAAACTCATAAGATTGTTGAGAGATGGCCCGTGCCCAACAGTGGGACACTTTAGAACCCCGATTGTTGCACTTTAGACTCCAAAAAATGGCGCATGTCGATTGAAAGCGAAATAATAATCGACAATAGTAATAATTAATCATAATAATATATATTTTTTATTATTAATAATAATTTAAATCGACATATTATGATGTCCATTGCTATAGACTACTCTCTCTCGTGCATTGAATGGTAGACTTATCTCTAACGTGACATTCTGAAAATACTAAAATTAGATTTCAAGCGACATTCACCATTTTTTTCGTCATACTAATATGTCTATTCGAGATGAGTTGCCGTTTGTTACTTTGACAAATTTTTTTGTAACTAATTATTTAAATACGAAAGGGCCGCACCGCGCCTCAGGCAGAACGTCAAAAAGCAGTTTAAACCGGTTTGAACCCATCAAAGGACGCGTAGCGCCTTAGACCGATGTCTCACCTACACCATGTGCCTGCACAGATGCAAAGCTCGGCTTAGACCTGGCGGAATGTACCAATTATTATTATTTTTTTCAGCACTCCTGCACCCCTAACGTGTTCGTCCAAAATGTGTTTGTAGACACCCATGACCCACGATTTCCATGGGTCGCGTTCTTCGCCCTATCCCACATAAAAGCTGGTACTGAGTTAACTTGGAACTATAACTACGACGTGGGTTCGGTTCCCGGGAAGATACTTTATTGTTACTGTGGCGCGCCGAACTGTAGGGGACGTTTGTTGTAAACTTCGATATGGCATGCATTTTATGGTATTATGCGTTTCAAATAAGATTTGGACTGGAAATCCCCCATCTTGAACCACAATGCATAGCTTCACTGTTATAGTACGGTGGGCAAAAACTGTTAAAAAAATAATCACTTCTAGATGAAAAAAAATGCGTTTATCATAATGCGCTTTGAGCAAGACTGAGCATTTGGAGTTGAATATTTAGATACAAACCTATTTTAATAACTTCCTACGAAAAATTGCGGTGTTATAAGTAAAACGTGTGTGTGTATCTGTGTATATGTGTACAAGCTTGTGTCATCCTAGCGCGTCACTTTACTTAGGTAGGTAGCTACATACTTTTCTACGTCGACCATTTTCCCGTACATATTTACATAATATTTTTATTGTGGTGGATATTTTGTGCTGACGCTACTTTTGCTTGATTTTTTGTTATGAAGTTAGTCTCGAGTCCAGTCCTATTCTTATTTGAAACACATAGTAACAGTCATTACTGATAATAGTGCTGTTAATTCACTGAATTTTGTAGTGTTTTTGATGCCGTAAATCAATTTTATTTCAATCGAAAATGCGCTCTTTTGCTTTGAATCTTTGTCATCTACAATTAGTCGTCTATCCGAATTTAAGGGTTAACGCACACTAAGTTACACCACGACTATGTTAGGCCTGATGTAGAGTTAAAAGCATTTTCAGACTTGCGTTTTATACGAGCGCTTTTCCAACCGCACCAGTAAGTACTTGTAAGTACTCCTACATTCGCAACTATACCTTAACCGTTTAACTCGCGTATCGCCATCTAAGGTAGAAAGTCATGAAACATTAATTAAATCTCATAAAGAACTATTTAACCACAGATAAAAGTAATGTAAGACTATTCGTCACTAATATCCACATCGCTTGAATCATCATCACTGTCTGTGCAGCTTGAGGAGTCAGAATCTTGGCGATAGGCGATACGCGAGTTAAACGGTCGGCATAAAGTAAGAGTTGACATGTTTATAAGTTTACTCGACACGACTACTCTCGCTTGTTTGACTACTCGCTCCCAACAAGTAGTTAACAATAGTAACGCATTTACAAAAATCACGTGTCAACGTTAAGTTAAAACGCCGGTATTTGCGGTGAAAAGTCGCTAATCTGATACCGTTTTAAGACTATTGTCCACCGTCGCCGTCATTGGGATATCAATGAGAACGCAATGAAGATTAAGTAGCGACAAACACATCTACAGCCGCATCTACAGCCGCCTGTTCAAGACCTTCAATTTTGTCTGGACCACAAATATTCTCGTTTTCGTTGACGTCCTGGTGATGGTGAGACAAACTGCCTTAGAACGTAGACGGAAACCAAACCGAAACTTAAAAGCGCTCGTCTGAAACTGCTTTCTCATACAACAATTTAATAAATGTATAAGTAGATTTAAGTGTATCATAGTACAATTTGCTCTGACTGTGTTTATGTTGTTTACTGTGCACAAACATTATCCTCTTTTTGCGCAGTCGAGTAAAAACTTACTTTAATTGTCTCCATAGTTCAAGCTATTTGTATATCAAGTATTATGAAATTTGTTTCAGCGGTTTTGCTATGAATAACTAATGAACGTACTGAGATTTATATTAATGTAGATCTAATTAATCTGTATATCAATTTAATTCTGGATTATGTTAAGATTTTTTTTTAATCTATGTGGTTGCTGGCTTAATACCTACCGATGTGATGTAAATAAAACTCCAAATAAAAGTGGAATAAAGGTCTGTTTATTTTCTTAAATGTCCTGCTTACAGCCAGTCAAATCTAAGAAGTACCGTTTGACGGTTCCAAACGTAACATTTAGAATTTTATTTTTTGTATGAAAATTGTTTATGTTATGTTAAAATAAAAATAGCTTCACAATTCAATTATTTTACAGGAAAGCTAATAAAAATAGTGTGAATTACGCCTCTATAAAGCTAATTTAATAGAAAACAGTGAAACGTTAAAAGGCACTTCTTAGATTTGTTCAATTGTAATATACAAAATTAGAATTTACAATATTAAGATGTATGACTAGTTGACACAATATAAACCAATGATAATTAAGTAAAGCGTGAAAGGGACACACCTATGCGTAAGAGTGAGATGCCGCAAACTATAATGTGTTACATCGCCGGCGCAACCGCAGCTCCGAGGTGCAGGCGCTTTGTTGCGCGACTGTTGCTACTTGCGTTGATGTTTGAATGTGGGTAGGTAACCACAAGTTAAACTTTTTTATTGTAATCAGCTGTAAAATTGTTCCTTTTCTATGATTTTTGTAAAATGGTAATATGTGTGTTTAATAAAGATTATGAAATAAAATGTGGAGTATTTTTATTTACTTACTAGCTTCCGCCCGCGGCTTCGCCCGCGAAATTGATCTCACTAATCTTGTTTTCCCCTACAAACTTTGGAACCCCGTTTCACCCCCTTAAAAGGGTGAGTTTTGAAAAATCCTTTTTTAGTGCACCCCTAGACCCCATAAGGAAACTACGTGCCAAATTTGGAGTCTCCAGACCCAGCGGTTTGGGCTCTGCGTTGATATGTCAGTCAGTCAGTATCTTCTTTTATATATTTAGATTTGAGATTTAATCTTTGGTAAGTTCACAGCTTACAAGCTTCAACCCTTTTTAATGTCCCACTGCTGGGCACGGGTTTTCTCTCAACTATCTTATGAGTTGAGAGAGTGTAGGCCTTAATCCACACACGCTGGCCAAGTGCGGGTTGGTGGATGTCACATGACCTCGAATGATTAGTTCTTAGACATGCCGGTTTACTCACGATGTTTTCCTTCACCGATATTTAGCAGCGGAGATGAAACGATTCACACAAAGATGTATCCGACTGCACAAAAACACACGAGAGAGTTTAGCGCGATAACACACGAGACATACGGACGAGCGAAGCCGCGTAATGCTATTAACACATTATGCGTGTTACAGTAATCCTAGCGACATTTAGGTCAACCGAAATATCGACGTTGGCATTGAATAATTAACTTACTTCCCCAACTTTGAAACTAGTTTGTGGGTAATTTATTATTAATCTACCCAATTTGGGGAACATGGGTTTTGTTATGGAGAATGAATAGGGGGAGATATACAAGTCGAGCCAATCAAAAGACATTACATCACAGTTATTCTGAATCGCACAAACAGACCCTCAATTTTGGCCCGTACATTAAGTTCAAGACTCAACTAGCTGCCAAAA
This sequence comes from Meganola albula, assembly GCA_936450015.1. Classification (NCBI taxonomy): domain Eukaryota; kingdom Metazoa; phylum Arthropoda; class Insecta; order Lepidoptera; family Nolidae; genus Meganola; species Meganola albula. The sequence continues at coordinate 4,773,403 of OW388171.1, forward strand.
AGCTAGGTGTCCTCGCGAAGGTGCGTCAGTACTTCACGCTGAAACAGATGCTCGAGCTATATCAAGCACAAGTTCGTTCATGCATGGAGTACTGCTCGTACCTTTCGGATGGGTCAGCTAAATACCAACTTGAGTTGTCGGAGTCTCTTGAAAGGTGAGCCAGGAGGCATATTGGCAACCACAGATAATATAATTTGGCAACGAACCCCTCGTCAAGTTTAAACTGCACAGCCTCGAACACACGTAAGTACTTTTACTGTGCGACCTGCCATATTGTGGTATTCGCTGCCGGCATCTGTTTCCCAACAGCTATAATCTGCCTGTCCTCAAATCACGAGTGAATCCGTATTTACTGGGTAAGCGCGTTTCATCTTAAATCAGACGGGCTGCCCATAATGCATCAGAAGATGATACGGAAACATACGGATAGACATGACGCATCTAAAAAAAGTTACTTCAGCAGGTATTTCGAACGAAGCCTAAAAATGGTACTTACCTTGTTAAACCTATTTAAACGTTGTTTTTACTAGAAACGAGTTTTGTATCATTTCGCTTCACAGTCTATTACAACACAACAGCTGCCGTATTGTGAGTGTTTATAGAAATGGTGATTCTGTTGAAAGAAAGGGATGCGGTTATACAATACGTATATTCGCATCTCTTTCTTTCAACGAAATCACAATTATTTTTAACACTCTTAATACAGCAACAGAAACTTCAATTAAAACTTTTTCGCTCGCATATTGTGTTGACGCGTCCCCAAAGTTTTTGTCCACAAAACGCGGGTATCTCTACATTAAACTAATTTAAACAGTTCCTGAATACTTGTATTTCACTAGCTTCCGCCCGCGGCTTCGCCCGCAAAATTGATCTCACTAATCTTGTTTCTCCATAAAAATTTTGGAACCCCGTTTCACCCCCTTAAAGGGCGAGTTTTGAAAAATCCGTTCTTAGTGCACCCCTAGACCCCATAAGGAACCTATGTGCCAAATTTGAAGTCTCCAGACCAAGCCTTGATATGTCCGTCAGTCAGTCAGTCAGTCAGTCAGTCAGTTCCTTCTTTTATATATTTAGATTACAATTAGGTGGAAGCGGTGGCGCAATGGTATCGGCCTCGCTTTTGAAATAAAAGGTCGTGGGTGAGTTCGCCAATCGTGCCCATCTTTGTGTGAATTATTTCATCGCCACTGCTCTATTGAGAAAAAAGAAAAAAAAAAGGAAAACATCGAGGACATGACTCGCCTGAACTCTTAACTTAAGATAGTTAAGAGAAAACCCATGCCCAGCTGCTTCTTCTGTATGCTACAACCAACAGCGGCGCTGTGAAGAGACTTGAATTTATTTTTTATCCTGAAATAGGACTGCGCTTGATTACAACTCACCTGATGTTAAGCAATGATGTAGTCTACGATGGGACGCACCTGACCACTATACCGATTCATTCGTGGTTACGAATGAATTTCGGTAAGAAGGTGGCAGTGGAATGAGGCTCAATATGGTTAGGAACCATAAAGGAGCAACAATTTTGACCCACCCTCTCTGCATGGTGTCACCAGACATCGCACCGGAACACGGCAAGGCCGCTTGGCGTTGCGGCTTTGTCTGATGGGTGGTCACTAACCCTGGCCGAAGCCTACCACCAGTTACAAGTCCTCGGACACCTAAACTGTCTTGGATCCCGTCAGAAAGCCAATAAGAAGAGTATGTAACCAATAGGTTGGAGGGACCATGTACTGGTGGAGGGTTATACTGATTGTCAGGAGTAGAACACTGTTGATGTTTCTAAGGTGAGAGAGAGAGAGAGAGAGAGACTGTCGCGCTTTCACGCCAAAACTACTAAACCGATTTGAATCAAATTTAGGACATAAGATTTTTTTATCCGATTGCGCAAAAATAGGTTGATTGTTTGTTTTCGCGCGATAATTGATGTACGCGCGCGCACAGCCGCGATCGAAATGCCAAGCGGCCTTGCAGTGTTCCGGTGCGAAGTCTGGTGACACCATGCAGGGAGGGTGGGTCGGAATTGTTGCTCCTTTAAGGTTTCTAACCTTAAGGAAGCTCATTGCACAGCCACCTTGTCACCGATAATCATTAGTAATCACGAGTGAATCGGTATACTAGGTTGGCGCGTCCCATCGTGGACAACAACATTGCTTTACATCAGGCAATTTGTAGTCAAGCGCTAGCCTATCGAAGAATAAAAAAAATAAAATAAAGCCCGTGTGGTGTAGGAAGTGTGGGTAAAAGTCACCTTACGTTTAGTATAATAAATAATTATAAGTTTTTTGATACTATTGGGGCCGCCCTAGGCCCGGACACTATTGGCTACACTACCGGGCCTTAGGGTAAATCCGCCACTAATCTTCACGCAGTAATAATATTAATATATTATTTACTGACACTATATTGTTTGACTGTACTTATTGACAATACTATTTATTATTGTATTGACATCATTTTTTTATTTTTTATTTCTATATTTTACTACTGCAATAATTTAAATTAACTATTAATTACTGCTTAAATTTGCACACCACTTCTGGTAGAATATGCTGTGACCTGTTTTAATCTTAAGACCACTATTTAATATATGTATTTACCATATTCTGACAAATAAATGATTATGATTATGATTATTATTATGATTATAATATAGATTAATATTATCACCATAGGGTCAACACATACACAAGTCTATAAAATTAACATATTCTCAACACATGCCAGCTTACGTTTAATTATAGATCACTTCGTTTACAGGTCACTGAGTATTGTGCGGTGGTATATGGGTCAATATCAACAACGTGCTTTTTTTTTCAATTTTGGTGGCAAAATTTTTTCTTCAATTTTCGTGAAATGTAAGGACCTGGTATAAAAATAGAAATTCAAAGCTAAAATAATCTTCAAGAGGTCTAAGAATATCTCGATAACTTTTTGAGATATTTTAGTTGAAAGTGTAGTGTGCCCACCAAAATTGAAAATCGCCCACCAAAATTGAAAGTGCCCACCAAAATTGAAAATCAATGGCACCAAAATTGAATTTTTCTGTCAATGAATTTTCATGTAATGAATCTCACAAGTTTTCGGGAATTATCAACTTTCATCTATAACTACTAATCTGTACTAACATTATAGAGAGAAAAGATTTGTATTTTTGTATATAACGACTGGTGGCAATACGGTCTTTACCATAAGGGCACACGAGGTTCGTGCCCAGGGCCCCCATTCTCAAGGGGCCCCGAAGGACTGACAATTTCTCTCACACATTTATTCTGAAAACTTTTTCGTCAGGCACATTACACTTTTTTTCACAAATCAGTAATAGCTCAAAAAGAAATAAGGGAAAAAATTACAGTTAGAGAAACAAATAAGCTGAGGGATTATTCAGTCTCATCCCCGCAAGACAAAAGTACCTCTGAATATCACTAGGAAAAAGAGGTTACGTATTATGAAAATGACAAACACACATTAGATGCGGAACCATCGACTTAATACTAATAATAATAAAGCCTGTTCCGAACAGTTGTGACTGATAAAACTAAAAAACATAAAAATTAAAAACTACACTAAATGACACTCTTATCCAAAGAGGTCCTACGGTCAATTCAAGGTCATCTTCCCATCTTCTTGTTTTGCTAACTGTCACCTCTTTGCTTCTTTCTTCCTTATAGCAGCGGAGCATGTCTCGTCCACCTCCATCTGAGTTTGCTAATATGTGACAGTATGTCTGTTAATTTGGTTTTGCGCCTGATACTTATAATTTTGTCCATTAGTTTCAAACCCAGCATGCTCCTTTCCATGGTTGTCTGGCATCTTGCTAGTTTGTTCTTATCGTGTTTTGTCAAAGCCCAGGTTTCACATCCTTAACTGATACAGGGTATTATGCAGGTATCAAAGATCTTCTTCTTGATCTTTATGCCCAGTACCTTGCTTTTCATGACTTCTTTTAAGGCGCAATACTTGTATCATTCCGTCACAATTCTTTTATCTATTTTATTGGGCATTTGGTCAAGCTACTTACTTTGAATTAATAACTGCAAGCTTAGAGAATGTATGTGTCTCCTGACCCTGGTACTTACTGTGGTGACATTTTACCGGAAGAAGTCCGTGATATTTGAATTCGAAAAGGGCCAGAGTTTTACTAAAATAAAAATAGTGACTTCTTCGAAACTTCTACAAGTTTTCTAGATTCAAATGGTAAAACGAGAACTAATACTTGAGTAAAATATTTTATTTGTTAATTGACGAATAAGGAGTCTTTAGAAAGAAAATGGCACTAAATAAATAAATCTGTATACTGTTATTGCTGCCGCCTATTTAATGCCATTACTGGTTCTGGACATAATTGAAGTTCTCCTAATGGATAAAAAGATTGGAAGCATATAAGTAGGTAACTTATTGATAGAGCATAAGAGCAGATTACAGCTCAGGGAATTTATGATGAATTATGTTGCAGCAATAAAAACTACTAGACGAACAGAAAATAACTACCCGTTGGAAGAATGTGCTTAAGAGGATTGTTGAAGTACCTAGTGAAATTTTTGGCTTCAAGAGGTCTTGCTATTCGTGGTGGTAATGAGAGATTAGGATCTAATAAATAATAAATGGTCTTACTTATTAAAAAAATGTTATTATAATTCGCTTTTTTACTGTCCAAAAGGGAAAAACGCCACCAAAGCCACCAAAATTGAGCCACCAAAATTGGAACCAGACATAAAAAAAAACATTAAAAATAAGGGATTTAAGTAACAGTTAAATTATTATCACTGATTAAATGCATAACCCAAATCACTACGTATAACGTGTAGCTTACTGTTAAAATACTTTTAAATTAACAGCAAATCGATCCACCAAAATTGAACATTTCTTGTCCCCCGTGCCACCCAAGATGATATTTACATTTTTGACGGGAAATCACAGCACTAATCACACACCTTTTACGCGCAAGTGCCGGCGCACGACTGAGAGATGTTAAATCATAAAACGCGATTGATCGCATACGTACGTAACTTCACGTTAAAGTAAGTTGAACAAATGCCGCCAAATTTTTGATATTTGCTTGGACAAAATTTAATTGAGTATCCAGTGCCTTTAAATTTAATTTTCTAATATGGTTTCATTGTTTTCAGATAATGTGTCTTATGCATATACTAACGAAATCGTTTATTTTGTATTGTATCTTAGATTGTGACTTAGGTGAGTGCAATTGTATCAAAAAATGGAACTGGGACAAGCCACCAAACTTGAATTTTCAGGCGATTCTTTTTTTCCTGATTACTTATACACTCTTATAAAAAAAACTTATGTGGCCCTAACTGCACCAAGTTACGTAGTTCACTACAAAAAAAAATCAAAAACATCCTATAATTTAACACCTCGATTCTCAACGTGGACACGTAAAATTTGCCGCGGGGATATTCACCCATATTTAAAAATATATTTCCTTTCACTGTAACCCTTATAAGCATCCCACACGGCGCTTTTCTTCTTTTATCTATCTTGTGAGTTGAAAGAGTTTAGGCTTTAATCCACACACGCGGGTAGGTGGATGTAATGCGATTAGACGTGCCGGTTTCCGCACAATGTATTGTTTCATATTCACACAAAGATGTGTAGGCACGATCGGGAATCGGACCCGCGACCTTATATTTCTAAAGCGAGGCTCGCACCACTGCACCACCCCACGCTGCTCAAATTGTCTGGGATATGTTTATTTCTCCTTTTTTTTATAATTTTTGTGGTGTTAGCCATACTTACCCCGAACTTTTATAAATCTTCATAAAATTCCATTAAAAACAATATCCTACACGGTAGGTACATAATAATGTTGGAAAGTGGGGGGAGAAGGTTCAAAACAGGGGGTGTTTCATTGTTAGTGAGCAAACGTCGACTACACGTCAAAATAAAGCAATAGTTACTACTTGTCGCGACGGATTTAATGTGATTTCAAGTTTTCGATATCGGACCGAACCACCGGTCCGATATCGAGAACTTGTTATTCCTACAGCTTGTCACACGTCACACGTCAACCCTTTTAGTGTCCCACTGCTGGGCACAGGTCTCCACTCAACTATCTTACGAGTTGAGAGAGTTTACGCCTTACTCGATACACGCTGGCCAAGTGCGGGTTGGTGGATGTCACATGTCCTCGAATGATTAGTTCTTCGATGAGCCGGTTGCCTCACGATGTTTTCCTTCACCGATATAGAGCAGCGGTTTAGGAGTTGTGGGCGATATTTACCTCTGCTTACACCTTCGGGTAATACAGACGCGAGCGCTATGTACTTACCCCTCTATTTAAACAAAAAAACAAATAAAAAATATTGATAATTCGATAAGAACAATAAGCTTTTGTATGGCCCTTAAAGCATCCTGAAAGCTCCGAGCCTAAAGCTTTGTATACGGCAGTAAGTGTCTGTGTTCCGAGCGGGCGAGACGTACGCTTGCACTTATTAAATCCGAAGTTCAGTGTTAGTGCTGTGTGAAAGTGCGTAAAGTGCTAACTTATAGTGAACTTTTAGTGTTTCTTGTGCTTGTGTAAAGTGTAAAGGATGTTTTAAAATTACGAGCTGGTGATTTAAGGTGAGTTTTAATATAATAAAATTAATATTAATAAAATTGTTATTGGAAACAAAGGTACCTATTAAAATTGCATTCATCTATATATATAAAAATGAAACCCATTTTCCGTTGTCACGACATCACGCGTGAACGGCTGGACCGATTTTGCTAATTCTTTTTTTAAAATATTCCTTTAAGCACGTGGATGGTTCTTACGCAGAGAAAAATAAAAAAAAAAGCAAATTTAGAAAGCGAAAAAGTGCCGAAAACCGGGTTGGATACCTATTATTTATTATTGATTATATTCGGTAGGTCTGAGACCCGGTAGATGGCACTGCTTTACCGGGCAGAACGACGTCTGCCGGGTCCGCTAGTACAATATAAATAACGAGTAAAGTCATTAAAATTATGACAAAAAAATGAAGTCATATTCTAATATTGTTTTTAATTATTCAGGTTGTACAGCTGAACGCTGTTCGAACATCTAAATTGACATTTGACACTACAGTATATTATGAAAAGAGACAGGAAAAAAGAGGAAAGGACCACCGACGCAGTTTTGTTAAACAATGTTTACTCCCGGTTTGATTTACCTTATTAAGCTGTGTAAAAGAAGTTTATTTCAAAAATAATATCATACGACTAATAATATATTAATACTAGCTGCCCCAGCGAACTTCGTACCGCGTATTACAAATTTCGATATTAAAAAACAGGGGTTGGTGATAGAAAGGTAAAAATTTAGAGTTGTATGTATTTTTTAATGCCACGTAATAAAAAAATAAAATTTTTATCAAAAAAATAAAACAAAAAGTTTTGGAGTGAACGAACACCTCTTATCAATTAGAGGTTGGAAAAATAAATAGTAGCCGAATCTCCGACCTACAGAATATGCATAAAAAATGTCATAAAAATTGATCAAGCCGTTTCGAAGGAGTATGGTAACTAACATTGTGACACGAGAATTTTATATATTAGAAGATCATTAAGTAATTAAAAGTTGGCTAATGCCTACCTATTATTTTTAAAATTCAGAGCCTTTAAAACGGAAGGTGATAAACGCAACTTCTAGTAAATCTTATCTGAACTGTTTATGCCTATTTTTGGGGGAGGCGAGGTAACCACGTACAGCACATATGTAAAAGTTGAAACATCTTTACAAATGCACACGTTAATAAAGCTACGCGCAAACATAAAGCATGAACAGTTTATGCATACAAACTGTTTATGTACTTCGGCATACTTCACAATCTTATTCCCCCATCCCCGTTCTTCCACCGGACAAGTAGAGGTACGGCTATGCGCCACCGATATATGGTGGAAATTCCACGCACAAACCGCTTCGATTCTACTTTTATTGTGCCAACTGCCAAGTTGTGGAATTCACTGTCGATATTTACGTTTCCTGATAGCTATAATCTGCCTGTCTTCAAGTTACGAGTTATTTCTCCAGAAGCTATAATTGAAATGGGAAAAAGAATAAATGAAAATGAATTTTAGGAATGAAATGAATATATACTTTATTATTTGGAGATGGGCTCTACATCCAATTTATTTTCTTATCATGAAGTGAATAATGTAGGAACTACTGAGAAACACTGCTAAAGACTTTTCTCCGTATTCATAAACGTCTTTTAAGCATCGAGTCAAACGTCATTATAGCTAAAATAGGTTAAATAAATCATTTACATAACGTGGATTTTCTAATTATATGACAAGGAAATTTGTTATAGAAACGTTTGTAGTAACCCCTGGCTAGTGGTGCTGGTGGAAAGAATGAAAGAGAAAGAAAAACATTTATTTGACAGATACAGGACACACAGAATCAAATAAAAAAAATACACGAAAAGATAAAAAAAACATAAATGAAAACAGTTAAAAAGAAGAAAAAAACAAAGAGTAAGTGTGACCCATCAGGGTCAAACATGGACATTGCTCAGTAAACGCTGTGAGTACCTACTAGAGGCGACCCACAGGACTAATTTGCAGCTAGTAAACACATCGTTTTCTAAGCCTTACAGAAATTCTTGGTTCTGTTTCAGTTTCTTGTTCTCAAAGTACTTCAGGCTCTGCTAAGGTATTTTCCTCGGAAAGTAAACTTTCATTTTAGTGAAATCTTAAACACTGGATCTTAGAGTGTTATACACAAACTAGAGTAAGAATGGTTTCTTTGTCTATAAAATTGTATAGGTACTACAACGGAGTTCGTAGGTCGAACCCTGACCTTCTCAGAGTTTGTTGAGATGCATAATTGATGGCTTATAATTAAATTGTGTGTAAGCACTATGAATTATTTATGTGAGTTCTGATTAACGTGGGTTGTGAATGAATCTGTTGAACTTCAGTTCTTCCATTAACCTCTAGGTTTTTCGGCCAGCAAGAGTGTGGATTGAAGTCTAAACTCTATCAACTCATATGATCGTTTCACATTATTCCAGTCCAGTAATCCAGCGGGCCTAAAATTTCGGACTATTTAGCTGACAACTGTTTGGTATCGAGCCGCTTTAAGACAACACAATTATTAATAATAATATTAATATAGATGGACACACACGGTCATCTGATCCCAAACTAAGCAGAGCTTGTAGTACTATGGAAACCAGATGACTCGTAATATACTACATATAATACTTTTCTTTTGTAAATACATACTTAAATATAGATAACTAGCGATCTCGTAGACGTCGACCTGCCCAGTAAAGCAGACTTATTTTAATAAGAATTAAAATTCTGAAAGAAATAAAAAACATTTCCTGACTTGACACCCACTGGACTATAGGTCTGTTCTCAGATGTGACATAAATAGGTCCCAACACAATTACGACACCCCCGGGTTAGAGTTAGGATCGACAATCTGCGATGGAACACGGACGGTGTAACAAGCAAGACAAACGTGACCAGATTTGATTATGAGCTGTGTGATTCTGTAAAATATCCTTTTCACATCTTTGATATATCCTTAAAAAATCTACTAGGAAGGTGGTCTAGATTATAATACTGGCCTTACTTGGTGGTCTAGATTATAATAGCTTAATGGTTAATAACCCTGACTGCTAAGCCAGAAGTTATTGGTTCGATTTCCACCCAAGACAAATCTTTGTGATGAGCTTGATTAATTGTTACTGTGTCTGGGTGTAATTTATCTATGTTTATCTATCCCTTCGCCACTCATAGGTACGTAGGTAACATACCTATGAGTGGCGAAGGGTAGAAGTCTGAAAAAGGGAAGCCGGAGCAAAAAAGTTCTTACTTACGAAAATAATATCTCTTCACTACCGTCACCGATCGTTCTTACACTTAATACTATATTTATTTATGTTGCTATTTAAAACTTTTAGGCGTAAAAGTTTTATTGACGTGTGGTATTGACCAGTTCTATAAAGGGAATTGGCTTTTATGGACTCTTCGCCACTGTCATTATCATCATCATTCCCCTTGCCTTTTTCCCATTTCTATTGGGGTCGGCTCCCAGTCTAACCTGATGCGGTTAGCTACCAGAATTATACGAGCGACTGCCATCAGACCTCGAAACCCGTAGGGAACCAGTAGCCGAGATGGTTAGACCAGGTGTCAGATTATATTGGCTTCTGACTACATGTAACGATTGTCATAGATGTGTTAAATGACAACGTGCTCTCCGCGACTCGGAGAGTAGTCCCTCAGCTAACCACACACCGAAACAATTTTTTGTTGTTACACAGATATTGTCCGGGCGGGAATCGAACCCGCGACCTCCCGGGCACAGTATAACCCGACCGCTCGACTACCGAGGTCGATTACTGGTCTATGTATTTACAAAAAAAATGTTTGAAAGTGATTTATCCGGAGTGATTCTCTTTACAATTGGATTTGTAATCTGCACGGTCTAACTAGATTTGAATACAATTTCGATTCATACAGATAATTCCAGTGAACCTAGAATCGAAACTGGCCGAAATATTTTTTGTTTTCATAGCACTGACCCATCGCTTTTTCGGTCTAACTAACTCCATTCCTGAACTCCCTAGTTGACGTTTTAGACTCAATGTTTATATAAGGGTCAAATCGTGTCGTTAGATAGTCTTTGCATATTTATGTAAGTACCTATGCAAACGTTTCTATTCCTACCCGCGTATTTATATACGTCTTGTCTAGCTAAAATAGGTTTATAATTCTTTTGTCTTTATCTATCACCTTGATATTAATACAAGTAAGAAAGATACAAAGTCCATTTTAACTAAAGATTTTTATGAATTAGACCGATATTCTATACTTTACACAAAACACTTACATAGACAATTTGTAAATATGTAACAACACAAGTACACATGGCTGGCAGCGGTAATATAAGGTCGGGGGTTCGATTCCCAGTCGTGCCTACACGTCTTTGTGTGTATTGTTACATCGCCGCTGCTCAATATCGGTGAATTAAAACATCGTGAGGAAACCGGCATATCTAAGACCTAATCATTCGAGGTTATGTGACATCCACCAACCTGCACTTGGCCAGCGTGTGTGGATTAAGGCCTAAATTCTCTCAACTCGTAAGATAGTTAAGAGGAACAACTAATTTAATTAACTGGTGGTAGGCTTCGGCCGTGGTTAGTGACCACCCACCAGACAAAGCCGCACCGCCAAGCGGCCTTGCCGGTGCGATGTCTGGTGACACCATGCAGTGAGGGTGGCTCGGAATTGTTGCTCCTTTAAGGTTTCTAACCCTAAACAGGCGCATTCCACTGCCACCTTCTCGCCGATAATCATTCGTAATCACTAGTGAATCGGTATACTGGGCTGGCGCGTTCCATCGTAGATTACATCATTCCTTAACATCAGGGAAGTTGTAGTCAAGCGCCAGCCTATCGAAGAATAAAAAAAAAGCAAACCCGTGCCCTGTAGTGAGACACTAAAAAGAGTTGAAGTGATGAAACAGAAGTTGTACACGGCTTCACATCGGTATACACATCCAGTATAAGCTGATTTCACATTGTATAGGATTTCTATACAACGAGAGGTCAGCTTATACTGGCAATGATGATTAGCTTGATATGTAGACTTGTACACATTGTATAGCGGCAGCTGTCTTCCGCCACAATAATACTGCTTGTACACCTGATCAATAAATAAATAATATAGTGGGACATTAACACACACGGTCATCTGATCCTAAACTAAGCAGAGCTTGTACTATGGAAACCAGATACTGGTAATATACTACATGTAGTACTTTTTTTTGTTGTAAATATATACTGAAATATAGATAATTACACCCAGACACAAGACAAACAGACATATTTAAACAAATATTTTGTCTCGGGTGGAATCGAACCCACGACCTGCGGCGTGGAAAGCAAGTATCTTACCGACCACGCCACCGGCCCGTCAAAGGTTGGTGAATTGTAATAACCACAGAGACTTCTAACCAAAGACAATAATAAAAATAATAATGTCTTCGAAGTGTCTATACAGACAAGAGGAAAATAATTCGAAGGCGGGAAATCTTTTATTAATACATTGAGCGTCGATATTGGAACGCTATAGATGGATACATTTACACCGATATGTAACAAGATAACTATTAAAAAAATACGCTCCGACTTCAATGTTTCTGCAATAATATAAAAACTACTCAACCACAATTGATAAAATTAAAAATACTCTTTGATAAAAAAAACGATTAAAATCGAGCCCTAATGGATGATTGTTTTGCAATAATGCGTAAGAAAGTCGCATCATTTTTACGCAGAGTGAGAGGAAGTACCAACGGCATCTTGAGGGTATTTGCAGATAGGCCAGAAGGTTTTGTCCTAAGGAGATTTGTTGGGCTCCATGTCTTGCAAGGAGCTCAACATGCTCCATAATTAATTTCATGTGTATTTATACTAAGATAGTTGATAATAATTTTGTGTACCTACTAACTTACAGGGCCAAAGAAGCCTGAGAATAAAAGATTTTTTTTTATAATTGACAGAATCAACATACTAAACATAGAGTCAAAGAGAACCTCCACCTTTTGGAAGTCAGTTGAAAACATTGCGCAAACATAGGTCGCACTTGTAATGTATATAATGTGTAGGCAATGATGAATGTAAGCAGAGTTTTAAAGTCGGGCGCAAAAAGTATCGTATCTTTCGAAGGCAAAAAATTTGAGATCATTGATTTGAGATCATTTAATCGAAATATTGTACATCAATTTCTAAATACGCACTTACGTTTCTAAGTATAATTAATTCCTAAATGTTACCTACAAGAAAACAAGGGTTAAAATTATCCATGGAGAATTAAATTTGAAAGGATAATCCCAAGTATTATCAACATTATTGTAATTAGCATAAAGGTAGGAACATAATGCGTCTTTATACTCCCTGATATGGGTACAACATTTAATGAAAATTATTGTTATGACAGATAATTTTGGTGTAGAGTGGTGTGTTTGCTGTTTGTTTTATATAACCTCAAAGGGGTGAGAAAAAAGTGCTATTTCTAAGATAGATAGATTTCTCTTTAAGAAAATTTCAGCTACAGTCCATCAAATCTAAGAAGTCCCGTTTGACGTTTCACTGTTTTCTATTAAATTAGCTTTATAGAGGCGTAATTCACACTATTTTTATTAGCTTTCCTGTAAAATAATTGAATTATGAAGCTATTTTTATTTTAACACAACATAAACAATTTTCATACAAAAAATAAAATCTTACTTCTTACTAATATTATAAATGCGAAAGTAAGTGTGTGTGTGTGAAGGTTTGTTACCGCGTATCTCCATAACCGCTTAACCGATTTTAATGAACTTTGAAATGTAGTTAATGTATACCCTAGAATAGGACATAGGCTAACAATATTTCCAAAAATCATCCCTTAAGAGGGTTAAATAGAGGGGTGAAGTTTGTATGCAACTTTTTATTCCTTGGTCTTATTCATTTAAAATTCGGTACACATAAACCTTAAGAAAAACAATGAGATACGGGTTTTTTATTTTTCCATAATTACCCCTATGAGGTGTGGATAATGAGTTTTAATGGTAAAAATTAAAGTTTCTCTGTATCTGTATAGTCTGAAGTCCGATTCACTCCAAATTCGGCACACATATACCTTAAAAGAAATCATGAAACACGTGTTTTTTATTTTTCCAAAACTACCCCCGGTGGGGGTGTTAAATGAGTTTTTTTGGAAATACTAAATATTCCATAACTGTTTAGTCCTTGATCCGATTCACTTCAAATTCGGTATAAATAAAGCTTAAAACAAATAATGAAACACGTGTTTTTTATTTTTACAATTTTTTTTATTTTTATCCTAATATTACGCGGGAGAAGCCTGCGAAATTATTCTGAGTTTGATTTTCTTTAAAGTTGATATCAATACTCCTTCGTGCTTTTTAGCTAAATTACTTTTTATTTTGACACAATGACGTTTGATAACTCAGACCGATTATTAGAATTCGAAATTTAAATTTTATTTCTTCTTAAATATTGAATGAAAAACTTACAATGATCATGGTCTAAGAGACGTAGTATTTTTTAAGAAACTCCTATAGATTTATGGATATACCTATGGGTGCTTGCCGATTTCAAAATGTTGCTTACACGTCTACACTACTGAACTAATTTTGTATGGAGATAGTTCGAGACTCGAGAAAGGATAGTTTTATCCGACTGCGAAAAAAGAGATTAATGGTTTAGCGCGATAACCGACATCCGCGGGCGAAGCCGCGGGCGGAAAACTAGTACTTAAATATAGATAATTATACCCAGACACAAGACAAACAGACATATTTAAACAAATATTTTGTCTCGGGTGGGAATTGAACCCACGACCTGCGGCGTGGAAAGCAAGTATCTTACCGACCACGCCACCGGCCCGTCAAAGGTTGGTGAATTGTAATAACCACACAGACCTCTAACCAAAGACAATAATAAAAATAATAATGTCTTCGAAGTGTCTATACAGACAAGAGGAAAATAATTCGAAGGCGGGAAATCTTTTATTAATACATTGAGCGTCGATATTGGAACGCTATAGATGGATACATTTACACCGATATGTAACAAGATAACTTTAAAAAAATACGCTCCGACTTCAATATTTCAGCAATAATATAAAAACTACTCAAACACAATTGATAAAATTAAAAATACTCTTTGAAACAAAAAAAAATAAAATCGAGCCCTAATGGATGATTATTTTGCAATAATGCGTAAGAAAGTCTCATCACTTTTACGCAGAGTGAGAGAAAGTACCAACAGCATCTTGAGGGTATTTGTAGATAGGCCAGAAGGTTTTGTCCTAAGGAGATTTGTTGAGCTCCATGTCTTGCAAGGAGCTCAACATACTCCATAATTAATTTCATGTGTATTTATACTAAGATAGTTGATAATAATTTTGTGTACCTACTAACTTACAGGGGCCAAAGAAGCCTGAGAATAAAACATTTTTTTTTATAATTGACAGAATCAACATACTAAACATAGAGTCAAAGAGAACCTCCACCTTTTTGAAGTCAGTTGAAAACATTGCGCAAACATAGGTCGCACTTGTAATGTATATAATGTGTAGGCAATGATGAATGTAAGCAGAGTTTTAAAGTCGGGCGCAAAAAGTATCGTATCTTTCGAAGGCAAAAAATTTGAGATCATTGATTTGAGATCATTTAATCGAAATATTGTACATCAATTTCTAAATACGCACTTACGTTTCTAAGTATAATTAATTCCTAAATGTTACCTACAAGAAAACAAAGGTTAAAATTATCCATGGAGAATTAAATTTGAAAGGATAATCCCAAGTATTATCAACATTATTGTAATTAGCATAAAGGTAGGAACATAATGCGTCTTTATACTCCCTGATATGGGTACAACATTTAATGAAAATTATTGTTATGACAGATAATTTTGGTGTAGAGTGGTGTGTTTGCTGTTTGTTTTATATAACCTCAAAGGGGTGAGAAAAAAGTGCTATTTCTAAGATAGATAGATTTCTCTTTAAGAAAATTTCAGCTACAGTCCATCAAATCTAAGAAGTCCCGTTTGACGTTTCACTGTTTTCTATTAAATTAGCTTTAGAGAGGCGTAATTCACACTATTTTTATTAGCTTTCCTGTAAAATAATTGAATTATGAAACTATTTTTATTTTAACTCAACATAAACAATTTTCATACAAAAAATAAAATTCTAAATGTACTACGTTTAGAACTGTCAAACGGTACTTCTTAGATTTGATGGACTGTAAAAGTTTCCAATACGGTGTGACACACATCCTATTATTATTCTACGTCGAAACTGCTCTGGAGACAAAATTTGGGCGAGAAGTAAACAAAACCATCTTCTGTAATATTGTGACAAGTGAAAACCATTGTTACTTTTTCTTGAAGGTATTACATCATCATCATTTTCTTGAAGGTATTATAGGTATTACAGATCATCATTTCCCTTGCCTTTTCCCATATCTATTGGATCCGGCTCCCAGTCTAACCTGATGCAGCTACCAGAATTAAACGAGCGACTGCCATCAGCCCTCGACACCTGTAGGGAACCAGTAGCCAAGATGGTTAGACTAGATGTCAGATTAAATTAGGCTTCTGACTACCTGTAACGATTGTCATAGATGTGTGTGATAACCGGACTTACAGGAGATATTGAGAACAAATAAAGCCGGGACACAATAGGAGATAAACGTCCCTTGGGGTCGCGGTTGTGTCACATTGTGGTTTCCGTGACCGTTGTCGCAGCCGACGCAATAAAGTGTCTCGCAATTTCGACAGACCATGTACGCTAAGGAAGACGGAGTGCTGTGGGTTTAGTAAGTGTTACCCCCGCCAGCGGTATCGAAGCGGCATCGCGGTTGGGGGGCACCGTTTCTCGGTGCCACGAGTCTGACACACCTCCGCCTTCCCTTAGGCCAGACAAAAAGACGATAAATGTCCCACGATATATGTCAGCTGACATATTATTGTCAACTTGGCGACATCGCGCGTCATAAGTCCGTAACGACGAGACGACAGACGAAGTTGTTGCATTGTAATAACCCGCGCCAATGAAGTAACTCAAATTGCGACTCGTATTGTAATGACAGTTTGGACCGTCAGCAAAACAAGGTACTCAGATAGATAATATTATTGATTATAGACCAAGTAACCCAATAGTACATATTGAAATAAAACTAATTTTTAACGGATTTTATTGCGGTTTATTTTAGATTTTAGATTATATTATATTATATTATATTTATGATACGTTTCAAAGTCTTTTCAGACTTCATGTTCACGGGTGGACTGAGGTATTTGACGTCCAAAAATATTAATCACAATTATTACTGACTACCTTAAGCAGACTGAGCTCACAGTGTCTTGAATTCTGAGTTGATTTTGATTGGGTTTTGGTACAAGTAATTATTTTTTTAACTATTTTTAATTTTTAATTATTTTATTTCAATGTGTGATATTCGCGTAAATCTAAGACAATACAATTGTACCTATTTAAAAATCTAAAATCAAAATAATAATATAAGCATATTATTTTTTTTTAAAACGCTAGTCTACTTATAAATAGTCCAATTTCTTTTCCTACCGTGCAGTGAATGACTGGCAACTACTGAGAAACACTGCCAAAAAATTCAGTAGGCTTTTTTCTTTTAAATGAAGTACTTATATAAAGTACTTGTATATAGTCTGAAATTTTATAAATAGACAACCATGTGCGAAATTGTTTCGAAAACAGCGGGCTCCCTGTTTTCCCAAAACAATTAAAACCTAATGTCTAATAGTGAACACATAAGGCGCAGACACAAGCGAACACAAGCGGACCAGACATTAAATATGTATATTATCTGTGTTAATTTATACATAAATACAATACATATAGTTTCTCCGACTTTATGCCGACCCAAATATGAGTAAATATACATAGGATAGATAAAAACCCTACCCTCTTCACGATAAATCAAAGTTTCAGACAATTTACGGACGTCCGTTGCGTTGTTGTGCGTCGTTTTTTAACCGCCGATGCTACAACGACGTGGTGTTGTAAGTTTGACTGTATGTGTGTGTGTGTCAGTAGTCTTCGTAGCACTCAACAGATGAACCGATTTTGATATTCCTTTTTTGTTTGCAAGGTCAATTATAGGCCGACCGTTTAACTCGTGTATCGCCACCTGAGGTACAAAGTTATAAAACATTAATTAAATCTCTTAAAGAACTATTTAACCATAGATAAAAGTAATGTAAAACTATTCGTCACTAATATCCATATCGCTTGAATCATCATCACTGTCTGTGCAGCTTGAGGAGTCAGAATCTTGGCGATAGGCGATACGCGAGTTAAACGGTCGCCCTATAGTCGAAAGTGTACTTAGCTACAAAAATTAAGTTGGGGTCATTAAATTTTTCATTTAGTTATTTTACATTACCTTAAACCTGTAGTTAATGTTAGGTATTTTCATTGTGCGAACTGCCAAGTTGTGGAATTCGTTGCCGGCAACTATGTTTTCTGATTTACTGGGTCAGCGCGTTCCATCGTAGACTGCATCGTTGATTCACATCAGGCAAATTGTGGCCTATGAAATTGAAATTAGTCAAGGAAGTAAATTTTATGTAGAAGAGATCCGCTAAGAAGCAATTTTTGGTAATTCCCCGTAAAAGATTAGTGACTAGGGCGAATTTCGATAATTTTCCCCGGTAATTTAAATAATGCTGACTATTTAACCGTAAAATCGTTCGGATATCTCCCGAATCTTCGATATTAGAAGTACAAGAGTAGGTCTTTAATCCCCGGGTCAGCGTGAATCCTGATCCCATAGTGAGATATGAGAATCGAAAATTACTGAACTCATTATGAGATTGGATAACTTTGGGGGAGATATAGATATAAATATTATACGTAGGGTCAAGTATATTGTGAATATAATGCGGGTTTATGAGATTAACATACTGTCTTAATAGTGGTATATTAAAATTAGAGTCACGTTAAGACAGTTCCAAGACGTCTTCACTTTATGGAGGTCGGGTAACGACTGCCTAATCAGCGACGAAGTGAAGTCGCAGCGAACTCCGAACATAGTAATAACGTGCTTTCCGTTTCGCTTGAGAGTCTGTGATTATGACCGGATGCGACATACAAAATATCTACATTATATTTGCTGATTTAAATTTTAATATTCTGTATACAGATGGCGCTAGTTTAAATGAAAAAATTGCCATTTCTGTTGTTTTTATACTTTTTTCCGTTGTCTTAAGAACACCGTGATAAGTGTCCACTTGATAACCGCGAGGTCCCGTGTTCGATTCCCGGGTTGAGCAAAAAGACTTGTGTGACAGACAGACAGGTTGATCATATAAGAGTTCCGTTTTTACGTTTAGAGGCACGGATCCCTAAAAAGTTCTGATAAGTAAACCACCACTACTCCTCCATTATTAAGCTAACGAGCTTTTTTTGGAAGCTTAAGCCTCTCGAGATTAAAGCTTTTAATCGAGTTTTAATTAATTTCGGTCAAGTGGACTTAGAATTTCAGTATATTTATATTCGATTAAATCGGATGAATTTTGAGTGTGAATATCGATAAGTGGGGTGAACGAGTAATTACTATTGAATGAATGAACGGTATTTGATTGATTGAACGAGAACAAATCTAAAATACCTTTTTGTGAAATCAAATTTGGTATCACCCAACCGACCTCATAGACATTGTCTTCTGACGTAACGTGATGTAATGTGATGTTTAATATAATTTAATTTTTTGAATGTAATGTAATGGTTAATTTTATTTATTTATTTTTAGTTTTTTAAGTGCAATATTTAGACACAATGTATTAATTGTTTATCACTTCACTTCACTTTTTTTTTTAAATATTTGGCGTCCACCGTCTTTGACAGTGATTCTGCCAACGTCAAGTTGAAAGAGACAGTGCAAAAAAAACTTGTACGGTGTGGGCCAAACGCTGACTCAATAAAGTAGGTAGGTATTGGTAGGTAATTCATGAAGAGGTTAAACAGAAAATTAATATTGGGACAGAATTTAACAACAAACAGAAAATACACAGAATAAACAACTACCTACATAAAACATATTGAAATATATACACAAAATACAAATTGTACGAATTTTTATGTTGTAAATAAATGTATATTACATAAAAAATACATAGTAAATTAATTAATTGAAATAGAAGCAGAATAAGAAATCCTATTGTCTAATATTGTTACTGTTAATAAATTTTGATAAGATGAAAACAAGCAGGGAAGATTGTTTATGAATAAATAAATTGAAATTGAAATAACAATGACATTCAAATACGAGCAATCTGAGTGACATTGACTTCTTGTCAGTTTGACAACATCTTGCTGCCTTTGTAGGTGACGCGTTGCGACATAATAAGTACATCACATCAACCCTTTTTAGTGTCCCACAGCTGGACACGGGACTGCTCTCAACTATATCACGAGTTGAGAGTGTTTAGGTTTTAATCCATACACGCTGACAAAGCGCGGGGTGGTGAATGTCACATGTCCTTGAATGGTTCATTCTTAAACATGCCGGTTTCCTCACGATGTTTTCCTTCACGGATATTTAGCGAAATTTTTACGTTACGTTACGTTACGTTACGTTACGTTACGTTAAACTAATAACACCTCTTTTTCGTCGTGAGTTTTAAAGCGAGCATCTGTAAGCAGTTTCACATACTAAAAATATTTTATTGAAATTGGTTTGTAGATAAAATCTGAGGGCTATCTTATCAAAGCTTTTATTAACTAAGTGCAGTGACAGTTAATATTGTCAGTTATCTATTGATAACGATATTTTGTGCATTTGTGTCAAAGCATTTAGATCCCAACACCAAGTTGAGATATTTTTTTAAATCTTCTATATGTATATATATAAAAATGAAACCCGTTTTCCGTTGTCACGACATCACGCGTGAACGGCTGGACCGATTTCGCTATTTCTTTTTTTAAAATAATCCTTTATGTACCAGGATGGTTCTTACGCAGAGAAAAATAAAAAAAAAGAAAAATTAGATAGCGAAGAAGTGCCGAAAACTGGGTTAGAAACCAATTATTTATTATTGGTTATATTCGGTAGGTCTGAGACCCGGTAGATGGCACTGCTTTACCGGGCAGAACGACGTCTGCCGGGTCCGCTAGTTATATTCAAAAATTCAAAATGTTTATTCAAAATGTTTATTGCAGTCCAGATATACATAACAATAATTCGCTATGTTAGTCACACTAGGCACAGCCTGTGTCGTGGCTAACAATAAATCTTAAGTTATTACCTTACCTAGGACTTTAATAAGTGCCAAAAATATTATTATTATTATTATTATTGTATTTTTTATTGCTTAAAAAAGGGATTACAAACATTTTTTTTTATAATATTATGTGTGTGTGTGTGTGTGTGTGTGTGTGTGTGTGTGTTCGCGCGGGCCCGTATGTGTAGGTTAGGCTGAGATTTTAAGAAGTTGCTCAGTGTCATGGTATGTAAGACTAGAGAGATATTCTATTACCTTGATTTTGGCTTCTCGTATGGTATTGTGTTTTAAGTCACATTTCTTAACAACATAGTTGTATAAAAGGGTGAAGGTCGATTTGTGGAAGCGTTTTGCGAAGGTGGTTTTACATTTTACTGAAGGAAGCTTGAAGACTCTCAGTTTTAACATATCCTTATAATTAGCAGAATTTAGGACTGCCTTATGGGTATACAAGATAGCTTGTACTATATATAGCTGCCGTATGGATAATAGGTTCACATCTTTGTAGAGTTGGGTTGTAGGGTATCTAATCGGTTTTTTTATCATCACTTTTAGGATGGACCGTTGTGCTCTTTCTAGAGGTAATAGGTGTGATGTGGCTGTTCCACCCCAGACACTTATGCAGTAGGTTTGGATAGATTGGCAAAGCGACGTATAAATTGTTTTAAGGAGATCGAGGCTAGCAACGTCCCTTAGTTCTCTCATGACATATATTAATTTCCGAGTTCTTGCGGATAGTAAGGCTATATGTTCCCTAAACGTACATTTCTCATCAATTAAAATTCCGAGATATTTTATAGATCTCGTCTTGTATATAACACTGCAGTTACAGTCAACAGTCGCACTTGTTAATTCCGACCTGCATGTGTGAACTCGTATGTCTTGATGGCCGACAGGGGCTGAAGCACTAGTTTTATGGAAACAGACGAAGTTCGTTTTATTTGTGTTCAAGCTGAGGAGGTTATTGCTTAGCCATTCAGCTACGCTTGCCATGCCTCGTTCGGCTTTTATATAGCACTCATCCCAGCTAGGAGCATGAAATAATATAGCAGTATCGTCAGCGTAGCATACTATTTTTGCATTGTTCAAGGGTAAAGATGCCAACTCATTCAAGTACAGTAGGAAGAGTGTCGGACCCAATACACTGCCTTGTGGAATCCCAAAAATAGTTTCTATAGGGTTACTGAGCCAAGATTCAACTCGAACACACTGAGTTCTGTTCAACAGATAACTTTCAAACCAATCTAGTGCAACACCTCGTATACCAATGCTTTCTAGTCTTCTTAATAGAATTGGAATAGCCACTGTATCGAAGGCTTTCGCCAGGTCTAAAAATACACCGATACAAGCTCTTCCATTATCGAGGTGTAGCACTATTTCATCCGTTAGTGTTTTTATTGCATCTTCTGTGGACACTCCCTTTTGGAAACCAAACTGTGACCGGGAGAGAATGTTGTTATTTTCTAAATATTTTACTAGCCGTTTGTTAACTACTCTTTCTAAGACTTTTGCGAGAATCGGAAGCAGTGATATTGGTCGATAGTTGTTCCGTAGGTTGGTTTCACCTCCTTTGTGAATTGGAACAATAACCGCATGTTTTAATGTCTTAGGCACTTTACCTGCTGATAAGCTGTGATTTACTAGATCGGTTAGTGGTCCAATTATAGATTTTCTTGCTTTTATGATTAATGTGCTGTTTATGCCATCTAATCCCGGGGCACTGTATGGATTTAAGCTCATGATTATATTTTCTATTTCACTTTGGTCTGTTGGTTCAAAGAAAAAAGATGCTGATGGCCCTTCAAAAACGTTGATTTTGTTTGCTAAAAGATTTTGGGTAGTAGATAGCCTCTGTAGTATATTATTTGCATGCTGCTGTCCAACTGAAGCGAAGTACTCATTGCAACTATTAACTGCCGCTTGAGGACACGTACCTTCAGCAATCAAGTCCACAGCTTTAGATTCAGGTCGTTTTTTTCTTTGAGTAATGTCATTGATTGCTTGCCAAAGCTTACGCGGGTCTTTTTTATGGTTTTGTAACATATTGGCATTATAATTGTTTTTAACTTTACGCAAAAGTTCAATGTAAAAATTTCGATACCTCTTGTAAATTAAAGATTTTATATCATTATTTGGTACTTTTCTAGCTTCTAGATGCAGTTTATCACGTACTCGAGAACATCTTAGAAGCCCTGGCGTCATCCATGGTTTGATAATAATCCTCGAGCGGCTAGTCAGCGCTGTCTTAGTGTTAGTATTTATTATTTTTGTTATTATATTTAAAAATGTGTTCATTTGCTCCTCGATGTCTTGTATATTGTTAAGACATGACCAGTCAATGTTCGCTAACTCTTCTACCATGGAATTGTAGTCTGTCCGCATTTTGTATCTTGAGGGCATTATTGGCTTAGCTATGTTCTTGGTTATTCCAGTGATGACTACATCATGGTCAGTTATTGCTGAAGCACAGACCAATGTGTCCGTAACCATATGTCCTTTGACAAAGACATGATCGAGGCATGCGCTGTTTCTAGTGGGGACTGTTACTAAAGGCCTTAAACCTAGTTCTGCCATAATACATAGATACAAATCAGATTCTGACGAGTTTTGGTCAATTATATTTATGTTTATATCTCCCGTAAATATTATGCAGGGTTGGGGATTAAGTGATTTTATTATATCTTGTATTGAATTAAAAAATGGATCAGCGTTCCTAAACGATGGCGATCTATAGACACCTAGGATAGTGGCCACATTAGGGATAGCTAAGATAATACACTCTGCATCCTCTATATTAGGCTCACAAGCCACTGGGGACCACAAATCGTTTATATATACCACAACGCCACCTGCTCTATTTAAGTTTTTAGTAGTGTGAAATACGTTGTACCCCTGTATATGTAATTTTACTGAGTTTTCTTTTAACCAACACTCTGTTAGTACTATTGCATCAAATACCATATTAAGTCTTTCGAGTAACAATATAAAACTCTCGTAGTTGCGGCTAAGTCTCCGTATGTTTAGTGTTAGAATCTTAATATTATGTTTACGTATTATTAGGTAACAGTCTTCAGGGTTATCTATGGAATGGCAATTTGGATTTAACGAATTATCAATGTCTTGCATTAGGTTATGTGTACCCATTGCAAGTTGTTACAATTAAGGTAAATTTTCGAGTTTTGTTGAGTACGAATATTGCCCTTCCATAAGGGTTATATGTACTTAATATTATTTTAAAGGGGTCTGACTGTTTATGAGTACCTTGAATATAGTTTATTAGTTGTATGAAGCCATGATTTGAGTATATAGGTATATAGTGCGCAGTTAAAGTGAGTATATGGGTGTCATGCTTATGTGGCCAAATAGTTGTTAGTGAGAGTAGAGTCGTTGGCTGTGTATGTGAGAATAATTTCGTTATGTGTTTGGATGTAAGTAACAGTACTAACAAATCTAAATAATTACTTAAACAGTGTATGAAAAAATAACACAAAAAACAATAGACAGCTATAAAAGTCTTATTTATAATCTTCTTGGGTGTTAATATATAAAAATCAATGCCACTTTTCGTTGTAATTTTATAACTGAAAAACGGGCTTATCTATTCAAACCAAATGTTTAGGCATTGTTCGGACTGTTTAGTAGATGGTTTATGTGAAGTTTGCACAAAATTGGTTGAGCGGTTCTTTGTTTATCACATTTTTTGTACATTGTTGAGTGGGCTGAAGCTACCCGGGCGAAGCTGAGGCGGGCTGTTAGTCTATTATAAAGTACATACATTCTCATTAACTTTTGACGTATATTTTTTGAATGAAACATTTCTATCAATACAGTTTTCGAATAAAAAACTGCATCAAAATTAGTCTATCTCGTTAGACGCGTTAGGTCCATAAAAGGTCAGGTTAGGTTTGACTAACTAGCTTTCTTTTTCACTAGCCGGGTGTTTCGGAAGTATCACATATTCCCGCGACCCCTGGCTTAAGTGTGAGATGGAACACCCGGGGGGTTTTAGTGGGTACCCTGTCCTACGCCCACTCAGGGCGGGGGGATTTTTATAAGATTTCCCCCCGCAAAAAATCATAAATTTTTTAAGGTTCATCATCACCATCACACACACCAACCCTTTTTAGTATCCCACCCTTGGGAACAGGTCTTCTCTCTACTATCTTACGAGTTGAGAGAGTTTAGGTTCAATCTACACACACTGGCCAAGTGCAACTTGGTGGATGTCACATGTTCTCGAATGATTAGTTCTTAGACTCGCCAGTTTCCTCACGATGTTTTATTTCACAGATATTGAAACAATTCACAAAAAGATGTGTGAGTTTAACGACCAGGATCAAAGTCGCGAACTTATATTTCAAGGGCGAGGCCGATACCGCTGCGCCATCGCTGCTCTCAGATACTTAGATACATGTGTCAAACGTATAACACCCCTTTTTTGTCAGGGGTTAAAGTTTTCAGAACACAGTTGATAAAAGGAGATTATCATATTTAAAACTCAATACGTCTATGAATAATTTTTGGCTAGGCCTGAGACTCGAACCCGGGCTCTTTAACATTAGTAGCTTTTACCACTAAGTTACAAGGTAATTTTTCTAAAAACCTCCGTCATTTCCTAAAAGCTGTAACAAAAGTTAGCTTTATTAAAGCTCTATATAATTAAAGTTCCCTAACAAGGACTTTGGGGAGTCATTCCTGTATATTGTTTGCAAAGAGATAAGTTTGTTTAACGCACCTACGTATAGCCACCGAATAGAGCTGGGCTCCGCTCGCCTTACTTATGTAGTACCTCTACGTAGCACATGCTAATTTTAATTTGTTCGTTCGAAGATTTTTTTGTACTGCACTCCCACGGACGAAAGTGACACTACTTCCAAAATAACTTTATAGGAGACATGTAAGAAATTGAAATAAAACTACTTTTTAACGGATTTTATCGCGGTTTATTTTAGATTGTACCTGTGAGCTCAGTTTGCTTAGATCGGAACGCAACTTAAATATTAATGTTTGGAGGTAGTCAGTAATAATTGTGATTAATATTTTTGGACGTCAAATACCTCAGTCCACCAGTGAACACGAAGTCTGAAAAGACTTTAAACGGGGGGTCTAAAATCTAAAATAAACCGCGATAAAATCCGTGAAAAAGACAATACTACGCGTAAAAAATGTTTAGATTTTTCTTAGATTTACGCGAATATCATACAATGAAATAAAACTATTTTATAACGGATTTTATCGCGGTTTATTTTAGATTTTCGATCCCAACGTTTAAACTTCTTTTAGATTATAAGGTCACTGAGGTATTTGATGTTCAAAAATACTAGTCACAATTATTATTGACTACCTACAAACATTATTTAAGTTGCGTTCCGATTAAAGCAAACTGAGCGCCTATGAATTCTATGTGATTTTGCGTGGATTTTGGTACAAGTTAAGTGTAAGTGGTACACATTAAGCGCTGGATCTCAAGCATGTGGTATATTCTTAGGAATATGGTGGAGTAGGTGGAATATACCACCATATAACTTTGTACGCCAATATTATGGAAAAACAGCGAACTTACTGTTTATATAGATAAACATCTGATGTACCTGTTTACTAATAAAAACTTATCTTATATTTAAACAGATTGATTAAATATTAGGTTTACATTATGATAACCTTGTTTACACGTTGAAGACGTGAAACTTTCAACAAAAGTGTTTTGTCTCAAACCAAAATTTTACGTTCAAAGTTCAACACTTTGTAATTTAATACGATTCGCGCGAAATTCACTTGAGAATTTGTTTGTTTTTAGTATCGAAAATTAAAATCATTATTTCAATGTTCTTAAAGATAATTTTTATTATTATTATTATTATTATTATTTATTTTTTATTATTTATTTATCGTCAAGCTTATAGGGCCACGATTGCCAGATACACTTCATTGCGACCATTCATTTATTTGTTTTTGACGGGCCGGTGGCGTGGTCGGTAAGATACTTGCTTTTCACGCCGCAGGTCGTGGGTTCGATTCCCGCCAGAGACAAACATTTGTTTAAATATGTCTGTTTGTCTTGTGTCTGGGTGTAATTATATATATTTATGTATATATTTACAAAAGAAAAGTATTATATGTAGTATATTACCAGTTATCTGGTTTCCATAGTACAAGCTCTGCTTAGTTTGGGATCAGATGACCGTGTGTGTTAATGTCCCACTATATTATATTAAACGCATAGTACACTTCTATACCTCTGCATCTCGATGGGACACAAAATAACACCACAGAAATCTGATTAATATATCTGCTAATGATTACAGCACCACCCTAATCACAAATATCCACAAAATGTTTGGATGGAAATAGATTTAGTTTGCACACACCACGTGCTCACCCAACCGACTTCGTAGATATTGTCCCCTGGTTTAACAATGACAATCACAGACAATCAAGAGTGACATCGGCGTCTTGTAAGTTTGACAACTGACAGACCTTATGCTTTGAAATAAAACTACTTTTTAACGGATTTTATCGCGGTTTATTTTAGATTTTAGATCCCGACGTTTCAAAGTCTTTTCAGACTTCATGTTCACGGGTGGACTGAGATATTTGACGTCCAAAAATATTAATCACAATTATTACTGACTACCTTCAAACATTAATATTTAAGTTGCGTTCCGATTTAAGCAAACTGAGCTCACAGTGTCTTGAATTCTGAGTTGATTTTGCTTGGGTTTTGGTACAAGTAAATTAAGCACTGGGTCCCAAGCTGGTGGTATATTCCAACCATTTTCTCTGTTAAAATTAGGATGTTTTTATATTCGCGTCAATCTAAGACAATACTATGTAGACCTTTTGCTATCAAAAGTGACTTAAGTGACACCTATCCGTCTGTTAAGACAACAGCTTGCTACGTTTATAGGTTACGCGCTGTCATATATTAATTATGGCCTTTGCAGAAATATTTCCGCAAGTTGCCATTGTCAAGGATAAGTTTTTGAAAGATTAACAGTCGTTGTCAACCCTCTTAGTGACCCACTACTGGGCACGGGTCTTCTCTCAACTATCTTACTAGTTGAGAGAGTTTAGGCCTCAATCCACACACGCTGGCCAAGTGCGGGTTGGTGGATCTCAACAGTATTGTGTTAGATTTACGCGAATATCACATTGAAATAAACATGAACATGAAAGTTGAAAAGACTTTAAAACGTCGGGATCTCTCTTAGAGAGAGAGAGAGACTTTAAAACAATCTCTACACTAACCTAAATTAAGAACTAAATTATCTAATGCCTAACCTAAACTAATGCGACAAACAATTCTTCCGCATCGTTATCTTCTGGGAACGTATACAGAAGGCTAGCACATGAAAACTGAACTTTATCTATATGAATACTTAATAACCTTGATAAGCCCGTTTTACTTTAGACCTTATAGGGAGTCGTTTAATGTACTGGAAGGTTCTCGAACCAACGATTCGAATAACATATTATATACTACCAACCTATACCAACTTCGTACCAGCAGCTTAGAGCATTTAGCATGGGAAGTGTTACACGCAACTTCTAGTACCAAATTGCTTTTGCCAGTTTTTAGGGGAGGCGAGGTAACTACGTACAGCACACATGTAAAAGTCGAAGCGGCTTTACAAATGCACACGTAAATAAAAGCTACACACAAACACATAACATGAACATTTATGTATACAAACTATTTATGTACCTCGGTAGAGGGGCACGCGTGCGGGACCCAAGACAGTTTAGGTGTCCCGGGAAAATGAAAATGAAAATATGCTTTTTTTGAGCCGCGAGTCTACTTAAAATAGTCCAATTTATTTTCCTACCGTGCTGTGAATGACTGGCAACTACTGAGAAACACTGCCAAAAATTGGTTGCCTGTAAATTCGGTATACGGGCGAAAGTTTTACGTGACAACGACTTTGAGTGGTAAAATAATTTTTATGTGAATATTCATTCGTATAGTAGGAAGAAGGATGAAACATAGTTGAGTGGGAGAGAGACGCAAGGCATTCGGCGGGCCTCTCTCTCGTTCGGTGACTCATCGTAACGTTACCGAGCGTTACACTTTTTCATAAGTGCCTCCCAGCCGCAACCTAATTTAAGACGTTGTCACGTCAAAAACTCAGTAGGCTTTCTTCTTTTTTAAATTAAGTACTATTATCTATTACATTTTGTTCTTGCCCGGGTTCAAATCCCGAGTCTCTTCACGGCGCCGCTGTTATCCTGGGGCATAGGAGTACCAGTTGCGTAATTGCGGTTGTGGGTGAAGTAAAAAAAAGTACAAACTTGTACAAATACGCAGACATACAGACGCACAATGCACATCCAAATATAGTAGTTCCTAGCTTCCGTCCAGGGCTTCGCACGCTTAGTACTTATTGGGATAAAAAGTAGCCTATGTGTTAATCCAGACTATAAACTGTCTCTGTGTCTCTTCATCCGGTAGTTTTTGCGTGAAAGAGTAACAAATAGCCCTACATTCTTACAAACTTTCGCGTTTGTAATAAGTAGGATTATAATAACTCTCTTTTCGGCGGATGTTTATAAAATACCAATAAACCGAGATTATTACAATATTATGTTTGCTAATGATGCTATCGAAATCAATAAGTAAACACTCGTAAATCATTTGTAATCAATGACGTCATTAGATTGACGTCATCAAGGCTAGGCTGGTATAAAAATGTATTATATACGTTTCAAATAAGACTAGGACTGGAAATTTGCTATCTTGGACCGGAATTCGCAACAACTTCATATTTTTCAGTACAGTGGGCAAAAATGTTTGTTCGACATAATAATCATATCTAGTTGAAAAAAAATTGAAATGCGTATATCATATTTTCCGTTCCAGTAAGATTGGACATTTAGAGTCGAATATTTAGGTACGATCATATTTTATTAGCTTCGGACGAAAAGCGGTGTTATAAGTTAAAACTTGTGTTTATATCCGTGTTTATAAGTTTGTGGTATCCTAGCGCCTAAATTTACTGGTGTGTAGCTACATATCTAAGTAATTTTTTCTACATAAATCACTTTTCCATACATTTTAAAATAATATTATTGTCTGTGGTTTGATATTTTATGCTGACGATACTTTTGCTTGGTTTTTGGTATGAAGTTAACCGCGAAATCAGTCCTATTCTTATTTGAAACACTTAGTAACTAGTTAGGAATCTATGCATTTCAAAATGAAACAAATTTAACCACTGACAAAAAAGTAGAGGGTTATGAAGTTACATTAAATAATAATAATAATAATAATATTTTCACACATACACACAGCGCCATCTAGTTCTAAATTAAGCAATTATATTTGCTAGTGTAATATACTAGGAACGGTTAAACTTTGACGGGCCGGTGGCGTGGTAGGTAAGATATTTGCTTTTTACACCGCAGGTCGAGGTTTCGATTCCCACCCAAGTCAGACCTTTGTGTGATGAACATGTCTGTTTTTTCTTGAAACTGGGTGTGTATGTATTCACAAAAGAAAAGTATT
Organism: Meganola albula; assembly: GCA_936450015.1. Lineage (NCBI taxonomy): Eukaryota > Metazoa > Arthropoda > Insecta > Lepidoptera > Nolidae > Meganola > Meganola albula. Next base: position 4,803,688 of record OW388171.1, read on the forward strand.
AGGTAATATACTGTAGTATATTACCCCAAACTATTTTAGATTATTACTTTAGGTTTTAAATCCTGACGTTTCTAAGTCTTTTCAGAGTTCATAGTCCATGACCAAAAAATGGTTTTATATCAATGTGAAATTTCTTCAACGTATTTTATTAATTGGGGTTCCAATAGGATAACAAATCGCTTCACCCATTAAGCAAAATATCGGCGTGTAGTGTTCACTGACTGTGTTAATTGAGCTACATCATTTAATTTTATCCAAGCAATAATTGCTGTTCGAGTGTATTTCTAATTATCATAACATTTGCTTCTTGTTAGTTGGAATTTCAATCAGAATATTGTTGAGTTTCTAAATATTTACATTCAGTTTAAGTCTAGTTTGGTTTGGTTTAGATTTTGTTTACTTTAGACTGCGCGCTTTGTATGGTGATTTTTGTAGATATTTATGTCCTCTATATACATAATAATATGTCCTCTGTAGTACACCACTTTGCTCTAATGTCAATTATTTTCGCATCGTTCTCTCCACTCTAATATCGTGGTCTCTACTGCGCGGTTTCATTTAAAACAGTGAGTTTTGTTGTCGGTCATAGTAAGTTTGGACCGGATCAATGTCAACGGTCAAGTATGACTGGTGACATCGCAGAGCTGTTCGACTGAATGAATAAAGAGCTTATGTATAGCTTTATGATTATGTATATTGTTCTTTGTCTGTATTAACTGTTACCATTTAAATCAATATATCGCTGGACCCCGTGCGAGTTAGACGTCCGCTGGCGAATTAGTACATCAAGTTACGAGACGCAAGTAGAGCGGTCGTGTGCGCGGCTAATCCACCTTTTATCATAGTTTTACTTACTGAATCCCTAGGAACCCATTATAGTTTAATATTGGGTAGGTAGGGTACTCGGGGCGTTACTGTTTAAACGATAGATATTAGGTAGGTGCTTAACTGCTCACCGATTTGGCTTAAATAACTGGCCAAGTTAATATAAAAGACCATCCTGACACTTTACTGCTATTTCTACGTCCTCCGTAAATGCTTCTGGAAGAAGGGTTGATCTAGGGTTCACACACACCCTCCTTCTTGCATCAGAAGTGGGATATGAACCACTTTTGCCCACACACTGGTTAGGAACTAATAATGCGTGCTCTGAGCACGTGGTTAAGTTTTGCAGTTTACAATCGCGCCTGCCCCAGATACGACGGAGCGTGACGGCATGACCCGCTGGCACTCCCGCCCACGTGGTAAGGCAACCGTGTGCAGTGGATTCGTATCGCATCAAGCGATATGCATGAATCTAAAGAGGTTATGTAAAACTTTTGCTTTTTCATAATATTACTTTTGTGAAATATGGATAACATTATGTTCGTATATTGGTGAGCAATAAGCAGGCCTAAGATTTAAATAATTTATGATGGCCGAACGATTAATGATGTGTAGGTATTTTAAGCATCATGAGTGACGGAGAGTAGATTCAGTGGTATGGTTAATATTATCCATTTCAATAAGTACTTTTACCAAAATTTACACTATTCAATTCACACACACCCTCCTTCTTGCAGTTTTAATAAAAAAAATGCTCTAATATGTGTCTTTGATGCGGCAACAAATAAAAATTAAAATTCCAAGTCATCCCCGCTTTTTCACTTCAACCCTTTTTAGTGTCCCACTGCTGAGCGCTGGTCTTCTCTAAACTATCTTACGAGTTTAGACCTAAATCCACGCACGCTAGCCAAATGTGGGTTAGTGGATATCACATGTCTTTAAATGATTAGTTCCTAGACATGCCGGTTTCCCACGATGTTCTCTTTCACCGATATTGAGCAGCGGTGATGAAACAATTCACACAAAGATTCCTAAACTGCTTAATTACACCAACAAGAGGAAATTAAGCCCGAGTGTGGGGTAAATCTAAAACATTTTAACCGTAGGTTCTATCTCTGCTTATACACTACGCAGCTAGCTGGCGTGAATAAATTACTTAATATAAACACTGTAGTTGATATACAAACAAAGTTATTACATTAGGATAGTAGGTACACAGGGAACTTGAAGGGCAAACAGGCACGACCACCCTCGACACAGATCGATGTTCTACTTAAAATATGGTTGTGGTATGATTGCCTCATTGGTTCCGTAGCACAACTGCCTTGTTGATTATATTTTTCGACCCACTACCACAATCCTTCTACTGATATTCCTGGGAACCAGGCATAGTATTGTCTTAAATTTACGCGAATGTCACACATCGAAATAAAATATTTCAATCTTTTCAGACTTCATGACCATGACCATGAAAAAATGCTTTGAAACGTAGGGATATTTAAATAAAAATCAATACCACTTTTCGTGGTGATTTTATAACTCAAAAACGGGCTTACCTATTCAAACCAAATATTTAGGCATTGTTCGGACTATTTAGTAGATGGTTTATGTGAAGTTTGCACAAAATCGGTTGGGTTAGTTAATATAAAAGACCATACTGACACTTTACATATTTCTCCGTTCACCGTACCTACTTCTGATTGAGGCACAGACTACTAAGAGAACCTAGCGGGATTGAGGGTTGGTTGGGTTCACACCCCCTCCTCTTGCACAAACATTTTTTTCTGTAACATTCTCACAGAAGCCTAGGTTCTCATAGTAGTCTGTGACAGAAGCTGTCAATCTAACCATAAACAATATAGCTACAATAGTAGAATGGACGACCTTCTACTAACTACGACGTATAGATCGATAGCTCGTGATTACCAAACTGATTACCCTATGAATAGTGATGGGACAGTAGTTTCGCGCGTATTTCTATAATATTCTACGCAATTATGAATCCCTCGTCAAGGTTAAATTGCAAAGCCTCGAGCATCGCCGCATTGTTGCTAGTCTTTCGGTCTTTTATCGGATACACTTCGGAGAGTGTGCGTTGGAATTACACAATCTTATTCCCCCATCCCTGTTCTTCCATCGGACAAGTAGAGGTACGGCTATGTGCCACCGCTATATGGTGGAAATTCCACGGGCACGCACAAAGCGCTTTGCTTCCACTTATATTGTACGAACTGGCAAGTTGTTGAATTCGCTGCCGGCATCTGTTCTTCCTGATAGTTATAATCTGCCTGTCTTCAAGTCACGAGTGAATCGGTATTTACTGGGTAAGCGCGTTCCATCGTAGACTGCATCATTGCTTCACATCAGCCAAGTTGTGGTCAAGCGAAAGCCAAACAAAGGATAAAAAATAATAATAAAATTACTGCGTATAAAACAGGAAGGCGGCTGGCAAGAATTGGATGAGTTTAGCCGCGGGTCGTGCTCTTAGCTTGATAGACCCATGTTCAGCATAGCAGGAGAAGTAGTCCTAGCAGTTGCCTGTAGGCTGATTTTTTTATCCTGAAATAGGCCTGCGCTTGACTACAACTTGCCTGATGCTAAGCAACGATGTAATCTACGATGGGACGTGCCTGCCCTTTGTACTGATTCATACGTGGTTTCTAATGAATTTCAGTGAGAAGGTGGCAGTGGAATGATGCTCTTTATGATTAGAAAACATATAGGAGCAACAATTTCGACCCATCCTCTTAAATGGTGTCACCAGACATCGCACCGGAACACGGCAAGGCCGCTTGGCGGTGCGGCTTTGTCTGGTGGGTGGACACTAACCACGGCCGAAGCCTACCACCAGTTAATTACAAGTAAACCTAATTACCAGTTGATTGTCACTTGTATTGCATCACTCGGGAGCCACGTGTGGGGATTCATATAAAAGGTGCACTCCGGACTAAGGTGACTCAGCCCAGTGATGTGTGAATATGATTATTAACTTAAATATAAGCTGTATATATCATTCAATTCATATTTTACTCTACGGGACTTAAATAAGGATACGTGGAAACTTGGTAATTGAGAAAGTTAATTTTAGTTTTAACATTTTGCAGTTTTCGTGTTGATTTTAAAACGCCAAAATACGCCGAAAACGCCAGTCTGTGTTAAGGAGATCCCGCTTGTCATCGACTGTTAATGTTAAATGTCTCGGTGGCATTAACCTTAGTGTCAGTAATACTTACTGTCAAAGACATTTTATTTTCCATCGTCGTATCATTTTGTGAAATATCTTTTGAGGTTTCTCGGAAAAAAAATATGTTGTTAAAATTTTTATAAAAGTAGAAAAATATGTATTCATCAAAAAATTTTTGCTGTCAAATACAACTTCGGTTGATTTGCGTATTATAATAATAAGTAAAGGAGAGCGTACCTATACATTTTTGGCGTTTGGTTGGAAGTTCAAAATAACTGCAGAGTTCCGCGCCAAAATTCGACATGATTATGATGGTTTAGTGAAGGTTGTATGGCAAATTGTGAGCCTGCATAATATGACGTGGTGAGGGTGGCGTGGTCGGTAAGATACTCGCTTTTCTCGTCGCAGTGGGTTCGATTACCACCCTTAACAGACATTTGTGTGATGAACATATCTGTTAGTATTGTCTTAGATTTACGCGAATATCACACATTGAAATAAAACTACTTTTTAACGGATTTTATCGCGATGAACATGAAGTCTGAAAAGACTGAAACGTCGGCATCTAAAATCTGAAATAAACCGCGATAAAATCCGTTAAAAAGTAGTTTTATTTCAAAACATTTCTGTTTGTCATGAGACTGCGTGTAATTATGTATTCAAAAAAAAGTATAATCATATAAATAGTATTTATTATATTATCGGTTATCTGGTTTCCAAATTTTACTGTCAAACGTAGCTGCGAAAAGTGTTCAGTTGCGTCATTAATAACAATAAAAACATACTAGGCCATTAACACACACGGTCATCTGATATGAGCTACTACACAAGAGCTTGTGTCATGGCAACCAGATTACTACTTTTTTGTAAATAGATACTTAAAAATGGCTCGTCTATTGTCACTATTTGGCTCGGTGGCGTATCGTGAGCGTACTAACATCACTATAATATTTACTGTCAACATAACTAGCCCCGTTGTTATAGCCCTAGTACCCCTTGAGAACAGCCATTGAGTTCGGCCTTCGGATTTGTCACAACAATTTTATTTGTCTACCTTAATATGGTTTGTTTTGTTTTGTCGGGTAATATTTAACCTACAGTCCATCAAATCTAAGAAGTACCGTTTGACAGTTCTAAATGTAGTACATTTAGAATTATATTTTTTGTATGGAAATTATTTATGTTATGTTAAAATAAAAATAGCTTCATAATTCAATTATTTTACAGGAAAGCTAATAAAAATAGTGTGAATTACGCCTCTATAAAGCTAATTTAATAGAAAACAGTGAAACGTCGAACGGTACTTCTTAGATTTCTTCAATTGTACTTTGTTTGAATAGACCGACGAAGTTGAATATCTCGGACGCATGATCACGTCAGAACTATCAGATCACGCAGATATCGAGAGATAACAACGAGCCATTGCTGTACGCAGCAACATGTTGGCTCGGAGAATTAGTTGCTGCAGCAACGCGCGTGAAAACTGAACTGTTTTTCAGCTACTGCGCTAGCGTTTACACCGTCAAATTGAGGAGCAACTAACACCCGAGACAAACATTTGTTTAAATATGTCTGTTTGTCTTGTGTCTGGGTATAATTATCTATATTTAAGTATATATTTACAAAAGGAAAGTATTATATGTAGTATATTACCAGTTATCTGGTTTCCATTGTACAAGCTCTGTTTAGTTTGGGATCAGATGACCGTGTGTGTTAATGTCCCACTATATTATATTACTATTGAAGTGATTATCAACGCTGTGAACTGTACCTAGACCTTATTCGAAGTTAATGTTCAAAGAAAATCGTTCTTTGATAAAATTGTGTTAATTCTCGTCACGTTACTGAAACTACAGTGTTCATACCTAATGATTGTTGTCGTGAAAAGGAAATGTCTTTTTCACTTTGTAAGAACTTTGTTATAAAATTAGTACATTTTAGAGCGGGTACAGAGTAGCGCCTTTTAAAAAAAATACTAACCAAGATCAATGTTATTAACAGGAACTGAAAACCGGCGCTGCCTCACACTTACACACTTCAACCCTTTTTAGTGTCCCACCGCTGGGCACGGGTCTTCTCTCAACTATCTTGTGAGTTGAGAGAGTTTAAGCCTTAATCCACACTGGCCAAGACGTGCGGGTTGGTGGATGTCACATGTCTTCGAATGATTAGTTCTTAGACATGCCGGTTTCCTCACGATGTTTTCCTTCACCTATATTAAGCAGCGGCGATGAAACAATTTACACAAAGATGTGTGGGCACGACCAGGATTCGAACCCGCAACCTTATTTTTCTAAGGCGAGGCCTGTACCGCTGCTCCACCGCTGCTTATCGATTATAAATCGGAAAGATAGATTTACAAAGTGGCGTCTCGTAGGTATTTAGTCGATGCTGGTAAATATTTTACCGACCCCCGGACTATCGATCATGTGACAGCTTCCAGTTCATCATAATTTTCAGCCTATTCTAGTCCACAGCTGGACATAGGCCTCTCCTAAAGCACACCACTGACCACGATCCGCGGCTTTTTCATCCAGTTCTTGCCAGCCCTGCTGAGATCGTCACTCCACCTAGTCTGAGGGCGTCCTACGCTACGTTTGCCAATTCGTGGTCTCCACTCAAGAACTCGTTTACCCTAATGGGGTTGTCGGTTCTGAGGCAGATATGACCGGCGCGGCCCACTGACACTTCAGCTTGCTAATCCAGTTTACTTGCCCTGTGTGAAAAACTGGTATAAAAGGTTAGTATATATAAAACATTTCAATTTTAAAAATGTTCGTATTTACTCATGTCACATTCACACGACCTATTTACAGAACTACGTTAAGGTATATGCAATTTGTTTTTCACCTAACTGAGGTATAACACGCAAACCGAACTGCTTGTACAGCACAATAAGCTGAATAATAGGCATCGGATATTAGACCGTCAGTAATTTCAGACCGTCATGCGTCATGGGCATTTCGATAATTTGTGATGTCATCTGTAGGTATTCGCTGTTGTATCATTATCTCTCTAGTCTAGTGGGTGGGTTGGAATTGTTGCTCCTTTATGGTTTCTAATCATTTCGAGCCTCATTCCACTGCCAACTTTGTACCGGAAATCATTCGTAATGAAAAGTGAATCGGTATATTGGGCAGGAGCGTTCCCTAGACTACTTCATTGTTAACATCAGGCAAGTTGTAGTCAAGTGCATGCTCTTTTCTAAATTTAAAAAAAGAAATAATTCTTATTTCTAGTATTTAAACCACGCGTGTACTATGCGTGTTCGTGTATTTTTGGACGTCAAATACCTCAGTCCACCCGTAAACATAAAGTCTGAAAAGACTTTGAAACGTCGGGATCTAAAATCTAAAATAAACCGCGATAAAATCCGTTAAAAAGTAGTTTTATTTCAATGTGTGATATTCGCGTAAATCAAGACAATACTATGCGTGTAGCTTATTTTTTTAAATTTCATAATTTTTTACTCTACATGAATTCCGATACCCATTGTTTGTATAGGTGTACTGTAATAAGTAATGTGTTATAAGTATTTAATAAAATATGAGCGTGTTCTACGGAATTTTGTTGTTATGCTTGTTACAAATGTAAGTTATGTAATACTAATGAGTATTTAATTTTTGGAGACCTCGGTAGTCGAGCGGTGTAAGCCGACCGATTGGGCTATACTGTGCCCGGGAGGTCACGGGTTCGATTCCTGCCCCGGACAATATTTGTGTAACAACAAAGATTTGTTTCAGTGTCTGGTTGGTTGAGGAACTACCCTCCGTGCCTCGGAGAGCACGTTAAGCCGTCGGTCCCGGTTGTTATTTAACACATCTATGACAATCGTTATCGTTTTTTTTTTTTTTTTTGTTACATGTAGTCAGTGTAGTCAGAAGCCAATATAATCTGACACCTGGTCTAACCATCTCGGGTACTGGTTCCCTACGGGTTTCGAGGTCTGATGGCAGTCGCTCGTATAATTCTGGTAGCTAGCCGCATCAGGTTAGATTGGGACCCGACCCCAATAGAAATGGGAAAAAGGCAAGGGGAATGATGATGAGTATGTATAATGAACTCGGTTTAACTTGCTTATTTTCTGACAGTGCAGTGAATGACAAGATAACTATTGAGAAACTACTGTGAAACTAATAGCAAGGGTAGACATTGAAGTTGTAATAGTAAATCAGAGAAAGCAAAAGTCATAACAAACAAACGAATAAAATAACTTCTTATCGCATCAATGAAAATGTTTCGAGAAAGTTCCACAAGAATTCTATGAGAACAACGAGTTTAAGTTTTTTTTTATCATAATTCATTTATTGCGCCACAACATTACATTACATAATAGGCATGTCAGAGTACAAAATAAAATCAATAAAATAAAATCATAATAATTAGAAATTCAAAATGTCAATCAATTAAAATAAAATTATAATAATTTATCAATGTCACATAATTATAAATATAAATCGAACAAAACTAATATAAGAGAAAAAAAAAACAATTATAAAAACAATCAAAATTAATAATAAAATCGTTACTAAAGAAATCATAATAATAAAAAATGTCAGAATATATCTGAATATATCTAAGAAGATGTCAGATATTCCGTGACCTCATAAAATGGATGAAGCTTAAAAAAATTTTTTAATTTAGTTTTAAACTATCTTCAAAAATGAGGTCATTAATTCTTAATTTTGATGGCTATAAGTATACCTACTGGCTTTTTGCACGCTGTTGATGGTGATTAATGCGATTTAGCATAAATTATAAATTTATGCAGAGCAGAGGTGGCGCAGCGGTACGGGCCTCGCCTTAAAAATAAAAGGTCTCAGGCTCGATTCCCGATTCTGTCCACGCATCTTTATGTGAATTGTTACATCGCCGCTGCTCGATCGATCTCGGTGAAGGAAAACATCGTGGGGACACCGGAATATCTAAGAACTAATCATTCGAGGACATGTGACATCCACCAACCCGCACTTGGACATCGTGTGTAGATTAAGGCCTAAACTCTTTCAACTCGTAAAATAGTTGAGAGAAGACCCATGCCCAAGAGTGGGATACTAAAAACACAAAATAGATACTAACACCGTTACCATATCATTAAACCACCATAAAACGTGGTGTAAGCAGAGGTGATTGAATTATTCCCCTAATGCCATTAGATTTATCGATTGAAGACACGTCACGTGACAAATATGGCTCAGGTCAAGGTAAAAGGTACATAGGTACACATATACATTTAGGGCGGAACACATAAGGCCAATGGGGTTATTATGTGCCCCATTCCATAAATTATTTCGACCCACCGATTATATAGGGTGACTGGATCTCGACTACAGTCCATCAAATCTAAGAAATACCGTTTGACAGTTCTAAACGAAGTACATTTAGAATTTTATTTTTTGTATGAAAATTGTTCATGTTATCCTACTAATCCTATCCTATCCTATCCTATCCTACTAATATTATAAAAGCGAAAGTAAGTGTGTGTGTGTGTGTGAAGGTTTGTTACCGCGTATCTCCATAACCACTTCACCGATTTTATGGAAATTTGAAATGTAGGTAGTGTATACCCTAGAATCGGACATAGGCTAACAATATTTTCAAAAATCATCCCCTAAGAGGGTTAAATAGAGGGGTGAAGTTTGTATGCAACTTTTTATTCCTTGGTCCTATTCATTTAAAATTCGGTACACATAAACCTTAAGAAAAATAATGAGATACGGGTTTTTTATTTTTCCATAATTATCCCTATGAGATGTGGATAATGAGTTTTATTGGTAAAAATTAAAGTTTCTCTGTATCTGTATAGTCTCAAGTCCGATTCACTCCAAATTTGGCACACATATACCTTAAAAGAAATCATGAAACACGTGTTTTTTATTTTTCCAAAACTACCCCCGGTGGGAGTGTTAAACGAGTTTATTTGGAAAAATTAAATATTCCATAACCGTTTAGTCCTTGGTCCGATTTCCTTCAAATTTGGTATAAATAAAGCTCAAAACAAATAATGAAACACGTGTTTTTTATTTTTTCATTTTTTTTTATTTTCATCCTAATACTAAGCGGGCAAAGCCTGAGAAATTATTCTGAGGGTGATTTTCTTCAAAGTTGATATAATAACTCCTTCGTAATTTTGATCTAAATTACTTTTTATTTTGACACAATGACATGTTTGATAACTCAATGCTACGAATGAAAAATTGAATTGAATAGAATTCGAAATTTAAATTTCATTTCTTATAAGTATCTGTATCTCGCCACCCCTGGACAGCAGGTGACCACATGATCACAGAGATTTGTCTGTGTGTGACACCTATGGTGAACAGATGCTTATTTTGTTAAGCAAGACCAGTTATAATGCTGGTGTCTATGAGTAGGTAGATGTGGCTTTGTGAGACGTTTCAGCCTACGCGCTAGTCCCACATTGATGCTGGGCAGTAAGTCTCAAAAACAACCGTTAGGGTAAAAGAGTTCTTGAGTGGAGACCATGACTTGGCATACGTAGCGTAGGACGTCCTCAGACTAGGTGAAGTGACGATCTCTGCAGGGCAGACGGCAAGAGCTGGATGAGAAAAGCCACGGATGGAGCCGTGTTGTACTTTAGGAGAGGCCTATGTCCAGCTGTGGACTAGAATAGGCTGATGAAGATGATGGCGATGAGTACATCTCTGCACTCGTCTAAGAAGATGCTTACGTAAATTTTCTTAGATTAACGCGAATATCACACATTGAAATAAAACTATACTTTTTAACGGATTTTATGGCGGTTTAATTTAGATTTTTATATCCTGACCTTTCAAAGTAAAACGAAAAAAGAAACGAAAAGATTTTTTTAAAGAAATTAAACCGCGATAAAGTCTGTTGTAAAGAAGTTTTATTTCAAAATAACTTTAAGTAGATATTGGACAAGATTTGAGTTTATAGAGGAAATATGGTTTATGGTGTAAAAAATAACAAAAATCTAATAAAACTCCCAAATTTAGCTTGTGGCAAGGATATTTAACTTGTATAAGTACAATAGATAAATCAGATTAACAAGTCCGGAATGGCCTAATAAAATATTTCAGAGGTACCAACACCGGATGCCGATCAATTATTCATGATTTCCGGAACTCGTAAATTAGGTTGGCAAGCCTGTCAACGTACAGTTTGTAATATAATTCGTGGCGGTTAAATTTTGCGTGAAATTTTCTATTAAATATTTATTTATGGTTATCATATTAGATTAGATAAGTAAATTTTTTGGATCTGTGGCTTAGAGAATATTAAGAGTGATTAAAATAACAATGAATAATCAATGAAATCACTTTAGAGCAGCGGTGGCGCAGCGGTACGGGCCTCGCCTTAAAAAAATAAGGTCGCGGGTTCGAATCCTGGTTGTGCCCACGCATCTTTGTGTGAATTGTTTCATCTCCGCTGCTCAATATCGGTGAAGGAAAACATCGTGAGGAAACCGTCATGTGTAAGAAATAATCATTCGAGGACTTGTGACATCCACCAACCCGCACTTGGCCAGCGTGTGTGGATTAAGGCCTAAACTCTCTCAACTAATAAGATAGTTAAGAGAAGACCCGTGCCCAGCAGTGGGACACTAAAAAGGGTTGAAGTGAAATCACTTTAACCCTTTTTAAGTGCACGGGTTTTCTCTCGACTATCTTACGACTTGAGAGAGTTCAGGCCTTAATCCATACACGCTGGCCAAGTGCGGGTTGGTGGATGTCACACGTCCTCGAATGATTAGTTCTTAGGTATGCCGGTTTACTCACAATTTTTCCTTTACCGATATTGAGTTACGGCTATGGAAAAATTCCCACAAAATGTGTAGGCACGACCGGGAATCGAACCTATGACCTCACCAATCGATCTTACCCATCACGCCAGTGGCCCGTCAAGTAGTTGTAGACTTAAAATGAGATCATATTCGAGATCTACAAGGTAACCGATGAGAGTCGCATGAGCCAGCTCTCATCACCCAACTTGCAGAGATTGTCACTCCACATTATCAGAGCGCGTTACATACATTTGCTTATTCATGCAGAGAGGGTGGGTCGGAATTGTTGCTCCTTTAAGGTTTCTAACTATATGGAGGCTCATTCCACTGCCACCTTCTCACCGATAATCATTCGTAATCACGAGTGAATCGGTACACTGGGCTGGCGCGTTTCATTGCTTAACATCAGGCAAGTTTTAATCAAGCGCCAGCCTATCGAAGAATAAAAAAAAAATCAAGAACTCATTTATCCCAATGGCTGTCAAACTACAAAATTTCTTATCCAACATTACGTTTAGCTGTCAGTTGCGTTTAGTTATTCCAAGTCAGTTGCGTTTTGTTATATGTATCACATTTTATGTCACATTTCAGGTGAACCCAGCGGAATAAAAAGTATCCTATGTCCTTCTCCTGGTTTTGAGCTACCTCCCTACATTTTTTTATCCGAATCGGTGAAGCCATTCTAGAGTTATAAATGGTGTAACTAACACGACTTTAGATCATAAAACGCGACATTTTGTAAGAATGTATGGATGTTTGTTACTCTTTCACGCAAAAACTACTAGATGTAATTGCATGAAACTTGGCGCAGAGATAGGTTATAGTTTAGATTAACAGATAGGCTACTTTTTATCCCAACAAGTACCACACGGGCAAAGCCGAGGGTGGAAAATAGTTACTTTATAACTTCTAACTAATTAATTCAATTAGGTTATATTGTCGACCGTTGTAAACAACGTCATAGAAGCCTTATGGGAGTTGCATATGTACATAGATAGTGTATTCCGATGGGATGCTCTATATCATGCGATAGCGTCTCTTAACTTAGTTCAGAATTGAATTATGATCGATTCTTCCTGTTTGCTGCAGAATTGAGTCGAGAGTGAACGGTCCAGTCAATATTCTGAACTGGTTGTAAACGTTGCTAATTTTTAGCTATCTAGACGATATTGTCATTATTATAGGAACAAGTTCTAGTAGGTCAACTTAGATAAGAACTTTTTAAAATGTAGTTAGTGTTTAGAGTATATTTTTTTGGTGACACCATGCAGAGAGGGTGGGTTGAAATTGTTGCTCCTTTAAGGTTTCTAACCATACGGAGGCTCATTCCACTGCCACCTTCTCACCGATTATTCGTAATCACGAGTCAATCGGTATACTAGGCTGACGCGTTCCATCGTAGACTACACCATGCAAATTGCTTAACATCAGGCATATTGAAGTCAAGTGCCAGCCTATAGCAGAATAATAAAAAAATTTACAATTATTACGTCTCTGGTTGGTACTTATTTTTTAAAGCCCAAATTTTTTTAGTCCCAAATTAAGCATTTACCGATCTTAAATTGACTGTGAGGGTGGACTCTCATATAATCGGTCCAACAAAACTAAGTATAGGGACCCGCGTAAAAGAACACATAGCTGGCGTATAAAATAAACGTTTAGGCTTTAATCCACACACGCTTACCAAGTGCGGATTGGCGGATGTCATATGTCCTCAAATATTTAGTTCTTAGACATGCCGGTTTCCTCACGATGTTTTCCTTCACCGACATTGGGCAATGACAATGACAATGTAATAATTCACACAAAGATGTGTGGGCGCGACTGGGAATCGAACCTGCCACCTTATATTTCTAAGGCGAGGCTCGTGCCGCTGTGCCAACGCTGCTCAACATGGATGGTGTTTGGACATAATTTATCTTTATACTCAGTTCGTAACAATATTAACATTATTTTACAAAGTTACTCGCTAACAACTTAACCAACGATGTAATTTAGTAAATTAATAGAAAAACATCGGATTGTTATAAGTACTTCAACTAATTAATTCAGATTTTTAATAAAAACTCTCTTAACCGCTAATTAAAGTGTATTGTCTTAAGGAATCCTTGTTAGTAAAGCTTTTGAATAGATTTTATATTACTCAGGGGTTTTATAATAAGATTTATCACTTTAATTTCACTTGATATATAAAATTCTCTATTTTAACCGACTTCATAAAAAAGTAGGAGGTATTCAATGCAACTGTAAGGTCAGGCCCGCTGCGTTACCGTTGCTCCTTAGTAATTCAATTATAATTGACGTCCTATTCTTCGATAGGCTGGCGCTTGACTACAACTTGCCTAATGCTAAGCAATGATGCAGTCTACGATGGAACGCGCCAGCCCAGTATACCGGTTCACTCGTGATTACGAATGATTATCGGTGAGAAGGTGGCTGTGGAATGAGTCTCTATAAGGTTAAAAACCTTAAAGGAGCAACAATTCCGACCCACCCTCACTGCATGGTGTCACCAGACATCGCACCGGAACACGGCAAGGCCGCTTGGCGGTGCGGCTTTGTCTGGTGGGTGGTCACTAACCACGGCCGAAGCCTACCACCAGTTGATTGATACCTGATTTGCACTACCCGGGGACCACGTGTACGATTCAATTAAAGTTCTACACCCACGGACGAAGGCGACTCAGCCCCCGAAAATCCTAATTATATATTCCCGAGTATCCTAAGTTACTAACTGGGGAATTACTTTAGTTTAATTTTCATATAAGGTCTAACGTGGTAATTGTATATGTGTTAGGGTCCAGTTTACCAACTTATTTCATTTGGACCTGAATAATTACAGCGTGAAACCCATTAACCGTTTTTGCATGTACGAATTTAATTGAATGTTTGGTATCAAACGAAATTTCCAATTCAATTATAATATTTAGAATTTAGATTTATCCTTGACTATAATTAGGTACACTCTGTCGCTAGCCACATGCTGCAAAAAAGAATTAGATAGTACATAAGTCTCCGCACACAAGACAGTAGAGAGTATAACCACAAAACTAGCGCCTGAAACGAAATTAATAAAATCAAAACAATTATTTGCTGTAATATGGTACCTAGATGGACGTTAAATTTATTACATAGTTTTTTTATTCTGCAATAAACTTGCGCTTGACTACAACTTGCCTGATGTTAAGCAATGATGTCGTCAAAAATGGGACGCGCCCGTCCAATATACTGGCCGACGGGCCGGTGGCGTGGTTTGTAAGGTACTTGCTTTTCACGCCGCAGGTCGTGGGTTCAACATTTGTATAAATATGTCTGTTTGTCTTGTTATCTATGTTTAAGTATGTATTTACAAACGAAAAGTATTATATGTAGTATATTACCAGTTATCTGGTTTCCATAGTACAAGCTTTGCTTAGTTTGGGATCAGATGACCGTGTGTGTTAATGTCCCACTATATTATTATATTATTATTATTATTATACCGAATCACTCTTATTACGAATGATTTTCGGTGGGAAGGTGGAATGGTGAGTTAATTTATCAATAATTATGAAAATGACATGAACTTTGACAATGACAACTTGAACAAGGACAAAGGCAGTTAAAACATGTGGCTAGAGCCTTCTTTTTCGTGTTCAATTGGTTCGGTGCTAGTGTTATAGCTATATTCCTCTTAAGTTATATAAATTAGTGTTGAGCTGTTTCGGGAAAGGTACAATTAATGGTTATTACATTAACCTCTGAATTATTGAGCAGTACTTAAGATTACCTTTATTTAATGGACTTGGATTACACTAATGGCTTTCTTTTAGCGAAATAATTTATCATTTTTACTATTTATTATTTTGTTAAAATTCTAGTTAATTTATTTACTTTCATGAATTTAAAAGGTATGAAGACAAGTATAGATATATCTATATAATAATGCCTACATATAATCACGTCTTAGTTCAATGGGGGGGTAGGTAGAAACTATAGAGCGTCACTGGTTACAATCTAAACTCACTTTAGCTTCATTTAATATATAATTGGACCACATGGCTCTTATGAAATACAATAAGTGAATAATTTCAAATAATTCAACAGTAATTTATTATTGATAATTTTATTCTTTGATTTTGTAGTTTTTGATTATGTGTGCCCTTGTTGATAAATACATTTTTTTTTATTTCTTTCTACTTCTTATATTCCGTAGAAACCACATTGTAATAATTCATCTCAAGTCCATTATTTCACGAAATAACTCACCGTGCTTGCTCTTGATAAATGGTGTCCATAAAAGTGTTTTATTATTATGATCCTATTTACACGACGCAGGAACAGATTGGCTCGTCGGTACCCAGGGGATCCGGTTTATTACTTTTTTATTAAGTTCTATAAGAGCACAGCGAGAGGGCGGTTATTGCCCAGCTTTACCACAAGTATGACAGGTGACACTGCAGAGCTGCTCGACTGAGTAAAGTGTTATATATGTATAGCTATATACATAATCTATGTATATTGTGCTTTGTCTTTGTTAACTGTTACCTTATAAAACAATATATCGCTGCACCCCGTGCGAGTTAAAAGTCCGCTGGCGAATCAGTAGACCAAATTACGAGACGCCAAGTAGAGCGGTTGTGTGCTTATCAACCTTTTATCATAGTTTTACTTACTGAATCCCTAGGAACCCACAATAGTTTAATATTGGCGTAGGTAGGGTAATCTGGGCGTTACTCTCTAAACGATAGATATTAGGTAGGTGCTTATCAGTATAAATACTCACCGATTTGACATAAATAAGTAGGTAAGCTAATATAAAAGACCATCATGACATTTTACCTATAATTTCTCCGTTCACCGAACCTACTTCTGATTGAGGGTTGGTCTGGTTATTCGTAATCACGAGTAAATCGGTACCTATACTGGGCTGGCGCGTTCCGTCGTGGACTGCATCATTACTTAACATCAGGCAAATTGTGGTCAAGCGCCAGTCTATTGAAGAATAATAAAAAACCGTAAGGTTGACGCCTGGTTGACGACGATGTGTTCATATTATTGTCTGCTACGACCAAGGTGTACTCTCACGAACAAAGGTTACAGCCCCCAGAAGTAAATACTATAGGCCGACCGTTTAACTCGCGTATCGCCATCTGAGGTACAAAGTCCTACAACATTAATTAAATCTCATATAGAACTATATAACCACAGATAAAAGTAATGTAAGACTATTCGTCACTAATATCCATATCGCTTGAATCATCATCACTGTCTGTGCAGCTTGAGGAGTCAGAATCTTGGCGATAGGCGATACGCGTGTTACACGGTCTATCTATAACACAGTTTCTGTCTCACGATTTTTTTTCCTTCTCCAATAAGACGCAGGCTTCACTATTAAATAAATTGCTTGTCATTTCGCAGAGTGAGCATCTGTGACAGACAGCTACTATTTTCGTTACTAAATAAGATTGAGAATGTCGCAATATCCTCTATCCATTTTATTCTCGTCAGCTGCCTCCTTAGCGTATGGAATAAGTGCTCACATTAACCCTTTAGTGTCATACTGCTGGGCACGGGTTTTCTCTCAACTAAAATACACCACAAAATTTTAAAAATTTTAATTTCATAATAAAGCTCCACAGGCTAGAACTTTCTATTTTTAACCGACTTCTAAAAGGAGGAGGTTATCAATTCGACTGTATGTTTTTTATGTTCGTTACCTCAGAATTTTCGAATGGGTGAACCGATTTTGATAATTTTTTTTTAATTGAAAGCTGATGCTTCCCGTGTGGTCCCAATTCAGTTTGGTTTAGTTCTGAGAATGGCATCCATGAAGTCGATTTTTTTGTTAATATTTTAACTTAATACTATTATTATTATTATGTAAAATCAGAGCTTCCTCACGTCTGACACTTTTGCTGTGCCCAACAGAGTCCATAATGATTCTCAGAGTCTATAATAAGCACCTACCACCTACTTACATCTACTTACTTAAAGTAAATCAATAAATTTACTGAGTATTGAGTATTGAGTATCTTACGAGTTGAGAGTTTAAGCCTTAATCCACACACGCTGGCCAAGTGCGGGTTAGTGGATGTTACATGTCCTCGAATGATTAGTTCTCAGACACGCCGTTTTCATCACAATGTTTTCCTTCACATATATTGAGCAGCGGCAGTGAAACAAAAACAAAAATGGGCATCGCACGACTGGGGATGGAACCCGCGTCCTAATATTGGAAAAGAGAAGCCGATACCACTTCTGCTTTTAAATAAATGCTCGTTGGTTCAAATCCTGGACCTTATTGTGTTCTCAAATATCTAGTTTCTCAATTTAGTCCATATTTAGGCATGATTAGGTTGGTGGTGAGAGACCACGTAAAGCCGTCGGTCCTGCGCCGTCACCGGTCGTATTGATTTTCAAATTTAGGGTTTTGATTTTCAGATAACAATAATTATTATTACAGAAATAAAACTATTTAATAACGGATTTTATCGCGGTTTATTTTAAATTTTATAAAACCGACGTTTCAGTCTTTTCAGACTTCATGGTAAATATAAAAAAATAAGAAAAAAAAAATGCTTTACTTTTTTTGAGACGCGAGTCTAGATAATAATAGTCAAATTTCTTTGCCCACCGTGCAGTGAATGACTGGCAACTACTGAGAAACACTGCCAAAATAATAATAATAATCTATTTTGATTTTTATATGCTAATAAGAGTTTTATAATAAGCCCCCAGCACACTGTCCTCTGTATTAGTTTAGGAGAGATCTTCATTTATATTTTGGGCCCATTCCATTTATATGTTTGTACAAGTTATGACCCGCGCTGGAGATTACGTTGTGCTAATATTTCGAGGTCTTGTACATACATAGGTACATAGAAAAGTTTAATTTAACATTTCTCAACAAAATGGACTTTTAATTTTTATAATTCTCGCTTTTTATATAAAGGTCGCGGGTTCGAATCCTGGTCGTGCCCAGTCGTGCTCAACATCGGTGAAAGAAAACATCGTGAGGAAACCGGCATGTCTAAGAACTGATGTAGCATCATTTAAAAGAAAGCTGCGAAACTTTCTAGCAGATAAAGTAAAAAGATACGAAGTTACGAGATAAATGAGTTTTTAACGGAAAAAAACTTCGGTTAAAAAAAGGTTTTAGTTACCTATACATTACCTAATTATAAGCCTTTAACTACAAATCATTAACTATAAGAACTATTTTTGCATACCAATTGGTAAAATATGGATGTTCTATAAATCACTGTGTCATCTCATCGTACCCATATTTGCGAAATCAAATTTATTTATCTCTATCTTTATCTAATAATTCGAGGACATGTGACATCCACTAACCCGCACTTCGCCAGCGTGTGTGGATTAAGGCCTGAACTCTCTCAACTCATAAGATAGTTAAGAAAAGACCCGTGCCCAACAGTGGGACACTAAAAAGGGTTGAAGTGATATAAATGTTAAAATTTAAATAAATTTGCTGTGGATAACGAAGTAGGTTCCAGTGGTGAAAGGTGGAAATTAGAAAAAGGGAAGACGAAGCTAATCAAATGATAAGTATTTTTTGGTTACCTACGCCGACTCAAACTTACTAACAAACATTACAGGTCAGGTAATTACATATTCTCAAGTAGGTAAACAGGTTCTTAAA
Organism: Meganola albula; assembly: GCA_936450015.1. NCBI lineage: Eukaryota > Metazoa > Arthropoda > Insecta > Lepidoptera > Nolidae > Meganola > Meganola albula. Next base: position 4,823,107 of record OW388171.1, read on the forward strand.
CTTACTAAGAAGTATATACTGTATTTTTTATGCTATTTAAAACTTTTAGGCGTTACTTAATTTATATTATGTAAAATTTATTATTAACTAATGGCCCGCCCCGGCTTCGCACGGGTAGATATCGGTATTAGACAACATTTCGAATCATCATACATTTTATCACACTCTTGGCTTACTTTCCATGCTTAGAACACTCAATCAAAACGTTTGTAAGGGAAAAAGAAAAGGGTTGTTTTTAGGGTATTCCCGGCAATAATTCGAATTTTCCTCACCTGTTTAACCTTCCCTAGACCTTCACAAACATCTTATATATATTTCGGTACAGGGGGCCGATCAGAGGGATAGTCATCGCCAGAAAACTTATTGAGTGGGTGTGGTAACAAGGAGCAAACCAAATAACTTAATCACACTGTTAATTTGTTACGAAATGTAGAACTAATACAACGAGTGGTAAGACAGTTCCTAGACCGATGTTGGTCGCACGGACGTCTGTAGAGAACTGGGGCACACAGTTCGTGTAGCGACAATCCCCACTCGTCGCCCGTGCGGACCTCAGGCTAGACTCCGTCGAAGCGTGTCGACCCGACGCGCTGCCGCCTCGCTGTCAAGTATGCTACCGTACTAATGACTTCTCCGACATATATAAATCAATTGCATTATATAAAATCATTAGTCTCGTAATAACTCGAGAACGGGTGGACAGTTTTGACTAATTTTGGTCTTAAAGTATTCAAACAGTCCAAAGACAGTTTAAATAGTGAGGAAAAACTTGGTATGAAGTTCGCCGAGGCAGCTAGTCATATCTATAAAATCAATTGCTGTTCGTTAGTCTCACTAGATTTCGAGAAAGGTTAAACAGATTTGGTTGATTTTGGTCTTAGAGTACCTCATGCAAGTCTAAGGAAGGTGTGAAAGGTGAATAATACACGGTGCGATGTTCCCCAAGGCAGCTATAGGCCGACCGTTTAACTCGCGTATCGCCATCTGAGGTACAAAGTCATAAAACATTTATAAAATCTCATAAAGAACTATTTAACCACAGATAAAAGTAATGTAAGACTATTCGTCACTAATATCCATGTCGCTTGAATCATCATCACTGTCTGTGCAGCTTGAGAAGTCGGAATCTTGGCGATAGGTGATACGCGAGTTAAACGGTCGGCCTATAGTATGTGTTTAAAAGAGTCTTGATGAATTCCACAGCGCAGTCCATAAAATGCATAACCTGAAAACCTTTTGTTTTGTGATCGTGAACAATATTTTACTAAATACCGGTTTCTTTCGACCATTGTTATGAGCTCTATTGTGTTGTACACTGACACAATCGATTTTTCTTTCATTAACTTGCTTTTGTACTAGCTTTAATTTTCTTTATCATTTTATTAACCCCAGACGAAAAAGATAGGTGTTGTACCGCTAAAAGTTCTATTATAGAGCAAAGAATATACAACCTCAACCGGAAAGGCTATATTATAATAATAATATTTCCAGACATATATACAGCGCCATCTAGTCCCAAATTAAGCAATCATATTTGCTTGTGTATGGGTACTAGGAATGGATACAATACTTGAATACATAGTTTTTTGTAAATATATACATATTATAGATAAATTACACCCAGACACAGAACAAACAATCGTGATCATCACACAAAGATTTGTCCTGGGCGGGAATCGAACCCATGACCTCTGGCTTAGCAGTCAGGGTCGCTAACCACTACGCCACCAGGCCTGTCAAAAGTACTATACATTATACTTAAAGGTTCAGAATCTTCAGGTCATTAGTAACTATGTGAAGTCAGAAATTAATTTGCATTATAAATATTTGACGGGACGGTGGCGTGGTCGGTAAAATACTTGTTTTTTACGCCGCATGTCGTGGGTTCTATTCCCACCCAAGTCAGACATTTGTGTAACGAACACGTCTGTTTGTCCTGTGTCTGGGTGTAACTACTTATCTATATTTAAGTATGTATGTAAGTAAGTCAACTGTCATTCGAAAATGTCAATATGACCGAACAAATGAACACCGAGCATGGGTGAAGCGGCCATCTTAGAAGGACTAACACTTTGGGTTGGACGGTTACGTTGTCGGATGGTGCGCATTCAACCACGTGCTCGGTGGACGTTACGCTTTAATCCAATGTAATCTGAGCGATCTGTAATTATCTAGTAGAATTAATGATTGTGCTATCGAGACATCTGCGTAAAGTAATATTTGCTGTAGTTATTTTATTGGAATACCGTCTTCTACCTGATAATTCACACCTACCTAAAGTTGTCTGCTAGTCGAAAGCCTTCAAGTAATTATTTTTATTTTGCAGGGGTTATTCCTTATTTTCTAATTTATTTATCAAAATTTAAAATTCACCATATTTTTGCATATGGCTAAAATAACATAGAATTTAAGGCTCGATACAGTCTTTCTGGTTCATCCTGTACAGATTACCTTTATTAGCTATACCATCTTCTTCTTTGTCGATCCGCTCTTATCAGAGTGGTCGTGGTCACATTGAGTCATCAACATTGGTTCAAAAGGTGGACACAGCTTTTCGCACGATCTCCCGCCATCTGTGTCTATTGGTAGAGTCTGGCACTATCATGGAAGCTGTTTTTTGTGGCGGATTTCATCTGGTCAGTTCAGCGCACGCAAGTGACCTGCCTCGTGATCTTGTTCCCGCCACCTTTCCCTGCACAACCAGCCGCTTCATAGAGTCGTATACCACAGTTAGATAATAATATACCATAGTACTTCCTTAAATTTAAGCAAATATTGAAATAACGAAAATGGAATTTTCGCACTTCATTGGGTTTATTTATCCCGCCTTTTCGGATATTTTACTACTGTCATATGAAGCTTTCCGTATCCATGGAAATTGTGACATTGACAATAAGCACGAAAACGGGAAAAGTAACGAGAATCAATATAAAAATATGTACAAAAGGTCAAAAACAAAACGCAAACCACAGCAAAAGAGAAGAACTATCTAAAAATAGTTCTATAGTAAGGGTAAGGGCAGGTTAAAAAACAGGCGAAGTGGAATATTCCGTAGTTTCAGTGTCGCCTATCCATCAATTCAGAAATTAATTCTGATTTGTATAATTGTAAACGGCTAGAGTCAACTTTGTTTTAAGACTCTGTCTGGGATAATGGGGCTAAATTTTTTATGTACTCATTTAATACTCACTTTCCGACCGCACGCGTTTATCACGCTAAACTAAATTTTTTATGTACTCATTTAATACTCACTTTCAGACCGCACGCGTTTATCACGCTAAACTATCACCCTATTATTGCGCAGTTGGATAAAAACTAGCCTATGTAAGGTAATAGGATGAAGGCCCCGGCCGACCGGAGAAGGCCCTAGGTAGGCCCCGGCTCTCAAACTATCTCCATACCAAATTTCAGCTAAATCGAATCAGTAGTTTTGGTGTGAAAGCCCGTCGAACAGACAGAGTTAATTTCACATCTATAACATTAGTAAGGGTTTTTGCATACAATTTCAATACAGAGACCTATTGAAATGAAACTACTTTTTAACGGATTCTATCGCGGTTTATTTTAGATTTTAGATCCCGACGTTTCCAAGTCTTTTCTGTGCTTAATTTACTTGTACCAAAACCCAAGCAAAATCAACTCAGAATTCAAGACACAGTGAGCTCAGTTTGCTTAAATCGGAACGCAACTTAAATATTAATGTTTGAAGGTAGTCAGTAATAATTGTGATTAATATTTTTGGACGTCAAATACCTCAGTCCACCCGTGAACATGAAGTCTGAAAAAGACTTTGAAACGTCGGGATCTAAAATCTAAAATAAACCGCGATAGAATCCGTTAAAAAGTAATTTTATTTCAATGTGTGATATTCGCGTAAATCTAAGACAATACTACAGATACCTATGTTTGGCTCAAAGCTGCAAATATAATAATAATAATATTATTTTATGCATATACACACTACCATTTTGTCCCAAATTAACCAATTATATTTGCTTGTGTTATGGGTACTAGGAACGGATATACTATTCAAATATTTTTTACATACAAAAAAATTTCTTGTCTGTTTTTACATTGAAGCCATTTCTAGTACCCACACCGATTAAATTTTAATACTCTATGGATCTTACAAATATCAAAGCAGAAAAGCATAATAAAACAGAATATTTCTACTGCCACGTGTTTCATCTTATTAAATATTGACGTCGCGTCGTGTTCCAGTTCTGAGCTTATTTCCTTGCGAGAATATTATATCATGTACCTGTCAGTTTGATTTAAAGTTAATGTCAAATGTTAAACAAGTGTCACCGCAGTCATTTACAGTAACATTTTGATGTCAACAAGGCATGAAAATACATACAACATGTTAATTAATCATGTAAATAAGATTTGAATGTAGATTTTCGGCATTTTTTCTTACGATTATCTAACTCACACGATTCTGTAACTCATTATTATTATTACTATCCCACTGCTGGGCAAAGGCCTCTCCTAACTCCTTCCAGGCGTCGCGCTCTTGTGCTACCTCCATCCAATTATCTAAGAATTTATCTATTTCGTCCCGCCATCTCCGTCTCGGTCTACCGCTACGCCTCCTCCTTGGGTCTGGATGCCAGTCTGTGGCTATCTTTGCCCACAGCTCGCTTGCCATACGGCAAACATGGCCAGCCCAATCCCACGTCACCTTAGAGGCTTTCCGAGCTACATCAGCGATTTGTGTTTTTAACTGTAACTCATATAAATACAAAAAAGAATGAAATAAAAACCATAAATTCATGTCAAAGAAAAGAAAATGATATGTAAATAGAAATTAAAACGGAAACATTAAGATATACGTATATTTGAAAGTAAGTAAAAAAAACAAATAGGAAAATGCATGCATAAAATAGTAATTAGGTATAGTAGGTATAATTCAATAGTTTAAGTACATATTATAAATTGTGAATGAGCGCGACGCCTGCAAACTGTATGTACAGTTTGGCGACGGTTGATTTTTTGTGTAACACATATATTTTGAATAAATAAATAGAAAAATAATTGTTTTACATTTAAGCCATTTCGAGTATCCACGCCGATTAAATTTTAATACTCTATGGTTCTTAATTATATAATTTGAGAAAAAAATAGACAATAATACAAAATAAGAAATAAGATGGCGTGGTCGGTAAGATACTTGCTTTTCACGCCGCAGGTCGTGGGTTCGATTCCCACCCGAGATAAACATTAGTGATGAACATTTGTGTTTGTGTCGAGTCTGGGTGTAAATATCTATTATAAGTATATATTTACAAAAGAAAAGTATTATATGTATAGCATATACCAGTTATCTGGTTTCCATAACACAAGCTCTGCTTAGCTTGGGACCAGATGACCGTGTGTGTTAATGTCCCAGAATATTTATTTATTTTTTATTTAAGATTTGAATGTAGATTTACGGCATAAAATCTCGTAAATAACACAGTAGATTTCATTTTACAGTTTATTTAAAGAACGGATATATAAAGGACGTGCCTCGCTTTAAACTAATTACCCGAATTCGTTGCAGGATTTTTAAAGCGAAAAAATGGCGCCCAATGTGAGACTTGAATTTATGAGTAAGTTCTATTAGACCAGTTAAACAATCACTAACTGAATGTTTCAAAATCAAAACCAGGCTATCTACCATAAGTTTACGAACCATAAGTTTTAGGGTCAGGTCAGGGCAACCTCTAACAACTGATGGTAAGAGGCAAAGTGGAGGACAAAAGCCTGAGAGGCCGTTGTCCAATAAGATAGTCAAACTAAATCCGCTGTACGCTGAACACCAAATTACATGATGCGCTTCATAATGCCAAAGACCGAAATAGTTGACGCAAATTTATGAGAGGACTTAGATTACTCCATGCTTGAACAAGCACGAAACCTCCGAAAAGAGAAATCGGTCCACCAGGCAGCGAGGCAACAAACTTGTTCATAGATACACGCGTCTAACTGAAAACATTCCTCTTTTCTTCAGGGGTTAAAACTCGCATAAAGAATTTGCCATTATATATGGCAAATACCTTTAATTTAGGCATAGTAACGTATGCCGGGTAGAACTTAGTACTTAGGCGCCCACAGAATTAGATAGGCTGTTAATTTTAAATTTTTTTTTTTTATAGTTGCTCACTAAACGTTTATAGCATTTATACTTTCAGTATGATTTCGCAAATTGCTACGGTAAGCATTTCACACTCGGTGTTTGAGTTTGGGCTTGAGAAATGAGAAATCCAGGAATTATCTCCGATAGACTGTTTAATCAATTTTTAAATACAAAAGAAATCGATAGAATATCGGTAGCGTAGGTAAGTTAATTTGTTGTGTGGTTAATACTTTGTAAATGGCGTATGCGGCGTCTCCTGCGATTGGTCAAATATGACGCGATAGCATTTAGCTACCAATTAGAGCGCGCGAGTTAATTTGCGTCATTGTGAATTTTGAAGTCCTGCCATCTATTGTTCATTGCGGGTTTTACTATTGGATACCTTAACACTCGGACAGTTGGTTGTTCAGATTCAGAATACACCCGCTATCCTGAAATCAAATTGCCAGCTCACTTTCTTTTTATAATATTTATTTACGTTTTAAAATAGTACATTGCTTCAAATTTAAAGAACATTTTATACATTGTTCGTACATTGCCCTGGCTATAATAGCCTTACTGGCTGTATACAAATTATTTGTAAGTATTCACCCTCCATTTTGATGAACACAAATATTCGTAGAAGCCCAAGGAAGGTTTAAAAGGGTATGAAGTATGAAGTTCGCTGGAGCAGCTAGACATTAAATATAATGTTAATATAACTTAGGGGTTTAATAAAAGTTGGAAAAGTACTTAGTTAGTTTTTTATACATTGAGATAATACAAAAAGCACTCATTTTGGGGGCTGAGTCACCTTCGTCCGTACACTTTTAATTGAACCCTCACTCATGGTCCCCGGATGGTGCAAATCAGGTGACAAACAATCGGTGGTAGGCTTCGGCCGTGGTTAGTGACCACCCACCAGACATAGCCGCACCACCAAGCGCCCTTGCCGTGTTCCGTTGCTACGTCTGGTGACACCTATACAGAGAGTGGGTCGGAATTGTTGCACCTTTAAGGTTTCTAAGCATATGGAGGCTCGTTCCACTGCCACCTTCTCACCTGTAATCTTTCGTAATCACGAGTGAATCGGTATACTGGGCTGGCGCGTTCCATCGTAGACTACATCATTGCTGAACATCAGGCAAGTTGTAGTCAAGCGCCAGACTATCGAAGAATAAAAAATTGGTTGCCTGTAAATTCGGTATACGGGCGAAAGTTTTACGTGACAACGACTTTGAGTGGTAAATTAATTTTAATGTGAATATTCATTCGTATAGTAGGAAGAAGGATGAAACATAGTTGAGTGGGAGAGAGACGCAAGGCATTCGGCGGGCCTCTCTCTCGTTCGGTGACTCATCGTAACGTTACCGAGCGTTACACTTTTTCATAAGTGCCTCCCAGCCGCAACCTAATTTAAGACGTTGTCACGTCAAAAAAAAAACGTATGGAATCTAAACATTGCCAGCGAAATATGGAGAATGTTCATCTTTGCCTACATCTTTAGGTACTACAGAGAGTGTTATTCAATGTTAATTATTGTAGGGTTTTAATAAACGTCGAAATGTACTGTTAATTTATTAAACTTTAATACAATGTGGTTTGAGTGTTAACATAAAAAATTCAAGTAAGATTAATTTTACTACGGTTTTTCTTCGAAATTAAAAATTGCCACCCACCTTGGGAATTTAATTTATGAGAGAGTTCTATTTGTGCCAGTGGTCCATTTTCACCATTACTAATCTAACGTTTAATCCCACATACCAAGAAAGGCAGTTAAGACGCTTATACCTGTGAGAAGGTATAGACAGAAATAATTATTAGGTACCCACATTTTGCTATCCATGTTTTTTTCTATTCTTCGATAGGCCGGCGCTTGACTACAACTTGTAGCCAACGATGGAACGCTCCAGCCCAGTATACCGATTCGCTCGTGATTGCGAATGATTATCGGCGAGAAGGTGGCAGTGGAATGAATCTCCTTATGGTTAAAAACCTTAAAGGAGCAACAATTCCGACCCACCCTCTCTGCATGGTGTCACCAGACATCACACCGGAACACGGTAAGGCCGCTTGTCGGTGCGGCTGTGTCTAGTGGGTGATCACTAACCACGGCCGGAGCCTACCACCAGTTGATTGTCACCTAATTGCACCACCCCGGGGACCACGTGTGGGGATTCACTTAAAGGTGTATACCCACGGACGAAGGTGACTCAGCCCCCAAGTTTAGTTCTCCTGTAATCTCTCCTGAGAACAAGCCTTTTACTATTCATACAATTTCCAACTAAGATTTTTATAACTGTACTTCCGCCTACGTGGTATGAAAAAGATAGTCTACATGCTATTCCAGACTAACTTGATTTGCTACATATTTAAATACGCTATGAAATGGCGCCCAATTGCGACTATAATATTAAACAAAAATAAATATTATTATTAATTATTTATTTATTTATAAATTGTAATATCGATTTGATTTAGCTGTAAGGATGTTATAATACTGGAATAATAAATAAATAAATATGTTATATAGTTCTATTTTTTTCTTTAACTAATTTGTTGTTTTAAATACAAATATTAGAGTTTTGAATTGATATTAAAGTTGGTAATTAATTTATTTTACAACAGAATTAGTCACTCGAAAAAATGGCGCCTAGTTTGTGACTTTAATTTTTATGTTAGTTTTATAATTAATTACTAATGGGCTAGTTTATTACAAACGTTCGATTTTTGTAAGAAAAAGTTCATTATTAATTAGTTGTTTTAGTACTAAAAGGTAAATATTTGTTAGCAGAATTTAATATTTACTGTAATTTGAATGTGTAAGTTACAGAAGCAAATATTTTAGCTGGATTTTAGTAAAATTAAGTTAATTTCTGACATAATCTGCTACAAATTTAGTCACGTGATAAATTGGCGCCCAAGTGAGGCTTCATTTAATATGTCAGTTTAATAGTTGAAATCGACTAATCGGATGTTTTAGTGTTAAACGCTTGGTGTTTGTACAAATAAATTTATTTTCAATTTACTTTGCTATGAATTTTCTTAATGTAAAAATTTGGCGCCCAAATGGGACCTTAATGTATTTCAATTAACTACTCCGTCCAATAATTGAATGTTTTACTGTTATTCATTTTACATGTTTTTGTTACACATGTACTGTTGTTATGTTAATTTGCTAATCGATGGGTTTTACATTTTTCATGTCTCTCAAAGGAATAAAAGGTAAGTCAAGCTTAACTTTCCTTAATTATCTTAATTAAGAAAACGTGTCGTCTGAGCATCTAAATAATTTGTCATATTACAAAAGTCAATTATTCGTCCAGATATAATATCAATAAAATTTAAATCTCGGCCCTGAACGTTCTCGGCCCAAAATTTAAACCTAACGTTAATACTATAAACTTAAACATTTGAATTTTAGACTATTAGGGCCAAAACACATACTCGCGTTGCGGCGCCGCACCGCAATAATCGGCAGCGCAACGCTCGTAGTGCTAGTACATTTTGTTGTATGTAGAGGCAGGCGGCGCCGCAACGCGAGTATGTGTTTTGGCTCTAATAGTCTAAAATTCAAAAGTGAAAGTTTATAGTATTAACGGTAGATTTATATTTTGGTGAGCTTACTATGAAATATACCGTTTGTTTTTGTCGAAACCGACTCCAAATTGGTATAACTTCAGCTGTATAAATGCGTAGGCATTTTCCTGCTATATTTCACAGCTAAATTTCTTTCTTTACATATGAGAGGCCTTTGTTTCGCGTGTTTTTTTAAATCTTGTATATTATGGATTACCATAAATTTTAATCTTTGTGACTGCTTTATGCAAGTTAAGTATATCAGAGGCGATTTTCCATATAACACTATAAGCATCGACTTCTCTTGCTTTTGCCAATACTTCTTCAAATATTAGGTAGGTACCTAACGGCTAAAAGTTTTAAATAGCATCAAAAACATCGTTTTCAATAGCATAAAAATTCTTATAAGTTTGAAAGTTGGCGTAGGTAACCAAGAAACAATCTTTGTTGCTACACAAAGACTGTGGCGGGAATCGAACCCGCGACCCTCTGGACACAGTATCGCTCGACTTCAGAGGTATTTCAGTTTTAGTTTCGGGAATATGGACATTGCTGAAAATGAGTGCTGTGTGTCGCCTCTAGTTACCTACTAGTTACCTACAGCGTTTACTGAGCAATGTCCATGTTTGACACTGATGGGTCACACTTACTCTTTGTCTTTTTTCTTCGTTTCAACTGTTATCATTTTGTTCTTTTTTCTCTTTTCATGTGTTTTTTTTAATTAGATTCTGTGTATCCTGTCTCTGTCAAATAAATCTTTTTCATTCTTTTCTTCTTTTACATTATAAATACAGCGTTTAAATTTTTCACCACCAGGAGCTAGAATCCCAACACTTTGAAAAGTACATAAATCTACATCTCCCCTTTATGTAGCACTGTGTTTAGCCCTTAGTCTCATTGTTAAAGTATTGTTCACATTTTCTAAACAAGTCTGCTTGATATTTTCTTTGGAATGACATACTAGCGATCTACATAATGGGATTTACTTACACAGTTTCTTTGTTCGAGATTCATTTTGTCTCCCTTTGTAGTTACTGGCTTTAAAAAACTGGGCCTCGCACAGTATATATATAAGATGGAAGAATTATAAAATAATGTGTTGCTCTGAAAATTAAAAGAGTTTATTCAAATTTATTACAAACAGAAATAACATAAAGATAAAACAAATAGCAAATCAATATTTTACCTGAAAATTAAAAGAGAAACGACATTATAAGTTATTTATCTTTCTTTACACAAATAATTATTACTTTTACATATCTGAAATTTTATCATAAATCATAAATAAAATCAAATGTCAAATGTCGTTGACTCTTGTAGATATTTGCTTATCTTTGAATGGATAACAAACTCAACCTCTTTTCATATAGTTTCGGCAACAAATACAACGTTCAAACGGGCTAAAGGAATTTTTAATTTTGTACGATTTTTTATTAAGCCAAATTGAAATAAAACTATTTTATAACGGATTTTATCGCGGTTTATTTTAGATTTTAGATCCCTCGACATCTCTTCACGATATTTAAAGATGTTGTAAATCTTGCGCGTTTTCTCCTGTAGTATTTTTTAAATATTTAAGTTTGTAGTAATATTTAACCCGGGTGGTGCAAATCAAGTGACAATCAAGTGGTGGTAGGCTTCAGCTGTGGTTAGTGACCACCCAAAAGACAAAGCCACACCGCCCAGTGACCTTGCCGTGTTCCGGTGCGGTGTCTGGTGTCTGCGCTCTATGCCTTCTCATTGTTTGTGGAAGTTTACTTCCGTGCCGTTTCGTGGAATATTACCTGTTGGTGACACCATCAGAGAGGGTGGGTCGGAATTGTTGCTCCTTTAAGGTTTCTAACCATATGGAGGCTCATTCTACTGCCACCTTCTCACCGATGATGATAATTCGTAATCACGAGTGAATCGGTATACTGGGCTGACGCGTATCAGGCAAGTTGTAGTCAAGCGCCAGCCTATCGAAGAATTCAATACTTAAGGAAAATGTAGGAGAGTGCGGTACAGTCTTTGAATTTATGCAAGTTACCACTAATGATATATTGAAAGCCTTTAAATCAATTAATCTGAAGAATACTAAAGACTTGTGGGGACTCTCTGTTAAGGCAGCATCTGCTATTATTACTATAATTGCCCCACATCTTGCATCCATTTTCAACAACTGTATTGCAGTAGGTGTATTTCCTGACTTGATGAAGCACAGTAAGGTCATTCCTTTATTTAAGTCTGGAGATACTTCTGATCCATCAAACTTTCGACCTGTTTCTGTATTACCCACCTTAAGTAAAATCTTTGAAAAATTAATACTTAGCCAGTTGCTCAGACATTTTAATAGACATGAATTATTACATAAGAAACAGTTCGGGTTTACCAAAGGTTGCTCAACCGTCGATGCAGGTGTTGAATTATTAAAAAGTATTTATGCTGCTTGGGAGAATTCGCAAGATGCCTTGGGTATATTTTGCGACTTGTCCAAAGCCTTTGACTGTGTGCAACATGAAACTCTTGTAAGGAAATTACACCACTATGGTGTCAAGAACAAAGCTCTTGAATTTATCAAATCTTATCTGAGTGATAGAATTCAAAAAGTCGATGTCAATGGAACTAAGTCCTCAGGGTCGAGAATCACCATGGGTGTACCTCAAGGATCGATTCTCGGCCCTTTTCTGTTCCTAGTTTATATTAATGACTTACCTTATTATGTTAATGACAGCCACGAGATTGTGTTGTTTGCAGATGACACTTCATTAACATTTAAAATTAACCGACAACTAAGCAATTATGACGAAGTAAACAACGCACTCTCTAAGGTGGTTTATTGGTTTAATGTGAATAATCTTTTACTCAATGATAAGAAAACTAAAGTGATAAAGTTTTCCATGCCTAATGTAAGACAGGCAAATACAAATGTTAAAATTAATGGTAATGAGTTGGACCCTGTTAAGTCATCAGTTTTTTTAGGCATTACTATAGATTCTAAATTACAGTGGCTTCCTCATATAGATAAATTGTCCGGAAAATTATGTTCTGCTGCATATGCAGTCAAAACAATCAGAAGGCTCACTGATGTGGATACTGCTAGACTTGTTTATTTTAGTTATTTTCATAGTATCATGTCTTACGGAATTCTTCTTTGGGGAAATGCGGCTGATATAGAAACCATCTTTATTTTACAAAAAAGAGCTATAAGAGCTATCTACAAACTAGGAAGCCGTGTTTCCCTAAGAGAGAAATTTAGAGACATAAATATTTTGACTGTCGCTTCTCAATATATTTATGAAAATTTATTGTATGTGCATAAAAATATTACGAAATTTAAAAAAATAAGCGATACACATAATTTGAATACTAGAAATAAGAACGATCTTGTAGCACATCATACTCGTCTCCACAAAATCAGTAACTCTTTTATGGGGCAGTGTATACGTTTCTACAATAAACTTCCAAATAATATTAGGGAAATGACTATTAACAAATTTAAAATAACTATAAAATCTACGTTATGTAAGAAAGCGTATTATAAAATTTCAGACTATGTAACGGATAAAAACGCTTGGAATTAAGTCGCTCTAATTCAACACACTGAACAAACAAAATGTAATAGATATAAGTACTTCATTTAAAAAAGATAAAAAGCCTACTGAGTTTTTTGGCAGTGTTTCTCAGTAGTTGCCAGTCATTCACTGCAAGGTAGGAAAAGAAATTGGACTATTTTTATGTAGACTCGCGTCTCAAAAAAAATAAAGCATATTTTGATTTTGATTTTGATTTTGAATAAAAAAAACAAAATTCTGACAAGGCGATCTTGTTTTCTTTATCTTCTTCACCAAGACGAAGCATTCCTCATCGCATCGGTCTGGTTCTATAACATTGGTTAAGTAACATTCGAAGATTTCATTAGTAGGTAGGTAACCTTTATTTGTACGTATTGATTATTCTGTCGTTGCTTAGCAACTAACGAGAGCGTTTGGTTAACTTTGGTTAGTTGTTTTGTTTAAATTAGCTATTGTTAAGCTGTTAGCAGGGTTCAGGATGTTTGTTTATTAATACCTAACCCTAGCTTGTGTTTACAAGCTTGTTTTGTTGGCAGAAGCTAGTATAGTATTATATTATCTGTGGCAGAAGTGAATAATTTTTTTACGGACGCTCTAACCCTATTAGCAGAAAATACCTTTATTCGTTCACCGGAGTTTTTCGGTGTGCCTTCCGAGGACGAATCGATCAAGACAACTACCTTGCTCCCAATGTGCAAGCCTATTAAAGTTTAATAAAAAAATTAAAAAGATTGTGGGGACGAACCTCGTTGCCGGACAACTCTAGATGGAGCAGTTCTAAGTCAAAGTTTCATGTTACTTTTTAGAGAATTTTAATTTAACATGATAAAAGTTAAAAAAGAAAATTACTTATTTATTATTGTGTTCAGTTAGAGCGGCATGATCGCAAATAGTTTATCCACTAAATAGTCCGAAATTTTATTATATAATAATATAATAATAACATAGTGGGACATTAACACACACGGTCATCTGATCCCAAACTAAGCAGAGCTTGTACTATGGAAATCAGATAACTGGTAATATACTAAATATACTTTTTTTTTGTAAATACATACTTAAATATAGATAATTACACCAAGACACAAGACAAACAGAGATATTTAAACAAATGTCTGTCTCGGTGGGAATCGAACCTGCGGCGTAAAAAGCAAGTATCATAACGACCACGCCACCGGCCCGTCATAAGCTTTACTACATAGTGTGAAGTTTATACCTATGTGTTTTAAATTTGGGGTCAATGATTTTATGATTATGTACACCCGAATTTTTTACTTTAAATTAACTACAACTGATTTGATGCTCTGTGCAGTTGAACTCGTGTTCGCATAACAACCGCGAGGTTTCATATTCCATTCACGGTCGGTGTTAATCCAGACCATAATCTATCTCTGTGTCAAATTCCATCCAATTCCATAAGGTAGTTTTTGCGTGAAAGAGTAACAAACACACATACAACTAAACATTCTTACAAACTTTCGCGTTTATAATATTTGTACGACAGGATATTCAGTTCAAAATTTATTTGTAACTAGCTGCCCCAGCGAACTTCGTACCGCGTATTTATTAAAAAAAAAATCACTTAGGGGTATGAAAAATAGATAGTAGCCGATTCTCAGACCTACTGAATATGCATAAAAAAATTCATAAGAATCGGTTAAGCCGTTTCGGAGGAGTATGGCAACAAAAACTGTGACACGAGAATTTTATATTAGAATAATTGGTTAATAAAGTTTGTTAAGCAGCGGTGGCGCAGCAGTACTAGTCTCGCTTTTGAAATATAAGGTCGCGGGTTCGGTTCCCAGTCGCACTCACACATCTTTGTGTGGATTGTTTCATCACCGCTGCTCAATATCGGTGAAGGAAAACATCGTGAGGAAACCGGTATGTCTTAGAACTAATCATTCGAAGACATGTGACATCCATCAACCCGCACTTGGCCAGCATGTGTGGATTAAGGCCTAAACTCTATCAACTCGTAAGATAGTTGAGAGAAGACCCGTGCCCAGCGCTGGGACATAAAAAAGGGTGATAACGAAAGTTAGTTGGTGCAACCAGGCCGAAGTAATACTGACTGAAGTGA
Source organism: Meganola albula (assembly GCA_936450015.1). Taxonomy (NCBI): domain Eukaryota; kingdom Metazoa; phylum Arthropoda; class Insecta; order Lepidoptera; family Nolidae; genus Meganola; species Meganola albula. The sequence continues at coordinate 4,838,423 of OW388171.1, forward strand.
CTTGCGTGTTCATAACAAATGATTCAAAAAGATTGTAGAAATTAATATTTCGGCAAAAATGCAAATTATTCCAGTTAATAGAAAAGGTATTTTGCAATTCAATTTACTATTCAATTTTTTGTATTTTCACTAATTGAAATTTTATCACACTGAGAATGAAAGAAGGAATTTTATTAATATCTATTTTTAAGGCTAGTTAGTAAATAATAAAGCAATCCCCGTTCTATCATCGGACAAGTAGAGGTACTGATATGTGCCACTGTTATATGGTGGAAATTCCACGGGCACGCACAAAGCGCTTTGCTGCAACTGCTTTGTTGTGGAATTCGCTGCCGGCATCTATGTTTCCCGATAGCTATAATCTGCCGGTCTTCAAGTCACGAGTGAATCGATATATCAGTAAGCGTGTCCCACACTACGCTTGCCAAGACGTGGTCTCTACTCGAGAACTCGCTTTCCCCAGCGATTATCAGGTCTTCGACAGATATGACCAGCCCACTGCCACTTCAGATTGCTAATCCTTTAATGTTGTAGATAATAAAAGCTTCATCATCATCATTCCCCTCGCCTTTTTCCCATTTCTATTGGGGTCGGCTCCCAGTCTAACTTGATGCGGCTAGCTACTAAAATTATACGAGTGACTACCATCAGACCTCGAAACCCATAAGGAACCAGTAGCGGAAATGGTTAGACCGGGTGTCAGATTATATTGGCTTCTGACTAGATACATGTAACGATTGTCATTAATGTGTTAAATGACATCCGGGACCGACGGCTTAACGTGCTCTCCGAGGCACGGAGGGTAGTCCCTCAACCAACCAGACACCGAAAGATAATAAAAGCTTAATTTTTCAAATTATTACACTCATCTTTCGAGAAAAACAACCTCCCCATGTGAGACTGTTTCAGATTTAGTTAGGTTAAATAAAATCTTTGAGAACCATAGCTGAAGATGACGAGCAAGGTGCTGACGTAAATGACGCAACGGTTCAGCAAAATGGCGTAAGCTGACGTCATTCTATTGTTATGTATTAAAAGCTTGTCTGTATAATCTATTTAATGTGAGGATGATGGGATGAAATTACAATAATGCTTCTTGCCAAAGTCTTCGCTTCTACAAAAAAAAAACGAATCTTTATCTTTAAATGAGCAAATAATTGGAATCTCGGAATCGGCTCCAACGATTTTCATAAAATTTAGTATATAGGGTGTTTCGGGGGCGATAAATCGATCTAGCTAAGAATCATTTTTAGAAAATGACATTTAAAAAAATAAATACTGAGCAAAGCTCGGTCATCCAGATATTATTTATTTACATAAAATAATACCCTAGTCAGCTGGATTTTTATTCAAGCATATCCTTTAATCCCAGCGGTCAGGTAGGGTAGCGTGTCGTGTTAAAACTTTTATATAGGGACGAGACCCAAAAGTTTTTGACCTTTATATTTTTGTAAAACATGCTTTGTACCGTAAAACGTTGTGTTTATCTCGTATCTATGATAATTTGCATAAAGTTATGTAGGTACAGTAATTATGTAAAGTTTGACTTGTTCAGGCATATGACCTATTAGTGAAGGTACGCCACCGCACCGCCAAGCGGCCTTGCCGTGTTCCGGTGCGATGTCTGGTGACATCATGCAGAGAGAGTGGGCCGAAATTGTTGCCCCTTTATGTTTTCTAACCATAAGGAGCATCATTCCACTGCCACATTCTCACCGAAATTCATTCGTAACCACGAATGAATCGGTATAGTAGGCAGGCAGGTCCCATCGTAGACATCATTGCTTAACATCAGGCAGGTTGTAGTCAAGCGCAGGCCTATTTCAGGATAAAAACAGGTAATTAATGCGAATTCTTATAAATTTCATAAGCATGCGAATTCATGAATTTTAGCATGCTAATTGCTATTTATAACAATGAAGTATGTGATTTTTGTTAATATGCGAATTAAAAAGCTAATAATTACACTTGTCAATTAAGATCACACTCCCGGTCGCACCCAGTGTAAGCAGATGATGAATTCGCTTCATATTTCACAGAACTACATCCCAGTTCTTTACAACACGTTAACAAGTAGAGGTACGGTTATGCGCCACTAATATGATAGAGAGCCCAGGTATACATACGCACAAGGTAGTTTAGTTCCACTTTTATTGGTCGAACTCTCAAGTTGTGAAATTCGCTGCCCGCATCACTGTTTCCCGATACTTGAAGACAAGCAGATTGCTTGTCTTCAAGTCACAAGTGAATCGGTATTTACTGGGCAGCGACGTTCCATCGTAGACTGCAGCGGTCAAGCGCAAGTCTATTGATATAAATTAATTAATGAAAAATAAAATTGTGAAATGCATATGATTCTTTCGCATGCTAAAAATTAATTGAAAATTAATCCATTACTAGAACAGATTATTTTTATTCTTCTATAGGTTGGCGCTTGACTACAACTTGCCTGATGTTAAGCAATGATGTAGTCTACGGTGGCACGCGCCAGCCCAGTATACCGATTCACTCAGGATTACGAATGATTATCGGTGAGAAGGTGGGAGTGGAATGAGCCTCTATATGGTTAGAAACCTTAAAGGACAACAATTCTGACCCACCATCTAAAATGGTGTCCAGACATCACACCGGAACACGGCCAGGCTGCTTGGAGCTGCGGCTTTGTCTGGTGGGTGGTCACTTACCACGGTCGAAACCTAACACCAGTAGATTGTCACCAGATTTTCACCATCTGGGGACCACGTGAGGAGATTCAATTAAAGGTACCTACGGACGAAGGTGACTCAGCGCCTAAATAGCTATAAATAGCAAGATTTCGAGTAGCTATGTGTGTACGTATGTGTATGTGCAATTCATTTGTAACTCCTTTATGTCACCATAAACGTCCCCTATACCTCATAACTCGCTTACAATGGTGTCATTAATCCAGATTTAGATTTTTATAGATTGTTTTGCTTCAAGGCGAATCAGCAAGAGTTATTCAGCTTATACTTGGGGCTGTTTTGGTTTAAATATCATTTATTTCTCAAAGAATTTACATTGTTCACATAATGAGAGACTTAGTTTACCTACTACAATAGGGTTGATAATTTTTTTTTGTTTTTCCATCAGATTGATAAATTAAAAATATTTGTGTGTTTAAAGAATACGGCGATACGTCTAAACGCAATTTCGAATTACGTCATAATACGCGAATAAGTTTTATACCTCTGTATAACGTGCTTTCCTACGCCATAACTTCAATGCTTTTTATAATCTCAGTATTGTTCATATGAAAGAAGAATAGAAAGGAAGAAGAAAGAAAAACATTTTTTTGACAGAGACTGGACACACAGATCAAATAACAAAAAAAAAATACATGAAAAAAAAGAAACGTAAAAACAGAATTGTCCCAGAATATTTATTTTATTTATTATTATTTATTCTGTGTTAGATCACTTCATTGCGTATTCTATCCGTGAGTACGTAGTGAAACTATAGGACAGCCCAATTCCATGTTTTTTTAACATAATCCGCCACACATCCTGCTTGGATTGACAGCGGCGCGCTTAGAGACTTAAGATTTGAATCCGGCCACATCCCGAGACACTGTTTTGGATCCCGCACGAATTTAATCAGAAATATAATAGGTAGTATTGTCTTAGATTTACGCGAATATCACACATTGAAATAAAACTACTTTTTAACGGATTTTATCGCGGTTTATTTTAGATTTTAGATCCCGACGTTTCAAAGACTTTTCAGACTTCATGTTCACGGGTGGACTGAGATATTTGACGTCCAAAAATATTAATCAACTCAGAATTCAAGACACTGTGAGCTCAGTTTGCTTAAATCGGAACGCAACTTAAATATTAATGTTTGAAGGTAGTCAGTAATAATTGTGATTAATATTTTTGGACGTCAAATATCTCAGTCCACCCGTGAACATGAAGTCTGAAAAGACTTTGAAACGTCGGGATCTAAAATCTAAAATAAACCGCGATAAAATCCGTTAAAAAGTAGTTTTATTTCAATATAATAGGTGTTGGAAATTTAGATGGTTATTATTACAGCTATTCGCCTCTGCCTACACTTTCAATTAATATTGTTATAAAATCTGTAAGGTTTAACAGTAAATAGGGATGACCACAAATTATGAAAAATCGCATTTTAATTAATCCGTTAGTCAGATTATACCTAAAAAAATATACAAGTATTTTTTGCTTTATCATTGGATTGACTGTAGGAATATGGACATTGCTGAAAATCAGTGCTGTGTGTCGCCTCTAGTAGGCACTCACAGCGTTCACTGAGCAATGTCCATGTTTGACACTGATGGGTCACACTTACTCTTTGTTTTGTTTCTTCTTTTTAACTGTTTTCATTTGTTTTTTTATATTACATTCTGTGTGTTCTGTCTTTGTCAAATAAATGTTTTCCTCTCTTTCTTTGCTTGTATTACTTTATTAAAAACTTTTTCATAGAATAAATTGTTCCCTTGCAAACCCGAAACAGTCGAGTAAAAGATAAATTGCAGAGTTTTATTCAGAGGCAAGACAAATGTGTTTTCTTTGTACAAAACACCTTTAGATTACCGTCTTTAATATACTGATACTTATTGATTTATTAGAAACTGCTGGTAACTCTAACTGGCAAGGAAATTTCGACTCTATATAGAGTTGATAAAGTTAAAATTTAGATTTGAAAAATATTTGCTATTTCTTCTAAACTGTTCTCCAGTTCAATCGGTCAAATAGAATGAGAAATGTTTGGAATTTTTAAGCTTCTCAATGTAAAGCCTTTGTAAGACCTTTTCAGTTTTTTATTTAAGTAATGGTAGAGCTAAAGTCAAGCAGAACGGTGTTTTTCCTTTTTTTTATCCTTTAATAGGCTTGCGCTTGACCACAACTTGCCTGATGTGAAGCAATGATGTAATCTACGATGGAACGCGCTTACCCAGTAAATACTGATTCACTCGTGACTTGAAGGCAGGTAGATAGATGCTGGCAGCAAATGACACAACATGGCAGTTCGCACAATAAAAGTGGGAGCAAAGCACTTTGTATTTATAAGTTGGTATAAAAAGTAGCCTGTATGTTGTATCCATACTATAATCTATCTCTGTGCTAAATTTTAACCAATTCGATCGAGTAGATTTTGCGTGTAAGAGTAACAAACATCCATACATTCTTACAAACTTTCGCGTTTATAATATTAGTAGGATTGATAAAGTACCTAATTAATTAAATTAAATAATTTACTACAATTATTAGAAATAGGTACGTAATTATAATAATATAATATAGTATAGTGGGACATTAACACACACGGTCATCTCATCCCAAACTAAGCAGAGCTTGTACTATGGAAACCAGATAACTGGTAATATACTACGTATAATACTTTTCTTTTGTAAACATATATTTAAATATAGATAATTACACCCAGACACAAGACAAACAGACATATTTAAACTAATGTTTGTCTCGGGTGGGAATCGAACCCACGACCTGCGGCGGGAAAAGCAAGTAGGTATCTTACCGACCACGCCACCGGCCCGTTAAATTATAATTTAATTAATCGTAAAAGTTACTTCAACACTTTTTATGTGTCCCACTGCTGGGCACGGGTATTCTCTACTATCTTACGAGTTAAGAGAGTTAAGGCCTTAACCCACACTCTGGTTGAGTGCGCATTGGTGGATGTCACATGTCCTCGGTTTACTCACGATGTTTTTCTTCACCGATGCCGAGCAGCGGGGGTGAAATAATTCACACAAATATGTGTGGGCACGGCCGAGAATCGAACCCGCGACCTTTTAAAGTCGAGGCTGATACAGCTGAGCCACCGCTGCTCAACAACAAGTTAAAAAAAAGAAATTAATTATCCCAAAAATTCAATACACTTTCTAAATTATCGAATTACGTTCTCTCTCGAGTGTTTTAATAACTAGGTCAATTTCTAGGCGTATAATTTTATTTTGTCTGGCTTGTAAGGACCTAGACGGATTGTCTAGTGGCACTTGTACTTAATTTGATATCGGTATTTACTTAACTGGAAACATCTAGTTGACGGGCCGCATCAGGCCGTGGGTTCAATTTCCACCCAAGACAGACATTTGTGTGATGAACATGTCTGTTAGTCTTGAGTCTGGGTGTTATTATCTATATTTAAGTATCTATTTACAAAAGAAAAGTATATTACCAGTTATCAGGTTTCCATAGTACAAGCTCTGCGTAGTTTGGGGTCAGACGTGAAGCTCTTTGATTGTGATTAGTAAGTTGGGACGAGAAATACCTCAATCGACCCGTTACCATGAATTCTGAAAATATTTTGGAACATCGAGATATGTTTTTTTAAATAAACCGCGATAAAATCCGTTAAAAAATAGTTTTATTTCAAACTCTTCTTTTATTTTTACCTCTCTTATTCTTTCTTCCTTTAAGCGTGAACTGTATAAGAATTAAAAAATGATCTTGTGATTTTTTTTCCATCAAAAGCAACCTTTGAAACAGTAAATTAGCAAACTCACAGCGAAAGCGAAACTTTCTTCATTAATTTCATTCTGAGCTCAGACTAGGACCACTCGAATTATAAGGCAGTCCCAATTCTTTTCTTGATTGACTAAAAGTTTCGACTTGTTTAACCAAATCCATTAAATAAATTGGAGATTATGAACTATTTACCGACGTCAAAAAGGATGTGTTATTCAATTCGACTGTAGGTTGTTAAGGACCCTACACACTATACTCACTATGTCCGAATTACGTTTATCGTATTAGTCGGTTTTGTGTTTTTGATACAAATTTTTTTTTGAAATAAAACTACTTTTTAACGGATTTTATCGCGGTTTATTTTAGATTTTAGATCCCGACGTTTCAAAGTCTTTTCAGACTTCATGTTCACGGGTGGACTGAGATATTTGACGACCAAAAATATTAATCACAATTATTACTGACTACCTTCAAACATTAATATTTAAGTTGCGTTCCGATTTAAGCAAACTGAGCTCACAGTGTCTTGAATTCTGAGTTGATTATGCTTGGGTTTTGGTACAAGTAAATTAAGCACTGGGTCCCAAGCTGGTGGTATATTCCAACCATTTTCTCTGTTAAAATTAGGATGTTTTTTTTTTTTTTTTTTAATTTCTAAAATAAACCGCGATAAAATCCGTTAAAAAGTAGTTTTATTTCAATGTGTGATATTCGCGTAAATCTAAGACAATACTAATTTTTTTTTTTATGTTGTATTACATTGGTGCTTAATCCATTATGAAGAGGCATTACACCTTTCCGTTATTCTGTGTTGCCTTCTTATTTGTTTGGAGGGAAGTGGACCATCTAATTTCCAACTGCTCCTTGTATGTTTCTGATTGAAATTGTGCTGGATAAAAGACACAAGGGACTTCTAAAGGGTTAAGTCACCATCGTCCGTGGGAGTGCACCTTTTATCTGAATCCCCACACGTGGTCCCCGGATGGTGCAAATCAGGTGACAATCAACTGGTAATTAACTGGTAGTAGGCTTCGGCCGTGGTTAATTATTACCCACTACACAAAGCTACACCGCCAAACGTCCTTCCCGTGTTCCGGTGTGATGTCTGGTGACTCCATTTAAGAGGGTGGGTCGGATTGTTGCTCCTTTATGGTTTCTAACCAAGGCGCCTCATTCCAATGCCACCTTTTCACCGAAAGTCATTCGTTATCAATAATGAATCGGTATAGTGAGCAGGTGCCTTCCATCGTAGACTATATCGTTGCTTAATATCAGGTTAGTTGTAGTCAAGCGCAGGCCTATTTCAGAATTAAAAAACTTTTTAATATTAAAAAAAAAAATCTTTAATAATTCGCCATCACATTTTTTTTGTGGTGCTCCCTGGTGGGATTTGGGTTAAATCAAACTATTATTGAGATTGTAACTGATTACATATTTAGCGAGTACGAACTACACACAAGGTACAGCGAGAAGAGACATAAGCCATCATAGACAGATGAAATTTACTATGCGTTTCAATTAAGAATAGGACTGGACTCGCGGCCAACTTCATACCAAAAACCAAGCAAAAGTAGCGTCAGCACAAAATATCAAACCACAGACATTAATGTTATTTTGAAATGTATGGAAAAGTGAATCATGTCAAAACTTTACTTAACTAACTAATTACAATGCAGCTACCTAATTAAGTAAATTTACGGTGTAGGATACCACAAACTTGTACACAAAGTCGTATACACGGATAAAAACGCACGTTTCAACTTATAACACCGCTTTTTGTCCTCGGAAGTTAGTAAAATATGTTCGTACCTAAATATTCGACTCCAAATGTCCAATTTTACTCGAACGGCAATAAGATATACGCATTTTTAATTTTTTTTCGTCTATATGTTATTATATCGAACAAATATTTTTGCTCACTGTACAAAAAAATGTGAAGTTGTTGCGTATTCCAATCCAAGATGGCGGATTTCCAATCCTAGTCTTATTTCAAATGAATAGTATGAAACATTTTGACATTCCCATAAATGCGTTTCGTTTGTAAATTCAACGCTCTCCAAATTTTCTTACAAGTTGTAAGAAAGTTTAACTAAGTTATTCTGTTTAATACTATTAAGTATCTAGCACAAAACATAGCTTATTTAGTTTACAATGGTCTTAAATAAGATTACATCAGCGTATTCCGGCGTTTGTAATATTAATAGCAAACTGACCTAAGATGTAAGTTTAACAATTTCTTAACCAAATTTTTTGTTAGTTAATCACGGATTAAGTAACTGCAGAAGAATTAAAGTCACGGATGCGATCTAGAGCAAGTCGAAGTGGCAGTGGGCAGGCCCCATTGCTAGTTTAACCAATAATTGCTAGGGAATAAATGTTCACAAGTGGAGACCACGCAATGAGCGCTTTAACAATCGAATTAATGTCTAGCAAATTAATTTTAAATTTTTCTTATCTTTAAATATCATAATATCACAGACATTATATAAAAAACTTATTTTTTTTTTTAAATAAAATAAATTCGGATGCTCACTAATGAACGCAACCACTACCGCCAGCCAGACAGCCTAGACTCTAACCGAAAGAGCAAGAAAGACGACATATCACAAAATCAATTGACCTAAAATATATCCTCGAAAGCTTTGCTTTCTAGCTCTTATACTATGATGACAATGTTAAAATTATGGGAAGCTGATAGATGGCGTTCTAAAGGGGAGGCCTGTGTCCAGCAGTGGACGTCCCCAGGCTAAAGATGAAGCAACGGATTGGTCCAATAGCAACATATATGCATGATAATATAACAAAGTAGTTTAAAAACAAGGGCTTCCATGATTACAGGCAATATTCTCGCTACTGAGCAGCGGTGGCGCGGCGGTACGGGCCTCGCCTTAGAAAAATAAGGTCGCGGGTCCGAATCCTGGTCGTGGTCACACATCTTTGTGTGAATTCATCTCCTCTGCTCAATATCAGTGAAGGTAAACTTCGTGAGGAAACCGACATGTCTAAGAACTAATCGTTCGAGGCCATGTGACATCCACCAACCTGCACTTGGCCGGCGTGTGTGGATTAAGGCCTAAACTCTCTAAGACCCGTGCCCAGCAGTGGGACGCTAAAAAGGGTTGAAGTGAAATGAAGTGTGATTCTCGCTACTAGACCAACGAGGCTTAAAAACCAGTGAGAAATCGGTAACAGGACTAACAGCTTAATGCTCTCAGAGGTACGAAGGTGTCACAACGATTTTCTGATTACGAAGTAGTTCTGAGAAATAGGAAAAGTCGAAGCACTGTCTTTGTTTCCGGCGTGGGTTGTTAACCCGAGGCCTATTGGTTAAACTGGCGATATGGACCAATGAGGTAAATCAATCAATTGATTAAAGATCGGTGAATTTGGTCTTTAATGTATTAGGGTGGGTTTGAGCAGCTTAAACTGTCCATATTAGGAGCAATTTACATAATTTCAAGATGCTTCACAGAATACGTAATTTTCTTCCTAGTTAAGACAATATCTAATACAGATATTTCTTCAGCATTATGTGTGGTGAAGGTTACGCTTTTCAGAGCGTACTGCACATCGCTGTACACGTGCAGCCTGTGGGCTACGTATTCGCAAAGATGTTACAGCGCCCTACGCGTGCAATACAATAACGCTTTCAGGGCGGTGTTGGGCCTGCCCCGATTCTGCAGCAGTAGGCTCCTATCACACATATGGGTAGTGCAAAAGTGCACACGTCCACGGGCTTCTCCACCTTCTGTTACGCTCTTCGACGCTCGTCGCTTGAAGCTCTGTAGGTCTTGCAGGGATTCATGGTCATCTCTCTTGGAAAACATTGATGATAGGTAGTACTTAACCTAAAAGCTAAAACATAAGAAAAAAATACGGCGTTGCGTTGTTGCAACATAAAACATACACATAATATGTGTTTATTATACTTCTATTGGACTCTGTTTTGGTTTTTAACAACTGAAAAGCACTAAAATATAGTTTTTTAAGAGCGGTATAACGCCTGTCATGACATAAGAAACGAATGACAGACATAGACAAGGAGCGGTAAACAGTAAATGTAAGCTCAGAATACGATTCCTTTTTTCTTTTTACTGAGTTAAACTTATGTGACGCCTGAGTGACTAGGAGGCCTACTACAAGTAAGAAATAAATTAATTCATTAATTTATAGGTACTTTTCTATTATTGAGGGCGAGGCGATCGGGAAGAATAATAATAATTCACGTAATTTCTTGACGCGCCGATCAAGTTGCGGTGCAGTTTCAATTATGTTTACGTCTTTGCGTAAAATGGTAGTCTTGTAATTGTCATATTTATATCATGAACGTCAAAGCGCTCGCGTGACGCGAACTTGACGCGAGCGTATCTGACAGCGGTTGTCAAAATTACGAGAGTACGAAGAGGGCTGTTTTGATCGAAACTTAACTGCAACTGCACCGCAACTAAACTTATTTAATTACGTGAATTGACCTACAGGAATGTTGCACCGATTGCTTCAACGCCATTATGCATAAGAGGTGCGCGTCCCTGGTGCGCAGAGTGAGAGCCAGCTCCAATGCCGCCCTGTCGATGATTGCAGATCGTGTGGACTGCCACTATATCCGGCACTGCTGTGGTAGACACGTCTTATGCAGTGCTGGGTAGAGCGACGGTCATTTATATATAATAATAATAATAATATAGTGGGACATTAACACACACGGTCATCTGATCCCAAGCTAAGCAGAGCTTATACTATGGAAACCAGTTAACTGGTAATATACTACATATAATACTTTTCTTTTGTAAATATATACTTAAATATAGATAATTACACCCAGACACAAGACAAACAGACATATTTAAAAAAATGTTTGTCTCGGGTGGGATCGAACCCACGACCTGCGGCGTGAAAAGCAAGTATCTTACCTATCACGCCACCGGCCCGTATTATTTGCATTTTATTTATTTTTTCATTATTTATTTCAAATTGTGTGGGTTCATTGTTACCTGAAATAAATGAATTTTAATTTTAATTACACCAGCGATGGCGCAGCGGTACGGGCCTCGCCTTAAAAATATAAGTTCGCGGGTTCGATTCCCGGTCTTGCTCATACATATTTGTATGAATTGTTACATTGCTGCTCAATATCGTTGAAGGAAAATATCGTGAGAAAACCGGTATGTCTAAAAACTAATCATTCCAAGATATGTCACATCCACCAACTCGCGCTTACCCGATATAGAGCAGCGGCGATGTAACAATTCACACAAAAGAATAAGATGGCACGACCGGGAATCGAACCCGCGACCTTATATTTCCAAGGCGAGGCCCGTTGCAGTCTTTCTTTTGACTATGAAGTCTGAAAAGACTGAAATGTCGATAAAGTCCGTTAAAAAGTAGTTTCGTTTCAATACCAGGTACGGACGAAGGTGACTCAGCCCGCAGTCTTCCTTCCCCCTCCCTCAGTCTGCAGTATACACCTACGCCGAGTCACTAATGTAAATGCCTAGTGACGCAAAATATGTCAACCTCGGTATTCTCTTAGTAAAATTGTCAAATAATTTTATCCCGACGCGAGTTAACAACTGTGTTCATTAATTAATTCGTCAGGATTTTATGTCAACAATGTTGGGCCAACAAAACAGAGATACATCTTTACAATTATGCACAAGTACATGGAAGCTACACAGAAGCTCAAAATATGCACAGACTGTTCATGTCCCTCGGCAGAGGTAACACAGCAAATGTTCTAAAGAATCTCACTAAAGAAATTAAGTACACTATAAATCTAATTATTGTAAGTAATAACTAAAAATCATTATATATAATAAAACTAAGTTGATAAAATGTGCGTGCCGATAAAACTTAAAAAGGAGTCCCATCACGATAAAGGGACTTATATAGTGTGATAGCCCTTTATCCCCCCTCGAACAAGAAAGTTCCCGTTTTAACCTAAAGGGTGTGTTTTTAAAGATATAAGGGCTTTTCCAACCCTTCAACTTGGAAAGTAAGTGTAGTCGCGCCATCTGTTGTCAAATAGTTGAACTTCATTCATTGTACACAATATGGACTTAAAAGAACGATTATTTGGGGCGCGAAATTTAAAATTCTCATTTCAATAAAGTCTTAAATTACATTTGTTACCATAACCCTTTATCCCCCCTCGAACAAGAAAGTTCCCGTTTTAACCTAAAGGGTGTGTTTTTAAAGATATAAGGGCTTTTCCAACCCTTCAACTTGGAAAGTAAGTGTAGTCGCGCCATCTGTTGTCAAATAGTTGAACTTCATTCATTGTACACAATATGGACTTAAAAGAACGATTATTTGGGGCGCGAAATTTAAAATTCTCATTTCAATAAAGTCTTAAATTACATTTGTTACCATAATAAAGTTATTAAATTTTGTGTATTTATACAGCAGTAGCTAACTTATATGTTGGAGTTAAAGCGATATCATTTTAGTTATTCAAATTACTTCTGAAAACATTTTAAAATTTAAGTTTTTAAATTTCGCGCCTTTACTGCGTATGCTACAGCTGCAAAACCTATTGTTACGGCGAACGATAACGTCGAGAACATTCTATACCTAGAAGGTGTGAGAAAGTAAATATTCCCAAACTTTCTTGAATATCCTAGAGCCATCTTTCTCGAATATCTTAGAGCCAACTATACACTTCATGTGTATAGTCTCCATAAAGCCAACTTTCTGGAATACCCTAGAGCCTAGCTTTCTGAATATATAAGAGCCCGGTGTCGCCCGCCAGAATTAATTCGATTTGAACAGCGGAACAAGCCACTTCGAAACGAAAAAGAAAGAAGTTACCTGTGTGAGCCTTTATTTTGAAGTATCACGTGTGAGTATTTTTAATAGTGTGTTTAATTAATTCATGATCTTGAAGTGAAGAAAAAAAAAAGTTATCTGTGAGCCTTTATTGTGAAATATTAAATGTGAGTATTTTTAATAATGTATTTAATTAATTCTAATGGTTTTTTTTTCTTTTCTTTTAATTGTAATTTCCTTAACTTTCAAGTAGTCGCGCGGCGTTGAATCGATATACTTTGGCCGTAAACAAAATATCGCGCGACCGCTTGAAGATTAAATAATTTTGTTTTCTTTGTCTCAACGTGCCCCACGTTTACGTAATAATATATTTGTCTATAAAATGTTCATTTAATTTATATTTTACAGAATATAATGCCTAGACGTAAAAGAGGTGGAGATCTTGCCAGTTCTGCAGCGAAACGGCGGAAACAAAAAGAATATCGAAGAAATGAAACGGAAGAACAGCGCGAAGCACGTTTACAAAATCAACGAACCAGAATGAGCACCCTGAGAAGCGGAAAAAGCGAAGAAAGAAGCGAAAATAAAACTATTGAAGAATCGAGAATTTTAAAAGATAATCTAACAAAGGAAGCATTCCACTACGAATCGACGAAGAAATATTACAATCATAAATATGTTGTGATCGGAAAAATGAATAACATTTGCCAATTTTGCCACGCGAAAAAATTCAGTAAAGAAACACCAGGTCTCTGTTGCATGAATGGAAAAATTCGATTACCACCACTGGAAGCACCTCCGCAGGAATTTCTACATTACATGACCGGGGAAACACCAGAATCAAAACACTTTCTTCAAAATATAAGATCATACAACTCCTGCTTTCAAATGACTTCTTTCGGTGTTACTTCGACTAACACTAATAGAGATGAATTTGAATATGTATTTTCAATTCAAGGGCAAATTTATCACAAAATAGGATCGTTACTACCAATGCCTAACGATGACTATAAATTTCTGCAAGTATATTTCATTGGAAATGAAGAACAAGAAATTGATCAACGAAGTACACATTTTAATGGATTGAAACGCGAAATAATCCAAGATGTACAGAGGATCTTACACAAATACAATCAACTGATTTACATATTCAAAACAACACTAGATCGCATGATTTCTGATGACTATAAAATTGTGATTCGAGCCGATAAAAGACCACGTGGAGAACACGAACGTAGATTTAATGCACCTCAGATAGATGAAGTCGCCATCGTAATTGTGGACAATGAAAATACAAGCCGTGACATAATTTTACAACGAAGAAGAAAAGGACTACAACGCATTGCAGAGACACACCGTTCATATGATTCTCTTCAATATCCTTTAATATTTCTGCACGGAGAGGACGGTTATCATTTCAATATAAAACAAATTCATCCTGAAACAGGCATAGAAACAAACAAAAAAGTCACTTCCAAGGAGTTCTATGCTTACCGCTTAATGATCAGAGACAATGAAATATACAATCACATTCTCAACACTCGCCGTTTATTCCAACAATTTCTGGTAGATATGTACGCAAAAATAGAAGCAGAACGGATGCTTTACATAAGACTGAATCAGAAGAAACTACGCACAGAAGAATACATCCACCTTCGAGATGCGATCATAAATGACGGCAATATTGACGATATTGGAACAATGGTAATCTTACCCTCATCATACATAGGAAGTCCAAGACATATGCACGAATATACTCAAGATGCCATGACCTACGTAAGAAAATATGGACGACCTGATCTCTTCATAACATTTACATGCAACTCATCATGGCCAGAAATCAAAGAACAACTAAAATATGGACAAACCTCCATGGATCGACACGACATAATAGCCCGAGTTTTTCGACAAAAACAAATAAGATTTATTGAAGTCATCACAAAATACCACATCTTTGGAACCGTTAGATGCTGGATGTATACAATCGAGTGGCAAAAACGAGGATTACCTCACTCACACAATCTCATATGGCTACACGATAAAATTTATCTCACGGATATCGACAAAATCATCCAAGCTGAATTTCCCAATCCACAAAAAGATCCGGAACTATACAGCATAGTAGTGAAAAACATGATTCACGGACCATGTGGACCATTAAACTTTAATGCGCCATGCATGCGTGATGGAAAATGTACAAAAAAATATCCAAAACCATACGTAGACGATACAAAAACTGAAGATGACGGCTATCCCAAATATAGAAGACGATCACCGAAAAACGGTGGTTTCACAGCAAAAATACGAATACAAGGCAGAGATGAACTGGAAATAGATAATCAATGGGTAGTACCATATAACCCACTACTTTCTAAAATGTTCCAAGCACACATAAACGTTGAATATTGCAATTCAGTAAAATCTATTAAATATATATGTAAGTACGTAAACAAAGGTAGTGATATGGCAGTATTTCAAATAGTCCAAAATAGCGAACAAAATAACAGAAATGATGAGATACTCATGTACCAAATGGGAAGATACATCAACAGTAACGAAGCAGCGTGGAGGATTTTTAGTTTTCCCATACACGAACGCGAACCAGCTGTGCAACATCTAGCAGTACATTTGGAGAATGGACAGAGAGTTTACTTCACAAAAGACTCGGCTAGAAAAATTGCAAGCGAACCACCTCAGAACACAACATTAACAGCTTTTTTCCAACTTTGCCAAACGGATCCATTCGCAAAGACGTTACTGTATGTCGACGTCCCTATTTATTATACGTGGGACAAAACAAGAAAAATTTTTCAACGACGAAAACAAGGAATGCCAGAAGAGGGTCATCCAGAAATAATGAAAACTAACACAATAGGTCGAGTATACACTGTACATCCAAACAATGCCGAATGTTTCTATCTCCGGATGTTGTTACACGAAATACGAGGACCAACAAGTTTCACAGATCTCAGGACTATTGACGGCTACCTATGCCAGACGTACAGAGAAGCATGTCAACGCTTAGGATTATTGGAAAACGATAACCACTGGGAATTAACACTACAAGAAGCCACACTCACAGCTTCAGCTGAACAAATTCGAGAGTTATTCGCCATAATTCTAACAACATGTAACCCATCAAACCCAAAACAGCTATGGGACTCTTTCAAAAGGAGTATGAGTGATGATATATTGTACCAAATCCGACAAGCTAATCCAGAACTGACTATAGAATTCAGTGACAACATCTTCAATGAAACACTCATTCGCTTAGAAGATAAATGCTTAGCAATAAATAACCGGACCTTAGTAGAACTTGGAATGCCAGCACCACAAAGAAATGCTTTCAGTATGCTAAACTACGAAATTACAAAGGAAAAAAGCTACAACGTCAATGAACTACTTGAATACATTGCTCACAATAAACCACTCCTCAATGACAATCAAAAAACAATTTACAACGTTATAATGAACCGAATAAATAACAACACTGGTGGAATTATTTACTTGGACGCACCAGGAGGCACCGGTAAAACGTTTCTAATAAATCTAATACTGGCGGAAATACGTGCTAAAAAACACATCGCACTGGCACTAGCATCATCCGGCATTGCAGCCACACTTATGGAAGGAGGACGAACTGCTCATTCTGCCTTACAACTACCGTTGAATATAGCCGAACAACAATTCCCGGTATGTAAAGTCTCAGGAGCATCTGGACGGGGTCAACTTCTAAAACAAGCTAAAATTATCTGCTGGGATGAATGCACCATGGCCCATAAAAAATCACTAGAAGCCATGGACAGAACATTACAAGAATTGCGAAAAAACTCTGAAATAATGGGAGGAGCTCTACTCATACTCTCAGGAGATTTTCGACAAACACTTCCAGTTATTCCCAAGTCAACACCAGCAGACGAGATCAATGCATGCTTAAAAAAGTCACATCTCTGGCCAGAAGTACAAATACTGCAATTAACAAAAAACATGAGGGTTGAATTATCAAAAGATGAAACAACAGCACATTTTGCTAAAATGCTTTTACAAATAGGCGAAGGTACATATCCTACTGACCAAACGACCGGTCTCATTGAACTCAATAGTGATTTCTGTAACATAGCCACTACTGAAAACGAACTAATCGACAAAATTTATCCAAATATTATTCAGAACTATACCAACGTAGAGTGGTTATTTCAAAGAGCAATTTTGGCCACTAAAAATAATATTGTTGACGATATCAATTTTAATATTCTAAAGAAAATACCTGGTGAAGAGAAAGTATATAAATCGATCGACACGATGGTAACCATTGAAGAAAGTGTCAACTTCCCTACTGAATTTCTAAACTCTTTACAAGTACCAGGAATGCCATTACACTGCCTTCGTCTGAAAATTGGATCTCCAATCATACTACTTAGAAATCTCAACTCCCCAAAACTATGTAATGGAACGAGGATGATCGTAAAACAGCTATCGAATAATATCATTGAAGCTGAACTTATTTCTGGAAAGAACAAAGGACACACAGTATTTATACCTAGAATACCACTGATCTCTTCTGAATTGCCATTTCAATTTAAAAGATTGCAGTTTCCAATTAAATTAGCCTTTAGTTTTACAATTAACAAAGCGCAAGGGCAAACTTTAAAATATTGTGGCATCAACCTCAAAGAATCCTGCTTCTCTCACGGTCAGCTTTATGTAGCTTGCTCAAGAGTAGGAAATTCGAAAAATTTATATATATATACCCCGGACAATAAAATGAAAAATGTTGTTTATAAACAAGTAGTATAAATAATGAGAAAATGTAAATACATGTAAATATATATGTTTAAATATACATGTAAATATATATGTCCATGATAATGTAAATACATGTAAATATATATGTTTTCAATATATATATATTTTTTACTTTTTACGTCATAGTTTATTTTTTTATTTCAACTACCACGTAACCTCATATCAACTCCCGAGCGAAGCCGGGTATTACAGCTAGTAAGTAAATAAATATTCTGCGACATTAACTCACACGGTCATCTGATCCCAAGCTAAGCGGAGCTTGTGTTATAGGAAACCAGATAACTGGTATATACTATACATATAATACTTTTCTTTTGTAAATATATACTTATAAAATATATTTACACCCAGACTCGACACAAACACAAATGCTCATCACTAATGTTTGTCTCTGGTGGGAATCGAACCCACGACCTGCGGCGTGAAAAGCAAGTATCTTACCGACCACGCCACCGGCCCGTCAATATAAGTTGACAATATAAGTTATTTTCATTTTTTTTCAATCCTCGGGATATTAAGAAAAGCGTATACGAGCACAAACCGCTTTCGTACAATTAAACTTATGTTCTGTGGCCACGTTCTAAAACATAAATTTGCATAGCAAGAAGGAAGCCATCCGAAAATAATAATATGTCGACAGCCAACATTCTAATTTACATTAGGAAAACATACTTTGACAGGGTACTATGATTCACAGAATATGGTAGCTAAAATCAAACGTTAGAACTGTTGATTATTATCTAGCTTGATTATTAGCTGCCCGCCCTAATGCACACGAGTAGTGTTCAAATGGGCATAATTCCAGGGTAATGTACAATACAAAAAATATTTGACACGAAAATAACATACATTATTATTATTATTACATCCTATTTTATTTTATTAAGTAATATCAAATGAAATTACATTGAGTAATGTCTGACAATTTGGCTGACACCGAAACCGAATTGTTGTTATCTAAACTAATATTATAAAGCTGAAGAGTTTGTTGGTTTGAACGCGTTAATCTCAAAAACTACTAGTCCGATTTGAAAAATTCTTGCACTGTTAGATAGCTTATTTGTTGAGGTAGGCAATAGGTTACTTTTTATCCCACTGCTGGGCATGATATATCTGTTCACGTGAGCGTAGCCGCGGCGGAAAGCTAGTTACCTGATAAAAAGACAGATAGACAACTGAGTGAACCTAAAAAAAACTTTATAACAATGCCTTCAGGGCGCTGTTGGGGCTGCCGCGCTACTGCAGTGCCTCAGGGATGTTAGCCTCGGCTGACGTTGATAGCTTTTCGGCTATCATCAGAAAGTGTACAGCATCCCTGTTGCAGCGGGTGCGGGGCGCCTCCAACAGCCTCCTGAAGACAGTAGCGGGGAGATTGGATGTGGACAGTGCCATTATGAGGCCCTGGACCCGCATCCATCTAATTAAGGACACGGCAATATATTTTAACGATTTGTTTAGTAATGTACCTACATAAAACTAACATAGTTTGTAAGATTGTTGAGATGTTCCTAACACTATGGATTTCGGTCCGAAATAAATGATTTCTTTTTTATTTTGACGTGACAACGTCTTATAAATTGGTTTGCCGGGTGACACTTCAAGAAACTGCGTTACGCTCCGCTCACGTTATGCGCTCACAATGAGAGCGAGTGAGAGGCACGCGCCCCTTCCACTCGGGCATGGTTAGCCCGCCTAAGAGCGAGAGAGACAGACATAAAAAGTGAAAGGCACGCGTCCCTTCCACTCGAGCACAGTTAGCCCGCCTAAGAGCGAGATTCTTTGTATAAATTAATGTTTTAAATATAATTCTTTGTATAAATAAATGTTTTAAATTGTTACTATTATTTCATCCTTCTTCCTACTATACGAATGAATATTCACATTAAAATTATTTTACCACTCAAAGTCGTTGTCACGTAAAACTTTCGCCCGTATACCGACTTTACAGGCAACCAATTTTTTTTTATAAGAAAGAAAGAAAAACATTTATGTGAGAGAGACAGGACACACAGAATCAAATGATAAAAAAAAAACACATGAAAAGGGAAAAATAACATAAACGGAAACGGTTTAAAAGAAAAAAAAACCAAACAGTAAGTGTGACCCATCAGTGTCAAACATGGACATTGCTCAGTAAACGCTGTGAGTACCTACTAGAGGCGACACACAGCACTCATTTTCAACAATGTCCATATTCCTACAGTGTATATGACAAAGTCTCGGGCGGTATTTGTATAAATAAGAAAGGAAATTTATTTCCTCCGATTTCAGGGTCAAATTAAGGTAAAATTTTTACATATAACCTTTGCAAATAAATTTTTCCATTTGCATGCAGATTTTACGTTTAATCGTAACTAGGGTTGGAACGACCCATCGACCGCCATTTTGGTTTAGTTTACGACACAATATTTATTTATTCTAAAGAACAAGGTTGCTAGTCTTACGGTCTTCTATCGGATACATTTCGGAGAGTGTGCGTTGGAATTGCATAATCTTATTCCCCCATCTCCGTTCTATTATCGGAGAAGTAGAGGTACGGCTGTACACCATCGATGTATGGTGGAAATTCTACGAGTACGCAAAAAAAAGCTTTGCTTTCACGTCTATTGTGCGAACTGCCAAGTTGTGGGATTCGCTACCGGCATCTGTTTCCCGATAACTATAATCTGCCTGTCTTCAAGTCATGAGTGAATCGGTATTTACTGGGCGCGTTTCATCGTAGACAGCATCACAAAAGTTACGTAAATAACGATACGTTATTTAAAGAGGAGCAGCGGTGTAGCAGCGGTTTCAGCCTCGCTTTTGAAATATAAGATCGCGGGTTCGATTCCCAGTCGCGCTTACATATGTTTTAATTGTTTCATTGCCACTGTTATATATCGACGAAGGAAAACATTGCAAAAATTTTGTAGGTATCATAATTATAGATATTGATTTTATTAAAAACTGATTTTATTTTTCAAGAAATGTATCAATACAGGTGTACGTAACTCACGGTCCAATATCTTCACTAATTTATTGACGCTCAACGTTATGTACCTACACATCATTTCAACCTTATCATCTATATTTTAGAGTACACGTTCCTTTAAAAGTAATGAAGCATACAGTCCACTAATTTTCCTTTACAATAGAAAAGTTTTAATTGTCTTAGTAACGAATTTACAGTTAATTAGATGTCCATTGCGAGGAAAATGTATTTATAATTATATCAAAGTTAAATGGTCCATTGCTTATCTAAATAGATGTTTAACTTTTATTAGACACTTATCATACTTTTTTTATTTATTATATACTTTTTATTGTAAGTCTATCCCCTAGAATACCTATGTAACGTACTTGATCAGTTGTCCTCTTGCGTGCGAACGCTGATTGTGAACAGACGTGTGTCGCTTTGCTGTACAATTAATAGTTAATCGTTCAAACAATAGTAGTGTCTATTACAGTGCACTGGCTGCTACATTTGCATAAAGTTTAACTGCATCTCTATTGTTGCGACTGAGCAGCGGAGGTGCTTCCTTCTCCCCGCCTGCCTCGAGGAAAAGAAACAGTATCCATAATTGCCGTCCTGTTCCCCCAACGCGCATCAACCGCTGAGATTCGCTACGAACCCCCACTACGGCTGACCGTCGTAGCACCTTGCTACGAAAACGAACTGGTTTCCGCTACAATCCTGCTACGGCTAACACATACCAATTTCTACATCGGGCGACGCGTGAGGGCACTCTGTGAGTAAATCTTTAATAATGCAGCGTACACCGACCAAATGTCTATCCGCCTCAGATACTGATCTTAATGTCACCAAAAGGGGCAACTCCAAAAGAGTGCGCCTCGACGAGGATGCAGACACTTCAAGACCCGAGTTGTTAACCCTCAGTGATCAGCTGGATGAATTTAAAAAGGAAATAAAAGAAATGATGTTACTTTTTTCAACCAAACAGACTAAAGAAATTCAACAAATGACCTCTACGTTAAAATTAATTCAAGACAGTAACCTCAATATTGAAAACTCCATCTCTTTCCTCACCGCTCAAAATGAGGACCTAACCAAAAAAATAGGTCTTCTTGAAAACCAGAACCGAGAAGATAGGAAATATATTATACTCCTAGAAAGCAAATTAGAAGACTTGCAGCTAGACAGTCGTAAGACTAATTTTGTACTTAAGAATGTGCCGAAACAAACGATCGAGACTAAGGAAGTTCTTATAGACTTGATTACCCAATTATCGCGCAATATAGACTGCA
The DNA here is from genome assembly GCA_936450015.1 of Meganola albula. Classification (NCBI taxonomy): domain Eukaryota; kingdom Metazoa; phylum Arthropoda; class Insecta; order Lepidoptera; family Nolidae; genus Meganola; species Meganola albula. Next base: position 4,860,715 of record OW388171.1, read on the forward strand.
ACTTCCCAAAATCAGTCATAAAGGATGTATACAGAATTCGTGGGAAAAATAGTGACAACCCTAATCAGCCAATTATAGTTGAAACAAACTCCACTTTGGCGAAATCTGAAATGATAAAAAGGTGTAGAGCAGTAAATAAGAATCATACATCTAGACTTTGTTGTAAACACCTAGGACTTACAGTCCAAGAAGACAGACCCATTTACATAGCAGAGCATCTTACCTCTAAAGGGAGCCGACTTCATTTTCTGGCTCGTGACCTAATAAAGACTGGCTCCTACAAATTTTGTTGGACTGCGTACGGAAAGGTCTACGTTAAGGAGAACGAACAAGCACCTACCATACTAATTAGGTCAGAAGAACAGGTACACAAGCTGATGTTGAGTCCAGTTGTTAGCAAGTGACTAGCATTGTATTACCTTCTGCAGATAAGTAATCTAATTACAAATGTATTACCTTATAGCCTTCAGTCTCTGACAATAATTCTGTACTTAACTTGTAAATGCAAACATGTCTGTATAATTGTAAATACTCGATTGAACGATTCGTATATTTACACCCACGTCTTGTTATACATTGATACTTATGTTTCCCGACTATTTCTTTTAATTTTATACTTACTTACATTCTCATTCTACACTCACACAACCACACTTACGTTATATTCTATAATTTTAAATACATTTAAACATACCTCTTCACACAATTACCCACACTCTTACATAAACCAGCTCCATAGACGCAATAATAACACAATAACTAAAACTATACATATTAAACTAATACTAGTACTTAATATGAAGATCTTAATTTTTAGGCTTATAATGATTAATCGTATATTCAATGTTATAATGCATCCTACTCATATTCTGATAATCTTAATTACTTCAAAAAATTATGTCACTTTTCATCGAAGTACGACTATTCATATCATAAATTATCCAAATGGATGACACCCTACAAACTCTTACTGAGATAGATGACATCAAGATTGCTGAGACTTATCAAGTTAATCCTACCCAGTTACCCAGTTATGTCACAGTTCATAATAATGACTTAACCATTATCTCGCAAAATATAAGAAGTATCTACTGCAACTTTGATGATTTCTCTCTTCTTCTAGCTACCTTCAAATTTGAAACTGATATTATTATTCTGACTGAATGTAGAATTAATCATAACAAACCTATACCACAACTAAGTAATTACATTTCTTACGTAACCTCACGACAATTAAATCAAAATGACGGAGTGGTTATCTATGTAAAAAAAAACCTTAAGGTAAAAGTTGAAGAAATAAACCTCGCACAAGCATCTTGTCTTCAACTTAATGTACTTAACACTATAGTACTGGGTATATATCGCTCCCCATCTAACTCAAACGCAGACGTTTTTATAAACTCACTCAGTTCTCATCTTAATTCTCTGAACTCCCCTCAAACTGTAATAGTAGCTGGGGACATTAATATCAACCTTGTATACAAAGAATCTGAATCAACCAATGAATATAAAAATAGAACAAATTACCTAAATATGCTAGCGCTATATGGCATACTACCAGGTCACATTTTACCTACACGGGAAACAAATTGCCTGGATCATTTTATGATCAAACTTAACAAGAAAAAGACAACAGCCCGTATCGCTATACTACATACATCAATCACCGATCATTACACAACTTTATTGTCAATATCAAAACTTAAAAACAATGTAGTACAAATAAATACAACCACTTCCATTGATTTTGATAAGGCTTTAAAGCACCTTAGGGAAAATAACCTTGCAGAGCTACTCTATTGTAACGACCCAGACCAACTAGCTAATAATTTACTACACAAGTTAACTCAATCTATTGAGCATAGCACTGTTACGAAAAAGATCCCTAGTAGTAAGCGAACGGTTAAACCATGGATAACAATAGGTATTTTAAGATGCATTAGACACCGCAATAAATTGCAACTTAATACTCGCAACGACCCTTATAATAATGTCCTAAAAATAACTTACCAGCGGTATCGCAACTACTGTAATAATCTTATAAAAAAGTTAAAAAGAAAATATGAAAAGGAACTTTTAGCAAAATCTGTTACTAACAATAAATTACTGTGGAAAAATATTAAAACAATAACATACACAAATAATCCTAAATCACCTAATTCGGAATTACTAACACTTAAAAGGAGTCCAACTGAATCTATCAATTTTGTAAATGATTATTTCGCTAATATTGGTAAAGAACTAGCCCAAAATATTTTGTCAACAGCAGTAGCTAGTCCTTCCACTTCATCTACATCTATACCACCACAAGGGAACTCGTTTGTTTTACTAGACACCGACCCGCTAGAAGTAGCAAGAATCCTAACTGGCTTAAAATCTGATAGCAGTCCAGGCTTTGACAAAGTGTCCACCAGATTTTTGAAACACATAAGTTTAGATATTGTACCTATTATAACACATTTAGCTAATCTTTGCTTTGGAAAAGGTAGTTTCCCTGTACCGCTTAAACAAGCAATCATCGTACCGGTTTATAAAGGTGGGGACAGAGACGACGTTAGTAACTACAGGCCCATATCAATTTTACCTGCTATCTCTAAAATTATAGAAAAACTAATAAACATTAGACTCCTTAAATTCTTACATAAATATAACACACTAAGTTCTTCTCAATATGGATTCAGACAAGGTATATCTACTGAAGATGCAGTTACTGCTCTTTGTACCCTTATTGCTAACAATCTAGACAAAGGAAAAAATTGTATTGCAGTGTTTCTCGACCTAAAAAAAGCGTTTGACACCGTCTCTGTTCCTATCTTGTTAAACAAATTAGCTAACGCTGGAGTTAGGGGTACTCCTCTTAAATTATTTAAAAATTACCTTTCACATCGAACTCAGAGAGTCAAAGTTGGAGATCATATTAGTCATGAGACCAATGTGTCTTTTGGTGTGCCACAGGGTAGCGTCTTAGGACCTACTCTGTTTTTACTGTACATCAATGAACTCTGTAATCTCAAAATTAATAATGCTACAGTTTTCTCCTATGCTGATGACACCGCTATCGTCTTTAATGACACTACCTGGCTTGATACTGCACGAAGTGCTGAGATTGGAATGACCCTAGTAGCTAGATGGCTAAACAATAATCTGCTTACACTTAACACCACTAAAACGAATTACATGTGCTTTAGTATCTCCACCCGCTCACAACCGACGTCAGATCTTAATGTAAGAGTTCATACCTGTAGTGACTCAAATAACTGCTCTTGCCCGACCCTCACTCATGTGACGCAAACAAAATACCTTGGCATCATTTTAGACCAAAGACTATCTTGGTATCCTCACCTTGAGCAGGTAACCAATAGAATAAGAAAACTTAGCTGGATCTTCAAGACCTTGAGGTATATTGTACCGAGTACCAACTCAGATACTTCCAGAAATCTTCTAAATGAAATATATGTAGCTTTGGTTCAATCCGTCTTAATGTATTGCATTCCTGTTTGGGGGGGGGCTGCCAAGACTAAATTCTTAGGCGTCGAGCGGGCACAACGAGGCCTTATAAAAATAATGTATTTTAAACCCATTAGATACTCAACACATAGTTTATATCTATTAAGTAATTTATTATCAGTAAGGAAATTGTACATAATGAAAATAATTCTTAAACAACACAAGACCTTGCCATACCTTCCCAGTCTTAAAAGACGGAAAGATAGAATAGCAGTAGTTCCCAAATGCAAAACTAAGTTTGCTAAGAAACAGTACCAAATACGCGGCCCAGAATTATACAATAAAGTTAACAAGAATACCTACGTCCATAATAAATTACAACAACAATGTAAAAAACTTGTCACAGAGTGGTTGAAAACTCAAACCTACGAACAGATAGAGGCCTTATTAGAATAAAATAAACTCATACACACACACACACACACACACACACACACACACACATACACACGCACACGTGCACACACACACACACACACACACACACACACCACACACACACACACACACACGCGTGCACACACACACACACACACACACACACACACACACACACACACACACACACACACACACACACGCACGCGCACACGCTCACAAACACACGCACACATACACGCACATGCACAAGCACACACGCACACGTACACTCACGCACACTCGAACACACTCCAACACACTGGAACACCCACGCACGCGCACGCGCGCTTGCTTACACTAACAATTTGCATGCCGTCATACTAATAAAAATTGTACGTCTCACAAAAGAGCGGAGTCTCCCAACACAGGCAATATAATTATGCCTAAAGGGAGGCTCCAACCACTAACTTATAAACTATGTAATTTTAAGTACAATAAACATTTTTTCATTTTTTTTTTTTTTTTTTTTGTTATTGTCGAGATACAGGTGGTGTTGCCGGCTTAGTTAGTGATTGTGATGACACTGACATTGAGTGACAGAATATACATCCATTCATTCATTTGACACTCAGTCGTTCGTGCTGTCATAATGCGCTGACAGGCAGACATGCCTCCTGGACCGAATGAATGACTGTCACTCACTTACTTGACTTTTTAAGAATATACATGGTTGTGATTTCTGTGATAATAAATCTGTTTTGATCTAGTAAGTCTGATTTAATTTCTGAGATAAAACAATTCATCCTTAATTTTTTTTTCTTTATCTTCTAAATATGTAATAATAATAATAGATACAGTGAGACATTAAAACACACGGTCATGTGATCCCAAACTAAGCAGAACTTGTACTATGGTAACCAGATAACTGGTAATATACTACATATAATACTTTTCTGTTGTAAATACATACTTAAATATAGATAATAATTACACCCAGACTCAAGACAAACAGTCGAGTTCAGACAAATGTCTGACTTGGGTGGGAACATTCATAATGACTTAACCTCGGACCATCGCTCCGTACATACGCGACGTTTTCTAAATATTAGTAAGTCAAATCAACCAACGATAGAAATACAGTCCACCTTTATTCCGGACCACCTGGATTCAGTACAGCAAGTATCTTACCGACCACGCCACCAACCCGTCACAAAAATAAGAAAAGAAGAAACTGACTGACATATCAACACAGAGCCCAAACTGCTGGGTCTAGAGACTCCAAATTTGACACATAAGTTCCGTGTGAGGTTTAAGAGTGCATTAAGAAAGGACAAACTCACTCCCTCAGAGGAAAAAACGGGGACTGACTAAATAATATTTGGTTTAGGAGAGCTAGCAAACTACATAAATACATATGTCGCAGCGTGTAACCTGTAAATGTAGCAAGCAGTTACCTAAACAGACGGTTAGGTGTCACTCCAGTCACTTGTGATAACATAAGGCTTGTCAGCTGTCAAACTTACAAGATGTCAACATCACTCAGGTTGCTGGTCTGTGATCGTCTTTGTTGCATAAAGGAATAATGTCTATGAGGTCGGTTGGGTGCAAACCGAATTAGTCCGCACAAAAAAAAATCCAGTTGAATCCAAAATTTTTGTGTATATTTGTGATTAGGAAGGTGCTGTAATCATTAGCAGAGATATTGATTAGTCACGTGTGTGCATGTATGTATGTTTGTTTGTTCAACGTTTGAGCAACAACCAGTCATCGGATTGCAATGACTATTTTTGAGTTGGATGCAATACCTTATTGCTAAGGTAAATAGATCATTATTTAAAAAAAATAGTTTTTTTTTTCGGTGATGTAATCTTGAATCAGTCTGTCAACTATAAGCAGATGTGATGATAGAGTAGGCTTTGCAGAGTGCTTTCTCCATTGAGGATCCTCTTCTTTCGTGCGTGTACTAGCACTATAAGTCATTTATTATGAGCCTTTTAAGTCTCCTTTTGTGGCTAGGCTTAGTCAATATAGCTGCCAGAGGGTTCGGGTGCTTTGACAGTCTTGTTTTATATTGTGCAGCAATTATATTTACGTGTATTATAAAAATAATTTATGTGACAATCACACATTGAAATAAAACTATTTTATAACGATAAAATCTGTTATAAAATAGTTTTATATCAAAATAATTGTTATTTTTATTAGTAAATATAATGAAACAAAGTCAGTACCTAATATATAATAAAAATATAAGATAGCCTAGGCTAAAATAGAACAATTAGGTCACAATACCCCACGCTTTGTGACCTAAATTGTTAAACGCAATTAAATTAACTCTGTCGCATGTCCTTATAATTTTCAACCTAAAGCTACGTTTCCACCAGAGTACATTTGTGCGGCAAAAGTAGGAGTAAGATTTTTTATCTTATTTCAGGCTTGCGCTTGACCACAATGCCTGTTGTTAAGTCATAATGCAGTCTACGATAGACCGCTCTTGCAAATTAAATACCGATTCACTGGTGACTTGAAGTCAAGCAGATTATAGCTATCAGGAAACAGAGAAAAATACTTACGAAAAATGTAACGTTATACTTGTGAAAATTGTGATACAACTTCTGTTAAGTAAACCCTCGGCTCTTGACCCTGAACTTAAAATAGTGTAGAATCTGTCATAGAGAATATTACTTCGTCATATGTCTAGTTTGACAGTTGACAAAGTAACACAATTCATAAGAAGTGTAGTTTAAACATTACCCGGTCGGTATAACGCCTCGATAAAAACCGTTATAAAATCGTTTTATTTCAATACTAGCGACCCGCCCCGGCTTCGCACGTGTGCAATGCTGATACTAAATATATTGAGGTTTATTCATACAATGTCCTTTTAAACAACGTTAACAGCTTTTTTGCCATTAGACAATACAAACAGCACGTGCAGCGCGCTTGATAGATTTCATGTCCTTTCAAGAAAACTTTATTTTTAAATATATTTTTTAAATAAGTATTTTAGTTGCACTGTGGTGGAAACGCAGCCTAATTTGGTTTACTACAAGTTGTATAATAACTTTGGAAAATTCGAAGAATGTAACAAAATAACTACAATGTCACGTTATATCTCGCGTGACAAATTGACAGACAAATGAATGTAGTAAATTCCCCTACTACATACATCTCCGTGCATCATTTTACAAAGTTTCGTTTATTTATTTATTTATTTTACTGACTGGTCTGTTCGCGTAGAGGTTAGTGACGATGACTATTAAGCTGGAAGCCACAGTTTAAATTCTTTGTGTAATTAGCATTTTTTATTATTCTTTGATAGGCTGGCGCTTGACTACAACTTGCCTGATGCTAAGCAATGATGTAGTGTACCGATTCACTCGTGATAACGAATGATTATCGGTGAGAAGGTGGCAGTGGAATGAGCCTCCTTAAGGTTAGAAACCAAGTTAATGGAGCAACAATTCCGACCCACCCTCTCTGCATGGTGTCACCAGACATCGCACCGGAACACGGCAAGGCCGCTTGGCGGTGCGGCTTAGCATGTTTGTTTGTTCTGTGTCTGGTGTAATTAAAAAAAGCATTCATGTAGTAATCAGTACCTAGTACCCATAACATAAGCAAATATTATTTTATTACAAGTTTTCTGGTTCCCATAGTACAAGCTCTGCATGGTAAAATTCCGCACACAGAACTAAATAATATTGTTATTCTATCTAAATACATAAAAGAAGAAACTGACTGACTGACATATCAACGCAGAATCTAAACTGCTGGGTCTGGAGACTCCAAATTTGGCACAAAGTTTCCTTATGGAGTCTAGGGGTGCAACAAGAAAGGATTTTTCAAAACTTACCCTATAAGGGGGTGAAACGGGGTTCCACCAATAACAAATAAAATAATATGATAAAGGGTTCTTATAGATCTGTGTCACTTGGCTAATTTTTATCCTAACACCACACGGGCGAAGCTACGGGCGGAAGCTGGTTATTAATAGAAATATTTGACATCCATTTCCATTTCCGGCTGTCACCAACAGCTACAACACTACAATAAATTTAGTACGTTTCATTGGAAATTTCGTAACACCGTAGTAGGGAATCTGATGTTCCATGAAAAATATGTAACGTTTATAAAACTTTATCGGTTTCGTTTTAAATTGTTTCAAGTCACGCTATTTATATGAAAAATATAGAAAACGTAGCTCACGCCTCTATATACCCAAGGATAAAGGCAGACTTCAATAGCATAGATAAAAAAAAAATGAAATAATATGTCATAAACACATAAGGCTTAGCTAATTAGGGATTAGTATACACATGATTATTTTGTTAGTATTATGGAAAACTAAAAACTAGTGTATATGACTAAAATGAGTAATTAAGGTAACAGGTTTAAATGGTATTAGTTAAAATTATTAAACTGCCTGCCCGATCTAGGTTTGTTAAACCTGTGTTTCAGGCCTGCTGTCTACCTACGCTAGAGACTAAGTACTAGACTAAAATTATTATTATTAACTACATTCTTAAAAGTACCTACTTAGTTATCATAACAGTTACGTTACTACCTATTCACTATGGTGAACTTTAGGCCAATTCAGGTAAATAAACTAAGTTCAGTTGCAGTGCAGTTGCAGTTAAGTTTCGATCAAAACAGCTCTTTTCGTACTCTCGCAGTGTTGACAGCCGCTGTCAGATACGCTTGCGTCAAGTTCGCGTCACGCAAGCGCTCTAGCTTTTAGGTTATTAATGACAGTTACAAGAATACCATTTTGCAGTAAGACGTAAACCTAATTGCAACTGCAGAAATTACGAGAATTAGCCTACAGAACGCACTATTTCTAGAAGTTTTTCTGTGTCTGCGTAATTAAGTTGTGATAGAAATTTGAATATGAAGATGTTTTAAGTGTATGTTTATTATCACATGACATTATAAACTACTAGCTTTCCGACAGCAGCATCGCCCGCGTGTATGTCGGTTATCGCGTCAAAACATTACCTTCTTTTTGCGCAGTCGGATAAAAACTATCCTATGTCCTTTCTCGGGTCTCAAACTACCTCCATACCCAATTTCATCCAAATCGGTTCAGTAGTTTAAGCGGGAAAGCGTAACAGACAGACAGAGTTACTTTCGCATTTATAATATTATTAGGAATTGTAACCATGACGATTGAGCAGCGCTGGCGCAGTGGTACGGGCCTTGCCTTAGAAATAAGGCCGCGGGTTCGATTCCCAGTCGTGCCTACACATATTTGTGTGAATTGTTTCACAGCTCAATATCGATGTAGGAAAACATCGTAAGGAAACCGGCATGTCTAAGAACAATCATTCAGGGACATGTGACATCCACCAACACGCACTTGGCCAGCATCAAGGCCTAAACTCTCTCAACTCGTAAGATAGTTGAGAGAAGACACGTGCCCAGCGGTGGGACCAACACCGACCAGATACCTATAGATACCGCATACCTTACCCCCTGCTCTCGCCTTACTTATGTAGTGCTACTATCACTGTCGGACAAGAACTTGAACAAACCAATCAAAATAAGCTATCTTTCCCGATATACCGCCAACTTTTGACGACTAAAATTTCGAAAAATAATTTAATAAAGTGATGTCTAGTAGGTACGTAGTCCGTGAGCTTTCTGAAGTTACTCCTACTCCATACTTAGAATAGACGCCTAAAGACATTAACCCTTCAGTGACACAGTTACATTACTTAATTTTTATGACAAGCTCATAACATAACTTCAAGTCAATGATTTAATGTCATTTAGCGAGTCAAATACATTACTGTCAATGTGTAACACAGTCGCTAACGACGCGGAAAGCGTTTTTGTATAACCTCGTCGAGGAATCAGACTAAACCCACTTCAACCCTTTTTAGTGTCCCACTGCTGAGCACTGGTCTTCTCTCAACTGTCTTACTAGTTGAGAGAGTTTAGGCCTTAATCCACACACGCTGGCCAAGTGCGGGTTGGTGGATGTCTCATGTCCCTGAATGATTGTTCTTAGACATGCCGGTTTCCTCACGATGTTTTCCTTCACCGATATTGAGCAGTGGCGATGAAACCATTCACACAAAGTTGTGTGGTCACGACTAGGATTCGAACCCGCGACCTTATATTTCTAAGGCGAGTCCCGTACCACTGCGCCACCGCTGCTCTCAGACTAAACAAAAATATATACAGATATCTAACTGACTGAATTAAATCAACGCACAGCTTTAACCGCTGGGTCTAGAGACACCAAAATTTAAAACCTAGGTTCTTTATGATGTCTAAGGATGCACTAGAAAAGGTTTTTTCAAAACTCCCCCCTAAGGGGAAACGGCGACAATGCGTCGCTGCGGGCGGAAAATATTTTTTCATAATAAAACTAGTCTGAAAATAAAATAGATGCAAATTTTGGAGGTCAAACAGCAACCGCACGGGCGAAGGAGGGTGCGAAAGCTAATTTATTCACTTCAACCCTTTTTAGTGCCCCCTGCGGGGGCGGGTCTTCTCTAAACTATCCTACGAGTTGAGAGAGTTTAGACCTTAAATTTTTTTCATCTCCGTTTTACGTATTTAAAAAAAAATAAGATTTTATTTTTTAACTTGGCCGGTTCTGTTGATATCTAGCTAGTCAACTAACATTCAATTGAAAGAAAGGGATGCGGATATACAATGCGTATTTTGCATTCCTTTCTTTCAACGGAATAGCTTTAAACACTCAAAAAATGCAACTGTAGTACCAAGAAGTGTCTCTAAGCTAACCCGCTGACAGACAGACAGACGTAAAACTATAAGGTTTCCTAATTTAGAAACCTAAAAAACTAAACAACAAAAAATTTATCCGTCAGTAAGATTCTATAAAAATGTTACACATATTTTTTTGCTTTATCATTGAATTGAAACAATATTAAGATACAAGTTATGGAGTGGGAGTGCGCTACGTCATACAGAGGTATAAAACTTACCTAAGTGAGTGGTTATTAGAGAATTGGGTTGATGAAAAAAAAATTAAAATTGATTTTTCTTAGGTAATTTAAAACCTATATTATTAATTAAATTGATATTTAATGCAAAAAACTCAAAAAATATCTCAATTAATTATGAACAATTAAAAATTGATCAAATATAATCAAAAATCACGTGACTACAAACGCGCCATAATTGTTCACCATTGTTGTGACGTCATAATGTTATAGCCATTTAATAACAGTATATGCGGTCTTAAACTGCGCCACACTTTGTGGTCTCCAGTTACAACCTGGGAAACCAACTGCAATGAGTGAAAACTAACATTATGACGTCAGTTAGTTCGGAAGCGGTCGGCGTGTTTTCGGTACTGGATTCAAAAATTAATTTTTATATTTACATAACTTTTGAACTATTGCGAAAAAAACGTAAAAACAAAATGTTTTGTCATAAACTTATTTAAGATCTTTCCATTTATTACAAAAAAAATTAGATTTTTTTTAAATTTAATTTTTAATTTAATTAATTTTTTTTATCGTAGCTTAGACGTATCGCCGAAATCATTCACACAAGAAAATAACCGCCCTATAGGTTTTAATTATCTATCTAACAGACAAAACCAAAGAAAATTGTAGTCGAAAATTCTCTTTTAGAGAATTTTAACAAAATAAAAAGTGGGACTGACTAGGGGGCTGAGTCACCTTCGTCCATTGGTGTACACCTTTAATTGAATCCCCACACGTGGTCCCCGGGTGTTGCAAATCATGTGACAATCAACTAGTGGTAGGCTTCGTCCGTGGTTAGTGAGCACCCACCAGACAAAGCCGCACCGCCGAGCGGCCTTACCGTGTTCCGGTGCGATGTCTGGTCTTTATGCAGAGAGGATGGGTCGGAATTGTTGCTCCTTTATGGTTTCCAACCATATGGAGGCTCATTCCACTGCCACCTTCTCACCGATAATCATTCGTAACCACGAGTGAATCGGTATACTGGGCTGGCGCGTACCATCGTAGGCTACATCATTTAACATAAGGCAAGTTGTAGTCAAGCGCCAGCCTATCGAAGAATAAAAAAAAGGACTTTAATATCGCCACAATTCTTTTGCTCGTGGAGACTGCCCCTTAGTGCGTAAACAGTAAATGGTTAATTTCTGACGAATTGATACGAGTTGAAAGCAGCAATTAGAGATGTCATCAAAGCATTGTTAACTTAATGGGAATTTATTGAGTGGAATTGTAATCCATTGGGAATTTTCCTACTCGTGTAAAGGATTGTTATTAATTTACTGATGGGTTTTAAATTAAAACCCATCAGTAAATCATTTACTAACTTTGCACGCAGGATACACAAGCTGTTAATAAATTCATGGTCTTCTAAAAAAATCTTAAAAGACTCTTTAGTTAAATGGACTTTGTCTCTTTCTTACTAGTATAGACATCCAAATGACAGACAAAGACAAACGAACGGGCCGGTGGTGTGTTTGGTAAGATACTTGCTTTTCACGCCGCAGGTCGTGCGTTCGATTCCCACCTGAGACAAACATTAATGATGAACATTTGTGTTTGTGTCGAGTCTGGGTGTAAATATCTATTATAAGTATATATTTACAAAAGAAAAGTATTATATGTATAGTGTATACCAGTTATCTGGTTTCTATAACACAAGCTCTGCTTAGCTTGGGACCAGATTATTTATATTTATATAAAAAAATTATAAACCTATTTTAGTTATAATGAACTAATAAGACGTTTATGAATTCGGGGGTTAATGTTATGTAACTACGAGTGACTCATTTGCATATGAAAATTGCACTGTAGTTATATTCTATGCAGTTAATTTCAATGTATGTGCGCCGCACCAAACCACAGTCGTAATACAGTGAAAATTAAAGGATATAATTGTGCCTTAAATTTTACGTTATTTCAGCCATATAATAATAATAATAATATAGTGGGACATTAACACACACGGTCATCTGATCCCAAACTAAGCAGAGCTTGTACTATGGAAACCAGATAAATGGTAATACTTTTTTTTGTAAATATATACTAGTATCTACTATATGTAATAGTATACATTTTTGTAGCCTGTGTGAGGAAAAATCGTTATTGTAAGTTTGACGCTACAATGAGTGTACTCTGAATGGCGTGTCCCAAGTACAATGTATGGCTGTTCGGGCTCACACTCACCCCGTTTGCCGACTGTAAAAAAGAGTTTTATAGACAGAATAGCGAGAGTGGCTACTATTGAATTTTAAGCAATTTTTATCCGAAGGCGCCAGAAGGAGGGTTATATTTTTCGAGTGCATCTATGTATATGTGATGTGTGATGTTTCGAGTGTATCGACATATGTCGCAGTAAGATAGATCAAGCCGTAATATAGTTATATCCATATGGATATAATTATATACCATAACATAGTGATACCTTGGCGCCTGGCGTCACACTATGGGAATATGGACATTGCTGAAAATCAGTGCTATGGGTCGCCTCTAGTAGGCACTCACAGCGTTTACTGAGCAATGTCCATGTTTGACACTGATAGGTCACACTTACTCTTGTTTTTAATTGTTGTTATGTTTGTTTTTTTTTTTTTTCCTTTCTCTATCTATGTGTTTCTTTGTTTTTTATTTAATTTTGTGTGTCCTGTCGTTGTCAAATAAATGTTTTTCTTTCTTTCTTTTCTCTTTCTATTTATAACTATTTCAGTAAGAATATAGTTATAAAACGGTTCAAGTTTAGTGATATACTTATAATACTAGAATAAGTTTAGTGAAATAGCTTTCGGAGTGTGCGGCGCAGGCGGCGCGTTGCCTCCGCCGCGGGTCGACATGTGGAAACTTGTAGATTTTTGTCACTTGTAAGTCGCGAAAACAAACCTACCCATTCCAAAGTGCTGTGGGTTAGGTTAGGTTAGACTTTAAATAACCACACACGCGAGCTAAGCGAGCGTCTCGAGCCGCGGTAGCGGTCGGCGAGTGCCATAATAACACAACTCAGCACTCGCCGACGGCTGCAGCGGCTCGGCATGTATGTATATACACAGCTCTACATCAAACTATACATTTCCAGTATAAGCTGATCTCACTTATAGAATCCAGCTCCAGTATAGAATTTTCGTACAACGAGAGGTCAGTGTATACTGGATTTGTATAGGTTGACGTGTAGCCGTGTGTATTAAGGGTATAGTAGAGTATTTACCACCCACCAGGCGAACGACACGTGGATAAATGATCCATCCATGTCACAACCCGATGCATGATGAAAGCATGTAAATCTGAACGGGTCTCGTGAACTCTGCTTGTTGAGTTTCAACAACTCACTTCCACATTTAGTGTTAGTAGAGTTTAAGTCTTAATCCACACACGCTGGTCAAGTGCGGGTTAATGGATGTCACATGTCCTCGAATGATTTGTTCTTAGATATGCCGGTTTTATCACGATAATTCTCTTTACCGATATAGAGCGCGGTAATGCAACAATTCACACTACCTAAGATTTATAGGCACGATTAGGGATTGAAACAGCATCCTTTTATTTCAAAGTTGAGGCGTTTATATTAGACAAGTTTCCGCCCACAGCTTTGCCCGCATAGTACTTATTGAGGTACAAAGTAGCCTATGTGTTAATCCAGATCATAATCTATCTCTGTGCTAAATTTCATATAATTCCGTTTTGTAGTTTTTGCGTGAAAGAGTAACAAACATCCATACATTCTTACAAACTTTCGCGTATATATTATCACTTCAACTCTTTATAGTATCTCACAGCTGGGCACGGGTCTTCTCTCAGCTATCTTACTAGTTGATAGAGTTTAGGCCTTAATCCACACACGCTGGCCAAGTGCGGGTAAGTGGTTATATTATTTATATTATTTCGTTGTACAGAAAGCCGCGGAAAATAACTTTGATCCGATCTAATCAGTTTAATAATGAAAATACGCAACGTGCAGGATATTTTTATTAAACAGAGAAATATCCAATTTGCTGTTAATAATCTTTGTTATAACGGAACGCGGACTAATAGGCAACACGATATGAACGCCATATTTGTTTTATTCGTTTTGAGAGAGAATTTGTTTTGTATTTACACTCCGTGAGTAGTGGTGCAGTGAGCAGCGGTGGCGCAATTCGATTCCCGGTTATGCCCACACATCTTTGTGTGAATTGTTTCAGCGCCGCTGCTCAATGTCGGTGAGGAAACCGGCATATCTAAAAACTAATCATTCGAGGACATGTGACATCTCACACGCACTTGGGTAGCATATGTGGATTAAGGCCAAAACTCTCAACTCATCAGACAGTTCAGAGAAGACCCGTACTCATACCCGGGACACTGAAAAAGGTTGAAGTGAGTGTAGGCGAAGCTACAATGAGTGTCAGGGCTCAGTCGGTCGAGGAGTTAAGGAGTTGCCTTTAAGGAGTTGAGGTAGAATCAGCAATACTTGTCTAATTTTTTTTTTATTTTACTGATGGACTAATTAAAATACGATTTTCTATACCTTTAAATGAATGTTGAATGTGCCTGTTACTTGTATACATATCAGTGCGGAGTCCTTGATATAAAGTTGTAAATTTTTAATATGTGTACTGTTGGCACATCATCATCATCATCAGCCTATTCTAGTCCACTGCTGGACATAGGCCTCTCCTAGAGTGCGCCACTGAGCACGATCCGCGGCTTTTCTCATCCAGTTCTTGCTGAGATCGTCACTCCAGCTAGTCTGAGGGCGTCCTACGCTACGTTTGCCAATTCGTAGTCTCCACTCAAGAACTCGTTTACCCCAGCGGTTGTCAATTCTGCGGCAGATATGACCGGTCCATTGCCATTTCAGCTTCCTAAGCCAGAGGGTTACGTCGACTACTTTAGTTCTCTGTGGGATCACTTCATTGTGGATTCGATCCTTCAGAGAGACTCCGAGCATAGCCCTTTCCATAGCTCGCTGAGCGACTTTGAATTTATGGACCAGTCCTACCGTGAGTGGCCACGTTTCGGCTCCGTATGTCATATAGTGATGGGTAGGACAAACCAAAATGATGAGTTTGTATGAGGAAGTCATTTTGGAAAATCAGGTAGGACAATGTACCACCTCAATTGAGGTGGTCCTCAAATGAAGCAGTATACACAAAATGAGGCCATCTCGTATTTTAGAGGGATGTGTTAGATGAAGTAGGTATATGGCAAATGAAGTAACGAACTAATACTTGAGTTTGAAGTGTTTTGGTACTTGGCAAACATAAAAGTGAGTAAATTAGAAAAGATTGATATTTTAATTAATAATATAATTATCAATTTACAATGTAATTTATACATGTTGTAATTTAAAAATAATACATAACATATTTGCCTTTTTTCCATTTAGTCGGTTTCTTCTCTTTGATATTAGTTGACCAGACCCTGTTCGCACTTCACTAATTCATTTACTCTTTCTTGCAAGCCACTTTTTTTTGAGGGAGTGAGCGAGTTGGCGACATTTTCACACTGCACGCACACAAGCTCAACACCTCAACGAGTTTGTAGTGGTACAAAATAAGTATTTGAGGTGATGGGACAATTTATTCCTTTGTATGGGACATTTGAAGTGCCTCTTGTATGAGGTACACAACACTAATGTCATAACAGGCTGGACGCACTGGTTGAAGACTTTCGTCTTTAGACTCTGTGGAATGGACGACGTGAAGACCTGATGTTGACCTATTTCTAAGACCTATTTCCATTTGCTGCCCAACCCAGCTGTATACTTCTATTAGCCTCTTTCTCGAAGTTGTTTTGTTTCTTACTGTTGACATAATGAAATAAAATAAATAAATAAATCCCTAGTATTGTCTAAGATTAATGCGAATATCACACATTGAAATAAAACTACTTTAAATAACTTATATATTAATGTTTGAAGGTAGTCAGCAATAATTGTGATTAATATTTTTGGACGTCAAATACCTCAGTCCACCCGTGAACATGAAGTCTGAAAAGACTTTGAAACGTCGGGATCTAAAATCTAAAATAAACCGCAATAAAATCCGTTGAAAAATAGTAGCTTTTATTTCGAATAAATGCCTTTTATTATTTTTATGTTAAACTTTTTTTCAATTAGTTAATTTTAATTGTCTCTTATCTTACTTCTGATCAATTAACAGAGTATTCAGAGTTAATTAAGATCATTAAGCAGGCGATGTTAAGAGGATTGGCTTTATTTCGACAGAGAAAAGATTAACACAGAATAGATATTATCTCGATAATAAATGGCGGAAAGACATTAAATCGATTGACAAGATTAACTTAGTAGGTCAAAATCTGCGTTTTACACAAATTTTGATTAGAATATAGGTCACGAGTTCGATCTTGGGTCGTGGCTATATACACATCTTTTCATAATTTATTTATTTAAAGTTTAATTAAACGGTCACAGATCGATTCCATTATTTAAATTAGAAAAGATAATATTACATTAACAATACATTAGAGGTACGGCTATGCGCCACCACTATGGTGGAAATTCCACGGGTACGCACAAAGCGCTTTGCCTCCACTTTCATTGTGCGAACTGCCAAATTGTGGAACTCGCTGCCGGCATCTATGTTTCCCGATAGCTACAATCTGCCGGTCTTCAAGTCACGAGTGAATCGGTATTTACTGGGTAAGCGCGTTCCATCGTAGACTGCATCATTGCTTCACATCAGGCAAGTTGTGGTCAAGCGCAAACCTATTTTAAGTAAAAAAAACACAATATATTAAAATTAGTAGTCAAAGAAATATTATTATGTAAACTAGCGGACCCCGCAGAGGTCGTCCCGCCCGGTAAAGCAGTGCCACCTACCGGGTCTAATAATAGATTACGACTAATTCTCAGACCTAACGAATATAGAAATAAGATTTCATAAAAATCGATCCAGCCGTTTCGTAGAAGTTTTTTAGTTTTTCTCTGCGTAGTAGCCATCCTCGTACTTCAAGGAATATTCTAAACAAAAGTATTAATGAAATCGCTTCAGCCGTTCTTGAGTTTTGCACTTAGCAACACATTTAGTGATTAATTTTTATTATAAAGACTAGCGGATCCCGCAGACGTCGTCCTGCCCGGTAAAGCAGTGCCACCTGCCTGGTCCGAAAACAGAATACGACCTATAAGATTTCATAAAAATCGGTCAAGCTGTATCGGAGGAGTTTTTTAAATTTTTCTCTGCGTAAAAACCATCCTTGTACTTCAAGGAATATTCTAAAAAAAGAATTAGAGAAATCGGTTCAGCCGTTCTCGAGTTATGCGCTTACCAACACATATTGCGATTCATTTTTATATTTTTGCATTTGTATTTTTTATCAATTAATTAATCCCCATATTCATAAACGTTTTTTGAACTCATTATAGCTAAAATAGGTTTATAATTCGGTTATCTTTGTCTGTCATCTTGACATTTATACTAGTAAGAAAGAGGCTAAGTCACTTACCTCCATACTACAAGTACGCTCAGCTATTTTACACTAACATTTTTGTCGATATATATTAGATCTTTGTCCCATCTCTACTATTAGTTCCTTTCGAACCCACTACAGCGATCAGCGCCAAAATGGCGAAAATCAAATAACCTCACTATGGCTAGGTTTATCTTAAGTCCAGCGTACTTGTAGTATAGAGGTCAGTGGGCTAAGTCCATTTTAACTAAAGAGGTCATAAGATTTTATGTATAAGACCCTAACAGTTTAAATTGACATCGCACAAAAAGAACCATACCAAACCTCTCGATCTCGAACTCGATCAGCGCTGCGGTCTCGTCTGTCAGACTTGACGTTGATTCGATACAAACTCTGCTGCTTGTGAAGCTGCCTTTCGGGTTTCGGTTGGAACTTTATTTATGACGTTTTCTGTCTGTTTGTTCCAGTGTAAAAGAACTTCATTGCAAAATAATGCCGTCACAAGGAAAAAGGTCCCATCTGACAATTTTTTCGTAACTAAGTTATTAACATAGTCGCAGTCTGTAAAAGATACTGACTCCGATGATATAAATAACTCAGCGGTGGCGATGGCGCAGCGGTACGGGCCTCGCCTTAGAAAAATAAGGATGCGAATCCTGGTCGTGCCCACACATCTTTGTGTGAATTGTTTCATCTCCGCTGCTCAATATCGGTGAAGGAAAACATCGTGAGGAAACCGGCACGTCTAAGGACTAATCATTCGAAGACATGTTGCATCAAACAACTCGCATTTGGCCAGCGTGAGTGGATTAAGGCCTAGACTCTCGCAACTCATAAGATAGATGAGAGAAAACCCGTGCCCAGCAGTTGGACACTAAAAAGGGTTGAAGTGAAATAACTCAGTAACGAAAACAAAAATGTCAGATGTGCTCTTTTTCCTTGCGACGGCAGAATAGGTTTCTAGGAACACAGAAAACACATTAGCTATGAATTATGATATTTTATCAAAAACAGATTTCTATAGAAGAAATTTACGTCCAATTACATTTGATCAGATTCATTAAACGACTAAATTGGCTAGATGAAAGCCCCGAGGACCTTACAGCTCTATTAAGGTCCTTATGAACCGCAATCAAACTTCAAACGAAATCTTTCCACTTCATTAAGTGACTCGATTAGGATAATATCTAAGTTCGCAAGATTTTGTGATTATAAGTCTTTGTAATATTGTAGAGTATTAACGATCGAAAATCGCTAACAGTTCCTAACTTTGAGTTATTTCAAAAATTAAAAAAAGACGTGAGGCACTCGGAGACTGCTGCGGTAAAGCTATTGCATAGCATTTTTTATCAATTTATGTAATTATAATTATTTATTTATTTTATTTATGCAGTATTTTTTACAAATTACAACCAACAACACAACCAATACAACAAATATTACCAATACAACCAATGCCACCTAAAGGCGAGTTGCTGAACTAAAGAGACAAGTGTGATATTTCAAAAGTCATTAAATTTCTGCTATTCATCGATTAATGGCAAAACTACAAAGTATCACCGCTGTGACGGTCGGAGTGGGGGGGGGGGGTGTTAGGTTATTTTCGTTACGGAATTTCTGGATTCGGTCTCCACGCTCAAGGCCCGCGATAGAAGCTATGCAATAGCTTAAAAATACATTAAAGTCACGGAGAAGATTAGAAACCTTAAAGGACATTTCAATTTCATTCATAATTTCATCAATTCCGTGTCACCAGACATGAAGGCCACTTGGCGGTGTGTCTTTGTCTGGTGGGTGGTACTAACCACGGCCGAAGCCTACCACCAGTTGATTGTCGCCAGATTTGCATCACCCGAGGACCACGTGTTGTGATTCAATTAAAGGTGTGCCACGGACGAAGGTGACTCAGCCCCCAGAAGTCGACGCCTAACCGTCCGTGTAACGTTTTTTCGCGCTGGACAACTGCTTAATATTAAGACATTACATTTAGTTGTCGCCTTAAAGTGAAAATGGGCATTACTCTCTGAATAGAGTCTTCACATTGTTTGAAATGATTGATGTTCCCGTTCTGGCACAATCCCGACTTACTGTTGATAAATGTGAATCGTATGTGCCTTCAAAAGATGTTATACATTACTGGTAAACAGTTTATTCTTAGTGTGGGAGCCAGCGGTGTGCCAAGAGAAAGTAGAATTTAGGAGGTACCTGGTGCTATTTGAGCGTCTTCGATAGTCAGTAGTAATCACAGCTTCTCACTTCCATCCAAGGGGCTGGTGTTCTTGTAGCGTTCTCACAGGCTCAATTCACACAATCACAACACAAATGCTTCTTGAACACAAAGTAGGTATAGTACTTTTTTTAAGTTTTTGAGGGCGCACACGCACGTTTGCGGTAGACAGCGAAAGCGATGCTTGCGGTGCGGCAGACTAATTTGAACTATTTTGCGACTTGCGTTTCCTTATGTTTATGGTACTTGCGGGGTGCGGGGGTGGGAAAAGGATGCGTTCAGAAATATTACATAGATTTAATAATTGTTTAGTGTATTTGATATTGTCGCGGCTTTAGACATGCGTGTACACTTAGGGTTAAGTCGATGGCCCTGTCTTAAAGTACAGCTACTACTTTCGCTTCTAATACGCCTGTGCCTCAAAGAGCACGTAGGTAATGCCGTCGGTCCTTCACCTACATTTTTACCAGCCGTGACTGACAGTCCGTACTTTTCTTTCCTGTTTTCTTCTCCTTCTCACATTCCCTTGCATTTTTCCCATTTCTATTGTGGTCGGCTCCCAGTCTAACCTGATGCGGTTAGTTACCATAGTTAAACGAGTGACTGTCATCAGAGCTCGAAACCCGTAGGAAACCAGTAGCCGAGATGGTTAGATTAAATTAGGCTCCTGACTGCCTGTTACGATTGTGAAACAAAACTTTGTTGTTCACAAGGATTATCTGGAGCGAGACTCGAACTCGCAACCTCCCAGGCACAGTAAAGCCCATTCGGACGGTTTACATTGCTCGACTGCAAAGGTTGTCCATCCCCCCCACTACGCCGCTTTGCTCACTGTAAACTTTGTATGGCTATATTTGCAAGCTCTTGGGAGACATTAAAAGTTTTACTAGAGCTTCATAAACTTATTAATGATACTTTTAAAGGTGGTGGGTATTATACTTTTGGGTACACTTTCGTATATGTATCTATAGGCACCTATAGGAACCTATGAGGGTTCAAAGAAAAGAAAATCCTTATTAATATTATGAACTTGAAAGTAACTTTGTTGGAAGTCACAATTTCACGCCAAAACTACTTACTCTAAAATAAAAATTTTGTATGGACCTAGTTAGTCAGTAATAAAGCGATTATCTGATTTGACTGCACAAAAAAAGGTTAATGGTTTAGTGTGATGACCAACATAGGTGCAGGCGGAGACGCGGTCTGAAAACTAGTATAATATAACTACTTTTATACTCAACCCTTTTTTAGTGTTCGACTGCCGAGCATGGGTCGTCTTAACTCTTCAACAATCTTTTGAGTTGCGGAAGTAAGGCCTTAATCCATTCACGCTGACCAAGTGCGGGATGTTACATTTCCTCGAATGATTATTTCTTAGATCGGTTATTGCCTGTTTCCTCACGAAGTTATCCTTCACCATTATTGAGCAGCAGCGATGTAACAGTTCACACAAAGATATGTGGGTACGACTGGGGATTGAACCCGTGACCTTATATTTCAAAGGCGAGGCTCACACCACTGCACTACCGCTGATGTATATTTTAATTTTACTTACTGGTAAACACTGAACTCTAATAGGTATCACTTCCTACTAATATCATAAAGCTGAAGAGTTCGTTTTTGACGTGATAACGTCTTTAAAATCGTTTTAGTCGGGTGACATGTTCAGAAACTCGTGTCACACCAAAACCTCACGAGCGCGATCGCAGGTATAACGAGAGAGAGACGGACCGATCTCCCGTCTCATCTCGAACGCTGCCAGTCATTCCGTGAAACTTGTCACGCGGAATCCTCACGAGCGGAGGCTGGCATAGCGTTCGAGTGAGTGGACCGATCTTCCGTCTCTCTCACTCTAGCGGCAACAATATTAATTCCTTACTTCCCAAAAACTTATATCACCAATAAGACGTTATCACGTAAACATCTCGATCGTAAACCTACTTTACAAACAACCAATTTTTTTGTTGCCATTATTATTACTAGAACCAGATCGAAAATGTCCTCTTAAATTACATTATCCATGGTGCTTAGCCCATTTTGATAAGGTAATTTAAACCCCTCTTTTTTCTCTATGCTGTCTAGCTTTGCCTAAAGGGAAGTGGACTATCTAAGTTTCCAACTGCTCCTAATACCTTTCTGATTAAATTCTAGATCTAAGACAGTTTAGGTGTCCCATAACTTGGCTGGATTCAAATCCTCAGTCTCTTCAGGATGTCGCTGTCGATCCTGGCATACCTACATGAGTAGTGGCGGGATTTCAGTAGTGGGAGCATTACAAAATTGTTTATTTATTTGGTTGAACACGCTACTTTCTGGGACTGCTGAACCTGTATTTTTTTGTCCTATTAGAAGACCCATTTATTGAGAAAGGCTATAGACAGCTATCCCACTGATGGGCATAATATAAAATGTAGGAATAAAGGTAGTGCGACAAATTATTGAGTTACAAATTTGCTTACATACCTACTAAACGCGTTATATTATGTTATTAAGTGAATACTTTAATAGGTGTGAATAATTCATTATATCATGCGAAAACGTAATTAAGTTAGAAACATTCTCCCCAGCTAATTCTGCGGAATTTTAATAACTTCACGTAAAATGTAATGTTATTAGATTAAACTTGAGCCGCGCTCAGTTTTATTCGGTGTAAAGAATTTTAATGTAGGTAGATATCCCTATCTAGAAAAGGTTGTCGGTCATAGTGAGTTTGGACCGGATCAAAGTAATCTGTAAAGTATGACAGGCGACATCGCAGAGCTGTTTGACTGAATGAATGTTGTCAATAGCTTAAGTTAAGCTTGTCTGAAGACTTCAGCCTTACAAAGTATGTTTGCTGAGGTCGTAACCAGTATAATCCTGGAATAAAATGAACCTCTTGACTTCATCTAAACACCACAGGCCAGGCCAGCGCTGGCTTTTCTGAAGAAACTAGAGTAACTGGCTTAACTAAGTCTAAATCTTCCAGGAGCACTCCTGTTTAGACGTGCTCGAGATCTAAGCTTAATAATTTACACTAATGAAACCGCTTATACCAGCACAACACATCACCTGGGGAAACTTCCATCGTTTTAGTTAGCTATAAACTATGCTGTTAAATTGTTTTCACACATACTACAAACTCCAATCTGAAATCTTAACTGCTGTTTGCAAATTCATTAACTTCATATACCTAACTATTATAGTTAATTTTATTACT
Source organism: Meganola albula (assembly GCA_936450015.1). Lineage (NCBI taxonomy): Eukaryota > Metazoa > Arthropoda > Insecta > Lepidoptera > Nolidae > Meganola > Meganola albula. Next base: position 4,884,374 of record OW388171.1, read on the forward strand.
AGCCTTCCGCCGCGGTTCCGGCCGCGTGTGCTACGTTTTATATTAGTGTGAACAATATCATTTTGAGCAACGGTGATGCAGCGGTATTGGCCTCACCTTTGAAATGTTAGAACCCGAGTTCAATCTTCAATCGTGCCTACATATTTTTGTGTGAATTGTTTCATCGCAGCTGCTGAATATCGGCGAAGGAATACATCGTGAGGAAACCGGTATATCTAGGAACTAATTATTCGAGGACATGTTACATCTACCAAAGCGCATGGCCAGAACTAAACTCTATCCACTTGTAAGATGTTGAAAAAAGACCCATGCCCAGCTGTGGGATACTAAAAAAAGGGTTGAAGTGGAACTGTGGCCAAGCGCAAGTTTATTCTAGAGCAAAAATATGGAATCAAACCTTAAATTACCTTGAACAGTTATTAATAGTAGGGGAGCCGAAGAGGGGATTTTGGGATTTACTCCAGCATTTCAGATTGAGGTATGAGGGACTTCTTGTACTGTGAATATCTACACCAAACCTTAGCTTCTTGTATACGGTCGCGAGTTTAAATCAGCCAATCAAAATATTTCTAAGAAATATTTATCAATTGAAAATACTCGAATTCGTCAGAGTAAGGTATGATGAGTATATTACGTGTTGATATGTGTATGTATCAGATGATTTGAGCCAAGAGCAAGGGGAAGGCAGCGCTAAAATTTCACGCTCCTTTAAAGTCACCTAAATCCACTTCAGTTTGGTAGATTCTTTTAATTTTGGTGAAAATAATTTAAGGACGCCAGGAGATGCACACACTGTAATTATTTTGCACTTTGAAAATGACGAAATTTTAAGAAAAACCTAAAAAAACCTTTTTCTACCACAGAAAAGGTGCTCATGATATAACCTATTTTTTACTACCACTTAATCTTTAAAGCTGTCTTAGTTACGACGATGCTCGAGTAACAACACATTTAGCATCTTCGGCTCCCCTACTGTAAACAATTCGGCCACTCGGTACAGTAGCCATGATGGATTGTAGCATGTCAATATTGTCCAGGTTCGTGTTCGATTCCATTAATCTTCGATGTACAACGTTAGTCACGTTTCTTTGATTTCTATTCGGTGGCCCTATTTGACATTGTTTATTTGTATCTGTTTGTTTGTTTATTTGTCTGTCCGCTATAACATAATTTTTATTACGAACTAGCAGATCTCGCAGACGTCTTCTCGCCCGGTAAAGTAGTGCCTACCAGGACGGAAATAGATAACAACCAATTTACAGACCTGCCGAACATAGGTATAATCTAAATATATAAAAGATGAAACGCAGAGCCCAAACCGCTGGGTCTGGAGACTCCAAATTTGGCACATAGGTTCCTTATGGGGTCTAAGAAAGGATTTTTCAAAACTCACCCTTTAAGTGGGTGAAACGGGGTTCCAAAGTTTGTATGGAGAAACAAGATTAGTGAGATCAATTTCGCGGGCGAAGCCGCAGGCGGAAGCTAGTATTTCATAAAAATCGGTCAAGCTGTTTCGGAGGATTTTCATTTTTTTTATTTTTCTCTGCGTAAGAACCGTCTTCTTTAAGGAATATTGTAAAAAAAGAATTAGCGAAATTGGTTTAGCCGTTCTCGAGTTTTGCGCTTAGCAACACATTCAGAAATTTATTTTTATTATATAGATAGATGAAGATTTTCATTATAACGTATTTCATTCTTCTACCCCTCTTGCAAATTTAGGTTCGCTATTAGTGTATAAATAGTAATCTCCTCTGCTTTCTCTCGATACAGGGTCGCCCATATCCGTTGAGTTGCTTTTGCAGTCGCCATTTTGGAAATTTTCCCAACTCTCACAAGGATAAGAGGTAAAGGGCACTTCAGAATCGATGGATTCAGCAAAAAATAATGTCGAACGGCCGTGACTACAACCCTCTGGAAAAATAAAATGTTTTGTAATGAATTAGCTCTGCGCCAGCGGCTTCTCCTGCTTGACCTACATATTATATTAATACTCAATACTCAATGTATTTATGACGGGCTGGTGGCGTGGTCGGTATGATACTTGCTTTTCACGTCGCAGGTCGTGGGTTCGATTCCCATCAGAGACAAACATTTGTTTAAATATGTCTGTTTGTCTTGTGTCTGGGTGTAATTATCTATATTTAAATATATATTTACAAAAGAAAAGTATTATATGTAGTATATTACCAGTTATCTCAGCTCTGCTTAGTTTGGGATCAGATGACCGTGTGTGTTAATGTCTCACTATATTATATTATATTATTGCATCTATAATGTTACAGATAGGTGGTATGTAAAGCAATTTTGACACAACTATGGACCCTGTTGAGCACAGCATAAGAAAATTACAACAAGTTGGTCATAACAGCATGATAAAAATAATTTCATTTAAATTTTAGGAGAGAGGAGGATGTCTCTATGAGGATATATCATGCCCAGAAGTGAGATCTTTCACCTCTTCCTGTGAACAGCAGAGGTTAATCGGTGTCGGTCTTGCCTTTGAATATATGGTCGCGGGTTCGATCCCCGGTCGTGCCCACACATCTTTGTGTGAATTGTTTCATCGTCACTGCTTAATATCGGTGAAGGAAATGATCATGAAGAAATTGATAAGACTAAGTACTAATCATTCGAGGACACGTAACATCCATCAACTCGCACTTAACCAGCGTGTGTGGATTAAGGCCTAAACACTCTCAAAATAAAATTCTTGCACTGTTAGATAGGTGATTAATTGAGGAAGGCTTTTACTGCAAACCTTTTTAGTATTCCCACGGCTGGGCACGGGTTTTTTTTCAACTATCATAAGAGTTGATACAGTTTAAGCCTTAATCCACACACGCTAGCCTAGTACGGATTGGTGGATGTCACATGTTACCAAATAAGGCTAAATTGCAAAGCCTCGAGCATCGCCGCATAGTTGCTAGTCTTTCGGTCTTTTACCGTATACACTTCGGAGAGTGTGCGTTGGAATTACACAATCTTATTCCCCCATCCCCGTTCTTCCATCGGACAAGTAGAGGTACGGCTATGCGCCACCGTTATATGGTGGAAATTCCACGGGCACGCACAAAGCGCTTTGCTTCGACGTTCATTGTGCGAACTGCCAAATTGTGGAATTCGCTGCCGGCATCTTTGTTCCGATAGCTATAATCTGGTGGTATTCAAGTCACGAGTGAATCGGTATTTATTGGGTAGGCGCGTTCCATCGTAGACTGCATCATTGCTTCACATCAGGCAAGTTGTGGTCAAGCGGAAGCCTATTTTAGATTTAAAAAAATATGTATCTTCCGTGGTGTGTGAGGCTCTATCGGGCTGCTTCAGAAATCAGACCTTTATTCTTTAATTTAATAACTATTGTCCTGTTACTGTAACCGATTCGGATATGGCATGGGTGTTTATTACCCTTGCTCTTTACAAAATACAATTAGGTCAGTTAGTACCGTAACATCCCCCCATGTTTACAACATTGCCGACCCTGTTCACCTATTTAACGGTAAATTTTCCTAAACACTCCTCTTATTACAGGACAGAATTTTTTCTTTGTAACATACTTTCACTACAAGTTTTGATAGGAAGTGAAAACGGAACGGGCCGGTGGCGTGGTCGGTAAGAAACTTGCTTTTCACGCCCTAGGTCGTGGGTTCGATTTCCACCACAGACATTGTGATGAACACGTCTGTTTATATAGAGTCTGGGTGTAATTATCTATATTTAGTATACATTTTTCAAAAGAAAAGTATTATATGTAGAATATTATCAGTTATGTGGTTTCCATAGTACAAGCTGTGCTTAGTTTGGGATCAGATGGCCGTGTGTGTTAATGTCCCACTATATTATTGATTTATTTATTTGCGCAGTTAAAAATCGGATGTCAATGTCTCAATCTATCCTCATACCAAATTTCAACAAAATTGGCTTACGCTTATATTACTCAAAAGCGTAGGCAGAGGTAAATAGCACCAACATTTTGCCGGCTATGTATTGTATAGATCCCATACAACACGCAACAAAGATTTTCTAAGTATAAGAAAGTCTATTATTTGCCCGACCCGATAATCGAACCCGCGGTACCATATCTACACCCCAGAGTCTGCCTCTCTGTGACTTCACGGCAACCCTTCTTCACTGCCGGGCAGGGGTCTTCTTTGAACTATTTTACGAGTTGGAATAGTTTAGGCCTTAATCCACACACGCTGACTAAGTACGGGTTGGTGGCTCTCTCGATGTTTTTTCACCGATATTCACGAGCAGCGGTGGCGCTGCGGTACGGGCCTCGCCTTAGTAAAATAAGGTCGCGGGTTCGAATCCTGATCGTGCCCACACATCTTTGTGTGAATGTTTCATCTCCGCTGCTCAATATCGGTGAAGGAAAACATCGTGAGGAAACCGGCATGTCTAAGAACTAATGTCTTAAGTCTGTCAACTCATAAGATAGTTGAAAGAAGACCCGTGTCCAGCTGTGGGACACTAAAAAGGGTTGAAGTGATATTGAGCAGTGGCGGTGAAGCTTTTCACACAAAGAGGTGGATACGACTGTGGACCGTCTCCGCGAACTTATATTTCTGTCGAGTCCGATACCGCGGCGCCACCGCTACTCTTACTAATCGACACTTACCTATAACTTGCTGTTTCCCTTCACACCCTGGTTGTTTAGGTTTACCATTATTAGGATAAAAATCTGCGTGTCCATGGCTATTTCTGTAACCATAAATTCCTGCGCAAGAGTGTATAATATCCACAAACTCTGCATCAGTCTTATCCAAACGGTATTCTGGTGGCATGAGAGGCAATTCAAAAAGCGGTCGAGCGGGATCTAGCCCTGGAAATTTATATGGTTAAAAGATTGAAGTTTTTTTTTTTAAATGTTGAACTGTCAAATCCACAGCTGAACAAAGGGCTCTCACGCCTTGCTGCTCTCTTCCAATTTTCCATCTTAGAAATGAAGAAGCTAGCAATAGGGACAGTTGGAAGGCTAAGGGGAGACTTTTGCCCAGCAGTGGGACACTACAAGCTATTAAAAAAAATGTCTTATGGTTTTCTAAAAACTAACCAGTAATTCTGCTCATCCTCAGGTTAGAAAACCCTGCAGCATATCCCATCACATGAGACCCTAAACTGTGTCCCATTAAATGCATACTTCTGCCATCTACATTGAAAGCGTTTGCGATGGAATCCAAGAGTTTTGCGATCTTCTTCCCTACATATCTGGTGCTAAATGCTGCCCATGGGTATGCTGGGTTCTGGGCAATTTCATTCCAGTCTATAGTGATGACATTATATTCTCCTTTTCGTAGAAACGCTTGGCGTATTTCTTGGACCCATTTGCTTTGTTCACTTGAGAGCCAGCCGTGAGTAATGACTTTTGTTGGGTTCGAAGGATTGAAGAATTGACTGGTGAACGTTTCGTTTTCATTTGGAATGGTCAATTGTTCTGGATCACTGTTTTGCCTTACATAAAAAGGAATGTTATAATAAAGCTGGAAGTAACTAAAAAGTCATTTTTATAAACTACCAGTACATACATGTAAATATTCAGTTTATTGACGTGACAACGTCTTATAAATTGGTTTGCCGGGTGACACTTCAAGAAACTGCGTTACGCTCCGCTCACGTTATGCGCTCACAATGAGAGCGAGTGAGAGGCACGCGTCCCTTCCACTCGGGCATGGTTAGCCCGCCTAAGAGCGAGAGAGACAGACATAAAAAGTGAAAGGCACGCGTCCCTTCCACTCGAGCACAGTTAGCCCGCCTAAGAGCGAGATTCTTTGTATAAATTAATGTTTTAAATATAATTCTTTGTATAAATAAATGTTTTAAATTGTTACTATTATTTCATCCTTCTTCCTACTATACGAATGAATATTCACATTAAAATTATTTTACCACTCAAAGTCGTTGTCACGTAAAACTTTCGCCCGTATACCGACTTTACAGGCAACCAAATTTTATATTAACTCGGTAAGGGATCGTAACCGTATCAACCTCACTACCAACCAGGCGTCAATCTTACGTAAGCATATAACCAGCCGTCGACTTGGCTAGCTGACCGGCAACGCAAGCCATGGGAGGGGCGTGAACGAAGAGACGTAAACTAGGATATGGAGAGTCGTAGACGCCGAAAGGCACCTCGAGACGATCTGCAGCTTTCGTTTAGGCGGCTTGTTGACGATGGGAGGAGCATTCCGCCTTCTTATCAGTAGTAAATTCAAGAAGGTGGCGCGACGTGTTTCACGCTTGTCGCTAGAAAGGTCTGGTCTCGTATGGACCAATAACGGGAGTCCGATATACCCCTCGCCCTGTGCTCATTTGGGGCGAGGAGATGCGTAAAGCATTTCTGCTCGTAAAAATGGGTATGGAGAGACATGGGGAACTGCAGGTCGACAACGCGCCGCACCGCAGTTCATGAGCTTCTCCCTAGATGTATACGTTAAGATTCCGATCAGCATGCGTTGCAGTAGAAGTTTCATACAAATGATACTGAACGGCTCATGTTGATACGGTGACGATACCTTTCCAAGTATATGTCTGCTGCGACCTTGATCAGAAATCGGGAAGTGGGCAAGATATCACAGATTCAGAAAAAGGTCGGCGGTCCACCGTCAGGAAAGAAGTTTATAAGTTTTAAAGGTCACTGCGCACAAAACTTGCTGCTTAAATCTCAACACTCGCACGCGGAAAAATATACAACGGAAAGAGATAGGGAGAAAGCAAAATCTAGATTTAAATTTTTTATCTATACATTTGATTCTTGTTAAAACAATAATAGATTTAAAAAATACGAACCGAGTTCAATGTTTTACCAATAAATCAAAACCTGCTCAACTGATTCTGATAAAATTTTAATGGGATCATTTGGAAAGTTTACCCTTCAAAACAAAAAAGTAATTATACAAAATCGATTCCCAATTGGCGGAATTGTCGCGTAATATAGATACACAATAATTAAAAACAAACATACAGTCGAATTCAGAACGTCCTTCTTTTTTAAAGTCGGTTGAAAATTATACCTGGTGTACAAATAGAAGTAAGCATCCCCGAATATAATTCCTCTGGTCTCGTTTGGTAGGGTGGAAAAGTTCATGGTATGGGTGTTGCCTTCTTCATCATAGAACAATATCCATTCATCTCCATACTCTGGTCCATACTCGTTTTCATACGGCAAAGATAATACGGCAACTGAAAAGATTTTAGGAGAATATATTACAGCACTAGACGCGGCAGCTTTTAAATATAGTAGTGGGATCGATCCCCAGTCGTAGCCATCATCATTGTATGTTGTTTCATCACCGCTGTATACGCTGCAATACCTGTTAACGTAATCATCGTTTGGAACCCAGCATAATAATAATAATAATATAGTGGGACATTAACACACACGGTCATCTGATCCCAAACTAAGCAAAGCTTGTACTATGGAAACCAGATAACTGGTAATATACTACATATAATACTTTCCTTTTGTAAATAAATACTAAAATATAGATAATTACACCCAGACACAAGACACACAGACATATTTAAACAATTGTTTGTCACGGGTGGGAATCGAACCCACGACCTGCGGCGTGAAAAGCAAGTATCATACCGACCACGCCACTGCGGCATCGGCCCGTCATTGAAAGCATGTCTATGAATTCACTATTTGAGAAGTGACATCCACATGCAAGAGGTCAGCGTTTATAGATCAAGGCCTAAACCCTCTACATTCAAATAAAAAAATAAATTGAACCACCGACCTGGCTAAGAAACATTATCAAAGTCGTACTCGAAACGTTTATTGCAGTCATGTGTAGCTACAGATGGTTTGACAAATAAGTTAGAAAGTTTAAAAATGACTCCCGATTAGGGTATAACAATATGCAAAAAATACATAGTATTTAAAAAAATTTAAACATTGAAATAAAATTATTTAGATAGGTATATTGTAGATCTTTTTTCTCTTTCCACCCGTGACCATGAAGTCTGAAACGTTTGGATTTAAAATCTACATTAAACCGTAATAAAATCCGTTATAAAATAGATTTATTTCAAAATAAATACATTTTGATATTATAATAAAGTCACGAATGACGCAATTATTTCAATTTTCATTATCATCGATCTCAGTTATTTTAGTTTTCAATTAAAGCATCTGCTCAAAATTGGTTTGCAACAGACACAGATGCAGAATGTTAATTAACAGCGTTCCCGTTAACCCGTAATAGTAGCACCTACAGATATTAAAAATAATATTCCCACAAAAAAAAACTACAATAAATAGATGCGAAAATATAAACCACTCCTCTATTTGCATTTTTCTATCACTAAGCGATAACGCTAGGTACTATCCCTGCCACCATATTGATTTTTAACAAGATGTTTGTAAACTTCAATACAATTAAAAATATTTTTTTTTTCTTGTCGCTATATAAATTCGATGTTTTAATTTTAATATAACTATTAATGATGTAGATTTAAGGGAACGTTCTTTGTTTATTAACATACTGTATACAGATACACTTAACAAACTTATAATACTCTTCTATTTTATTGTTGGTTAAAACTAGAAATACCTATAATATACAAACAAAATGATCCAAATAACTCGTTGTACATATTTTCGAAGGCGTTCAGCTTTGTTCAATATTCACAAACATTCTGCCTATTTCGTAGTAATTTTGTGTTTAATTTATCCGGAAGTTTTAACTCATAATTCTTATCAAGTGTCTTGTTATGAATATTTATCATTTTCCTTCAGTTTTTTTGCGCGTTTTTTGTTGCTGATAAGAGTTCTTGCTGCCTAATTATGCTTTACTAGCTTCCGGCCGCGCCTTCGCCCGCGTGGTGTTAGGATACAAATTAGCCAAGTGACATATCTATAGAACCCTTTATCATATTTTTTCATTTGTTATTGATGGAACCCCGTTTAAAGGGTGAGTTTTGTGCCAAATTTGGAATCTCCAGACCCAGCGGTTTGGGTTCTGCGTTGATATGTCAGTCAGTCAGTCAGTCAGTCAGTCAGTCAGTCAGTCAGTTAGTCAGTTTCTTCTTTTATATATTTAGAAGATTTTCTAGTCAAATTGTAGGTGCTTCCTGTTCTAAAACGGGTTTGTACTTGACTACAACTTGCCTGATGTATAATGCAGTACATTTAGAACCCAAGTAATTAAGCCTAGAAAAAACAAGCAATTATGAGGTTTACAATGGAACGCGCCTGCCCAAATACCGATTTACTCGTGATTACGAATGATTGTCGGTAAGAAAGTGGCAGTGGAATGAAGCTCTTTATAGTTGGAAATCATAAAGGAGCGAAAATTCCGACCCACCTTTTCTTTGGCTTTGTCTTTGTCTTGTGGGTGGTCAGTAACCACAACCGAAGCCTACCACCAGTTTATTGTATTCGTGTGGTATGAAGAAGCAATTAGCATTAGGAATTACTACAGTAATTATTAGCCCGGATCATCCCATTGCTGGACAAAGGTCTCCCCTAGAACCTTCCAGGTATCGCTATCTTGTAATACCTCTATCAAATTGTTCAAAAATTTATCTATTTTGTTCCATCATCTCCGTCTGGGTCTATCGCGACGCCTCCTCCTTGCGGCGCCATTATGTGGCTGACTTTGCCCACAGCTCATTTGCCATACACCAAACATGGCCGCCCATGACGACCACTGTAGTCAAGTGGTGTATGCCATCCTTTTGGGCTATACTGTGCCCAGGAAACCACGGATTCGATTACTGCCCTGGACAATCTTCGTGTAACAACAAAGACTTGTTTCGGTAGCTGGTTGGTTAAGGGACTACCTTCCGTGCCTCGGAGAGCATATTAAACCTTCGGTCCTAGTAATCAGAAGCCTAATATAGGTACTCTAAATCCAGGTCTACTGAATCCTCACAGGTCTAATGGCAGTCGCTCATATAATATTTCTGGTAGCTAGTTGCATGCGGTTAGACTGGAAGCGGACTTCAGTAGAATTGGAGAAAAGGCAAGAGAAGGGAAGGCCAGCCCAATCCCACAATTGTGAATTCACTTCAACCCTTTTTAGCGTCCCACTGCTGGGCACAGGACTTCTCTCAACTATCTTGTGAGTTGAGAAAGTTTAGGCATTAATCCACACACGCTGGCCAAGTGCAGGTTGGTGGCTGTCACATGTCCTCGAATGATTAGTTCTTAGACATTTCCGCTTTCCTCACGATGTTTTCCTTCACCGATATTGAGCAGCGGAGATGAAACAATTCACACAAAGATGTGTGGGCACGACCAGAATTCGACCTTAATTTTCAAAGGCGAGGCCCGTACTGCTGCGCCACCGCTACTCTAATTGTGAATTATGAATTGAATTGTGAATTATTATGGTTAAATTACTCAAACGTTGGACTCTAGAGGCGTTAGTGTCCTATATTTATTCCTATGTGACACAAGACTGATTTTCATTCTTAAAATAGGTACAAACCTGCCTGTTGGTCAGTGTACCCATATTGAGCACAACAAGGGTTGACAGTCACCCTCGTTACTTAAGGATTGATATGTGAAGTGAATAATTATTTCTTCGGGTAGACAATTCATGACTTTTGACGTTCTCTGTCCTACTTTATAATGACAACAAGGACTTTAGTCAAGATTTTTAACCGTATTATGAATTTATTAACTTGAATACTATGCGTTTCAAATAAGAATAGGATTGGAAATCCGCCATCTTGGACTGGAATGCGCAGCAACTTCACATTTTTTAGTACAGTGAGCAAAAATGTTTGTGCGATATAGTGATCACATCTAGACGAATAATAATAATAATAATAATATAGTGGGACATTAACACACACGGTCATCTGATCCCAAATTAAGCAGAGCTTGTACTATGGAAACCAGATAACTGGTAATATACTACATATAATACTTTTCTTTTGTAAATATATACTTAAATATAGATAATTACACCCAGACACAAGACAAACAGACATATTTAAACAAATGTTTGTCTCGGGTGGGAATCGAACCCACGACCTGCGGCGTGAAAAGCAAGTATCTTACCGACCACGCCACCGGCCCGTCATGCTTAAATCTTATTGTCGTTCGAGTAAAATTGGACATTTAGAGTCGACTATTTAGGTAGGAACAAATTTTATTAACTTCCGACGACACAAATCGGAGTTATAAGTTAAAACCTGTGTTTTTATCCGTGTATATGAATTTGTCTACAAGTTTGTGGTATCATAGCGCGTAAATTTACTTAGGTAGCTAGCTGCATTGTAACTACATCCCCAAGTAAAGTTTTTACATACATCACTTTGCCATACATTTCAAAATAATATTATTGTTTGTGGTTAGATATTTTGTGCTGGCGCTACTTTTGCTTAGTTTTTGGTATGAAGTTAGCCGCGAGTCCAGTCCTATTCTTATTTGAAACGCATAGTATATTGTGTTTATTTTTAATGGGTATGATTGTTTGTTCTTGTGTCTGGGTGTTATTTGTTTATGATTATGTGGGAGTCGGGTCATAGACAAAACAAATTTTGGCTTGAATATTACTGTTATTACTAGCGGACCCGGCAGACGTCGTTCTGCTCGGTAAAGCAGTGCCATCTACCGGGTCTCAGACCTACCGAATTAACAAATAATAAATAATAGGTATCTAACCTGGTTTTCGGCACTTCTTCGCTTTCTAAATTTTTTATTTTTATTTTTCTCTGTGTAAAAACCATCCTCGTACTTAAAGGAATATTTTAAAAAAAGAATTAGCGAAATCGGTCCAGCCGTTCACGCGTGATGTCGTGACAACGGAAAACGGGTTTCATTTTTATATATATATATAGATTATTGTGATTTTAATATTACCTATTTAGAATTGCGCTTATCATAATTTGCATGCCCATGTAATGGCAAAACATGGAGATTAATATTATAAATGTAAACACCATTCATGTATGAAGGCATTCGTCTAAAATCAGGATTATCAGACTATACAAGCCGATTCCCATCGGCTTCCCTTTAAGAAATGGAAAGAAATCACGTGTACTTAATAATATATTATGTAACGCCTAAAAGTTTTAAATAGCAACAATAATAAGTATAGCATCAAGTGTACGAACGATCGGTGACGGTAGTGAAGAGATATTACTTTCCTAAGTAAGAACTTTTTTGCTCCGGCTTCCCTTTTTCAGACTTCCACCCTGCGCCACTTCTGTGTATCTAAATTTTATTTTGCTATTTCCTTTTAAAACGTTAGTATGGAAAAGTTTAGCTTCTCTCGCGGTGGAAACCAGTTGTAAAGCTTCGCACACTACTACCGATAAAGTTAATAAGGTATTTGCAAAGTTTCAAGAAACTTATATTACGTACAATATGAGTTTTGACCTCGCCTCGTAGTGGGTATAATCTAAGAATTCACAAACGTACAGCTATGTTTAAATTAAAACATTATTTTATATAACGATAAATAAATAAATCAGGAAACCTAAAATGACAAAAACCATCGAAATTGGTCTCTTCCTTTAGATGCAAAGTGACAGCAAACTTGTACACATACATTCATCTCTTTTATGTCAGACATTTAATTATTAATTGTGTGATGAACACATCTGTTTGTTATTATTTTATTTTTTGACATTAACAAACACGGTCATCTGATCCCAAACTAAGCAGAGCTTGTACTATGGTAACCAGATAACTGGTAATATACTACATATAATACTTTTCTTTTGTAAATACTTATAATTACACTTAAATACAGATAATTACACCCAGACACAAGACAAACAGACATTTTCATCAGACAAATGTTTGACTTTGTTGGGAATAGACGGGCCGGTGCCGTGGTCGGTAAGATACTTGCTTTTCACCCCGCATTCCCACCCGAGACAAACATTAGTGATGGACATTTGTGTTTGTGTCGAGCTTGGTATAAATATCTATTTTATGTATATATTTACAAAAGAAAAGTATTTTAAGAAAAGTATATGCCGGTTATCTGGTTTCCATAACACAAGCTCTGCTTAGCTTGGGACCAGATGACCGTGTGTGTTAATGTCCCAAAATATTATTATTAGGAACTAATAATTTGAAAAACATAGGTACATCGTAGACGTTTTATAATACTTACGCATAACTACAACTTGCCTGTTGTATAATGATGTAGTGTACGATGGAACGCGCTTACTTAATAAATACCTATTCACTCATGTGTCTTGAATAAAGGCATATTATAGCTACCGGGAAACAGAGATAGTGGCAGCGAATTCCACACCTCCGCAGTTCGACGGTAGTTTGAAGTTCTGTAGACTGTTGTTGTAGGTAAAATATAGGTCATATTTACCTCTACGTACTCCACATTTATGATGAAGTTTACCTTTTATTACGTTCCTAAAAGGATTACCTCCTCCACAACGCGAAAACATCTTAAACAAAGAGAAAGATAAGAAAACAAACATTTAAACAGGAGCCATGTAACTCAAAGATTTACCTTTTCTGAGTCGATCACATACTTACACAGTTAGCGTTCTGGCGGTCAGTGTCTGATCTAGGGTAGTATCTCTCAGTCCCGCACAGATGAGTAGAATTAAAGTTGAATTAATAAATAATAAGTTTTTAGTATAATATGCTTTAATTCTTTTTCCAAAAATAGAATAATACAATTAACGATACGAGATCCTGTATCTGGTTATATTGAGTTGGAAACAGACTACTTCTAAAGATTGATGTCTGACGTGATCATAAATTATTTTGAATAAAGAAATATAGATCGAAAAATAAAATGTGAGAGGGGTAGGAACGAGGAAAAGAGTAAAGATGGAGGGAGGTTGTAATAACCTCGTTACAAGTTAATCGAAGCATCAGCTGCCAGTCTTAACTAACTAGTCAAGGCAAGGCAAATTAAATATAATATTAATATAGTGGAACATTAACACACGGCCATCTGATCCCAAACTAAGCAGAGCTTGTACTATGGAAAGCAAAGAACTGGTAATATACTACATATTATACTTGTCTTTTGTAAATATTTACTTAAATATAGATAATAACACCCAGACTCAATACAAACAGACACGTTCATCACACAAATGCCTGTCTTGGTTGGGAATTGAACCGACGACCTGCGGCGTGAAAAGCAAGTATCTTACCGACCATGCCACCGACCCGTCTAAAAACAACCATACTCACCAAACGTACTTCTGATTAGGGGTTGCTCTTGTTTGTAACTTTCTTATAGATAGTGAACTTTGGATCGAAAATACCGCCCAGGGACAGAGTTCACTGAGTGATAGAATCGACCGCTGTCTATGTGTAAATTGTTTTGTTTCACCCTTGGGACAGGCTTGAGTTAGTTTCTGAAGATAAACCGCCGGAGAAAATTGAGGTACACAAGATAAACAGATTGAATGTCTGTTTTCTCACTATACCGGTGTAAAGTAGTGTATTACTCTTGAAATGGATACCCTTAGGTTACATACATAACAAGCAGCTTAGCAAGGGAATATCTTTTGGTATTCCCATATTAGTAAATGGCGGCAAACCGCCTGGATGATTTAGAGATAAGAATTAGAAGGTGGAAGCTCTGTAAAGCCTGGCTCACCGGGAAAGGGTAGGTAGGTAAATAATATTAATATGAACAATTCAAGTATTTGCTCGGCTTTGAAGTCGCGACCCACGGATGTTTGTATGTCTTCAGTGCACCGTCCACGTGCTTGATTTCTTGTTTGTTATATATAACATTCACATGAATTTAATGTAACACTTGAGGGTCGACCCATCCACACACAGTTAATATACAAAAAAACTAGTGCTTTTACATTAGTTTTAGTTAAAAATCAGGGAACGGCATTTGCTGTCACGACCGAGGTTTGTCATGAAGTTGTCTTCAACGCCATTGGTCGATTTTCTATGACCGCCGCTTGAAACCTTCTCTGATTGGCCGTTGCTTCGCACTATGAGTTCAAAGAAGGAATTTAAGGAAAGCGAAGAAAAATAAGGAAGGCGAGCCAGAACTGTAAACATATTTTAACAAAACCTTAATCTCAGAGTTCTTTTTTTTTTTTATATTCTGGGACATTAACACACACGGTCATCTGGTCCCAAGCTAAGCAGAGCTTGTGTTATGGAAACCAGATAACTGGTATATACTATACATATAATACTTTTCTTTTGTAAATATACTTATAATAGATATTTACACCCAGACTCGACACAAACACAAATGTTCATCACTAATGTTTGTCTCGCGTGGGAATCGAACCCACGACCTGCAGCGTGAAAACCAAGTATCTTACCGACCACGCCACCGGCCCGTCAAAGAAAATATTAAGTTAAGAAAATATTTTCATGTACAAAGGGGAGGTCTAGGACCAACGCCATCCCACGGTTCTCCCCCCTTGTGGTATACGGACAGAAGCACGGGACTGCCCGCTTTACTTGCAACTGCGACTGCCTACTGAGCGACAAAGAGGCACAATTGGCCTTCGCGTTCGGCAGCGTTCGACATCTGTCTCTCTCCTACTTGAGTAAGCAATGCGTCCGTGTGGACAGCTGCTATACAATAAAAAAATTAAAATTTTCTTTCTAAAAATGAAACCATTCCTTATGTATATTTTTATGACATTGTCAAGTTCAACTATCGTCAGTAAACCGACTTTACAGACAACAGCAATAAGCAATATTTAGCTTAATATATATATATTTTTTTACACACAGTCATCTGATCCCAAACTAAGCAGAGCTTGTATTATGGAAACCAGATAACTGGTAATATACTACATATTATCCTTCTCTTTTGTATATATATACTTAAATATAGATAATTACACCCAGACACAAGACAAACAGACATATTTAAACAAATGTTTGTCTCAGATGGGAATCGAACCCACGACCTGCGGCGTGAAAAGCAAGTATCTTACCGACCACGCCACCGGCCCGGCCCGGCTTAATATTGTAACTAGCTCATGTTTAATGCCATTAAGTTAAATAAACTTATTTTTTTCATTATTTTTTCTCTCTACAAAGCAAACTGAAAAAGTAAACGGTCCTACAATAAAACGAACATTGTTACTTAAGCCATTATTACTAGACCTCTCTGAGTCCTTTGTGCGTATTTTACTAGTACAAGATTACAATACTCGAATGTACAATGTAGTTCAACTTATGCTGGCTGTACTTAATGTATGCTGTTAACTGACATCTAGGTTAAAGTGACAAGGCTGTGTGTCAAAGGTGATGGTACAGATTTAAGCTAAGAATTCACGAAGCAGTAGGCCCGCAGCTTCTGTAAAAAAAATTGGTTGCCTGTAAATTCGGTATACGGGCGAAAGTTTTACGTGACAACGACTTTGAGTGGTAAAATAATTTTAATGTGAATATTCATTCGTATAGTAGGAAGAAGGATGAAACATAGTTGAGTGGGAGAGAGACGCAAGGCATTCGGCGGGCCTCTCTCTCGTTCGGTGACTCATCGTAACGTTACCGAGCGTTACACTTTTTCATAAGTGCCTCCCAGCCGCAACCTAATTTAAGACGTTGTCACGTCAATAATAATAATAATATTTTCACACAAACATACAGCGCCATCTAGTCCCAAATTAAGCAACTATAATTGCTAGTCTTTCATTATTTTTTTTGGAAATACTTACTTAAAATAGATAAATTACACCCAGACACAGAACAAAATCATGCTCATCACACAAAGATTGGGTCCTGGGTGGGAATCAAACCCATAACCTTCGACTTGGTAGTCAGGGTCACTAACCACTACGCCGCCAGGTCAGTCTAAAAATGGAGATGTATACGTAAAAATAAAAGCACACTTGCTTCCGCTCACGTCTTTGCCCGCGAGGTACTTATTGTTATAAAAAGTAGCCTACGTAACACATAGGCTACTTTGATATCCAGACCATAATCTATCTCTGTGTTTGAACAA
Organism: Meganola albula; assembly: GCA_936450015.1. NCBI lineage: Eukaryota > Metazoa > Arthropoda > Insecta > Lepidoptera > Nolidae > Meganola > Meganola albula. The sequence continues at coordinate 4,901,263 of OW388171.1, forward strand.
TCCTAATTAACAATAATGTTATAGGTTTTTTTTTATCTGCTATAAGCTGACGCTTGACTACTACTTGCCTGATGTTTAGCAATAATTTAGTCTACAATGGAACGCGCTAGCCTAGTATACCGATTGTCAATTTATATTAGAATACTTAATTAATTCATTGAAATTGACTGACAAATGTTTCTACACCAGAAATGGTAGTATAAATAAATAATAATAATAATATATCTTTATTTTCTCCCACACATATTACAAAGTACAAGAAAATTATAAGGTGCAATATTATTATGAGGTGGGAGACTGGCGTCCAAGCTAGGTTATAGTTAACCTGTGTTAGGGATCACCAGGCCTCCACTCTACGGACAATATAAGGTCACAGTGTAGCATAACATTAAGTGGGTGTGGGAGTATGATTTTAAGAACTCGATGTACCATATACTGAGAAATAAATAATTTGATTGATTGATTTGGCTTTGTCTGACTACGCTAAAAGAGGTTAATGACAGCCGCCTTACGCGCGGGCGAAGCCGCGAGCGGGAACCTAGTTAACCGACTCCTAAAAGGAGGAGGTTATCAATTCGACTGTATGTTTTTTATGTTTGTTACCTCAGAACTTTCGAATGGGTGAACCGATTTTAATAATTTTTTTTTATTGAAAGTTGATGCTTCCCTTGTGGTCCCATTTGAGTTTGGTTTAGTTCCGAGAATGGCATCCATGAAGTCGGTTTTTTTTTGTTAATATTTTAACTTAATATTATTTGATACCTATAATATTTGCGTCAAATAGATATCTAGTCGGTGGTCCTAATTTAATCTATTTGAAGCACAGATAATATAATACTATACTAGATTTGAAGTAATCTTTTTTATACAGTCGAACATAAACACTAAACATTACCTGAGATCTAAAGAAGAATGTGTTCTCGAGTAAATCCCGTTCATTCATTCGTTCATTCGTGAATGTGAATGAATTGGTTCATTCATGTTTGAAATCGGAATTATCTTTTGATAAGTAGGAACAGAAGACTGAGCCCTGCGCACCCTGACCCTGCAGCGGTGGCGCAGCGGTACGGGCCTCGCCTTAAAAATGAAAGGTCGCGTGTTCGAATCCCGGTCATGCCCACACATCTTTGCTAAAGGACGGGCCGGTGGCGTGGTCGGTAAGATACTTGCTTTTCACGCCGCTGGTCGTGGTTTCGATACCCACCCGAGAAAAACATTTGTTTAAACATGTCTGTTTGTCTTTTGTCTCGGTGTAATTATCTATATTTAAGTACATATTTACAAAAGAAAAGTTTTAGTAGAATATTACCAGTTATCTGGTTTCCATAGTACAAGCTCTGTTTAGTATGGGATTAGATGACCGTGTGTGTTATTGTCCTAGAATGTTTTTGGGATTATCTTTGTGTGGATTGCTTCATCGCCGCTACTCAATATCGGCGAAGGAAAACATCGCGAGGAAACCGCCATATCGAAGAATTAATCATAGGAGAACATGTTACATCCACGAATCCGCACTTGGCTAACGTGTGTGGATTAAGGCCTAAACTCTATCAACTCGTAAGATAGTTGAGATAAAACCCGTGCCCAGCAGTGGGACACTAAAAAGGGTTGAAGTCAGGCCTAATATATTCTTAAAGAATTTCGTGGACCTTTATCCATAGAGGTCGATGGTTCAAATCACGGATGGAGGACACGTTAAGCCGTCGGTCCTGAGCCCGATATTACACTGTTTGTATCCGTGAGTTCATAGCCTACGTGGCATAGCCTTTTGGTTCTCCTTGTATAATTTTGTTAGATCAAAAGGTTCGGTCATGTAGAAGTGACGTAAAGGGATTACATACATTACGTTTGAATAACTTCTAAGTGGAATGTGGAATGATGTATTTGAGGGCGAAGTTCACCAATTTACATAGCGCTTACGTTTCTACTACCCAAAGGTATGGCAGAGGTGAATATTGCTTAGCTCCCATACATGAAGTATGACATTATATAAATGTGTACTATATAAAAATAAGTCGGGTTTTCCTTCCTGACGCTATAACTCCAGAACGCACGAACCGATTTCCACGGTTTTACATACGTTGGAAAGGTCTCGGGCTAAGTGAGGTTTATAGCAAAGAAAATTCAGGAAAAAATTTTAAAAGAAAAGCGGGAAAATGTTACATAAAACGAAGCCATCTGGTGGCGAAACGGAGTTCGCCGGGTTTGCTAGTATACCCTAAAATCTAAACTTATGTTGCAATTAAAACAGGAATCTCCACAGTAGCATCTATGTAAGTAAACGTGGTTCTTTTCCAATGCTACTTTTTAATTTATAAGTACATATAAGTTTGTCCGCTAGCTATTTCCAGTAATTATTATTGTTATTGTATCTCTTGGGTACTATTTGTCTTTAGATTAAGTTTATAATTTAAGTCACTTTATATAATGATAACAGTTTGTACCAAAATAAAATAAAATAAAATAAAAATATATTTATTTATTTAGATTCACCAAAAATTTTTTACTTTTCCGGTGTTATTCATATAAAAGGTATAAAACTCTTTAGTTAAAATGGTCTTTGTCTCATTCTTACTAGTATAAAAGTCAAGATGACAGACAAAGACAAACTCCTATATAACGCAAGATCAGCTTTTACTGGAAATGTATAGTTTCATGTGTATGGCTACACGTGCATATTAACTGTGTGTAACTTAGCACTCGCCGACCGCTGCAGCGGCTCGGCACGCTCGCGTGTGTGGTTATTAAAAGTCTAACCTAACCTAACCTACAGCTATTTTACTAAACTTGGACAGTTTTATAACTATATTCCTAGTGAGATAGTAATGAATCGCTTTCGTATAACTATGTTACGGTATATAAAATTATATCACTAGGGATTTAACTATATTACGGCTAGATCTATCTTACTGCGACATCTATACATCAAATTTATAACACCTATCTTGTTGTATGAAGTTAAAAATGACTGCATCAAAGAAAATTGAACCCATGACCCACTTTTCACTTGAACCATAGTAATTCTATCAACCTACAAAACTTATTGAAAACCTAAAATACCAACCGATCTGCATTCCCGAATTACGAGTACAATCGTATTATAACAATCGAGACAATCGGAATATTACATAAGAATCGATTTCAAATACTTCACTAACTTCGGTCTTTCGGTAACATTAAGGCATGGAGCGTTTGAATGGGCGAGTGTACTTGCTTGATCATATAAATTACGTGTTATAAGTACTTTAATTTGCAACATTCTAAAAAATATTATAAAACTTTAACAGGTCTCTATTTTTCGTGATGTTGATTATTTTGTTTTTTTTTACATACGTGCGGTGCGTCTCGTGCCGCCTTAGTAACGGTTGCCGTTTCTAAAATGGGGCTCAATATTAAAAAGCGAATTTAAATAAATAAAAAAGTTGTCCCGAAAAAGTATCTTCGGGAAAGTGGTTTGTAATCATGAGCACTACCACTTCAGCTGAATCCTCCTCTTGGCTTCATTCTCAAAGTAGTCTGCCCAAGGTAAGGTGTACACACATAATAGGCTTTCCACATAACCAGAGCGCTGGCCTCCATATTGGCCAAAGAATTAGCATTGCCATACAACAAGATAATGCTGCCAGCCTTCTGGACCATTTGGAGGAATTCTATGACGCCCTATCTAACTTCTTTTTAAGTTTGAAATTAGAATTAGTTTATTTATTTTATATCTTAAGATATTCGAATTTCAATAATAAGGTATTTAACAATAAATATTGGCTTGTTTAATAGACATATTTAGAGCAGTGGCGACACAGCGGTACGTACCTTGCTTTAGAAATATAAGGTCGTAGGTTCGATTCCCGGTCGTGCCTATACATCTTTGTGTACATTTTTTCATCGCCGCTGCTCAATATCGGTGAAAGAAAACATCGTGAGGAAATCGGCATGTCTAAGAACTAATCATTCGAGGACATGTGTCATCCACCACGCACTTGGCCAGCGTGTGGGGACTAAGGCCTAAACTCGTAAGCTAGTTGAGAGAAGACCCGTTTCCAACTGTGGGACACTAAAAAGGGTTGAAGTGAAGTGAAGTGATACATTTTCTAACTATTACAGGAATAAGAGTGACAACATGGTTAAAAAAAATGTATTTTAGTAAGAACATCAGTAAGTTTATAAAAAAATAGACTTCTATTTTGTGCTCTATCATTGAAATGAAACAATATTAAGATATAATGTATTAATTTTATGAAGTGGGAGTGTGAATTCCCATAATTGCCCCCCGATCCTCTAAAAGCCCCCCGATCCCCTAAAACTAGAGTGTCTGGCAACGTCCTGAGGGATGGGGAGCCCTGAAGTTGCCACAGTACTTGATCGGTTCGACCGTCCTCGGATGGCTCACCAAAAAAGTCCGGTGAACCAATAAAAACCCTACCGGCTTGGGTTGGATCATTCGCAAAAAAAATCATTCATGATTTCAATTTGACATATCGCTGTAATCTTAAGGTTACACAAAAAACAAGAAAAATATGTGTCCAATATTATTTATTTATTTAACAACACAAAACAATAGAGTCGTCATTAATATTGTCTATTGTATACCTTTTCTAGGAATTGTATACAATGACAGATGTATATGAAAGCTTTTGAAGGTTTTTAGACTAAAAATATCAAGATTAGCAAACAACTTTAGGTAGGCGTGAATAATCGGGTAAGAAGACGGTATTTCAATAAAATAACTACAGCAATTATCACTTCACCCCCATCTCTTGACAGCACAATCATGAATTCTACCAGTTAATTACCGATCATTAAGATTACGTTGGATTAAATAGTAACGTTCACCGAGCACGTTATTGCATCTGCACTACCGGACGCCACAACGGTTCAACACGCAGTGTCAGCCATTCTAAGATAGCCGCTTCACCCTCGCTCGGTGTTCATTCGTTCGTTCATAATGACATTCTCGAGTGACAGGTGAATTCAAAGACGGACGCGATGACAGTATAAAATGACAGCCAATGCATCGAGAAGTAGATGTGCCAACATATACATTACCGTATAAACAAACAAATACATTGTTATTTACGAATCGATACGTAGTATTTCGAGTAACCTCGTCGTTTATTGAAATATGGAGCGTTTGAATTGAATAGTTTACTTGCTCAAATACTAATACATTTAGGTACCTTCAGTGGGCGTGTGGGTTTAAGGTATTTCGCAAATAACCACATTAACTTTATGTATTTCTAACAAAAATCGCTGTAGGGCGAGTCAAAATTGCTCCGTGAGGGTTCCGTTTAATCGTTTTGTTCCACTACTGACACCCGTGACAAACATTTGTGTGATGAACATGTCTGTTTGTATCGAGTCTGGGTGCAAATATCTATTATATGTATATATTTACAAAAGAAAAGTATTATATGTATAGTATATACCAGTTATCTGGTTTCCATAACACAAGCTCTGCTTAGCCTGGGAATAGATGACCGTGTGTGTTAATGTCCCAGAATATTTATTTATTATTTATTTATTTTATCTTAATTTAAATGCCCATTTGTCTGCAATAATTCGCACAAATGAGAACATCAGTAATGTTTCCCATAATTGCAAAGAAATAAAGATTTATTAACTTTATATCGGCAAGTAGGGAACAGCTGGTTAATAATAAGACCCCAAAGAAACTTCGATTTTCCTCAAACATGTAGCAATATTAAGACTCCCCGTCCTTTGAACTTAACCAAGAAAAATGGATGGAACAGGTAGCCTTGAAACAAAATTTATGGTCATCCTAAATGATCCCTTGGGTTTTCGCAGCTTTAGGAAATAAATGATGGTTATAATAAACTAGCTTTCGCCCGCGGCTTCACCCGCGAAATTGGTCACACTAATCTTGTTTCTCCATACAAACTTTGGAACCCCGTTTCACCCCCTTAAAGGGTGAGTTTTGAAAAATCCTTTCTTAGTGCACCCTTAGACCCCATAAGGAACCTATGTGCCAAATTTGGAGTCTCCAAACCAAGTGGTTTGGGCTCTGCGTTGATATGTCAGTCAGTCAGTCATTCAGTATCTTCTTTTATATATTTAGAAGAAGAAGATTAGGAAAGTTTGAGATAAATCTATCACGATTTAAGTTCAAACTATAACACATTAGCTTCCGCCCACGGCTTTGCCTGCATACTTATTGGGATAAAAAGTAGCCTATGTGTTAATCCAACTTTATCCATGTTATGAGCAGCGGTGGCGCAGCGGTATGAGCCTCGCCTTACAAAAATAAGGACACGGGTTCGAATCCTAATCCTAGCCCACTAATCTTTGTGTGAATTGTTTCATCTCCGCTGCTCAATATCGTGAGGAAACCGTTTTTTATAAATTCTGTAATAGGTATGCGCTTGACCACAACTTGTGTGATGTGAAGCAATGATGTAACCTACGATGGAACGCTCTTACCGAGTAAATACCGATTCACTCGTGACTTGAAGACTTGACTTGAATTATTCTTCTAACCGAAAATCATTCGTACGAACCAGCATGAGCTGTGTGTGTTAATAACCCAGAATTTTATTATTATTAAACATATTCATATTTATAAGATTTGAAATATGTACACTGAATCTTCGACTAAATAATCATAAAAATAATTTTGCACGTGTTTGAGACGCCTACACTTCTTGGTAAAAGAAATTGCAATAATCGGAGCATACTTGTCTGTTTCTTTAATAAAATTGTAATATGTGTAGTGGTTCCAGGTGGTCAGGAATGAAAGTGGACTGTATTTTTATAAGTCGCTGATTTATTAGATTAACTATATAGAAATCACGTAAGTACGGAGCGGTGGTCCAAGGCGAAGTAGTTTTCGAATGCGTGTGCGCCGCGCGTCCGTCCCGCAGCCCGCGCCCCGCCGTAGCCGCCGTGCCGCCGTAGACTCAGCGGTAGCAGGCGCGCGGCTTATGATGTATGGCGAGAGTCGAGGTTCGATTCTCGACATATTCCCGCCCAGGATGAGAAGTTAAGAGTCGTCAGCTGGAAGAGGGCAAATATTATTATAGGCTCTCCGAATAATTCCTTTTTTAGTCTTCACATCTGCGACGCGTGTAAGCCCGTCGATGCCAGTGTAAATTTTAATTATTCTTCCCAAAGACCATAGCAATGGTGGAAGAGTTTTGTCCCGTATGAGGACCAAATCGTTCGGCTTGAGTTCATTGTTTGAAGATGAGAGCCATTTAGTTTTTTGTTGTAAGGTAGAGATGTACTCGTTTCTGAATCGTGCCCAAAAATGTTGCCTGATGTATTCGACTCTCTTGTAGCGATCAAGGCTCGTTATGTCTCGTTCAAGAACATGTGGACATGGATTTGACGTGAGTGGTCGTCCTATTAAGAAATGTGAAGGAGTAAGTGCAGTGAAATCTAGAGGATCAGTTGATAGGTGAGTGAGTGGCCGAGAGTTTAAAATAGCCTCAATTTGAGCTAGACATGTCGCCATCTCCTCGTAAGTGAAGTGAACCGATTGTAACAGTCGCCTAAGGTGATGTTTAGTGGAGCGGACAGCTGCTTCTGCCATTCCATTAAAGTGTGGGCTATAAGGAGGACTAAATTTAAAATCTATACCTTCTTGTGCCATGTTGTATTGAATGTTAGACTCAGTTAGAAATTTATGCAACTCGTTGCATGCGCCAACGAAATTAGTGCCGTTATCAGAAGTGATGCTTTGTGGCTTCCCTCTGCGAGCAATAAACCGGTTCAAGGCAGCTATGTAAGCTTCCTTAGAAAGCTCTGTAACAATCTCCAGATGAACGGCTTTAACAGAAAAACACACGAAAATACACAGATAGGATTTCAAGAGCCTGCAGCCTCGACCCTTGCGGTCAGCGATCAGCACTGGCCCTGCGTAATCAACACTGCAGTGCAAAAAGGGAAATTCTAAATTAGTTCTGTTTAATGGAAGTTGGCCCATAATAGGTTGAATGGTTTGACTTTTATATCTAAAGCAAGTTAAACATTTATTTACTGTAGATTTGGATAAATTTCTACCCTTTAATGGCCAATACGTTTGACGCACATTTGACAACAACAATTGAGGTCCTGCGTGTAATAATTTAATATGATACATGTGAAAAATTAGTTTTGTTATATGATGTTTACTGCAGATTAATATAGGATGCTTTACATTGTAACTGTAGGGTGAGTTATCTAACCTGCCACCTACACGAATCATATGATTTTTATCTATGAACGGTGACAAGGATAGCAATCTATGTTTGCATGGTAAAGCCTTGTCAGCCTTTAACATGCTATATTCAGTGGGAAACATCTCAGACTGAGCTTGACGAATAATGACATTATGAGAAGTTTGTAATTCTGACGTAGACAAATTATGTGTAAGTCGATTTTTATTTTTTGAATTATTAATAAATCTTAGTACGTAAGCAACGATTCTTTGCAATTTTTGATAGCTTGAATATTTTTGTATAAGCTCTGAAATTATATTATTATTTTGATTATTATTTTTATTCATATCTATAGATAGACACATGCTTTCCTCACACTCTGTCGGACCATTTCGATAAACGTTTGGTGATTTAGGCCAGAGAGACTCGTCTAACTTTAAAAAGTCAGGCCCATGCCACCATAAGTCTGAATTGGCTAGTTGGTCTGCTGATAAGCCTCTGGAACCTAAGTCAGCAGGATTTAATTTTGAAGGTACGTAGTTCCACTCTTGACCGACTGTTTTTGTTTGGATCTCGTTTACCCGATTTTTGACAAAATGTTTATATTGACTAGACTGAGATGACAACCACCCTAAGACTATGGTTGAATCACACCAAAAATAGCATTTATTAATAGGTATTGTAAGCGCAGATTTAACTTTGACATACAGTCTGGTACCTAATAGAGCACCACACAATTCCAGACGTGGAATGGTAACTGGTTTTATAGGAGCGACTCTATTTTTTGACGCAACTAGCTGTACGTGAACGTTACCTAAACTGTCAAAGGACCTAATGTATAAGCATGAACTATAACCATTTAACGAAGCGTCTGTAAAAATGTGAATTTCAATTCTGGTACAGTCATTACTGATTACCCAACGTGGTATTTTTAAGGTGTTAAGATGTGGTAATTTATTAGAGAACAAAACCCACATGTCTCTTATTTCCTTAGGTAATTCTTGATCCCAAGAAAGTTTATTTTTCCATAGTCTTTGCATAATGATTTTGGCCTCTAATATGCATGGGCCGACTAGTCCCAAGGGGTCAAAAATTTGACTGATAGTGGATAATATATACCGTTTTGTAATCTTTTTAGTGTTATCAATATTTATAGAAAAGGATAAGGTATCTGATTCTGGTTGCCACCTTAAACCTAAGGTTTTAGATACACCTAATTTGGGATCTGTAAAGTTATGAATGGCAGGTGAATCAGAACTAGAAATGGCTTTTAAAATGTCAGTGTTATTTGACTGCCATTTTCTAATATTAAATTTAGCAGTTGATAAAGTTGAAATCACACCTTTACATAAGTTAATTGTAGATTCAATTGTTGAATTACCGCTTAAAAAATCATCAATATAAAAATCATGAATAATGGCATTTTTGACGTCATTATCATTTACAGTAGAAGCTAAACTTGACAAACACTTTGTAGCTAAGTACGGCGCTGAAGCTGTGCCGTATGTGACTGTATTTAACGTATAAGTTTTCAAAGGTTCTGAACTGTCATATCGAAAAACTATTTGTTGTAAAGATCGTTGACTTGGACAAATTTTAATTGATCTATAAAATTTTTCGATGTCTCCCGATACGACATATTTATGTTGCCTAAAGCGTATAATTATTGATAAGAGGTCGTCTTGAATGGTTGGCCCGACCATTTGTAAGTCATTCAATGAGACGCCTGTTGTAGTGACCGCTGAACCATCAAATACGGTACGTAGTTTTGTGGTCGTGCTAGACTCGCGAATAACTCCGTGATGAGGTAAATAAAATGCTGTTTGTGCATTATCCTCAGACAAAAGAGTTTTATTTTCAGTCATGTGACTTGTGGATTCGTAGTCACGCATAAAATTTAAATACATATCTTTAAAAATTGGATCTCGTTTGAATTTACGCTCTAATGAGAAGAAACGGGTTTTAGCTAATTGAAACGAATCGCCTAATACGCTAGGATCTCGTTTTAGAGGCATTTTCACAACAAAATAACCTTCGTTATTACGATAAGTATTAAGTGAAAAACTGTTCTCACACGCCGTCTCCTCTAATGACATAGAATGTTGAGAATCAATCGTGTCTAGTTCCCAGAAACGTGATAGATCGGGATTAGAATCGCCATTAGAAAATAAACAATAATTATTAGAGGAAGGTGTCGTCAACATAATATGCCTAGTGACTAACCAACCCAGTTTAGATTCGCGCAGTATAGGCTTATTTTTTCCTAACTCAATCGACTCCTTGCCTAGAATATCCCAAAAAATATCTGCATTTAAAAGAATATCTATGTTTGAAGGCGTATTGTAAGATGGATCAGCTAATGTAAGGCCAAGTGGAAATCGTAAATTACTAACGTCTATGTAAGACGAAGGTATGGGTGGAGTAATACTTGGAAAAACCGTACAATTAATGTCAACTGTATAATCACTGCAAAGTGACTTGATTTTGATATTGCAAGACTGTGTGCTAGTAGATATATAATTATTAAAACCATTTACTTTCGTGGTAACGCTGCGTCGCGGTATTTGTAACTCATCGCAGTAGTTTTGCGATATCAGGTTTACCGCGCTCCCGTTGTCCAGCAGTACTCTCGCGTTGTGTTCGTTGCCGTGGCCGTCAATCACTCGCACGACCGCTGTGGATAGAAATATACGAGACGCAGTAGTGTCCGTGTTGACGTCACTGGTTAGGACGATAGCTTCGGTGTTAGGTTTTGATGTACTTGGATAGGTACGTTCAAGATGTAACAAGGTATTATGTTTGTATTTGCAGTATTTACAATGAGATAAAGGACATTTGTTACTCGTATGGCCAGAACGTAGGCAGTTTAAACATACTTTGTATTGTTTTGCTTTTTCTATGCGAGATTCGACTGGAAGAGCTCTAAAAGACTCGCAAGTAAATAAGGCATGAGATTGATCACACATAGGACACTGTAAAGAGTACAATTTATTATTTTCATTAAAATTTTTAGGTTTAAATTTATCGTTTAAGGTAGTTGGATAAGTTGAATTATTATTGTTAAGGTTATGATGGTCTTCTAAACTTTCTAGTAAATCAGCGCGGTTTCTAAGAAAGGTGATAAATACATCTAAAGTTGGACTATCATTTAATCCATTTCTATGTTCTTCCCAATGACGTAAAGTTACATTATCTAATTTAGAAGACATCATAAAAATAATTAAGGTATCCCAGTGTTGTGTAGGTTGTTTTAATGTAGTAAGTGCTCGTAAGTTTTTTGTAGTTGTATCAATAAGATAACGTAAAGATTTGCAAGATTCTTTCTGTAAAACATTAATATTAAATAAGGCTTGAACGTGGTTGTTGACAAGTAAACGATTGTTATCGTACCGCTCTCGTAACAAGTCCCACGCTATTATATAATTGTCACTTGAAAAGTCGATATGTTTAATAATTAAAGCTGCACTTCCTTGAAGCGAAGCGCGTAGGTAATGGAATTTATTAATATTATCTATTGTTTTATTGTTGTGAACAATAGACGTAAAAACATCCCTAAATTCGAGCCAATGCTGATAGTTGCCGCTAAAATGGGGTAAATCGATTTTAGGCAGTCTGACATTACTCGTCTTGAAACCCTCACCTGATGCATCATCGGTGGATCTTGCCATAGAACCCTCACGGTGTTTATTTGACGCGAGTAAGCAGCGCGCGCTAGCTACCAGCGCGAAATACTCGTTCTCAAATTGCTCTCGCTCGGTAGCAGGGTCGTCAGAGGAGGAGTCACAAAGCATCTCGATCTCGTCCTGTAAAGCATCAAAATCACTATTTAATGTTTCGATTTTAGACAGACGGCACTCTAATTCAGTGATTTGCAGTTCGCTAAGACTTTTGCAGCTTTTAAGGATAGCTAAATATTTACCAAATGAAGTAAGCTTTGATTTTAATGAAGATCTTTGCTTTATAAATTTTTTAAGAGTATCGGCCATAGTTATAGAAGGTATTTGAAAATGATAGATGGTCGAATACCAAAAGAAATTAAATGTAAGTTGCGAAAAAACCAGCAATACGTATTCAAACTTATAAGACAAGTTTAAATAAAAGAAATAATTATGTTACGATGATATATAGAACAAAGAAATAGCTAGCCGTTCGATCACCGTGCGCGTATGTAGGTAGTTGGGTAGCTAAGCCGGTTTGCGCCACATACAATGCAAGCGATGATTTTGCAAGTCACGGCGTTTACTAATTTATGTAAAATATGTTTTGTAAATAGATGATTTAAATATAAGGTTTAATATTTGGAAGATGTATGTCTAAAATAAGCGTATGTATAGTTCAAATTGGCTATTTGAAGTGAGGAATGAAGAACGAAAGAAAGGAAATATGCAGAAAAGAGATAAGTAGGAGTAATAAGGAAAATGGAACGAACTCACAACAACGTCTTATCCAACCACTATATTTCTCCTTCGTTTCTTCGTTATCCTTTAAAGTCCTTCGTCGTCCGAGCGGCCGCTTACGTCGCAGGCGCTTCTCGAACAAAGGCGGTCCAAAGTCCTCCCGCACTCAGCTTGGCTTCCGAAATACAGTTAATCGCGAAGATGGACCAAATTGTAGTGGTTCCAGGTGGTCAGGAATGAAAGTGGACTGTATTTTTATAAGTCGCTGATTTATTAGATTAACTATATAGAAATCACGTAAGTACGGAGCGGTGGTCCAAGGCGAAGTAGTTTTCGAATGCGTGTGCGCCGCGCGTCCGTCCCGCAGCCCGCGCCCCGCCGTAGCCGCCGTGCCGCCGTAGACTCAGCGGTAGCAGGCGCGCGGCTTATGATGTATGGCGAGAGTCGAGGTTCGATTCTCGACATATGCTAAGGTGATCGTACACTGGGACCATTTGCTTTTAATGTAACGTTACATATCGAACTATTGACGTGACAACGTCTTATAAATTGGTTTGCCGGGTGACACTTCAAGAAACTGCGTTACGCTCCGCTCACGTTATGCGCTCACAATGAGAGCGAGTGAGAGGCACGCGTCCCTTCCACTCGGGCATGGTTAACCCGCCTAAGAGCGAGAGAGACAGACATAAAAAGTGAAAGGCACGCGTCCCCTCCACTCGAGCACAGTTAGCCCGCCTAAGAGCGAGATTCTTTGTATAAATTAATGTTTTAAATATAATTCTTTGTATAAATAAAAGTTTTAAATTGTTACTATTATTTCATCCTTCTTCCTACTATACGAATGAATATTCACATTAAAATTATTTTACCACTCAAAGTCGTTGTCACGTAAAACTTTCGCCCGTATACCGACTTTACAGGCAACCAATTTTTTTTTAATAATCATAATTATTTATTACTTTGCAAATATGGGTAGGTACATTTATACAGTACCTACTAGCGGCCCGCCCCAGCTTCAACAAAGAAAAATAGAATATATAAACAAAAATTGAAAGAAAACAGAATAATAATAGGTAATCTGTCTGTCTTCAAGTCACGATTGAATCGGTATTTACTGGGTAACCGCATTTCGTAATCGCGAGAGATACGGGCTTAGCCTTAGAAATATCAGGTCGCTGGACTCCCGGTCGTGTCCGCACTTCTTTGTTTCATCAGTTTCTAAACATCGGTGAAGGAAACCGGCATATGTCTAGAACTAACTAAGAACTAATCATTCGAGGACATGTGACATCCACCAATCCGCACTTGGCCAGCGTGTGTGGATTAAGATTAACTCAACTCGTAAAATAGTTGAGAGAAGACCTGTGCTCAGCAGTGGGACACTAAAAACGGTTTAAGGTATTGATTGATTGATTGAAGCGCGTTTTATCGTAGTCTGCATGTTGTGGTCAAGCGCAAGACTATTAAAGGATAAAAAAGAGAGCCGAGCATTAAATGCGCAGTAAATAATTTTACACACTATTTTTTTTTCACAACTTGTAACAACCGCTTTAACGAACACAGTAAAATCAATTAAACTAAATACTTAAGTGCGAATCCAAAATGTTGCATTAATGGCCAGTGCGCTTTAGTCGGAGATTATACCGGGTGAAAAGAATCTCCCTCCACCAACTGATAAGGTAAAATACGTGTATATCGTACTGAGTTGATCGGTACGTAAAATTTGTTCAAGAACTTTAAGGGTATCTAATAATTGTGCTTTGTTTTATTAAATGAAAAGGAATGTATTTTTACCTCAAAGCACCTCTAATAGCGAATGACCAACCCATGCACTGTGTCCTTACCACCAAGCGTACTCCCGCCACATCATTTCAAGATCGTTCCCTAAACTAATACATACATTGATGGATATATTTTTTTATTTTTGCTGTCCTTCATTTAAATCAAGTTTTGCGTACAGAGTAGTAATTGTAAATAAAAATAAAGCAAAATTAACAAAAAAATACTTTTATTTAAAGATCTAAAATGATTCTAGAAGGATCTAATCTCTAAGTTTATGGAGAGTTGTTCCTTACACCCTGTAGATTATTTGATTTTGAGCGTTACGTTACAATACAGGTAGTACCTACATTACATTGCAGGAAATTCCCGGTTAGCGAGCACCTTTAGTCAATTCTCCAAATAACAATTTTTCATATAATTTTGCACGTGTCTGGGAAGCTACTTTACTCAAACGAAAATACCAATAATCGGAAAAGTCTTGATAAACAACGATAATAAGGGTTCAAATTATTTTTTTTATGTATCTTCAATCTAAATATATAAAAGAAGAAACTGACTGACTGACTGACTGACATATCAACGCAGAGCCCAAACCGCTGGGTCTGGAGACTCCAAATTGAGCACATAGGTTCCTTATGGGGTCTAGGGGTGCACTAAGAAAGGATTTTTCAAAAATCACCCTTTAAGGGGGTGAAACAAGATTAGTGAGATCAATTTCGCGGGCCAAGCCGCGGGCGGAAGCTAGTGTCTCATAACGCGAGTGAATCGGTATACTAGGCTGGCGCGTTGCATCGTAAACTACATCATGCTTAACATCAGGCGAGTTGTAGTCAAGCGCCAGCCTGTCGCAGAATAAAAAAAACGTAATAATTTCTAAAGGCCGGCAAAACAAAGGTAACTTTTGGTTGTATTCCTGGGAATAAATAAGACAGCCAGGCACATCTAAAAGGAGAGCAACACTAGCGATGCCTCTGGTGTCACAAGCGTCCATATGCTACGGTGAAGGCTTACCAGCAAATGGGTTATTTTTAATTTGCTAAAATGACATCATAATTTTGGATTAAAATTTTAATTAAAATCGTCAGATAGAATTGATAAAAATCGCATCAAAATCCGTCCATCCGATTAAGCGCTACGATGCGGACAAAACTTGTATATAAACACGTCATACCCATAATACTCCTATTGTTCATCGTAGGTTAAAAATTCACTGTAACCTCACAAATACTGCCATATTTCAGTATCAAATTATGTTCAAAGCTTGTCAATTCGTGGTTGAATAAATTATTCAGGAGCCTACTGTACTGTATATTTCATAAGTGGCTGCGTGTAACTACGTCCTAACTTTGAAATGTGGAGCGTTTGAATAGGCAAGTTTACTTGCTTTGTTACTTACACCACTAGTCAACTTGAATGTGGATAAAAAAAATGCTTATCACGTAAGAACGTGAAGACAGTAGATTTGAAATAACTCATTTTTGTTATGAATAAATAAATTAAATAAATATTTATTAAATAGTCTTTTCTTTTAACGGCGGCGTGGTCGGTAAGATACTTGCTTTTCACGCCGCAAGTCGTGGGTTCGATTCCCACCCGAGACAAACATTTGTTTAAAAATGTCTGTTTGTCTTGTGTCTGGGTGTAATTATCAATATTTATCTACGTATTTACCAAAGAAAAGTATTTTATGTAGTATAGTTACTAGTTATCTGGATTCCATAGTACTAGCTCTGCATAGTTTGGGATCAGGAAGTATTTTTTTTTAATAAATCGAAAACGGTTATTCACTACTATTGATACAGATTTTGAAATATTTTCAAAATAGTCATAAAACTAGTACTTACTATCTAAATGACTAGAAATGTTTCTGTATTTACTTCGAGATGTATTCATTCATTGCGCGTTCGGGAACGATTGTTTTCTAAACTGCCAAGGTGATCAACAGTAAAGCTTCTCATGCTCCATGACGCTGTTTCACGTGCCAACTACTTCTTTTTTAACGCGGGCAGAATAGTCGAAAACGACTTTGTTGCCGTTAAAAAATACTTCTATTTTAGCTTAATATGAAAATTTAAATTATACTTTATATATAATTATGCTGTTGGTTATCCTTTGCATCTTCTGGCCAATCACTAGCTTGAAGCTTCCTAAAATCTCCCTACACCATCATTCCAGTGATATCTCGGGCGACCCACGGAGCGTCGCCCTATGGGCCGACCAAAGTATGCTCACTTCTCCCATTCTCACAATATGGCCAACGGAGTCTGTACGGTTTTGATTCTCCAATAATAATCTGTTAAATTAAAAAATATTTCTGTTAAATTAAGAAACGTATTTCGTGATTTATCCAGTTATTGATAATATAAAACTCATATAACATTGAATTATAGGGGGTATAACAGTGGTGTAACTGAGTAAAGTTATCAGTTAGATAGTTATTAGCTATTGTTTTAATGGGGTATAAAAAAAATCTCCAACATTTTTACATTTTACATTATATATAACAATGTGATGTAAAGTAGCCTATAGCTTTTCTCAAGAAATGAGCTAAAAGCGTAAGATTTTTTTTAATCACACCTAAGGGATTAGTACATTCATTCAAACAAACAAACAAACAAACATACTCTTCAGCTTTATAATATTTACATCAGAGTATAAATAAGGTGATTTAAAAATTAGAATTCAGTCACCTTGCATACATCTGTCTATCTAGAACTGTGTTTTATTTATACAAGTTGCTAGCGTCAGTTAACTTTCCCGTGTAAACATACTCGGGTCGATGACGCCTCCGCAGCGCCGCATCGCTGTCCGCATAGGATTCGGCTGATATTATTATGTTCATTTATACATACTACCTAACTAGACCGAGTTTGATAAAGTTCTTTTTAACTGCCGACAAAAGAGAAGTATGTTTAAATATGTTACGTGTATATGACGGACAGCGCCACCTGTCCGTCATCGGTAAGATACATGCTATTCACGCTGCAGGTTGTGGGTTTGATTCCCATCCAAGTCAGACGTAATTTGTGTCATGAACACGTCTGTTTGTCTTGAGTCTGGGTGTAATTATTTATTTAAGTATATATTTACAAAAGAAAAGCATTATACGAAAGAAGAAGGGGGTGTTTTGAAACCCCTCCCCCCCTTTTAATTATTAAAAACCGTGTGTATTAATGGAATTTTATATAAATTTAGAAAAGTTGTAAAAAAATTTAGGGTGCAACCGTCTCGACAAGTATTGTTTTGTTTGCTAATGATTCGAAGACATGTGACAGACAGCAAACCGCACTTAGCCAGCGTGTATGGATTAAGGCCTAAACTCTCTTATCTTACGAGTTGAGAGAGTTTCCAGTAAGAGAGTGCCCAGCAGTAGCACACTAAAAGGGTCGAAGTGAAGTCAAATGAGTGACTACCAGCTACACCGCTGTTTGTAGTTCAATGAAAACATTCACGCTAGTAACATGATGAATATAAAAGACAAGCTCCCACCGCTAAATTGGATTTAATTAATTTGATATTTTGAAATTCCTGCTTCAACTGGTACGTTATTTCATTGTTATTAATATGTTATTACAAAAAAAACACATTTATTTCAAGTTATGTTCATATTAAAAATTGATTACAATGATTAAAATAAATAACAGAATTGAGAATCAGTCATGAAAATTCAAATTCAAAAATAAATTAATATATTAAAACAAATTATTAAATTGTAATTGAAATTACAGTAATATAAAAATTAATTTGAATATGAATTTGAAAAAAAAAATTAAAATTTAAAAATTATAAAAATAATAATAGTTATTAATTAAGCAGTTTATGTGCAGGTCTAACTCGACTGAGCGGTTTTTACTGATGACACTAGTAATAATAAAATTCTGGGACATTAACACACACGGTCATCTGGTCCCAAGCTAAGCAGAGCTTGTGTTATGGAAACCAGATAACTGGTATATACTATACATATAATACTTTTCTTTTGTAAATATATACCTATAATAGATATTTAGTCTCTTACTTAGTATCTTTGCCTGTATTTTACCGCTGAAACCTATGTAAGGATTTCGCCTATCAGTTCGAAAAAAATTGAGCAGAAATTCTCCCTTTTTTTCCTTATTTGCTTTGAATTATCTGGGTTACTTGTGTTCATCCCATTCATTTTCCGAGGACTGAGTGTATTTTGTGAATATTGAAAGGATTTTCATAATGTAATATCGCTTGCGAGTAATTTTTGTTTAAACTAGTCGACCTGGTAGACGTCGTCCTGCCTGGTAAAGCAGTAGCAAATATCAAAATGTTTGGATACAAATCTTTTTTTTTTATATATAGTGGGACATTAACACATACGGTCATCTGATCCCAAACTAAGCAGAGCTTGTACTATGGAAACCAGTTAACTGGTAATATACTACAGATAATACTTTTATTTTGTAAATGTATACTTAATATAGATAATTACACCCAGACACAAGACAAACAGACATATTTAAATGAATGTTTGTCTCAGGTGGGAATCGAACCCACGACCTGCGGCGTGAAAAGCAAGTATCTTACCGACCACGCCACCAGCACGTTAAGTCAATCTATTTCCATCCAAAAATTTTGTGAATATTTGTGAGGTGCTGGTAATCATTGGCAGAGATATTGATTAGCTTTCTTTGGTGTAATTTTGTGCCCCATCGAGATGCTGAGATAATGAGGTTTATCTGATGGTTGCGGCCTTATGAGCTTGCCGTTATATACGTCTCGTATAGGGAGCGTGCAGTGAAACAACTTATAGTAACGTCCAGCTAAAATTTGATTCTACAGCATAAGTCCATACCATTCACATTTCAATTGTTTCGCTGTAACACTTCGAACTCTCAAAAATCTAGTAGTTTCTTTCTTTCATCGCTTTTAGCTAGGTTTCAATGAAACTATAGCTTGAACGCACTATCGGTTGACAGCACTATTATTTTTATATGAAACTGCATGGCGGCCGGCATAGTCGGTCCAGCATATTTGTCAAACAACAAAGCTGACGTAAAGTAATTACTGCAATTTTCTGCTTCATTCGGATTGTGCTGATAAAATGGTTCATTCGAATCGATACTTCATTCAATTTGGCATTACTTGTGGAACTAAAAAGTCGGCCTGTAGTAACTTCTACAAACGTTCGGCTTAAACAGTTTCGGATAATTAACAATTAAACTTAGCCCCAAATTTTAGCTGAAATAAAATTTAAGGCAGATGAAGTGTGACTTACTGTTGAGGTCCTTCACATTTGGCCTTATAAATAAGTTCAAGGTCGCTCAACGGACCATGGAGAGAGCTATGCTCGGAGTTTCTTTGTGTGATAAGATCCGTAATGAGGAAATCCGCAGAAGAACTAAAGTCACCGACATAGCGGTTAAGATGAGCAAGTTGAAGAGGCAATGGGCAGGCCACATCGCTCGTAGAACCGATAACCGATGGGGTATAAAGGTTCTCAAGTGGAGAACGCAATGGTTGCCGCAGCGTCGGCCGACCCGCCACAAGGTTGACTGATGACAATATTAAAATTGTGGGAAGCCGATGGATGTTAACGGCCGGCACCTGATCGTGTGGCGTTCTAAAGGGGAGGCCTATGTCCAGCAGTGGACGTCCCCAGGCTGATGATGGAGTTATAACTCTCTAACATTCAACTTTTTTAGAAGTATTTTAAGTAGGTATTTAATCAGATGAAAATTTTTATAAAAGTCATCATGTACATACCAATTAAACTGTACATACAGTTTGTGGGTGTCGCGCTCTCAAACACGTCACTTACTTTATGTATTTGGTTTTACAACCCAATTTGGTCGATGACTAGTGAAAATTGAGGAGCCTTTTCTGGAACATTTATGCACATTATTTGATTTAGCCGCCCGTCTGTGCTGACTACTGCCGGCTCTATCACGTGTGAATCTACCCTGACATGTTGGCAACACATTTAAATGAAACGGCTGGCCGCATTCAGTAAACTGCTAGTGAGTTCACGCTCTGAGGCTATGGGGTGTCATATTTTTTTTTATTTTAGAGTAATGATTGAGAGAGCTACCAAAATGGTCCCATTAATTACGGATCGGGTTCATTTTGTCAAAATTTTTAATAGTAGCTACCTTTGAAAGTCCAAGACAAGGATTATTAGACAAGAATACTAATTAAACTTTTTTAGGTATCCAAATTCAAAGTATATTCGACACCTTCTTAGAAGTTTCTGTTAGAAAATTCTAAAGTAGTTGGCAGTTCAAAATGGAAATGCTCCGTTCCGACACTTGATATCTTGAGAAAATTGGTTCTGTGGACTGCGAGTTAATCAAAGGAAAATAGTGTTAGAAGATGTATAGGTATTTTGTCGGTTAGAGTATGTATTTTTAGTTTCCTGGGTTAGATTTTAATTTTAACTGCCTTCACTTTAATGTCAAGAATGCTAAAAAAATGTTATACAATTTTCTTATTTAAAAATTTAGGCAATAGTTATCCAATTGGTTCAGTCGTTTTTGTGTATTTTGATCTAAAGATATTAAGTGTCAGTGGGCCGGTCATGTCTGCTGCAGAACCGACAACCATTGTGCTAAACAAGTTCTTGAGTAGTGATCACGGATTGGCAAACGTACCGTAAGACGTCCTCAGACTAGATGGGGTGACGATCTCTGCAAGGTGGTTGGTAAGAGCTAGTTGACATTAGCCACGGATCGTTCTCAGTGGCGTGCTTTGGAAGAGACCTTTGTCCAGCAGTGGACTAAACCAGGCTGATAATGTTGATAATATTTATTTTTGAAAAATAAAGAAATAAAATAAACAAGATTTGTAGGATTTTTCATAATATTTTAGGATAGTGGAAGTTATCGCACCACAAAACAGGCTATGACGTAGCTGCTGCAGATCACCCAACTACGCATTTCGTAGTTGCTACAAGTATAAGTTACTACAGTGTAGTTGCTACGAATCACTACACGTAGCACCAACTACGCATTTCGTAGTTGCTACGATGATAAGTTGCTACGGCGTAGTTACTACAAATCACTATACATAGCAACAAATACGAATTTCGTAGTTGCTACGAGGATGACTTGACGACGTAGCTGCTACGGATCACTATACCTAGCATTGACTACGCATTTCGTAGTTGCTACGACGACAAGTTGCTACGGCGTAGTTACTACGAATCACTATGCATAGCACCAAATACGAATTTCGTAGTTGCTACGAGGATGACTTGACGACGTAGCTGCTACGGATCACTATACCTAGCATCGACTACGCATTTCGTAGTTGCTACGACGACAAGTTGCTACGACGTAGTTACTACGAATCACTATACATAGCACCAAATACGAATTTCGTAGTTGCTACGAGGATGACTTGACGTCGTAGCTGCTACGGATCACTATACCTAGCATTGACTACGCATTTCGTAGTTGCTACGACGACAAGTTGCTACGGCGTAGTTGCTACGAGCATGAGATACATCGTTGACTACGACGTTGACTGCGTAGCTGTTTTACTCCCTCGTAGCAGTTTGTTGACTGTGCTCTTTCGTCAGTCAGCCGGTTAAATCTCAAGAACTTTAACAGGTAGAATAAAAATTATATTATAATAAAATCATTCAGAACCCTTCGTGTAAGGTCTGATATGCACTGGCCGGCTGGTTTTATACATGAAAAGCACCTGAATTTTGTACATATAACTTGAATAATTTCTGGCTGGTTGCCAAAATGAGTATTTAATGCACTAAATAATGCAGAACGCGGTTGTTATGTTTGTGTGAAATTATGATAGAGATAATGAGAATCTGTGGTTTAAATTACTTTGGTTAGTAATAACAATCTTTAGTAAGCTGTAATTCAGCTATAGAGGCTAGTTCAAACTGACTAGCTGCAGTACAACATCATCATCATTTGACGGGTCGGTGGCGTGGTCGCTAAGATAATTGCTTTTCACGCCACAGGTCGTCGGTTCGATTCACACACGTGAAAAGCAATAACATATTAATTATGTAGTTACAAAAGAAAAGTATAATATATAGTTACCAGTTATATAGTTTCTATTGTACAAGTTCTGCTTAGCTTGGGATCAGATGGCCGTGTGTGTTAATGACCTACTATATTTATATACTAGATATCCGCCCGCGGCTTCGCCCGCGGATGTCGGTTATCGCGCCAAAACATTACCTTCTTTTTGCGCAGTCGGATAAAAACTATCCTATGTCCTTTCTCGGGTCTCAAACTACCTCCATACCCAATTTCATCCAAATCGGTTCAGTAGTTTTTGCGTGAAAGCGTAACAAACAAACTTACATTCGCATTTATAATATTAATTATCATAGATTTGAAGGCTTTCGACTAAAAATCAGGATTAACAGACAAATTTAGGTAGGCGTGAATTATCGGGTATGAAGACGGTATTTTAAAAAAATAACTACGGCAAATATCACTTCACTGTGATCTTTCGATAGCGCAATCATTAATTCTACTAGATAATTACAGATCGCTAAGATTACATTGGATTAAAGCGTAACATCTACCGAGCACGCGGTTGCGTCCATCACAAAGTGGTAGCCTTTCTAATATGGCCGCTTCACTCGTGCTCGGTGTTCATTCGTTTGTTCATATTCACATGTTCGTTCACATTTTGGAGTGATAGCTGACTTCAAAAACGGACGCGATTACAGTATAAAATGACAGCTGATGCATTGAGAAATAGATGTTCCAACGTATTTTATTTATTTATTTGTTTTATTGTGAGAAACTTTGCTCTAAATCAACCGGCTGTAATTATTATTGCAGCTGTTGGGTATATGCCAAAACCGGGCAAAGGCCGGAACTAAGCTGCATTGGGAATTAGATGTTGGAATTTTCACTTATTTCCTGAAGTTAGCACTTAATTCACATGTTAGGAAGTTGGACCGTGTTTTGCAAACGGCATATTTGACAGCAACTTGTATTGCTAAATTCCGTGATTACTTAATTGGACCAGTTGTATTGACTTAGATTTACGCGAATATCACA
The DNA here is from genome assembly GCA_936450015.1 of Meganola albula. Classification (NCBI taxonomy): domain Eukaryota; kingdom Metazoa; phylum Arthropoda; class Insecta; order Lepidoptera; family Nolidae; genus Meganola; species Meganola albula. The sequence goes on from OW388171.1 coordinate 4,924,606, forward strand.
CATTGAATCGAAACGCAACTTAAATAATAATGTTTGTAGGTAGTCAGTAATAATTGTGATTAATATTTTTTGGACGTCAAATATCTCAGTCCACCCGTGAACATGAAGTCTGTAAAAACTTTAAAACGTCGGGATCTAAAATCTAAAATGAATCGCGATAAAATCCGTTAAAAAGTAGTTTTATTTCAATTTATTCCATTTTGTTTCGCTTCTAACTAGCTCTTTTATTTTTCTAAGCTCCTTAAGCTATACGCTACACACTTTTCCATGTATTTTAACTTAATTTATTTTGTGTGATTTAAATTTTTTTGCTGTCGCTACTTAGTTGCTTGAGTTTTGGTGTGAAGTTATTTTTTTATTGTGAAATAGGCCTGCACTTAACTACAATTTGGCTGATATTAAGCAATGATTTCATCTACAATGGGATGCGCCAGCCCACTATACAAATTTCATGAGAAGGTGGTAGTGGAATGAGGCTCCATATGGTTAGAAACCATGGAATGGATAAAAAATTAACAAAAAACTTGGATTTTGTCACAGACCTATATGCACCCTCAGACTTGTTGTCTCAGGTTGGATTAAAACTCGTTTTGCTAGATCAAGTTAAGCTAAAGCGCCGGGTTCCCATGTTCCGATCATCTCCACCATAACCGGGTTGAAAATTTTATTAAATTAAACATTTTTTTCAGGTCACGATGAAGACACGTGATGTGGTACTTATCAGTATTCTGAGTTGTGGAGCGGCGGCCATTTTGTTCGCTATTGCCGCTTACCTATACATACGGCGTAGGAGGAAAAAGAGGGAAGATGAAGAAGACGGCACCAGTTGTGCTATCAGGTAACTTCTATAAGTCTATTTCATTTCATTTATTCATAAACAATTTACTTTGTGCCACAATGCAATTCAAAAAGAAAGGAGCGGATAGTTATTTTTGAATAGTTATCTTGTATTGTTCCACTGCTGGGCACAAGACTTAGACTTAGCTTTTCTACTCTCTCAAACCCTCTTTTTCTCTCAACACATAATTGATTACTTTATGTTCAACTAGCTTCCACCCTTCTGCTTCTACTTCGCTTGCGTGGTACCTATTGGGATAGAAAGAAGCTTGTGTTAATACAGATTATAATATATTTCTGTGCCAAATTACATCCAATCCCGTCCAGTAGCTTTTGCGTGAAAGAGTAACACACATTCATAAATTCTTACAAACTTTCGTGTTTATAATATTTTAATAGGATATTAGTTTATTAGAATTTAGATAATAATAATAAATAAATAAATATTCTGGGACATTAACACACCCGGTCAACTGGTCCCAAGCTAAGCAGAGCTTGTATTATGGAAACCAGATAACTGGTATATACTATATATATTATATTTTTCTTTTGTAAATATATACTTAGAATAGATATTTACACCCAGACTCGACACAAACACAAATGTTCATCATTAATTTTTGTCGCGGGTGGGAATCAAACCCACGACCTGCGGCGTGAAAAGCAAGTATCTTACCAACCACGCCTCCGGCCCGTCAGATAGATCTGAACTTTATTTTTTATTATGTCAAGCAATGATGTAGTCTACGATGGAACACGCCAGACCAGTATACTGATTCACTAGAGATTACGAATGGTTTTCGGTGAGAAGGTGGCAGTGGAATGAGCTTCATCGTTAGAAACCTTAAAAGAGCAAAGGCAAGGCCGCTTGGCTGTGCGGCTTTGTCTGGTGGGTGGTGACACGGCCGATGCTTACCACCAGCTTATTGTCATCTAATTTCCACCACCCAGGGACCACGTGTGGGGATTTCTTTAATACTTCATTTAATAATTTACATGGACAAAGGTGACTCAGCCCCGAAATATCTTAAATATATAAAAGAAGAAACTGACTGACTGATTGACTGACTGACTGACATACCAACGCAGTGCGCAAACCGCTAGGTCTGGAGACTCTAAATTTGGCACATAGGTTCTTTATGAGTTCAAGGGGTGCACTAAGAAATGATTTTTTAAAACTCACCCTTTAAAGGGGTGAAACGGGGTTCCAAAGTTTGTTTGGAGGAACAAGATTAGTGAGATCAATTTTGCGGGTTCGCTAGTTCAATAAAAACACAGCAGTATTCCTAGTAAATAGCATCAAACCAGTGTCATTTTGATAAAATACGAACCTGGCTTCACGCCATTACTGATAGCTCCTTTTAAAAGACAATTTTCAATGTTCAAAAGATAGTATTAAAAATATATTTAGTTATACAACTCCTTGTAACTATGCCAAGTAGGTTTTTACGGTAGAATGTCTTAAAATCTAGAATATAAAGACACGGTTACGCATCACTGACAGTTAGGAATGAAAAAGTCGTACTTTATTAGTCCGCCAGTGAGATTATGAAAAGTATTGAATATGTACTTTTTGAAATAAAACTACTTTTTAACGGATTTTATCGCGGTTTATTGTAAATTTTAGATCCCGACGTTTCAAAGTCTTTTCAGACTTCATGTTCACGGGTGGACAGAAAAGAAAAGAAAAAGAAAAAAAAAAGGTGGTGAAAAGACTTTGAAACGTCGGGATCTAAAATCTACAATAAACCGCAATAAAATCCGTTAAAAAGTAGTTTTATTTCAATGTGTGATATTCGCGTAAATCTAAGACAATACTATGTACTTTTTGCTTATAGAAATAAAATAATATAAAAACAACACGAAGTTATGGAGTAGGAGTGCACTACGTCATACCTCTGTATAAACTTACAAATTCTCAGCCGTCCCGACCATGACAAATCTTTGTTTGTTCTGTGCCTAATTTAACTATATTCTGTCATCAACATTCCCCTTGTCTTTTTCCCATTTCTATTGGTGTCGGCTCCCAGTCTAATTTAATGCGGCTAGCTACCAGAATTATACGAGCGACTGCTATCAGACCTCGAAACCCGTAGGGAACCAATAGCCGAGATGGTTAGACCATGTGTCATATTATATTGACTTCTGACTACATGTAACGATTGTCATAGATGTGTTAAATGACGACCGGGACCGACGGCCTAACGTGCGAGAGCTCGCTCCGTGCCTCGGAGACGAGGCACGGAGGGTAGTCCCTCAACCAACCAGACACCGAAACAATTTTTTGTTGTTACACAAATATTGTCAGGGGCGGGAATCGAACCCGCGACCTCCCGGGTACAGCATAACCCAATCGAACGGCTTACACGGCTCGACTACCGAGGTCGTCAATTTAACTATATTCTGTATGTATTTAAAAAATATTTGGGACTAGGTGGCGCTGTGTGTGTTTGAAAGTATATAAAAACCAATCAAATTGAATCCCCTGCTTTTGAAGTTGGTTAATTATTATTGACTTCAAAATAATCGTAAACTCCAAAATGTCAACAAACATAGCAGGCTTTCAAATACTAACTTAGTCCCAACTTAGCTTTTTGCATGACTTGCAAGTTACTTAACGAAAATCCTGAGTGGCGTTACATTATAGAAATGAGCTAAAAGCTTGTCATACATGTATGTATGTACGTATGTAATATATGTTTTTGCTTAGAAACTTTAAGTTCGGAGTAAGTCTGTTGACCTCTTTTCGACCTGTCACATCTCAAATAATTTACTAATAATAATAATAATAATGATATAGTGGGACATTAACACACACGGTCATCTGATCCCAAACTAGCAGAGCTTGTACTATGGAAACCAGATAACTGGTAATATACTACGTATAAAACGTTTCTTTTGTAAATATATACTTAAATATAGATAATTACACCCAGACACAAGACAAACAGACATATTTAAACAAATGTTTGTCTCGGGTGGGGATCGAACCCACGACCTGCGGCGTGAAAAGCAAGTATCTTACCGACGACGCCACCGGCCCGTCATTTGCACGACCCAAGCTGATATTTGCATTTGTGTGAGTGATCGGTGAACATTTGTACGGGCGCTGGTATTCTCTCAACTATCTTACGAGTTGAGAGAGTTTAGGCCTTTTTTTTTCGAGGGGAAATGCTTTAAGCATCCCGCCACCAGGAAGAGAGTTTAGACTTTAATCCTTACACGCCGGCCAAGTGCGGGTTGGTGGATATCACATGTTCTCGAATGATTAGTTCTAAATTTAATGTATTCTTAGCAAATAAATAATTGATTTGATTTTGATTTGATTAAAGACATACCGGTTTCCTCACGATGTTCTCCTTCACCGATGAGATGAAACGGTGATGAAACAAGTCAATTATGTGTGGGCGCGAATGGGTTCGATCCCGCAACTTATATTTCGAAGGAAAGGCTCGTACCGCTGCGCCACCGCTGCTCACTCTAGTTATTGACCACTTAACCATTTCACTAAATCTAAATTTTATAGAAACCGACTCCAACGATTTTACCATAATTATTACTGGAACCAGCTCTAATAGGTCCCACTTACCATTACCCGTGTTGCTTAGTCCATTTTGATAAAGCCCGTTTTTCCTAGAGGAAAGTTGACAATCTAACTTTCCAACTCCTCCTATTATCTTTCTGATTAAATTTGAGCGGGGTCCAATACGGTTTAAGTGTTCTGGAACTTAGCCGTTTTCAAATTCTGAGTCTTCACGGCGCCGCTGTTATTCCTGTAGCAATGGCGGGATTTCGGTGGTGGTTTGATTAATTTCATGTTTTCGTGTCATTCATTTCATGAGCGAATTCATTCATTCATTCATTCATGCATTCATTCATTCATTCATTCATTCAATCAATCGTTCCTTAATTCATTAGTTCGTTCTTTCGTTCGTTTTTGTTCGTTCGTACGATCGTGAGTTCGTTCGTTTTTCCGTCCATTTGTTCGTTCATGCATTCATTCTTTTATTTATTCATTTAAATTCCTTTCCATTTTTATACTACGAACAATTTTATCTCGGATACGAATATCGTATTGTAGTCACGTATTTAGACGATAGAAGTTGGAACGCAATGTGATTGTGAGAGGAGACAGGTGCAAACATTCGTTTAGTTTTTACTGAATTTTGGGTTAAGAGGGTTTATGGTAGGTACTTAAGATATTTATCCTATACTAGTTCAATCCCTACTTCTTTATCTTTAGATAACAGTCATAAGTCTCTTATTTCGGAAAATACGTTTTTGTAGAAAATTGAGTGAAAAATACAAAAATACTAATAATCTATACAAAAATCAATGCCACCTTTCGTTGTAATTTTATAACTCAATAATATTAAGTTAAAATATTAACAAAAAAAACCGACTTCATGGATGCCATTCTCAGAACTAAACCAAACTGAAATGGGACCACACGGGAAGCATCAGCTTTCAATTAAAAAAAAAATTATCAAAATCGGTTCACCCATTCGAAAGTTCTGAGGTAACAAACATAAAAAAACATACAGTCGAATTGATAACCTCCTCCTTTTAGAAGTCGGTTAAAAACGGGCTTACCTACTCAAACTAAATGTTTAGTCATTGTTTGGACTATTTAGGAGATGGTTTATGTGAAGTTTGCACAAAATCGGTTGAGCGGTTCTTTATTTATCACATTTTTTGTAAATTGTTGAGTGAGCTGAAGCTACCCGGGCGAAGTTGGGGCGGGCCACTAATGATAATAATATAGTCTTTAAATGTCTAAATATATATAATATTTTTCTACAATATAAAAATAAGTCGGGTTTTCCTTCCTGACGCTATAACTTCAGAACGCACGAACCGATTTCCACGGTTTTGCATTTGTTGGAAAGGTCTCGGGCTCCGTGAGGTTTATAGCACAGAAAATTCAGGAAAAATTTCAACAGAAAAGCAGGAAAATGTTACATAAAACGAAGCCATCTGGTGGCGAAACGGAGTTCGCCGGGTTTGCTAGTAATTTATAAAATCCAATTGATAGTAAAATATTTCATAATAATTAATAACATCCAATTAGTAATAAATACTAATAACTTCAAAGTGTGTGCCTATCTTTCAGAAACTCATCTACACTGTAATAGCACTTTTTCAACAACATGTCCTTCAATTTCTTTTTAAAAAGATTACTATACTAGCGGACCCCGCACGCATCGTCCTGCTCGGTAAAGCAGTACCACCTATCGGGTCTGAAAATACACAACATTACACAACATTTTTCATACCATGTAAATCGGTCATGGCGTTTCGGAGATTGTTTTTTAGGGTTCCGTACCTCAAAAGGAAAAAACGGAACCCTTATAGGATCACTTTATTGTCCGTCTGTCCGTCCGTCTGTCAAGACCCTTTTTCTCAGGAACGCGTGGAGGTATGAAGCTGAAATTTATATCAATTACTCAAGTCTACTGTCCCTTGAAGCTGTGAAAAAATCAAACTTCTAAGCCAACGCAATCAAAAGATACAGCCGTTTATGCCGCAAATTTTCGACACTTGCAAGGGAATCAAAACCTACAGGGTGCTTCCCGTGAACTCAGAATCTTGAAATTTGGTACGAAGCAATGTCTTATAGCATAGATAAAGGAAAAATTCCGAAAACCATAAATTTTTAGTTACATCACATAATATATATTTTTTTAATAATTTTAAACTTACTACCCATTTCCTCATAAACGCGTAGAGGTATTAAATTGAAATTCATACCAAATACTCAGGTCTATAATACCTTTAAGCTGTAAAAAAATCAAACTTCTATGTCAACGCAATCAAAAGAAACAGCAATTTAAGCTGCATATTTTGAAACTCGCAAGTACTCGCAAGGGAATCAAAACCTAAAGGGTACTTCCAGTCGACCTAGAATCTTGAAATTTGGCATGAAGCAACGTTTTATAGCACACATAAAGGAAAAATTCCGAAAACCTTAAATTTTTAGTTAAATTACAAAATATAATATACAAAATATAATAAAAATACCATAGTTATGACTCGATTGTCGTAATGAACGAACTTTGTAAACCTTGCAGGTTTGTACGGAACCCTCGGTGCGCGAGTCCGACTCGCACTTGACCGGTTTTTTTATATTTTTTCTCTGCGTAAGAACCATCCTCATACTTCAAAAAATATTCTAAGAAAATAATTAACGGAATCGGTCCAGCCGTTCCGCCGGCGTGACCAAGGGAAATAGGGATTAATTTTTATATATTTATAGATATAAATAAAATGACTGACTAGACTAGCCAACAATGGCGTGCTAGTACCTTTTTATTTCATTCTTTGATAAGCTGGCGCTTGACTACAACTTGCCTGATGTCAAGCAATGATTTAGTCTACCATGGAACGCGCCAGCCCAGTATACCGATTCACACGTGATTACGAATGATTATCGGTGAGAAAGTAACAGTGGAATGAGCCCCCATATGGTTAAAAACCTTAAAGGAGCAACAATGCCGAAGTGCACAAAGCCCATTGTGCGCTTCTCAACTAAGAGTTCATGTTGAGATTTTTCTTTAATAATAATAATATATTTTCACATATACACACAGCGCCATCTATTCCCAATTAGCAATTATATTTGCTTATGTTATGGGTACGGATATACTAGGAACGGATATAATACTTAAATACATTTTTTTTTATAAATACATACATATTATAGATAAATTACACCTAGAACAAATAATATTGCTCAACACATAAAGACTTGTCCCATCGGCAGTCAGGGTCACTAACCACTACGCCACAAGGCGTTAAAAAAATTAAATAATAAAACGTTTTTTGGCACAACCCGGGATTCGAAAGGAACTCGCTGTTACTAAGCGAACTAGCATACCACTGGACTAAAGAAATAGAAGGCAACAATAAGTAAAAACAAAGTTCAAGGTTAAATAAATATTTGGGAATCTTTGTATCAATAAAAAGTTTACCTACCAGAGACAGGTCTCACTGACAGCGATTAAAGAATAATAAGATCTAGTATTTGTGCAAAAGAATATATTAATAATGGAATAACTTTTAGTAAAAGATAATAATATTTTATTAATGTTTTTTTTATATAAATAAATGACTGTTTGACATTAAAAACCATATTGTTTTCGTTACACATCTTTCATTAAAAATTTCATAAAATATTCGTTAAAACATAATTCGTATATTCGTTACAATACGTTACGTTAACTAACTGCAGTCAACCTACATCAGCGCTGCAACAAGGTTTAATGGATTATTTTAAACTATTTAGATCAAGACCCTATTCTTTAAGATCTCTATTGAGAGAACCAGCTGTGGGACACTAGAAAGGGTTGAAGTGAAGGCTTCTGACTACTAGCAAAGATCTTAAATGTTTTAAATGACAACCGGGACCGACGGATTAACGTATCCTTCCAAGCACAGAGGGTTTGCAAATCTTTGATGTTACACAAAGATTCTACGGGGCGGAACACTGCTCGACTACTGTTCACTCAAAATCGACTATCATTTATCGATTGCAAATCTGTTTATGGAATGTTAGGGACAGCACTAGTTTAGATGTGGCAACACTGAAAAGATGGCGGGGCGGCGATACGATCTTATGTTTTCGAAAACTTGCGTCGCTAAGTGCTCACAACAGTTTATCGGTAGAATTTGCAAAGTTGTTAGTAGTCCTGGGGATTGAAATAATAATAATGTAGTAATAAGGGACAATAAATAGAGTGTACTAAGTAAATTCAGGGGCAACTCGATACAATTCCACTAGAACTATTATGTAGGCCACCATACACATAGAACCCGCGAGGCGCGAACCTATTCTATAAAACCGTCGATCGTGGAGCAGTGCTCGAGGGGACCACAAGCTCCAGAGGTTCCACCTACAGAGGTCGTCTACGTCGTCAGCTACGCTTAAACTGTTGAACTGATTTAAGTGTTCCGAATGTATAGTTTAAGACCCAGGAAAAACTTTTTACAGCGAGGCATAGTTGTTAATTAAATATTTGGCGGATAAGTTATTTAATATTGTTTAGGCTTGACACACTTCATATGCGAGCAAATCTCTAATATTGATGAATTTATTGGGAATCACAGCATTTTATTCAATAAAAAAACATACGTACTCCCGAAACAATCGAATCGTAGATCGAGACCGTTGTTATGGTCTAGTGCTATAGCGTCATTTTGTGTAAGCGGTTTTTGATTATTAAATTTTGTGGAGTTGACTGGAGGATCGGGTGGTAGTGATCCTCCAGTGAAAACGGAAGATTTTCCAGCCGGGCGAGTTGTGATGCCCGACGACCGCGGTACTCCCTCCGACTGTTCTTGTCGGGAAGTTGTTTATATGCTAATCGTCGGTGAAACTTTGCTTGTGCGATTCAGGATTGCTTTGACGTCATGTCTCTTGAGTGGCGTTAAGTATGTGCCTCATCACTTCCCCTCCGAGACCGGAGGTCGATTTCAAGTCAGGAGTCTGCCTGTGCCAGTAATGCTGCGTAGTCTTCAGTGAGTCGAAGAGCGCAGTGACGCCATAGCGAGTAGTCCTCAGTGAGTCGAAGCGAAGCTACGATGAGAGTCCTCGGTGAGTCGAGGAGTTGCTGCAGTGCCATTAGTGAGTCGAGGTAGTTTCTGCGGGTGGCGGCTGGCTGCTGCGTATGTCGGCCAGGAGCGATTTGCACTGCTAGTTGACAGGCCGATGTATGTATGTATCTTTATTAACAAATTTCACAGCATTACAATATTTCATTGCCCCACAAAACTGTTTCCACAGTTTGTCTGTGGGTACACACATTTAGGTTAACAATAATTATAACAGTGCGTGAAATTTTAACAAACTATATACTTAATAGGTATAATAGGATATAGGTGTACACTTATGATACAGTATTCAAACGGCTAAGTAAGAATTGTTTGAGTGATTTTACAAACTTATTTTTATCTTCCATATCCCTAATGTCGGCTGGCAAGCTGTTGAGAAGATAAGGTATTCTTTTTTCTAACGTTCTATCTCCATAGTAATTACTTACTCTGGGCACTGTATATTCAGACGCCACATATTTTTTACTGTCATTTCTTTTATGAAAAATAAAATATCGCTAAGAGTATAACAGAGCCTTACACAATTCTCTCAGTCACAAACCTTGGAACAAACTAGGGTAAACAAAACCATAAATAACAAATAACGATTTTCACTATATTATGTCATTTACATATGTACAGATATCTCAGTCCCTCAGGGCAGAGATGTACTGACTCACTGAGTGATCTCGAGCAACGATAGCGCAGCGGTATCAAGGTTCAATCCCCATCGTGCTCACACATCTTTGTGTGAACTGTTTCATGGAAAGGCATATCTGAAACCGAGGACATCCTCCTCAGCATGTGTGGATGGAGTGGAGATGTGTATGTGGGCTATGAACTTTATGCCTAAACTCTCTTAACTCGTAAGGTAGTTATGAGAAGACCCGTGCTCAGCAGTGGGACACTAAAAAAAGGTTGAAGTAAATGTTTTTGATTTTTTTAAACTTTACTTAGAAACTACTCCATAAACGCGGGGGGAGCCGTGGTTAAAATGCCCTTTTTTGAAAAGAAAGTTCTTTTGGGGCTAAAATCACCTTCGACTGTCGGAGTGCACCTTTTATTTGAATCGCCACAATATAATTTGGTGATAATAAACTGGTGGCAGGCTTCGGCCGTGGTCTGTCACCTCCCAGCAGACAAAGCCGCGTTGCCAATCAGTCTAGCCTTGCTCCGGTGCAATGTCTGGTGACACCATTCAAGAGTGAATTATTACTCGTTTAAGGTTCTAACGATTTGGAGCCTCATTCCACTGCCATCTTTTTACAGAAAATAATTTGTAATCACGGGGATATTGTTATATTGAAATGGGCAGGCGCATTCCATTGTCGACTACATCATTGCTTAACATCAGGCAAGCCTATTTCAGAGAAAAATAAAGGAAACATTTTCTTTTACAAAGAAAAGGAAGTCATTGTCACGCAAATATTGTTCCCGGAAGCAGTGAAAAGTAAAGTACTTTTCGTAACGATGTTTTTCTCAAACAGATAGAATGGTAAAAGTTTTGTAATCAGAAGAAAATTGGTCACTATGTTAACGTGAGAGAAAGCAGTGGTACTACAGCGGAATGGAAGATGACTTTGAATTATAGATCACGGGTTTGATCCTGAGCTGTGACCATATCTTTGTATGATTTTATTCATCGCCGCTACTCAAGGCTGTAGAGGAAGTGTACTAAGGGCTGTGCACCTTTTATCTGAATCACGTGGTCCCCGGGTGGTGTAATTCAGGTGACAATCAACTGGTAAATTATTATGTTTTTTAATAATCAACTGGTGGTAGGCTCTGCCGTGGTTAGTGACCATCCACTAAACAAAGCCGCACCGCCAAGCGGCTTTGGCATGTTCCAGCGATATCTGGTGACACCCTATATGAAGGTGGGCCGTAATTTTTGCTCCTTTATGATTTCTAACCATATGGAGCCTCATACCTCTGCCACCTTCTAACCGAAAGTCATTCGTTATCGCGATTGGATCGATATTGAGCAGGCGCGTCCCATAGTAGACTGCATAATTGCTTAACATTAAGCAAGTTGTTGTCAAGCGGAAGCCTATTTCAGAATGAAATAAGGATGGTTTTATAAATATATTAAATTAATCATGCAAAATCGGTGAGTAGTAACACTAATAATTATCTATTATACTAACGTTTAAATAGCATCAGCTAGAGTTAGGGGTACATAATTCCTATTAGGATATCGGTGAAATAAGAACATGGGCAAAAGGGAGAAAACCACACACACGACCGCTCTACTTGGCATCTCAACATATTCTCTTGATTCGCCAGCAGACGTCCAACTCGCGTGGTGCTTACATCAAAAGTCACCTAAGTCAGTTCACAAACTTTATGCTTCATTCACGCAAAGCGCCGGCTGTCAACTGTCAGACTTGACGTCTTTGATATTAGTAAAAACACAGATAATGTAATACTATACTAGGTAAAACCTATATTTATATTTTTAATATATTTTTTTTGGATAACTATTTAAATATCTGTTACTACTCACAAAAAAATGTTGTAGAATTTGAAGAAAGTGAGAACAATCCATAGAAAACTTTATTACAAAGCGTTAAAGTTTATTTTTGATTAACTTACGTATTGTTATAGATTTAATTCCTAGGTAGCCATTTTGTATAGTTTGTTTAGTACAAAGTCAATCAGAAGTTGGTCAAATTCCGCTTAGACAATGTTAGTCATGTTTCTGTCACACGGAAAGCGGTTACAAGCGTTCTGCGGTCGCGTTTTAATAACGGGTATAGAGCAGCCAATTACCGGAGGTTCTGATGTTCTATGATGACAGCTCAGAATGCTCAGCTTTGATGCTTGCCCGTGTCGCTTGTTTTTCTCAAATACAATAATTCTTTTTTTGCACCAGACATTACATTACATTTTCACCAGATTACAATAAAATGAAATCAATAAAAATAAAATGGCAATAATTAATAATTTTAATATTTAAAATCAATAAATTCCAAAAAAAAACCAATGATAAGTCAAACAAACTATATGATAAAAAGAAATAATAACTAAACAAATTAAACAATCAAAATCAATTACAAAATTGTTACAAAAAAATCATAATAATTATTATTATTAAAAATGTCATCAGAATCGGTGTAGTTTGAGAACCACAGTTTGCTGCTTGACACGTCGAGTAGTGTTGACACTTATATGAATGCTCTATGTTTTGAGTTACCCGCGTGCTCCCTGCGCCATACCGCACGCGCCGCTTCCCTCGCTGCGCCGCATCCCTTGCCGCACCCGCTTGTGTTATGTGCACTCCAGAAGGGTTCCATATGTTTGAGTTTGTACTCTGAACAAGCACTGAATTTTATCGTTTCCAAAGCAATGTTGCTTTTTTTGCGGATGACCTAACCCAATCAGCCGGAAGGGCCTATATTGGTTCACCGGACTTTTTCGGTGAGCCGTCCGAGAACCGTCGAACCGATCAAGTACTGGGGCAACTGCAATGAGGCCTCCTTATGTGGGGATTAACCTTGACTCAGGACGTTGCCAGACACTCTAGTTTTAGGGGATCGGGGGAAAGCAATGCTGCCCGTGTTGATAAGCTTTATACCAATTTCTGGCTAGCCAAAGTGTAAAGCCACGGCTAGAATAGACGCTACAATGCAAACGGAACGCATAAAAGCGTGTAAACGCTTTCGGTGTGATAGTCTCTTCAAATAAGGTAAATTTGCGTTACAGTGATATTTTAGGTTCGCGAGTTTGCAAACGATGTTACCTCGATAAAAAGTTTTAATGTTAGTTAACATAAATTTTCTCATTTCCTTTAGCTACGAACGTTAGATAACATCAGACATTCTATTGGAGAGTTCTGCTTAAAATCATTTCTTATGACATTGTTTAAATTTAATTATAATATTATTTTTTAATTGTTATTTTATTTTTTATTTATTTTTATTTTTTATTTTTTATCTACCTAATTCTAATACTGTATTTTGTTAAAACTATGTGTTTTTCTCTCTAATTAAGTTTAAACTTATTTCACTTTAGTTGTACTTTTTCCTTTTTTTTTACTACTACAAAAAACACAGTTTGTTAAACACAGTGTCTATGTACTTTATCTTTTGTGTACTGTTTTATGTACTGTGTACACATGCTTTGGAATACCGTTTTGAACTAAACCTTTGTAGTTAACACGCGCTTTTGTATTTCTAATTTAAACTGTATTCTGTTTTGTGTGCTAAATAAATAAATAAATAAATTTAGCTGGAACAAATATAACATATTGCAATAAACTTAGTGTTCGTTATCAGCCGCATTAGTACGGAGTAGGTACTGTGTCGCGCTACAGTACTCTGTACTAATGCGGCCATTAGCGCCCACCTCTAGGAGGAGAGACACAACGTTCCGGTTAATCTAATACAAGAAAAAAGAAACAAACCTACAATCTTAAGCCCTAATTATATTATTTATTGCATGTGAGTATATGTGTTAGTTTGAATGAATATAAGTGTAAGTTGCGGGAAGCCAATGGATGTTAAAATGGAGAAATGGTAATGAAGTGATCCGACAGAGAACTAAGATAATCGACATAGCTCGCCGGATTAGTATGCTGAAGTGGCAGTGGGCAGTTCATATTTACCGCAACTAACAACCGCTGGGGTAAACAAGTTGTTCAGTGGCGACCACGAATTGGCAAACGTAGCGTAGGACGTCCTCAGACTAGGTGGAGTGACGATCTCAGCAGGGTGGACGGCAAGAACTGGATAAGAAACGCTGCGGATCGTGCTCAGTGGCGTACTTCAGGAGAGGCCTTTGTCTGGCAGTGGACTTCCTCGTCATGATGATGACGCATTTTTCTAATCCAATCGACAACTTTTAAAAATTGTAAAGTGCTTATATTAATACTAGCTTTCCGATAGCGGCTTCGTCCGCGTGTATGTCGGTTATCGCGCCAAAACATTACCTTCTTTTTGCGCAGTCGGATAAAAACTATGCTTTGTTCTTTCTCGGGTCTCAAACTACCTCCATACCCAATTTCATCCAAATCGGTTCAGTAGTTTAGGCATGAAAGCAACACAGACAGACAGACAGAGTTACTTTCGCATTTATAATATTAGTAAGGATTTAAACTGAAAAAGGATAAAAAATAAGGATAACCATATTTATTATTATTGCAAAATTAATCAATTAATTATTATTAGATAGATTTAACTTTAACTTAGAATTTATAATCTATATATATAAAAATGAAACCCGTTTTCCGTTGTCACGACATCACGCGTGAACGGCTGGACCGATTTCGCTAATTCTTTTTTAAAAATATTCCTTTAAGTACGAGGATGGTTCTTACGCAGAGAAAAAGTAAAAAAAAAAAGAAAATTTATAAAGCGAAGAAGTGCCGATAACCGGGCTAGATACCTATTATTAATTATATTCGGTAGGTCTGAGACCCAGTAGATGGCACTGCTTTACCGGGCAGAACGACGTCTGCCGGGTCCGCTAGTAAAAAATAAATATAATAACTTAAATCAACTTAACTTCGAATTTCGTCTTATTATAAATAGATGTAAGCGCAAAACGACTTAAATTTTGCATTCATCCCGAAAAAATCTGTCAAACAAAAGTAGCTATCCTGTTATCATCAGTACCACGTTTAGTCACACTTATCACCTCATATCCACTACGTTGTGGTCGGTAAGATACTTGCTTTTCACGCCGAAGGCCGTGGGTTCGATTCCCACCCGAGACAACATTAGTGATGAACATTTGTGTTTGTGTCGAGTCTGGGTGTAAACATCTATTATATGTATATATTTACAAAAGAAAAATATTATATGTATAGTATATACCAGTTATCTGGTTTCCATAACACAAGCTCTGCTTAGCTTGGGACCAGATGACCGTGTGTGTTGATGTCCCAGAATATTTATTTATGATATTGTTAACCGGCTTTAGAAGTTTAAATTGATTATTAATATCTTAGAAACTCAATTAAAGTTTTGATATGTAGATGCTGAGACTTGCAAGAAATTGGTCTTAAGTTACAACATTTATGTAAGTACCTATTGTTATAAGTGTGAATTAAGGATTGGGATATATCAAGTTAAATACAAATGGCGCTAGTATCTATGCTAATTTCAAAGCACACTTATAACACTTATTACATAAGTTATAAAGGAGAAATTTGTCCTGAAAACTTTTGGCCTTATCCATAAAAATCTATGAAACTCTTTGGTTAAAATGGACTGTGTCTCTTTCTTACTAGTATATAAATGTAATGATGACAGACCAAGACAAACGAATTATAAACCTATTTTAGTTATAATGTCATTATAAGATGTTTATCAATAGGGGGGTTTGAGTCTACTTAAATACGAGTATAGTCTAATTTCTTTGACTACCGTGCAGTGAATGATTGGTAACTACTGAGAAACACTTGAAGGGCCGGTGGCGTGGTCGGTAAGTTACTTGCTTTTCACGCCGCAGGTCGTGGGTTCGATTCCCACACAAGTCAGACATTTGTGTGATGAAGACCTCTGTTTGTCTTGAGTATGGGTATAATTATCTGTATTTAAGTATATATTTACAAAAGAAAAGTATTTTAAGTAATATATTACCAGTTATCCGGTTTCCATAGAACAAGCTCTGCTAAGTTGGTCGGTAAGATACTTGCTTTTCACGCCGCAGGTCGTGGGTTTGGTTCCCACCCGAGACAAACATTTGTTTAAATATGTCTGTTTGTCTTGAGTCTGGGTGTAATTATCTGTATTTAAGTTTATATTTACAAAAGAAAAGTATTTTAAGTAATATATTACCAGTTATCCGGTTTCCATAGTACAAGCTCTGCTTATTTTTGGATCAAATGACCGTGTGTGCCAAAAAACAAAATAGGTTTGCTTTTTTTAATAAAATACTTAAATTTATTATATTTTATTTAGTGTGTTGTATTAGAGCGACTTAATTCTTTTTTTTAATATATTTATACATACACAGCGCCATCTATACACGGAATAGACATCTATAGTCCCAAATAAAGCGATAAATCGATCTAGCTAGGATTCCTTTTTTATAAAACGTCGTTTTATTCGAGTTTTGAGGCAATGAAAAACGGCTACAATATCATTGAAATAAAACTACTTTTTAACGGATTTTATCGCGGTTTATTTTAGATTTTAGATCCCGATGTTTCAAAGTCTTTTCAGACTTCATGTTCACGGGTGGACTGAGATATATGACGTCCAAAAATATTAATCACAATTATTACTGACTACCTTCAAACATTAATATTTAAGTTGCGTTCCGATTTAAGCAAACTGAGCTCACAGTGTCTTGAATTCTGAGTTGATTTTGCTTGGGTTTTGGTACAAGTAAATTAAGCACTGGGTCCCAAGCTGGTGGTATATTCCAACCATTTTCTCTGTTAAAATTAGGATGTTTTTTAATTTCAATAGCTTCGCGGATCATTCTTAGTAGGAACCGGTTTTCTTTGACAAGGACCTGTGTTTTATCAAATCTCAAGTAATGGTTGGGGCCTTTTTGAGTATGTTCACACACTGCAGATTTCGTCGAGCGTTGATGTTTAACATCAGCTATGTGTTCTTTTCTTTCTTTTCTTTTCTTTTCTTTTCTTTCTTTTCTTTTCTTTTCTTTCTTTTCTTTTCTTTTCTTTCTTTTTTTTTCTTATTCGCGTAAATCTAAGACAATACTACGGCTACAATATCATTAGAGTATGAAGGCAAATTTCATGACAATCCATCATGTCATAAAAGCTCAGGTGGGAGATTGGGTGGTCATAAAACCAGATGATTCCAGTTCGAATCAGCCCCCCGATTCCCTAAAAAACTAGAGTGTCTGGCAACGTCCTGAGCCGAGGTTCGTCCCCACATGGGGAGCCCTCATGGCAGTTGCCATAGTACTTGATCGGTTCGACCGTCCTCGGACGGCTCACCGAAAAAGTTCGGTGAACCAATAGAGGCCCTTCCAGCCGATTGGGTTAGGTCATCAGCAAAAAAAACAGTTCGAATCACAGATAAATATATTTCTTTTTATTTTTAAGCTTTTTTTAAAGAAGGTCTTTTTGTAAGAAAAACTGTTAATGGAAGCTCTTAATTATAATTTCCATAACAAAAACTGAGCAATGTTGTAGCCAGGTACTGTATGTTTAAATCCGCGCCGTCTTCTTAACCGCAGTTATCGGTGAGTCCCGATGACGTTAGATAAAGGCCTCGATATTTAGTTAACGAAACCACAATATTCTCAAATTCGATTCTGCATAAAACAGATAGACGTACAAAACCCAATTCTCTATAGATTTATCTATTCGTTTAGCTAATTTCGTAAGGTACTGCAGTTGTTTATTACATTCAAAAACCTACCTTAAAACAATGGACCACAGTTCACATTCCATCGTATTACAAACCAATACTAGTAAGGGTGAAATGTTACATAGATATCGTAAAGGAATATAGGCTTTATTACCCAGAAATTGAGGTGTAGTTTCTTTTGATATGTTTTCAGAATCGTAGTTTGAAATCGCGCTGAAGTTCAGTATGTTTTCGCGCCTCCTGGGTCGATGTTGTACCGAATGTTTTCGGATATAAATATAGTATAAAACGTGTTTATGTTGGTAAAGTATATCTGCATAGCGAATTTATTAGTGAGTGAAGTGCCATTAAAAAAATAAACTATATTGTGATTTAAAAATATAAGTAACTGTAATGGGACACATTTAAAATAAAAATTAATAAACAAAAATAAATATAATATAATAATTATTATTTAAATAACAAAATTTGGAATTCAAGAATTAAGTTCTTAATTATAATATTGAATGTTTCAAAAAACATAAAAATAATTTAAATTATTTAATTAAATAAAATATTTCAAAAAATTACCAAAATTTACCATCACATTTATTAATGCAAACGTAACTCGGTCTGTCTGTTACACTTTCACGCCTAAACAACTGGACCGATTTGTATGAAATTTGGTATTGATATAGTTTAAGGCCCGGAAAAGGACATTATTGTCTTTATTCGACTATGCAAATCGAGGTTAATGGTTTATTAACTACTCATTAACGTTAAAATAACCAGAGAAACGTGTAGATCTAACTTACCTATGTTTACACTTTCGGGTTAATAATATCTTCATAATTCATAATTCATTTATTGCGCCACAACATTACATTTCATAATTGACATGTCAGATTACAATAAAATAAAATCGATCAAACGAAATCTTAATAATTAAAAATTCAAAATGTCAATTAAAATAAAATTAGAATAATTTATTAATTTCAAATAGGTGTAAATATAAATCACATAAAACCATTAAATAAAAGAGAAATAAAATAAAAAAAATATAAAAAATAATCAAAATGAATAATAAAACTGTTGCTACAAAAATCCAGAATAAAACTAATTAAAATACAATCAAGAATACTTAGTCAAAACAAGAAACAAACAATTAAATTGATAAAACAATCAAAATGAACAATAAAGTTAATTAAATAATAATTCAATTTAACTTCTAGGTATATTTCAGCTTTCGGGAAATCATTAGCTTACTAACTATGTATAGGAGATATTTTATGTGCACAACACGTATGCACAAAGTTGCATTCTCTATTCCTTTCACACTCAGAATCTGATGGAATTCAATTTTGAGTCGATGTCTTTAAAGTTATTTAAAAAAAAATTAAATAAGTTTATTGAAAAAAGAAAATGTTACAGAGATATAAATTTTCCGGTGGCCCCAAACTAGGCATGGCCTGTACTATGGGTGCCGGGTACGATTAACAAATATTAAAATTAAAAGATCCGGTCGTTGTCAACCGCTTAAAAATATCTTAATCTAGGCGAATTTAATTAATAACAAAACAAAAAAAAAAACAGGAAACATTTTCTTAAAAAGAAAAATTTATGTTGCAGTTAGTATAACATGAGATAAGGAATTAAACTACTTTTTAAAGGATTTTATCACGGTTTATTTTTGATTTTTATATCGCGACGTTTCAAAATCTTTTCGGACTAGTCACGGGTGGACTGAGGTATTTGACGTCCAAACATATTAATCACAATTATTACTGCCTACCTATAACATTATATTATTTAAGTTGCGATCCGTATTGTATTCTTGGCAAATTTAGCATGGGTCCCAAGCACGCGGTAAATACCCTTCGAGATAAATACTACAAAAATCATTGTTCCAACCATTTTCTTTGTTGAAATATTTTAAAATCTGTTATTAGGTAGTTTTATTTCAATGTGTGATATTCGCGTGAATATAAGAAAATACTAAGAGATCAGGAACTTCACTTTAATAACTTAAATTGTATTTTTCAATTAGGTATTCAAAGTTATCCATCGACTAGATACCGGCTAGACTCCAATTTGTTTATATTATAATTGTCAAAAGTTAGCGAGGTACCAAACTAAACGTGTCTTATAATATCAGGTCTATATGAAAGAGAAGTGAACTTAAAGTTGTCAAGAAGTGAAGTGTCTAGAAGTGATCAGAATCAGAATCAGAAGTGATATTATATTATTTGTGCTGTGACTGTGTTTGTTTGTCTGGAGTGACTAACATCATGAGTTTAAGGAAGTAAGTTGTTTAGTGTATATTCTATCTTATATATTTCGGGGGACTGAGTCACCTTCGTCCGTGGGAGTGCACCTTTTATCTGAATCCCCACACGTGGTCCCCGGGTGGTGCAAATCAGGTGACAATCAACTGGTAATCATGTTTACTGGTTATTAACTGGTGGTAGGCTTCGGCCGTGGTTACTGACCACCCATCAGACAAAGTCGTACCGCCAAACGACCTTGCCGTGTTCCGGTGCGGTGTCAGGTGACACCATTTATGAGAGTGGGTTTATAGTTTCAACCATAAAGAGCCGCATTTCACTGCCACCTTTTAACCGAAAGTAATTCGTAATCACGAGTGAATCGGTACATTGGGCTGGTGCGTCCCATCATAGACTTCATCATTGCTTAACATCAGATAAGTTGTAGTCAAGCGCTAGCTTAATCAAGGAAAGAATAAAGTAGTATATTAGTTAGTTTTTAATGTTAAAGTAGACCAAGAATTTGTGTTTTTTTATTCTTCAATAGGTCTGAGCTTGACTACAACTTGTCTGATGTTAAGCAAGAATGTATTCTACGATGTAGAAAGAGTGTGTTTGAAAGAGTCGATATGATTTTTACTCACAAAAATATGACGGCGTTTTGGCAAATTTTGTTTTCGTAGAACTTTCATATTTTTGTGAGTTATTATAGATATCCTGTGTTGCTTAGTAAAAAAATTAATTAAATCATGGTAGTATAGAGGTAAGTTAGAAAAAAAATATTGGCTCTTTCTGGCCTGGTTCTTTCATACACACTCTCCGCTACCAAACATAATAATGTGTTTGGTAGGGGAGAGTGTGTATGAAAGAGTCAGGCATTGAAAGAGCCAATAGTTTTTTTTCTAATTTATTATTTTAATATTTATTAATTATATATTTATTAATTGCTAGTTTATTTTTAATATGTTTAGGTATTTGTCTGTGCTGACTAAAATAGCAAATCTATTGAGTAGATATAATATAATTGTTTCAAAATTTCTAGTGATTTTTCTGAGTCTGTATATCTTAGTTGTAGTAGAAAATTTAATATGATTTTAGCACAATTTTTGCGTGTTAGTCTTTATATCAGCGAGCTCATAGAATCACCAGATGCACCTCATTACTTTTGCATCTTGATGGTACACAAAATAACAACATAAAAATCTAATCAATATCTCTGCCAATGATTACAGAACCTCCCTTATCACAAATATTATGAAATAGATTTCTTTTTTGTGCAGACAAATTTGGTTCGCACACTACGTACTACAACCGCTGTCATAAACACTGGCAAGCAACATGAGTGACTTTGACCGCTTGTAAGTTTGACAACTGACAGGCCTTATGCTAGCAAAAGTGACTCAAGTGACACCTGACCATCTGTTTAGGCAATAGCTTGATACGTTTGTAAGTTAGGCGCTGCGACATATATATTGTCAGTATTCTATTAATCTCACTGTACAGAACAGAAATAAACAACTAGTCCAAATTCACTCAAATTATTTTAATCAAACAATCACTTCGTTTGCCAAATTAACTAATTTGTTTATTAGTTGAACCGTAAAATTTAACTATTAGTCATTAACCGTTATTATTCAATGTTATCCAACTTGTTTTCCATTTCGATAGTCAAGGATTTCTGATAACCTTTACAGTTTTTTAACGATTTTGTAAAGAAGGAATTTTCAATTTAGATTATAAGAGGGGGTGTAAATCAGACCAACCCTCAACCAGAAGTAGGTTCGGTGAACGGAAAAATAAAGTTCACTGTTAAGCCATCGTTTAAACAGTAACGCCTAGATCACCCTACCTACCCCAATATTAAACTATTATGAGGTCCTAAGTCCTAAAATAATATTTTTAACACTATAGAAAGAAAAGAAAGATCAACGGGAAAGGAAAGAAAAGAAATAAGAAAAATAAAAAAAAGAACAAACATTTATTTGACACAAACAGGGAACACAGAATCAAATAACAAACTAAAACACACAAGTAAGAGGACCTTTCTAAGTATATTTAGAAAATCTTAGTTCTGACTGGTCCCCGGGTGGTGCAAATCAGGTGACAATCAACTGGTAATCTTGTTTACTGGTTATTAATTGGTGGTAGGCTTCGGTCATGGTTAGTGACCACCCTTCAGACAAAGCCGTACAGCCAAGCGGCCTTGCCGTGTTCCGGTGCGATGTCTGGCGACACCATTTAAGAAGCTGGGTCGAAATTATTGCTCCTTCATGGTTTCAACCTTAAGGGGCCTTATTTCACTGCCACCTTCTCACCGAAAGACATTCGTAATTTCGAGTGGATCGGTACATTGGGCTGGCGCGTCCCATCGTAGACTACGTCATTGCTTAGTCAAGCGCCAGCCTATTCAAGAATAAAAAAAAGTAGGTACCTGCAAGACGTTCGCGACTTACTCAATTAGGTGCATTAGAAACCTCACCAACAGGATTGTTTTATTCTTTAGTGGTTTAATACTTGTAAAATACTTGTTGGCACATCTACTTCTCAATGCATCAGCTGTCATTTTATACTGTCATCGCGTCCGTCTTTGAAGTCATTCGTCACTCGAAAATGTCATTATGAACGAACGAATGAACACCGAGCACGGGTGAAGCGGCCATATTAAAATGGCTAACACTGCGTGTTGGACCGTTGCGTCGTCAGGAAGTCCAGATTTATTGAATCGTGCTCGGTGAATGTCACTATTTAATCCAACGTAATCTTAACGATCTGTAATTAACTGGTAGAATTCATGATAACTATCGAGAGATGCGGGTGAAGTGATATTTGCTGTAGTTATTTTATTGAAATACCGTCTTCTTACCCGATTATTCACGCCTACCTAAAGTTGTCTGCTAATCCTGATATTTTCTAGTCTAAAACCTTTCAAAAGCCTTCATACTTATAAAGACAGAGTACAGAGTCATAACAAAATATTGACTACAATTTGAATTTATTATGAGAGCTCGCGGGTTCGAATACTAAACTCCGTTGTATCGGATATTGTAAGTAAATTATTGGTTTGCCGTTGTATTAATGAGCAGCGGTGGCGCAGCGGTACCAGCCTCGCCTTAGAAATATAAGGTCGCGGGTTCGATTCCTAGTCGCGCCCACAGATCTTTGTGTGAATTGTTTCATCTCCGCTGCTCAATATTGGTGAAGGAAAACATAGTAAGTTATCTGACATGTCTTAGAACTAATCATTCGAGGACATGTGACATCCACCAACCCGCACTAGACTAGCGTGTGTAGATTAAAACCTAAACTCTCTAAACTCGTTAGATAGTCGAGAAAAAACATTTTATTTTTTACATTTTATACTCTAACTATTTTATTTTTATTTTATTATTTAGATTATTTTTGTATTGCTACATAAGTGGCAGAATATAGAGGCACTTACTTTAATTTGTAGAACCTTAATTGTACCTCTTTTTCACAAAATAAATAAATTTGAATTTATAAGACCCGTGCCTAGCAGTGGAACATTAAAAGGGTTGAAGCATTTCCTCATTTAACATATAGGTTTGTTCTCGTAAATAATTATTTAAGCCAGTGTTCACCGAACCATGTTTGTACGCCAATTTTATTCCTGAGAGACTTATGGAAGTTTGGTGCGGTAAAAATAAAGGAATTATGTACTTGTGTGAACGAAATTTGAACCATGTAAAGCGGATTGATTGATTGATTAAAGACAACAATTATAATGTGTTATGTCTTTAATCAATCATAATACCGTGTGGAAATCTTTTTGCCATTATAATAATCAAAATCAAAATATACTTTATTTTTTTGTGAGCCGCGAGTCTGATTTTATTACGGTTTGTAAAAATAAGATTTTACATAAAATATTAGAAAAAAAAAATAGACTAACTCTAAATTTCTATCTTAAATACTAGACTAAGGCGTCATAAAATTCCTCCGAATTGAGGCCTTAGGGAAATGTGCCCAGAAAGCTGGCAGCATTGCCACGTTGTATGGCAATGCTAATTCTTTGACCAAGATGTAAGCCAGCCCTCTGGTCACGTGAAGAGTCTACATAAAAATAGTCCAATTTCTTTTCCTACAGTGCAGTGAATGACTGGCAACTACTGAGAAACACTGACAAACAACTCAGTAGGCTTTATTCTTTTTAAATGAAGTACTTATATCTATTAAATTTTGTTTGTTCAGTTTGTTGAATTAGAGCGACTTAGGTAACTCCAAGCGTTTTTATCCGTTACATAGTCTGAAATTTTATAATACACTAGCAGACCCCGCATACGTCGTCCTGCCCGGTAAAGCAGTGACACCTGTCGGGTCCGGAAACAGAATACGAACTATAAGATTTCATAAAAATCGGTCAAGCTGTTTCGGAGGAGTTTTTTTAATTTTTCTATGCGTAAAAACCATCTTCGTACTTCAAAAATATTCTAAAAAACGAAATAGCGAAATCGGTTCAGCCGTTCTCGAGTTATGCGCTTACTAACACATTTTGCGATTCATTTTTATATTATAGATATGAAATTTTCGACTGTGTAACATCAATTTGATATATTTCATTTTATCCAGTTGGATCACACAACGCGGTTATTTTACTCCAGTACAAAGCGGGCGATAGCGAATACTTAACAATTATAACTTTAATTTTGCGCAAATACCATACCAGCTATTGAAAATATATAAAAATGAAACCCGTTTTCTGTTGTCACGACATCACGCGTGAACGGCTGGACTGATTTCGCTAATCCTTTTTTTTAAATATTCCTCTAAATACGAGGATGGTTCTTACACAGATAAAAATTAAAAAAAAAAGAAAATTTAGAAAGCGAAGAAGTGCCGAAAACCGGGTTAAATACCTATTATTTATTATTTGCTAAATTCGGTAGGTCTGAGACCCGGTAGATGGCACTGCTTTACCGGGCAGAACGACGTCTGCCGGGTCCGCTAGTTGAAAATAAAAGTAGCACACAGCCTTCCTCAACAAATGGGCTATCTGCAGTGCAATATTATTTAAGATCGGTCCAGTAATTTCTGAGATTAGAGAATTTAACTAAACAAACTCTTCAGCTTAATAATATTAATACATCTATGCATTATTATTGGGAGGCCTATATTATGATTTCCAAAAAGTAGATAGGTAGGTTACCTACTTAAAAACAGACGATTTCATTCTTATAGATCTTTACTATAAGAAACAATATATATTATATAAATGTAAAGATGACAGACAAAGATAAAGCATAACTGGATGACCAGTTACGCTCGATTTTTTGAGGAATTTTATGAAACGGCATTGTAGTGAAATTTGCCTTCCTATTCTAGTATATTATGGCTAAAAACTTGAATAAAATGACGTTATCTAAAAATGAAACCTATCTAGATCTATTAATCGCCCCCAAAACTTCTTACATAACATTTGATGATAATCATTGGAGCTGTTTCCGAAATACAGATTATATATTAATATATAAATAAAAAAAAAGAGCTGAAGTGAGGGCAGCGGTGGCGCAGCGGCCTCGTCTTAGAAAAATAAGGTCGCGGGTTCGAATCCTGGTCGTGCCCACACATCTTTGTGTGAATTGTTTCATCTCCGCTGCTCAATATCGGTGAAGGAAAACATCGTGAGGAAACCGGCATGTCTAAGAACTAATCGTTCGAGGACATGTGACATCCACCAACCCGCACTTAACCAGCGTATGTGGATTAAGGCCTAAACTCTCTCAACTCATAAGATACTTGAGAGAAGACCCGTGCCCAGCAGTGGGACACTATAAAGGGTTGAAAGTGATATAAATAAATGTACAGTAGGTATAAGTGGCGAAGGGTGGAAGTCTGAAAAAGGGAAGCCGGAGCAAAAAAGTTCTTACTTAGAAAAATAATATCTCTTCACTACCGTCACCGGTAGCTCTTACACTTAATGCTATACCACAGTCATGAACAGAAATCGCTCGTTAAAGTTTATGAATAACATGGTAAGTCTACAGTTAAATTTTAGATTAAACTAACCCACAAATTGACAGTTCAAAGGTTAACTCAGTCGGCTATTTCAATGTAAAGCCATTTCTATACTCTATTGGAAGGTGAAGTTTATATTCGAGATAGGAAAGGTCATCCTTTGACAAATTGAGACTGAACAGGTCAGAAGGTTATGTAATAGTGGAAATAGTTAAATTAATACTCGGTCGTAGGAAATAGTTGGCCTACTACCGACAGTATCGAATTCAGATTACATCGAGATTTATTTTACACTTTTACGGTGTTATTCATAAAAATGTTATGATTTTTTAGTTAAAATGAACTTTGTCTCTTACTTACTAGTGCATCAGCATTGCACCCGTGCGAAGCCGGGGCGGGTCGCTAGTAGAAAATATATTTTTATTTTCCTTACTTCATCGTGAGTATCGCCTTTTGAGCAACAAAGTCATAAAACATTAATTAAATCTCATATAGAACTATTTAACCACAGATAAAAGTAATGTAAGACTATCCGTCACTAATATCCATATCGCTTGAATCATCATCCCTGTCTGTGCTGCTTGAGGAGTCAGAATCTTAGCGATAGGAGATACGCGAGTTAAACGGTCTATCTATAACGCGAGACCCGAACCGCTGTGCCATCGCTGCTCAAGCAAAAGCCTATTATAAAAAAAAGTTACACCCATTATTTGACGGTGGTTAAAATGTTACTGACTGTACCAGATCGTCATTTTGTTACGTAAGAAAACTGACAAGGTGAATTATTACAAAACTTGGTAACAATATTTCTATGCCAAGGACAGGACGGTAAAAGACGGCAAGAAGGTGCTTTATATTGTTATAACAAATATTATATATTTTCAATATAATAGACGAAATACGGGTACAGGCTTTGCCTTAAAAATATAAGATAGTTCGATTCCCGGTCGTGCCCTTTCATCACCGCTGCTCAATATCGGTGAAGGAAAACATCGTGAGGAAACCGGCACGTCTAAGAACTAATCATTCGAAGACATGTGACATCCACCAACCTGCACTTGGCCAGTATGTTTGGATTAAGGCCTACACTCTCTCAATTCGTAAGATAGTTAAAAGGAGACCAGTGCCTAGCAGTGGGATACTAAAAAAAGGGTAGAAGTGAGACAAATGTCGAAAATGTCAAATTCGATGGATGTGTACGTGTAGATTTAGTAACTCTTCCTACTTTTTATTCTAATACAACGTTGGTGAAGCCGCGAGATAAAATAATAATTCGAAATTAACGCTTAGAGGCAACCCTATCAGTTCAAAACTCAATTTTCCGCAGTCTCCTCACGAACCTCGTATAAAGTTCCATTACGAACTACTAACAGAGAGATTCTGTAATTAATGGCCCTGAATCGAGGTATCAAGATTTTCTACATCCCTGAATTATTATAGGTGCATGTAGAGGATAATAATACCCCTCCAGCTGACTATCAAGGTGCACAGGAGATAATACACAGGGCGACCCCTTGTTACAGCTAAATTGCAAAGCCACGAGCATCGCCGCAGGGTTGCTAATTTTACAGTCTTCTATCGGATACACTTCGGAGAGTGTGCGTTGGAATTACATAATCTTTATCCCCCATCTTCGTTATTACATCGGACAAGTAGAGGTATGTCTGTACGCCATTGATATATGGTGGAAATTCCACGGGTACGCACAAAACGCTTTGCTTCCGCATTTATTGTGCGAACTGCAAAGTTGTGGAACTCGCTACTGGCATCTCTGTTTCCCGATAGCTATAATAATAATAATAACCATGGCTACAAGGCCCATATAAAATATAATACTATAAACAAATACAATATTAAATATTATATAATCTAAATACTATAAATACAATATAAAATATTTAATTTTTTCCACGCTGCATCGTGAGTGTGTTGCGTGGTGTCAGGTATATCTATTACATTTTGTAGTGTGATAAGACCCTCTCATTCAAAGAACATAACTATTACCTCTTTAATCAAACGAATACAAAATTTGATATTTACCTTCAAAAAATTACGACACATTTCAGGTCAGAAATTACTAAAACAAATAGACCAAGCTTTGTGCCAATCTATTATTCAATACTGCATTTCCTGTTGGGGTGGCGCCTCAAAAACTGTAATGATTGCTATTGAATGAGCTCAAAGAACTATTCTCAAAGTAGCTACTTTTCTCCCTTTACTCAAATAAGCTATTTATTATTTTAGTTTCATTGTTTGTTTATTTTATAAATTATTCCGTAGTATAAATGACTAATCATAATAAATATATACTGTTTTACTATCGCCTGTAGCACAGGTTAACATAACCTAGTATAGGCAATCAACAGCTATACCTTTAAGATAATATTTTAGATTTAAATTGTGTATGGACCTTGTTTGTAATAAAGTGATTATTATTATTATGTATGTCTTTTCTTATCTCGGAGCTATGGAGCTCCGGACTTTTGGAAGGCGTGCGTGGGGCCAAAGCCAACACGTAGAGGCCCATTAGACAATTTTGCTCTAAATGTAATGTGGCACGAACCGACGATTATCCCTGTTCGCACCATATAGGTACAACAAAGGACAATCCCCGGTTAGAGCAGGGCTATTGCAGAATATAGAATCTAAAATCTAGGTTATGGTGGTGGGTGCTAATGAATTAGGTAACTAGGACTATGGCCCCTGCATGACTAATGCAAATTAACACGGATAAAATGGCAGGGGGTGACTCAATAAATGGACCCCCGTACGGCCGCTAAAAGAAGCGACAAGGAGCAACATATTCTGGGGGGCTAGAGGAGTAGAGCGGTGTCCCACGGCATTCTACCCGATCATTGGCTCCCTAAGCGTCCAGCCTCACGTGCCCACTACTCACTTACGGGACACTCTCACGACTCCACTCAAGCCGGCCAATGAAGGCAAGTAAGAGGTGGGAGATCTGTCCCCCGTCAGGGTTCACTCCAGCCAGCCAGTAAAGGCAAGCCGGAGGTGAGGGACAGGACCTTCTCCCTGGAGCACTCGGGTCCGTATGGTCGCTACGCTATAACAGCTCGCCACAAGCTGCCCTACGGGCTTATTATTATTATTATCTTTATCTTTTTTTTATCTCGGAGCTATGGAGCTCCGGACTTTTAAAAGGCGTGTGTGGGGCCGAAGCCAACCCGTAGAGGCCCGTTAGACAATTTTATTATTATTATTATTACTATTAATAATAAAACTGCTTATAAATAGGCGCGAAGTTATGCATATAAATTAAATCACAGTGTTAATTGTGCCCCGCAATAACACTAATATCTGAGATGGGGCAGATCGTAACAGATGTGAAGGACTTTAATTACACGGCGTAAGAATAAAGTTGAAGCTACCAATCTCAATTTATTTGACTGCTTGTTTATTGGTTATTTTATTCATTTTATAAGCGGTCCCGGGTTCATATCTCAGACCGAACAAGTATTATTTGACCCTTAAAAACAATTTATTCACTTAATTTATTAAATTATTTCAGTTTATTTATTATTTTATTTAAATCAATTAAATATGGGGTTTGATGTAACCGACGAAATTTTGTAATTTAGCCAAAATAATAATAATATTTTCACACATACACACAGCGCCACCTAGTCCCAAATTAAAAAAATATATTTGCTTGTGTTATGGGTACAAGGAACGGACATAACATATATACATAGGCAAGAAGTTATCCTAGTTAATTAAATCCCTTTCTAGTGTCCCAATGCCGGGCACGGGTTCACTCTCAACTATCTTACGAGAGAGTTAAGGCCTTAACCCACACACGCTTGCCAAGTGCGGGTTGGTGGATGTCACTTATCCTCGAATGATTAGTTCGTAAACATTCCGGTTTCGTTACGATATTTTCCTACACCGATATTGAGCAGCGGATGTGAAACAATTGACACAAATAGATATGGGCACGACCGGGAATCGAACCCGCGATTCCTGATGGGTTTCCTGGACGAACTACTGGGTTGTCAGGTATACCTGACAACCCAGTAGTTCGCCCAGGTAAATAGTAGACAACCCAACCCAACGGCTGCATATTCTATACGTTTTTTACTTTTAGTCAGGACAAAATGTTTTTATTATCCTAATGTTGCAACATTTAATTAAAAATCATTTTTTTAATTATTAAAAGTAGTCTGCCCAGGATTTTTGTAGCGAACTCATTTTTAATATGTTTTCTAATATACTAAATTCATGATAAAATATGTTTTGTTCTATTATCAGCTCGGTGAAGGTCGATATAGGTTCGGATCTTCTACTATAAGGTTTCTAACCATGAGGAGGCTCATTCCACTGCCACATTCTCACCGATAATCATTCGTAAACACGAGTGAATCGGTATCCTGAACTGGCGCGTTTCATCGTTGACTATATCATTGCTTAACATCTGGCAAGTTGTTGTTAAGCGCCAGCCTATCACATATTAAAAAGTAAATAAAAAAAGCGTTAAACAATTGCTACCATTATCGTAAATGTTTATAAATTGTACCACACTTTATTAGTGAATATTATTTGCAAGTGTTTAGCTGTTAACTGTGGCTGTCGCATCTGGCGCTAACTGTTTTAACTATTGTAACGTAATTTGTTTGGGTTACCGCTTTCATATATAGATTTTAAACCTTAGCTACTGCCACATTCCACTGCCACCTTCTCACCGATAATCATTCGTAATCACGAGTGGATCAGTATACTGGGCTGGCGCGTTCCATTGTAGACTACATCATAGCTTAACATCAGGCAAGTGTAGTCAACCAGCCTATCGAAGAATAAAAAAAGGCTTTACCGATGTTAGATCCGTCGCTAAACCAACGTAATCAATTATTAAGAAAGTATAAAAATAAAATTCAATTCACGTACGATCTAGACACGAGTCACGAGTATAATTTGACATTCTGTCACGAATGCCTTTGAATAGGTAATGCTAATTGCATCGTGACATGTTGTAATACCTACGCCTCTGTCACAAACAATAAAATAATGATAGGATAATTAATAATAATTAAAAAAAAACTAAAAAACCACGCTTTTATAGCTAATCGAACTAAACACTAGAAAATAATTTTTAATTACAAAGAGTTTATATTACCGTTGTAGAAGATCGGACAGTCAATCATATCTAATTACTACAACATAAAATTATAATAAATTAAAAGTTATTAGGAGAATAATTCAATTCAGAGTAAAAAACGGGGTGCATTTTACTATATTTTCATAACTTTTTACTATATTTTTATAACTCTCTGCACATAGATAGTTGCTTAAAGAATGATTGTTACATTTAATATATCAAGCACCCCACGCTGTTTTTTTACTATTAATCTTTTAAAAGCTTGTATACTTATTTAATGATAGTTTTAACGTAATGACCGTACAAGACCGATGAGGTTTTATCAGTTTTTTACTACTAATCTTATAAAAGCTTGTATACTTTATATAAACTTGACATTGGCAATATTGTGGAATAATTTCTGCAGAGGCCATAATTTAAAGAAGAAGAAGAAGATAAAATAATGATATTATTAAGCTAGGATATGGTCATCTGATCCCAAACTTAGCAGAGCTTCGACTTTTGTTTGGGAGTTAACCACCACCGCGATCCCGGCACTACTATTGTTATATTCAGGACAAGGTTTATGTAACAGAAAATTGTAATAAGTGTAACAATGTATTGCAATTATAGACGACCTCGGTAGTCGAGCGGTGTAAGCCGTCCGATTGGGCTGTACTGTGCCCGGGTCGTGGGTTCGATTCCCGCCCCGGACAATATTTGTGTAGTAACGAAAATTGGTTTCGGTGTCTGGTTGGTTGAGGGACTACCCTCCGTGCCTCGGAGAGCACGTTAAACCGTCGGTCCCGGTTGTCATTTAACACATCTATGACAATCGTTATATGTATTCAGAAGTCAATATAATCTGACACCTGGTCTAACCATCTCGGCTACTGGTTCCCAACGGGTTTCGAGGTCTGATGGCAGTCGCTCGTATAATTCTGGTAGCTAGCCGCATCAGGTTAAACTGGGAGCCGACCACAACAGAAATGGGAAAAGGTAAGGGGAATGATGATGATGAATCGATGTATTAAAATTTTAAAGTCACAATACAATTCTGCTCTTAAAATGAAATAGGGCACATCTGATTTTTTTCTGATCAGATGTAAACATTTTCGGAATCAGTAAAAAAATACTGATTTCGAAAGTGCTAAAATTCGTAACCACGAATAAATCGGTTTAGTGAGTAGGCCCCAGGCAAGTTATAGTCAAGCGCGAGCTCCTGGTCTAAACTATCTCGGCTACTGGTTTAAAAAATTAAAAAAATAAAACAGTTAGAAATAAGACGCGGGTGTACGGCTTCACTTTTTATTCTGGACTGCCAGCTGGCTTAACCTACCCTCGATATACAAATAATATTATTAATCTCTAAGTAGACTACTAAAGATCCCCCGCCCATGTACCCATTTGAGGCTGGAAGAGGGCACTGTCTGTCCTGAGAGTGTTCGGTGAAACAGCTTAACCTTCGCCGCATATTTTTGTAAACCATCCACAAATTTTAGCTAGGAAACATATCTTCTCAACATAATTGTTGATCCTATTAGTACTTTAAAGGCTCTGTTCTGGATTTTGAAGTTGATTTTTTTTATTTGATTTTTTTTTTAATCATGTCGACCTATTTCTAAATTGTACACCTTACATGCCCGATTATAATGTATGTTTATGACAAAATAAATGTTGGGTCTAGAAATCAAAGATTCACTTTTCCGACAGAGTTTAATAAGAAATTATAAAAAATAATTTCAAGAGCACAAATCGTGAACCGCCGCTCGACCAGTCAAAACAAGGAAGTTACGTTTCTTAGTGTTGCCAGTTTACATCAAGACTTAAAGTTGCCAATTTATAACAATATATGATGTGTAGTTGTACTCAACAACAAATAAATTATCTAGGTATATCTCTTCAGTTTTTGACTAAAAATGTCATCTATATCAATCCAACCATTTAGGTGCTACATAACAACAAATTTGTACACAAATACACGCGTGAAATTTGTAACCAGACCTGTTAGTGTAGTGGTTAGTGACCGTGAGTGCTGAGCCAAAGGTCGTGGGTTCGATTCCCACCAAGGACAAATCTTTGTGTGATGAGTCAAATGTTTGTTCTGTGTCTGGGAGTAATTTATCTATAATATGTATTAATTTATAAAGAAAAATGTATCTAAGTGGTTTATATTATCCTAGTACCCACACAAGGAAATATAATTGCTTAATATGCAACTAGATGGCGCTGTATGTACGTGTAATACATCTTCATTAGAAGGTTTCGAAAGAAAAATAAATTGCAATATTGATTTGATTTTCTCCTCGGTAGAGTGCTCTACCAACCATTTTCTATGTATCATGTCAAAGGCTAACTAGATTTGTAACAGACAGATACGAACTATACTATACTGTGACACAGTAAACATTTAACCAGTAAGTTAACTTTGCACAATACGATATTTTTGTATAAAAGTAATAAAGCGCAGTTTAGTTCATTTGAAACTAAAACTATCGCCAAAACAATGTCAAAGCCACTCGTGTTTCTCAGTAGATTACTCTATTACGAATTTGCTACGTATCTTATCACGGGGTAACAATATTTGTAACATTCATTACGAAATATTTTTTTTAATCTTCGATAGGCTGGTGCTTGACTACAACTTGCCTGATGTTAAGCAATGATGTAGCCTACGATGGAATTACGAATGATTATCGGTGAGAAGGTGGCTGTGGAATAAGCCTCCATATGGTTAGAAACCTTAAAGGAGCAACAATCCGACCCACCCTCACTGCATGGTGTCACCAGACATCGCACCGGAACACGGCAAAGCCGCTTGGCGTGGTTTTGTCTGGTGGTTGGTCACTAACAACGGCCGAAGACTACCACCAGTTGATTGTTACCTGATTTGCACCACCCGGGGACTACGTGTGGGGATTCAATTAAAGTGTACACCCACGGACAAAGGTGACTGAGCCCCCAAACAACTATGATGCTGTAACACAGTTAATTTTTAAGCAGCATGTCTTCTCTGTACAATTCACGATTATTTTAGTATAATAACGATTTAAGGTACAACATCGAAAAATCAATCAATATCAAAATATGCTGTATTTTTTTTGAGACGCGAGTCTACAT
Source organism: Meganola albula (assembly GCA_936450015.1). Classification (NCBI taxonomy): domain Eukaryota; kingdom Metazoa; phylum Arthropoda; class Insecta; order Lepidoptera; family Nolidae; genus Meganola; species Meganola albula. The sequence continues at coordinate 4,958,748 of OW388171.1, forward strand.
AAAAATAGTCCAATTTCTTTTCCTACCGTGCAGTGAATGACTGGCAACTACAGAGAAACACTGCCAAAAAACTCAGAAGGCTTTTTTCTTTTTTAAATGAAGTACTTATATCTATTACATTTTCTTTGTTTATTGTGTTGAATTAGAGCGACTTAATTCCAAGCGATTTTATCCGTTAGATAGCCTGACATTTTATAATACGCATAACGTAGATTTTATAATTCTCTTAAATTGGTTAATAGTCATTTCCCTCATATTATTAGTAAGTTTATTGTAGAAACGTATACACTGCCCCGTAAAAGAGTTACTGATTTTGTGGAGTCGAGTATGATGTGCTACAAAATCGTTTTTATTTCTAGTATCCAAATTATGTGTATCGCTTATTTTTTTAAATTTCGTAAGATTTTGATTCACATACAATAAATTTTCATAAATATGTTGAGAAGCGACAACTACAACTTGGCTAATCTGAAACTAAAATACTGCCACAACAATGTCACGACTATTTTTGTTTCCATAAAGAGTGATCTATTGAGTGATCTAGAGTGAGTATTTTCTACGTGTCATGTAACACTCTAACAAGATTTGTCACAGACAGATACGACCTGATACCGGTACTGCGGCACAGTGAATACGAAATCAATAAGTTCACTATAACGAGCAGCGGTGGTGCAGCGGTATCGACCTCGCCTTAAAAATATAAGGTTGCGGGTTCGATTCCCAGTCGTACCCGCCGCTGCTTTAAATAAGTAAAGGAAACACCGTGAGGAAACCGGCATGTCCAAGAATGAATCATTTGAGTACATGGGACATTTATCACACGCATTAGGCTAGCGTGTGTGGATTAAGGCCTGAACTCTCTCAAGATAGTTGAGGGAAGAGCTATGTCACACTATACCAGACATGTATGCCAGAGTTTGTTTCCAGTTATCATCCCTCTTGTCGCTTTGTTCTTTGTTCTAGAAATGATTTAACTGTTAGGTTGGCTTACATAAAAGCTGAGAATGACAACATAAGTTTTAGGTTTACCAACATTACTAAGCAAAAACAACTGTCAGAAATAAAAAGTATGAATTGTCCTTTATGAACACAGAGTTCACACGCTATGGCAAAATGGAATAAATATTTTTTTCAGCAAACACATTGTAGTAGGTATAGATGGGTGCTTTAGGTAAAATATATAGATTAAATAGAATTTTGCATGTCTACTTTAGACAGAATAGGTTGGCCAATTAGCACTTAAAAAGGTGTTAAGTGCTAATTGGTCAACCTATTCTGTTATATTTATACCCTGTTTTATGTGAAATGAAGAAATTTGAATTTATGAATTTTGACTTTTTCTCCATTCATGCCACCAAATAACTCACTGTGCAATTTAACTGGATTGATTTATTTTGATTGGTCAAGATATGTCACGTGTTCTATTCGTGTCGTTCGAAACGGAGCAACACAAATTTCATCTTATATTATTTTTTATTAGGCTTGCGCTTGACCACAACTTGTCTGTTGTTTAGCAATGATGCAGTCTACGATGAAACGCCCTGTAAATACTGATTCACTCGTGACTTGAAGACAGGCAGATTATAGCTATCAGGAAACAGAATAAAATCCACAACTTCTTAGTTCGCACAATAAAAGTGGGGGCAAAGCATTTTGTGCGTACCTGTACAATTTCCACCATAAATCGATGGCGTAAAGCCGTACCTCTACTTGTCGTATGATAGAACGGAGATGGGGGAATAAGATTATGTTATTTTATTACAATTTGTTGTTCATTCTGACCTTGCTGTTTTAAATTCCCTGTGGCTTTTAGTGCATTACTAAATTGTAGTAGACAAGGGTTTCTACTTACCCCTGGGTGAAGTTCTATGCTACGTGCATTTTAGTATATAACTGCTTTTAGCATGAGTAATAGCAATAACATTTGCAGCTATTGTTAATTTTTTTTTATTCTTCGATAGGCTTGCGCTTGGCTACAACTTGGCTACAATGTTAAGCAACGATGTAGTCTACGATGGAACGCACTAGCCCAGTGTACCGATTCACTCGTGATTACAAATGATTATCGGTGAGAAGGTGGCAGTGGAATGAGCCTCCTTAAGGTTAGAAACCTTAAAGGAGCAACAATTCCGACCCTCCCTCTCTGCATGGTGTCACCAGACTTCGCACGGGAACACGGCAAGACCGCTTGGTGGTGCGGCTTTGTCTGGTGGGTGGTTACTAGCCACGGTCGAAGCCTACCACCAGTTGATTGTCACCTGATTTGCACCACCCAGGGACCACGTGTGGGGATTCAATTAAAGGTTTACACCCACAGACGAAGGTGACTCAGCCCTCACAATAGAAGCTATTCTTAAAATTCAATTTAATAGTAAGAATGCTGTATCATTCACCTTCACTGTTTATGTCATATTAAATGAATTGTATTGTTAATGTATTGTTATAATAATTGTAAATCACTTGTTATTTTAATATAGTTTCATATAATTTAATAGTTATTTAAGTACTAGCATTAGTAATAAGTTTTATTGGTACTAACACTATGCTTCTCTATGTTCTGAAATAAGGAGCTTATTATTATTATTACTGACTATGTGTGTCCAGCCTTTGAAGAAATAAATAAATAAATAAATATTCCGGGACATTAACACACACGGTCATCTGGCCCCAAGCTAAGCAGAGCTTGTGTTATGGAAACCAGATGACTGGTATATACTATACATATAAGACTTTTCTTTTGTAAATATATACTTATAATAGATATTTACACCCAGACTCGACACAATCTCAAATGTTCATCATTAATGTTTGTCTCGGGTGGGAATCGAACCCACGACCTGCGGCGTGAAAAGCAAGTATCTCACCGACTACGCCACCGGCCTGTTAAACGATAGCTAGAATCTGCTTGTCTTCAAATCACAAGTGAATCAACATTTAACGGGTAAGCGCGTTCCATCGTAGACTGCATCATTGTTTCACATCAGGCAAGTTGTGGTCAAGCGCAAGCCTATTATAGGAAAAAAATATTTTTTTCTTGTCAATCGAGTTATAACGCGCTCCGGGGCATGATTATAAATTAAAACAAATTTTTCACTTTGGCCAAAATTTATACAAAAGATATAATTCCATCATATTTCATAAAACCCCGGAAACGGGTCCGCAAATAGCATAACCGACTGGCCTTGGGTTTTAATGGATACCATTAGAAAGGAAATATGGAGGCTTCTAAAGGGTGTACACAAAAAATGCCTCGATTTTAAGGGCCTTAAAAGCCTGCAGCTCAATTCTATTGTTTTTCAATTTCTGAAGAATTTATGGTGTTATTATTATAATAATAATAATATTTATTTCAGTACATAGATCCATAGTAGGTATAGATAGACAGTTTAACTCGCGTATCGCCTATCGCCAAGATTCTGACTCCTCCAGCTGCACAGACAGTGATGATGATTCAAGCGATATAGATATTAGTGACAAATAGTCTTACATTAGTTTTATATGTGGTTTAATAGTTCTTTAAGAGATTTAATTAATGTTTTATGACTTTGTACTTCAGATGGCGATACGCGAGTTAAACGGTCTATCTATACACGAGTTATTATTTCACATAGATAAAGGATGGTCTATGAGATGACATCCATTTATACATTATTTGGTTATCCAGCCTGTTTGCCACAGTACTGATAACGCTGTTGGAGTTGTCACGCACTCGTCGCATCAGGGAGGCAATTCTTGATCGTATGATTGCATAAAAATCTGGTACGCCTGATTAAGCGGACATCCCTGATGCGCTGCAAAAGCGCGGCAGCCCCAACATCACCCTGAAGGCAGTGCGCTGTACAAGTTCTGTGTATAAGCCATCTAGGAAGGAAAACAGTTGAAAGGTTCACACAAAGATGAGTGGGTACGACTGGGAATCGAACCCGCGACCTTATGAATCTAAGGCAAGGCCGCTGCGCCACCACACCACTACCCTAAACTATAATTATTATTATATTTCTATTATAATTATTTATTATTTCTACAATAATTTTACTCAGATTTAATTAACACGCGTATTAACAAGCAATGATTAGAACGAATGAAATAAAATCGCTCCAATACACTTTATAAAATATACTGACTAGTGGACCCCGAAGACATCGCGTCATCTAAAGCAATGCCACCTGGCGAGTTCGAAAATAAATTACGACCAATTCTCAGACCTATCGAATAAAGATTAAAGATTGTTTAAAAATCTGTCGAGTCGTTTCGGAGCACATTATTTCTTTTTATATTTTCTCTGCGTAAGAACCATCTTCGTACTTTAAATGATATTCTAAAACCAGAATTAGCCAAATCGGTCCAGCCGTTCACGCGTGATGCCGTGACCAAAGAGAAACAGGGATTCATTTTTATGTTATAGAAAAATATGAGCACTCCATTTCAAAAGGGATAAAAGTATTTTTTATGGGCCTTAAAAAATACTTATTGCTTTTGCTACTCATGTAAGCCAGGATCGACAACGGCGCCGTGAAGAGACTCTTGAGATAAAAGTCTACTATGTTTCTAGCAGTGTTTTTCAGTAGTTACCACCTAATTTACTGTCCAGCAGGAAAAAAAAGGGACGCTTGTATGTGCCCCTCTCCAAATAATAAAAGATACTTGCATTTCATTTTCGTTTCAAACAATACAAATAATTCAGACATCTGCCATTTTTATTCCAACAAAGAATAGAGCGCCATCTATCGAAAGTTTTCTAAACAACGTGCATTATAGGTTCTTACACGAAATTGCGTCAAGTCTGTAGCATGAATTTTCAGTTAGTTTCAGTGTTTGTTAATAGATGGCAGTACTAATGTATTTTAGAGATTCTACTTTTTAGGATCCGTTCTTGAAGGGTGATTGTAATAAAAATACGTCAATTCAACCCTTATTTAGGGTCCTACTGTTGGGTTCAGATGATTTGAAAGAGCTTAGGCCTTAATCCACATACGCTAGGCAATTGCGGGTTGGTGGATGTCACATGTCCTCGAATGATTAGTTGTTAGACATGCCAATTTGCTTAAAATGTATTCCTTTACCGATATAGGGCTGCGGTGACAACACAATTGACACAAAGATCACAATTGGCAGGACCGAGGATTAAACCCGCAACCGAATATTTCAAAGGCGTGGCTAATACTGCTGTACCACTGCTGCTCCTACCTAATTATATAAAAATACCGAATAATCTTAAACGCTCCTAAAAATACATTATAATTTTACATATAAACTTGAGATTCGGGCGACCTTCGTTCGAAGTACGAAAAAAAGTATTTTACGTTATTCAACTTTATACGTAATTTTAATTGAATATAATTAATATTGAAATAAAACTACTTTTAAACGGATTTTATCACGGACGTTTCAGAGTCTTTTCAGACTTTATGTTCACGGGTCCAAATAAAAAAAAAGACTGGAAAAATAAACCGCGATAAAATCCGTTAAAAAGTAGTGTTATTTCAATGCGCGATATTTGCGTCTAAAACAATACTATGTTTAAAATTAAGTTTCTACAGCTGACACACATACGCCAGGATGCTTTTTGACCCCTGACAGAAATGGGTGATATAAGTTTGACGCATGTATCTGTGTACCAGTTTGTTGCTACGTAGCGGGTAAATGGATAGACCGATTTTGATTCGGTTATTTTTATTCAAAAGTTTAAGGGTCAGAGAGAGAGAGAGAGAGAGAGAGAAAATTATGCTTCGAGTGTTAATACATTTTCAATTTAGTTTTATTCAAGTAAGTAATTTTCTTGTATTCTTGTTCTCAGAGCAGAACAGTCCTCATCAGACGGAGGCAGGGAGAAGAGCACCAACAGGCTGAATGGGTTCCTGAACTTGAAGACGCCTTTAATCAGCACCAAGACCTTGGGGTAAGTCTTTCAATGAATCTACTTAATACTAGTTAGAATTTACGGCAGTCTGTTTTCAGAATAAAATTAATGAGTAGTATGAGTAAATATGATATAGTAAAATTGTCCTTCGTCATTTGCATTCTGCTCTTTAAAGAAATGAAATTTGGAACAGGAGAAAAGGTTTAATGAATTAAACCAGAGCTTCATACAAAATAAAATAATATCATTATAATTATATTTAATATGATATTTAATTATTAAAATAATTATTGAAGTAAACTGTTACCGAATCTCGTTAGATCCGGATATTAAATCCTGACCTGAAAATGTTAAGAAATTCATAAGTTACATGCAGCGCCACAGGCTGAAATGGAGATTGTTGGTACCGGGCATTTTTTGTAATACTTTATATAACGCCATCTAGCGAAAAGTACTGTGTTTTGATGAAGACACTGTTGTGATAAGTTTTAAGAACCAACTATAGATGGCAGTACCAGGGTTACGTTTTACAAAAATAAGCTAAAACGACGTAGATAAGTACGTATCTTCTAAGTGGTAATTGCAGAGGTTTATAATGTTAAAATTTTCTTTCCCGAAATAAAAGTATGGCTAATGAAAGTGATATTTTTACCGATAGCCTGCTGATCTTCAGAAAAATGTTTTGAGTTTGTTGAGTGATACCAGATACACGTTAAACAAACATTCTGCCCACCAGACACTAAAGTGCAGTAATAGGTAGGTAAGGCGGTGCAGTAATTCGCGCCAAAATAGTAAATGGCCAATAATAAATTCATTTATAAGGATACATTCACGTATAAAATTAATAAAATACAGTCTTATATTTAAAATAAGTCTACATTTAATATTGTGGCCGTCGCTATAAAGCGGCGAGTCTTAAAAAAAGGCTAAAAGGCTCGAGCTTTTTCGACCGCTACCTGATCCTCAAAAGAGGCTTAGGAGTTTTTTAAAGCTAGAACTCTAATTACGACGCCAGCCTTTAAAAATAAGTCTAGGCCTAAAAAAAGCCTCAAGCCATTTTTAGTGAGCAATTTTAAAACTATTGTTTTGTGAGTCCGCCTTTAAAAAAGACTGGTAAGTTTTTAATTTAGAGCTAAAGCCTTTTCGACCGCTCCCAAAGCCATAAATACAATTAGCCTCGTAGGGCTTAAGAGTTATTTAGCCTTTTAGCCTTCTAGTCATCGCTATAAAGCAGCGAGTCTTAGAAAAGGGCTAAAAGGCTCGAGTTTTTTCAATCGCTAGTCTTTTCTCAACTATCTTATGAGTTGAGAGAGTTTAGGCCTTAATTCACACACGCTGGCCAAGTGCGGGTTAGTGGATGTCACAAGTCCTCGAATGATTAATTCTTAGACATGCCGGTTTTCTCACGATTTTTTCCTTCACCGATATTGAGCAGCAGAGACGAAACAATTCACAAAAAGATGTATGGGAACGATTAGGATTCAAACCCAGGACCTTATTTTATAAGCCGAGGCCCGTACCGCTGCGCCACCGCTGCTCTCCATTCCAGTACTGCAAAATAAACATTGTTTGATGCCAAGTTTTTGAAGAAACGAGGTTTTATAAAGGTTATCTACAACACCTGAAAATGTATTTCCTATCCTTAGAGCATTTAACATAGGAGGTGCTATACCTACGCAACATCTAGTACTAAATTGTTTCCGCCAGTTTTTGAGCGAGGTGTGGTAACCACGTACAGGATACATGTAAAAGTTGAAGGGTTTTTATAAATTCTACGTAAATAAAAGCTATAGGCCGACCGTTTAACTCGCGTATCGCCATCTGAGGTACAAAGTCATAAAACATTAATTAAATCTCATAAAAAACTATTTAACCATAGATAAAAGTAATAATAATAATAATGATATAATAATAATAATATAGTGGGACATTAACACACACGGTCATCTGATCCCAAACTAAGCAGAGCTTGTACTATGGAAACCAGATAACTGGTAATATACTACATATAATACTTTTCTTTTGTAAATATATACTTAAATATAGATAATTACACCCAGACACAAGACAAACAGACATATTTAAACAAATGTTTGTCTCGGGTGGGAATCGAACCCACGACCTGCGGCGTGAAAAGCAAGTATCTTACCGACCACGCCACGGGCCCGTCAAAGTAATGTAAGACTATTCGTCACTAATATCCATATCGCTTGAAACATCATTACTGTCTGTGCAGCTTGAGGAGTCAGAATCTTGGCGATAGGCGATACGCGAGTTAAACGGTCGGGCTATACACACAAACACGAAAGATGTACAGTTTATGCATATTAACTGTTCATGTACCTCCGCAGAGGGGAACGCGCGTATACCAGTTCCATATTAAATTTTCTGTTTTCAACATTTATTTTCATCCATAAATCCTTTTTATTTATCGCTCGTCCTTATTCACACATGAATGAAGTACGAGGCGTTATAATCTAACCGAATCATTCTTTCATTCATTCTCAAACTAAACTGTTTTCATCATGGAATAAAGAAAAAAAGGATAGGTTTTATAATGTCCTATTAGTATCCCACTGCTGGACACGGGTCTTCTTATTCTTATTCTTTATTGTACACAAAACACTAACATAAACAATTTTTAAATAGGAAACAGCACATGTAAACAGGCGAGCTTAATTCAAATGTGAATATTCTACCAGCAAACCCTAGGTAAGGAAACATTGTGGAATGGGTAGAAGTGCACAACAAATATTTTAAATACATACGTACACCTACATACTAATATTACTTACATACGAACGTGAATAAAATGTCTAATGTGTAATATATATACTAGATAAAAAAATATGTCGATACTTAGCATTTTTCATTTTTCTTATTTTAGAATTAGTCTATTTATTTTCTTATATTTTATGTAGTTTCAAAATAAGTTAGGTAAGTTCTTTGCAACGTAGTCTTTTTTCTTCTTACTTTTAAACAATACTCAAGCCAACCCTTGGTTTACATGAAAAAATATATTATATCAATAATAATAATTTGTCTGTCAATCTGAATAGTCACTCAATTAAAAAGAAAATGTTCTTTAATTCTCTCTTAAACTATCTTACTAGTTGAGAGAGTTTAGGCGTTAGTCACTAGTTTGGCGAAAAAATTAATCAAGAGTGCGGGTCTTTGGTTTATCGCTTGCCTGTCGGTGTAAAAAGAACCCAAAGCAAGCAAGTACCCTTTTTTCTGTTGAACTTAGTTATTAGATGTAGTTAATCTTGTATAATACAAGCCGATATATAAATATAACTAATACTGCAACATGTGTAGCATAGTGTAACTGGGTGAGTGAAAATAAATCCAAGTGTTTATCTAATTATCAAAGAAAATATGTCCCTATTCAAAGATGACTTGATACAAGTACGTTAGAATTTTTGGTAGGACATCACACACCTATAAACCCGTAACATATGCTACTAGACCGCTGATCAGTGAGCAGTACCCGAAGGGACCACGAGCTCCGGTCGGCGAGGTGCATCCCTCATCAGTCCTTACGGGGCACAAACAGTTAATCCCAATATATTATTATCTTTCCATTCATATATAAACTGTCTCGTTTCCTATAGTAAGCTCTATATTTTATTTTCAGACTGAAACTTTCGTGTTCACCCTTTAAAGCAAGCAAAAGCTTCATCAAACAAGCTTAATTTAGTGATTACATAAGCTTTTACTCGCATCAAGTCTACAGCTAATGTATACAGCAAATATACTGAGGCAGCTGTGTTTAATCTTGTGAAGATTAGATTACGTATTAACTAGCTTTTTCTGTGACTTCGACCACTAAGCTCTTGTCAATGGAGTCCGAATGAGCATTGTCTTGTACAATCCTTACTTCCTTACCAATCTATACATTTAAAATCCTTTGTCCTGAATGACTGACTGACTGACTGATTAATGGATCAATGCACAGTCTAAACCGCTGATTGTAGACACTTGACACTTAGACGGTGTGTTCTTTTTAAGACGGAGAATATGGGAGTTTCAAAAATTCTTACTCTAAAGGGTTGAAAAAGGGGGTTACAGTTTCTATGGTCTAATCTATTTCAAATTTTGAAAAATAGATAGTTTGAGACCCGGAAATTACATTAGTTACTCTGCTTCTCTATCGGATCACTTCATAATTTGATCCTTCGAAAAACTGGTAGAATCAGTATCAGAGTTATCAACTCTTATTTATACCAGTTTTTACCTATTTGGACTTAACCCACCACCGAAATCTCGTCACTGCTGCTTCTGTAAGCCTGGATCGATCGTTGAAGAGACTCGGTATTTGAACCCGGCCAAGTCCCGGGACACTTAAACTGTCTGGTATCCCGCATGAATTGCATCAGAAAGGTAAAAGGAGAAGTTGGAAAGTTACATTGTCCACTTCCCTCCAGGCAAAACGGGAGACAGCATAGAGAAAAAAGAGAGGATTTAATTGATTAAACACACGGTCATCTGATTACGAACTAAGCAGAGCTTGTACTATGGAAACCAGATAACTGGTAATATACTACATATTTTTTCTTTTGTAAATACATACATATATATAGATAATAACACCTAGATACAAGACAAACAGACATTTTCATCACACAAATGTTTTACTTGGTGGGAATCGAACCCACGAGCTGCGGCGTGAAAAGCAAGCATCTTACCGACCACGCCACTGGCCCGTCGCCTCCCTTAGGGCTGGTTCCAGGAATACAACAAGATCTGTGTAAAATACCTGCTTAGTGAGTTTTTTAACGAAACCTTTTGATAAAAATAATGTGAACCAAACAATGACCCGACGTTTGTTAAGTTAATTAATTAATCTCCGGCTTAACAAGATTTATCGGAAAGAAAGGGAACCGTAAAGAAAATCATTAATTAATAACGAAATTAGTTATGTTTAAGACTGGAATGTTGTTGTTTCCTTTGAAGTAATAAAATTAATAAATCGCTACTTAATATAAAACAAAGTCTCGTTTTTATGTCTGGGATAGATATGTATGCTTAAATCTTTAGAACTACTCGGTTCTATCAGATAAAGTGATTCACGAGGAAGATTTATGTGTATAATACATGCATAACATAGTAGAGAAACACTATAAATAATAAATAAAATAAAATAAAACTACTTTAGTATTGTCTTAGATTTACGCGAATATCACGATCAGCGATTTTATCGCGGTTTATTTTAAATTTTAGATCCCGACGTTTCGTTTTGTCCACCCGTGAACATGAAGTCTGAAAAGACTTTGAAACGTCGGCATCTAAAATCTAAAATAAACCGCGATAAAATCCGTTAAAAAGTAGTTTCATTTCAAAACCACTTTATTTTCAGTCAACACAGTCCATAGATATTGTTAGTAATATAAGACAAAAGAACTTAAAAAGGACTTAGAAATGTTTAACTTAAACTTATGTTATGCATGCATAATCTTCTGCGCGTTCTGTTTGTATTGTCTAATGTCAAAAAATCTGTAAACGTTGTTCAGGACATTCCGTAAATATATCTTATTATATTTAATATCAGCATCGCATCCGTGCGAAGCCGGGGTGGGTCGGTAGTCCTATTATAAATGCGAAAGTTTTGTATGGATGTTCGTCACGCTTTCACGCCTAAACTTCTGAACCGATGTGGTTGAAATTTGGTATGGAAATAGGTTGAGACCCCGAAAAGGACAGGATTCAAGGAATTTTTTTCCGACTACGTAAAATAGGTTAATGGTATAGTAATGGTTAATTAATTATATATATTATATATTAGTATATATCTTTAAGTGTACCAATTTTTAAATACCTTTAGGTTTTAATATTTGAGAGTAATTTCTAATCACCCCTTATATCAAAAACTCTAAGTAGGTGGAGATAAATAATGACCTACTTTTATTCTGTAATGGCAAAATACAGTATTTTTATATTACCTCATTTTTAGGGTTCCTTATCTCAAAGGTAAAAACGGAGCCCTATAAGGGATTACTTTGTTGTATGTCTGTCACAGCCTCACAGCTGATTTGCTCTGGATCTACTGAACCGTTTGAGTTGTAAGTTAAGTTAACATATACATTTAAGTGAATTGTGTAAACAGGTAAAGTAACTTGAAACAAAGAGCCACTTTTTGTGTAGGTACGCAACCACGATATTGAGTAGCAGAGATGAATTCACACAAAGATCTGTGGGCATGTCCAGGATTCAAACCCCCGACCTTATTTTTCTAAGGCGAGGCCCGTACCGCTGCGCCACCGCTGCTCTAAGAGAAAGACCATCTATCAGTTATTCAAAACCACCTAGATGCCAATTCCCTTGGTATTGAACGGGACCCGTACAGTGTGAATTCCTCTCGCTCTTGACCAGTTTTTTGATTCCTTAGAGAGTTTGAAATCTTTGGAAATAGGCTATTTGTTCCAATACCTTTGTAAAGTCTGAGATTTGAAGCTCTATTCAGACCTTATTTGATACGAGAGTTAGTTTTGCTGAGGCTAAAAGAAATATTTTTTAGTATTCAACAATACGCTTTTGTTCCCATGGGGTAGGCAGAGACTATAGAGCGCCACTTGCTAGGATCTTACCTATACACGTTTAAGCTATTACATCACTTTTTTCGTCGGAAGTTAATAAAATATGTTCGTACTTACCCTAAATATTCCTCTCCATATTTACAAAAGATAAGTAGTTATAAGTATATCAGTTATCTGGTTTCCATGACACAAGCTCTGCTGAAGTTGGACATATAATAATAATAATATAATATTCTGGGACATTAACACACACGGTCACGTAATTAAATTAGTTCAGTTGCAGTGCAGTTGCAGTTAAGTTTCGATCAAAACAGCCCGTTTTCGTATTCTCGTAATTTTGACAAACGTTGTCAAGGTCACGTCACGCGAGCGCTTTAGACTAGATATGACAGCTAAACAGTTACAAGAATACCATTTTGCACTAAGACGTAAACCTTATTGCAATTGTACCACAACTTGATCGGCGCGTCAAGAAATTACGTGAATTAGCCTACAGATCCCATACTAATCCGCTGCAGCAGCTGTCTGGATCTGATGACCGTGTGTGTTAATGTCCCAGAATAATATTATATTATTATTATTATATGTGCAATCTTACTCGCATAACAATAAGATAAACGTATTTTTATTATTTTTTACATGAAATGATGCGCTTTATACTAATTATAATATAAATAATATTGAACAAAAGTATTTGCGCACTGTACTTAATACTGTGAAGTTATTTTATTCTGAAATAGGCTTGCTCTACGTTTTGACTGATGGTAAACAATGACGTAGTCCACGATGGAACGCGCTAGCCATGTACATCAATTCACTCGTGATTACGAATGATTTTCGGTGAGAAGGGGGCAGTGAAATGAGGCTCCATGGTTAGAACCCAAGGAGCAACAATTTCTACCCATCCTCTCAGCATAGTGTCACCAGACATCCGGAACACGGCAAGGCCGCTTGGCGGTGTGGCTTTGTCTGGTGGATGGTCACTAACTACGGCCGAAGACTATCACCAGTTATTGTCACCTGATTTGCACCACCCGGGAACCACGTGTGGGAATTCAATTAAAAGTGCACGAACGAAGGTGACTGAGCCCTTAAAATTTTTTGAACATTCCGGTCCAAGATGGCCGTTTTCCATTTTTATTCTTATTTGGAACGTATTGAATCATAACGTAGGGAGCTTTGAATCCATATAAAATGGAACCCAGTTATATTGTGGGTTAAACATAAAATGCTGAATAAAATGCCAAGAATAAGCTATTTCAAGAAAAGTTGAATTCAATGAAAAGTATTTCACACATTTTCTTTAGATTTCTGTTTCCAAAGTTCGAGCTAAATTGAATGTCTGGAAATTTTCTTATTATTATGTTATTTCATGTGACTTCCACCAAACCGCACATTGTCAGCGTCTGTGGATTAAGGCCTAAACAATTTCATCGCGTAAGATAGTTGAGAGGAGACCCGTGCCGTTAGAGAGTTAGACGTATAGGTATATTTGTGTATCTACATGTTTGATGTCGTGTGGTATCTAAATCCATGAACCCGTGCCCAGCAGTGGGACTATAAAAAGGGTTGAAGTGAAGTGATATAATAATAAGGCACCACGCACGCCTTCCAAAAGTCCGGAGCTCCATAGCTCCATAGTGGCACATTAACACACACGGTCATCTGATCCCAAATTAAGCAGAGATTGTACTATGGAAACCAGATAACTGATAATATACTACATATAATACTTTTCTTTTGTAAATATATCTATAATATAAAAATGAATCGCAAAATGTGTTGGTAAGCGCATAACTTGTGAACGGCTGAACTGATTTCGCTAATTCTTTTTTAGAATATTCCTTGAAGTACGAGGGTGGTTTTTACGCAGAGAAAAATTGAAAAAGCTTAACTGATTTTTATGAAATCTAATAGGTCGTATTCTGTTTTCGGACTCGGCAGGTGGCACTGCTTTACCGGGCAGGATGACGTCTGCGGGATCCGCTAGTACTTAAATATAGATAATTACACCTAGACACAAGACAAACAGACATTTCAAAACAAATGTTTGTCTCGAGTGGGAATCGAACCCACAACCTGCGGCGTGAAAAGCAAGTATCTTACCGACCACGCCACCGGCCCGTCAATTAAAAGTACTACCAATAAAGTTAGAAGTCATTTTTAAAATAACCTCTGTGTAAATAGCAGCGTTGAAACAAAGCGCAGGGCCACACGTACCGTTGAGATATGAATGTAGAATTTAACACTAGAAAGTAGCGTCCGCACAAAATCGTTAGTAAATTACATTTAATTTTTATTTTGCATAGTGAAAGGGAAAGACTGTATCCATTGGGAAAAAAAAACATTATTGCTTTTACAGAATTCCATACATTTGGTTAAACCGCCGTTTATCTTACATCTATTTCTCACGCGACATTTAAGTAAAGTAACCGTGTATCCACACTGCAGTTACTTTTTGTTGAGCAACATTTTGCAACACGGTAACATTAAATAACAATCTATAACTTTTAAGACTAGTTGTTACTAATTGTTGAGTGCTCAACAAAATATAACAAAGAATAACTTTCGACAACAATCGAGCACGACACATATCCTCTAACTTCTGCAGGCAACGGACAGGCATTGTTGAGGTAACATTATCTAACAATGTTATCGATTGTTTGAGCAACATTAACTAACACGGCAACATTTACTAACAATGAATAACTTATTGCTATCGGGTGTTGCTCAGTAACATTTGGAAATGTTGCTCAACAAAAAGTAACTGCGGTGTGGATGCACCGTAAAATATATAACAGGACTTATTTCAGCAGTTATACTTAGTTATTATTGTGATACACTTTCCTTTGTGGTCTCCACTTACGATAATAATTAAAAGTATCCAGCCACAGTGTCCGTCAATGCACTCTTGTTTTTTCGCGCTCTGCCTTTTAGTTTTCTTCCCGATTTTTGGCGGGAATGAATGAATGATGGATTGAGTGAAACTAAGGTGAACGAGTGAAACTCAAAATAGAGACTCAGAAAATATGAATTATTTAGATGAGTAATTCTTTACCCTTACTATAGGTACGTACATTTTTTTTGGTTTGTATTTAGTAGTTATATTAATTATCTGTGAGCTTAGTTGCAAAGAAATAAATGAATTAAAAGAAATAAAATGTACTGGTTCCCTATTATGGGGTAGTGTACACGTTTCCACAATAAACTTTTAAATAATATTACGGAAATGACTATTAACAAATTTAAAATAATTATAAAATCTACGTTAAAGAAAGCGTGGCCTGTTTGCTGTTTTGTTGTTTGTGGGTTTTTATCAGGTGGCCTGTGTGCTTGTTAGTCAACTTGATAGTCTAAAAATTACTTACCTTTTTTATTTGATGATGTTGTGGGCGCGGGGACAGCACTGGACTGCTGTATCTCGTGGGGCTGGGTTGGTCACTTGACTCTAACTTGACTATTTTTTAATAAAACGGCGGAACACAATTTAACACATGTATATTCCACGGATCGCAGGTGAAGTAGAAGATTTTGACATGCACAGTGTTGCCGCACAGCACTAAGTGTTGCTAGTTAAATTATTTTAATTCTAAATTATTTTCTTATAATGTTGGTAGTTACAACATGTTTTCATTTAAAACAAAAAAATAATTTATACAATTTATATTGAAACAAAGATGTAATTATTATAATTTAATTGTTAAAATAAGAAATAACAGATCGATGCCATTTTTAATATTTAATTATAAATGAATTTCCTTTCCTATTTATTTTCAGAATAAACGTCGCGCAGATAATTCTACGGTAATGGCGTCTCACTCTAGCCTACACACAGCCCACTGCTGGGCAGTGGAAACACATATAACATTTACCCTTCGCATCGCGGGTTAGAGTAGCAGTAAGTTAGATGTGTCCCTCCCCCGTTTCACCCTTGTACATCCTTAAAAACCCTATAATAGCCTATATAATACCCTAATATATAATATATAATACCCAATATAGTTAATGATTTTGGGCATCCACTTCAAGCCCGAATCGAGCCCGAAAATGTTGTAAATTTTTTAAACCTTCTTTCCCGTAGAGTTTAAAATGCTTCATGTGTGAACTTTTACAATCTGCCATCGGTAAACATTGATATCAAATTAAAGCTAGCATTATGGTACCTTATCCTTTAGTGGTTTAAATTTTATTATATTTTTTAAACAGGAAAAAAAAACTAACATACAAACACCTAAAATTTATCTTTCTGATAAAATTTGTACGGGATCCAAGAAAACTGGTGTCCCAAGATTTGGCTCGATTCCAAACTCTGAGACTGTTAACACGTGTTGCTGTCTATCCTGGGTGACAATAGTAATGATGGGATAGTGGTGGTGGGTTGACACCCATAAAGGAAGAATGGGAAAATGAAACAGATGCTCGAACAATATCAAGCACAAGTTCGTACCTGCATGGAGTACTGCTCGCATCTTTGGGAAGGGTCAGCCAAATACCAACTCGAGGCGTTGGAGTCTATTGAAAAGCGAGCTAAGAGGCTTATTGGCAACGAATCCCTCGTCAAGGCTAAGTTGCAGAGCCTCGAGCATCACCGCTATAATCTACCTGTCTTCAAGTCACGAGTGAATCGGTATTTATTAGGTAGGTGCGTTCCAGCGTAGACAGCAACATTGCTTCACATCAGGCAAGTTATGGTCAAGCGCAAACCTAGAATAAAAAACAATAAAAAAATGAAGAAAAGGCTATGAAAAGTACATGTAAAAATAA
Source organism: Meganola albula (assembly GCA_936450015.1). NCBI lineage: Eukaryota > Metazoa > Arthropoda > Insecta > Lepidoptera > Nolidae > Meganola > Meganola albula. The sequence continues at coordinate 4,975,908 of OW388171.1, forward strand.
AAAAAAGTTCATACATTTGAGAAATATTGTATAATTGATTATATTCAGTACATAATCCTTGAAAAACTTGGAATGACAGCTACACGCATGTATGGAAATGATAATTGCTCTTCTTAGAATTGTTTATGTTTTTGTGCTGACGGTATCTAGTGACGTCACCACCGGTGTCTCAGTTTATTCCGGCTGAATATTTCAGGCCGTAATTACGGCCTCTTTTCAGTCTGCCATGGTCGTGGTGTGCCCTTAATTTGAGTCCAAGTTACCCAGAATAAAAATATCAGTGTGATTTTTTAAGTTTGTCTACAGTATAGATATACTTTGTCTCTTTCTTACTAGTATTAATGTCAATGACACACACAGACAAACGAATTATGAACCTTGAAATAAAACTACTTTTTAACGGATTTTATCGCGGTTTATTTTTGGACGTCAAATACCTCAGTCCACCCGTGAACATGAAGTATGAAAAGACTTTGAAACGTCGGGATCTAAAATGTAAAATAAACCGCCATAAAATCCGCTAAAAAGTAGTTTTATTTCAATGTGTGATATTTGCGTAAATCTAAGACAATACTATGTGAATTATGAACCTATTTTAGCTATAATGAGAGCTTATATGACGTTTATGACTACGGGGTAGTAAAATCTTTATGATATTTTTTACTTAAACCCTTTTTAGTGTCCCACTGTTGAGCACGGGTCTTCTCTCAACTATCTTACGAATCGAGAGAGTATAGGCCTTAATCCACACACGTTGGTCAAGTGCGGGTTGGTGGATGGCACATGTCCACGGATGATATTAGAATTAAACAAACAGTTACTTATAAAAAATACTATTTTCACAATTCCTATTTTACTATGTGAACAACTTTTTGTTACTATAAAGATTTAATATTAAAGATTTATTCGTTAGTCCGTCTGTATAAATATCAAAATATTATAATAAAAAAGTGTTCGGACATGTAGTGTTCGCATAGGGATCAATTAAAATTCAATTTTTTATACCTTGTCTTTTTTTTGACCTTATTTCTTCCTTGTCTTTGACGGGCCGGTGGCGTGGTCGGTAAGATACTTGCTTTTCACGCCGTACCTAGGTCGTGGGTTCGATTCCCACCCGAGACAAACATTAGTGATGAACATTTTTGTTTGTGTCGAGCCTGGGTGTAAATATCATTATAAGTATATATTTACAAAAGAAAAGTATTATATGTATAGTATATACCAGTTATCTGGTTTCCATAACACAAGCTCTGCTTAGCTTGGGACCAGATGACCGTGTGTGTTGATGTTCCAGAATATTTATTTTTTATTTTTATTTTTATACTTCTTCCAACTTCGAGCTCTTTCATTTCATTTTATTTTAAAGGTATTTTAGATAAGTTTTTTAGCTTCACCCGGAAACTTGCGGTTATTAAGCGGGCATGCGTATCCCTAGACCACCAAGCCAGTTAATTGTTCATTGTTCTTACATTTCGAACGGTTTACGTGTATAATGACATAAATACCTTTGTAATCTCTTAGACCGTGGGGGTGCGCCTTTTATCAGAATCCCCACTCGTAGTCCCCGGGTAATGCAAATTAGTTGTCAACAAACTGTTAGTAGGCTTTGGCCGAGGTTTGTGACCACCCACCATATAAAGCCGCATCGCCAAGCAGCCTTGCTGTGATCCGGGGCGATGTTTGTAGACGCCATGCAGAGAATGTGGGTCGGCATTGTTGCACGATTTGTAACCTTAAGGAGCCTCATTGTACTACAAAGTTCTCACTGAAAGTCATTCGTATTTACGAGTGGTAGGTACATTGGGCAGAGGGATCCCATCGTAGACTACATCATTTCTTAAATCGGGCAAGTTGTTGTAAAGCGCAAAGCTGTTTCAGTTTAAAAAAGAAACACGTATGTATGTATGTATGTATCAAAGTGTCATAAAATTTTTGGAAATATGCTAAAATGAGATTCAAACAAAATGTGAAGTTATTTCGTGAAATCGTCCTTCCAATTTTGAAGGGTCGCGTCGATTTTGCTCGCCAATCTAAGGGTCAATTTTGGTGCCCCAAGGGCTGATTGCAAGAAATTTTATTTGGCACCTTTCAGAGTAATGAGATTTTGACATTTTCAAAGGTAACATTGAATAGATTATTGTATAATCATTACGTAAGACGTGAGTGAAATTTATTTCAATAAAGTCAATGAAGGAATGTAACCCGTATGGCAATCGGTATTCACTAGTTACAAATCTATATAAGGTAAAAATGAAACCTGTTTTCCGTTGTCACGAAATCACGCGTGAACGGCTATACCGATTTCGCTAATTCTTTTTTTAAATATTCCTTTAAGTACGAGGATGGTTCTTACGCAGAGAAAAATTAAAAAAAACGAAAATTTAGAAAGCGAAGAAATGCCGAAAACCGGGTTAGATACCTATTATTTATAATTGGTTATATTCGGTAGGTCTGAGACTCGGTAGATGGCACTGCTTTACTGGCAGAACGACGTCTGCCGGGTCCGCTAGTAACTTATAAAAACACGATTTATCATGTATTAGCTTTTCAGCCGCGGCTCCGCGCGAATGTCGCGCTAAACCATTAAATTATTTTGCACAGTTGGATAAAAACTATCCTATGTCCTTCCCCGGGTCTCAAACTATCTCCATACCAAATTTCATCCAAATCGGTTTGTAGGCGAGGCCCGTACTGCTGCGACACCGCGGCTTTAATCTACAATGCCGGTCTTCAACATTTCAAATGAATTTGGAGTAGTTAAAAATCAAATTCGAAGAATTCGTTACAAACATACAAGTGAAGGTAATTGATGATCTTGATCAGGAAAATGAGAAAAACTTATTAAATGATGGTATTGTCATTAGTTCTTGACAAGTGTGCAAAATATTAAATGAATCTGACGTTTTGAAGTGGGTGAAAATCGCGTTTGAAGATTCCGTTCCAAACGTACAAGTAAAGCATACATGTGAGGCTTGAAGGGCCAGTGGCGTGGTTGGTAAGATACTTGCATTACACGCTGAAGGTCGTGGGTTCGATTCCCATCCAAATCACACATTTTTGTAATGAACACGTCTGTTTGTCTTGAGTCTTGGTGTAATTATCTATACTTAAGTATGTATTAACAAAAGAAAAGTATTATATGTAGTATATTACCAGTTATCTGGTTTCCATAGTACAAGCTCTGCTTAGTTTGGGATCAGATGACCGTGTGTGTTAATGTCCTACTATATTAACGGGCCGATGGCGTGGTCGGTAAGATACTTGCTTTTCACGCCGTAGGTCGTGGGTTCGATTCCCACCAGAGACAAACATTTGTTTAAATATGTCTGTTTGTCTTTTGTCTGGGTGTAATTATCTATATTTAAGTTTAAATTTACAAAAGAAAAGTATTGTATGTAGTATATTACCAGTTATCTGGTTTCCATAGTACAAGCTCTACTTAGTTTGGAATCAGATGACCGTGTGTGTTAATGTCCTACAATATTATTATTATTATAAAGCGTGTCAAAAATTGCTTCTAATTACAACTTATTTGTCAGATTATGTTAAGTGCTAAAATGATAACCATCCGCAATAGAGTAAAACGAACTCTAACGTCCTTGATCCCGACCTTAGCTTAATATCTAATAAAAATATATAGCTAAAAAAATCCTTCAGTAATTAAGTACAAAAGGTTCTTCAGTATTTCAAAGGCACTCTAGACTAATAGTACTTAGTTAATTAGGTGATATTATTAATTTGGAACTGTGTCGCAGCTGTGACAGATATTTCATTTCTTCTCCAAGAAAGTATTACAACTAGGTTTCCGCCTGTAATTTCGCATTTTTCGCCTCAATTGCACTTCACTTCACTTCAACCCTTTATAGTGTCCCACTGCTGGGCACGGGTATTCTCTCAACTATCTTATGAGTTGAGAGAGTTTAGGCCTTGATCCACACACGCTGGCCAAGTGCGGGTTGGTGTATGTCACATGTCCTCCTATGATTAGTTCTTAGACATGCCGGTTTCCTCAAGATGTTTTCCTTCATCGATATTGAGCAGCGGATATGAAACAATTCACACAAAGATATGTGGGCACGAGCAGGATTCGAACCCGCGACCTTATTTTTTTAAGGCGAGGACCGTACCGCTGCGCCACCGCTCCTACTGTATTGTTACTGGCACCTAAACATTGCTGGCGAAAATGTGATTTTTACCTCTGCCTACACTTTCGGGTGATACAGGCGTACTATGCAATACATATTCTCAAAACTGTTGAACCATTTTGAGTAAGTGCTTGTAATACATCAATGTCATAACATTGACCAAGTAAACAAAGACAAAGTATTTTCAAAGGAACGATTTTCTGCTTATGGTGGGGCGGTGGCCCCTTTTGCGTAACCAGTAGCCGAGATGGTTAGACCAGGTGTCAGATTATATTGGCTTCTGACTACATGTAACGATTGTCATATATGTGTTAAATGACAACCGGGACCGACGGCTTAACGTGCTCTCCGAGGCACGGAGGGTAGTCCCTCAACCAACCAGACACAGAAACAAATTTTTGTTGCTACACAAATATTGTCCGGGGCGGGAATCGAAACCGCGACCTCTCCCGGGCATTTCATTTTGCTTATAAATAAAATTAATTAACTATACTACATTATTTACTTGACAAACTTTCAGATAATTCTGCGGGTACAATTTTTGTGTGTCGGTGAAATTCGTTAGCGAATTTTAGTGTTTTTTGTAGAATGACGCGAGATATGATGAGATGCATGTATAGGAAAGAACGAGAAGGGAATAGTTATTGCGATTAAAAGGGGTGCGAATATTATAATAATATTAATAATAGAGCCTTTTTTATTCCATGCATATCTACAATTTTTTTTAGTAAAGACACATAAATTTTTTGTCAGATTTTTAAAAAATTTAAATACAAGAATCAAATTAATTTAACGTGCATAATTAGTACAGATAATATAATAATAATAATATTTTGGGACATTAACACACACGGTCATCTGGTCCCAAGCTAAGCAGAGCTTGTGTTATGGAAACCCGATAACTGGTATATACTATACATATAATACTTTTCTTTTGTAAATAAATACGTATAATAGATATTTACACCCAGACTCGACACAAACACAAATGTGATAATTCATAATAATTCGATTTTTTTTTTAATTTTTTAATTTTATTTTATAATACATTTAAATTTAATAAGATAAAAAAAAAAAAAATAGTTGCAACCTGACATATTTGAGGTTACCATTTAGGTAACAAGGTAACAACAAGAGGTAACAAGGTAACAAGGAGAAACGTCATTCTCTATGGTAGTATGTACTGCTGTAACACCGGCGCCTTACGCACATATTACACGTATGAAATAATAATATATGCCCCTAAATTGAAATAAAACTATTTTCTACATTTAAAATTTCGACGTTTCAAAGTTTCAAAACTCAAAATTCAAGACACTGTGAGCGCAGTTTGCATAAATCGGAACGCAACTTAAATAATAATGTTTGTGGGTAGTCAGGAATAATTGTGATTTATAATTTTGAACGTCAAATACCTCAGTCCACCCGTGATTAGAAGTCTGAAAAGACTTTGAAACGTAGGGATTTAAAATCTAAAATAAACTTCAATAAAATCCGTTATAAAATAGTTTTATTTCTATGTGTGATATTCGCGTAAATTTAATAAAATACTACATTTAATGTTTAAACGTTGGCCACCCTGCATTTCTACACATCTATCAATACGCATTGAATGAAAGACCCTCAATACGTACAATCTAAACATTAACTACAAATTTCGTAGCAATCTCGTAGCATTGTCTACGAGATTTCGTAGCCCCGTAGCATCCGTAGCAGCTACGCGCATCTACCGCTCAGTGTCGCCTCGTCGCCCGCCGAGATCGGTCTTGCGTCTCTCTCTTTTCATTCTTCTATGAAATATCTCTTTCTCTATTCGTCTAAAGTATTAATAATAACAGTTCTCTGTGTGTGATCTGTGTTCTTTTTTTGAATAATTTTTTCGCGCGGGAATCGAGCGCTTGGTTATGTAACCGGTCAGTATAGCTTTTGTTTATAATATTTCTTGAACCTTATGCTCTAGTAAATAAGAATAGTTTTTGCCTAATAAAAACTTATTGCCCAAAAGTACTTCAATTGTCTATGTATATTATTTAGGATTTTTTCAACATTTTATTTTAAGTTAACAACGCAATCAATTCTGAGTCGTATTTTAAGTGAAATGAAGTACAAATTTGGTTGTTTATAAAATTTTCGCGTTTATATAAGTCGCCCCTTTGTTTATGTACTTAAATAAATATACCATGCATTTGACGTCTATAAAACAAGAACTTAATTTAAGTCAGCTTCTTAGAAAACATAATGAAATTCTTTGTGACCCTTGGACAAACGACCCCATTGACAAGAGGGATAAATTTGAAGTAGCGTATTGAGCAAAAAAATAAGTAGTAATTTGAAAAAAATGTCATGGATGTGTATAAAAAGCGGGAAATATTGAGTACCTTAAGACTCAATTTCGACCCCATCGTTGATGCTAAACTTCTCTTATTAATAACTAGTAATAGCTACCGCCCGTGGCTTCGCCCGCGAAATTGATCTCACTAATCTTGTTTCTCCATACAAACTTTGGAACCCCGTTTCACCCCCTTAATGGGTGAGTTTTAAAAAATCCTTTTTTAGTGCACCACTAGACCCCATAAGGAACCTATGTACCAAAATTGGAGTCTCCAGACCCAGCGGTTTGGGCTCTGCGTTGATATGTCAGTCAGTCAGTTTCTTCTTTTATATATTTAGATAGATAATGATATTTTTACATATACACACAGCGCCATCTAGTCCCAAATTAAGCAATTATATTTGCTTGTGTTATGGGTACTAGGAATGGATATATTATTGAAATACATTACTTTTGTAAATACATAATTATGGATAAATTATAACAACAAAAATTTGTTAAAAAAAACTTATAAAACGGATAGGTAAATATTGGACAATTTTATACAAAAATTATGTATTACATAACAAAATATATGAACTAGGTAATTCTGTGTTTTTAAATAAACTACTGACATGACAAAACTACTTCCAAAATAGAAAAAAAAATTACACTTAGACACAGATTATACAATCAAGTTCATTACCAGGGGTCGAGATAGGTAGTTTTTAAGCCCAAATATGCTACTACGAATACTTAATATGGGTATGCCATTTTTAATCCCGGGATTAATTTAATATTCTGAATTTATTTACCTTCTTGTGATGTGAAATGTTTTGTGTCTACAGAAAACACTTATTTTCAATCGAAAAAAGATATTTAGAAAAAAAATATTTAAACCAATTTAAAAAAGAATTTATAAAGAAATTCTGATAAGTAGAGATTATGAAAATATTTTTTTAAATCTCCAATTCCGGGTTTAAAAGGCATACTTATCCATGTTAAGATTTCGTAGGTCGTTTTACGTCACTTGGTACTTAGAAACTTTGCCTATTCCGATCCCAGATCATCATATCAAGACTAGTCCTGAGTGGGAATTTTATTTCATTATATAATAATATAGTGGGACATTAACACACACGGTCATCTGATCCCAAACTAAGCAGAGCTTGTACTATGGATATCAGATAACTGGTAATATACTATACACAATACTTTTTTTTTGTAAATACATACTTAAATATAGATAATTACACCCAGACACAAGACAAACAGACATATTTAAACAAATGTTTGTCTCGGGTGGGAATCGAACCCACGACCTGCGGCGTGAAAAGCAAGTATCTTTATTATTATTATTATTATTATCTTACCGACCACTCCACCGGCCCGTCAATCTATGATATTTGCGTAAATCTAAGGAAATACTGTGAAATGTTTCCTTTCTCTGTTGGGTTTGCATTCTGAAGCAATAGTATAACATGCCAAGTGCGGGTTAGTAGAGGACATTTGACATCCACCAGCCCGCATTTGACCAGCGGGTGCGGATTAAGGCCTAAACTCTCGCAACTCGTAGAAGACCCATGCGCAGCAGTGGGACACTAAAAAAGAGTTGATGTGAAGTATGACTAGGTTGGTACAAACATCAAAATTACTTATTGAGTGTGCGTTCTGTGTGCTTCAACTCTGTCAACTCTAAAGATAATAAATAAATTAAAAATAAAATAAATATTCTGGGTCATCTGGTCCCAAGCTAAGCTGAGCTAAAAAAATAAATTAAATTAAAAATAAAATATAGTAAAATGAATAAAAAAGTAAGAATAATAAAGTTGTTTATTAACTGTACAAAAGGTACATAACAATATAAAAACAAACTTTAAACTAAAAACAGAATTAACAGTTTACCTGAACTAGGGCGAGCCCTGTACCTCAGGCAAAAAGTGCTTATTTAAACAAATGTAAAACAGTAGATTAAATACTAAATTATCAATGTTATAAATATTCTTAGCAAATTCATTATTTTACCATATAATTGTTTACAAAGTAATATTTAAAAGATCTTTTGAAAAATTATAAGTAAGGTTTGGGAGGTATTTAAATAATAATTTCTTACGTGTATAGTGGTTCAAACTGAAAAGTTTTATGTCTTTGATTATTCTGTTGTACAAAAACGGACCTAATTTAATTTTTTTGCGGATTACCTAACCCTAAGCCGGGCCTTTATGGTTCACCGGACTTTTTCGGTCGAACTGATGGACCTAAAAATGTGAAAAATTGCTTTTTAAAGGCATGTCGAGGAGGCGCGTTTGAGGTACATATTATATCTTTTAGTGTCGGTTTAGGGCTTGCATACTGTGCTGTTTTAGTATTATGTGCAAGATACACAACTGTTGGACGGTCAGTACGTTACAGGACCTACACAATACACTAATGGGTTGTAACTTTACGAACTAAATAGTATAGAAATAACGACAAGGTATGTAAAGTCATCTATCCCTATCCCTATAATATTATAAATGCGAATGTAAGTTTGTTTGTTACGCTTTCACGCAAAATCTGCTTAACCGATTTGGATGAAATTGGGTATGGAGGTAGTTTGAGACCCGAGAAAGGACATAGGATAGTTTTTATCCGACTGCGCAAAAAGAAGGTAATAAGGTAGCCGCGGGCGGAAAGCTAGTATTTTAATAAGTCTGCTAATATTAATAAAATAAAAATGTTAGTCACGTGTTTTTTGCTTTATAAATAAAGTGTTTTTTTTTGCTGATGACCTAACCCAATTAGCTGGAAGGGCCTTTATTGGTTCACCGAACTTTTTCGGTGAGCCGTCCGAGGACGAAATGAAATTGAGTTATGGAGTGGGAGTGCGCTGCGTCATACCTCTGAGTAAAACTTACCTAGGACTGATGATATTCGATATTTCGCTTGGAAGTATCGCCGTAATCTTTAGGTATACACGGCTCACATCAAGCAATAATAAACCAATATAAACTGACCTCTCGTTACACGGAAATCCTATACATCGCGAGATCAGCTTATATTGGTACGTATAGCTCGATGGGTAGGTGTGTGTACCAAAAAATATTATAAAGAAAGCGTATTATAAAATTTCAGACTATCAAACGGATAAAAACGCTTAGAATTAAGTCGCTCTAATTCAACACACAAAACAAACAAAATGTAATAGATTTAAGTGTTTCATTTAAAAAAGAATAAAGCCTACTGAATTTTTGTCAGTGTTTCTCAGTAGTTGGCAGTCATTCACTGCACAGTAGGAAAAGGAATTAGACTATTTTTAAGTAGATTCACCTCTCAAAAAAAAAAAAAGCATATTTTATTTTTTTTGCCGCCGGTGGCGTGGTCGGTAAGATACTTGTTTTTCACGCCGCAGGTCGTGGGTTCGATTCCCACCCGAGACGAACATTTGTGATGAACATTTGTGTTTGTGTCGAGTCGGGGTGTAAATATCTATTATAAGTATATATTTACAAAAATAAATGTATTATATGTATAGTATATACCAGTTATCTGATTTCCATAACACAAGCTCTGCTTAGCTTGGGACCAGATGACCGTGTGTGTTAATGTCCCAGAATATTTATTTATTTATTTATTTATTTCATGTCAAAAAGTGTCAAATTATATATTTTTTTAAAATAAAGAACAAAACAAAAGAAATACGTCTTCCCTATTTATCATTATCGTGTTTGTGAACCCAAATAATTACTCTAAAGAACACTTAAAATATTTATTCAATTAATTGGAGTTAAAGTATTTTCTTGATACTTTTACACGTTATTAACACAAAGTATTACCTAAAAGCCTTTTCTAGCGACGATCAATCTTCATCGTTGCCGGTTCCATACGTAATCAATTGTTAGACCGTACACCAAGGGTTGGTTTTTCCAGTTTTTTTTAACCACTGAAGGCCAAGTGCAAATATGCTTCGTTAGTCCAGTGTAGTCTAGTTCCGGGTTCGTAAAAACGTTTATTAACACAAAGTATATATGAGGATTAACTTTGCCATATAAATAAGCTCATGGTCGCTCAACGGGCTATGGAAAGAGCAATGCTCGGAGTTTCTTTGCGCGATAAGATTCGCAATGAGGAAATCCGCAGAACTAAACTCACCGACAGAGCGATCAAAGTTAAAAAAATAATATATTCATATTTATAAATAAATAATTAAAATTTCATTCAAATCAAGAGGTCATTTTATATTCATAAATCAATAAAAAATAGTTTAAATAAGCTAATAGGTAACTACAATTTAACCCAAACTAGGTAGAACCTGGGTTTCGGGTTGTTACTACTACTTATATAGAAACAACTTAAGAATAATAATAATTACACAAAAATACTTATTTTAAATATAATTCTAATATAATAACTACCCAATAACTTCAAATTCGATTTTTTATTTTTATTTTATCACTTCAATCCCTCGTCAAGGCTAAATTGCAAAGCCTCGAGCACCGCCGCATGGTTGCAAGTCTTTCGGTCTTTTACCGGATATACTTCGGAGAGTGTGCGTTGGAATTACACAATCTTATTCCCCCATCCCCGTTCTTCCATCGGACAAGTAGAGGTATGGCTATGCGCCACCGTTATATGGTGGAAATTCCACGGGTACGCACAAAGCGCTTTGCTTCCACTTTCATTGTGCGAACTGCCAAATTGTGGAATTCGCTGCCGGCATCTATGTTTCCCGATAGCTATAATCTGTTGGTCTTCAAGTCACGAGTGAATCGGTATTTACTGGGTAAGCGTGTTCCATCGTAGACTGCATCATCGCTTCACATCAGGCAAGTTGTGGTCAAGCGCAAGCCTACTTTAAGATAATAATAATAATAAAAACTTTTCCGTATCGGCATAATTTAGCTTATTTAAATAATCTGATAAAACTGTTTTCCATTTAATTAACCATAAACTATATAAATCCAATGTGTTATCTAATTTGTTGTACAAATAGTTGAAGTAGCAGAGTCACAAAGGAAACTAAACATAGTCGGCAAAACGTAGCTCGTGAGCGACATTCACGTTCTAGATAGCTATAATCTGCCTTTTTTCAAGTGACTGGTGAATAGTTATTTAATAGGTAAGAGCGTTCCATTGTAGATAACATCATTGCTCAATAACAAGTTATAGACTAGCCCAAGAGAGAATTTCTGCTAGTTCATTTTATCCTTAACGACGTAAAATAACGTAGTTTCAACAGTATTTTTTCATGAAACTCCTACGCAAACATTACTGAAACAAATATTACAAGTTTAAGGCACTGGTCCCACTGCATGCGAGTAAGCGATAAGCTATCGGTGACTCCCGCCCAAGAAACGAACAAAAGATAATCGCTCCCGTGTAAATAAAAGAGAGAGATATACAAAGTGAAGCGGATGGGTTATATCATGCGTTAAATTCTAAGTTACTTTAGCGATATACAACAGTAAAGGCCCCAACCATTACCTGAGATTTGAGTAAACACAGGTTCTTGTCAAAAAAAAAACATCCTAATTAGGTATATATACAGATAAAATGGTTGGTATATACCCCCAGCTTGGGACCCAGTGCTTAATATACTTTGACCAAAACTCAAGCAAAATCAACTCAGAATTCAAGACACTGTAAGCTCAGTTAGCTTAAACCGGAACGCAACTTAAAAAATAATGTTTGTAGGTAGTCAGTAATAATTGTGATTAATATTTTTGGACGTCAAATACCTCAGTCCACCTGTGAACATAAAGTCTGAAAAGACTTTGAAACGTCGGGATCTAAAATCTTAAATAAACCGCGATATAATCCGTTAAAAAGTAGTTTTATTTCGGTATTGTGACGTTGAAATTTTAATAAATCAATTAGAAAAAGAAGAATAACATTATTATTTTTTTAATCTGTTTTAATATAAAATCATAACTTCTGAAGAGACCGCTAATTGTCATTCATTTGTCACATCTATTATTAGTTCATAAAAACAGCTATTAAGATCGTGGATTCCGAAATTTTTGCAAAAAATTACCACGTTAAGGATCATATCAAAATATATTGCAAATTATTTTCTGACTGCATATAGTCATTAGTAATGACGAAAAATGTGTGGTTTCAAGTTTAGCCTTTTTGGTTCAGGTTATATATTTATAGCTCATCGATGGCTGTTCACACTGCGGGCAAAGACACTCTCTAAGTTGATCGCAGAAATAAAAGCTATCAACGATAAAACTTGCGCAGCTGTTCGGCGGTGAACGATTGGCGATCAAAGTAATCATTCTAACGTACAACGTGGATATGCGTGCAAGTATTTACTATGAATTTAAGATACGAAAGCACTAAAACACTAACTCCGATCCGCTGCTAGAGTAGGTGTGCAAAATAGCAGCAGTAGTACACAACACATCCCAAGATATCGCCCAAGCCGTGGTGTGCCGCGCCGCGCCCCTCTAAGATAGGCCTCCAGACATTAACGGTTCCGGTCAGGACTGGACTGCCCGATCGCGAAACATCCCCGGTCCCTTAAAACTAGAGTGTCCGGCAACGTCCTAAGCCGAGGTCCGTTTTCACATGGGGAGCCCTCGTGGCAGTTGCCACAGTACTTGATCGGTTCACATAAAAAGTCCGGTGAACCTATAAAGGCTCTTCCGGCCGATTGGTTTAGGTCATCCACAAACAAAAGCACTAGAACACTCGCCTATAGCCGAGTGATAAGACTATCGAAACTATAGATCGACCGTTTAACTCGCGTATCGCCATCTGAGGTACAAAGTCATAAAACATTAATTAAATCTCATAAAGAACTATTTAACCACAGATAAAAGTAATGTAAGACTATCCGTCACTAATATCCATATAGCTTGAATCATCATCACTGTCTGTGCAGCTTGAGGAGTCAGAATCTTGGCGATAGGAGATACGCGAGTTAAACGGTCGGCCTATACACACTCGCCACTCCCCGCTCGCCCACTCGTTTCTAGTTTCTACTTCTACTCGTTTATCGCTCGTCGCCAGCGGTGGTGCCAGTGCACAGTCATAGAACAAAGATGAGTTTATCATATTTTATTAGACATTTATATCCTTGTTATTGTTTCTTTGGCTGTACTAAATGTGCTTTATTTTTCTCATCTACGAAAAAGGACAAAGAATAGAAAAATAACCGGTTGAAGGTTCCGTTTAAAACCAAGAGACCTGGTAGATAATAATAATAAAAATATTTATTTACCAATGAAGTAATTAGAGAACGATCTCAAAGATGTAGTGACAATGGTGGAAAAAACTATGATTATGATTAAGGAAAAGTGGAAAGAAAAAAAACAAAGAAGACAGGAAGAAAAGGGAAGGTAAGAGATATGGAAGAAGGAAGCTTCCTTCTTCCATGTCCCTTACTTTCCCTTTGCTACACACCCTTAAAAGTAGATACTTTTAAGGGTGTTTAGCACTCACAACTGGAGCATGTATGACCAAATGTAGGAACGTTAGTGAAACTAAGGAAGTATGTTTAGAACGTAGCAAGTGGCGCTCTAAAGTCTCTGCCTACCCATTAGGGGAAAAAGGCGTGATTGTATGTAGTATATATTTATGTAGTTAATATGCTAAAAATAGTCGACTGTATTGTTTAAACACACACGCAAATTTTAATATATAAATTCATTCCCCTTGAATAGGTTAACCTGTATCTTAAAAGCTAATTCCCGGGTCGGGCAAAAATACTTTCCTAATACACAGAAAATCTTAGTTGCAGCTCAAACTTCCAAGTTTGGAATAGGATTACGAATGGGACCTAAAACATAGCCGACGAAAATTAAGTGATATTCATCGCTACCTACACTTTCGAGTAAAAAAGGCGTGACGCTATGTTATGTATATATTATGATAGTGACATTAGATTGTCACGTGACATTTCGGAGGTAAATGTCAATCCCATACATTTTGTTCTCTTCAATCTTTCGTTATCATTTCGCCATCTATGTTTCCCGATAGCTACAATCTGCCGGTCTTCAAGTCACGAATGTATCGGTTTTTACTGGGTAAGCGCGTTCCATCGTAGACCGCATCATTGCTTCACATCAGGCAAGTTGTGGTCAAGCGCAAGCTTATTTTAAGATAAAAAAATAATAATTTGTCTAGAGGCCTTGGTAGCCCAAAGACATTTTTTTTGTATTAGTTGAATGATTTCGAGTGTAGAATATTATATCCTATACCTATTATATCCAGGAAGAAAACAAAGGACCTTTCATTAGTTATATGATCCCTGGACCAAACCTTTGTTCCGACTTCTGTTCAAACCTATTGTTGCTTGTAATGTCGTTTCCACTGTGTTTCCTTGGTTACTGTTATTGACTTCATACAAAAACATTACATTGAAGGGGATATAACCCAAATTAATACTAATACCTCTGTAGTCGAGCGATGTAAGCTTCCCATTGGGCTGTACCGTTCCTGGAAGGTCGCAAGTTTCATTCCCGCAGCGGCCAATCTTGGTGAAACAAAAATTATTGTTTTGGTGTCTGGTTAGTTGAAGGGCTACTCTCCGTCCCGGCTGTCATTTAAAACATCTAGGTATGTCAATCGCAACAAGTATTCAGAAGTCTAATATAATCTGATCCAGTTACCGAAAAAGGAAATAATTTAAATAATCTGACATCTGTGCCCTAGTTCACGTAATTTCTTGACTTCCGCCGATCAAGTCGCGGTGCAGTTGCGTTCAAGTTGTGGTGCAGTTGCAATTAAGTTTTCGTCTTAGTGCAAGATGGTATTCTGCTAATTGTTTAGCTGTCAAATCTAGTCTAAAACGCTCGCGTGACGCGAACTTGACGCGAGCGTATCTGACAGCGGTTGTCAAAATTACGAGAGTACGAAAAGGGCTGTTTTAATCGAAACTTAATTTAACTTATCTCGGCTACTGGTTCCCTACGGATTTCGAAGTCAGATGGCAGTTTCTTGTTATTTTTGGTAGATAGCTGCATCAGGTTAGACTAGGAACCGAACTAAATATAAATGGGAATAAGGCAAGGGATATGATGATAATACTAATAGAAAAAACGATAGATATGTGTGGGCATGACCGGGAATCAAACCTGCTACCTGTATCTCTAAGCTGAGAAAGATTTCAATGCGCTACTGGAGCTCAATACATTACATAAACATTGCATATTAAATTAAATGAAAAAATCTGTCAATTTCCGTTAAAATATCTGTCTTTCAATTCTGCATATTGAAAAATGCGATATCAAATCTACGTACGTACTCACTTTGACAGGATACGGATATGAATAAGACCGCCATCTTTGTTATTTTTAGCTCAGTTACTATATAATCTTTTCGAATGCATACAAATATTATCTATAATAGTTTTATTTCAATGTGTGTTATTCGCGTGAATTTTGATGTCGGTAAGAATTCAGAAAGAAGGAAGTTGACAGTAGTCAAGATGACTCCATTTTTTAGACCTTCTTGTAGATTATTAGTATTTTTTCTTTTTTTACCTAATCGAAAAATAAAGGCAATATACATTGAACCTAAGAGTGGCGGACGTTACGTACTCGTAGATGGAGTAGTTTTTAGCAAAAGCATTTTTCGGGGGTTAATAGCTGTTCAGATTGGAACAGATAGGATACAATAAGAAGAGTCGTATAGATAAAAAAGGGGGCGTCAATGTTAAGGCTGTTGACCCACTGCTGAGGATGAATGAGGAACGAGTGGTACCTACTAGAAACTGTGAACGAGTTAACAAGCAGCGGTGGTGCAGTGAACAGTCCTAGAAATAAAAGGTCGCGGGTTCGATTCCCGGTCGTGTCCATACATCTTTGCCGTGAAGGAAAACATCGTGTCACATGTCCTCAAATGATTAGTTCTTAGTCTGAGAACCTACCCGAACTTGCCAAGCGTGTTTGGATTACGCTTTAAACTCCCTCAACTCTTAAGTTGAAAGACGCCCCGTGCTCAGCAGTGGGACACTGAAAAGGGTTAAAGTGAGTGAAGTGAGGTATATTTAATTTATTGAGGTTAACGTTTCTTGAGCGAGAAAATCGCAGATAGTTCGTTTTCTCGTTGGCGGTGCGACAACTGCCTAAGAATCGTAAAATTTTCTCCCAAAAGTATGTCACGGGGGCAATGTGGGAGTTTATTTCTGCGAGGTAAGCAAGTCTTGCTTACACGCGGTTTAAATTTATCGAGAACATACGTACCGTCACCCTAAGGGTAATCTTTTTATTCTGACATAGGCTTGCGCTTGACTACAACTTGCCTGATGTTAAGCAATGCTGTAGTCTAAGATGTAACGCGCCAGCCTAGTATGCCGATTCACTCGTGATTACGAATGATTTTTGATGAGAAGGTGGCAGTAGAATACGCCTCCATATGGTTA
The DNA here is from genome assembly GCA_936450015.1 of Meganola albula. Taxonomy (NCBI): domain Eukaryota; kingdom Metazoa; phylum Arthropoda; class Insecta; order Lepidoptera; family Nolidae; genus Meganola; species Meganola albula. The sequence goes on from OW388171.1 coordinate 4,992,715, forward strand.
GAAACCCTATAGAATCTGCATTATGTCATCAGACATCGCACTGGAACACAGCAAGGCCATTAAAATGCCATTTAAATTTAATCAAGATCTGACTAGTTGTTTTTGAGCTATGTCCAAAGAAGCGTCATTGTTTATGCTAAGCGCCTGCGGCTTACAAAAATTATAAAAACTGTCCCAAACGCATAATTATAGGTATGCGCTTGACTACAACTTGCCTGATGTTAAGTAATGATGTAGTCTACGATGGAACGCGTCAGCCTAGCATACCGATTCACTCGTGATTACGAATGATTATGGGTAAGAGGGTGGCAGTGGAATGAGCCTCCATATGGTTGAAACCTTAACGGAGCAACAATTCCGACCCACCCTCTCTGCATGTTGTTACCAGACATCGCACCGGAACACGGCAAAGCCGCTTGGCGGTGCGGCTTTGTCTGGTGGGTGGTCACTAACCACGGCCGAAGCCTATTAGTTTATTGTCACCTGATTTGCACCACCCGGGGAAATTAGTTACCTACGTTTGAAGACGGTTTTGTGTTTTTGTTGCAAAAATAATAATTCTTTGAATGTTGAATAGCATTCTAAGAAAATATATTACGTACTACGTTTATATGAAAGGTGCCATTTTTGTGATACACCGAGCTTTTATCTTTGTTTCTTGGATAAAATGCTTTTTATATGCGAGCACATTTATTTTACCAAACATTTTATTATGTAAACCCACGAAATACTTCTAGAAAATCTTATAGAACTAGGTGTTCTTTGGATCATCATTATTTTTTGTTTATTTCGGACAAATATTTTAATTGAAAATATATGACGACTAAAACTAATTATTATATTTGATAAAATAATGTTTTTAACAAAAATAATCAATTAATTTAGTAAATTTATTTACAAAGGCCTAAAAAATGTGTGCGTCCCGGTCAGCTTCAGCGCTGGGGTGCACCTCGCCGACCGGAGCTCGTGGTCCTCTCGAACACTGCTCCCTAATCGCCGGTCTCGTATAATAGGGTCGCAGGTTCTTTACTCCTATAGGGATCTATGTGTGTGAGTTTGCTGCGCCACGCCCGCCTCGTGACCGCATGTTTATTCTGGTCAAGCTCTGGTGATATCAATATTGACTCGAGTGAATACTTCACTTTTCTTTCATTCCATGTTCACATGGCTTAGCTGGAATGACGTAGAAAGGAACATTGATCCTTAGCTTCCCTCAATACAGCGTTGAATGAAATCGTAAGTCTAGGAATGACTTGCGATGCCCAACGTGGCGTTCGTCTGCTACAGGACTCGAGACAAAATGGCCGCGTCTGACTGAACTGTCTCTCAGTATTCAGCATTCAGGAATGAATGATGCCCAATGAAAATATTCAACATCAATTCGTTTATGAATTCGGTCGGAAATTTTGTTTCACTTTTTATTCAGACGTGTAATTTTGAGTGAAAGACGAAAAATGAAACGTGAAAATGAACAAAAAATTACTCGTTTGATATCATTTTTAGTAGTAGCTTCAAATTGTGAATTGTGTCCGATGAACATCAATGCCGGCAAAATGTTAGTGATATTTATCTAAATACATTTTTTAATAAGTGAAAGGGTAAGTTATTTATTAACATTTATTTTTTAATATTCGTAATACAGTTTCAAACTTCCTGAACTAAGTTTCTTTCATCTTTTGTAATAAAAACCTTTTTTCTAGAGTGAATGCCTGTTGGACATTTTCCAGAAAACATTTTCTTTTACATTTATCTTTTGTGAGTAGGAACTTATTACTTATATTAAAAATTCAAACATATTTGTGGTATTACTCTTATATTATTATTTAAAAGAGAAAGAAAGAAAGACATTTATTTGACAGAAACAGAACACACAGAATCAAATGATAAAAAAACAGATGAAAAGAGAAAAAAAACATTTAAGAAAACAGTTACAAAGAAGAAAAAATAAAAACAGGAAAAAGTTGTTAACATTTTTATAATGTGTTCAATATTCACCTCTGTCTACGCTCTGTAAATACAAACGGCTGTCAGTTTCATTTGAAACCAATATCAAACATTTTTGCTGACAAATGAATCAGAACTTTGGACTGAAAAGCTCTTGTTTAAAGAGCTTTGGTGAGCTTTAAATGCAAAGTTTGAATCAAGCTTCGACAAAGCTACAGGTTTGCATAAATATTTAAATTATAATATTTTACTTTTGTCACTTTTCTGTGATTGCACACTTTGTTGCATTACTGCGAAATTGTGTATATCTATTAAATTTTACTAATAAACTTTTAGACATTCGCATCATATTATTAATATTTATCATAACGGGAAATTAACGTGCTCACGTTTAATTTTTCTTCACGTTTCGATTTGGGTTTCACCGGTCGTGGTCGCAAACAGACTGATCCAGCAAAAGAACTCTATTGATAACGGTGGCCGTAGAATACCGTCTGTTGTTATATTTCTATGCGTTTCAAATAAGAGGCACTTTCTATTCCCTTAACTTGAGCTCGATGGGACAGATTGACCAATAGGACCAGTAAAAGATCGGACGCAAGACCTACAGCTTTACATGCTCCAACTTCCTTTTAAAATACCCAACATTCTATTGGTCTAAGGCGGGATTTAAAAAAATAGTAATTGGGCTACAAACCGCTCAATCTGTTTTAGTACTTAATAAAACATCATTCTTCGATCATTCTAATTTCCTTTCTCGGCTTTGAAAGTCAATATTGGGTAAGAAACATTAATTTTTCAACGAAAATAGCTGTTTCTCGTTAGTGAGACTGTCGTAGTGCGATATTGAATTTTAATAGCTTTAAAGATGTTTCGAGAAAATTAAATGGATTAAACTTCTTACTCCATACTTTTTATTACTAACTAGCGGCTTGCCCCGGCTTCGCACGGGTAGATATAGTGTAAATTTGTAGTAATTATAAATTTTAACTCACTGCAAACTTTTTATGACTAGAAAGAATACTCAATGTCATGTCTGTTTTGGCAAAACAAACAATCAAAAGCAATGTGACAGTAAATTATATGCTTGTTTATAGTTATGCTAACTAAATTTATGCTAAAATGATTATGCCTACAAATTTATGCGTAATTATGTTAAGCTCGATTATTTATTATTCTACATTAAATTATGTCATTATATTTTATGCGTATGGATAAATCCCCACATATAAACTGCAAATTATTCTGTAAGGTACCGGGCTGCCTATAAAGTGAAATAAATCGCTATGATCTTGTAACCGCCCGTGTCCGATATATTATGCGAAAACTATTTTTGTTTTCCATCGTCCGTGTCGTCATTTATGCGACAAAAAGAGGTAAGTTTTTGGTTTTGTTTTCATCCATTACACCTAGTTATTCATTGTAGGTATATTTTACTAATTCGTAAAGTTTTAGGATCAAGCGCCATGGACACGGCTATTGATTTTTGACAAGACCGTTAAAAGAATATACTACCTCTCAAAAAAAAAGTTGAACAGCACTTTGTTCATGTTAAAGGTACACAGTGACTTTACTAAATACTAATATTTCTGTTTTAAATGTTTAATATAAATTGAAGTACGATAAATACTTGATATTACTCCTAAGAGGTTCATTTGTAATAAGTAATCGCTTTGAGCTATCAGAAATATTTTGTTATTCAAATCTTGATGTTTGAGAGTATTTTCTTTTTGAAGACTGCTTAGACATTGTATAATTAAAAAATATTGAGATTTGAAATAATTTTAGTGAATGTCACATGACCTTGTCAACTCAATTCTGGGACTCTTATGGTGTTTGCGATAGTATCGATACTTTTATGAGGCTGAGGCATCTTTTGCGTGTTCCCGGGTGGACAAATCCGGTGATGATAAACTGATAGGCTTCGACCGAGGTTAGACCACCTAATAGACAAAGGCACACCGCCAAGCGCCTTGCCGTGTTTTGGTGCGAAGTCTGGTGACACCATTTGAAAGTGGGTCGGAATTGTTGCTCTTTCATGGTTTCAGACCATATAGAGCCTCATTCTATTAACACCTTCTCACAAGAAATCATTCGTAATCACGAGTGAATTGTTATTGGACAGACGCGTTTCATCGTTCAGTACATCATTACTTAACATCAGGCAAGTTGTAGTCAAGTGCAAAGTTATTATCAGAATAAAAAAAATGCTTTCCAAGGTCGCCGGTACCACGCCCAGACAAAAAAAAACGTTGTGACTTTCTAATTTCTCAAATCTAGTCTGAAGTCAGACAGTACGACACTCAAGTACCTCACAGAACACGTCAAACCTTCGGTCCTACGCGTATCTTTATCATTCGAGTTGTACTACACTTGTGCATTAAATATGTCTTTTCCCAGCTAACCTATTCTTTTTTCCGAGGGGAAATTCTTTATGGATCCCCCTGCCTCGGGTGGGCGTAGGGCGGTGGGTATGTGGGACTCCCTAAGGGTATCCACTAAACCCCTCGGGTGTTTCATCTCACACCTACGCCAAGAGTCACGGGAACATACTTCCGCAACCCTCGGCTGGTGATGGCCCGCCTCTGTGGGCCCCTGCACGTCAGGGGTGTGGAGGTTTTCCTGCAACATCTAAAGGGGGCGCGCATGGAACACTTCACGCCGCCACCTTGGGTTTCCCGGCTAACCTAAGCTAACTTGGCAGGAGAGTACTTTTTTACCAGGAAAACTTTTATGGATCCCCTCCCCTCGTTTGAGTACAGACGTCGGCGTTTACTCCAAAACCACCGGGTGTTCCCTAGCACATTTTAACCGGGTCACAGGAACCATATGTGACACAACCGCAACCCTCTGAATGCTGGCTCGCCCCCTAAGGCGGGCTCCGTCGCTGAATGTTGGAGGGGGAGATCTAAGCACGCCCTACCGCTTCGTCTGATGGGGTGCGCACGCCCTGTCATGTACCTGGTTACTGGTACCCCATCACCCCGGCCCGGATTCTTCGCCTAATTCGCAGTGAGAGCCAGGGACATACCTAGCAAGTTAGCTAAAACTGACAGCTGTAGCCGAAAATAAAGGATTATTATTACGCTGTCCGTTGAAAGAACCTCTTTCTTAACCAATACCGAAAACTGATTACGCAACGTCATAAAATCACCATTGCATCCCACACACACTCGAATCAGAGCTATAAACACTCGACCTATATCCGTTACAACGTTGTTTGCTTATTTCAACCTTCTACTACAGCTGAAACGGTCAATTCATGTGCTTTTTGCTTGGAATCGATTTAATTTGTACAAGTCGCTTGCACTTCACTTTATAAAAATGAATGCAGTGGTAAATGACTATTTTATATCGGCGAGAACCCATGTTATGAAATGAAATGAAATAAAAATATGATTTATTTTTTTGAGACGCGAGTCTACATAAAAATAGCCTGGTTCTTTCTACACACTCTTCCCTACATCATCTATATAGATAAAAATCAATGCCACTTTTCGTTGTAATTTTATAACTCAAAATACGGGCTTACCTATTCAAACCAAATGTTTAGGCATTGTTCGGACTATTTAATAGATGGTTTATGTGAAGTTTGCACAAAATCGATTAAGCGGTTCTTTATTTATCACATTTTTTGTAAATTGTTGAGTGGGCTGAAGTTACCTGGAAGAAGCTGGGGCGGGCCGCTAGTATTGTATGAAAGCTGAAATTAAAATATATTATTATTAATCCCATCCTGTACGTTCCACTTATTCGTATACTATGAACTCGCTCGAGACATTTTCTGAATTATCCTCCCATCTACCTACGTAAATTTTAACGCTTACTACACTTAAATATCAATATACAACGCAAAATTCACCCCCTTCCTATACACACTCCTACATATTTGGCAGGTAGTACCACCCCGTAGTAAACTATCAATTAAAGCGCTTATCACAATTCCGCATACACAATAATTCACGTTACACTCAGTTTGGCGCGAATACGTTAATTTATAACACGATATTAACATCGGTTCTGAATTGAATTTGACTATTCAGATGTTATTAACTTTGTTATATTATAACTACTAGTTTTCCCCCCACAACTCCTGCCGTATTTCGTTTATCGTAGGCACTATTGTCAAGTTCTAACTTTACCCTTCTTGGGTAACCAAAATACCGTTACGTATTTGTTTTGGTCAAAGAATTAGTAAGAATCTACATTAAAAACAACACTGTTTAGTACATAACGAAAGGATGATTATCTCTCATAATACAGAATCTTCCTAGCAGACATAGACATAAGGGTGGAGTGAAAAAAACATTTTTTTTTCTTAGCCTGGGGGTCAAATTTGTAGCTTATAAAAAACAAAAAATTTTGAAAAAAAAAAATTACTCAACATCTTGAGGCAGCCCACTCATTTTTAAAATTAATTACGAGTAAAAATATTTGGTTGCAAAATAAAAAAAATTTTTGTCTGAATCTCTTAAAACATCTAAGAACTAGCAATTATGATCATTTCCAACTCAAATTTTATTCTAGTGCCCTAAAGAGGAATGGTACTTTTTGGGATTTCTTTTTAAATTAAAACAATAGTCACAAAAATTTTTTTTCAACTTGTGATTTTTAATTGGCATAAAAGAGGATACTCTGAAGTTTCTAGAACGCCTTTAATTTTTTTTTTTGCAACCAAATATTTTTACTCGTAATTAATTTTAAAAATGAGTGGGCTGGCTCAAGATGTTGAGTAAATTTTTTTTTTCAAAATTTTTTGTTTTTTATAAGCTACAAATTCGACCCCCAGGCTAAGGAAAAAAATAAAAATTGTTTTTTTCACTCCACGCTAATAGACATAGACATTAACTTAAACGTAGACATTAATCTTGTAGCTTGAAATTTGTTTTTAAGAGTTCTGTTTATGTCATCTTTTGTACTATATATAATACTGAACTAATTACCCTATTTTTTTTATAATATTCCTTGAAGTATGAGGATGGTTCTTAAGCAGAGAAAAATTAAAAAAATCATCTCAGAAACGGCTTGGCCGTATTTTATGATTTCTTATTTGTATATTCGATAGGTCTGAGAATAGGTTTCAATCTATTTCCGGATCCAGAAGTCTAGTGGCAAATAAAAAGATTTAAATTTAAAAATAAACTATTCTGTTACAGTGGTCCTGTTTTGTTCAACTAGGGATTCAAACCTTGCGCTTCGCCATTGAGTAAATACGCTGCCTCAATTTAAAATAAATCCATATAAAGAAAAAATTAAGTTTTACTAAATTGAATCGCTTTTACCTACATTTATTTTGTACCAACATAAGAACAAAGAAAACTCTTACGCGAAACGCTCTTCAACTTTCCTTTTTTATTTCATGCAGTCGCGTTTCTCTGTTTCAAATAAAAATATAACTTGTAAGAACAATGGCAACCATTGACATACATTAGAACAAATAAAAGTTAGTGACCTAGCGATTCTTTTGCTTAGCCATTATGAATGACAGTACTTTTATAGTTGCGAAGGTGAACATCACCCAATTTTTTTTGGCTATATTTAACTCGCTTACGTAAAGGAGAGCCCGAACTTATTGATATTACTATTACTGATTTTAAAAGTTACTATTAAACTAGTAATGTCAACTTAATATCTGTTATGACCTAAAACCTGCACATTTAACTCAATAATCAATAAGTATCCTTATGATTGCTCTATAAATTATTTCAACCGCATATAAATCCAATATCAATTACGACTACAAGCCATAAGAGCCAATCAATCACTCCGTTCTGAATGAATGTGCAAGTGTTAGTAGATCTCGCTCGTCATATTGGCAGCCGCTACTCTCGCGCCGCCTACGTCATCCAATGTTACCAACAGTAACAAAACTCCTGTGTACGTAACTCCCACAATAATAGTATTACATACCTTTCTCAAACAAATCCTATTATGAACAAGTAACGAGTGGAATAACTAAGTAAAGTTCATAAATATTGAGACGCTTCGGTTAACTAAACCTCTCTCAAGGTCAATTACAGCCATTCTAACCCTTATCTGTAACGGGACTATCGGTAACTTTTTGCCACAGACTAATAACAGCGACGAAGCATAAATATCAATGAAAATATTTTTTAAAAACAAACTTTCTTTTATAAGCTTTGTTTATCACTTAAAGTATTTATCATTTTATATCAGCTTGCCAAAAACACATATATTTACATAGTCACTAAATTCTGTTATTGAGACCCTGTTTGGGTACCAAAAATCTTTGATAATCCCAATTTGCGCCCCAACATAGATTTGAGGTCCCTGCTTGGGCGCCAAAATTTTTTTTTGGAGTCCCTGTCTGGGCGCCAAAACGTATAGTCCCCATTTGGGCGCCAAAATTAAATGTTGAGAAATTGATCTTTGCAATCTAGTGGGTAGGTAAGAAGAAGCTAATTTCAATTTACATTTTATAATTTAGATTATTCGTGCACTAAGCTTGACTAAGATAAAATTGTCTAAACTATGTCTGGCGCCAAAAATAATTTTACATGAGTTGCATAAAGTAGGGACACAATAATGTATAAGAATACCTAGTCATTATGATAGTGCACTTAATAGTGACACGCAGTAGGTAGATAGGAAGGTACAGTTTACCTCCACATAGTATAAAACTATCAATTGTTTACTTACACACTTTATGTAAAAACTCTGTAAATATTTAATGACTCCTTACGTCAAGGCAAAAATATGGTCTTTAATGAAAGTAGCCTGTCGCACAAAGTCATTTATTATTATGTTAGTTTATTTGACTTTCCTAATGAAGCCTTTTTGTCAGAAAGCCCTAATTTAAATTCCCTTCTCTATCTAATAAATTAGATTTATTTATAGTTGAATAATTTTTTGACTTACAAATGGGTTTAATGTCAAACTTGCGATTAATTAAAGGGTAGGCAGTTTATTTTATTAGGGATTTACTGGAAAATCTGAATATGGATCTGCAATATTTAATTATTGTTATAAGAATTATTGCCATTATTTGGTTTAATTGTTTTGTACTTTATACATTGGTATCCATCATTACCTGGCTAAGAACTGTAATGTACAATTGAGCTTTTGTACAAAGGAAACCACATCAAAAACGACCCATTTGTGTGAGTGCTACGATTGCACAGCTTATGTAGACACCCCCTTTTATGTTGGGTTAGTAGGTTGGTCACAATTGGAAACAAAGAGTGACATATCCTATAATAGGTTTTCGTTTGACCACAACTTGACTCTTGTTAAACAGTGATGTGGTCTACAATGGAACGGACTCAAAGACCGGGAGCTATGGAGTTTTCAGTATGTATCTGTGACGTATGGCTGCGCCTCTATTTCCGATGAAAGAATGGAGGGAAAAAGATTATATAAGGCTCCCGCTAGATGGAGTGACGAACTGCGGAAGATAGCCGGCGGTGGCTGAACGCGACAAGCCGAAGACAGGGTGAAAAGGTGAAAGAAGGTTGAAAGAAGCCTGTGTCTAGCAATAGGCCGATGATGATAATGATGATGATAAATTTCATCATACACTCTCCGAAACATCCTAATATCTATTATTTGTTACCCAAGCGTGAGTGTCTATCGTGTCAACAAATAACATATTCTTCCCCATTTCAACAAGGAAACTTAAAACTAAGCAGTTAGATAAAAACTAACTTTACGATGCCCTAAAAGCAGGGATATATTACATCGTTCACTCAATGTTAGTAATGTTCCCATTTTAGGAGAAAACTCTTTAGAAAGTTGAAGGTTCGAGACTTTTACAGCCCAAAAAGGGACTATAAACAAGGAGTGAGAATAAAAGTTGTGCCAAATGTTTATTTGATACAAAGAGACAGTTACAGTTGGTGTTGCTACTTCAGCTTCTATTGTAAAAACAAGACCTTGGATGAAAAGACAAATATTATTTGTAACTTTAAGTGATTGACAAAAATAACTGTTTTATTAATCAAAACAAACTTACCAAAGTGAAGGTGTAAGAGGTTCCAACCGTGGTTAGTGGCAACCACCAGGCAAAGCTTCGCCGTCATGCGGCCTTGCCGTGTTCCATTGCGATGTCTGGTTACAGCACAATGTTATAGTGCAGATATAGTGCATGCAGAGAGGGTGGGTCGGAATTGTTGGTCCTTCAAGGTTTTTAACCTTAAGGAGGCTCATCGATAATCATTCGTAATCACGAGTGAATCGGTACACTAGGCTGGCGCGTTCCATCGTAGACTACATCATTGCATAACATCAGACAAGTTGTAGTCAAGCGCCAGCCTATCGAAGAATTAAAATAAATAGTGGGTCGGAATGGTTGCCCTTTATATTTTCCCACCATAATATGGAGCCTAATATCTCCTCCACTTTCTAATGGGAAATCACTGCTAATCACGAATTAATTGGCATATTGGGTAAATGGGTTCCATCGTAGATCACTGTGATCACATCATGCGTTACAACAGGCAACTTGTAGCCAAATGCAAGCCCATTCCATAGTAGAAAAGGGCGTAAACGTTAAAGGTACGAAAAATAAATCGTAAAAATATTCGCTGCCTAAGAACACCAATTAATTTCAAAGTCAAACTGTTTGTTTTCCTTATTGGCATGTGAGACGTACCTAATAGTTTTTCTTTTTTACTTTTTACAAGGAAGGACGCCTTGAAATCTGTCGTTAACAGTCCCTAAGGAAAGGTCATCCGGGCAGGAAGTCCGGCGTTTAGGTCTCTATTTCTTATCGAGTATTTAGAAGCGTCAGCGAAAACTTTGCTAGCGCGATTTAGGAAAACGGCGGGCGTTGATGATGCCACACCTTTGAGTAAACTTAAGGACTCGGGTTTTAAGTGAGCTGCTATACGATTCTATCTCATTATATAAAGCGCTTGTTACGACCAAGCTCTTGTGTTTGGTCTAAGTCTTAAGATCAAAGAAAAACACATAATTAATTACATCCCCGATTGGGCTATACTGTACCCGGGAGGTCGCGGGTTCGATTCCCGTCCGGACAATATTTGTGTAACAACAAAATTTGTTTCGGTGTCTGGTTGGTTGAGCGACTACCCTCCGTGCCTCGGAGAGCACGTTAAGCCGTCGGTCCCGGTTGTCATTTAGGTAACAAATCTAGGATAATTGTTACATGTAGTCCGAGGTCAATATAATCTGACACTTGGTCTAACCATCTCGGCTACTAGTTCCCTATGGGTTTCGAGGTCTGATGGCAGTCGCTCGTATAATTCTGGTAGCTAGCCGCATTAGGTTAGACTGGGAGCCGACCCCAATAGAAATGGGAAAAAGTGAAGGGAAATGATGATGAGCCAACGAATGTCTTCAGCATTCGTCATGTTGTATGATTATCTATTAATTTAATACAGATAATCCTGATATTTTTAGTCTAAAGCCTTTAAGTTTTTAAATAAGAATATTACAATCTGGACACACATGTGTAGAAAACACGAATATTTTTTTACCATTTAAAACCAAAGAGGGTTAAATAATGAAAATCGCTGTTCTCTTACATTTTATACCATCGACGGTGACACAGAGACGCCATAATTAGTAAAACGACATCACATTTTCACTGATTGTAGGCTTGTATTTGAATGTAGACATTAAAATTACCTCGGGCTGTTTTTGTACCTCTGCTTATTAGGGGCACAAATGTTTTAATAAGGAGAATTAAAATATTGTAAATGACTTGTTGAATAGGCATTTTCTTATTAACTATTAATAAATAGGCTACCACTTTGACTTTACTAACTATATGGAGCCTCATTCTACTGCCACCATCCCACCAAAAATCATTCGTAATCACGAGTAAATCCGTGTATTGGACAGGCGCGTTTTATCGTAGACTACACCATTGCTTAATATCAGGAAAGTTGTAGTCAAGCACAGCCTCACTTCAACCCTTTTAGTGTCCCACTGCGTCACACGGGTCTTCTCTCACTATCTTACGAGTTGAGAGAGTTTACGCTTTAATCCACACACGCTGACCAAATGTCAGTTGGTGGATGTCACATGTCATCGAATGATTAGTTTTTAGACATCCCGGTTTCTTCAAGAAGTTTTTCTTCACCGATATTGTGCAGCGGTGTTGAAACAATTCACACAAAGATGTGTGAGGACAGCTGGGAATCGAATCCGCGACATTGTATTTCGAAAGCGAACTAATCTAATCTACGCAGACACACGTTTCAAACTTATAACACTTCTATTTTTCGGGGGTTAAATAAGACATAATCATCTGGTAAATAAATATGTTTACTTACTCCTAGTTACCTGGTGGTAGGCTTCGGCCGTGGTAAGTGACCACCCACCAGACAAAGCCACACCGCCAAGAGGCTTTGCCGTGTTCCGGCGCGATGGTGACACCATTTAAGAAGGTGGGCCGGGATTGTTGCTCCTTTATGGTTTCCAACCATATGGAGCATCATTCCACTGCCACCTAACTGGAAATCATTCGTTATCGCGAGTGAATATAAATTGGGCGAGCGTGTCCCAACGTAGACTACATCATTGCTTAACATCATGCAAGTTGTAGTCAAGCGAAAGCCTATTTCAGAATAAAAAAAAACATTATTTTTGGTCGGGAATCAAAATTATATGCATGCCAGCGTTAGCAACTTGAAGTGGACTGACTATCGTACCAGGGGCGTAAAATTATCGTACATGGAATCGAAATTATCGTATTTTTTAGGATAATGTCTATTATAGATAAATAAATCATATAAATTATAATATTGATATGCATGCAAGTACTTTATTTATTATCTTTTTTAAAGCACCGCTGTCAAATCAACAGAACACTGAAACCCAAAAGTTTTACACGTGGTACAGAGTTGACTGCTCTACTTTGCATGTAGGACTCATTATTCTTCATTGCACAGATAAAAAATAATTAATAAGTTAGTAAGTTATAGAAAATATACAGCCACTGAAAAAATGTTTTTGATAAATATACCTACTTGCCAATGATAACAATCACTCCGAGTGTGTAATCAAAATTTTGCTGCTCTAGAAAATTACTTCTTTCTTCACTTAATTTGAATAATTCCTTTTGTCAGAGCGAATACAGATATATAATCATAATAATATAACGAAATGACTGCCAACTTTTCTACACAAAATATACAATACATATGAAGTGTGAACATAATCGAAATATCGAACTTATATTCTCTTGTTCGCATTGGTAGATGCTATACCAACCAATAAGAAAGCGTGTACAGCAGGCGCTGGATAAAGTTACAGTATCGGCAGTGGTGAAACTTAGCAGAGCGGATCGTAAGAACCAATAGGAATAGAGAACTTGTATTTCCCGGTATTTTCCCAAGATTTTATTGGACAAAATAAAATCATGCTACTGCGATTTAGACTATCAGCGCATGAGTGAAATAATATAAATTCTCAAATTTTGCATCATGATAGAAATTATCGTACAATCTGCGTACGATAATAATATGCTATCGTACATCGTACGTAGGCACAAAATTATCGTATGTGTACGATAATTATCGTACGGTTCCGAACGCTGATGCATGCACACACACGGCTGCACATGATACACTAATATAAGCTGACCTCTCGTTGTATGGAAATTGTATACTATGCGAGATCAGCTTATATTGGTATTATATAGCTTGATGTGTAGCCGTGTGTACGTATAACAAAAACAAGGAAATTTAATCACAGTTAACACAGACAGTCATTTATCTTAACGGCACACATTTCAAATTTAAGCGGGTAACCTACAACCGGAAAAGTTTTATCATAAAGTACACTCACATGCAAAACAAGCTTTACTCTCACATAGTACTGCCGTCATAAAGAAAAAAGGCACCAATGATTTTTTTTTCGTAACTGAGTTATATTACATTGTCAAAGTCATTAAAATATGCTGATCCCGACAATATTATGTCACAACGTGTGCTGTAAGCTGTTACGTAAACAGTCGGTTAGGTGTCACTCCAGTCACTTGTGATAGGAAGGCCTGTCAGTTGCCAAATTTACAAGACGTCAACGTCACTCAGGTTGCTGGTATGTGCTTGTCATTGTTACATTAGGGGATTACACGTGGTGTGTGCAAACCGAATTACTTCCCACAAAACAGAAATCTATTTCCATCCAAACATTTTGTGAATACATATTTGTGATTAGGGAAGTGCTGTAATTATTGGCAGAGATATTGATATATTACTATGCCGGGCTGACATATTACTTTGTTATAAAAGCTTCCAGATAAATAAAGATTAAAAAAATATACATTCGTAGGTTACAATAAAAGGCACTGTTGTATTTATGACAACTTCCGTGGTTCTGTAACAGCGACATACTGTCCGTGAAATTTTACGCACCATATCAACTGGTGAATATAAAAATAAATCAATGATACTTTTTATCCGACTTTGCAAAAAGAGGTTAATGGGTAATAACCGCCATATGAACAGGCAGAGCAACAGTCGAAAAGCTAGTGAACTATGTAATATTTTCACTGACGAACGAATGTCACGTTCTCTTAGGAAAAGAATACACAAAGGTGTTCTATAAATGCAACTGACTGTACTAGATATTTCTCATTAAAACTTGTAAACCCAACCCACTCATAGGACATTTGAGGCACAAGAGAGTCGTCTCGCTAATGACTACCGGGTTCACGGTAACAACACCTTAAATAAATATCTAACAAAACATGTTAGGTTTCCATTTAGGTAAAAAACGAAAATATGAAACAATTCCGAAATGGCGGTTTGTACTTGTAATGACAGATTGGACCGTCAGCAAAACAAGGTAAAGATAAATGATATTTTTTAATATAATCTTTGGTTGTTTTAAAATAAATAAGTAAGATATGTAAGGTGTACCTAACTATTTGGAAAGTCAATTAAGTGCTAAGTTGACTCAAAAACAGCGCACTCTGTATTTTCCTAAGACATATAAACCAAGCCAACTATAATACATATTATAAACGGGAAAGATTCTATTAAAAGAGACGGTGTAACTCAAACGAACCCTCAATCAGAAGCAGGTGGGTGAACGGAGAAACTATAGGCAATGTGTCAGGATGGTATTAAGCTAAATCTGTAAGTAGTTACACTTTGAAAAACTAAGATAAAAGGTGCGTTAGCCGCGCTGTCAGCTGTTGATCCAGTCTAAGCTCACTATCACCGACAACATTATTTTGTAATAGTTCTATATTACCTAACTTGAATATTGTCGAATCTAATAAAGACTTGTAACTTTGAACATTGATTGATCAGGACTGATTTCCAATTAGGCAAGTTTTGGGTACCCAATATTCCTTCAACAAACCCATAGTTCCAAGAACAATATACAAGGTAGATGACCTAATTGCGACCATTATTAAATTTGTATTCAACAATCATAAAATACTCTCCTTTTTCGATTAGTAGATAAAATTAGAGGCGAATAATTCCACAGAGTCTAAAGACGAAAGTCTTCAAACAGTGCGTCCTATCCATTATGACATATGGAGCCAAAACGTGGACCTTCACGGTAGGACTGGTCCATAAATTCAAAGTCGCTTAGCGAGCTAGGGAAATGGCCATATACGGTGTCTCTCTGAAGGATCGAATACTCAATGAAGTGATCCGACAGAGAACTAAGGTAATCGACATAGCCCACCGGATTAGTAAGCTGAAGTGGCAGTGAGCCGGTCATATCTGCTGCAGAACTGACAACCGCTGTGGTAAACGAGTTCTTGTGTGGAGACCATGAAATGGAAACCGTAGCGTAGGACATCCTCAGACTAGGTGGAGTGACGATCTCAGCAGGGTGGCTGGCAAGAACTGGATAAGAAAAGCCGCGGATCGTGCTCAGTGGCGTACTTTAGGAGAGGTCTATGTCCAGCTGTGGACTAGAATAGGCTGATGATGATGAGAGGCAAATAGGCCCGAGTACGGATATATTAAGAAAATGCTCATTCAGTTCGGCGGAGACATACTGAAGTTGCTTTCCTGTATACAACGGACTGGACAGCCCTGCAGTCGTTATTCTGCTGTTACGCAAGACAAAACCGCTTTATACGCTATGAGTTCATTAAGCCGGACTGATCTTTGCTAAACCATACATAATAGCATCACTACGGCAGCTATCACAAACGTTAGGAACTATTAAAATTTGTAGTTTCAAATTGGAATTCGCTATGGCTATTTAAAATCCCTACTGACTTTTAGATGGCAATGTATGTAAAAGTGTAGGTACAGGGTAATTTATCGAATAGAATAGATATTTTATTTGCTTAGAAATGTAGGTGAATGATATAAGTATAACAAATATTAGTTCCCTATACATTCTACCAAAACGGCTCGCAATTTTTTTTTCGAAACTTTTATCACAATACAAGTAAATACTAAGTAAAAACATAAATAGAAATTAAATGAAATATATAAAAAAACGCTAAAACTATAGATATTGGAGATAATTAAAATAAAAGCCTAACAAAGTAAATAATAGGCTTAAATCCTGAAAAAGACTCTCATGGAGTCATTCAGATACACTATAATACCAGTTTTGGATTAGCATTCTCTTGAGATGAGTTCACTGATTAGTATCATTTTGGGAAAACTGTTTTAAATCAGTACAAAATTTATTTTGATTTTATAAAGCTGAATAATGCCTTAAAAACTATTTTATAAATAAAATTATGGCTTTGCGCGCGAAAACGGAAGACGCCATGTTGTTTTAATGCGTTACGTAAGTGAATAGTTTAATATTTTCGAATGAAGCTGAAAACATTCACCTATATTCGAAAATATTCACTACTAAAGTTACGTCATGCCCGCACACGTATTGTCATTGGTGTTTTAATCATTTGAAGAACTGGATTAAAGAAAACGATTTTAAAATTATATTTTATAATTATGGTTGCATAGTTATAAATAAGTGTCAATGTTTCTCGTATGCATTTTACGAAATCTATATATTTGAAAAATGCATTTTTATTTTAATAATTTCTATCTTTGTGACGGTTATCGCGCTAAACCATTTAACTCTTTTTGCGCAGTCATATAAAAATAATCCTATGTCCTTTCCTGGGTCTCAAATTATCTCCGTGAAAAATTACATCCAAATCGGTTCAGTAGTTTTGGCGGGAAAGCGCGACACACAGATAAAGTTACTTTCGCATTTATAATTATTAGTAAGTACCATACTTGGTGTAAAATAGCCTGTTGTGAATGTGCCCAGAAAACATTTAACCCTTCCACCTTCAGCAGCAAGGGCCCCAGAAGGTGGTAATGCACCATCTTGGCATGCACTTTGTTGACAAAGAATGCCACCGCGTAAGATGCTGGGTCACAAACACCCGGTATCTTACGCTATGGCATTTTCTACACCTTTTATGGACAATTCAAATCAAAACGCTGTTTAAGTGCTACTATTACCTATCCACTGTCCACTAATTGTACTAGTCTCTGACATTAACTAACTTATTTGTGCTCAATCAATCAAAAGCTATCAATTAAAAGCCGAGGTACGTTATTGGCTACTTACTGACTCGTCTAACTTTAAGCTTAAAAGCGCGACGTGTCTCAATTGTATTGTATGAAAAGTGGGCGTTGCATTAAGCCGCTTATCCAGCTGAACCCCAACAGCTGTAATGACAGAAATCCGAGTGCACACGAATATTAAATATTTTGTCAATAATTTTAGGGTAGGTAGGTATATGTTTTTGACTCCGATTGAATCCATTCGCAAAACCAAAATGGTAGACTTGTTCGATTATCGTCTTTATTACTTCTAAATTTAAAATACCAGACAGAGTAAAGTGGCTCTTGAGAAAGATATTGTTTGAATGAAAGAGTTTTCTAAAGTACTACTTACATTTAAAGATGTATGTATTCCTACTCGAGCTGCCGTTGTCCCTTTGTACAGATTTCAATCAAATTTGTTACCAAGCAACGAAATATTCAAGTATCTGCAATTTAAATTTAGAATTTAGATTATTCAAAAGCAATTTGACATTATAGAGTTTATGAGTAAATGTATTTAATGCGATCCATAAATATTAATTGTTTTGAGTCTCAACTCTATGGTAGTTTGTGTTATGATTATGTCATTTTGGGCTGTCACTTATGACAACAACTAAAGATCTTATTTACAAAAATCTTTTAAGCCTCTTTTAAATTGGTAAAAATGACTTTATCTCTTTCTTACTAGTTTATAAATGTCAAAATGACAGACAAACGAATTATAGGCTTATTTTTATTATTATCTTGAAGTGTCTTAGAGAAGAAAACAATATTTCTTTTAGTTTTTAGATAAGGCTATACTGTGCCCGAGAGGTCGCGGGTTCGATTCCTGCCCCGGACAATATTTGTGTAACAACAAATATTTGTTTCGGTGTCTGGTTGGTTGAGGGACTATCCCTCCGCACCTCGGAGAGCACTTTAAGCCATCGATCCCGGTTGTCTTTTAACACATCTATGATAATCTTTACATGTAGTCAGAAGCAAATATAATCTGATACCTGGTCTAACCATCTCGGCTACTGGTTCCCTATGGGTTTCTAGGTCTGATGGCAGTCGCTCGTTTAATTCTGGTAGCTAGTCGCATCAGGTTAGACTTGGAGCCGACCCCAATAGAAATGGGAAAAGCAAGGGGAATGATGATGAGTTTTTCTCAGCTTAAGTATAATTTAAAAGTAAGGGGAAAATATTTTATTAATACAAATTCACAAAATACTTTATTTCTGTAATAAATTAACGAACACTTTAACAGGCTTTCAGTCATTATTCATTCATTGTATTAAACGAATTTATTGCACCTTAAAACCATGATAATGCCTTAAAACCTACGTTAAATACTTTCGTTTTAATGTCGAGAGGCGTATTTAAGGCATAATATTACCTAAAAAGACTAAAATGAAGAATTACAACCATTTTACTTACTCGTAGCTGAAACGTACTTCATTTTTACGGTCGAATATACGTTTTTTGTTGTTTTCATGTTCTTCAAAAAAGTACTTTTGGGCAATACGTTTATATTTATTATTTATTAAAAAATAAACTGAAAATCTTCCTTTTCAGGTCTAAAACAGATAACTTTTGAAGCTAAACGTTAACAAAACATCGATATAAACTGAGTCTGTGATAAAAACGAGAGATTTTTAAGATATTATTAAAAAAGTTTTGTTGAAAACCTTGATCTTTTTTGTTATATATTAAAAAAAAACAATATTCGCGTGTTCACTGTTGCGATTTCAAAAATAGAATTCGATGTTGCTTTCTGACATTAAAAAGTAAGTGTTGCCAAGTTGAAATAAAAGTTAGTGTTACCACGTAATTAATTTAGTTTATTTTTAATTTTTGTGGTTTTTGTGTGACATTAGTGACGGCTGAGGAGTCAAGCATGACGAAGAACTTTTTGACGGTGACCAATATAGTAAATGAGGGGATTAAAGGAAGCAAGATTTCGAAGCTGGGACTCTCCAAATATCTATCGCAATCTTTGTAAGTAATTAGCTGTAAATTTGTTATTATATTAAACGTTTTTAACATTAATTAAACCTATTGTTATACACTTATCGCGCGTGAGATGGATGAATTCAGAAACCGAATTTCTTTATCTGAGTTAGGTCCTACGTAAACTTGTTATACGCTAATCGCGTGTGAGATGGATGAATCCAGAAACCGAACTTCTCGATTTGAGTTAGGTTAGGTTAGCGGTTCGCGAACCACGGTTTGATCATACGCTGGTGTCGATTTCAAGAGTACGGATTGACGTTAAACCGAGTCAAACTTGATTGATATTGAACTTAATGGTGGAAAGCCTACAGGGACTTATAGGCTTGATTACATACATTACGAATATAATTTACTTTTACTATTGTTTGAACAATGTTTTGTTAATTGAAATAAAACTACTTTTTAACGGATTTTATCGCGGTTTTTTTTTTTTTTTTTTTTTTTTAGTTTTATTTCAATGTGTGATATTCGCATAAATCTAAGACAATACAATGTTTTGTTAGTTAAGGGGAAGAGAGAAATTGCACTGTTTCTTATACTAATTTCGGTTTGTCATGGCGCGAAGTTGGTAATACATCCGTTGAGCGGCAATAGGCTGGGACTAATACAGGGTGAACAGGAAATTTTATATCTTGCACTAAATACTTCAATGACGTTTAAAATTGGTACGATCAATCGTTATTAATAAAAAAATATTATTTTATTCAGTCTCATCCCGCTGAACGCCCTGCATCCAGCATTTTGGCCAAAATTAATAAATACAGTGAAACTTAGTTAAGTGGGACCTGGATAAGTAAGAAACCTCCATAACTGAAACTCATGCTGTCACACTGTGGGAATATGGACATTGCTGAAAATCAGTGCTGTGGGTCGCCTCTAGTAGGTACTCACAGCGTTTACTGAGCAATGTCCATGTTTGACACTGATGGGTCACACTTACTCTTGTTTTTAAGTTTTTTTTCTTTTACATTGTTTTTTTTTCTCTCTTTCTGTGTTTCTTTTTATATCATTTAATTTTGTGTGTTCCGTCGTTGTCAAATAAATGTTTTTCTTTCTTTCTTCTTCTGAGGTCCCAATACTTTGGCACTGAATTAGGTACCTCTGTTAGTAGGACGAAGTAAACCTCTATATCTGGGATTTGTTCTTTCGATTTATCATCATTATATTTATAACTGAGACAGCGAGTAAATTTTATATGCATAAACCTCTGTAACTGAGATAACATTGTTTTGTTTGTTTACTCATTCTTATTCTACCCACAAATTCCACACTTAAGTACGTAAGTAATTTTGAGCCTCAATGACTTTCAGTTTTACCTGTATATATGAGACAGATATTTATTTATACCTGGATATCTGAGACACTGGGTAAGTGGAATACCTCTATAAGTGAAACGATATTTCCGGTCCCTTGATGTCTCACTTAACCAGGTTTCACTGTAATTAATCATTGAAGAGCAGCGTTGGCGCAGCGATTTCGTGTGATCTTTGTGTGAATTGTTTCATTGCTGCGGCCCAATATCGGAGGAATAAAAACATCGTGAGGAAACCGGCATGTCTAAGAACTAATCATTCTAGGATATTTGACATCCACCAACCCGCACTTTTTCAGCGAGTGTGGATTATGGCCTAAACTCTCTTAACTCGTTTGACAGTTGGGAAAAGACCCGTGTCCAGCAGTGGGATACAAAAATGAGTTAAAGTGAATTATTAATTAATAAATTTTATTTGCTTTATTTTTTTATTTACTCTGTAATAGGCTTGCAAGTTGTAGACAAGCAAAACTTGCCCGATGTTAAGCAATGACGTAGTCTATGATAGGACGCGCTTGCCCAATATGCCGTATTTCTTGTGATTACGAATGATTTTCGGTGAGAAGTTGGCCTTAGCCACAAATATACAAAAAAAATAACATGAATTTAAATACGTTTCGATCACAAATTCTGAGCACGGATTCTTGTTGGCAAAGCTACACTGCGGTGCTGCCGGAAGGCCTTATTTTCGGATACTTTGATACCCACTAAGCATTTATCTACGGACTAGGAAGCCGTGTTTCCAGAAGAGAGAAATTCAAAGATAAAAATATTTTGTCTGTCACTTCTCAATATATTTATGAAAATTTATTTTTGTCACGAATTAAAAACAAAGGACACTAAATTTAAATACTCGAAATAAGATCTACCCAAATCTCCACAAAATTAGTAACGCTTTTATGGGGCAGTGTGTATAGTGTTTTTTTGTTAGGTTTTTCTTTTTTTTGTTTTTGTATTTTTTTCTTTTTTCCTGTTGCTTCTTTGTCTCTTTTTCTGGGCACGGGAAATCTGTGTTAAATCTATATGCCCTACCTTACTTGTTTGTTAAAATTGTGTGAGTGTCTGCCATAGTAAAGATACACAAAAACTACTATTTTCACGTAAAATATATTCTAAATGCTGAATAGAAAAAATACTCTCTTAGCCATAGAGAACTATTTGTGGAAACCGTTTCGAGCTATCCTAAAGAGGATGTGTAAACATTTTCGTGCTTAAGTGTCCGACCTTTGAAAGGACGGCAGTAAATCGAACTAAAATGGGGTGCCTTTAAATTTTGTAAACTAATGCTTTGGAATAGAAATAGGTATTGTTTTCCTTCTTATATTAATAAAGTAGGACAAAGTTTCAGGTGTGAGTCCAGGGTACGAAAAACAAATTTCTATTTATACCGCCTTGTAATTTATTAAAAAACTAGCGACACGCCCCAGCTTCGCACGGGTGCAATGTGTTATACTTGTAAACCTTCCTCTGGAATCACTCTATCTATTAAAAAAAACCGCATCAAAATCCGTTGCGTAGTTTTAAAGATCTAAGCATATAGGGACATAGGGACAGAAAAAGCGACTTTGTTTTATACTATGTAGTGATGTTGGACATTGAAGTAAAACTATTTTGTAACAGATTTTATCGTGGTATATTTTAGATTTTAAAATACGAGGTTTCAAAGTCTTTTCAGACTTCGTGGTCACGGGTGGCCTGAGGTATTTGACGTCCAAACAAAACGGACCGAATTTTACGTGGTTTTATTACTTAATTTTTTCTAAAACATATTTAAAATGAATCATATCGAATCTGGGACTTTTGCCAACGCCTTGCTACCACTTCATCCACAAAGTAAACAGAGCATTAATCCTAACAAACAAGATAATATAACATTGCAACCACTTTAGCTAAACGAGTGACAATTTAAAGAACTCGGGGTAAAACAAAAATGGGCGAAATAATCCGAAAAAATCTCGTTAAGTTAACGAAACGTTAAATTGTCTTAGAGTTAAATTGCATATTATATCTTGGACAGATAATTTCACAGTTTGTGAACATCAGAAGTGGGATTAAAAAAATATGTCTTTTCCAACAAACGAATGAAACATTATGTATGTTTCATGTATGTTACTATTTCGTTTTGGAACGAAGTTCCTTATCGCGCGTTGTGAAAGGGGGCGAGACGGAAAAAATTCTTACGAAAAGTTGTCACGACACTTTTTGCTATAGTAAGCTGTGCGGCGTGCGCATGTTAGCAAAAAAATATAAAAAAAATAATTTGCAAAAAATATACATGAGAAAGATAAATAAAATCATACTTACACTGAAAAAAAATGAAAAAAAAAATAGAAAAAAAAATTATTACAATTTCATCACTAATTAATCGAAAGGAACTTCGTTCGATCCGGGTGTCCCTTGACACCTCTCAAGTTTTTATTATTTCTAAACTATTTACCGCGGTTTCGCACTGTTACATCCATATTTTCTGTATCAATATGCTGAATTGCAGTATTAATCGATATTCGTCAACACAACACTGAAATTCAGCATTTAATCAATATAAAAAGCCTAATATTTTCAAAAGTAAGTTTAGCTTTATTCCCAGTGTTGGTATACTATGCGGTTTTAAACTGCGCCCCACTTTGTGGTCTCCACTTACAACCTGCAAATATAGTGTCCGGGGTAGGTCTTGCCATCTAAATTAAGGCAACAAGTGCAATCCTAGTGATAGTGTAGTAGTGTACTAAGGTTGTGAAAATAAATAAAGTTAGTGAAGGTCTAAATCGTAGTTTTTTTTTATAAGACTCGATCTGGTGAGTCTAACAGCACGCATGATCCCCGTTTCACCCCCTTAGGAGGTAAGTTTTGAAAAAATCTTTTTTTAGAGCACCCTTAGAACTTATACGGAACCTACGTTCGGAGTGTCTGTGTTACAAATTGATTAAAACCTTCCTTCATCCTTTACTCGTACCTGGCCACTCTTAAGTCGCTTTTTTCATTCCAAATCTTTCTAAATTCAAAATTATTTGTGATTTTTGAGAACCGGAGACCATACTGAGGGATATATATTATAGGTTCAGTCCCACGGGCGATATTGACTAAACCTTCATTGTTAAATCCTTCATGGTAAGCGGCTGAACCGATTTAGATTAAATTTAGCACATATGTAGTTTATCACATGTAGAACTTTCATCGCGGTAGTATACATTATGGCTCTTAGCGTACTTTCCATTTAACACGCGAAATCGCAGGCGAAAGACATTTATTATACTTAGTTACATAAATATTTTATCATTTTGCTTAGAAATATGATATTCTGATATTACTCAAGTTAGGTAAGTTAATGGTTTTGCGGCACCGAGGCCATAATAATTACCTAGCTAATTGTTTTACCTCTTCATCTTAGGTTAAAGTGGTATATAACAGAAGCGAAAGCGATATCCGAGGCGTCTTAAAAACTGTGTAGTAAGATGATTACCGTCGACGAAGTTCTTTGTTTTTAAGATTTCAACTCAAACTTAATATAAATCTCGTTAAAATCACACATCACATCAACCCTTTTTAGGGTCCCACTGTTGAGCAGGGTCTTCTCTCAACTATCTTATTAGTTGAGAGAGTTTAGGCCTTAATCCACACACGCGGGCCAAGTGCAGGTTGGTTGATGTCACATGTCCTCGAAGGATTAGTTCTTAGACATGCCGGTTTCCTAACGATGTTTTCCTTCAGCGATATTAAGCTTCGGTAATAAAACAATTCACACAAAGATGTGTGGGCATGACCAGCAATCGAACCCGCGACCTTATATTTCTAAGGCAAGGCCCGTACCGCTTCGCCTCCGCTGCACACCTGTATTATAATAATTTTCACACAGCGCTATCTAGTCCCAAGTTAATTATATTTACATGTGATAAGGGTACTATAGGCCGACCGTTTAACTCACGTATCGCCATCTGAGGTACAAAGTCATAAAACATTAATTAAATCTCTTAAAGAACTATTTAACTACAGATAAAAGAAATGTAAGACTATTAGTCACTAATATCCATATCGCTTGAATCTTCATCACTGTCTGTGCAGCTTGAGGAGTCAGAATCTTGGCGATAGGCGATACGCGAGTTAAACGGTCGGCCTATAGGAACGGATATTCTACTCAAATACATACATATTGACAGATAGATACAATATTATTATTGTATAACCCAAATAGGTTATAAATAATGGTTTGAAGCGGTTTTTTGTGGAATGGATATCGGTGAAACATGTAAATGTAAACACAGTAGGACATTATTTCGGTACAGTTTACCTGTGTTTTCCACGAATAAATTGAAATTCAATTGGTTTTCCCATGAGACTACAGCGTGGGGCCCTTCAAAAAAGTAATGAGGTTTCCATAGGTTCAGCAAAGGCCAAGACAACCCTATGTGTCGCAAGTATCCATAGTTTAATACCAATGATAAATATACTTAGTTAGAATTAATTTATTGCAAGTAAAAGTATAGTATTATAAGTAACAAAGAGAGATGCGCACACCGCCGCTGCTAGTTTCGATAGGTAGGTGTCCTTGAGGGTGCGGGGTGCGAGCGGCTTGTCCGCCGCCTGCGTTCCACTTCACGCGCCGCCGTTAGTAGTGCGCGCAATAGTAAGATATTTGCTCTTAACGTTGCAGGTGGTCGGTTCGGTTCCCACCTAAACCAGTGTGATGAACATGTATGTTTGCTTTGAGTCTGGGTATAATTATCTACCTTTATTAAGTACTAGCAGACCCCGCAGACATCGTCCTGGTCCGAAAATAGATTATAACCGATACTCAGACCTACCAAATATAGATATAAGATTTCATAAAAATCGGTTCTGGAAAAGTTTTTTTTATGTTTTCTCTGCGTAGGAACTATCCGCGTACTTCAAGGAACATTCTAAAAAAGAATTAGAGAAATTGGTTCAGCCGTTATCGAGTTATGCGCTTACCAATACATTTTGCGATTCATTTTTATATTATAGATGTATGTATTTACAAAAGAAAACCTGGTTATCTGGTTTACGTAGTGGAAGTTCTGCTTAGTTTGGGATCAGATAACCGTGTTTGTTAATATCCTAGTATATTATTAATATATTATAGTATTTGCGGGCTCTATGCTTGTTTTTATAAACAATAAGCTCCTTTATGTAGAATCATTTTTACAAAGTATTTTCTTAGATTTACACAAATATCACACATTCACCCGTGATTTCGTCCAGCGTTGATGTTTTACGTCAGCTATGTTATGTTGTTTATAAAATTGTCTGTGCGTGTGGACTCTCTTAAATAGGACAAACAAAGAAAAGTATAGGGACCCGTAAAAGAACACATAGCTGAAGTAAAACATCAACGCTCGACGAAATCTGCAGTGTGTGAACATACTCAAAGAGGCCCCAACCATTACCTGAGATTTGATAAAACACAGGCTCTTGTCAAAGAAAACTGGTCCTACCAAGAATGATCCGTGAAATTAAATTAATTGAAATTAAAAAACATCCTAATTTTAACAGAGAAAATGGTTGGAATATACCACCAGCTTAGGACCCAGTGCTTAATTTACTTGTACCAAAACCCAAGCAAAATCAACTCAGAATTCAAGACACTGGGAGCTCAGTTAGCTTAAATCGGAACGCAACTTAAATATTAATGTTTGGAGGTAGTCAGTAATAATTGTGATTAATATTTTTGGACGTCAAATACCTCAGTCCACCCGTAAACATGAAGTCTGAAAAGACTTTTAAACGTCGGGATCTAAAATCTAAAATAAACTGCTATAAAATCAGTTATAAAGTAGTTTTATTTCAATGTGTGATATTCGCGTAAATCTAAGACAATACTATTGTGGTATTTACTATCATAACATTGCATAATAAGTACAATAAAGAGCATTCGTATAAATCGTTTGTCTCCTTCATATAATTTAGCAAGTGTTGTCATATCTAATCATATCAATACCTCAGTAATTTAGGAACTAACATCTCCCTCAGCATCCTATCATATCGGTGTACGTTGGGAATCACCCGACAACAGTCCAAAAACCCCTTCTCATTTATGGCCTCAGCAGGCATCTAGTTGGAACACGACTAAATCGAGGCAAGCTGATAGATATATTACTCTCAATATCTACTTCAAATAACGAAATGTTTCCGAAGTAATTTGCCAAGTCTGTTGGCTGCAAGCCAATGTCAACAAGTCAGTAAAGAAGTATTATATAGCCCAGCTGCCTTAACATAACATTGTAAAGTATTATTATTGCTGTTGTAAGAAAGAGATGATGCTCTACATCTTGTATAGCGGCGTCCCTCTTCCACAGCTCCAACAATTCTGCTTTAAGCTGTTGTGGTTTGACACGTGCTCGATCTTTTGTTTCTTTTTTTAAATCTATAATTCTAATCTCTTCTAATATTCACTTCAAACCCTTTTTAGTGTCCCACAGCTGAGCACGGGTCTTCTCACAACTATCATACGAGTTGAGAGTCTATGCCAAGATACGTTTCACAAGCGCGGGTTGGTGGATGTCGCATGTCCTCGAATGATTAGTTCTTAGACATGCTAGTCTCCTTACTATGTTTTCCTTTACCAAAATTGATCAGGGACGATGAAACATTTCACACAATGTGGGCATGACCGGGAATCGAAACCGTAACCTTAGATTTCAAATACGAGGCCTCCCTTTTTCCTTCACTCACAGAATTAGTACCGTGGGATTGGCTAATCGACGCGACTGCTAAATGATCGAGTGCAGGAACAACAGCTTCACGTGCTTTCTGAGACGCGGTATTACACCACCAACCTAATAAGTAACAACTTAAAATATACCTTCGATTGGTGAAACTGGTCATATTTTTATTTTATATCAATGAATTTCGGATAAATTATGCTAAAGGCATTTGGGGACAATTTATCGGGTCAAAGAAATGGTTTCCGGATGTCTCCGGGGACTTGACCCATTTAGGAAACGTAATTTATTTGAAAAACCTTGTATTATCATTTACCGACTCACCTTCGTCCTAGGGATTGCGCCTTCTATCTTAATACCGTGGTCTGCAGGTGCTGCATATAGGTAAAAAAAAGAAAAAACAAGAAACATAAAAAAAAATGTGGTAGGCTACGGCCATGGTTAGTGACCACCCACCAGACAAAGGCGCACCGCCAAGCGTCCTTGTCGTATTCCGGTGCGATGTCCGTTGACACCATTTGAAAGGGTGCGTCAGAGTAATTGCCCCTGTACTAGTAGAGTAGTTATCTTGATACTAAATAAAGCAAATTTATATAATTGAAATTCTTGCAACTCCAAGTTTCTTTTTATCCTATAATAGGCTTGCGCTGGACCACAACTTGAAGGAAAGCAATGATGTAGTCTACGATGAAACGCGGTTACCCAGTAAATACCGATTCACTTGTGACTTGAAGACAGGCAGATTATAGCTATTGGGAAACATAGATGCCGGCAACGAATTCCACAACTTGGCAGTTCGCACAATAAAAGTGGAAGGAAAGCGTTTTGTGCGTACCCGTGGAATTACCACCATATATCTATGGCGTAAGGCCGTACCTTTACTTGTCCAATGTAAGTAAGTACTTATGTAAGTAGTAAATTCTTAATGGTAGCCCAGCCTTTTTTAAACACACACGGTCATCTGGTCCCAAGCTAAGCAGAGCTTGTGTTATAGAAAGCAGATAACTGGTACATATAATACTTTTCTTTTGTAAATATATTCATATAATAGATATTTCCACCCAGACTCGACACAAACAAAAATGTTCATCATTAAAGTGTGTCTCGGGTGGGAAATCGAGCCCACAACCTGCGGCGTGAAAAGCAACTATCTTACCGACCACCCCACCGGCCCGTCAAAAAATTCGATATACTATAATCACACCCAGATTCGAAACAAGCAGACATGTTCATCACACAAATATCTGTCTTGGGTGGGAATCGAACGACCTGCGACGTATTTAGCAAGTATTTTACTGACCACGCCACCGGCCCATCATGAAAAAAAAAAATTGTTGCTACAACTTTCTCATTTATAATAGTAAGTTAGAACCTGCAGTCTACGTGTATAGTCAAAGCATTCTATTCGTGAGTAAACAGAACGATTTCAGGAATGTTTCATTAAGAACCGACTGATATTCAGGAGAATTTAACCCGTTATATTCACTCACCCTTTTTTGCGAACTCACCCATCCAAATATTTCTAATTTCTACTCTCGTTGTATGGATATGGATGTTAATATTCGTCGTCAAATCCTTAAGATTGTAATAATTAGAATTTTTTATATGACGGGCCAGTGGCGTGGTCGGTAAGATACTTGCTTTTCATGCCGCAGGTCATGGGTTCGATTCCCACCCGAGACAAACATTAGTGATGAACATTTGTGTTTGTATCAAGTCTGCGTGTAAAAATCTATTATAAGTATATATTAACAAAAGAAAAGTATTATATGTATAGTATATACCAGTTATCTGGTTTCCATAACACAAGCTCTGCTTAGCTTGGGACCAGATGACCGTGTGTGTTGATGTCCCAGAATATTTATTTATTTATTTATATTAATAGTGTATTGCAAACGATTGCCGAGAGATATGACTTGCCTTTAGAGCCACTGTGTGCGTAGATGCCTGCAGCACAATTAGTCTCAAAATATTATTCGATACATAAGCATATCGTTACTAACATGATCCTGTGTTCGAAATATAACCTTTTTTTATATATTAAAATACACAAAATAACACAAGAGAAAGCTAATCATTTCTTTGTTAATGATTACACTACTTCTCTTATCACAAATATTCACAAAATGTTTGCGGGGATGCCTTTTTGTGAGATTAAATTAAGTTTGCACACCACGTGCTCACCCAGCCTCGTAGACCTCATAGACCTGACGTAACAAAGACAACTGACAAGTGACATCCAACCGTCTGTTTAGGCATCAGCTTCCTACGTTTATAAGTTACGCGCTGCAACATATCAATTAATAGATTAATTAATTAAATTAATGTACTGAAGAATATAAAAAATATGAATGTTTTATTTTTTTTTTACGTTTAAATAGTAATGTCGCCTCATAGCCATTGGTTGAAAGCCTGTGTGGGGTTAGGGTGTTATTTTTCGTGGAACAAACAGAGGCTTAGTACATTCATTATGCTGAAAACCTTAGACTGGATAAGCTGTCCTAGTTAAACCGTTAATATGTGATTGTAATAAATAGTCATATGCCGGTTTCCTAACGACGTTTTCCTTCGTTGATATTGAGCAGCGGAGATGAACCGATTCATACAAAGATGTGTGGGCACGACAAGGGAATAAACCCGCGACCTTTTATTTTAAAAGCGATGCCGATGTCGCTGCTCTAGTTAATAGTAAAAAAAAAATTTTCAACCTGCAATCTTTTATTTCTAAGACGAGGCCCATAGATCCGCGCCACCGCTCGAGCGATATACTGATAACAATATTCGAAACAAGATAGATACTTTATATTCAAAGTCTTGGGTATACTCGTACCTACTTGTTGATGGCTTGGAACGATGCCATTTTCTTAACGAGATCTTATGTCGTAAAATATTTGCGTCTCTTTGTATAAATTAATAATACAAAGACGCGCTAGTCTTCCCTTATCTATTTAAAGAGTTCAGAGAGTAAAATACAGTCTCTCAAATCCACTGGCTTAAGGTATGATAAGGTATGTACCTCACTTCACTTCAGGTTCACAGCAACCCGTTTTAGTGTCCCACTGCTGGGCACGGAACTAGTAAGATAGTTGATAGTTTAGACCTTAATCCACACACGCTGGCCAAGTTCGGGTTGATGGATGTCACATGTCCTCGAATGCTTAGTTCTAAGCCATTTAAATAACAAAATTATATAAAAATTATTTCCTTCCTTCGATAGGCTGGCGCTTGACTACAACTTGCCTGATGTTAAGCAATAATGTAGTCTACAATGGAACGCGCCAGCCTAGTACACCGATTCACTCGTGATTACGAATGATTATCGGTGGCAGTGGAAAGAACCTCCTTAAAGTTAAAACTTAAAGGAGCAACAATTCCGTCCCACCTTCACTGCATTGTGTCACCAGACATTGCACTGGAACACGGCAAGGTCTGGTGCATCTTTGTCTGGTAGGTGGTGACCACGGCCAAAGCCTACCACAGGAATGTTATGATAATGTCACAAAAAGCAACTACATTTAAGTCTACCTGTCCATCGGAGCAACTTTTAAATTTAGACAACATTAGAATTAAACGAAAGCTGTTTAATGTTTGTAAGGAAATTACATCTTTATTAATAACCAGCTGACCCGGCAGAAAAAAACCGGTATGGGAAAAAGAAAAGGCCAGTTTTTAGGATTTTTCCGGCAATTATTCCAATTTTTCTCACCTTCTAAACCTTCCCTAGACCTTCGCGAACATTTCAAGACCAAGATAAGATAAATCCGTTCAGCCGTTCTCGTGTTTTAGCGAGACTAACGAACAGCAATTGGTTTTTATTTAAATAATATTTATAGATAACTTGCTGTTTGTTACAAATAAACTTGACGGGCCGATGGCGTGGTCGGTAAGATACTTGCTTTTCACGCCGCAGGTCGTGGGTTCGATTCCCACCCGAGACAAACATTAGTGATGAACATTTCTGTTTGTGTCGAGTCTGGGTCTAAATATCTATTATATGTATATATTTACAAAAGAAAAGTATTATATGTATAGTATATACCAGTTATCTGGTTTCCATAACACAAGCTCTGCTTAGCTTGGGACCAGATGACCGTGTGTGTTAATGTCCCAGAATATTTAAAAAAAAAAACTTCATTTCAGTACTTCATTTAAATAACTATAAATTAAGGGTTACATAAAATATAATAATTTCTTACTTAAAACAAAATAAAAAATACGTAAAAAAAGTTTAAGATTGTGTTACGACTTTTTACTGCGGCTATTATCAAAAGTCGTGTGGATAAAGTCGCGGGTTAAACCCGGTATTATAATAAAAGATTATTATTTTACACAAAGTTGTTCCAACTCGGGTAATATTTCAAACAAATTCACTGAACGTTATGAAATACTGTTATAGATGGAGAAAATTAACATTTTCCTGTTCATAATTAATTTTAAATGAGATTTCATGTCGTATTAATAGATTTTAATTGAAATTAATTTGGCTTGCGTGGAATATTACCATGGTAGGGGTGACGGTTCACCAGCACAAAGGATTTGCGTCAGTTTTGACGGTTTACCTATACCGTAATACCTATGACGTAATGTTTACAATTTAATACAATATTTCAAGGTCCCTTGAGCATTTAAAACATTTTCTCTTCTTTTTGCTTCTTGTTAATATTCTTCTTTTCGAATCTTGGAGGGCTGGAGCCATCTGAAATTATTGTACTGGTCAGGAATAAAAGTGGACTGTATATTATATAAATCGCTGGTCGCGTATACGAAACAGTGGTCAGAGGATGCGTGTGCGCCGCGTGTCTGTCTGAAATGAGAAAAAAATCTGGAATGAGAAATGACTCTAATTAAAGATCTGAATGCACCCAATGATCAGTCTGTGGAGAGCTGGCCCTTCTACCCTGTATAATATGTAGTCCGTGTAATCATTGCGGCGTTTACCCAGACAAAAAAGAGGTGGGTTATAAGTTTGAGACGTGTATCTGTGTTTTTTTATTCTGTTTTAGGCTTGCACTTGACAACAACTTGCCTGTTGTTAAGCAATGATGCAGTCTACGATGAAACGCGCTTACCTAAAAACACCGATTCACTCGTGACTTGAAAACAGGCAGATTATAGCTATCGGGAAACAGAGATGCCGGTAGCGAATTCCACAACTTGGCAGTTCGCACAATAAAAGTGGAAGCAAAGCGTTTTGTGCGTATCCGTGAAATTTCCACCATATGTCGATGGCGTACAGCCGTACCTGTACTTATCCGATGATAGAACGTAGATGGGGAATAAGATTATGTAATTCCAACGCACACTCTCTAAAAAGTATTCGATAGAAGACCGTAAGACCAGCAAACTTGCGGCGATTCTCGAAACTTTGAAATTTAGCCTTGACAAGGGGTTTGTTGTGTACAAGTTTGTTGATACGTAGCGCCTAAATGGATCGGTAGATTTTGATGCACTTTTTTATTAGAAAGCTGAAGATCTTGTCCGAAAAAAATGGCAGATTCCCAAGGGCGTTACAATTATAAAAGTTTTGGGAAACATAGGTAGGTAATTAGCTAGGTAGCTAGAAACTCGTCTGTAGCTTCTCCGAGCGCAATAGTGGAACATCCTCTGTAATTGCTTAATACTATTAACATTAGGGTTGTTCCTAGCCATCCGAATAATTGGGTCCAACCACTGAATAGTTGTTCAAGTTTTATTTTGTTTTAACTAAGTCTGGGGTTAGCTTAGCTATATATATGTGCTGGAATAATGGCATAACTGTACAACAGACAGTGCTGGCTAATAATTTTTAATGTTATACATTTTTAGGCACGTTATGAAAAATACCAAAAAAAAAAACTAAAAACTTGATACAAAATATATAAATTATTTTGATACAAAATTTACAGGTTGAAGCTGCCCGCTAAACCACTCAAGTCTCGAAAAAAAGCTACCAACGTAACAGAAATGAACCTCTATTAGTCGCGTATGTTGGCACACTGGTCGCCTCTGATCACTGTAGTTATATTTATAATATTTATCCACATATTTCAAGTTTCTACATTCACAACCCGTGTTTTAATGTTATACATATGCTATTTAAGTATAAGTATATGCTATTAAATTTAAACTGAATTTTATTGACTGTGATGACTATCCTTGTCCAGTTCTTTTATTATTTTATTGTAATTAATTATTTGCGTGCAATTAAAAACTATGCCAAAGAAGTACCAATAACTTTTCACGTGCGTACTATGTACACGCACCCATTTTTAAGACCTAAACCTAAGGCCTAAACTCTCTTAACTCGTAAGATAGTTGAGAGAAGACCTGTGCCTAGCAGTGGGACACTAAAATAGGGTGCACTCCCACCGACGAATGTGACTCAGTCCCCAACATCATGCAATATTCAAATTGGTATTACAATACATATGAAATACAGTCATTTTACACTTCACACTCCATTCAACTGCCACAAAGAGCAGTCCTAAATAAATATTGAATAGTTTGTACGGTACAGGCCAAAGTTTGGATTGAAGCTATTACTATTGACTGTGGCGACTGGAGGCGTGAAAACCAACGGCATATCAATGGTCCAACGACTGCCAGACTTGAGTTTATTCAATTTAATCAATCAACCAATTATCAATTAGATCAATTAGCAATTCGCCAGCATGTATAGAATAAGGTCTACACTCTGTTAGTTCTGAAGATAGTAAAAATATAGCTGGTCTCAGCAGAAGAACATTTAAAAGCATGAAATTTAGATCTAAAATCTTGTCTGACCTTTACAAATCGTTACATTGGTACCTATTCCAAAACACTACATTCAACAATCATCATAACCGTGATAAATTTTAACTTCCTAAATCAGGCAATTTTCAATTATCAATTCCTACAAATTATATACAATAATTTTACACTTCACACTTCATTCAAATGCCACAAAGAGCAATCCTGAACAAATATTGTATAGTTTGTACGGTAAAGTCCAAAGTTTGGATTGAGGCTGTATTACTATTGACTGTGGCGACTGGAGGCGTGAAAACAGACGGTACATCAATGTTCCAAAGACTGCCAGACTTCATTCGTTTTCTGTTTCACAAACAGTCGAAATTTACAAGTTTTCATATATACTTACGCGATGGAGCCGTTTGGTGTTGAGATAATCTGGGGCCTTGATGCCTAAAAAGGGATTCCTTCTCTTTTCGAGGAGTTGTTATAACGCCTAGTTGACAATGACAATCAATAATGATTCTGTTACGAGCGTTTTTGTGTAACTTTGTACAAAAAAATCGACGACGAAAGTAAAATATGTCAAATTAGCCAAGCGCTTTACCATGCCTTTAGTAGACATGTACAAGTATTGTCAGAACACGATGAAATGCAAAGCGTAAACGGGCTTAGTATCATTAATTTTTTGTTTTATTTTTTTTTTATTGATCAGTTTTCTGGTTTACAAGCTCTGCTTAACTTGGGATCAGATGACCGTGTGTGTTAATATGATATAGAATAGAAGATTATATAAGAATTGAGCTATAGTCATCGTTGTCTCATCTTATGCTGCTATAGTGATTGACAAATTTTATTTTTGTTTTCAAACAACAAAGCCCACTACACAGTATAAAAATAAGCAAAGTCTGGAAGTGTCCAGGACTTTAAACTATGTACAAGTTAGCTAGAAATAGTCGGACGTATAACACTGTCAACGGTTGGGAAAAGTTTGTCAGTTTGTTTTGACCTTTGGTATGTTATGGTATATTTTACGTAAGGCTGACCGCACACGGACCACCTAGCCAGCCACAAAAGCTATCACCTATATAGACTTTTAAGCCACGTTTAGTTCCCATTTCTAGCTAATACACGTAATTTCTTGACGCTCTGATCAAGTTGCGGTGCAGTTCCGATCACGCTGCAATTAAGTTTACGTCTTAGTGTAAAATGGTATTCTTGTAATTGTCGTACAATTATCACATACGCTGAACCACTGTGACGCGAACTTGACGCAAGCGTATCTGACAGCGGTTGTCAAAATTACTAGAATACGAAAAAGGCTGTTTTGATCGAAACTTAACTGCAACTGCACCGCAACTAAACTTATTTAATTACGTGAATTAGCCTACAGATAGTTTTACGTTTAACAACCTTTTCCCTTGCTCTGTAAGCTAGGTAATAATCTCGCCCCTATTAGATAAGAGACCTAGATAATAATATGGTCGGCAAAATATGTATGATATTTACCTCTGCCTGTACCATCGGAAAACCGTTAGACATGCCGGTTTCCTAAAACTAACGATGTATTTAAAAAGAAAGAGAGAAAGATAGAAAAACATTTACTGATTTTTTATATAGTTTTTTTTTGTTTTACTGACAATTTATAATTTTGGTATAACTAAAATTATATATTCACAAATTCACATTATAATTATAATTCACATTCCCCCAAGGCCTCGAGTTGGAGGAATTTTATGACGCCTTATCTATTTTTTCTGATAGAATTTTAGAATTAGTTTATTTATTTTATTATATTTTATGTTAATATAAGTATATGGGAATCAGTATTAATATGAAAATAAGTAAGTAACCGCTCTTCATGCCCTTCAACGTCACAAAGACCAAACAACTATAGGCCGACCGTTTAACTCGCGTATCGCCATCTGAGGTACAAAGTCATAAAACATTAATTAAATCTCTTAAAGAACTATTTAACCACGGATAAAAGTAATGTAAGACTATTCGTCACTAATATCCATATCGCTTGAATCATCATCACTGTCTGTGCAGCTTGAGGAGTCAGAATCTTGGCGATAGGCGATACGCGAGTTGAACGGTCGGCCTATAAACGAATTGTTTTGAAACTTGGTATGCAGATAGATTGTATTCTGTTAAGTTTGTCAGATAGTTTTTGATTTAACTGTGATTAAAAATAGAGTAATATCTCATGTTTAGGTATTAATCTTCAATCCAAATTTTATTTAGAATTGTATTTAAACTTGATTCAAATGGGTTGCCTTTTAAAAGTTTTAAACAAAACTAAGTAATTTAAACTATTACAAATATTTTAAGTTACAATTAGGTTAACATAGAATTCTTTTATAAATAAATGAAATAAATTTTCATCTATTCTGCTTACTGTTGATGAGTATTTTAAGTTTTGATGTTTTATTCAAGTTAGAGTTAAGTTAAATTGTATTTACTTATTAAGTAATACATTCGTTGTTGTAATTTAAGTTTATTTGAATTAATTTTCTTTTTTGGCACTGTCTTGTGACTGACATTGACCACAACTTGCCTGATGTTAAGCAATTATGTAGTCTACTATAGCACGTGCTTACCCAATGTACCGATTCACTTAGTTTTAGATATAGTATGGAGCGGGTTAATGTTCCGCAACTCGACGTCTTATAAATGCGCCTATTTTGCGTGATTGGGCTGGCGTCGCTATTTCCAGCCTAGCTCCAGGAGAAATCCTACCAGATCTTTCACGTTGCGGTGGCCTCACGGAGCGAAATAAGCGATCCGAGGTGTTCCGCTCTGTATCTCACCACCCCTGGACAGCAGGTGACCACGTGGGCGGCTGTTTCTTCCTCCTCCATATATGCCCTGCACAGAGGACTGTCAGTGACACAGAGAAAGAGATGTTTATTTAGTAAGGCATGACCAGTTATAATGCCGGTGATTAAGCGTAACTGTGCGCCAATCCCGCATTAATTCAAATTCAAATTCAAATTCAAAATTCTTTATTTCCGGACAACATTGGTCCATTTGTTAGTAACATTTAAACTTAAGTCTATTGTTAGTTTACTATACCTATTACTTAAAATATACTAATTGTTAATAATATACCTGAGAAGCACACCGTGCGAACGATACCCGGAGGAACAATTGTCATTATTAACCATCGTCGTCATGCATCGTCCGCACGAAGTGCTTCACCAGGGGGCCATGAGGATCATCTGCCAAGGTACTCAGGATGATGTTACTACTCCCCCGCACTCTTCTCAATAGTGACATCACTTTTTTGCGAACTACTGCATGAAAGCCGTCAGTTCGGTTCTGCGCAAACATATTGGAGGCACTGCAGAAGCGGGGAAGGTTAAACATCATCCTGAATATTTTATTGTATTGTATGCGTAGTGCGCTGAGCGATTTTTTGGTATACCGAAACCACAGACTACCCGCGTACAGACCCTGACAATACGCCTTAAAAAGCGTGATTTTGACTTGGTCTGAACAGCGGGCGAATCTGCGGGCCAACATATTACCTCGAACCGCCAACGCCCTACGCTCCCTATCTATATCTACATCGTCTTTAAGGTCGTCGGTAAGATAATGCCTAAGATATTTAAAACGAAAAACTCGCTTAAGGCATAATCCGTTTAGAGAAATCGGTGATGCTGGTGATGCTAATTCAATACATTTACCGGCGGCCTTAAAGACCATGTATTCACTTTTTTTAACGTTATATATGAGACCATGAGAAACAGCATACATCTCACACATCCTCAACATCTCTCCGATAGCTCTCGCAGTCGGAGCCAGCAGCACCATGTCATCAGCATAGCTGATGTTGTTGATATTAACACCATCCATTCTGCATCCGACACGCATGCTGCTGAGTCCGACTATGAGATCATTTACATACAGGTTGAAGAGGCGGGGAGAGGACAACCCTCCCTGCCTCACCCCACATCCCAACCCGTACGCCTCCGATAGACTGTTGGACCACTTAACCTGATTCTTCTGGTTCAGATACCAGTATCTAAAGATGCCAATAATTTCGGTAGGTATACGCCCGTCTTCCATCTTCTTCCATAGCACATCATAAGCTACGAGGTCGAATGCCTTGGAAAGATCTAGAAAACAGGCGTAAACTGGCGTCTTGCGGTCTGTATAGTATTGAACAGTTTGCTTAACACTCAAGATAGCAGTTTCAGTTGACAGTCCGGGTCGAAACCCAAACTGAGCATCATGCAATGTTAAATATTTAATAAAGTTAATGTATGGCTGATTCACTTGTGACCACGAGTGATAGATTGGCATCTTATAACACTCCTATTTTTTGTCGAGAGTTAATAAATCGTGCAATATAGGTACAACGTAGAAAGAGCCACGCTAAGCCTAATGACTGCAATTTTTGGCTTCAAGCCAATGCTAGTCCAGAACGGGGGCAATAATCACTTAATAAAATTTTGTTACTCCAGCAATTTAGTAGAAAATACCACTTCTGTAGCTAAGGGGTTGTGTTCGCCTCTAGCTTCCGGGTCGTGGGTTCTAATCAGACGATTATAATAAATTCTCAACCCCAGTCCAGAGCCAGGAAGCTGGAGGACATGTGACATTTTGGGGCCTGAGTCACCTTCGTCCGTGGGTGTACACCTTTAATTGAATCCCGACACGTGATCCCCGGGTGGTGCAAATCAGGTGACAATCGACTGGTGGTAGGCTTCGGCCGTGGTTAGTGACCACCCACCAGACAAAGTCAGACTAGACGCACCCCCAAGAGGCCTTGCCGTGTTCCGGTGCGATGTCTGGTGACACCTTGCAGAATTGTTGTTCCTTTAAGGTTTCTAACCTTAAGGAGGCTCATTCCACTGCCACCTTCTCACCGATAATCATTCATAATCACGAGTGAATCGGTACACTGGGTTAGCGCGTTCCATCGTAGCCTACATCATTGCTTAACATTAGGCAAGTTGTAGTCAAGTGCCAGCCTATCGAAGAATAAATAAAAAAATCCACCAACCCGAATTTGACCAGCTTAAGTAGATTAAAACCTAGACTCTCTCAACTTAACATTTTTAATCTAATTTAAACTATTTTACTAACTTAGCACTATTTACTAACTTAGATTTAGTTTTAATATTTTTGTAACTCCTCAATTTGAATATTTTACAAACAATTGTTGTGAATGCTGGATCACCTATTATTGGCGACTATGTAAGCCTAAGACTAGTGTGTACCAATACCAAAGAATACAAAGAAGCTGTTCGTAGTCCATATTAAATAAATAAATAAATAAAACTCGTAAGACAGTTGAGAGATGACCCGTGCCCAGCAGTGGGACACTAAAAAGGAGATGAAGTGTAATAGACTCTTCACGTGACCAGAGGGCTGGCTTACATCTTGGTCAAAGAATTAGCATTGCCGTACAACGTGGCAATGCTACTAGCCTTCTGGGCACATTATATTCTATTTTAATATTCTGGGACATTAACACACACGGTCACCTGGTCCCAAGCTAAGCAGGTCTTGTGTTATGGAAACCAGATAATTGGTATATACTGTACATGTAATACTTTTGTTTTGTAAATATATACTTATAATAGATATTTACACCCAGACTCGACACAAACAGAAATGTTCATCACTAATATTTGTCTCGGGTGGGAATCGAACCCACGACCTGCGGCGTGAAAAGCAAGTATAATTACCGATCACGCCACCGGCCCGTCCATTCCTCCAAGGCCTCGATTCTGAGGAATTTTATGACGCCTTATCTAGTTTTTAAGATAGAATTTTAGAATTATTTTATTTATTTTCTTATATTTTATGTAAATACTGTGTTAATGTTATAAAATAAATATTAGTATTATGTTGAAGTGTTACGCTGACTAAGCTCGCACATTTTTATTTCAAGGTTCAACCACAAACAATATATTTTTTAACGTGTGTCAGTTAAATGTAAACGAATTTTATTCACCAGTTGATATGATACGTAAAACTTTATGGACAATATGTCGCTGTTACCCGAACCACAGAAGTTGTTATAAATACAACAGTACATTTTATTGTAACTTACGAATGAATAATTTTATATTTGAGAATTAGTGTTGCCACTGAGCAGAGGCGGGCAGTAAGGGTCTCGAATTAGAAATATAAGGTCGCGGGTTCGATTCCCAGTCGCGCCTACATCTTTGTGTGAATTGTTACATCGCCGCTGCTCAATATAGGTGAAGGAGAACATCGACAACTAATCATTTGAGGACATGTGACATCCACCAACCCGCACCTGGTCAGCGTGTGTGATTATTATCAACTCGTAAGATAGTTGAGAGAAGACCCGTGCCCAGGATGGGACACTAAAAAGGGTCAACCCTTTTTAGTGTCCCACTCCTGGGCACGTTCCCAGAAGACAGCAATGCGTAGGAGGAAATGGATTATAATGAAACAACCAGAACATAGTATTTTCTTAGATTTACGCGAATATCACACACATTAAAAGTAGTTTTTTAGACTTCATGGTCACGGTGCGGTGCTCGGAGCTTGTTGTGATGCAATACTTGCTTGGCGTACTGAAGCTCTGCGTCAAGGTGTTCATCATCACAGATCCCGTGTGCTCTCTGAAACAAAGTTTTGCCCACGGTAGCTAACTGTTTAGGATGGTGGTGCGAATCACCGTTTAGGTACTGTTTGTATGTGTTGGTTTTCTATAAACTGTATGACCTAAGGTATTGGTAGGATTCCTGGTTATAAGGATATCTAGAAAAGCTAAGGTGTTATTTGCCTCCAACTCCATTGTGAATGGAATGTTGTTATTAATGAAGTTAAGATGGTTAAGGAGTTTATAAACGGTACTTAGACGATACTTTTACCATCTTACCCAAAGGCAGTGTATCTACTTTCCTTAACCTCCTCAACTCCATTAACAACGTCATTCAATTCACAATTTGAACCAGAACATGCATGTTTTTGTCGAATAAATGCGTCACGGGAGTTAGGGGAACAACAACATTTGTCGTATATGCTATGCTACAAATTTTGCGAGATAAATGTCATTGATAAGCGTATACAGAGTCGCGTAAGTATGAGAAGCTACATTATAAATTCTTGAACAAGATGAAAATACTTACATTTTTCTTCAAGGAAAAATTTGCGTATTACCTACTTATCTTTTTATTTACCGCTTTCATCATTTCTGAAGCTAAAGAAATTTCAGGAAAATGTCATGAAAATGATATCTGAGTGGATATTTTTGTCGACAAAACGTCGAGGTAAAATTGATTTAACATTGTTCTTGGCCCCAACCACAAAGAGGGGTGTTATAAATTTGACATCGTATTTCTAAGTAGTTAGGTACATGTTTGGAGCAACATGATGCATATATAAGTAAAACTTTTTTTTCTGATATAGGCTTGCGTTTGACTTCAACTTGCCAGATATTAAGCAATGACGTAGATATATATACAAGAATTGCTCATTTAAAACCTTTTTTGATTTGTCCTGGGTGGAATCAAACCCGCGCGGCATAGCATCTTATTTAATATTATTCACAATTTTAACTGACTACATACAAATATGACATTATTTAAGTTGCGTTCCAATTTAAACAAACTCAGATCACACTGCCTTGAATTCCGTGAGAAAAAGAAAGAAAAAAAGCTTATGGCTTTATATATTTTTTTTTCCTCAATAGGTATAGGTTTATTTGAATTCTATAAAACAAGGCGAGAATGTGAGGACTTGTAAGTTTGATGGTTGGATGATTTGAGGTATCTGGCAGACTCATAAAATGAATAAAAAAAATCAAATGTTACCTAAAATTCTGAGACAACGCAGTTTAATTAATAGCATGTTTGCAGCAGAAGCTGTTAAAAATTGCGGTAAAAATCCCATTATTTAATCTCATTACGTTCAGACTAATGGTCTGTTAATTGATTTTATGTTATAAGCGGCTGTCTTTAGCAGACTTCAATGGTATTAATGAATTAGCTTTCATCTTTATATATATATAATTCTTCTGTGAGTGTGTATGTCACTGAACTTCTCTCAAATGACTGGACCGATTTTGATGAAATTTTTTGTGTGTGTTCAAGGGGATCTGGGAATGGTTTAGATTCACAATTTTGTCCGCTGGACAATGTTTTTTTAATTAATTTTTAATTTATTAGTAGTTGTTGATTTTGGAATGTTTTACATTGGATCCGACAGACGGCGCTACCATCACAGTGTCAAATTTTAAATAATATTCGAATTTTAATTTTAGTCTGTCCCGACAGTTAGCGCTGCGATCAAATTAAAAAAAGTTTTGTTATCATTGTGAAGTTTGAAATTTTCAAATTAAAGACGTGTAGACAGGACAACGTCTGTCGGGTCCGCTAGTTTTATCATAATTCTTTTTAATAAATCTATCGGCGAGCTCATAGGGATCACTCGCTCATCTCGATGGGACACAAAATAACACCACAAAGCTAATTAATATCTCTGCCAATGATTACAGCACCTCTCTAAACACAAATATTCACAAAATGTTTCGATGGAAATGGATTAATTTTTTTGTGCGAACAAATTTGGTTAGCACACACCACGTCCTTACCAAACAGACCTCATATAAGACGGCTGGACCGATTTTTATGGAATCTTATATATATATATTCTTATAGGTCTTAGAATCGGTCGTAATCCATTTTCGGACCCGGTAGGTGGCACTGCTTTACCGGGCAGGACGACGTCGGCGTGGTCTGCTGGTGACGAATAAAAATGTGTCTATGTAAAGCATAGCTCATCTGTGCCTATGCTTACCACAAATGTGACCAATCCAGTCTACTATCAACTTTTGGGGTGT
This sequence comes from Meganola albula, assembly GCA_936450015.1. Taxonomy (NCBI): domain Eukaryota; kingdom Metazoa; phylum Arthropoda; class Insecta; order Lepidoptera; family Nolidae; genus Meganola; species Meganola albula. Next base: position 5,035,663 of record OW388171.1, read on the forward strand.
TACTAGCCTGAGTTTACAAGTTAAAGTTTGTAAATCATCATCATTCCATTTGCTCTTTTTCCTATTTCTATTAAGGTCCAGTACCAGTCTAACCTGATGCGGCTAGCTACCAGAATTATACGAGCGACTGCCATCAGACCTCGAAACCCGTAGGAAACCAGTATCCGAGATGGTTAGACCAGGTATCAGATTATATTTGCTTCTGACTACATGTAACGATTGTCATGGATGTGTTAAATGACAACTGGAACTGACGACTTAACGTGCTCTCCGAGGCACGGAGGGTTAGTCCCTCAACCAACCAGACACCGAAACAAATATTTGTTGCTACACAAATATTGACGGGCCGGTGGCGTGGTCGGTAAGATACTTGCTTTTCACGCCGCAGGTAGTGGGTTCGATTCCCACCCGAGACAAACATTTGTTTAAATATGTCTGTTTGTCTTGTGTCTGGATGTAATTATCTATATTTAAGTATATATTTACAAAAGAAAAGTATTATATGTAGTATATTACCAGTTATCTGGTTTCCATAGTACAAGTTATGTATTATAAGCAACAATAAAAATAATAAAATGCTAGACATTGCAGAAGATTCATTCCCTAATTATAGCATTTGTCATTACCTGACACCCCACTGTGGTACAATGAATCTTATATTTAACCTGGACTCAAAATTAAAAGGATACACTATGAACGACTACTGTTTAATATTTATTGGGGAAGAGGATTTCCGTCGGACCAAGAATTATATCGAACTGACAATCAGCATTCGTGAAACCCTGACAAAAATAAAGCATACAAATATTATACTATGTTCTCCCACTTTTAAACTTAATGAGTACTCTACAATGTTTAACTCCAGAATAGAAACTTTTAACAGTTTAATCTATCTAGATGCATGTACTTATAATTATGCCTACCTGTTTGACTCTAACTATGATCTTGACTATGACTTTACTATGATTGCAAAGGGTAGTGGCTCTGTAAATAATCGCGGTATGACCAATATATTTTAGAATTTAAGTTTAATGATAAGTGAATTAACAACATATGCTGACTTAGATTCTATTAATTATCCTGATAAAATGGAAAATATTCCTAGCATAGTTAGTGAGGAAAATGAGCAGTTTTTTCTCTAATAGATATATTAACGTATTGCATCAAAATATAGCAGGTTTAATAAATAAGGCTGATAATGTGTTGGTATGTCTAGAGGAATTATCTAAAAAAAAGGCTAATATTGATATTTTGTGTTTCACTGAACACTTTATAATGGAAGGGCATCAAGATTTGCTATATATACCTAACTACAGTTTGGCAGCTTACTATTGTAGAAAAGATAAGAAAAGGGGCGGTTCATGTATCCTCATTAAAAATGGGCTACAATGGAAAGAGCTGCCAAAAGTAGCTAAGTTCTCAACTCCAGGCATATTTGAATGCTGTGGTGTAGAATTGACTAGTTATAAGATTATAATTGTATGTATATATAGAGTCCCTAACACGAATAACTTAAATTATTTTTTTGAGAAACTTGAAATGCTTTTACAAGAAACTCTACGTACACACAGTAAGAAAAAAAATATTGTTTGCGGAGATTTTAACATAGATGTACTGAAGCAAAATAGTCCAACAATCGCTTTTGAATGTCTTTTAATGAGCTACAATCTTAACCTTGCTCTAAAACAACCAACTCGCATGGCTAGTATGTCATGCATTGACAATTTTGCGCATAATGTAAACAAATGTAAGACTCAGGTATTAGAGCTTGCACTATCAGATCATACGGCTCAGCTACTTCAGTACCCAGTACAAAAAATATGCCGTATAAAATATTGGTATACAACTAGAAGGGACTATAGCATGGAGAATATAGTCAAATTTAAGAAACATCTAAGCTGTCTCACTTTTTCAGATATTTATGATACAGATGATCCAAATGTAGCGTATAATAATTTCATTGAAATTTTTAAATTACTATATGATATGTGCTTTCCACTTAAACTGATTAAAATAAATACTCGAAGATTGACTAAATGGATATCAAAAGGAATCAAATTATGCTGTAAAAAGAAAAGGAAACTCCTATGGCAATATAGACTTAACCGCAATAAAAATAATCAAATTATATTTTCAAATTATTCTAAAACGTACAAAAAAATAATACACCTGACACAAAAAGCACAAAACAATTATAATATAAAAACTTCAAGAAATAAATCGAAAACTGCGTGGCAAATTATCAATCGGGCAAAACAGAATGTACCAAAATCTAACATTAATAAAATAAAAATAGAAAACGACGACATTTCTGATCCTCAGACCATTGCAGAAGCATTTAATAATTTTTTTATTGACAAAATTCAGCCAAAACTTGACATAAACTTCAGTCCTACCACATGCAAAATAAATTTTAACAATAATACAATGTTCATGCGGCCCAGTATACCGGCCGATATAAAAAAAATCATAATGTCTTTAAATAACACAAGAAGTGTGGGATATGACAATATTGCTACGGCAATACTAAAACATGTCTCGGATGAAATCTGTGGACATCTGAGTCATGTCATTAATCTCAGTATTAGCGCAGGCATATATCCAGATGCCTTAAAAGTATCTATCGTTAAGCCTCTATTTAAGAAAGAAGACAGTGAGCGAATGGAGAATTATCGGCCTATATCACTTATTCCGATAATCTCTAAAATATTTGAGAAATATTTCTACAAACAACTAAATTCATTCATTGAGAAAAATAATATTATATGCGATGAACAAAAAGGATTTAGAATTGGTAAAACAATAAATATGGCCATTTATGATTTTTTATTCAACGTCACAAATAGCGTAGATATGAGAAAACCAGTCACAGGCGTTTTTTGCGACATGACGCAAGCTTTTGACTATGTGCATTATGGTACACTCCTAAAGAAACTGGAAGCATATGGCATTAGAGGAAATATTAACAATCTCATAAAATCGTACCTACATAACAGAATACAAGTAACAAATATAACCAAAATTAATATGAAAAATTATCATGAACTTGTATATACCTCCTCTGAACGTGAAGTTTTATTTGGTGTACCACAGGGGAGCGTTCTAGGACCTCTTTTATTTTTATTATATATTAATGACCTACCAAAAAACATCCCTCAACCTCTGACACTATTTGCTGACGACAGCACCATAACGATTCCTTGTCGAAACACTGACACATATGAAAATGACATAAATAATTCCCTAAATTTATTAGTAAAGTGGCTCGATGACAATAATTTAAAAATAAACTTGACGAAAACTAAACGTATACACTTCAATCAACGGATTAATGTTGCGAGTAGTCTAAATATACATTACGATGACCATCATATAGAAGAAGTACAAACAACCAAATTCCTAGGGCTCTACATTGATAAAAAACTCAACTGGAAACCGCATATGGAAAGTTTGTGCAAGAAAATCAGTAAATCTGCACACGCACTGCATACTTTGTCACCCATATTAAGTGTAGAAGCACTTATTACAGCCTATTATGGTCTAGTAGAATCCCATCTACGATATGGGGTAATTTTTTGGGGCAACTCGACAGAAAGAGATACGGTATTTAAGGCTCAAAAGCGATGCGTACGCTCTATGTTTAAACTTAAATCTACTGATAGCTGCGCACCTTTCTTTAATAAATACAAAATATTAACCTTGCCCTCCTTATATATTTTAGAAATAGCTGTATTTATTAAATCAAATCCCCAGCGATTCAAACGATTAGATGAAGCAATTCCACGTAACAGACGCGATAAGAGCAAGGTCTGTCTTCATACCGCGAGAACAGCCCTTATGCGCAAAAGTGTCTTCTGTATGGCTCCTATCATATATAATAAATTGCCAAAAAGTTGGAGAGAACTGCTCTTGATACAATTTAAAAATAAGCTTCGGATATTTCTAGTTAGTAAAGTATATTACAATGTGTTAGATTTTATTAATGAAAAGGACTTTTCTCCTCCAAATGATAATAATAATATGTAGATGACATTATGCATAAGACCATGTAATTCATGTATTCTATAATTTTTAATTTTTTTTTTTGACATTTATATGATAATTTGCTGACTTTAAACTATTTTAATACATATGACATACATTATAATTTATTTAGGGACTTAAAATTGTTAATCGTTATGAATTCTTTATTTAATGACAATATTTTGTATTGCTACAACAGTGGCAGAATATAGCTGAGCTTGATTAGTTTGTTAACATCACATTGTACCTATTATTCACAAAATAAATGAATTATTATTATTATCAAGCTCTGCTTAGTTTGGGATCAGATGACTGTGTGTGTTAATGTCCCACTATATTATTATTATTATTGTCCCACGACCTCCCAGGCAAAGTACAGCCCAATCGGACGGCTTACACCGCTCGACTGCCGTGGCCGTCGTATTTGTAAATATATTTGGATAAAAGATCCATCTCTTATCAAACTTTTGGGTAGGTTTATAAATTACATTAGGTGTTGATAGATGGAAAGTATGCCCAACACTTTTGTACTTACTATTAGATAATCGAAGTTTGGACTTTTGGCTGTTGAACGGCAATAAAGTAGCTTATTACGTACTAGCCGATCGAAGCTACAGCCGTGCGTGTTGTCGGTCATAGTGAGCTTGGACCGGATCAACGTCATCTGTCAAGTATGACAGGTGACATCGCAGAGCTATTTGACTGAATGAATATTGTTAATGTATAGCTTTATGATTATGTATGTTCTTTGTCTGTATTAACTGTTACCATTTAAATCAATATATCGCTGGACCCCGTGCGAGATAGACGTCCGCTGGCGAATCAGTAGATCAAATTACGAGACGCAAGTAGAGCGGTCGTGTGCGCGGCTAATCCACCTTTTATCATAGTTTTACTTACTGAATCCCCTAGGAACCCTTAATACGAGTAGTTTAATATTGGGTTGGGTAGGGTAATCTGTTTAAACGATAGATACTTATTAATTAGGTACGTAAGGCATAGCAGTGTAACTACTCACTGATTTGACAAAAATGAGTGGGTAAGTTAATATAAAGTACCATCCTGACACTTTACATATTTCTCCATTCACCGTACCCCCTTCTGGAAGAAGGGTTGATCTGGGGTTCACACCACCGTCCTCTTGCATGCGTATATCGGTTATCGCGCTAAAACATTAACCTCATTTTGCGCAGATGGATAAAAACTATCCTATGTCCTTCTCCATGCTTTAAACTATCTCTATACCAAATTTCATCTAATTCAGTGCTGTTGTTTTGACGAGAAAGCGCAACAAACAGACAGGCTACTTTCACATTTATAGAGTTTCATATTTATAAAATTAGTAAGGATGGGATCCAAATCTAGCGGGTGAAGTGTCGGTGAAATTGAACTCTACCTACACATTCTACACATAGTAATACAGGCGAAAGTACAAAAAATCTCTATGCATAGACGAATATTGGTGGTAGGTAGGCAACTGGTGGTAGGCTTCGGCCGTGGTTAGTGACCACCCACCAGACAAACCCGCACCGCCAAGCGGCCCTGTCGTGTTCCGGTGCGATGTCTGGTGACATCATTTAAGAGGGTGGGTCGCAATTGTTGCTCCTTTAAGTTTTCTAACCTTAAGGAGCATCATTCCACTGCTACCTTCTCACCGAAATTCATTTGTAACCACGAATGAATCGGTATAGTGAGCAGGCGCGTCCCATCGTAGATTACTGCATTGCTTAACATCAGGCAAGTTGTAGTCAAGCGCAGGCAAAAATGGATATATCACTCGCATTTAGTGTCATACGTAACTCTTGACCATGTCAAAATGCGTTTTCAAATTCATTGTTTTCATTCAAAACCTTCGATCAAAAATAAAATGATCATTAGTATTTTTTTTTAATTTTAACTCAATTTTTTGACAGGTTCATGATAAAGTATTTTCTTAAATTTATGTATAACCAAAACCAAGCAAATTCAACTCAGAATTCGAGACATAGTGAGCTCAGTTTGCTTAAATCGGAACTCAACTTAATAATAATGTTTGTGGGTAGTCAGTAATCTTCTTCTTCTTCTTTTAATTATGGCCTCTGCAGAAATTATTCCGCAATTTTGTCAGTGTCAAGTTTAAATAAGTTTTTAAAGATTAGTAGTAAAAAACTAAAAAACTGCGACGTTCTAAGACGCCATTTTTTTCCATTAATTTGCTCAGTCGTAGTCAGTAATAATTGTGATGAATAATTTTGGACGTCAAATACGTCAGTCTCCCGTGACCATGAAGTCTAAAAAGCAAAGTCTTTAATGTCGGGATTTAAAATAAACCGCTACAAAATCCGTTATAAAATAGTTTTATTTAAAGATTCATGATAGTTTTTCAAAACCTTTTTTGAATGGACAACTCGTACTAAGGGTATTGAACCCTAAAACCGAATGCGAATTCCCTAAAAGCTTAAACAGAAATGAATACCACAACATTTCGTAAACACACCGTCAATATCTTGAACCCTTGTCAAAAAATAAAATTCTCAACATCAATTTTCTGTATCCTTGTTAGGTATCTACTTCAAACATAATAAATTAAGTTGAGAGGCAATAAAAAGTTTTTAATCACCCTGTATCCGAAATTTGGAGTATTTGCGCAGAATTAATGCAATAAAAGGCCTTGTACGCACTAGCAGTTAACCGCAATGGCGGCTATAGGCCGACCGTTTAACTCACGTATCGCCATCTTAAGTGCAAAGTCATAAAACTATAATTAAATCTCATAAAGAACTATTTAACCACAGATAAAAGTAATGTAAGATTTTCGTCACTAATATCCATATCGCTTGTATCATCATCACTGTCTGTGCAGCTTAAGGAGTCAGAATCTTAGCGATAGGCGATACGCGAGTTGAACGGTTGGCCTTTAGCTTGTGATATTTCGATTCGGTTCCAGGGTAAAGCGGCTAGCAGCGGTTGAAGCGCTAGGCAGTACAAGGTCTATGAAGGTACATATTTTGACGTACCAACAACCCTTAATGAGCGGTTCGTATAATTATAGGCACCGCAATATAACTACTTAAGTATTATATAATTATTTATTTTTTGAATTAAAACTTCATAGACTTCATGATCACGGGTGGACTTTGAAACGTCGGGATCTAAAAAGTAAAATAAACCGCGATATCTGCTTCAAAGTAGTTTTATTTCAAATATTCGCGTAAATCTAAGAAAATGCTATTTATTTTTTACTTTTAAATTAAGTCGATTATTATTTTTTTGATAGCCTTTGGGGTACGTTCCAGGAAGATAACGATCCGGCAACGTCCTGAGCCGAGGTTCGTTCCCACATGGGGAGCCCTCATGGCAGTTGCCACAGTACTTGATCGGTTCGACCGTCCTTGGACGGCTCACCGAAAAAGTCCGGTCAAGAGGCCATTGAGGCCCATGAGGCCTCATGAGGCCTTTCGGGCCGATTGGGTTAGATCATCAGCAAAAAAAATGTTACATTTCTTTCTTAACCGTCCACCCGTCCAGTAGGTGGCAATAAACTGGCAACAACTGGTAATAATAGGTTGTAGGCTTCAGTCGTGGTTAGTGACCACCTATCAGACAAAGCCGTACGGCCAAGCGGCCTTGCCGCCTTCCGGTGCGATGTCTGATGACACCATTTAAGAGGGTGAGTAGGAGTTGTTGCTACCACCTTCTCACTGCAAATCATTCGTAATCACGAGTGAATCGGTATATTGGGGAGGTGCATTTCATCGTAGACTGCATCGTTGCTTAACATCAGGCAAGTTGTAGTCAATTACAAGCCTATTGCAAAAAAATCGTCTATACTGTTTTAGTTAAACCAATGTTAGTACATACAACTAATAATCAATGTCGTAATAAGATAGGACCGTTTGGCCTAAATTCGACATTGCACTGACCTACATTCTAAGCTATTACGTACGTCTTTGATATAGGTGCAGTAATAAAGCTATTAAAAAGCATGTTGAAATGGAGACATTTGTATTATAATTAGCACCCGTGCAAAGCCGCCCTGTAAAATTTATTATTTATTTATTTATTTATTTATTATTACAGTATTATAACATCCTTACAGCTAACCAATTCGATGTTACAATTTTCTTTTTTTTTTCTATAAATAATAATAATAATAATGATGGTACGTAGGTAAGTATTAATTATTTTTAGATCAATTACTTATACATATTATTATTATTATTATTTTTATTATACAGATCATCATTCAAATTATACGATAATATTATACTAGCGATCTATAATTATATTAAAGATCGCTAGTATAATATTAAGTAGAGATGTACATTTCAACCGTTTTTTCACAACTATACAATTGTCAGAGCAGCGGTACGAGCCTTTAAAATATAAAGTCCTAGTTGCTTCGATTCCCGGTCGAGCCCTTTATCTTAGTGTAAATTTTATCTCCGCTGCTTAATACGTCCTACATATTTTACTTTATTATGACGGCCCGGTGGTGTGATCTGTAAGATACTTGCTTTTCACGCCGCAGGTCGTGGGTTCGATTCCCACGATATTAATATATAATTTTAACTGTATTGAAATTATGTATTACTAGCTTCCACCCGCGGTTTCTCCCGCGAAATTGATCTCACTAATCTTGTTTTTCCATATAAACTTTGGAACACCGTTCCACCCCCTTAAAGGGTGAGTTTTGAAAAATCCTTTCTTAGTGCACCCCTAGACCCCTTAAAGAACCTATGTGCCAAATTTGGAGTCTCCAGACCCAGCGGTTTGGGCTCTGCGTTGATATGTCAGTCAGTCAGTCAGTCAGTTTCTTCTTTTATATATTCAGATGTCATGTTGGATTGTAGCCTAGTTATTATATGTGCATGCTGTGATTTCCTACAATTGGAGGAGCATAGTGGGAAGTGTTTTTACTTGACATTTTTTTTAATCCCTACTAATACTATAAATGTGAAAGTAACTCTGCCTGTCTGTCTGTTACGCTTTCCCGCTTAAACTACTGAACCGATTTAGATGAAATTGGGTATGGAGGTAGTTTGAGACCCGAGAAAGGACTTAGCCTAGTTTTTATCCGACTGCGCTAAAATAAGGTAATGTTTTGGTGCGATAACCGATATACACGCGGGCCAAGCCGCTGTCGGTAAGCTAGTGTATCTATGTATTCTCTGTTAGAGAACCTATATAAAAAAAATAATAAAAAAAAAATAAACACTATGAAAGCGGTTGAATATACTTACAAAAAATAACTGAATTTTTACAAAATACATGTACTAAATTATTTACAAACTAAATTATCTTTCAGCCAAAGTTTGTAAACTAAAACAGTGTGAGCACAAAGGAAAAGTTTCGCCGCCCAACTAACTGCCCAACTTGTATGGAACGCCTTTAGCAAAGTAGTCCGCCTTCAAACTATTTGCCCTGTGTGAGGAACAAATGGTATTCACTATGGAACTTGAATAAAATTAGATGGCAGACATGCCGGTTTCCTCTTCACCTTAAGCGATAATATAATAATAATAATATAAAAAGACATTAACACACACGATAATCTGATCCCTAACTAAACAGAGCTTGTACTATGGAAACCAGATAACTGGTAATATACTACATATAATACTTTTTTTTGTAATAAATATACACTTAAATATAGATAATTACACCCAGACTCATGACTAACAGACAGGTTCATCACACAAATGTCTGACTTGGGTGGGAGTCGGGGCCCAAACTCTCTTCGGATTCGTGAAATAAGTGTTTTCATATAACCGTGTAGGTGTAATAAAATTTCTCTTACTACACACGTAGAATCCCATTCAATACAAATTTTCAACTTCGAAACCATGACGTAACCCCATTGAACATTCCAGAACATTCCTGTCAAGGTTCCTGCTTTAGACTCTATCCAAACTTACTGTAATAACATTTTATTTATTTTACTTCAACCCTTTTCAGTCGGGTCTTCTCTCAACTATCTTAGTTGTGGGACTTTAGACCTTAATCCACACACGCTGACCAATTGCGGGTTAGTCAATGTCACACGTCCTCAAATGATTAGTTCTTAGATATGCCGGTTTTCTCAAGATATTTTCCTTTACCGATATTGAGCAACGGCACTGTAACGATCCACAAAACAGATGTGTAGTTACAACTGGGAATCGAAACCGCGACCTATGTCTAAGGCGAAGTTTGTACCGAATACGCCACCGCTGCTCAACTATTCAAAAAAAAAACTATATTGTTTTAAATGAATGGCCTTATTCATAAAAATCTTTTGAAACTCTTTAGTTAAAATGAACTTTGTCTCTTCGCTGCTCTTTGTCGCCTTTATTTTATTATTACGCACAAGACGAATACAACTAAACTTTAATCTACTCTTAACATGTTTTTCTGACAAAATATGAAAACTGCACTGGGTGCATGTTGTGTGCTAAAGATAAATTTCCCGAAGAATATCTGACATCATATTAGATTACGGTTTGGAACAAACAGATTGCTGAGTAGCAGGATAGATAAAAAAAAAACTTTTCATATTGGATATAAAAATATAAATAGGCACGACCGGAGATCGAACGCGCAACCTATTTCCAAGTCGAGGCCGACACCACTTTGCTACCGCTACTCTGAAACTTTAATTTCAGTAGCATCCAACATTGTGACATTAACTAGAATAACCCTCAACATCCGAGTACAGTCGACGACAACCGAACGTTGCCGAAACAAAATCGATATAAATAAGAGGGAACATCAAAATACACGGATGTCATTTTGTTAAAACATTAATTATGTAATTTTTATTTGAATCAAGTGACCCGCCCCGGCTTCGCACGGGTAGTTATCGGTATTAGACAAAGTTTCTAATCTTCATACATTTTATCACACTCTTGGCTTACCTTCCTTAGAACACTTAATCAAAACGTTTGTATGGGAAAAAGAAACGGGCTTTTTTTAGGGATTTTCCCAGCAATTATTCGAATTTTTCTCACCTTTTAAACCATCTCTAGACCTCCATGAACATTTCACGACCAAGATAAGATAAATCCATTCAGCTGTTTTCGAGTTTTAGCGAGACTAACGAACAGCAATTGATTTTTATATATAAAGATGTACAAATTATAAGTCACCGTATAGAGATGAAGGTCGACAAAAAAAAGCAAAAGTTATTCATATAATTCCTGATCTTATCACAATAGGTCTACATTAAGATGCCCATTATAACAGAAAGGAAGAGAAACTCAAGTTAAAAATTGTAACTTTGGTCCGGAACTAAGTAATCACATGACCACAAAAGATTCAATTATATTAAGGAAACATTAAAAAGACTGGAAGCAGATAATGTCTTTAAAAGGTTTTTGAAGTCTTTTTTTTATTCTGCGATAGGCTGGCGCTTGATTACAACTTGATTTTAAGGAATGATGTAGTCTCCGATGGAACGCGCCAGCTTAGTATAAATATTCTCGGACATTAACACGCACGGTCATCTGGTCCCAAGCTAAGCAGAGCTTGTGTTATGGAAACCAGATACATGGTTTATACTATACATATAATACTTTTTTTGTAAATATATATTTACACCCAGACTCGACACAAACACAAATGTTTGTCTCGGGTGGGAATCGAACCCACGACCTGCGGCGTGTGAAGCAAGTATCTTACCGACCACACCACCGGCCCGTCGACCGTACCGATTCACTCGTGATTATGAATGATTATCGGTGAGAAGGTGGCAGTGGAATGAGCCTCCATATGGTTAGAAACCTTAAAGGAGCAACTATTCCAACCCACCCTCACTGCATGGTGTCACCAGACAACGCACCGGCAAGGCCGCTTGGTGGTGTGGCTTTGTCTGGTGGGTGGTCATTAACCACGGCCGAAGCCTACCAGTGAATCGTCACCTGATTTGCACCACCCGGGGACCACGTGTGGGGATTCAATTAAAGGTGTACACCCACGGACAAAAGTGAAACCTACTAGACATAGAGCAGCGGTGGCGCAGCGGCACGGGCCGCGCCTTAGAAAAATAAGGTCGCGGGTTCGAATCCTGGTCGTGCCCACACCTCCTTGTGTGAATTGTTTCATCTCCGCTGCTCATTATCGGTGAAGGAAAACATCGTGAGGAAACCGGAATGTCTAAGAACTAATCATTCGCGGACTTGTGACATCCACCAACCCGCACTTGGCCAGCGTGTGTAGATTAAGGCCTAAACTCTCTCAACTTTTTTGTTTTTTTTTGTAATGTGGCATTAACAAATACATACTACCCTAAATTTTCACCCTTCTATCGCCAACCCCTATTTTTAATAGCGATATTAGTAATTTAAAGGTGAGAAAAACGCGGCACGAAGTTCGCTGGGGCAGCTAGTATTCTATAGGAGAGACAAGCGGTTTTGTATTTGAGATATAAGTCATTTCAAACTCTCACTAAACAATTTTAAACTTAATATAAATCACAAAGTTAACCAATATTTCAATAACAGGATAATAACCGATAACTGTTACTATAAATTATTATAACTGCCCCGGACGCTTAGGGGATAGCGTGTTTACCTCTAGCTTCCAGGGCCATGGGTGTAAATCCCTCCAGACTTCCAGGTGCAACTATGATTCTCTAAGTATATTAGAAAGATTTTTCCTTGCATGGGAATCGAATCCGAGACCTCGCTTACCACAGAAGGCAGCTTAAACCAGACACACAAGTGTTAGTTACACTTGTGTGATGAACATGTCTGATTATACGAGTATCGAATCTATATGTGATTAAAAAGTAACTCTGTCTGTCTGTCTGTTACGCTTTCCCGCTTAAACTACAGAACTGATTTGGATGAAATTGGGTATGGAGGTAGTTTGAGACCCGAGAAAGGGTATAGGATAGTTTTTATCCGACTGCGCAAAAAGAAGGTAATGTTTTGGCGCGATAACCGACATACACGCAGGCGAAGCCGCTGTCGGAAAGGTAGTATATTATATGTATGTATTTACAAAAGAAAATAGCTTAAGTATAGTATATACAAATTATTTGGTTTCCATAGCACAAGCTCTGCTTAGTATGGGATCATTTAACCGTCTGTGTTAATGTCCCAGAATATTATTATCTATACTAATATTATTCAGCTGAAGAGTTTGTTCGTTTGAACGTGCTAATCTCAGAAACTACTGGTTCGATTTGAAAAATTCTTGCACTGTTAGATAGTCCAATTATTAAAGAAGGCTATAGGCTACTTTTTTATCCCACAGCTGGGCATGATATGTATGTATTTATGTATCTATTATTATCAAATTTCACAACATTACAATATTACATTGCCCCACAAAACTGTTTCCACAGTTTGTCTGTGGGTGCACACATTCAGGTTAACAATAGTTATAACAGTGCGTGAAATATTAACAAACTATATAATAGGTCGATATAGGTGTACACTTATATAGTATTCAAACGGCTAAGTAAGAAATGTTCGAGTGATTTTACAAACTTGTTTTTATCGACCATATCCCTAATGTCGGTTTGCAAGCTGTTAAGAAGATAAGGTATTCAGTTTTCTAACATTCTATCTCCATAGTAATTATGTGATTCTCGTGGGCGTAGCTGCGACGGAAAAATAGTTATTATTACAAATCACAGTACGACAATGCCATCTTCTTATGCAGCGAAGACGTACATTTGATACCATTCATTTTCACAGTTTCCTCCAGAAAATAATATCCTCATCAAGAAGCCATCACACAGCATCCTGTGTTGTACGATTTGCGACGGATATTCATGAATAATAATAATAATATAGTAGGACATTAACACACACTGCCATCTGATCCCAAACTAAGCAGAGCTTGTACTATGGAAACCAGATAACTGGTAATATACTACATACAATACTTTTCTTTTGTAAATACTACTTAAATATACAGCAGCGGTGGCGCAGCGGTACGGGCCTCGCCTTAGAAAAATAAGGTCGCGGGTTCGAATCCTCGTCATGCCTACACATCTTTGTGAATTGTTTCATCTCTGCTGCTCAATATCGGTGAAGGAAAACATTGTGAGAAAACCGGCATGTCTTAGAACTAATCATTCGAGGACATGTGACATCCACCAACCCGCGCTAGTCCAGCGTGTGTGGATTAAAGCCTAAATTCTCTCAACTCCTAAGATAGTTAAGAGAAGACTAACTACAAAGACACTAAAAAGGGTTGAAGTGACTTAAATATAGATAATTGTATTACATGACCACACATCTTTGTGTGAATTTTTTCATCTCCGCTGCTCAATATCAAAGAAGGAAAACATCGTGAGGAAACCGGCGTGTCTAAAAATTAATCATTCGAGAACATGTGACATCAGGTGTGTGGATTACAGCCTAAACTCTCTCAATTCGTATTGATAGTTGCTCTGGGACATTATAAAGGGTTGAAGTAAAGTGACAATGTTCTGACACACAATACACACGAGCATACGTATATCGTGACCTGGGACTGAGTCGCCTTCGTCCGTGGGTTTACCTTTAATTGAATCCCCACACGTGGTCCCCGGGTGGTGCAAATCAGGTGACAATCAACTGGTGGTAGGCTTCGGCCGTGGTTAGTGACCACCCTTCAGACAAAGCCGCTCCGCCAAGCGGTCTTTCCGTGTTCCGGTGCGATGTCTAGTGACACCATAAAGTGGGTGGGTCGGAATTGTTGTTCCTTTAAGGTTTCTAACCATATGGAGGCTCATTCCACTGCCACCTTCTCACCGATAATCATTCGTAATTACGAGTGAATCGGTATTGCTTTGCTTAACATCAGGCAAGTTGTAGTCAAGCGCCAGCCTATCGCAGAATAAAAAAAATCCCGTCAATTGGTAAATACAAAACCAAGAGATATTCCTGTCGGTATCGGAATGATTTACAAATACTTCCCCAGACAGAAATCCCAAATTTAAAAATGAGCGAATAATTTTGATAAACAGCAGACAATGATAAAGCTTTATAGGATAATATACAAATCCAACAGCTAAGGAGCCCATAGAGCAAACAACACTTGTGACTGTTACTAGAAGCGGCGATTAAAAATATGAAGGCATTTGAAGGTTTTAGACTAAAAAAATATCAGGATTATCAAACAACTTTAGGTAGGCGTGAATAATCGGGTAAGAAGACGGTATTTCAATAAAATAACTACGGCAAATATCACTTCACCCCAGTCTCTCGGTAGCACAATCACGAATTCTGCCAGTTAATTACAGATCGTTAAGATTACGTTGGATTAAATCGTAACGTTCATGAAGCACGTTATTGCATCTGCACTTCCCGATGACACAACGGTCCAACACGCAGTGTCAGCCATTCTAAGATGGCCGCTTCACCCGTGCTCGGTTTTTATTCGTTCGTTCATAATGACATTTTCGAGTGACAGCTGACTTCGAAGATGGACGCGATGATAGTATAAAATGACAGCTGATGCAATGAGAAGTAGATGTGCCAACAAATATAAATAAATAAAATTAGTTTGTAAATAACAGCACTGCCTTAACAAACTTTCGCATATATTACCAGCCTTAAAATTAAACATATTATCAGAGGTTGGAATATTTATGTACTTGCATCGAAATGTTGATATTTATATGGATCTTCCCGGGATTTTTGTTAGAAAATCCCGGAGTGTGCCCCACATTTCCGCTATTGTTGTCATTTGTTTTCACAAGGTTTGTTGTGCGATCTACAAATATGGCAACATCGCGCTTACTTCAACCTTTTTTAGCATTCCACTGCTGGGCACAGGTTTTCTCTCAACTATCTTATGAGCTGAGAGAGTTTTAGGCCTTAATCTACACACGGTGGCCAAGTGCGGGTTCGTGGATGTCACATGTCCTCGAATGATTAGTTTTTAGACATGCCGGTTTCCTCACGATGTTTTCCTTCACCGTTATTGAGCAGCGGAGATGAAACAATTCACACAAAGATGTGTGGGCACGACCAGGATTCGAACCCGCGACCTTATTTTTCAAAGGCTACGCCCGTACCGCTACGCCACCGCTGCTCTCGTATCTGCACCGCGCTCGTGGTAGGTAAAATAGTGTAATCTATATACTAAAAATTAATCGCTAAATGTGTTGCTAAGCGCATAACTCGAGATCGGCTGAACCGCTTACTTGTTTATTAGAACATTCCTTGAACCTGCTAGCCAAATATTCAATCGGTCACCGTTATACGATAATACCTAACAGGAGTTCGTTATCTAAGGGGCTAGTGTGTTTTCTTATCTGCATAATTGCGTGTATATTAGGGTGGATCGAAAAAAAATTTTTTTTCTTCTTAGCATGGGGGTAGAATTTGTAGCTTATAAAAAAAAATTCAAAAAAAAAAAATTCTTTTCGCAACATTTAGAGATAGCCCACTCGTTTTTTAATAAAATAATGGATCAAATGGACTTATTCTAATTCTGGCTTTCAAATAGACATTCCACACTGTGGAATGTCTTTTTGAAAGCCAAATGGAAATCAGAAGTCAAAAAAATTTTTTTCCTATTATTTTTGTAACTTTAGCGAAAAATGAAGAATTAAGCAGCCCTTTTTTCTGTATTGAAATAAAAGGTAAGTGAAAAAAAATCATATTCAATTATTTTTTCATGTTTTCCACGATTTTTGACAGAAAAAAAAATTTTTGCTAGAATAAGTCCATTTGATCCATTATTTTATTAAAAAACGAGTGGGCTATCTCTAAATGTTGCGAAAAATTTTTTTTTTTTTTTTTGAATTTTTTTTTTTTATAAGCTACAAATTCTACCCCCATGCTAAGAAAAAAAAATTTTTTTGGTCCACCCTAGTGTATATGCCAATTTTTATGACAAATATTAGTAAATAAATTTTTATCTGGCTGGCAATTACTTTATAAATAGGTTTTTGATGCACAGAAGCTGATTTTAGCCTCACTATGCCCTTGATAAAGATACTTGCCGGTTACCGAATCACAATATTTTTCTTTTTCTTTTTCAATAAACAAAACCTAGTATTCTTTATGCGAAAAAAACATAAAACCGATTTTAAACGTAGGTTACTAGAATTATCCGTTAAGAACAATTGCTTATAATTTTGGCAGCCCGCAGGTGCTTAGCTTGAACAATGAAGCTTCTTTCCACATACTTCAAAAACTACAGACAGATCTTGATCAAATTTAAATACGACTACAGGAGAAGCACCAGCTTTCAAACGAACAAACAAACAAAAAAGAATCATAGAAATCGGTTCACATATATCAAACATATTAGGTAATAAATATAACAAAATCATACAGTCGAATTGAGAACTTCCTTCTTTTTGAAGGAAAATATTTAAAGGATATGTCAATAAACAAATTTAAAACGATTGTAAAGTCCACACTATAAATTTTATTACATAATTTTCGACTATTTTGTGGATAAAACTTTTTGGGACCAAGCCGTTCTTACACAACCCAATAATAATTAACTTATTTATTTTTATTTTTTTTATACATACAAACAGGCAGAGAATATAGAACGCCACTTGCTACGATCTAAACATAGGTATTTCCTTAACCTCACTAATGCTACGCACCTGTCCTTTTTGAAGGACATCACCGATGAGATAAGCGCATGTCGTCTTAGGACATCCTCTTCCAGCGTTTCCATTCACTTCTGCCGTGTATATACCTTCCGTCAATCGTCCATCATCCATCATCTATCCTCTCCATATGATCAAACTACTTATGCATGCTATTTTTTCTACCTTTGTCACTACATCTCCTTTTAGAACACAGCGTTCTCTAATTGCTTCATTTATTTCATGTAGAATTAAAATTCTCAAAAAAATAATTACTAATTCACTTTGACTTCAGATATAATTATGTAATATATAGAGATCACTTATATAATAATAAAATCATTGTCAACTCTATAGATATCAAACTACTTATGCATGCTATTTTTCCCTCCTTTGTCACTACATCTCCTTTTAGAACACAGCGTTCTCTAATTACTTCATTTATTTCATGTAGAATTAAAATTCTCAAAAAAATAATTACTAATTCACTTTGACTTCAGATATAATTATGTAATATATAGAGATCACTTATTATAGTATATAATAATAAAATCATAGTCAACTCTATAGATATTTAAAGATATTAGATATTCTTTAGTCTATGGAACATCCGTAACCGACAATACGAGATAACCACAATAATAAGCGCCACCTCGCGGGAGGTGAGGTAAGCTCTCATTTCCGTTTCCTCCCTACTCTATGCCTCTGTTTCATTGTCAACTGTAATGACTTTGCTTTATATTTCTATAACTTTACGCCTATTACCTAAAAGTGAAGGCAGAGATAAAAATATTAAACAATTAAGTATCAAGAATGATCCGCGAAGCTATTAAAATTTAACAAAAACATCCTAATTTTAACAGAGTAAATGGTTAGAATATACCACCAGTTTGGGACCCAGTGCTTAATTTACTTGTACCAAAACCCAAGCAAAATCAACTCAGAATTCAAGACACTGTGAGCTCAGTTTGCTTACATCGGTACGCAAGTTAAATATTAATGTTTGTAGATAGTCAGTAATAATTGTGATTAATATTTTTGGACGTCAAATATCTCAGTCCACCCGTGACTATGAAGTCTGAAAAGACTGAAACGTCGGGATAAAAACCGTTATGAAGTAGTTTTATTTCAATATTTCTCACTGTTATACGCAACGGTTTATAATAAACCCGTGCCCAGCAGTAGGACACTTTAGTTTTAAATTATTTCGGCCAGTTTTGAAGGGAGGCGAGGTACCCACGTACAGCACATGTGTAAAAGTTTAAGCGTATATGCACACGTAAATAAAAGCTACACATAAAAACAAACATGAACAGTTCATGTACCTCGGTAGAGGGGAACGTGCGTAATACGAGTTCCTTTTAAAATTTTCTAAGGCTGTTCTGTACACTACTGTCTTTTTACACTTTTTGTGTCTTCTAGGTTCATTTAATACAGTACGGAGTTCTTGTAGTTTGATAATTAAAATAGATAGAAGACCTCGAGCTCTCGAGTGGAGACCACGTCTCGGCAAGCGTAGTGTGGGACGCCCTCCAGCTAGGTGGAGTGACGATCCGCGAAAGATAGCCGGCAGTATCTGGATGCGGCAAGCCGAGGATAAGAAGAGGCCTATGTGGTGATGATGATGGGAAACTTAGTCCCGTAAAAATTTTATGTACAGTCAGTAAAGTTTGCTGATAGTTAGAGGAGCAAAATGGGTCATGTGAGTATTGTAACAACATACTAAAGTAAAATTTTCCATAAAAGTTGATTTTGTGGTTTGATATTTTGTGCTGACGCTACTTTTGCTTGGTTTTTGGTGTAAAGCTAACCGCGAGTCCAGTCATATTCTTATTTGAAACGCATAATACCAGTAACAGCTTTTCGAACTTATATATGCGGGGTCAAATCACAATTTATGTTTTTCCTTAAGGGTCGGATCATATCTGACGGAAGATGCGTCGACCGTGCCATCTATTTATGCGCATTTTACGCGGATTATGTATTTCTATATTCGTCTGTGCTAGCGTTACGCGACCGTTTATACGCAAGGCATGTTTGGTCGATAAAAGAGGACCCTAAGGGCGCATTCCCACTAGAGTTGTAAAAGTAACGAAAAAAAGCGTACCCGTATGTATTCGTTACTATAACAATGAATACTCGTTACTATCGTATCGTTACGTTACTCGTTACTTCTGATGCCGCATATCATATGAGCAGCGAATCAATTCGTATGCGCACAGTACACGTAAAAGCAACAAATCGGTGTCAAAAATTATTTATTAACAATAAAATTTAAAACAACATTTTAACGATAAATCAGCATAGAAATTGTTTGCTTAGAATAAAATTAAACATAAAAAATAAAATAAAACATGTTTTAAACAAAATTTAAACATTGAAATAAAACTACTTTTTAACGGATTTTATTGTGGTTTATTTTAGATTTTAGATCCCGACGTTTCAAAGTCTTTTCAGACTTCATGTTCACGGGTGTCCACCCGCGTGATATTCGCGTAAATCTAAGACAATACTAAAATTTAAACAACAAAAACCTTTTGTTCTTAGACTGAAATTAAACATATTAATAAAATAAAAACACATTTTAAACAAAAAAAAATACTTTCCTTAAAATGAAATTTTTCCCTAGAATACCGTAATTGTTGTGGTCAAGCGTTAGCATTTAACATATTAACGCATCTACGGTACTTGCGTGAACTGAAACAGTTTCGGTACCCATAATACGAAAAATGCGAGTAACGAAATGCTTTCGTGAGTAACGTTTCGTTACTCGGTACTAGATGGCGCACCCGTTACTCAGTACCGAATACATACGGTTTGCTACAGCTCTAATTCCCACTATGTCGTGACGGCAAATTGTCGTGTCGTTTTAAGTGTCATAACTTAAATAATATGTAAATGGATGTGTCACATATGGAAGGACACGATTAACTGTTATCTAATACCTTTTGCGGTGACGATAGCTTGTCGTGAGAAGTGGGAACGGTTAGCACGATAGTCGTGAAACGATAAAAAATCGTCACGACTAAATGGTGACGGCAAATTAATTTATTTATTTATTTGGCACACAAAACAGAATACAGTCCAATTACAAATACAAAAGAGCGTGTTACAAAGGTTTAGTCCAAAACGGTATTCCAAAGCATGTGTACACAGCATGAAAAAAGACAACGTACATAGACACCGTGTTTAATAAACTGTGTTTTTTGTAGTAGTAAAAAAAAGAAACACAAAAATTAAAGTGAAATTAGTTTAAACTTAATTAGAGGGAAAGAAAAGAAAATAGTTTTAACAAAATCATGTGTATACCTAAACGCATTTCTGATCTTCAAGAGAACAGAGAGGCTACTATAAGGTTGCAGCTTGTTACTGATGTGCAAACGACAAAATAACTGCGGTGAAACCAGATAAAATTTATTTATTTATTTATTTAGTAACCACTTTACAACTATCATTACAGGTTAGTAAATACCTAATGTGATAGCGTAGTATTCTAAGTACTATTCAACTAATTTATTTATTTAAGTGTGCATGCAAAATGAGCAGCGGTGCGGCCCTCGCCTTAGAAAAATAAGGTCGCGGGTTCGAATCCCGGTCGTGCTCACACATCTTTGTGTGAATTGTTCCATCTCCGCTGCTCAATATCGGTGAAGGAAAACATCGTGAGGAAACCGACATGTCTAAGAACTAATTATTCGAGGACATGTGACATCCACCAACCCGCATTTGGCCAGCGTGTGTAGATTGAGGCCTAAACTCTCTCAACTCATAAGATAGTTGAGAGAAGACCCGTGCCCAGCGGTGGGACACTAAAAAGGGTTGAAGCATGCAAAATTATTATTATTTGATGTAATAACACATTAAATACATTGTCATTCTTGTGAATTCACTTATAGAACAGGTAAACACTTTTCTGCCAAGATATTTAGACTGCGAAATGCGCGCGTCATGGGCGCCTCTTTGAGGAGTTTAGTTGAATATCGTCGTGTTTCAATGGGAACAGCTAGAGACGATAGTTGTGCGACGATACCCGCCCTAAGGGCTTGTAGTTTATTATAACACCCCTTTTTGGTTGGAGGATAATAAAACTAACAGTACATTCTTACAATAATATTATCATCCACCTAAGCTCCAGAATAATAGGACCGAAATAATAATTAAGTTAACGACTTGACCGGACTCGGCGGCGACATCTTGGGCGGGCCCGCGTAAACATTCATCTCCGTATTCACAATTGAGTAAATTTCTTGAAGTTTTTGTTTTTTGTGGTTTTGTCTTAGTTAATGAGGTGAATGAGCAGCGGTAGCGCAGTGGTACGGGTCTCGCCTTAAAAAAATACTACACAACATATAAGAGGGTGGGTCGGAATTGTTGCTCATTTATGGTTTCTAACCATATGTAGCCTCACTCTACTGTCACCTTTTCACTAAACATCATTGGTAATCACGAGTGAATTGGTACACTGGGTAGACGCGTTCCATCGTTGGCTACATCATTGCTCAACATCAGACTAGTAGAATACGTTATAAAGATGTAGAATAGACAAAAATAGTAATTAAAAAGCTGAAAATAAAAGCACTTTGTGTTCTAAAATACTTTTAAACTCTGTGTACGACCATTCATCAAAGAAGTTACGTAACAGCAAGTTGCTAAGTAAAAATGACCCCAATTCTGTATAGTCTAAGGTTCAATTTAGTGTTTATAGCGATAAACGGCTTTCGGTTCATAAATTTTAAGTAAATGCTTGCATCTACTATTTCGTCTGATAGATGGAGTAGTTTATGTGGCGATTAGAGATTTTGGACATGTTTTGACTGTGTGATAGGTATCTACACATTGTTATTTGTATTCTGTAAAAGTGAGGGTAATTAGTGCGAATTCGTATAATATAATAATAATAATAATATAATATAGTGGGACAATAACACACACGGTCATCTGGTCCCAAGCTAAGCAGAGCTTGTGTTATGGAAACCAGATAACTGGTATATACTACACATATGATACTTCTCTTTTGTAAATATATACATAAAATAGATATTATATACCCAGACTCGACACAAACACAAATGTTCATCACTAATGCTTGTCTCGAGTGGGAATCGAACCCACGAAATGCGGCTTGAAAAGCAAGTACCTTACCGACCACGCCACCGGCCCGTCATTTCATATTACTTTCTCAAGTGAGAACTTTATTGCTCCGGTTCACTTTTTCAGATTTCCCACCCTTCACCACTGGTGTTTATGTAGTTATTTTATCATTACTAAGTTAAAGTTTATTATGCCATTTGTAACTTGAAGCACAGTCACAAAATAAATCAAACAAAGATATTGAACACACTAAAACCTAATAAAAAGCCTGTTGTGATCTCGAATTGGCTCCGTGAACTGAATTAATTCGGGCTCTTTTGGAAATACTTGTACTTAAGACCGGAACTTGTTAGTCGGTTCGAGGGAGAGATAACGTCATGCCTTTCTTTCTTACAGAGTTAAAAGGATATTTTTTTAATCTTCAATAGGCTGGCGCTTCACTACAACTTGCTTGATTTTCAGCAATGATGTATTGTACGATGGAACGCGCCAGTCCAGTATACTGATTTGCTCATGATTACGAATGAGTTTCGGTGAGAAGGTGGCAGTGGAATGAGCCTCCATATGGTTACAAACCATATAGGATCAACAATTCCGATCCAACCATCTCTGCATGGTGTCACCAGACATCGCACCAGAACACGGCAAGGCCGCTTGGCGGTGTGGCTTTGCCTGGTGGTCACTAACCACCGCCGAAGCCTACCACCAGTTGATTGTCACCTGATTTGCACCAATCGGGGACCACGTTTGGGGATTGAATTAAAGGTGTACACCCTCGGACGAAGGTGACTCAGCCCCCTAATTATATTTAATTAAATTATTTTTATATAATTTTATTAATTATATTATATTTTACTATAAAGTCACCTGCTAAATACTTCGTTTTCTTTATTATGTTAATTGAATACATGGTCATAGAACATGGAATTTTTGTGGGAATCTTCAACCAGAACTGGAAAGGACCAGACATTTTTAAGGTCAAAGGAGAGGTCAATAGTGGGATAGTATTTTGAACACCGATGCGATATACCTCATATTATTATATCTCATGATATTATTTAATAAGCTAATGGAATTTAACTAAACACGAATTTTCTTAGCTGGGGGCTAAGAAAGTTTGAAAATTCTTGTAAAAATCTAAAAAAAATAATAGAAAATCAAAACCCACATTGCCTTTAATTATACGTTTCCTAAGCAGTATAAATATTGCGATCATGTCAATAATTGCATTGTAATAAAGTATTTTTCAAATTTCCCCTAAAACTGTGTAAGCATGTCATTGCAAATGATTAAAAACCCGTTTTACCCCAATTCCGCATTTCACAGCAAAAGTGCAAAAACGGAATACAAAAAATGGGCCGAATAACTTTTTGCAAATGCCTTCTGAGTGCTACGGAGTGGGCTTAATCGGAAATTGCTGCTTGTTACGGGAAGCCGACAATCGCACCTCCCCCCTCCTATCCCCCCCTCCCATTTCCCCCTTTCGGTCTGATAAACACTTTGAATTGAGCAAATGTTTTCTCTCTGTTATTTATACTTTTGTATTTTTGAGCTGACATTATCGTTCAATATTTTGTTTGCAACTTAACAGTCTAACAAGAGACAACAATTTAACATTCACATCACATCATCAGCCTATTTTAGTCCCCTGCTGGACATAGGCCTCTCCTAAAGTACGCCAATGACCGCGATCCGCGGTATTTCCCATCCAGTTCTCACCGGCCGTCCTGCTGAGATCGTCACTCCACCTAGTCTGAGGGCGTCCTACGCTACGTTTGCCAATTCGTGGTCTCCACTCAAGAACTCGTTTACCCCAGCGGTTGTCAGTTCTGCGGCAGATATGACCGGCGCACTGCCACTTCGGCTTACTAATCCGTGAGCTATGTCGGTTACTCTGGTTCTCTGTCGGATCACTTCATTTCGTATTCGATTCTTCAGAGATACTCCGAGCATAGCCCTTTCCATAGCTCGCTGAGCGACTTTAAATTTGTGGACCAGTCCTACCGTGAGTGTCCACGTTTCGGCTCCGTATTTCATAACGGGTAGGACGCACTGCTTAAAGACTTTCGTCGTAATAAAGTCTTTCAGACTTCATAGTCACGGGTGGACTGGGGTATTCGACGTCTAAAATTATTTTAATTTATGTTGCGTTCCAATTTAAGCAAACTGAGCTCACAGTGTCTTGAATCCTGAGTTGATTTTGCTTAGGTTTTGGTACAATTAAACTAAGCACTGGGTCCCAAGCAGGTGGTATATCCCAACCATTTTCTTTGTTAAAATTAGAATGTTTTTTTTTTTAATTTCAATATAAGTATAATCCGTTATAAAATAGTTTTATTTCAATGTGTGATATTCGTAAATCTAAGAAAATACTATCACAAAATAAAGTTAAAATCAGGTCACAGACTATGAACACCAGATTTTATAAGCAGCTTAACAGGTGTCATATAATCAGAAGTGCTGCATTTAGAGGCGCCAGCTGAATTTAGATATGGTATCGATTTAGGACCTACATTTAGAAGTTTCAGCATGATACTTCCGTAAGCAACGTTGGCGCAGTGGTACGGGCTTCACCTTAGATTCCCAGTCCTACCCACACTTCTTTGTATGAATTGTTTTATCGCGCCTGCTAAAGACCGGCTAAGAACTAATCATTCGTGGACATGTCACATCCACCAACCCGCACTTGGCCAGAGTGGGTGGATTTCGGCCTAAACTCTCAACTCGTAAGATAGTTGAGAGAAGACCGTCCCTAGCAATGGGACATTAAAAAGGGTTAAAGTGACTCCCATATGGCGCAGCGGTATTTGATTCGGCTGGCAAATGGTTGAAGATTCAATTCTGGGTCCACGCATGTCTTGGAATGGAACTATAGATAGACCGTGTAGCTCGCGTATCGCCTATCGCCAAGATTCTGACTCCTCAAGCTGCACAGACAGTGATGATGATTCAAGCGATATGGATATTAGTAACGAATAGTCTTACATTACTTTAATCTGTGGTTAAATAGTTCTTTATGAGATTTAATTAATGTTTTATGACATTGTACCTCAGATGGCGATACGCGAATTAAACGTTCGGCCTATAGCTTCCGACGAGGCTTCGCTCACGTGGTATTAGGATAAAAAGTAGCCAATTTGCAATTCAAAACTCTATTCAAGACAATCTATTCCTATGCCTAATCTCTGTGTAAAATATCACCCAAATCTGTCCAGTAGTTTTAAATTCTAGTATGCGTTTCAAATAAAAATAAGATTGGACTCGCGGCTAACTTCATACCAAAAACCAATCAAAAGTAGCGTCAGCACAAAATATCAAACCATAGACACGTATTGTATTATTTTAAAATGTATCGAAAAGTGATTTATGTACAAAAGTTTACTTATGTATGTAGCTACATATAGCTACCTACCTAAGTAAATTAACGCGCTGGGATGCCACAAACTTATACATAAATAAGGATATAAACACATGTTTTACCACACCCCATTTTTTCTTCCAAAGTTAATAAAATATGTTCGTACCTAAATATTCGATTCCAAATTTCCAATCTCACTGGAACGGCAATAAGGTACACGCATTTTTTTTTTAATATAGATGTGATTATTATATCAAATAAATATTTTTGCCCACTGTACTGAAAAAATGTAAAGTTGTTGCGCATTCCAGGTCCAAGATGGCGGATTTTCAGTCCTATTCTGATTTGAAACACATAGTAACCATAAAGAGCCTCTTTCTACTGCCACCTACTTACCCAGAATCATTCGTAATCACGAGTGAATCAGTATATTGGGCAAAGTTTATTCCATCATTGCTTAACAGCAGGTTCTAGGAGTTCTAAGCGTAGTACATTTAGAATTTTATTTTTTGTATGAAAATTGTTTATGTTATGTCAAAAATAAAAATAGCTTCATAATTCAATTATTTTACAGGAAAGCTAATAAAAATAGTGTGAATTACGCGTCTATTAAGCTAATTTAATAGGAAACAGTGAAACGTCAAACGGTACATAGATTTGATGGACTGTAGTCAAGCGCAATTCTATTTCAAAATAATATAAATGTTCTAAGTTATGCCCTATAATGTAATTCTAAGCATCATATGAAATTTGGCCAGCTGTTGACACCTATTTTACATACATACAAGTAATATTTCATTGTTAAATCGAGTCCTAATTGTTTTGCTCGTTAGAAGCCATTTCTGCCTAGAGACGGGAAGCGAACGACACGAATAATAATTGTATTTTATATCTTTTGTTGTGAAGCCTATTAAAATTTAATTATTTACAGAATATTTGTGGGAATGTTCGTAATCTCCTTGTGGTAGTAACACCAACTAGATAAACATGTTTTTTTTTATTCTGAGATATGCTGTCGGTCAAGTGAGTTTGGACCGGATCAACGTCAGCTGTCAAGTATGACAGGTGACACTGCAAAGCTGTTCGACTGAATTATAGTTTCATGATGACTGATTTGGTTGTCAAAATGGCGTCTTAGAACGTCGCAGTTTTTTAGTTTTTACTAATCTTTAAAAACTTAACTTATTTAAACTTGACACTGGCAAAATTGCGGAATAATTTCTGCAGAGGCCATAATATTAAAAGACGAAGAAGATAATTTCATGATAGTGTATAATGTTCTTTGTCTGTATTAACTGTAACTATTTAAATTAATACATCGCTGGACCGGTGCGAGTTAGACGTCCGCTGTCCGTTCACCGTACCTGCTTCTGATTGAGGGTCGGTTGAGTTCCCACCCCCTCCTCTTGCATATCTTTGTGTGATATTGTTACATCGCCACTGCTCAATATCGGTAAAAGAAAACATCGTGAGGAAACCGGCATGTCTAAGAATTTATCATTCAAGTGTATGCGACATCTACCCGCACTTGGCCAGCGTGTGTGGATTAAAGCTAAACTCTCTTAACTCGTTAGATAGTTGAGAGAAGACCCGTGCCCAGCAGTGAGACACTACAGCTGGTTGAAGTGAGTGACTATTATAATTTACTTCTTTATAGAATACTAGCGGTCCGCCCCAGCTTCGCCCGGGTAGCTTCAGCCCACTCAACAATTATTATTTATAAAAAATGTGATAAATAAAGAACCGCTCAACCGATTTTGTGCAAACTTCACATAAACCATCTAATTAATAGTCCGAACAATGCTTAAACATTTGGTTTGAATAGGTAAGCCCGTTTTTGAGTTATAAAACTACAACGAAAAGTGACTTTGATTTTTTTAAATAATTATAAAGAAGATTTGTGGGAATGTTCGTAATCTCCTTGTGGTAGTTATACCAACTAAGTAGATAAACATGTTGTTTTTTTATTCTGAGATAGGCTGGCGCTTGACCATAACTTGCCTGATGCTAAGCAGTGATGTAGTCTACGATGGAATGCGCTAGCCCAGTATACCGATTGACTTGTGATTACGAATGATTGATACGGTCTAAATCCTTTCAAATCTTAAAATAGAGAGGAGGGCCGTAGCCTTAGCCTTAGTGTAGCAGCTTTACTACCAACAGCCTCAAGTTCAGTGTCAATCGATTTTGATTCGGTTTAACGTGACACTAGCGCACGATCGGACTCTTAAGTTCAAATTAGATCAAGAAATTCAAAATAAAATAAATTAAAAGAATAGAATAAATAAACGTCAATGAAAATGACACTTGATGGTGACATAATCAACTGAATGACGCTGACAACATGAATGTATCCACACTCTCGATTTATGATTCGATTGGATCGGGAGTACGCATCAACTATGTTCTATTTTTACATACTTTAATAGGCTTGCATTTGACCACAACTTGCCTGATGTAAAACAATGATATAGTCTACGATGGAACGCGCTTACCCAGTAAATACCAATTCACTCGTGACTTGAAAAGACAGGCAGATTATAGCTATCGGGAAACATATAATGTTCAAATAGAGAATCAAATAGAATAGAAAAAAAATACAAAATCGAATGTTTTCGGTAGTAGGTACCTGAATAAACCCTTTTCTAATGGTCTCTGGTTTAACTTCATAGAAGTGATTAGAATTTTTGACGTGATAACGTCTTTAAATTCGTTTTAGTCGGGTGACATGTTCAGAAACTTGTGTCACACCAAAACCTCACGAGCGCGATCGCAGGTATAACGAGAGAGAGACGGACCGATCTCCCGTCTCATCTCGAGCGCTGCCAGTCATTTCGTGAAACTTGTCACGCGGAATCCTCACGAGCGGAGGCTGGCATAGCGTTCGAGTGAGTGGACCGATCTTCCGTCTCTCTCACTCTAGCGGCAACAATATTAATTCCTTACTTCCCAAAAACTTATATCACCAATAAGACGTTATCACGTAAACATCTCGATCGTAAACCTACTTTACAAACAACCAATTTTTTTACAATTATTTTAAGGTTGTAAAAAAAACCAACGGACCTCATTCATTCAAACTGTCTAGAATATTTATCTAAAGCTGTGTGTGTGCAAAGAGTGTGTGTAATATTATTTAAACATTTCGTACTGAAATTCAAACGTGAATAGGTAATTAAATTTTCCGCTTCAAACGTCCACTTGGCAGCTCTCGAACCCACTTCGCTTTGAACGGGGTGAAAGCGAACCCTTGAACACGTTAAAAATTGATGAAAATACTGGGTTTCAAACCAAATGTATAATTTTATACTTAGTATAAAATATAGAAAATCTATACAATGTGAGTATTTGACGACCTCGGTAGTCGAGCGTTGTAAGCCGTCCGATTGGGCTATACTGTGCCCGGGAGGTCCGCCCCGGACAATATTTGTGTAACAACAAACATTTGTTTCGGTGTCTGGTTGGTTGAGGGACTACTCTCCGTGCCTCAGAGAGCACGTTAAGCCGTCGGTCCCGGTTGCCATTTAACACATCTATGACAATCGTTACATGTAGTCAGAAGTCAATATAATCTGACACCTGGTCTAACCATCTCGGCTACTGGTTCCCTACGGGTTTCGAGGTCTGATGGCAGTCGCTCGTATAATTCTCGTAGCTAGCCGCTTCAGGTTAGACTGGGAGCCGACCCCAATAGAAATGGGAAAAAGGCAAGGGGGATGAATGATACAATGTGAGTATTTATATTTATCATAACGGGCAATTAACGTGCGCACCTTTATTTTGGTTTTACGCTAGCAGACTGATCCAGCGAAAGAGCTCCGTTGATGGCGGCGGCCGTAGAACAATATTTTCTCTAACTACCGTCACTTGTTATATAATGTAACTGTGGCGTCACATACGAGAGAGACATGACGTCATAGCAATCCTAAATCGCACAAGCAAAGTTTCACCGACGATTAGCATATATACAACTTCCCGACAAGAACTGTCGGAGGGAGTACCGCGGTCGCCGGGCATTACACCTCGCCCGGCTGGAAGATCTTCCCTTTTCACTGGAGGGTCACTGCCACCCGATCCTCCAGTCACCTCCACATAACTATTGTTAGGCACCCTACACACTACTTAGATGCGTTTCAAATAAGAATAGGATTGGAAATCCGCCATCTTGGACTTGAATGCGCTACAACTTCACATTTTTTAGTACAGTGACCAAAAATGTTTGTTTAATATTATAATCACATCTAGACGAAAAGAAATGCGCTTATCTTATTGCAAACTAAACTCATAGTGTCTCGGATTCTGAGTTGATTTTGCTTGGGTTTTGGCACAAGTTAATTAAGCACTGGGTCACAAGCTTAGTCTTTTTTGACGTGAAATATCTCAGTCTACCCGTGACTATGAAGTCTGAAAAGACTTTGAAACGTCGGGATCTAAAATCTGAAATATACCGCGATAAAATCAGATATAAATTTGATTTATTTCAATATACCATATTAGCTTAATTAGAGAAAGAAAGACGATGATTTTTTTGGTCTTTTTTAAAGGCCTTACATGTTTCAGAGCGTCTTCAAAACATAACAAGTCTCTGTCAAAGGAATGTAGGTCAGCAATACGGTGTACTCATTATAGTAGGTAGGTCAAAGTAACCGACTTTTTGACGTGACAACGTCTTATAAATTGGTTTGCCGGGTGACACTTCAAGAAACTGCGTTACGCTCCGCTCACGTTATGCGCTCACAATGAGAGCGAGTGAGAGGCACGCGTCCCTTCCACTCGGGCATGGTTAGCCCGCCTAAGAGCGAGAGAGACAGATTTCATCCTTCTTCCTACTATACGAATGAATATTCACATTAAAATTATTTTACCACTCAAAGTCGTTGTCACGTAAAACTTTCGCCCGTATACCGACTTTACAGGCAACCAATTTTTTTACCCTTCTTAACTTCTAATAGGAAGTAGAGAGAAGACCTGTCTCCAGCGGTGGGATAGATATTAGGTAGGTGCTTAACTAAAAAGAACACCCTGACACTTTACCTGTGGTTTCTACGTACACCGAACCTGCTTCTGGTTAAGGGTTGTTCCGACTTACAAATTAACATATACAAATTGAAACAACATATCTATTTTTGTCGGTGGTTAAACCTTAACTAAATGTGAGCAATGTTTTATTAACTACTTTCAACTTTGTAACGCAAAGATAGAAACCTATAAAAGATTCATGGCAATAAAAGGTTCTACGAGCCGGTCTACGCGATAATTCGGTTACGTAGGTCCGGTTTGGCGGCCATCTTGCTTCCGGTCAAGCCCTCATATCCTGTAACAGGATGTAACGAAATAACACACGGTTTTTCTGTGTATTTAACGGTGTATTATTTGTTAAGCTATTTTAGGAGATAATCTGAAGTTGATTATCTTTTGTAACCTACTATCCTGCAATAAAAATATTTAGTAGGAATATACATTCCACACATAATATAGTATATTAAACAATACCTATTAGTAAATGTAAGGAATATATTTTTGGGGAACCCATCATTGTGGTCATACATCACTTTCCTCATGCATCTCGATGGGACACAACATAGAACTACAGAAAGCTTATCAATAGGTTGATTAATAATTACATCACCTCTCCAATTACAAATATTCATAAACAGTTTGGATGGAAATGGATGCCTTTTTGTGAGATCAAATTTGGTTTGAACGCACCGCATAGACCTTGTCCCCTGACGTAACAATGACAATCACAGACGAGCAACTTGAGTGACATTGACTTCTTGTCAGTTTGACAACTGATTGGTTGGATATTACACATAATAATACTACTAGACAAGAGAAAACTGCAACGTTACGTTTTTAACTAAGATCATAAGAACTATGGTAATCGACATAGCTCACCGGATTAGTAAGCTGAAGTGGCAGTGGGCCGGTCATATCTGCCACAGAACTGACAATTGCTGGAGTAGAATTGCGAGTGGAAACTACCAATAGGCAAACGTAGCATAGGGCGCCCTCCGACTAGGTGGTGCGACGATCTCAGCAGGGCAGCCGGCAAGAATTCCATACTTTAGGAGAAGCCTGTTTCTAGCAGTGGACCAGAATAGCCAATTCTGTTATGATGATGATGACGCTTTTAACAGCGTGGAGCAGCGGTGGCGCAGAAAAATAAGGTCGCGGGTTCGAATCCTGGTTGTGCCCACACATCTTTGTGTGAATTGTTTCATCTCCGTTGCTCAATATCGGTGAAGGAAAACATCGTGAGGAAACCGACATGTCTAAGAACTAATCATTCGAGGACATGTGACATCCACCAACCCGCACTTGGCCCGCGAGTGTGGATTAAGGCCTAAACTCTCTCAACTCATAAGATAGTTGAGAAAAGGCCCGTGCCCAACAGTGGGACACTAAAAAGGGTTGAAGTGATGATGTTTTTAACACCGCGACATAGGAAGTTACATTAACTAAGTCACTTTCAGATGGCAATGTCACTATGATAACTAATTTATTTATTCTGGAAGTGAAACACAATGTTTTAACTAGTCCCATCTAGAATACAAGTGCACTCTGTGCGTTCTACATATTATTATATCCGTGTTTGCTTGGTACAGAATACAACTGACGAAGATTTGTGAACTACCCTATATTTTTGTTATTTTTATTAATTTTGTGTTTATGTACGCTTTTGTCTTGTTATAGATTTATATCTAAAAATAAGTTTTCTCTGTAAGTGAATTGTTAAAATTCTTTTTGAGAAATAAAGTTCTTAAACCAGAAGTTTTTGTTTGCTCGAGATAATCTTAAAAGCTTTGGAACAGATGTTTATGCGGTCTTCTCCAATGGACAAAAATCTCATAACTAAAGGTGTAAATTTTCATGACTTGCATATCTCCCCTCCTCTTACGGGAAATGATTTATACAACATTTTAAGGTAACATAGACGGGTTTGTATAAAGGTGCAATCACATTGTTGGGCCTATTATTTGGACCGCAATGGGTCGGGACGCAGTGCGAAAATCTGCTAAAATTGCTTGATTGTTTAGTCCAACAAAAAAGTCGTATTTTATGTAAAGAAAGAAAGAAAAATATTTATTCGACAAAGACAGGACACATATAATCAAATTATAAAAAAAAACACTTGGAAAGAGAAAAAAAAATACATAAATAGAAACAATTAAAAGAAGGAAAACTAAAAAACAATGAGTAAGTGTGACCCATCAGTGTCAAAAATGGACATTGCTTACGTGTAAAAATTTGTGTCCTCGTATAGTTTAGAATAATAGACCGATTTTGATGATGACCGGTTCTATTTATTTGAATGCTAAAGTGATTGAGGAGGTTTTTTACTAAGCCAGGGTTTTTGATTTAAGATTTTATGCAACATAGTACACTCTGCCCGGTGTGGATAATTTCGCAGTGGATTTCGGTGCATACGACGGTGAATACGACCCACCTCGCCCCGCACCGGGGGGTGCGTACTGTCATCAGTGTATTATTCATTAATACCTACTTGTAACCTGGATTAACAATGGCTATCTGATAGTCTCAACCTGCAATGTGCTAGACTACGTCGTGACTCGATACTAATTATGCTATGTACGCATATTGCGCTGCGATGTTGCCCACGCACGGCCGTTGAGCCCGAAAAGGTGTGTTTTACTTATCTGTTATTAGGGATGACGACAAAGTATGAAACATCGTATCATAATTAGTCCGTCAGTAAGATTATAAAATAATGTTAGACAAGTATTTTTTGCCTAACAATTAAATTTTATCATTCAAAACCTGAGAGAAAGAATGATGGGCCATCTTATATGACATGGCACCTTCATAAAAACCATCTTAGAGGGAAAGATAGAAGGAAAGCGTGGAACAGGAAGGCCAAAGATACACTATATGAACCAAATAAAGCAAATGGTTGGTATCATGTCGTATAGAGAGGTGAAAAAAGCTGCTCTAGATCAAGCCAAATGGAGAGAACTTCATCAGATGCACCGACAAGGGTTACCCTTAAATTAAAAGAACATTAAAATTATACTATAATAACATATAAGGCTTTAAAGATACATTGGTAGTGCGCTAAGTCATACAGAAGTGTAAAACTTACCAAAGCGTGACGTTATTCGAGGTTTCGTAAAGATTACGATTATTATTATTATTAATTAAAGATTACGGCAACACGTACGACGTGTTGCCGTAATCTTTAATTCACAAAAAAAAGTGTCCAATATTTTTAATGCATTAAAATGCAAATTTCAAGGTCAATGCGAGGTCAATGCGAGGTCAAAATGCATTAAACAGTAATGAATTTTGACCCGATCGACTAATGTAGTAGGTACGCATTTTGCGTTGCGATACGGTCCGTGCACACCCTTTGGGCCCGATACAGTATGTTTATACCCTAAGTGAGTAAAAGAGATAGGACTATTATGACCTCGAAGTAACGTTAACTCGGAAAACTATTTATAAGCCAGATAAGCTTATGCGTAAGGAAATGTGTTTTTGATGTTTACTAGGTAATAATTTGATAGCGTTCAAAGTGTGTGAGAATTTTTTGCTTAATATCTTTTACCGCATTAGAGTTTTCGCTTTTAGCCTTTGAATTGAATAAAATGAAATAAAAATTGAAATTGCTTAGAAATATTCCTATAAAACTATTTTTACCCTAGAATTTTACTTAATATAATAATGTTTTTTACTATTTTCTTTTAAATTATTTTTTTGTTTTTCACGCCGCAGGTCGTGGCTTCGATTCCCACCCGAAACAAACATTAGTGATGAACATTTGTGTTTGTGTCGAGTCTGGGTGTAAATATCTATTATAAGTATATATTAACAAAAGAAAAGTATTATATGTATAGTATATACCAATTATCTGGTTTCCATATTACAAGCTTTGCTTAGCTTGGGACCAGTTGACCGTGGGTGTTAATGTCCCAGAATATTATTTACTTAAAAAGATAATATCTGGATGACCGAGCTTTGCTCGGTATTTTTTTTTTAAACGACATTTTATAAAAATGCTCCCGAAACCCCCTATATACTAAATTTTATGAAAATCGTTGGAGCCGATTCCGAGATTCCAATTATATAATAATATATATAGTTATATACACGAGTCTAAGAATTAATATGACATCCACCACCGGCTCACACTTGGCCAGCGTGTGTGGATTAAGGCCTCTCTGAACTCATAAGATAGTTGAGAAAAGACCCGTGCCCAGCAGTGGGACACTAAAAAGGGTTGAAGTAAAAGTAAAATACAAACTCTAAAGAACACATCAACCAGTCAGCTACAAAATTTCTAATTGTCATGTTGTGAATTTAGCATTTATAGCAATTTAGCTGTCAGTGCGTTTTATTATTCCATATCAGTTGCGTTTTATTATACCACGCTTTATGTCACGTCCCACTGGAACGTAACGGGATAAAAAGTATCCTATGTACGTCTGCTGATTTTAAGCTACCCCTCCCCACCAATTTTTAACCAAATTGGTGTAGATGATATTGAGTTATAAATAATATTGTAACTAACACGGCTTTTTTAAGTAACCTACAAGGGTAGCAAGCTGTTATTTTTGTGATATCATTCAACCTTCCAGTTGTCAAACTGAAAAGAAGTCAATGTCACTCAAGTTGCTCGTCTGTGGCTGTCATTGTTACGTTACAAGGTCTATGCGGTGAGTTCAAATTTGATCTCACAAAAAGGCATCCATTTCCATCCAAACGTTTTTAACAAACATATTGATTAGCTTTCTGTAGTTCTATGTTGCGTCCCATCGGGATGCATGATGAATGTGGTGAATCTGATGACCACAATGATGGGTTCATCACAAAATATATTCATTACATCTCTACCTGAAATACGGTTGGTAAGGGATTATTATCACATAAGAAGTCACAAAGCCACAAATAATTTTGTGTTTTTATCAAAGTTTGTGTAAGACATATTGGTACACACAGTCGCAGTTGATTTCCCGAGAGATCCTGTACCTTATTCTGAGAATATTGAACACTGTAATGTTTTTCACTAATAATAAGTTGCCAAAAGTATGAAGCCGACCGGTTACCATCAGCTACACTAAGTAAAAGCTAAACTCAGTAAACTAAGCTGAACTAAGAAGAAAAAAAACCTACTGAGTTTTTTGGCAGTGTTTCTCAGTAGTTGCCAGTCATTCACTGCACGGTAGGAAAAGAAATTGGACTATTTTTATGTAGACTCGCGTCTCAAAAAAAATAAAGCATAGTATTTTCATTTCATTTTCATTTCATTTGATTTCATTTCAAACTAGTATAGAAATATTGTTGTCCGTCCGCCGAGAAGTAAGCTAAATAATAATAATAAGTTCATTTATTTTCTCCATGACAGAGTTACTATGATATGTCTTATGGGACTAATGTTAGGAAAACTTTGTGAAAGACTAATGCCTGATTTAGGTTTATAGAAAAAAATTGTATTACTAGTCACCAGAACCCTCCCGTAGCCAACCGATGATGTCTATGTACAGCACTATCATCGTCATCATTCCCCTTGCCTTTTTCCCATTTCTATTGGGGTCGGCTCCCAGTCTAACCTGATGCGGCTAGCTACCAGAATTATACGAGCGACTGCCATCAGACCTCGAAACCCGTAGGGAACCAGTAGCCGAGATGGTAAGACCAGGTGTCAGATTATATTGGCTTCTGACTACTTATAACGATTGTTGTTGACGGCTTAACGTGCTTCTCCGAGGCACGAATGGTAGTCCCTCAACCAACCAGACACTGAAACAAATCTTTGTTGTTACACAAATATTATCCGGGGCGGGAATCAAACCCGCGACCTCCCGGCCACAGTATAGCGCAATCGGACGGCTTACGGGTTAGTTTAGGTAATTTCGAATCAACCTACACAACTATATTAATTCGACTTAATTGGGCTGTTCTTTGTAACTTTGCTGGTGTAGTTTCCGGTGGAGGGACATGAATGGAAAAACTGTCTCAATTAAGTAAGTTAAGTTAAACTAACTTAATTATTTCATGGTGATGGTTGAATATGGACACTTGCAACACTAGAGGCCTAACTTGCGACTGTTGCTGATAAATTAGAAAAGTACATTTTATGTTCTATTTTGGTCCAGGGTGTGATTTGTACTCGTGACTTTTTTACACAAGGTGAATATGCTACCCTTTATGCTACTGGACATGCATCACGCAGAATATATCTACGCTGCATGTCATTTCTTTCACACTTCTTACTTTTTCTTCTTCTTTTTAAATATAAAAATTGCCAAATTTCTTTTCCCACTGTGCAGTAAATGACTGGCAACTACTGAGAAACACTGCTAAAAACTCAGTAGTTTTTTTTCTTTTTGAAATATGTTAAATAGAGTATTACTTTTCTGTAGAGAAACACTGCCAAAAACTCAGTAGGGTTTTTTTTCTTTTTTTAATGAAGTACTTATGTCTATCACATTTTGTTTCGTACTGTTGTATTAGAGCGACTGAATTCCAAACGTTTTTATCTGTAGAAAGCGTATTATAAAATTTAAGACTGTCTAAGTCTTAAATTTTATAATACGCTTTCTTACTTACGTAGATCTTATTTAAGTATTTTAAATTTGTTAATAGTCATTTCCCTAAAATTATTTGGAAGTTTATTTTAGAAACGTATACACTACCCCATATGAGTGTTACTGATTTTGTGGAGACGAGTATGATATGCTACAAGATCGTTCTTATTACAAGTATTAAAATTATGCGCGTCGCTTATTTTTTTAAATTTCGTAATATTTTTATGCACTTAAAATAAATTTTCGTAAACATATGGAAAAGCGACAGTCAAAATATTTATGTCATTGAATTTCTCTCTTAGGGCAACACGGCTTTTTAGTTTGTAAATAGCTCTTTTTTTTAAATAAATATAGCTTCTATATCAGCCGCATTTCCCCAAAGAAGAAATCCGAAAGACATGATACTGTAAAAATAACTAAAATATACAATTCTAGCAGTATCTACATCAGTGAGTCGTCTAATAGTTTCGACTGCATACGCAGAACTTAATTTTCTGGATAGTTTCTCTATATGAGGAAGCCACTGTAATTTAGAATCTATAGTAATGCCTAAAAAAACTTGTGTCTTAACAAGGTCCAACAAGGTTGGGCATAGCATTCTTATCATTGAATAAAAGATTACCAATAAACCACCTTAGAGAGTGCGTTGTTTACTTCGCCATCAATACTCAAACAGGCATAAAATACGTGCATTTTTTTTATATTCTCATCTGGATGTGATTTTTTCCAAAGAAATATTTTTGTTGGGCATTCCGGTCCAAGATGGCGGATTACCAGTCCTATTCTTATTTGAAACGCATAGTACGAGATTATGCTAATCCTGATTGAAAGATTCAATTTCAAAAAAGTCTGATACCGATAACAGGTATGTCGAGGGGTTCGAAATAATCCTAAATGATTGAGGTTAGAAGTCTGAGTAATTTATAGATGTAGAGGTTATTTATTTTATACTAGTTTTCGGACTGCGGCTCCGTCCGGGCGTATGTCGGCTATCGCGCAAAACTCATAACCTGTTACCGGGTGTCTTGCGTGAGCGACAAATAAACGCGGCGCGACGCGACACGACTTGATTTAACGCGATGCAATGCTACATGGGATAAATTTCCTACTTGACTTTAGTTATTACTTCTCGATTATAGAGGAGTACAGTACAATTTTGTTGTAAAGTTCATATTTGAAGTACGGGCCGGAGGCGTGGTCGGTCAGATACTTGCTTTTCACACCGCAGGTTTGTTTGTTTCGGGTTCGATTCCCAACCGAGACAAACATTTCTTTAAATATGTCTGTTTGTCTTGTGTCTGGGTGTAATTATCTATATTTAAGTAGATATATATTTACAAAAAAAAGTATTATATGTTGTATATTACCAGTTATCTGGTTTCCATAGTACAAGCTCTGCTTAGTTTGGGATCAGATGACCGTGTGTGTTAATGTCCCACTATATTATTATTATTACAAGTTTTAATAAAAAATATCCTTGAAACACAGAAAGAATTTAATATTTTTACGTTTTTGAATCAATCATTTTGTAGTTCATGGTGTCGTAACTGCTCTCGACAAGAAATACATAATATGTCGCCTCTTGTTCCTTGTCATATAGATTGCTAGCGGGGTATACTATTGAGTCGATCGCATTTGTTACGTTCGCAGCGACGCGTCGCGTCGTATTCGTCGCACACACAGGACACCCTATTATACCGCAGTTGAAAAAAAACTACCCTATGTCCTTCTCCGAGTTTTAAGCTATCTTCATACCGGATTTCACCTGAAACGGTTCATTTCCCTTAAAAATTCCTACATAGCTTTTACCCGATGAGTTATTCAGGAATTTATATACGTAGGTATACGTATTACGTACGGAATCCACAGTTTATGCTCCGCATACAAATCGCCTGCTTCTCAATAGTAATAAAGAAAAGTGCTTTATTCAAGGTAATTTCTACGCCCTCTTTACCTCTGCCTACGCCTTCAGGTAATATAAACAGGAAATCGGTATGTCTAAGAAACTAATAATTCGAGTACATGTGACATCCAACAACCCGCACTTGGCCAGCGTGTGTGAATAAAGGCCTGCACTCTCTCAACTCGTAAGATAGTTGAGAGAAGACCCGTGCCTAGCAGTGGGCAGTAATAGAGTTGAAGTGAAGAGGGAACGATTTGTGTCGCGATTTTAGATTCGATTCGATTCGACGGGCCGGCGGTGGTGTGGTCGGTAAGAAACTTGCTTTTCACGCCACAGGTTGTGGGTTCGATTCCCACCCAAGTCAGACAAATGTGATGAACACGTCTGTATGTATTGACTCTGGGTATGTAATTGTCTATATTGAAGCATGTATTTACAAAAGAAAAGTATTATATGTAGTATGTTACAAGTTATGTGGTTTCCATAGTACAAGCTTGGGATCAGATGGCCGTGTGTGTTAATGTCCTACTATATAATTTTTTTTATTGGAGCGGGTTGTACATATCTGTATTACTTACAACAAAATAACACTTTTAGGTACTTATATAATACATTAGGCTACTTTGTAGTGTTATGCCACAAACTCCAGACCCCTATAAAGTCGAAGTAATTATATGAAAACCATTCAAATGGGTTAACGAATCAATAAAATTTATATTGACTCAACTGTCATAAAGTTTGTAATAAAAGATTTTGTTTTATTTCTACTATCATAAAATGTTTTAAGAACCCGTGTTTTAACATATTACTATTTCTTTAGTGTACTATGCGTTTCAAATAAGAATAGGACTGGACTCGCGGTTAACTTCATACCAACAACCAAGCAATAGGAACGCCAGCACAAAATATCAAACCACAGACAATAATATTATTTTAAAATGTATGGAAAAGTGATTTATGTGGAAAAATTTACTTAGGTATAGACCTACATACAGCTACCTACCTAAGTCAATTAACGCGCTGGGATGCCACAAACTTATACACAAATACATAAACACGGATATAAACACTCTATGTGACAAGAACTAATAAGAACAATAATTTTTTTATTAGGTTTAACAACATGAAATTGAAGCTAACTATAAAATAAAAACAGAGTTTTTTTATTGGCGCTGGACCACAACTTGCCTGTGTTAAAAAATGATGTAATCTACGATGGAAAACACCAGCCCAGTATACCGATTCAGTCGTGATTAGGAATGATTTTTGGTGAGAAGGTGGCAGTGGAATGAGCGTCGATATGGTTAGAAACCTTAGATGAGCAATAATTCAGACCCACCCTCTTTGCATGGTGTTATGATAAGCATATATTCGAGGGCATGTGATATTTACTCGTGCACTTAACCAATGTGTTTGGTTTAGGCCTAAACTCGTAAGGTAGTTGAGAGAAACCCCAAGCACAGCAGTGGGGCACTAAAAAAGGTTGAAGCGACGAGGTCCAAAGTTCGCTGGTGCAGATAGTCACCCAATATTTATTTAAATACACAAACGTGCGCCAACAAACCGTAAAGTGACGTTTTTTTGCCCTGTCCGCCAGCACCCTGCTCTCCCCAATTAAACGGACGTCGCTTGACGTAGGTTGGCAATATTTACTCACCACTGACATTTGACCTCGCCTCACCCTAAAGGCAATTCTACACTAATTCTCCTTTGAATCCGTTCCGATTCTAGATCTAGATTCTATTCCGAATCCGGATCCAGGAAAATTTTAAAATATACTATGAAGTCGGCAAACAAATACACAGCTTACTTGTTTATTTTATTTTTAAAACAGATATACAAAACAGGTGTTTACAAGGAATGTGTAATATAAACTCATTCGAGTTCTAACAGTACATCGGAGTCGCCAGTGTAAGGTGATCTCAGTCTATGGACTCTTGTTGCCGAACTTTACCTACACTTGGACACACTTAGTCACATCCAGCGTGTATGAACGAAAGCCTAAACTCTCTCAACTTGTAGGATAGTTGAGTGAAGACCCGTGTCAAACTGCTGGACAATTAGGTTTAGAGGTACCTACCTCAAATTCTAATCTATGGTCTCTGAGCCATATACAAGAAATTTTTCGGCCACACGTTATTTGATATTTAAAAATAATAATATGCTGGGACATACACACGGTAATCTGTAGGTTAATTCACGTAATTAAATAAGTTCACCTGCAGTGCAGTTGCAGTTAAGTTCAGCAAAACAGCCCATTCCGCACCTGTCATAATTTTGACAACCGCTGTCAGATACGCTCGCGTCAAGTTCGCGTCACGGGAGCGCTTTAGCGTGTATGTTATTTGTATGACAATCACAAGAATACCATTTTGCACTAAGACGTAAACTTAATTGCAACGTGATTGCAACTGCATCGCAACTTATTCGGCGCGTCAAGAAATCACGTGAATTAGCCTACCGATTTTAAACTAAACACCATGCACTAAACCAAATCCGGAACCTGGATCCGAATATTCCGGAAATGATACTTTCCGCATACAGCCAACTTTTTGTAATCAACTCAATAAAGACACACTGTCTGTCACAGAATCGGTCTAAAATTAGCCGTGTGCTGGTAACATTTTTCAGATTCAAATAGGTTACGGATCGGAAGCAGTGTAAATCGCTCTTAGGGGATACCGAGGATGTTTGGATCTGATTATTTCTTGCGGTAGCTTTATTTGCCTAATAATTAGGGGCGCGTTTGCCTTTTTTGCGAACAAGCTTTAGGGAAACGATCTAACGAAGTTAATTAGATAAATACAGTAGATACCTATTGTAGGGAATACTTAGATGTATATGGCCTTGCCTTAAAAATATAAGGTCGCAGGTTCGCTTCCCAGTCGTGCCTACATCTTTGCATAATTTGTTATATCGCCACTGCTCAGTATTGGTGAAGGAAAACATCGTGAGGAAACCGGCATGTCAAAGAACGAATAATTCAAGGTTATGTGACATCCACAAACCCGCACTTCCACACCCGCCAGCGAGTGTGGATTAAGGCCTAAACTCTCTCAACTCGTAAGATAGTTGAAAGAAGATCTGTGCCGAGCAGTGGGACACTAAACGGGTTGACGTGAGGTTTTCACTCCTGACAAAATAGAGGGGTGTTATAAGTTTTTCTTTTCTGTCTATTTTTTATATCACCCGTGTTAGTAGAGAAATATACTTAGAGTTTCATTGTGTAAATTTCTATTATCTGACTCTGATAGTACAGTTAAACTAGTATGGGAGTCAGGGGTCCATTTTCTTTGTATAGAGTAAGTAGTCTCACCCATAATCTCCGTATTTTCTCACCTTTCTGTCAATTTCTGTGTTGGGTTATGAATAAATGATTATTATATTATTAAATAAAAAACGTGGGATAGTATTTTGAACATCAACGTGATATACCTCATTGGAAAGCTTATTGAATAAGTTATTAGAATTTAACTAAACACGAATTTTAGGAGCACCCATTTTTGTAAAAATCTAAAAAATGTAATAGAAAAACAAAACGCACATTACCTTTAATTATCCGTTTCCTAAGAAGTATAAATATTGCAATCATGTCAATAATTGCATTGTATTATAGTACTTTTTTCTTGTAATATTATTGTAGCTGCAGTTTAATGTAATTATGACGAAAAATATTTTTTATCTTATTAATCTAATAACAAAACGCGTGGAAAAAAACATGATTCACAGACTACTAAGAGAATGAGATGATTACCGGAAACGTCATGATGTCATGGTCATTGATCTGTTTGATTGACAGCGTTCTAAATATTTTTTTTTTTTGTTGCTTAAATGTCATTTGGCCATGGGGTTGCCAATTGCAATAATCAAAATATTGTATTAAGAATTTCCTTTGAATTTTGAAAAAAAAAAATGTATAAAATCAAAGCGTAACTAAAAGATACCTGATTTAATATTAATAACCAAGTCTACTGTTTAATGATAGGTCTTGAATAATGTCTCGATCGAAATATAGGTATCCAGATAAATCCTGACATAGCAGTTTTAGATCTATCAATTTACTTAATCGCAAACGCTTGCTAATCTAAATGTTTCAAAGATCTACTCCTAGGCAGCCCGACTGAAGGGTACCTTCAACTTACAGAATACTGGAGGTCCTATGTTAAGCATATTTGCTTAATAAGCGCGGGTTCGGCCTAAGTCGAGCGAAAGACTTTTTAAATGTACGTAGAGAATCTCAGTTACAGCTCGAAGTTGTTGTTGGTCATATAGTATGACAGGTGACATCGCAGAGCTATTCGACTGAATGAATGAAGTTTTGTCTATGTATAGCTTCATGATTATGTATATTGTTCTTTGTCTGTATTAACTGTTACTTTTTAAACAAATATATCGCTGGACCCCGTGCGAGTTACACGTCGCTGGCGAATCAGTAGATCAAATTACGAGACGCAAGTAGAGCGGTCGTAATGTTTATCATAGTTTGACTTACTGAATCCCCTAGGAACCCATAATAGTTTAATACTAGGTAGGGTTCACACCACCCTCCTCTTGCAAAGTTTATAATTTTGCCCAATGAACTCTATTAATCCTGCCCCGTATTACGTATGGAACCTAAACTCTGACGAAAGGTGGGTGACATTCACCTCTGCCTACACTATCTAGATTACGTCCTAAGGTATTATATTATCT
The DNA here is from genome assembly GCA_936450015.1 of Meganola albula. NCBI lineage: Eukaryota > Metazoa > Arthropoda > Insecta > Lepidoptera > Nolidae > Meganola > Meganola albula. The sequence goes on from OW388171.1 coordinate 5,079,789, forward strand.
GTGGTCCTAAGACAGGGCTTGAATCATGCTTCCATTATAGAACTACTACGATGACTTAACAGTTTTCAATCTATCAATTTACTTAATCACAGTTTCTTGCTATAATCTAGACGTTTTAAACTAATAGACCATAATTAATTACCTGGTTTTTCTGATCCATCTAACCTAATAGTCTAAATAGTGCATTTTTTTGTTGGTTCTGTATCAATATAGAACACATTTTCATAAGGTAATTGTTCAAAGCATTCTTTTAATTATTTTATTCGACATAAAATTAATAAATTCTTTTATGAAAGCGTGAAGCGTAAATTAGCGGTCAGTGACTTTAGCGTGCGCACAGCTGATGGCGCGCGACCGTACAATCAGTGTCAATTACATTTTTCACTAATATTATGTCCACTATGTTTATATATCTTTAAATTATAGACTAAATAAATATATGTTGGCACATCTACTTCTCACTTTGCCAGGGGAGCTAAATACTCAAAGTGTTCACGGAGATAGATAGGAGCAGTAAGGCTATGAAAAAATTATAGCTACACAGGCTAGAATTTTCTAATTCCTCTTGTCTAACAATTTTGCTGTGCCTAACAGAGTCCATAATGATTATATTATGATAAGCACCTACTACCTAAACATCTACTTAAAACTTGGAATACAGAAGAGAGAGAATATGACAATCTAGACGCCGCCGAACTGGTAACCATTTTAATTCCAATCTTGAGCATTCTTTCTTGTTAGGTATATTGGACAGACGTGTTCTATCGTAGACTACATTCTACACATCAAGCGAGTAGAATAAAATGAACGTAAAAAGAAATATAAAGTAAACTACAAATAACAACAACAAGGTAGTTTAATAAAGCAAAAGAAACTACCCATTAGCATATCACTGTTAGCACCCCGCATCAGTCTTCTCTCAACTATCTCAAATGTTAAGAGAAATTGAGCTCGAATCCACTAGTTGGTATATGTAACGACCCATAGATAGTACCTACTGAATAAAATATTATTTAACAAATTCACGTAAAAAATTAAAATACAAATCAAATTTTCTTGTAGAAGTTGAGAACTTGTCAAAAAACATTGTTTACTCGGCGATCCAATTTGCACGCTTATTGGGCACAGACTAAATAAGTCAGTTATATCATATGAATATTTTATTTGTAACAAAATCTTTGGCAACATAATATTACCATAATAGAACTATTATCCGGTTATGAAAACATCATCAGCTTATCCTTATCCACTGCTTGACATAGGCCTCTCCCACAGTACGCCACTGAGCACGATCCGCGGCTACCCTCATCCAGTTCTTACCAGCCACCTTGCAAAGATCGTCACTCCACCTAGATTGAGGGCGTTCTACGCTACCTTTACCAATACGTGGTCTCCACTCAAGAACTCGTTAACCCCAAGTTTTATGAAATATTATGTGTATATTCAAAAGAACTGTTTTTTATGCCACTAACACCACAGTTACTTACACCCCCCGGGCAAAGCTGGACAGGGCAATTAGTAACCAAATTAAAAAAGTTAAAAATATTTTGATCTATATCGCCTACTTAAGAAAAATCGAGTGACCACCATCAAAAGCTAAACTATGCTGATATATAAATATTATAGCTATTTCTTCTATTATAAAAATTAATTGACCCCGTATTTGTTTGTCACACTAAAACTCGATAACTGCCTAACCGATTTGACTAATTTTGGTTTTAAAGTACTTTATCAATCCATGGCAGGTTTAAAAGGAGAGATATACGCGGTTTATAGTTTGCTAGAGCAAATACTGCTAAAACAACCGTTGTAATAATTACTGTCCACTGGGCAGCCGTACTATGACACTGTACCTATAGTATTATTCCAGTTGAATGAAAGAGAAGTCGCTCTACACATTGTTTAGCGGCATCCCTCTTCCGCAGGTCCAACAATATTCCTTTATGCTGTTGTGGTACGACACCAGGTGTGGTGGTTCTGGATCCTAAGTTTCAAAATAATATTATTTCAAAAATTTTAGTACAACTTACGAAATCCCTAGAAAAACCTTTAATCTACACACGAGACTACTTAAGTACTTGCGCATGGCACTACTCAATTAGACGGTACTATATTTTTTTGTTTGTTTGGTACGCAATAATTCCGCTAACTATTAATCGGTTAGAATATTTTTTTTTTATTTCGGAGGGATACTTTTCTGGTGGTCTCATTTAAATTTACTGTTTAAAAACTGAAGTTGACTTGTATTTTTATTTGAAGACCTATTTAAAATATCTTTTACATTTTTGCTGTAACTTTATTTATTACCAGATTTACTTGCTAATATTTTTATACTATGTCTAAAAAAGATAGGTCACGGATTAAATTAAAATGCCGTTTGTGTGCAAGATTGTGAAAGACAGGCGCTTTTTTTTTAACTACGGACTAGATTCAAGCCTGCGGATAAACTAATTAGAATTTTATTTTAAAGAAATAAGGTTTTATTTTATACAGCAACAACTAGTGACCCGCCCTGGCTTTGTACGGGTAGATATCGGTATTCGACAACATCTATAAATTTTAGCACACTTTTGGCAGACTTTCCATGCTCAGAGCACTTGAATTAGCTTTGGCAAAAGACACAACATCAACTAGTAAAAAAAAAAATTTATTGGTAATTATGTTTACCAGTAAACATAATTACCTTAAGGCAATTATGTTTACTGGTAATTAACTGGTGGTAGGCTTCGGCCGTGGTTAGTGATCACCCGTCAGACAAAGCCGCACCGTTAAGCGGCCTTGCCGTGTTCCGGTGCGATGTCTGGTGACACCATTTAAGAGGGTAGGTCGAAATTGTTGCTTCTTTATGGTTTCAAACTTAAGGAGCCTCATTTCACTGCCACCTTCTCACCGAAATTCATTCGTACCCACGAATGAATCGGTATAGTGGGCAGGCGCGTCTCATCGTAGAGTACAACATTGCTTAACATCAGGTAAGTTGTAGTCAAGCGCCAGTCAGACTGCCGCGGTAAAGCTATTGCATTGCATTTTTTATCAACTTATGTAATTATAATTATTTATTCATTTTATTTAAGCAGTAATTTTTTTCTTTGATTTTAATTCAAGTTACACTTTTTGAGCGTGGTGACCGATAAGAAAACAATTTTTTTTTTTATTAATATAACGATACATCCAATTTGGGAGGCAAACCAATGCCAACCGATACAACCAATGCCACCTAGAGGCGTGTTGCTGAACTAAAGAGACAAGCGTGATATTTCAAAAAGTCATTAAAAGTGCTGCTATTCATCGATAGATGGCAAAACTAAAAAGTATCACCGCTGTGCCGGTCGGAGTGGGAGGTGTTAGGTTATTTTCGTTACGGAATTTCTGGAATCGGTCCCCACGCTCAAGGCCCGCGATAGAAGCTATGCAATAGCTTAAAAAAACAGTCAAAATCATTCGTTTAAGGCTTTGATGCTTTTTGTGGGTAGCCTGATCCCAATTGAGAGGAACTTTTCTCGTCAGTAGGGTAGGGACTTCGACACACGCCGCTATATCTCCGGTGCTCACAGCGTTTACTGAGCAATGTCTACGTTTGACACTGATGGGTCAGACGCCCCTACTCTTAGTTTTTCTTTTTTAACTGTTTTATTTAATTGTGTGTGTTTTTCTTCCATAGTAGGTCATATAAGGATCACCACGAAAAATTTGGTAAAACGTTTTAAAATAACCCATGATCATAATCATTTCCCTTGCCTTTGTTTCATTTCTACCAGAATTATACAAGACCAGGCGTCAGAATATAAGACTACTGACAACCTGTAACGATTGTAGATATGTTAAATGACAACTGGAACCGACGACGCCGCGACGGTATAAAGCGCTCTCCGCGGCACGGAGGGTCGTCCCTTAACCAACCAGATACCGAAACAAACCTTTGTTGTTACACAAATATTGTCCGGGGTGGGAATCGAACCCGTTTTAAACTACAGATTTAACCAAAGGTCAAACGCCAGTCGTAAACTCAAATGAGTAGGTTTAAAGCCTATAAAACCAAAAAGAATTTCCCTTGTCACACCAAACCTACGGTTTAAATACATAATGTTGGAGAAAGGTCGTTAAATTTTTGTCACGCCTCAAGGTTTTTATTAAGGCTCTGAATTTTTAGAGCAAAATGAGAAACTTTACGTATATTTTTAACTTTTGGTTGTGTTCCTGTGTGTGAAAAGACAGATGTTTTTAAGTATTTATTCAAAAGAAAAGTATAAGTACCTATTACAAAATCCGTCGCCAAACTTCCATCGTTGTACTCTGTGGCTGTCCCCGTTCTATCATCGGACAAGTAGAGGTACGGCTATGCGTCACCGATATGGCGGAAATTCCACGGGTAAGTACGCACAAAGCGCTTTGCCTCCACTTTTATTGTGCGAACTGCCAAGTTGTGGAATTCACTGCCGGCGTCTATGTTTCCCGACACTTCACCTTATAATACCCCTCTTTTTGGTCGGTGGTTATAAATAAGTCCATTCATCTTTCGTGAAGTGATCAAAAATCTCAAAGTAAATGGAAAAAGCTAAAATGTCGATTGCCATTCCCGACGTAGGTACCTACATAAAATTTGTAATATCAAACAAAATATGTATAACTCCACACCAACGCTCCAGATACACCTTGTAATATTGGAAATTTATACTTTACCAGCGATCCGCCCTGGCTTCGTACGGGTACAAATTATCTGATATATAAAATTCTCGTAAATAAATAGGTAGATACCACAAAGAGAAGTACGGTCCGTGAGGTCAAAGCTTAGCGTTACATTATTGTAAGTGGTCAGTGAGCATTTGTTTGAGTTTTAAATTAGTTTGAAGTTTTGCGGTACAAAAGTGTCAAGTTCCGCTACGAAATAGAAGCGAATCAAAGCGACGCGACGTCCACTTATCATTGTCAAACGATCTTCTTAATAACGATGTGACAGGCTCTTCAATCGGCCAGGATCTTCAACAGGCTATCGGTTAACGATTTAAGTTGCGGTTTTCGCAATGCGATTTTCGTTGAAACGAAAATTTTCGCTAGTTCTCAAAAGTGATTTTTTAGTAGGTAGCTAACTTTTATTTGTATTCCTGGATGTGCAAACCTCTGGTGTTGCAATGTTGCAAACGTCTATACGTTTATCGGGTAGTAGTACACAAAGGTACACAATATTCTGTTTGCTGAGTCTTCATTTCGTATGAATTTCGTCTACAAATGTTTTGTTTCGCAACGAAATGAACAAAAACGATTCAAATTCAAAGCAAAATCGACTTATCATTGCCATTTATCAATTGATCTTTTGAATAATGATGTGTCTGCGCTTTATATTAAACGCTTAACGATTTAAGTTTTGAAAGCAAAAGTGTGTAAAAAGTATACACTTACATATTATTAGTTACTGGGCTTCCTTACGCAACGAACGACCTCTGTAGTCGAGCGGTGTAAGACGTCCGATTGGGCTATACTGTGCCCAGTAGGACGCGGGTTCGATTTTCGCCCCGGATAATCTTTGTATTACAGCAAAGATTTGTTTCGTTGTCTGGTTAGTTGAAGGAGTATTCAATAAAATAAAACGTTTTATAACGGATTTTATCGCGGTTTATTTTACATTTTATATCCCGAGTCTTTTCAGACTTCATGGTAACGGGAGGACCTCGATAAAATCCGTTATAAAATAGTTTTATTTTAATGTGTGATATTCGCGTGAATATAAGAAAATACTATGTAAGACTATCGTCCGTGCCTTGGAGAGCAGTCTAAGCCTTCTAATCTAGTTGTGATTTAAAATATTTATGACCATAGTACCAGGTAGTCAGAAGCATACTATAATCTGACACCAAGTTTAACCATCTCACCTACTGTTTGCCTACGGGTTTCGAGGCTAGCCGCATCAGGTTAGACTGGAACTTGGGGGGTTAAAGAATTATTCACACATTTTCTTATTTCATATTTTTTTGTTTCAGGTAAGTTTGGAACTGTTTGGAGTGTTCGTAAGAATATTTATTTTAAATACTTGTGGTTTAAAGGGTGATAAACTTCAATGGGCTCTGGATGGAAACCATTTTAAAATCATAAAGTAAATGAAATAAAAATGCATTGATATCTTTTCGAAGCTTTTCTTACACGGGAATAGAACCGACGAACTGTAAAAAGTGAAAACTCTATATTTTATGATACCAATCGAAGTAATTTGGGGGCTGAGTCACTTTCGGCTGTATAAATAAGGTGACATTAAACTGGTGGTTGGCTTCAGCCATGGTTAGTGACCACCTACTAGGCAAAGGCGCACCGCCAACCTTCTTTGCAGTGTTCCAGTACGATGTCTGATCTTCACAGAAACAGTTGTGTTACATAAAAGTTCCGCTTAGTTTAAGTGGTGGTGTAGATAAATAATTACCTAACTGACGTATAATCATCGTAAAAAATATTTGTAACCTTCCATATTTCCATAATAGTTCCAGTTCCAGTTCCATATTTCCAAAAATATGGAACTCCAAAATTACTTTGATTAGTAAGTATTGGTAACTTAAGCAACAATAGGTACTCCACGGAGTCTGCAGTGTGTGAACATACTCAAAAGTACTCCAACTCCTGAGGTTTGATGAAATACAGGTACTCGATTAAAGAATTCCGGTTTCTACCAAGAATGACCTGCGAAGCTACTGAAATTAAAAAACATCCTAATTTCAAAACAAAAAATGTTTGGAATATAACACCTGGTTAAGACTCAGCACTTAATTTACTTTTACCAAAACACAAGCAAAATCAACTCAAAATTCAAGACACTGTGAGCTCAGTTTGCTTTAATCGGAACGCAACTTAAATAATAACGTTTTTAGGTGGTAATATTAGTGATTAATAAATTTGGACGTCAAATATATTAGTCAGCCCGTGATCATGAAATCTGAAAATGCTTTGAAACGTCGGGATATAAAAATCTAAATTAAACCGTGATAAAATCCGTTATAAAGTAGTTAAATTTTAAGCGTTTCATTTATTGCGTTTTGTTTTGTGAAGATTAAAAGATGAACCCACAGAAACATACACTAAAATCGTTAAGCACCCATTTGCAGCAAGCATAGCTTAAAATCCAGGCCAGAATCTAGGCATCCAAATCAGTATGCAGAACCAGCCCCAACTGCCAAACAATCTGGCTTTGAATTCAGTATTGCTACTCAATACTAAATCCCCTACTATGTTAATTTGCTTTCTGTTTTTCGTTAGTTCCAACGATTTATATAACAATGATAAAGATTCAATCAGGTTAGGAAACGAAAAAGATTAAAATTCTTAAATAAGGTTGCTTCTTTATAGTATCTAGCCTTATGGAGTCTCATTCCACTGTCACCGAAAATCATTCGTAATCACCAATGAATCAGTATATTGGGCTGGCGCGTTTCATCAAGCAAGTTGTAGTGAAGCATAAGTCTATTGCAGAATAAAAAAATATATTCATAATGGTTGGTCATAATAGTATCCTAAGAATGTAGAATCAACAATTTTAACTGACTTCCAAGAGACCTAACAAAGTGTAATGGACCCCACCCTGTACCTCCTACTTGCTAGGTCGAGTGGGTTCCTTATACTCTAGGGTATGTGTCCCTAGAGTATATGATGATGGTTTGGTAGGTACCTAGACCTTCGTATATTCGCCGCTGGTGGCACCTACCTCCCGCACCCCTAAATGCGTATATCCAGTGAAATAGGTACGGCACTTCTGGCCAACTAGAGAAACCCCGGTCTTGAAATGCAAACAACAATTTCTTCCAAAAATTACTTCTCGGTCTTGAGATCTCGAGATTTTTCCTTTTGTTGTTTACTCTTCGGCTCTTCATTTGCGACTCTTCATTTTCGACTTTTCATTTGCGACTGACTATTTGCGACTTTTCATTTGCGACTCTTCATTTTCGACTTTTCATTTGCGACTGACTATTTGCGACTTTTCATTTGCGACTGACTCGTTCCGGCAATACGACCGCCTTTTATACCGGCCGTTGTTACCGAAAAGAATCCGCGCGAATGTTCTCGAAAATTCGAGATCATTCTTACTATCTCGAGACCCCATTTCCTTGAATTTCTCTTTATTTATTTAAGAAAACTGTCCATATTATACCTTATTCTACGCGTTTTTACAATCTCTATAATATTATAAAAAGCTTATAAATGTACATCATCACAATAAAAATTTTCTAGAACAAAAACATACAAAAATTCACATAAACAATATTGTTCATTCTAGAAAATCGTCCATAACTTCCTTATTTCTTATCGGATTTCCAAAATTCAAACTGTCCCATTCATTTTACATCCACGTCTTTAAAATTAAATCATTCTTATTAAAAAATCTCCATAAACAAAAAAGGTCATTTTCAAGTTACGTAATTTTAGTTCTAACATTTTACTTTGCAAGAAACTATCTTAAAAATCACTATATAATGGAAATCCGATAACTTCAATCTAATTAGAATACAAATTCAATAATTCCAATAAGAATCTAATTAGATATTTACAATTAACAACAATTAATTTAACTAAGTTAAACCTTACATTTTGCACGTCATTGCGGACTTGCGATGCGCAATGTCGTTGTGCGGTCTAGTTATGACCTGGTCTCGTCGTCATCACAAAGGTTTATAAACACGTTCTTCAATAACATTAAAAAATACTAAACATTGAATTTATTTACTAAATATTTGACGGTGTCAAATGAAATGAAAAGAAACTAGCTAATATTATTTAATTCAAAACTAATCCGTGAGTAACTCAATCTAACGAAGGAGTTTAAGAGTAGGGGTTACAGGAATCCATCCCTTCCGTTAGTATTACCGGTTCTAAGCACACCGGTTTATGATTCGATTCGTTTCGATTTACGACAACCGTATCCGAATCGTAAACGAACCGGAAAACAAGGTTCACATTGATGCAAAAACCTTGCCTCGGTTATATGATAGGGTAAATGGTGAATTTATTTTCATGAATTATTTCTTACAGCTAAAATATTACCTATGATTTCAGTCCTCCACAGTTATGATGGTTTTTTTTTTTCAACTACCTTATGAGTTGTAAGAAAACTTTTTTCTTTTTTGGGACTTAACCCATCACCGCAATATCGCTGGTTCCAGTAATAAATAGAGCAAAATCTTTTGATCGCGCAAAAATTTTACAAGACCCACTAAAAACCATATTGCCAAAAATCCTAGTAAAGCTTTTGAGTTTAGTTACAAACCCCAAAATTACACGAAACGCACATACTTGCCTTTTTTCTGTTAAATATAACGCTTTTGTGAGCTAGTCACTTTATATTGACTGAAACATTTTCAAACAATTCATTGTTATTGACAAGTCTATTGAAAGGTCATAAAGAGGTTATTTTTCACTGCGGGGTTCAACAGGGAGGCAATATTGTTCCCGTTGTGAAACTGAACGATCGACAATATTGAGTCGGTCATTAGTCAATTTAATAAAGACTAGCGACCCGCCCTGGCTTCGCATAGGTGCAGATGTAGATCTACTTGTAATTGTTATATTTTAAACCATTTAGTTGATTATGGTGTCACCATGAATGTACATTGTAGGTATATACCGACAAACATCTGGCCAGATAATAAAAATTAAACCGTAAAAAAGGAATACAATAATAATGAGATGAAAGAGTGAAGAAGTGTTGTAATGTATGTTTGTACTATATGAGATTGTGTGTTGTATGACGGTGTCTGTGTAAGTGTTGTATGAAGGTGTGTGGTGTAAGGTATTGTAAGACATATGCGCGTCTACTAGTGAGTGAAGAAGTTTTCTTTTTCTGTGTAGTTCATGCCAAATAGCCAACGTATATGACATGATACTTCTATGAAAACAAAAACATTTTAGAGGAAAGGTCGAAGGAAAACGTGGAAAAGGAAAATCAAGGATAAGCTACATGAACCAAATAAAAGAATAGATTGATATTATGTCGTACATGGAGGTGAAAGAGGCTGCTCCAAATCGAGACCGATGGAAAGAGCTTTATCAGCCTAAAATTCCTTCTTGTGTGTTTAATAAATGTCATAATCACTCACAATTGAAAAAATAAAATTAAAAACAACGAGTAGGTCAAATCTTAGTTTCATAGAAATTATTACTTAAATTGTTATTTGCTACGCCATGTTTGTGAGAATGAGATAGATAATGTGAAACAGACGTAAAAGACAGAGGCAACGCACACGTTTCGCCCATCATAGTATTTCGTGGGTGTTTCGCTAATGCAATGTCATTCATTTAACAGCACGGCTATCGTGATTTCGCTTGCACGCTGTGCGGGGTCCTATCTCTGTCCATTTCTATCGTTCACTGTAAATATCTAATTGTGATCACAGATGTGTGTTTCTCGTTGCATGTAGTTATGCACAGAGACCCGGGTTTAGTAATTGCCCAATTAGGGCGTACTGTATATTCCTTTTCTTGATTTATCAAAGCAATTTGTACTGTATTTCGTAAACAACGCACGTCAAGAAATTGAAATTATTGCTATAGGTATTTTTATCAGCTTACGTTACCTACGCTTTTTTTGTAACCTTAAATGTTTTTCCCCAAGTAAATAAATAAACACAGATTACCAGAATCCTATTGGCGTTGTATCATACAAGTAAAATCATTTCAAAGAGAATATAAAATGGAAGAACGAGTACTCGTAAATAAATCCTTACTCCGGTATTGAATTTCAGCTTTGAGAAGTTTAACCAAATATTTAGAGATTTAGCTTAAAAGATCTGAAGAATCAGTTTGAGAAACAATAAGCTGGTAAACAATTTGTTCTTTAAGGTTCTGTACAACAAAAATAGAGATTTAACAACCCGTCAAAGTAATAGTTTTATTAAGCCACGGGCCGGGCGGGCGAGTCCATTTTGGGTCCAAATGGCGAGTCCATTTTTGTTTCGTTAAATTTTATCTGTTTTTAGCACAATCTTTGGATTACACGTACTAATACTTGGATTCTAACGAAGTAAACTCGTAAAAGATTATCACAAACACAGTTACACAGTAATTTTAGAAGAAATATCGTGAAATATCGTGTTTTTATGGGTCGTCAAAGACGGTGGGCGGGGCCACTACTCACATTGCTGATGAAATTTTCGAAAATTTTCGACAAAAACACTCACTTCACAACAAACAAATAGTATTGTAAGGTAGATTACTTACTCAGACATCGTTATTAAAGCACAAAAAACACTTATAACACTTAAATTATTCGATTACACGGAATTCGTCAAGGTCGTCGTACGCGTCAGCACTCAGCCAGCGCCACTGACGCCACAATGAAATTCAAACTCGAATATATTCGTTCCGTTGTATTGGCGCCAACGTAGTTTTGGCGGAATCTGCTAGATGGCTCTACGATCTTTACAACGATGTATGAAACATGAAAGTGGCATGGTCAGACTATAGAGTATTTTGCGATTAAAGTGCCGCTTCCAGGCGATACCAATCTATGGAGGATTGCCTGTCTTGTCAAAACTGTCAATGTCATATTTTGGAGATTTGCCTGTCTAAGGGTTTAATTAAAATATAAATATGTCGGCGATACACCTCATCTCACCTTTGCATATCGATGGGACACAAAGTATCACCACAGCAATCAATAAATCTGCCAATGATTACAGCACCTCCCTAATCACAAATATTCACAAAATGTTTGGATGGAAAAAGATTTCTTTTTTTTGTGCGGACAAATTCGGTTTTCACACACCACGTGCTCATCCATCTGACCTCATAGATATTGTACCCTTCTCTTAGTAGTCTGTGCCCTGATGTAACAATGGCAATCACAGACAAGGAATATGAGTGACGTTGACGTTTTGTAACTTTGACAGCTGAATGCCCTTATGCTATCAAAAGTGACTGAAGTGACACCTAACTATCTGTTTAGACAACAGCTTGCTACGTTTATTGGTTACGCGCTGCGACAAATAAACAAACTAAACTTTAGCTAACATGTTAGAATTTATAACTAAAGAACTAAATTTTAAAAAAGTGTGAAGGTGTATCTACTAACTATTTATGTATCTAAAAATAAACTCTTCACCTAAAAGCTAACCATGAAAGAACTCCGTATCTAGGAACGTGCCCAGAAGGCTGACTATTCGTTTTCAAAGATGAAGGCCAGCCTTTTGGTCACGTTGGTGTCAAAGAGGCGCTTACACACCTCTATAGTTACAGTCTATCAAATCTAAGAAGTACCGTTTGACGTTTCACTGTTTTCTATAAAATTAGCTTTATAGAGGCATCACACTATTTTTATTAGATTTCCTGTAAAATAATTGAATTATGAAGCTATTTTTTATTTTAACATAACATAAACAATTTTCATACAAAAAATAAAATTATAAATGTACTACGTTTAGAACTGTCAAACAGTACTTCTTAGATTTGATAGAAAGTAAGCAGCGCGTCCCCACCGTCGTCTGCACCACCCCTGCGTCAATAGGCACCCTAAACAGCTCAAAAGTATTACGACCCGTTAGTGTCCCACTGAAGGGCTCTGGTCTTGAATTTAGAGTGTAGAGTTTGGGCTTTAATCTACTTTAAATGGTTCTGAAATTGTGAGTTCTTAGAAATGCTAGGTATTCCGTGATTTTTATCCTCTGTACTTAAAAACTTTTTAGCCGGGCAAGGGTTTTTTCTACTAGGGTTTGATCTGGAGATCAACCCCATCAAAAAAATACACAAAGTTGTGTGGACGTAACTGGAGTTACGTCCACACAACTTTGTGTATTTTTTTTTAAGTAAACGTCACTAAAAGCTGTAAGTCTAATATAAAAAACAAATTATAGGACTGTGGTAAATTAAAACATCTTAATTAAAAATGTTAGAGCCCAAGGCGTTTTTAAACCAAGCTGAAAACCATCTAAATCATTTTAGCTTTAAACAAACCGTAACTTAGCTGGTCATTTAGGTGCAAAGTGAAACAAACTTACACACAGATACAACATGCGTCAAACTTATAACACCCCTTTTTTGTCAGGGGATATAAACAAAATAAACCGACATTATTTCAATTCAAATCATATTTCCCGAGGGTGCAATAACACATATTATAAAATCATCATAACCATTTTATAGGGCAAAAGGGAGGCATCGTAATAATATTCTTCGCAAAATTGTCGCTTTTCCTTCGGAATTGTATAAAATGTGGAGCATGTTAATTTTTATACAAGCGCCATCTATTGAACACTAAAGTAAACTACTTTTTATAAAAGCGATCATAGATGGCGCTAAATTGCAGGTGTGGTTTTAAAACATTAAATAAACGTCATCTAGTTGTGACTGTAGTAAGCTTGCTTAATATACGCGCCCATAGATGGCGCTAGATATGAGGTTTAATTTCGTATACAGTAAAACTTGCCGGGTTGGCCACATGTAAATGTTAGAATTGTTTAACTATGGCTCATAGATGGCGTTACTTTTTAAGTAAGTCTGGTCTGTTGTAAAACGCCATCTATGGAATGGCGTGACAAACTCAATTTTATGATTGTCAAAATTTGCAAACGAAGGATCCTATTTTGCGGTTTATGTACTGTTATTCAATTTTATTTTGCTAGATGGCGTTTACCTTCATGGCTACCCATCTTTGATTTCAATTTGTTTGATGCCTTTACTTAGTTCGACACTTAACAATTTATCATCATTCCAATCAATTATAATCAAACGATAATTTTCTAGGTCATTAACACACACGGTCATCAGCAGAGCTTGAGTTATGGAAACATGATAACTGATATACTATACATATACAATTTTTCTTTTCTTTTGTAAATATATTTTTCTTCCCTAGATTAGTAGTTAAGTCGTGAAAGCGTAAGAAAGAGAGTTACTTTCACATTAATAATCTAAACAAGAAAAGACAGAAAGCAAATAATTTATTAGACAGAGACAGGACACGCAGAATCGATTAAAAAACACATGAAAAGAGATAAAACAACATAAATTAAAACAGTTAAAAAGAACAAAAAAACCAAAGAGTAAGTGTGACCCATCAGTGTCAAACATGGACATTGTTCAGTAAACGCTGTGAGTGCCTACTAGAGGCGACCCACAGCACTGATTTTCAGCATTTTCCATATTCCCACAGTGTGACGCTAAGCGCCATGGTTGCCAATAGAGCAAACCTGCACATGTTTATTAAAATAATATTAATGATGTTGTGTGACCCTAATTTAGTTAATTATTTTTAAGTGGCGATTTCCGATGACGAACTGTGTCAGCGTAAATTATAACGTTTGAATAGTAGAATGTTCCTTCTAGCCGTTTTTCCAGCCACAGCGGCCAATCTAAGCTGACTAGGCTCACTTCAATCCTTTTAGTGTCCCACTGCTGTCAACTGTTTTACGAGTTTAGAGAGTAAAATCTTAATCCACACACGCGTGCCAAGTGCGGGTTGGTGGATGTCACCATGTCCTCGAACGATTAGTTCTATGACATGCTTCTTTCCTCACGATGTTTATGAATACGTAAGTATACTAAATTCTTTGCTTAGAATTTATTATTAATTTTTTAGGGTTCCATACCGAAAAAAGATAGAAACATATTACTTCGGCTACTATCTATCTATTTTTCATACCCCTAAGTGACGAGGGTTATCCACCCCTAACATTTTTTTATTTTTTGGTAAGTATTTTATTTTTTTTATAATTTTTTAATTAAAAATATAACCTTAAATTGTCACCCTTCTATCACCAACCCCTATTTTTAATAGCGATATTAGTATTGAAATAAAACTAGAAACGGATTTTATCGCGATTTATTTTAGATTTTAGATCCCGGCGTTTCAAAGTCTTTTCAGACTTCATGGTCACGGGTGGACTGAGGTATTTAACGTCAAAAAATATAAATCACAATTATTACTGATTACCTACAAACATTAATATTTAAGTTTCGTTCCGATTTAAGCAAACTGAGCTCACAGTGTCTTGAATATTCGCGTAAATCTAAGACAAAACTGAGCGATATTAGTACATAATATAAAAGTCAGAAATACGCGATACGAAGTTCGCTGGGGCAGATAGCAAAATATAATTTCATTGCAAGCTCAAAATTAGCTTAAAAATTACGTCATTTGCCAATGGAGGTAGAAGTACTTAAGTAAAAAAAGGTAAAAATATATTTTTTCTCGTAAAATATGACCTTTTTCTAATAAAGTTACTTCTAAACCTCCGAGTGGCAAAGTGATAGTGTTGAAGCAGATGTCTATTCAGCTAAATCTCTTTTGAGTAACTTTAATATAGATAAATTGCATCAGCCTGTAAGACCAGCAGAAATCTGGGAAGCTATTTGTAAACTAAAATCTAGAAAGGCGCCAGGTGATGATGGTATTCACAATATTATGTTAAAGAACCTATCTCAAAAATCTATTGTGTATATAACCAAAATATTTAATGGCTGCTTTCGGGTAGGTTATTTCCCTAATAATTGGAAAACTGCTAAAGTGATTGCGTTGAAGAAGCCTGGAAAAGATATCACCCTACCAGTAAGCTACAGACCCATAAGCCTTCTCCCAGTTCTGGGTAAACTGTTTGAGATAATTATTTATACCAGATTACTCAAAAGTTCTGAGCATCTTCTTAATAGCGAGCAGTTCGGTTTTCGCAACTCACATTCTACAGTGCAACAACTGGCCAGAGTCACTGAGCATATATCTTATCATTTGAATCATAGGCAATCAACCGGTATGTTTCTCCTAGATATCGAGAAAGCATTCGACACTGTCTGGCACGATGGCCTGTTATATAAGTTAATCAACTGTGGTATTCCTATGCACCTTGTAAAACTTATCCAGTCTTACTTAGAAAACCGTAGATTTGTAGTTTATATAGGTGATGACAGGTCTTCACCCCAAACAGTGTCAGCAGGAGTTCCACAGGGCTCGATCTTGGGTCCTTATTTATTCATCTTATACGTCAATGACATGCCCGTCCAAGTACGCACTCACCTCGCTTGTTTTGCTGATGATACTGCTTCATATACCTCCTCAGAAGATATAGATATCATTATTAGCCGCTTACAGTTATCGCTAGAACTCCTTCAGTCCTACTTCACTAAATGGAAGCTTAAACTGAATGACTCCAAGACCGAGGCAATACTTTTTACTCGTCAACGCAGCGTTCCTAAAAGAAACCTGACCATATCTGACCACCCGATTCCATGGAGCACCTCTGTTCGATATCTTGGGGTCACTCTAGATAACAAACTTAATTGGACAAAACATTTAACCAAACTACGTATCAAAGGTGCCCAAGCGCTTGCCTCATTAAGCCCAATTTTGAATCGTAAATGTAAACTTAGCTCATATACTAAACAAAGATTATATACTACTCTAGTCCGACCCTGCATTACCTATGCATGCCCAGTTTGGAGCAACACTTGCAATACTAACTATAAGTTGTTACAAATTATTCAAAACAAAGCCATCAAAATCGCTTATAATACTCCATTTAAAACCAATCTTAAACGATTTCATACATCCATAAAATTTCCTACTTTACTAGAATTTATTTTGAAATTAACTCGCAGATTTTACCACAAAGTTAAAAAACATCATAATATCCTAATATCTAACATAGGGAAAACTACTTTAACAGACTTGCGAAATATCGATAGATATGGTATGTATAGACTCCCTCATCACTATGTATTATTTAAACACAATACAGACACGTAGCCAGCACTATGCGATGCGCTCGCGCTTCCCCTCCGTCGCCCTTCATATGCAACGGCTCGGGAGGCAGGGCATATCGTGCGACTGTGGCTAACTGGCGAGCGACTGCTTCAACTATTTACAAGTACCCACCGCAGTAAATGTATTTTCGTCCAAAAAATACATATAGTTTATTCTAAAATTCATAAAATTTATTCTAAAGCCACTACCAGTTGTAAATAGCACTAAACCATATTTGTATAAACTTATAAAGGCGTACTTAGCCTGTAGAAGTAATTTATTATTATGTTAACTGTTATCTTTTAATTGTAAAGTAGATACCACAGTTTGTAATATTATTTGATATAATAAAGAATTTTTAAAAACAAAACAAACTTCTAAACAGGTTTATTGAATTTCACTGATTGTCCGGTTCAAAGGTAAAAGATTTTAGGCTTAAATATTTTAGGTAGGCAACGCTTTTTATACGTAACTGACGGCCACCTTAATTATATAGATACTTTTAAACTTTAGCATTATTAATAAAATAGTGCTAACTGCCCCAGCGAACTTCGTACCGCGTATTACTAATGTAATACGTCATGTATTTTTAATGCCACATTAAACAAAAATGAAAACGAAAAATTTCGTCACAAAAATTAAAAAAAGTTTAAGGTTGAACAACCCTTATCACTTAGGGGTATGAAAAATAGATAGTAGCCAATTCTTAGATCTACTGAATATGCATAAAAAATTTCGTAAGAGTCGGTCAAGCCGTTTCGGAGGAGTACGGTAACTAACATTGTGACATGGAAATTTAATATAATAGATATTTATCATATCGGGTAAATTACCACGCTCACCTTTAATTTGGCTTTACGTTTCGACACGGGTTACACCGATCGTGGTTATCTTCGTGCGACCGGTGCATGCCGAAACGTGAAGCCAAATTAAAGGTGCGCTCGTTAATTGCCGTTATGATAAATATACCTCAATTCTATTAAAATTCTGGGACATTAACACAGTCATTTGATTCGAAACTTAGCTTTCCTTCACTTCTACCCATTTTAGTGTCCTACAGCTGGGAAGGAGTCTTCTCTCAACTATTTTACGAGTTGAGAGAGTTTAAGCATTAATCCACAAATGCTGGCCAAATGCAGGTTGGTGGCTGTCACATATACTCGAACGATTAATTCTTAGACATGCCGGTTTCCTCACGATATGTGTACGACACACACATCTTTGTGTGAATCGTTACATCACCACAGCTCAATATCGGTGAACAAAAACAGAAACCGACATGTTTAAGAATTAATCATTCGAGGTTAAGTGACATCCACCAACCCGCACTTGGCCAGCGTGTGTGGATTAAGGCCTAAACTCTCTCAACTCATAAGATAGTTGCGAAGAGACCCAAGCCCAGCTGTGGGACATCAAAAGGGGTTTAAGTGAGTGAAGTGAAAGACGGAGAATTTGTAGACTTTTTTTTATTCTTCGATAGGCTGGCGCTTGACTACAACTTGCCTGATGTTAAGCAATGATGTAGTCTACAATGGATCGCGCTAGCCCAGTGTACTGATTCACTCGTGATTCCGAATGATTATCGGTGAGAAGGTGGCAATGGAATGAGCCTCCTTAAGGTCAGAAACCTTAAAGGAGCAACAATTCCGACCCACCCTCTCTGCATGGTGTCACCAGACATCGCACCGGAACACGGCACGGACATAGGTACTCGTATATAAAAAACGAACATCATTTTTGATGTATATTAAAGATGTATATTTTAAAACTTTCGCTTTGCATTATTAATATTTATATTTATCGCAAGAGCTTGCGACCACCATCGGTGCAACCCGTGTCGAAACGTAAAGCGAAATTGAAGGTGCGCGCGTTAATTGCCCGTTATGATACATATTATTATTATAAATATTTTTGATGTCAGTTAAAAGTCGGTATTCACATTGATTCAACAAAGTATATAACCGAACTATCATCATTCCCCTTGCCTTTTTCCCATTTCTTTTGGGGTCAGCTCCCAGTCTAACCTGATGAGGCTAGCTACCAGAATTATACGAGCGACTGCCATCAGACCTCGAAACCCATAGGGAACTAGTAGCCGATATGGTTAGACCAGGTGTCAGATTATATTGGCTTCTGACTACATGTAACGATTGTCATAGATGTGTTACTAAATGACAACCGGGACCGACGGATTAACGTGCTCTCCGAGGCACGGAGGGTAGTTGGTTGGTTGAGGCAACCAGACACCGAAATAATTTTTGTTGTTACACAAATATTTTCCGGGACGGGAATCAAACCTGCGACCTCCCGGGCACTGTATAACCCAATCGGAAGGCTTACACCGCTCGACTACCGAGGTCGTCAGTATTTAACCGATCCATGCTAGGCATAAGTCAATCAGTCCCGTTTCAGTCGACTGCCTATCTGGGCTGACTCTATTAATTGATTTAAAATCTACACATATAAAAATATTTGTCACAGAACCTATGACTTGAATTGACTTTTGACTTTGTCCTATGTCCCCTGGATGAGGCAGAGTGCGTCCATAGTATGTCGCCATCTAGAGCGGTCTTGAGCTTCGCGTTTTACTTCGCTCCAGGTCATCCCTACCCGCCATCTTGGACCGGAATGCGCAACAACTTCACATTTTTTAGTACAGTTAGCAAAAATGTTTCTTCGATATAATAATCACAACTAGATGAAAATAAAATAAAAATGCATATATCTTACTGCCGTTCGACTAAAATTGGATATTTTGAGTACAATATTGAGGTACGAACACATTTTATTAACTTCCGTCCGACAACAACGTGTGTTTTTTTGCGCGTAAAAGAATTTTTGCACAAGTTTGTGGTATCCTTGCGCGTAAATTTACTAAAATAGGTAGCTACATTATAACTGCATACTTCCGTGAAGTTTTTACATAAATCAATTTTCCGTACGTTTCAAAATAATATTATTGTCTGTGGTTTGACATTTTGTGCTGGCGCTACTTTTGCTTGGTTTTTGGTATGAAGTTAGCCGCGAGTCCAGTCCTATTCTTATTTGAAACGCATAGTACACCGCTCGACTACCGAGGTGGTCACATATTCAACTACCTTCTAAAGTCAAGTACCAATAACTCCTCAAGCCGTATTCCGGCTACAGCGGCCAGTCTAAGCTGATTAACTAGGTACGTAAGTGATATAATAAATAATAAATAAATATATTCTAGGACATTAACACACACGGTCATCTGGTCCCAAGCTAAGCAGAGCTTGTGTTATGGAAACCAGATAACTGGTATATACTATACATATAATACTTTTTTTTTGTAAATATATACTTATAATAGATATTTACACCCAGACTCGACACAAACACAAATGTTCATCACAAATGTTTGTCTCGGGTGGGAATCGAACCCACGACCTGCGGCGTGAAAAGCAAGTATCTTATCTTATCTTGATAAATTACTATTATCAAGTGTGCCCAACGGTTTGTGCACCATTTATATTAATTGTAACTATCTACTATATTACTTCAACAAAACAACAAACAGTTACTTTGTTTTAAACCACATCAAACAATATGTGTTTACTAAACTCGCTGCGCTTGTTTTCATAAACTTAGTTTTACACAATAAAGTTTATGGACAATACAACAGATAACAAGCGGCCTGCTTGAAGGTAAGGGGTCACTATCGTAGCCGCTCTCTCTTCTACAAAATCAGAGGCATTTTAAACACCCAGTTGTTGTTTTGAAATTATGACCAAGGTCTACTTAAACATTTCATTAGAAACAAAAATTACTTATTGAAAAACATTTTTTTTTCTAACCAGCTAACGCGATATTTTAGGGTTCACTTCGACCGTTTTTAGTGGCCCACCGCTGGGCACGGGTCTTCTCACGACTATTACGAGTTGAGAGAGTTCAGGCCTTAATCTACTCACGCTGGCCAAGTGCGGTTGGTGGATGTTACATGTCCTCGACTAATTAGTTTTAGACATGCCAGTTTACTAAGGTCGGTAAGAGCAGCGGTGGCGCAGTGGTACAGACCTCTCCTTAGATAAATAAGGTCTCGGGTTCGAATCCTGGTAATGCCCACACACTCCGCTGCTCAATATCGGTGAAAGAAAACATCGTAATTAAACCGGCATGTCTAATAACTAATCATTTGAAGACATGTGACATACACCAACCCGCACTTGGCCAGCGTGTGTGGATTAAGGCCTAAACTCTCTCAACTCGTTAGATAGTTAAGAGAAGACCCGTGTCCAGTAGTGAGACACTAAAAAGGGTTAAGGGTAAGTGAGAAGTAAATAATAAGGAATTTTTGACAGCCATCATTACAAAAATGAGTATAATAATAATTTTGTTATTGTCCGGAACATTTCGCATACAATCCCGACTCGCTCTTGACCAGTTATTCAAAACAAAAGAAAGCATTCGAGGTTTCAAGGCTATAAACAATGAAAAAATATGTTTACCACAAAATTTTCTTAACAATCTGATAATGGGTATTATTTTCTTTAGGAAAATGGCGGGAAAATACTTTGATAATTTTACATAACCGTCTGAAGCACTTTACAAATTGAAAACAATAAATTTTGCGGTTTTATTCATAAAAATCTTATAAGAGTCTGTAGTTAAAATGGACTTTGTCTCTTACTTACTAGTATAAATGCCAAGATGGCAGACAAAGACAACAACAGACGCGCTGGCTTACATCTTGGTCAAAGAATTGGCATTACCATACAACGTGGCAATGCTGCCAGCCTTCTGGGCACATTCCCTCAAGGCCTCGATGCGAAGGAATTTTATGACGCCTTATCTAGTTTTTATGATAGAATTTTAGAATTAGTTTATTTATTTTCTTATATTTTATGTAAATACTGTGTTAATGTTATATAATAAATGATAAAAGAGTAAAAAAAAGACAAATGAATTATAAACCTATTTTAGTTATAATGAGCAGCGGTGGCGCAGCGGTACGGACCTCGCCTTTGAAAAATAAGGTCGTGGGTTCGAATCCTGGTCGTGCCCACACATCTTTGTGTAAATTGTTTCATCTCCGCTGCTCAACATTGGTGAAGGAAAACATCGTGAGGAAACCGGCATGTCCAAGAACATTCAAGGACATGTGACATCCACCAACCCGCACTTGGCCAGAGTGTGTGTGGACTAAAGCCTAAACTCTCTCCACTCATAAGATAGTTGAGAGAAGACCCGTGCCCAACAGTGGGACACTAAAAAGGGTTGAAGTGAGCTTATAAGACGTTTATGAATACGGGGGTTTGTCTATAAAATACAAATACTGTCTTGATTATAAGAGGGTGTGTAAACCAGACCAACCCTCAACCAGAAGTAAAGTGTCAGGATGGTCTTTTATTTTAACTTAGTTATACAAATCGGTAAGTATTACACTCTGAAGCCATCTATCAAACAGTAATGCCCAGATTACCCTACCTACCCGAGTATTAAACTATTATGGGGTCCTAGGGGATTCAGTAAGTAAAACTAAGATAAAAGGTGGATTAGCCGCGCACACGACCGCTCTACTTGGCGTCTCGTAAGTTGGTCTACTATTTCGCCAGCGGACCCGGAACAAATAGTTGAGCAAATTTCATAGCGTCTCGACTGTATTTGTCCAATGTGTAGGCAGAGGTGGATATTATCCACTTTTCGCCGGCTATTGTTTAGGTCCCTACGTAATAGAGGGTAAGCCTATTGCCGTCCATAGGCCACAATACCAAAGTTCGAGCTTCAACTAAGATTCTTTAAATATTCTGGGACATTAACACACACGGTCATCTAGTCCCAAGCTAAGCAGAGCTTGTGTTATGGAAACCAGATAACTGGTATAAATATATAGGTACTTATAATAGATATTTACACCCAAACTCGACACAAACATAAATGTTTATCACTAATATTTGTCTGTGGGAATCGAACCCACGACCTGCAACTCTCTCAACTCGTAAGATAGTTGAGGGAAAATCCGTACCTAGCTGTGCGAATTTTTTCGCTGTGTCCCACGTCTCAAAATACTCTTTATTAAATTGCATAACTAAACAAAACCGGGTCGCTTCAGTAGTTTTTAATAATGACCGCGAGAAAAGGACAGATGCATGCAGAACTGCACTAATAAGAAAGAGATGCAAAGCGTATCATCAATCGATCAGGTTGCCATGACAACGGTACAGGTTTCCACAAAGTTTTAGCTTGGTTTAACAGTTGGAGAACATTTAAAACGTGAGCTTGCGTTGACACTTGTATTACATAAATCAGTGTCATTAATACTAGTCTTCGAACCCGGTTTTCTTTGTATTTTTTTTTTTCAGAAATAAGCCTTCGCTTGACTACAACTTGTCTGAACCCCGATTCTTGCGGTTTAGTCATGTCTCGAACTCGACTTATGTCGAAAAAATATAGGGAATGTTGATGGAAAACTAATTTTTATATTCTAAGAATGTCACGTTAGAGATAAGTCTACCACTCAACGCACGACATTCAACGAGTAGTCCATAGCAATCGACATTATTATGCGTTTCAAATAAGAATAGGACTGGACTCGCAGCTAACTTCATACCAAAAACCAAGCAAAAGTAGCGTCAGCACAAAATATCAAACCACAGACAATAA
Organism: Meganola albula; assembly: GCA_936450015.1. Classification (NCBI taxonomy): domain Eukaryota; kingdom Metazoa; phylum Arthropoda; class Insecta; order Lepidoptera; family Nolidae; genus Meganola; species Meganola albula. The sequence goes on from OW388171.1 coordinate 5,103,112, forward strand.
TATTTTATTGTAATGTATGGAAAACTGATTTATGTAAAAACTTTACTTAGGTATGTAGTTACAAAGTAGCTACTTACCTAAGTAAATTTACGCCCTAGGATACCACAAACTTCTACACAAATTCTTTAACACGCATAAAAACACACATTTTAACTTAAACCACCACTTTTTGTCGTCGGAAGTTAATAAAATATGTTTGTACCTAAATATTCTACTCCAAATGTCCAATTTTAATCGAAGGGCAGTAAGATATACGCATTTTTATGTTATTTTCATCTAGATGTGATTATTATATCGAAGAAACATTTTTGCTGACTGTACTAAAAAATGTGAAGTTGTTGCTCATTCCGGTCCAAGATGGCGGATTTCCAATCCTATTCTCATTTGAAACGTATAGTATATCGATTTCAGTATCAATCAGTGACAATCTTATGTCTCGTGACTTTCTGCTATTGTTTCTGTTATTTCTAAAATACAAATTAACCGCAAACCAATTTTACACCTTAACCGAAATATTATTCAACCTTGACGTCTTAGAAATTAGTTGGCCTGAGTTTTGGGAGTTACAACTACTAAGATTACAATGAAAACTTGGAGAATTAAAAGCCTACTCCGATAATTTTCGAATACGTCAACCAGGACGAACCAGTCGCTACGAATACTCTAAAGATAATATATTATAGGCAAGACGCTATGCAATAAAATATCATACAATTAAATATACTACAGTGTCTATAGAGTTTAACGTATGCTGCAGGCCTAAATATCAATAAATAGGTACCTATTTACCTAATGAAATGAAATGAAAATATGCTTTATTTTTTGAAGTGAAAACTTCTTTAGCGGCGTTGAGCACTTTTTCTGTAATGGGTATAAAATCTTAAACTCGCGTCAGGACACGTGACCTGATCGAAAAAGCGTAAGACGGATGACGTAATATAAATTGTCATGTTTGTGTACGATAGCGCAATAAATGAATATTGTATTCTACCACATAAATGATAGTACTTTTATACTGATAAAGCAATTGGTGCAAAATAATTCCCTAACCATTCCAAAATATCAAATATGCTCAAAGTTAATAATCAAGTTTTCACTTCTGCCGGCACTCCCGGAGTGCAACCCGTCTTTTTTTGAGACGCAAGTCTACATAAAAATATTCAATTTTTTTTTCCTACCATGCAGTAAATGACTGGCTACTACTATAATAATAATAAATAATAAATAAATATTCTTATGACATTTTATAGAGTTAACAGCGGTGTATGTAAAGTGGCATATTATAAGGTTTGCACACTGACTCCCAAACTGAGATAATCTCGTATTATGGAAATCAGAAGTTCTATATGATCACATACATACATACTAACGTAACTACTGAGAAACACTGCCAAAAAACTCAGTAGACATTTTCATTTTTTAAATGAAGTACTTACATCTATCTATATTGAAATAAAACTACTTTTTAAAGGATTTTATCGCGATTAATTTTAGATTTTAGATCCAGACTTTTCAAAGTCTTTTCAGGCTTCATGTTCACAGGTGGACTGAGGTATTTGACGTCCAAAAATATATATCACAATTATTACTGACTATCTACTAATAAAAACCAAAAAAAACCCCAGTCCACCGTTGAACATTAAGTTGAAAAGACTCAAACGTCGGGATCGTTATTCTAAAATAAACCGCTAGAAATCCGTTAAAAAGTAGTTTTATTCCAGTATGTGATATTCGCGTAAATCTGAGACATTAGGTACTACTTATATCTATTACATTTTTTTTAATGTGTTGTATTAGAGCGACCTAATTCCAAGGGTTTTTATCCGTTAGATAGTCTGAAATGTTATAATACGCTTTCATAAATAACGTAGTTTTTACGATTATTTTAAATTTTTTAATAGTCATTTCCCTAATATTATTTGGAAGTTTATTGTAGAAACGTATACACAGCCCTATAAAAGAGTTACTGATTTTGTGAAGATGAGTATGATGTGCTACCTAATAAACTCACACAGGACCCCTCGTAAAGTACCTATTACCTACCTGATTCAGTTTAAAATGAATATTAAACTAAAATACAAATAATAGCGAGAATTATTTATTATTCATTAAGTATTATATTTTTATTATTATTATTTATTATTAAAGCCGCACCGTCAAGCGGTCCTGCCATGTTCCGGTGCGATGTCTGGTGACACCATGCAGAGAGGGTGGATCGGAACTGTTCCTCCTTTAAGGTTTCTAACCCTAACGAGGCTCATTCCACTGCCACCTTCTCACCGATAATCATTCGTAATCACGAGTGAATCGGTATACTAGGCTGGCGCGTTCCATCGTAGACTACATAATCGCTTAACATCAGGCAAGTTGTAGTCAAGCGCCAGCCTATCGTAGAGTAAAAAAAAGTATCAAGGACGTGACGCACAGTGCATAATATAGTGTTTACCACACTCACTACCGTTAGCAGCTCGTCCGAGCGAAATTCCTTTGTTCTCCAACTGTAGCGGACAACCCCGATACCGAGTCACTGAGTAGGTTTTCTATTTCAATCGAAGTGAACAACGAAAGCCTACAATATATTTGTAATTTGTGAAGGCCCTTTGATTTTGGTTCTTGCTGTTTAGTTCGTTTTGACGAAATCTTATAAAATCAATTTGTATTAATTCTACTTCAAGCGGTATAACATTTTTTTTTCAATCCTACTGAGTAGCATATTAAATAGTGTTGTCGGTCATAGTGAGTCACAGACTACTAAGAGAACCTTAGTAAGTTTGGACCGGAACAACGTCAGCTGTCAAGTATGACAGTGACATCGCAGAGCTGTTCGACCATGAAAATAATACGAAATTTAAAAAAAATAAGCGATACACATAATTTGAATACTAGAAACTATCTTGTAGCACATCATACTCGTCTCCACAAAATCAGTAACTCTTTTATGGGGCAGTGTATACGTTTCTACAATAAACTTCCAAATAATATTAGGGAAATGACTATTAACAAATTTAAAATAATTATAAAATCTACGTTATGTAAGAAAGCGTATTATAAAATTTCAGACTATGTAACGGATAAAAATGCTTGGAATTAAGTCGCTCTAATTCAACACACTAAACAAACAAAATGTAATAGGTATAAGTACTTCATTTAAAAAAGAAAAAAGCCTACTGAGTTTTTTGGCAGTGTTTCTCAGTAGTTGCCAGTCATTCACTGCACGGTAGGAAAAAAATTGAACTATTTTTATGTAGACTCGCGTCTCAAAAAAAATGAAGCATATTTTGATTTTGACCATAGATTTGGGATAGGTATCCTATTTCTATGTGTTCGACTGAATGAAGTGTTGTCTATGTATCACATCACTTCAATACTTTTTAGTGTTGTCCCACTGTTGGGCACGGGTCTTGTCTCAACTATCTTATGAGTTGAGAGAGTTTAGGCCTTAATCCACACACGCTGGCCAAGTGCGGGTTGGTGGATGTCACATTTCCTTGAAGAATTAGTTCTTAGACATGCCGGTTTCCTCACGATGTTTTCCTACACCGATATTGAGCAGCGGAAATGTAACAATTCACACAAATATTTGTGAGCACGACCAGGACTCGAACCCGCGACCTTATTTATCTAAGGCGAGGCCCGTACCGCTGCGGCACCGCTGCTCTCTGCTTGTCTATGTATAGCTATATGATTATGTATATTGTTCTTTGTCTGTATTAACTGTAACCATTTAAATCAATATATCGCTGGACCCCGTGCGAGTTAGACGTCCGCTGGCGAATCAGTAGATCAAATTACGAGACGCCAAGGAGAGCGGCTGTGTGCGCGTTTAATCCACCTTTTAGGAAGGCCGACCCCAGATAAGTAGGATACGGTCTAGTTAGAGAAGAAGAATAACTTTTTTTTAATTCTTCGATAGGCTGGAGTTGACTACAACTTGCCTGATGTCAAGCAATGATGTAGGCTACGATGGAACGCACCAGCCCAGTATTCCGATTCACTCGTGATTACGAATGATTACTGGCGAGAAGGTGGCAGTGGAATGAGCCTCTTTAAAGTCAGAAACCTTAAGGAGCAACGATTTCGACCCACCCTCTCTGCATGGTGTCACCGGACATCGCACCGGAACACAGCAAGGCCGCTTGGCGGTGCGGCTTTGTCTGGTGGATGGTCACTAACCACGGCTGAAGCCTACCACCAGTTAATTGTCACCTAACTTGTACCACCCGGGAACCACGTGTGGGACCGGGACCCGTTTACTCAACCCGGGATTCGAACACGGGACCTCGCGGTTATTATGCAAACACACGAGGACCAAGCTTACCTCTGCATATGTGTGAGTGCACGTAGAAAGTGTAAGTATGACGTCGGCTTAAAGCGCGACGTGTCCTTTGCTTGGTTGATACTGCTATTTTAAAATTGGTCTGAGGCGCGATGCGTCCCTGATACAGATGATCATCGTTCGCTCACATGCAATCCTCAGGTGAGACAAGTACGCACAAAGCGCTTTGCTTTTTGCAAATGTAGTTTATATTCACCTCTGCCTACACTTTTAGTTTGAATACTATAATATCTAATCTGCCTTGAGCGACAAATGCGTGTTATAAAGCCTCAAACAGACTCAAACCGGTTAATATTTTAGTGAGGAGCAACGAGGCACAACGCACACTGTAGTGCTGTAGCAATATCGATAGTTTAGATATCGATAGTTGAGTATGAGCAGTAGTGGGGCTTTGCCTTAGAAAAATAAGGCCACGGGTTCGAATCCTAGTCATACCCACTCTTTGTGTGAATTGTTTCATCTCCACGACTCAATATCAGTAAAGGAAAATATCGTAAAACCGGCATGAATAAGAACTAATTATGCGAGGAATGTGACATCCACTGGGTGCCTTAGGCCAGCGTGTGTGGATTAAGGCCTAAACTCTCTCAACTCGTAAGATAGTTGAAAGAAGACCGTTTTTAAAGAAAGAAAAGTCTGTTTAATATAAACTGTTGTAGGTATTTACTGACAATTTATAATTTTAGTATCTTATTAATTCTTTTTGACATAATAATTTTGTAATTTCATTTAATTTATTTGTAATTTCATTTAATTTTGTACGCCCGTTACCTATAGGCAAACCATAAAGATATTGAAAACATAAGATCATCTGCTATTGTACCTACTTATGTTTACAAAATAAACTTTGATTTGATTTATTTATTTATTTGGCACACAAAACAGAATACAGTCCAATTACAAATTCAAAAGAGCGTGTTACAAAGGTTTAGTCCAGAACGGTATTCCAAAGCATGTGTACACAGCATGACAAAAGACAACGTACATAGACACTGTGTTTAATAAATTGTGTTTTTTGTAGTAGTAAAAAAAAAAGAAACACTAAAACTAAAGTGAAATTAGTTTAAACTTAATTAAAGGGAAAGAAAAAAAATAGTTTTAACAAAATACAGTATTAGAATCAGGTAGGTAAATTTATAGTGATTTTTGACATTATGTGTCTAACTTTACGCCTGAAAGTGGGCAATCTGAGGTCGAATATGTCCAGTTAAAGACCCGTGCCCGCAGTGGGACACTAAAAAGGGTTTAAGTGAGTGAAGTGATTTGACTTTGAAAATTATTCGATTTCGCGAATAGTCCTACCGAAACTATCGGAATGTTTTGCTGTACTCGTACTATCTATAGTTAATTTTTTTTTCAGTTATGATTTTTTTTTGTTCATGACCTAACCCTATTGGACGGAAGGGCCTTTATCGGTTCACTGGATTTTTTCGGTGAGCTGTCCGAGGACGATCGAACCGATATCAGTTTTGATGAGTGTCCACAGTCTTTTATTGAGTAGCGGGTCAGTGCCCAACCCTCTACTTAGATTATGTGGTTTCTTTCCAATCTTTTAATCACATTAGCATTATCAAGTAATCCAAGTACAAGTAAGTAACAAGGATAAGTTAATAGAATAGTTAAAATTAGACTTTACTATTGAAAGCTGTCGATACTATTGATAAGAGTAGTATTGCTTCAAAATAGTCGACACTATCGATGACCTATCGACACGATTTAATATTATCGATAGTTTTTTTTATTAATTAACTAACTAGCGGCGTATTGTGGATACTATCGATAAAGCAAAACTATCGCTAATATCGATTGGGGCGGCGGTTCCTTGGCGTGTAGCTGGATGTTTGAAGATCTCAGGATTGTTGCGGAATAAAACTTGCGTATTAATAAAAATACTGTATTATCGACTTTAACAAACTTTCAGATAATTTTAGCGTGTACAATTTTTTGTGTCGTGACGTTCGTTGCGAATTTTTGATTTTGTAGAATGACGTGTATAAGAAAGAGATGCATGTATAGGACAGAAAGAGAAACGAATATTTATTGCGAATAGAAGGGGTGCGAATATTAATCCAATCATGCGCAGACACACAACATCATTGCGAATTGTAGTTCAAATAGTTGCGTATAGGTGGCACTAGATGTATCCAAATTAGATGTGTTATAAAAGCTTGAACATCGATACAATCGATAATTGTAGTTCATAATTCATTTATTGCGCCACAACATTACAAACATTATCGAAAAAACTAATAAAACAGAAATAAAATAAACCAATTAAAAAAACAATCAAAATTAATAATAGAATCGTTACTAAAAAAATCATAATAATAAAAAATGCCAGAATGTTTTGTGCGAATACTATCGCTATTGTCGATAATACGATAATTATTACTATCGTATAATCGACAATAGCAATACATTTCTTTTTCGACATTTTTTTTCGTAATATTTTTTTTATTCGATATTATTTCGTGGGTTGATAGTTTCCATAGGACTATCGATGGAGTAACAGGTTGTCAAGTCCACGATGGTATCAAAATACTATCGATAGAATATCGGTATCGCAACAACACTAGTGCTCTGCAATCTGTCATTAGCTATCTTATAAGCCTTACTATGAATGTGTGACGTTTCTGTAGTTCGTTCGTTTGGATAAATACAAAGAAAATTGTTTCTATGAATGAATGAATGTAATGCATTATATGATGATGTATGAATAGACAATGTAGAAGGATTTTAATAGGAGTATTTATGTTACTCCAGAGGTGGAACATTGTTGGTGCGGAGTTCTCAGCCTCGCCTTTAAATCAAAAAGGTCGTGGGTTCGATTTCCACACATCTTTGTGTGAATTGTTTCATCGCCGCTGCTCAATATCGGTGAAGGAAAACATCATGAGGAAACCATACCGGTCATCAATTATTCTTTCGCAGACATGTGGCGTCCACTAACCCCCACTTGGCCAGCCTGTATGGATTAAGGCCTTGTTTTTGTTTAGCGTAGGAAAATCCTTTATGGATCCCCCTGCTCTGTATGGGTGCCTCGGGGGGTACGTGGGACTCCAACTGGTTACCAGAACTAGAACCTCCCGGGTGTTCCTTCCCGCATTTTGGCCAGGGTGTCACGGACACAACCGCGACGTGTGGATTAACTCCCTCAACTCGTAAGATAGTAGAGAGAAGACCTGTGCCCAGCAGTGGGACACTAAAAAGAGTTTTGAAGAGAGTAGACAAAGGTGGATTTTAATGTCATTAATATACTACCAGGTGACCTGAAATCTATTGTCTGTAACACAAAGTTGTTTAAAATTCTGCTAAAAACCTTTTTTAGAACGATGTTTATACTCAATAGTTACATGACTTATAATGGAATTATTATGACAATAAATGACCAATAATGAAACTAAATTAATTAATTATTGTTGTTTTATTATTTTTTTAATTTTAAATCTAAATATATAAAATAAGAAACTGACTGACATATCAACGCAGAGCCCAAACCGCTGGGTCTGGAGACTCCAAATTTGGCACATAGGTTCCTTATGGGGTATAAGGGTGACTAAGAAAGGATTTTTTAAAACTCACCCTTTAAGGGGTTGAAACGGGGTTCCAAAGTTTGTATGGAGAAACAAGATTAGTGAGATCAATTTCGCGGGCGAAGCCGCGGGCGGAAGCTAGTGTGACATAATAAAAGAAAATTGGAAATGGTATCAATTTTTTTTTCAATTAATTTAAAATTGTTATGATAAATTACGTGAGGTGTTTTTTTTAATTTTCTGCTTCACTTACTCACTTATAGCGGCCAACCTTTCCACTATGGGGTTAGTTACTACCATGAGCACACGAGCCGCGTGATTTCTACGTTTTTATTATGCATGGATGTTTTACTTTAATAACAATAATAATAATAATATTTTCACACATACACACAGCGCCATCTAGTCAAAAATTAAGGAATTATATTTAGTTTGTATTACATATCTCTCTCTCTACTATATAAAAATAAGTCGGGTTTTCCTTCCTGACGCTATAATTCCAGAACGCACGAACCGATTTCCACGGTTTTACATTCGTTGGAAAGGTCTCGGGCTCCGTGAGGTTTATAGCAAAGAAAGTTCAGGAAAAATTTCAACAGAAAAGCGGGAAAATTTTATATAAAACGAAGCCATCTGGTGGCGAAACGGAGTTTGCCGGGTTTGCTAGTTTAATATAAAAAAAATAAAAAATAAGTTAAAAAGAAGAAATAAAAGTTAAAATAAAATAAAAGTTTGTAATTTTAAATTTATTTTATTAAATGAATAAAAAATTAATATACTGATATTATAAAGCTGAAGAGTTTGGCTGTTTGAACGCGATTATCTCAGAAACTTCTGATCAGATTAAAAAAGTCTTGAACTGTTAGATAGCCCATTTATTGATAAACGCTATAAGGCTACTTTTTATCCCACCGCTGGGTAGTTCACGCGGGCGTACCCGCGGCGGAAAGCTAGTAGATATATTACACCCAGACACAGAACAACCACTCGTGCTCATCACACAAAGATTTGCCCTGGGTGGGAATCGAACCCACGACCTTCGGCTTAACAGTCAGGTTTACTAAACACTACGCCACCGGACCAGTCAATTTTAGTTTTTTTTATTTTTCGATAGGCTGGCGCTTGACTACAACTTGCCTGATGTTAAGCAATGATGCAAGCCCAGTATACCAATTCACTTTTGATTACGAATGATTATCGGTGAGAAGGTGGCAGTGGAATGAGCCTCCATATAGTTAGTAGCTTCAAAAGAGCAATATTCCGACCCACCCTCTCTGCATGGTGTCACCAGACATCGCACCGGAACACGGCATGGCCGCTTGGCGTTGCGGCTTTGTCTGGTGGGTGGTCACTAACCACGGCCGAAGCCAACCACCTTTGATTCATTCAAATCAAGTGCTGCGAACAGAGTAAGTAGTATCTTCTCAGCTAAAACTTTCGTGTGGATACTTATCTGTAAATTGAAAACGAACGATTCGAAATCACTGACGAGTAGCTGCTCAATGAATTATGCATTCGCCTCATAAGATTCTCCGTAGAAACTCAGAAAACTTGAAGCGTTTGCATAATGTGTGCGAATTCTAAATGCGGTCTCAGCATTGATCGTCTGTAGTTAGAATTATCAGTTAAAGTGACGTGAGTGAGTTAAAATGACGGGCCGGTGGCGTGGTCGGTAAGATACTTGCTTTTCACGCCGCAGGTCGTGGGTTCGATTCCCACCCGAGACAAACATTACTGATGAACATTTGTGTTTGTGTCGAGTCTGGGTGTAAATATCTATTATAAGTATATATTTACAAAAGAAAAGTATTTAATGTATAGTATATACTAGTTATCTGGTTTCCATAACACAAGCTCTGCTTAGCTTGGGACCAGATGACCGTGTGTGTTAATGTCCCAAAATATTTATTTATTTATTTAAAGTAACTAGGTTTCTAAAGGATTTCAACATGCGAGTAATGCCTCTGGTGTTGCAAGCATCCTTAAACTAAAGTGACCAATTACCATCAGGTGGCTGCAGCGGTGGTGGCACAACGGTACCTATTGTCCTCACCTTTGAAATATAAGATCACGGGTTTGATTCCCAGTTATGCCCACACAGTTGTATAAATTGTTTTATCGCCTCTGCTAATATTGGTGAAGGAAAACATCGTGTATAAAAACTAATCATTCGAGGACATGTGACATCCACCAACCCGCACTTGGCCAGCGTATGTGGATTAAGGCCTAAACTCTCTTAACTCGTAACATTGATAGTTGAGAGAAGACCCGTGCCCAGCAGTGGGACACTAAAATAGGTTGAAGTGGGGTCGACATGGGTTTAGGAATGGATTAGTTGTAGTGTGACAGAGTGTTAGGCTTGACCGATTTTTATGAAATTTTATTTGCATGTTCAGTAGGTCTGAGAATTGGCTTTATCAATTTTTCATACCCCTAAACGACAAGAGTTATCCACCCCTAACATTTTTTTAATTTTTTTTGGAAAAAAAATTTCCATTAGAAAATACTTAACTGAGCTGGATCCCGTGTTGCACGCTAATAATTAGATATAAACATTTTATTTCGTGTCAGATTATATCTATAGTATGTAACAAAATAGCGCAAAGGATTAGCAAGCTGAAGTGTTGGCAACATTGGATCACGTAGGCGGCGCGAGAGTAGCGGCTGCCAATATGACGAGCGAGATCTACTAACACTTGCTCATTCAATTAGAACACAGTAATTAATTGGCTCTTATGGCTTCTTTGATGCATTCTTTTGTGAAAGCGCGCGACACATTGTAGTCAGAAATGATATTGGGTTTATAGGCGGTTGAAATAATTTATAGAACAATCATAAAGATACTTATTGATTATTAAGTTTAATGTGCAGCTTTTAGGTCATAACAGATATTAAGTTGACAGAAATGGCAGTGGGCTAGCTTTATCTGTCAAAGAACTGATAATCGCTGGGGAAAGCAAGTTCTTGAGTGGAGATCACGTCTTGGCAAGCGTAGTGTGGGACGCCTTCCAGCTAGGTGGAGTGACGATCTGCGAAAGATAGCCGGCGGTAGCTGGATGCGACAAGCCGACGACAGGGTGAAATGGCACTTATTGGTGAGGCCTATGTCCAGTAGTCAGCAGTGGAATGATGATGATGATGTAATAAAATAAATGGTTTAAAATGAAGGTATTAAAATTTAAAACAAGTACATAATTGTTGCTCGAGAATCAACAAGTCGCTTGTTGAACTAAATTATTATATTTGAAGAGATTGCTTGTCAAATGAATTGCTACAAGCCTTGTTATGGCACTGTGCCAAAAGTGCAGGGAAATATTTTGCTTATTATAAGTATCTTGTGGTCGCTTAGTGCTCGAATTTCTTCTATAATATGGAATGCACTTTTTTATTGACGCGCCGGTGGCGTGGTCGGTAAGATACGTCGCTTTTCACGCCGCAGGCCGTGGTGTCGATTCCAACCCGAGATAAACATTAGTGATGAACATTTGTGTTCGTGTCGAGTCTGGGTGTAAATATTTACTAAAAGTATATATTTACAAAAGAAAAGTATTATATGTATAGTATATACCAGTTATCTGGTTTCCATAACACAAGCTCTGCTTAGCTTGGGACCAGATGACCGTGAGTGTTAATGTCCCAGAATATTTATTTATTATTATTATTATCAAAGTTCCCGGGTGGTGCAAATCAGCTGAGGTAATTTAATCTAAGGGGACTTATTCGAATCGGGTCCAGTACCTAATAATTGAAGCAAAATCTTTAAACTCACGAAATTTGGACCGGTTGCAACAAGATTGGTATCATCACCATCTTTTGGTAGATATGCTTCTGCACTTTTCCCTGTCGGGTACAGCAAAATGGGAGTGAACAATTTTAGAGAGATAAATTGTTGTCATTAAATTAACACAAAAATTCTTATACAATGCAATATTAGGATTTTTTTATAACAATATTAAGATATTAGTTAGGTACAGTAATAATATAAAAATGATGTGGTGTCGTGGGACACCAGGTAGGAACAAAGTTCCTTCGGCTAATAAAGAAAGAGGGAGAAAGAGAAAGGTATTATACACTTCTCGCTTGTGTATGCGACTGTCGCGCCTGCGCACGTCTCATTTAACGGTTTTATTTTACGCACTTTTTTCCACGGATTTTTTCTTACGGTTTTACTATTTTTTTCAGTTCGGTCGCGCAGCAAAATCCCTATCCCAACCCTGCCGTAAGGAACTTCGTTCCAATAAATAATAATAAATGAAATATATTTATATTATAAGGTATCAGTAAAATACTTAGACTTCAAAATAGTCAAATGGATGTCTGATTAATATTTATTTAATTTATATAAAATTATTAAAATAATTTATTTAAAAGCTTGTATAGATAACTATACAAGTTTTTGCGGACTTGTGTGAATTCTATTTTGACTAAGTATCGTGTATAATAATTTTAGTTTAGGTAGTTTTATTTATGTGACTGTTAAAATTTATATAAGTACAGCTTTTTTCTCTAACATATAAATTTGATTTATTACAATTTTAACTATTGTGATTTTATTGTTTTTGACTTAGTAGGATTATTTTATTTTAGTTAGTTATTACTACAGTGGCAGATCAGAATCAGATCTGGACGAAAATAATAAAAATACGTTCGTATAACTTATTTCTGTTCTAGTAACATTAGTTAATTGGAATCGAATATTTACGCACGAACATATTTTACTATTAGTTATTTTTAAGTGACATTTTTAAATTTTAATTATTGTCTTTATTTAATGTCCTCGGTAATAAGTGTAAGACGGTGTAAGCCGTCCGATTGGGCTATACTGTGCCCGGGAGGTCGAGGGTTCGATTCCCGCCACGGACAATATTTGTGTAACAACAAAAAATTGTTTCGGTGTCTGGTTGGTTGGGGGACTACCCTCCTTGCCTCGGAGAGCACGTTAAGCCTTCGGTCCAAGTTGTCATTTAACACATCTATGACAATCGTTAGATCTAGTCAGAGGCCAATATAATCTGACACCTGGTCTAACCATCTCGGCTACTGGTTCCCTACGGGTTTCGAGGTCTGATGGCAGTCACTCGTATAATTCTGGTAGCTAGCCGCATCAGGTTAGACTGGGAGCCGACCACAATAGAAATGGGAAAAAGGCAAGGGGAATTATGATGATATCTTTATATATTGTAATATGGCATGCCTTTTAGGCGATGCTGTGCGCAATAAATGAATTGAATTGAATATTAAAAATTACCATTAAACGAAGTGCGGTATGATATATTGCCCCAAATAATGGTTAAAATTGCGAAGTGACATCCACAATTAAACTGCAATTAAACTAACGCTGGCGGCGCTCCGGTTAGAAAATTTAAGGTTGATAGGAGACCCAAATAAGTCCAGTATATTGTAATAAAACTACTTTTTAACGGATTTTATCGCGGTCCCGACGTTTCAAAGTCTTTTTAGACTTCATGTTCACGGGCGGACTGAGATATTTGACGTCCAGAAATATTAATCACAATTATTACTGACTACCTACAAATATTATTATTTAAGTTGCGTTCCGATTTAAGCAAACTGAGCTCACAGTGTCTTGAATTCTGAGTTTAGTTTAGTTTAGTTTTTTTTTTATTGCAAAACATTCAATCAAAAATTTTATAATCCTCAAAGCATTAAGAACCAACCATTAACCTAAGAACCATCTCTATTGCTTTAGCTTTCGAATAAACACCATGGGTGGGAATGAGTGCAATGGGTTATGCACTGCGCAGTAACAAATTTGTATAACACAGAAATACCCCTCTTTATTTCGGTGGTTAACAACCAGCCAAGTGCGTCGTACGATCGCATAATGCAAGGTCGTTCATAATGCGATGCAAAACGCAAAAACACCGTACGCCGATGCAAAAAGAAGCCAGTGTGGTTTTTGAAACTCTAAATAGAATTTCAGTAGATGGGCGCAAAATGATTTCATGAAAATCTCTTATTTCCTTTTCAAAAACGGAATACTAAAAAGAAAATAAACCTATTGTTTTAACGACTGATTCTATTGCTCATAAAAAAAACATTGCATGAATACCGACAATTTTAGGAATCCTCACAAATAATATCCTATATAAAAACCCGCTAAGAAAAATAACCTCCAACAGTTGGTTTCCCACCTATGTACCTGTATTGTTCTATAATACCTACTTTGACATGTCACCAATTACAAATGACCCGCAATTTATATTGAAACTAATTACAACAACATTATAAGGGGAGGTCTGACAAAAATGGTCACGTCTCGCGTTGTAGGACATGCGCGGTATAGAATATCCAGGGCAGTTCGTGTTAACCAACGGCTAAGACCGCGCGTTCTACCGACAAAGGCGCGTAGTAAAATACCAAAAAAAGTGTGGGAAAAAATTTGTGTTAGTTTTTTAAATGGGCACAGATAAAAAATAGTGAGTTTATCTAAAGAGGTATTTTAATAAACAGTATGTATGCTTCACCTGTTGACTACGGTTGTGTAGCAAAAACAGGGTTTAAAATGTTGGCATTTTACGTTTCATAAATAAAAGTTATGTCAGTTTTAGCACAGGACGAGGCGTAATAAATATGAAATGAGAGAAATTTTGCCATTTACTCAGGCTGTTGACTTTTCATTTTTGTTATTAAGATACTGTAATATTCGTCTTACTGCGTAAAACATTATTTTTTATTATTAATATTATTATTTTATACTGTTTTATATAAGGTAAAAATTCGCTAGTGTTGCAATCTGGCGCAGATGCATTGATAAACATTCAGGTAAATGTATCTTTTTTTTATTCATCGATAGGCTGGCGCTTGATAACAACTTGCCTGATGTTAAGTAATGATGCAGCGGTGGCGCAGCGGTACGGGCCTCGCCTTAGAAAAATAAGGTCGCGGGTTCGAATCCTGGTCGTGCCTACACATCTTTGTGTGAATTGTTTCATATAGGTGAAGGAAAACATCGTGAGGAAACCGGAATGTCTAATAACTAATCATTTGAGGACATGACATCCACCAATCCGCACTTGGCCAGCGTGTGTGGAATAAGGCCTATACTCTCTCAACTCATAAGATAGTTGAGAGAAGAGCCGTGCCCAGCTGTGGGACCCTAAAAAGACTGTCTGAAAAGCCAGAATCGGGGCCCTGGTCAGATCTTGATCAAATTTAAATGGGACCAAATGAAAAGCACCAGAATTCAAACAAAAAAAAACATAAAAATTGGCTCTCAAAAAGACAGTAAGTAACAAAAAAAAAACTTACTGTCGAATTGAATACCGCCTTCTTTTTTTGAAGTCGGCCAAAAATAAGTAAAAATTAACTCTAATCCCGTGTTGTTACTTTTTGTTCTGTTAACCTTTTATATTAAGGTTTAAGCATCAACATCCCCCAACCCTCATTAGACCGCTCTTAAGATTGTTGAGAGGGAAGTACCCAAAGTGATACGACTATATATTCTTCTGTAAGTATCTTAAACCGTAAGAAGTAAGAAGAGGTTATTCAGGGGTGGGTCGGAATTGTTGCTCCATTAAGGTTTCTAACCTTAAGGAGGCTCATTTCACTGCCACCTTCTCACCGATAAATTATTCGTAATTTTGAATGAATCGGTATACTGGCCTTGCGCGTTCCATCGTAGACTACATCATTGCTTAACATCAGGCAAGTTGTAGTCAAGCGCCCGCCTATTGAAGAATAAAAAAAAATCATCACTTCTACCCTTTTTTTAGTGTCTTACTGCTAGGCAGGGGTCTTCTCTCAACTATCTTACGAGATGAGACAGTTTAGGTTTTAATCCACTACACTGGTCAAGTGCGGGTTGGTGGATGTCACATGTCCTCGAATTATATGTTTTCCTTCACTGATATTGAGCGGCGATAAAACAATTCACTCAAAGATGCGTAGGCACGACCAGGAATCAAACACGCGACCTAATATAGGAGAGACCGATACCGCTACACTACGTCAGCTGAAGCAGTGGTAAATATAGCCCACATATTGACGGCTATGTTTGGTCCTATACGTAGTTAGTCAGTTTGGAGCGAGCTGTTTAAGTGCGCCTATTTTGCGTGATTGGGCTGGCGACGCTATTGCCAGTCCAGCTCCAGGAGCTCCAGGACCCTTTATGTTGCTGACGGCTTCCTGGAGTGACTCCGGTGATTCAAGGTGTCCCGCCCCATACGTAATAGAGGGCGAGCCTAAATTAAAAATATATATTAGAAATTATTTTTGCTCGAACTGTCTCGATGGCCCAGTGGTAAGCGTGATCGACCAGGAATTGGCCCGTACCGCTGCGCCAGCGCTGCTTACTTATCATGCATTATCAGAACCCATAGAACAGCACGCACAGAGCGCTTTGCTCCCACTTTTATTGTGCGAACTGCTAAGTTGTGGAATTCGTTGACGGCATCTTTGTTTCCCGATAGCTATAATCTGCCTGTATTCAAGTCACGAGTGAATCAGTATTTATCGGGTAAGCGCGTTCCATCGTAGACTGCATCATTGCTTCACATCAGGCAAGTTGTGGTCAAGTGCAAGCCTAACAGCTATCTACTCCTGCGATGTTACTGGTGTTTTTACAATAACCCTGTAGATATAACTAAGTGTGTAGGTATCATAAATTTCCGTTTTGACCTACTTATTACGATGCTATTACAATGCACAGTTACAAAATAATTATATCAAACTAAATTGTAGTAAATTAAAAAGGTCATCCGCTATTTGTTCGTTTACTCTCGTTGTAAAATAAATTTGCGGGAAATTTCAGCAGATTGTTATACTACCAAATCGAGCAACAAACTTATGGCACATCTTGGGGGCTGAGTCACTTTCGTCCATGGGTTCCCTTTATCTGAATCGCCACACGGGGTTCCAGGTGGTGCAAATCAGGTGACAATCAACTGGTAATTATGCTTACTGGTGATTTACTGGTGGTAGGTTACCGCTGTTGACCATTACTATAGCAGGTACGTTATATCTATATAATTACAATGCAACACTAAATGTATGTAAAAATGAAAATGAAAATATGCTCTATTTTTTTTGAGACGCGAGTCTACATAAAAATAGTCCAATTTCTTTTCCTACCGTGCAGTGAATGACTGGCAACTACTGAAAAACACTGCCAAAAAACTCAGTAGGCTTTTATTTTTTTTAAATTATGTAGTACTTGTATCTATTACATTTTGTTTGTTTATTGTGTTGAATTAGAGCGACTTAATTTCAAGCGTTTTTATCCGTTCGATAGCCTGAAATTTTATAATACGCTTTCTTACATAACGTAGATTTTATAATTAAAAAAGATTAACAAATTTCACAACATTAAAATATTTCATTGCCCCACAAAACTGTTTCCACGGTGTGTCTGTGGGTACACACATTCATGTTAACAAGGGTTAAGACAGTTCGTAAAATTTTAACAAACTATAGGTCAGTATAGGTGTATACTTAAACAGTATTCAAACGGCTAAGTAAGAATTGTCTGAGTGATTTTACAAACATTTTTATCGGCCATATCCCGTTGTCATATAAGATGTTTTTAAATACTTTTATTTTATAACATTAACACAGTATTTACATAAAATATAAGAAAATAAATAAACTAATTCTAAAATTATATCTTAAAAACTAGATAAGGCGTCATAAAATTCCTCAGAATCGAGGCCTTGGGGGAATGTGCCCAGAAGGCTGGCAGCATTGCCACGTTGTATGGCAATGCTAATTCTTTGACCAAGATGTAAGCCAGCCCTCTGGTCACGTGAAGAGTCTATTAACCCCCTAAAAATTTCTTTAAAAAGTGCTCGGGCGCTCGGGCCCCACGGTCCAAGCGTTTCAACCCCAAACGGCTCAAATATATAATTTGTACAAAAAATTACGTTTTTAAATCGTTTGGCTAAGCGCAAACCTCGAGAACGGCTTAACTGATATTTCTAAGTTTTTGTTAGAATACTCCTTGAAGTACGAGAATAGTTCTTACGCAAAGAAAAAAAAAACAAGTTCCTCCGAAACGACTCTACCGATTTTATATATATTCAGTAGGTCTGAGTATCGGTCGTAATCTATATTCGGACCTGGTAGATAGCACTGCTTTACCGGGTAGGACGACGTCTGCGGGGTCCGCTAATTTATTATAAAATTAATCAACTCTTAAACCGCTTAATAGGAACTTAGACTTTATATATCTACTACTACTAGGGTCAATCGTACAATTATTGTTAGCAAGACATTTCTTCTGAATGATTTCTGTATGCTCTGGATCTCTGATATTCTTCTTTTTTTTCATGTGCTCTTCTTCTGTGTCATTACACTCTTGACAGAGTGGTCGTAATCGTCATGTTGTATTGGAGGGGGCAGATTTGATACGCCTCATGACGTCTCGCCCTCTGCCTGCTTGAGGCCATCCTACTGCATTCATTTTAGAGATCTCCCACAGCAGACTTGATTTGGTCGGTCCACCGCATGGGCGACCTCCCACGCGGTCTTGTGCTATCCACCATTTCCTTTCATGACGAGGCGCTCGATGGAATGGTTATCTCGTCGGCATAGAATTATTTATCCTGAAATAAATTCGCTGTCATACAGAGGTATACAATTTACCTTATCGTGACGTCTTTTGTGATTTCGCTTATCGCCGCTGTCTTTAATCACACACAAAAAAGAAAAATGCTTGTCTAAATTTAATTACACACATACAATCACGCCTTTTTCCATTGGGGGTAGGCAGAGACTATAAAGCGCCACTTGCTGCGATCTAAACATACTTCCTTAGCCTCACTAATGTTCATACATCTGGTCATACATGCTGCGGTTGCACCTGTCCCTTTTGAAAGACATCACCGATGAAATCAGCGAATGTCCTCCTGGGGTTTCCACTCACCTCCGCCGTGTATACCTAGACCTTTCGTCAATCGGCTATCATTCATCCTCTCTTCATCACGAAACCACCTAAGCATGTTTTTTTCCAATTTTCTCCCTACATCTTCTTTCAGAACACAGCGTTCTCTAATTACTTCATTCTTCAATCTATCATTCAGAGTTAGTATAAGTAGGTATGTAAAAAAATATCATCTGTCATCTCTATAAAGTAATAATAACCTAGTTTCCAATGTTAGCTATAGGTAATAGCAACAGCATTAACCTACTTTTGTTAAAGTAGGGATTGGTTAGTGGATAGTGAAATATCACTCATTGGAGTTTACTAAAATTACCGATTACCACGGCAATAGGGTCGCCCTCTATTATGTATTCAGTTTAGATAATTGATGCAAAATTGATACATAATAAATAAAAAGTCTTATTTTAGCAGAAAATAATAATAATAATATAGTAGGACATTAACACACACGGCCATCTGATCCCAAACTAAGCAGAGCTTGTACTATGGAAACCAGATAACTGGTAATATACTACACTTATCTATTACTTTTCTTTTGTAAATACATACTTAAATATAGATAGTTACATCCAGACACAAAACATAATATAATAGTATAATATAAAAGTTAAGTCTAAATTAAATTTATAGTAAAATAATTATTATGATAGCTGCGAGCTGTGAAAATGGCTTACGTCTAAGAATTGATTACCGTCGTAAAATTCACCAACCTGCACTTGGCCAGCGTGTGTGGATTAAGATGTGTAGGTGTATTTCCGTGCCTCGGAAAGCACGTCAAGCCGGATGTCATATAACACATCTATGATAATCGATATAGGTAGTCAGAAGTGTAATATAATCTGACACCTAGTCTAACTATCTCGGATACTGGTTCCCTACGGGTTTCGAGGTCTGATGGCAGTCGCTTGTATAATTCTGGTAGCTAGCCGCATCAGGTTAGATTGGGAGCCAACCCCAATAGATATGGGAAAAACGCACGGGAAATCATTGCTTTAAGTACATAATTATTACTTCATTGTTTCTTTCTAAGTTTCATTCAAAGAGAAGATAATGTCTTCTCAAATGTCAAAACATGACTTTTATTTCTATATTACTTTAGTAGTCATGTAATATTGGTTATCTCGAGCCTAAAGTGTTCGTCTGCGGCTGCTTTAAACCTAGTTTCCATTATCCAATAACCCAGTTAAACTAGAAACTTACCCTGAATAGGTTCTGATGTTGACAGCTGTCATTTCTCTTTTTTAACTACTACAAATCTAGAAAAGTCTTTATAAATGGTCTAGATGTTAGTTCTTTTAAAATGTCTGTTACAGTGTCTGAGGTCTGTTTCGTTCTATTAGCCTTGTCTTTGATTGGCTAAGCTCCACTGCGTCTTGAGAAACGTCTATATTGAATTTACAATTTACATGGCTCGGGAACTGAACCTTTAACCTTTAGGTGCCTTTAGTTAACCAACCACGGAGTTACTGCATAATTTTATTCAATGCTCATAAAAGCACTTTTTCAAAATTAATCTATTGAAAGATATAACTAAAGATGCTTTTACATTGGTGTTTTGAAACGTGAGGTAACGTTGACTAATGTTTTCAAACGTAATATTTATTACAGTACAAGAGAAGACTAACTAACATACATAGCGTCACGCCAATATTACCCAAGGGTGTAGGCAGAGGTGAAAATCACCTACTTTTCGCTGGCTTTGTTTAGGTCCCATATGTAACTGGTGGCGAGCCTAGTGCTATTCATCAAACAATTCCTAACTTCACGTTAGAACTTAGCTTCTCTAAATATATTAGAATAGTCGTTTTTGCTCGACCCGGGAATCGAACCCCTCGCGTTTATTAATCGAATATGCTTACCATTAGAGCAGCAAGGCAGTTAATCATGATCATCATCAGCCTATTCTAGTCCACTGCTGGATATAGGCCTCTCCTAAAGCACGACCCGCGGTTTTTCTCATCCAGTTCTAGCCAGCCGCCCTGCTGAGATCATCACTCCACCTAATCTGAGGACGTCCTATACTAAATACGCCAATTCGTGGTCTTCTCTCAAGAACTCAGAGGCAGTTAATAATTTTGACTTATTAAGCTAAGTAATTATCTAATATTTTTATTGATTCTTTCCTAAAATTCTAGTTTTTATTTAATCGGTCCAGAATTCCTAATATTAACCAAACAATGACACACTCTTTAGCTTTATAATGATACCGCCGTATTCATATCTTAAATACGTATTCTAGCTAAAATAGGTTTATATTTCGTTTGTTTTTGTTTGTCATGTTGACATTTATACTATCAAGAAAGAGACAAAGTCCATTTTAGCTAAAGATTTTTAAGAATAAGAAATATTATGTTTCAATTCTATACTAATATCATAAACATAAGTTTATAATATTAGTTTAGAATCGAAACATAATACAACCTTTTGAAACACCAGCGTAAAATCCCCTTACCACTTTATGCGTTTTAGATATCGATAAAATATGGACGTAGAAGCTTCGAGAACTTTTTTATTATTACATCCTCATGTAGTGTAATTTATTTGAAGAATCCTCTGGGAACATTATTTTAAGATGAAAAGTTATAACTGTGTTCATGAGATTGCTTCCGGAAAAACTGAAGACGAAATCAAATTTCTATAATATATTTCGGTGACGTTATAGATTGCGACCACCATACAGATTCCCATAGACAAGGTATTGCTGGGTACTCGCTTTCGATAAATCTTTAAATGAGAATATAATATAATAATTTAATCTTATATCTTTATCTTTATATATATAATTGGAATCTCGGAATCGGCTCCAACTATTTTCATAAAATTTAGTGTATAGGGGGTTTCGGGGGCGATAAATCGATCTAGCTAGGAATCATTTTTAGAAAATGTCATTTAAAAAAATAAAAACCGAACAAAGCTCGGTCATCCAGATATTTATGTTTCAGACACACGCGTTCCCCTTCGCCGTCTTGTTGAAACCTATAAAACACACACTTCATGGACTTAGATATTTTTTCAATACATAACACGAAATTTAAATTAGTGGTTATTATCATACTTTCATCAAAAACTTAAACGCGACCTATTTTGTGTTTCCTATTCTGCTTGTTAATCCGTGAACAATGGGTGTGGGTTATATGTTTACCAATTTATTATATATACTTTTTACTGTATTTCTATCATTTAAATAAATAACTTCAACCCTTTTTGGTGTCTCACAGCTGGGCACGGGTCTTCTCTCTATGTTACGAGTTGAAAGAGTTTAGGCCTTAATCCACACTACCAAGTGCGGGTTGGTGGGTGTCACATGTCCTCGAATAAATTAGTTTCCTCATGATGTTTTCCTTCACCGACATTGAGCAGCAGCGATGTAACGATTAAAAAATCTTATCGGTCACCACGCTCAAAAAGTATAACTTGAATTAATATCAAAGAAAAAACATAATGCATAAATAAAATAAATAAATAAATAATTATAATTACATAAGTTGATAAAAAATGCTATGCAATAGCTTTACCGCGGCAGTCACGGAGTGCCACACGTATTCCTTTTTGTATCAATGAATTTTCTGTTTTGGCTCGTTATTGTATTCATTTATATTCTGTTCGAATAACTTTTGTACTATTTGAACAAAAAGTAACTAACTAGAGCCCCGGGTATTGTGGGGTAACCATGCGATCTGATTGACCCCTAATGCCCCTAATACACGAGGCAAATTTTTCAACAACTCGTGTTGTATATTGAAATAAAACTACCTTTTAACGGATTTTATCGCGGTTTATTTTAGATTTTAGATCCCGACGTTTCAAAGACTTTTCAGACTTCATGTTCACGGGTGAACTGAGATATTTGACGTCCAAAAATATCAATCACAATTATTACTGACTACCTACAAACATTAATATTTAAGTTGCGTTCCGATTTAAGCAAACTTAGCTCACAGTGTCAGTTAGGTCAATAAAATTTTCTGGTCCATTTTTCTATATTCTCCAATTTTAAAGTAAGAACATACGACCGCCAATGTCCCGCTAGGGTTTAGATGGGGTGACTAGGCACCTACATAGAATTAAACAAGGTAATTTGGGACAAAATATAATAAAAAATAAAATTACAATGTCCGGTGAGTCCGGCAGCTCAAGGGTTTAAAGTGGATGTTTGAGCCTAACAGCTTTTATACCGACCAGGCCTAGTACTCCCTCCGTCAGGGGAGTACCACTTCATCGAAGGATGAAGGCGGGGCGGTCACAACCCGGTGAATGGTCTGGAACACGTCGTGTAGGCGCTGGGGCAATGGCGGCCGTCTTTTGATTTTAAAAATGTTTCACGCCTAAACATGATTAAAAATCTGGTAATAAAATCTTTGTAAAAAAATTGGTTGCCTGTAAAGTCGGTATACGGGCGAAAGTTTTACGTGACAACGACTTTGAGTGGTAAAATAATTTTAATGTGAATATTCATTCGTATAGTAGGAAGAAGGATGAAATAATAGTAACAATTTAAAACATTTATTTATACAAAGAATTATATTTAAAACATTAATTTATACAAAGAATCTCGCATTTAGGCGGGCTAACTGTGCTCGAGTGGAAGGGACGCGTGCCTTTCACTTTTTATGTCTGTCTCTCTCGCTCTTAGGCGGGCTAACCATGCCCGAGTGGAAGGGACGCGTGCCTCTCACTCGCTCTCATTGTGAGCGCATAACGTGAGCGGAGCGTAACGCAGTTTCTTGAAGTGTCACCCGGCAAACCAATTTATAAGACGTTGTCACGTCAAAAGTTTTATGAAATTTAATAAAATGTCGATAAAAGTTTTGATAAAATTAATGCTATTAGTACGTTAACAATTAATTTTGTTTCATGCGTCAACACATTGGATGATTGACCTAAATTATTCAGTTCACTTTTGTCAGCCATGTTTTGCAATAAATCAGTCTTTTCACGAGCGAAATTTTAGTGGGATATTAAAATACACGGCCATCTGATCGCAAACTAAGCAGAGCTTGTACTATGGAAACCAGTTATCTGGTAATATACTACTTACAATACTTTTCTCTTGTAAATACATACCTACACACCCAGACTCAAGACAAACAGACATGTTCATCACACAAATGTCTGTTGAACATGTCTGTTTGTCAAATGTGTAGGTAGTCACTAATAATTGGAAATAATAATTTTGGACGTCAAATACCTCAGTCCACCCGTGACCATGAAGTCTGAAAAGACTTTGTAATGTCGGGATTTAAAATCTAAAATAAACCGCGACAAAATTTATTTAAATAAAAATCAAAGCCACTTTTCGTTGTAATTTTATAACTCAAAAACGTGCTTACCTTTTCAAACCAAATGTTTAGGCATTGTTCGGACTATTTAGTAGATGGTTTATGTGAAATTTGCACAAAATCGGTTGAGCGGTTCCTTATTTATCACGTTTTTTGTTAATTGTTGAGTGGGCTGAAGCTACCCGGGCGAAGCTGGGGCGGGCCGATAGTCCGTTATAAAATAGATTTATTTCAACTTCTTTAATTTATTTATATCTTCTAATACAAAGCAGGAGCAAAGAACAGTGATCAGCGGTAGCGCAGCGGTACGGGCCTCGCTTTAGATATATAATATCGCGGGTTCGATCCCCGGTCCCGCCAACACATCTTTGTTTGAATTGTTTCGTCACCGCTGCTCAATATCGGTGAAGGAAAACATCAAGAGGAAACCGGAATATCTAAGAACTAATCATTCGAGGCCATGTGACATACACCAACCCGCACTTGGCCAGAGAGAGAGAAGACCCGTGTCCAGTAGTGGGACACTAAAAACGGTTGAAGTGAATGCAAAGCAGAAGTGGCGCAAGGGTATCGGCCATGATTTGGAAATATAAGGCCGCAGGTTCGATCCCCGGTCATGCGTTCACATTTTCATGTGAATTGTTTCATCGCAGCCGCTTATTGACGAAGGAAAACATCGTGCCGAAACTGGCAGCTATGCGTCGTTTTTGTTGTATGTGTACATACATGTCTGGTGAATAACATATTTTTAGCTAAGCTTACAGGAATGCGTATGCACTCGCGTTTTATTATGGTAATTAAGGCTAGAACACCATAATTGTTCCACTCTGGGTATTCCCAAAAGTGCCCTTTTGGTGTGGTATTACCTTGGAGAATTTAACAAGGGAGGTGTTACACGCAAATTTTAGTACAAAATTTTTTCTGTCAGTTTTTGGGGGAGGCGAGGGTATCACGTACAGCACACGGCCTCTTCTATACAATAGGCTAAACGCTATTGCAAATAATTTTTAAACTAAATTATAGTAGATGTAAAAAAAAACTTCAGGATGCCCTACTTAATCTGACTTATGATGATACAGAGAAGTTATAGCTAGTATTAAAGTAAATAAGTTTCTTTTATTATAATTGATATCTGGATGACCGAGCTTTGCACGGTATTTTTTTTTTAAATGACGTTTTCTAAAAATGATTCCTAGCTAGATCGATTTATCGCCCCCAAACCCCCTATATACTAAATTTTATGAAAATCGTTGGAGCCGATTCCGAGATTCCAATTATATACAAGAATTGCTCATTTAAAGATATAAGATTTACTACTTAGTTTGTATTACAATAGTTAGTGTTATGAAATGTGTTATATTTTACTTTGCACTTTAGTGATTACTAAAACATTGTCTACCTTTTAAGCCTAAAACACAGGGCAACCTAGTTCAAGCGAATGTGTTATATTATGAAATAAACCTGTACCCTAAGATTATTAATTGTAACTACTTACTATATGAATAAACTTTACTTTACTTTACTTTTACACTAAGTTAAAGCATCTTTACAAATGCACACGTAAATAAAAGCTACACACAAACACGAAACACGAACAGTTTATGTATACAAACTGTTCATGTACCTCAGCAGAGGGGAATCCGCGCTATGTCTGTTCCGTGTTTTTTGAAAGGGTATTTCCATGGCACGAACATCGCGTGTTAAACATTGTGTATACCAACGATTAATGTAATTTTATGGGACCATGGGGTTACCATAGGATTATGCCTGTATTACCCAAAGGTGTTAGCAGAGGTAAATATCACCAACTGGTCGTCAGCTATGTTTAGGTCTCATATGTAAAAATGGAGCACAATTCCAAATTTCGATCTGCAGCTAAGACTTGATTTTGGTACTTAATGCAAAGTCGCGAGTATCGCCGCATAGTTGCTAGTCTTTCGGTCTTTTATCGGATATACTTCGGAAAGTGTGCGTTGGAATTACACAATCTTATTCCCCCATCCCCGTTCTTTTGTTGGACATGTAGAGGTGCGGCTATGCGCCACCGTTACATGGTGGAAATTCCACGGGTACGCACAAAGCGCTTTGCTTACACTTTCATTGTGCGAACTGCCAAGTTGTGGAATTCGCTGCCGGCATATCTGTTACCCAATAGCTAAAATCTGCCTGTCTCCAAGTAACAAGTGAATCGGTATTTACTGGGTAAGCGCGTTCCATCGTAGACTGCAACATTGCTTCACATCGGGCAAGTTGAGGTCAAGCACAAGCCTATTATAAGATAAAAAAAAATACCTCTTTAGATGAGAAAAAATTACAAATTGTTATTTTCATTGCTTATCAAAGGATCATAACGTATTGTACTGTAGTATTCAAATATAAAATAATAAAATACTACGAACAGAGGTACTGTTGGCGAAAAAAACCTAAACACTATGTGAAAAACTGTGAAAAAATATTAAAACTGTTTTTTTTAAACTTACGTAAGTACAGTGAGACTAATAAATACCTAAACGCTATGTAAAAGACAGTGAAAAATATTGTGAATGTTAAAAGTGTTTAAATGTCGGAGGGTCCGTCAAGATTGCCATCTATGCTCAACCCAAAATGCAAGACTCACGAAATGTGGGCGGCAATGACGAGGTCTATTGAGATTTTGGTCGCATTCTTCGAGTATTATGCACAAAGGTAAGGTTTAATAATTAATAATTTAATTATATTTTTAATTAGCTTCTCAAGAAGGATGTTCACAATTTGGGTTTTTATAATTTTTTTTGTTTTTTTATGCCTCGTGGGTGGTTCCTGCATACCTCCGTCACTTATAATGGACAGACTTATAATTTTTTTTGACTGGCCTTATGGTGTAGTGGTTAGTAACCCTGACTGCTAAACCGAAGGTCGTGGGTTCGATGTCCATCCGTAACAAATCTATGTGTGATGAGCATGACTGTTTATTGTGTCTAATATGGATATGAGCAACGGTGGCGCATCGGTATGGGCCTCTCCTTAAAAATATAAGGTCGCGGGTTCAATTCCCGCTCGTGCCCACACAACTTTGTGTGAATTGTTTGATCGCCGCTGTTCAATATCAGTGAAGAAGAAAAACATTGTGAGGAAACCGAAAGAGGACATGTGATATCTACCAACCCGCACTTGGCTTGTGTGGATTAAGACCTAAACTCTCTCAACTCGTAAGATAGGTGAGAGAAGACCCGTGCCTAGTAGTGAGAAACTAAAAGGGCGTTAACTGGCGTTTTTAAAATTACCTTGTAGATATTTTTTATGCAGACTGTACACGACTGAAAAAGCTGTAAATTAAAAATATTCTCATTCAAAGCTTTCTAGTGGCTTTACTTGTATTTTAAATTAGTGTTTCATTACATGGCATGAAATTCTTTGTAGCGGTTTGCGATTGTTTCTGATGCTTTTTAAAGCTCACTAGTCCTTGGGACGTGACACTTTTTTAAAATGTTAAATATTAATATTAATATTATGGGACATTAACACACACGGTCAGCTGATCCCCAACTAAGCAGAGCTTGTACTATAGAAACCAGATAATTGGTAATATACTACTTAAAATACTTTTCTTTTGTAAATATATACTTATAACTAGCTGCGCCAGCGTACCGCGCAAAATTGTGAATCTAAACCATTCCCAGATCCCCTTGAACACACACAAAAAATTTCATCAAAATCGGTCCAGTCGTTTAGGAGGAGTTCAGTCACATACACACGCACACAAGAAATATATATATATTAAGATAACACCCAGACACAAGATAAACAGACGTATTTGAATAAATGTTTGTCTCGGGTCGGAATCGAACCCACGACCTGCGAATGTTGAATAAATTCCCATGATTATATGTATTTATAAGGATATCTTCTTTTTTATTGTTAAGACGTGTGAACCTACGCATAAAGAACATTTCTGAATTCATTTTTTTTTTGTATAATACATCTGCTTATTTTTATATCAAATTCTTAACTTTAAATGGCGTTTGCTCGCAATCGTTATTTTGCGGTTACTGCACTTTAGAGTCTGGTGGGCAGCCCTCCCCCCTCCCAGTAAGTGCGAGTCAAATTTCAAATTTGGTAAAATTTTAAAGTGTATGTTTTGAAGCAGATGTTGTTTTAATGTGTTAAGCTACTTTTACATAAAATTGAGTAAGTTAAGTCGTTAAAAAAGTCATTTCAATTTCTTAATTTTTCATATTCTTTGTAATTTTATTTCTTGTTGTAGGATACCAAAATCTATAAATGTTCTCAATTGTTTAAATGCTTAAGCATCTTTGCAATTGGTCAAATTTTTTTTCCAACTAGTTTTGTAAATGGTTTTCGAGATTAGTAGCTTCGAAACTGATGTCTACAGCGAAATTATGAAAACCTCTGTTAGGTTATCTTAATATAGTGTACAAATACTACATGAATCTTAATATTTTCTCAATTATATTAAATTATGAAGAAATTCCCCATGTTTATGGGTAATTTTCATATTTGTACGAGAAGCGGTTGCAGTGTTTAGTACGTTGGAAAAGTACACTATTCGAGCCGGACGGCGTAAACGCTCTTGACTACTGTTAGCTTTTCGCAAGTCTTTATTTCACCTAGATGGAGGGCTAAAACGTGGTTTCCACTCAAGAAATTATTTATGCCAGTGGTTAACAGGCCTCGCCTTAGAAATGTAAGGTCGCGGGTCGATTCCCACTCGTGCTCACACATCTTTGTGTGAATTGTTACATTACCGCTGTTTAATATCGGTGAAGAAAAACAATCGTGAGGAAACCGGCATGTCTAAGAACTAATTATTTGAGGACATGTGACATCTACCAACCCGCACTTGGTCAGCGTGTGTGGATTAAGGTCTAAAAACTTTCTTAACTAGTAAGATAGTTGAGAGAAGATCCGTGCCCAGCTGGGAGACACTAAAAAGGGTTGAAGAATTACCACCATTTAGCTTTCTAATCCTTTTAATAATCCAAGGCATTAGTATAGAAGTGCGTAGAATAATAATCCCAATTTACATATTAATTTTGTTCGTTACAATTCACAAACCCTCATTTATTTAATAGCACGCAACATGCCAGGTTACCTAAAGATCATTGCACATTGTGCCACTCCACTCCAACTGTTTCGACTCCACTCGATTCACATTTAAGTCAAACGTAAGCTTTATGTTAATCTTTGTCATAGAATGTAGCACTAAGACTTTACAAATATTGAGTATGTGCACTATGTGCAGGCATAACTGTAAATCGAACCCGCGACCTTATATTTTTAAAGCGAGACACGCACCGTTGCGCCACCGCAGCTCTGTTGGCTCAAGTACCCAAAATGTTATTGACCTCCGATATGAGATTTCGCCACTTTCTACAATCCTTAACATCTTCTCGCCAATTGCTGGCTTGAACCTTCCTTAGATCTGCCTCCACCACATCATTCCAGCGATATTCCAGCGATATGCAGTAAGAGTTACTTACCTTTAAATAGAATTAGAGTGGAGTCAATATCGTGCGGGCACAATGTACGAACCCCCTTACAAAACGGTTGAGAAAACGCTTGAATAAGTAATGAATCTCGCTTGAAATGTATGACATTGTGTAATGAATCATTTTTCTTTTAAACAGGTGTACGCCGTATACAAAATAAGATTTATACGCTGGGGGAGACAAATTTGGGTTGTTATTAATATCATAAGCTTATTGGGGTTCCGTGTCTTCCACGAAATACAAAATAAATAAATAAATATTTTTGGGACGTTAACACACACAGTCATCTGGTCCCAAGCTAAGCAGAGCTTGTGTTATGGAAACCAGATAACTAGTATATACTATACATATAATACTTTTCTTTTGTAAATATATACATATAATACATATTTACACCCAGACTCGACACAAACACAAATGTTCATCATTAATGTTTGTCTCGGGTGGGAATCGAACCCACGACCTGCGGCGTGAAAACTAAGTATCTTACCAACCACGCCACCGGCCCGTCAAATAAGATGGAAATGTTATATAAGTTTGTTTACAATCTATAGATATAATTACAAAAGAAAAGTAATAAATGTGTAGTATATACCAGTTATCTGGTTTCCATAACACAAGCTCTGCTTCGCTTGGGACCAGATGACCGTCTGTGCTAATGTTCCAGAATATATATTATTATTATTAATTGACAACAAATATATCCTAACTGAATAAAAAATCTCGACGCTAAGCTTAATTCGAATTCAAGTTCTTTATTTCAGACCTAGTATTTCAGTCCATAGTATTGTCTTAGATTTACGCGAATATCACACATTGAAATAAAAGTTAGTAGTAAGTAGTAATTATTATTATATTTACTAGTATTATTATTGATATATATGATAAAAATAAATTCAGTTTAAATGATAATATAATAATAATATAGTGGGACATTGACACACACCGCCATATCCCTCGCTAAAATGCGCAAGGGAATCCCTGGGGGGGGGGGGTTTACTGGGATCCCTTCGGGAGTTCCTTAAACCCCCTGTTTTGGCGAGGAAACCCTCGTCAAAAAAGGTACTTTAGCTGCTATACTGTAAGAGCCTGAACGCACTTTTTTTTTCTAAAATAGGATTGCGCTTGACCACAACTTGCCTGATGTAAAGCAATGATGCAGTCAATTTCAATTTCAATTTCAATTTATTCTTGTGAAACACAGGCAAATAATATGATACAAAATAAATAATGTCCTACTACGTTCTGCCGTGTGGCGTACAAGTCTACGATGGAACGCGCTTACCTAGCAAATACCGATTCACCCGTGACTTGAAGACCGGCAGATTATATTTATCGGGAAACATAGATGTCAGCAGCGAATTCCACATCTTGGCAGTTCGCACAATGAAAGTGTAAACAAAGCGCTTCGTGCGTACCCGTGGAATTTCCACCATATAACGGTGGCGCATAGCCGTACCTCTACTTGTCTGATGGAAGAACCGGGATGGGGGAGTAAGATGATGATTGGCTGATCATAATACAGCCGACTGCATCCGGTATAGATGGGTTTAGATCATGCAGTTTCATAATAATGAAGTAGAAATACGGCCAGGCCTGGTATATATACCGCATCTGGTAATGCATTCACACTTTTAAGCCCGGACGAGCCCTGTTTAAATCAAACTCTCGAACAATCATTCGAATTTTAGTCTACTAAAAAGGACAAGGAACGTTCCGAGTCCGTATTTTACCCAATTTCTTAGGATCCGGGAATTTTCGCAGATACAAAGCGATTTCGCTCCCCCTTAAACCATTGATAAATTAGATAGGCTAGCAGATTAAAATTATAACCGCTTTATCGACTGTACCTACGTTTTACGCTAAAGACCATTAAATGTTATCTATACAGTCTGTACTTACAGCTTTTACGTGTTTAGATAAAGAGTATTACGTGTATCGAATTATTAGTTACACTATGTATGTTACTTATAGACCTTGTAATTAAATTGACATAATTCGCATTTCGCTTCTTTATTTTTTTTTATACAAAACGCACCGCAGACCTTTTGTCCGTGCCGTTTTTAAAACCTATTTCTTATATTGCCCTTTTTTATTATTAATAATTACTATATTACCCTGATGTTGTTGGGGGACTTAGTCAGTTATATTTAAGTCATTTTAAATTTAGCCCTACTCGCTTCTTTGATTATATAATTCCTAAAAGTTACCCTTAATCTAGATCGCAATATTCATTTTGACTATTCAACAAAATGTAATAGATTTAAGTACTTCATTTAAAAAAGAAAAAAGCCTACTGAGTTTTTTGGCAGTGTTACTCAGTAGTTACCAATCATTCACTGCACGGTAGGAAAAGAAATTGGACTATTTTTAAGTAGACTCGCGTCTCAAAAAAAATAAAGCATATTTTTATTCATTCATTCATTCATTCGCATTTATCATCTAGTAGACTGCTCTCTATACCTACTTAATAGCAGACTGCTGTAATAAAATAGACAATGAACGGATGTACAAATAAACTTAAAACTCGAAGATTAATGTATATTGAAAATAAAATATGTCGACACATGTTTGCCCTCAGTGGGCATTATCAAGACGACTTCATTGGTCCACGCTCAGTGCGAAACTCCAGATTTAAGTGTAATTTTCAACAATTGACTTCCGCAAAGTTACTCTTGTAAGTATTAATTTTATAAATAACTTTTCTATAGTTAAATCCCGACTAAAAAGAAGGTTTTCAATCAATATTTCAAGTACCTGTGTACAAGATTGCGACATCTTAGCGATTCAATAATTACAACAATTTTAATTTAGGCCGACGTTCAAATGTTTGCCGATTTCTATGGCGTGTATATTAACTCATCTCGACTTATAACGTAAGATCGTTATAATGAACGATATTGGCCTGCAGGCTAGTACACTTAAACCTCATTCTTTGACAATAAATTTATTTTTATTAATCTTTATCTTTATACTCAAATTTTTCACGACGAAACGACAATTAAAGTAATGAGGTTGTTTCGCAAAGTGTAGGATCTCGGTCTATTAAAACGTTTCGTGTCTAGGTAAATTGAAAATAACTTCGAGACTCATACCAAGATAAATTCAATGCAAAACTATGTCAGTATCACAGACCTTGAAAATAAATTGACTTCTCACTTCGCTTCACTGATTAAATAACTTCTCAATAGTTTTGACTAAGAAGCGTTTAATCGTTTTTTTTTATTCTTCGATAGGCTGGCGCTTGACTACAACTTGCCTGATATTAAGCAATGATGTAGTCTACGATGGAACGCGCCAGCCCAGTATACCTGGGGTCCCTCGCCTCGAAAGAAACCAGTCTCGTTGAGCTGGCATAAGTCGACGTCATTCAGATGTACCGCGCCTCTTGTGGGTAGTAATAATATGCCAATACGATACTCATGAAATACCGATTCACTCGTGATTACGAATGATTATCGGTTAGAAGTGGCAGTGGAATGAGCCTCCTTAATGTTACAAACCATTCCGACCCACCCTCACTGCATGGTGTCACCAGACATCGCACCGGAACACGGCAAGGCCGCTTGGCGGTGCGGCTTTGTCTGGTGGGTGGTCACTAACCACGGCCGAAGCCTACCACCAGTTGATTGTCACCTGATTTGCACCACCCGGGGACCACGTGTGTGAATTCAGTTAAAACTTGTTTTCAATCTATACTCCGACAGCCTTCCTTATTAAATTGGCTATATAACAGTGCAAGATGTTTTCAAATCCTACCTGTCGTTCCTAAGTTGAGCGCGTTCAACCAAACTGTCTACATTTTCTTAAAAAAAAGACTTCACTGGTGTCAAGGTACACCCGGATGGAACGAAGTTCCTTTCGTTTAATTAGTGAAGGAATTGTAATATTTTTTTTTTAAGTTAAGACAGATAGAGAGAGAGAAAGACAGACAGACAGAGAAACATGCGCACGCCGCAGAGCTTACAATAGCTTAGGCACTATAGCAAAAAGTGTCGTGACAACTTTTCGTAAGATTTTTTTCCGTTTAGCCCCCTTTCACAACGCGCGATAAGGAACTTCGTTCCAAAAATAAAAATAATCTAAAATAAACCGCTATAAAATCCGTTAAAAAGTAGTTTTATTTCAATGTGTGGTATTCGGGTCAGTCTAAGACAATACTATATTATTATCTTATACAAGTTTGTTGCCTCGTGGTGCTTAAATAAATGAATCGATTTTGATTTTGTTTGATTATATTTGAAAGCTGAAGTGATTTAGATTATTTTAGTAAAGTCGATGGTTTCAATTAATATATTTTTATTAGGTATCCTATTCGCATAATTCTGGTAGCTAGCAGCATCAAGTTAGACTGGGATCCGACCCCAATAGAAATGGGGAAAAGGCAAGGGGAATGATGATGAGGTATCCTATTCGCTTGTGTTTGACCACAACTTGCCTGCTGTTAAGCAATGATGTAGTCTACGATGGACCGCGCTTACCCAGTAAATACCGCTTCACTATATAGGTGCCTTGAAACAGAGAAGCTGGCAAGGTATTCCACAACATGACAGTTCGCAAAAAATATGTGGAAACAAAGCGCTTTACGCGTACCTATAGTAACTAAAATTATTTATGTCAGCAGATTCTGGTAGACTTATAGCTATGAATTTTACTAAGATTTTACAGTAAAACTCACTCATTTTTCTGGTCCCCCCCCACCTTCCCCCTAAGGGGTAGGAAATGGAAACGTCAAACACTTTGATGCGGAAATGTTTTAATTAAGTTGATATTTCTTGGATATTAACCAGTTCCACTTTATTGAGGTGAGAGGTGTTTATTCTAATTAAACCCAAATGAAAAAGAGGGATGAAATAATTTTGACGTGTGAATCTGTAGACCTATCTGTGTACAAGTTTGTGGCGAGATAGCGCTTCAACAGAGCTTAGCAGCGGTGGCGCAGCGGTACGGGCTTCGCATTAGAAAAATAAGGTCGTGGGTTCGAATCCTGGTCATACCCTTTGTGTGAATTGTTTCATCTCCGCTGCTCAAATCGATAAAGGAAATCATCGTGAGAAAACCAGCAAGTCTAAGAACTAATCGTTCAAGGACATGTGACATCTATTAACACGCACTTGGCCAGCGTGTGTGTATAAAGACCTAAACTCACTCAACTCATAAGATAGTTGAGAGAAGACCCGTGCCCAGCAGTGGGACACTAAAAAGGGTTGAAGTGAGTGAGTGAGCGCTTAAACAATTTTATAGATTTTGACATACCTACTATGTTCATTGTCCACAGCGTGTTGATAAATGTCTTTAAAATTATTTTATCATTTTGTTGCAATGGATTAAATAACAATAATTTCTGGAGCTAAACCGCGGACAGATAGATACATTTTTTATTAGCTAGTAGTGTTCCACTGCTGGGCATAAGTCTCCCCCATGACCTTCCATTTCTCTCCATCATACGCCTTCTCAGTCCAAGTTGCGACAATTCAGATTGTCGCTTCATTATTATCATGGTCTTTCTCTGCGATGATGCCCGTCTTCTAGAATCCACTGTTGAGATCCAAGCCCACTTCATGTACGACGTGTAGCCCATGTCTATAGGCCGACCGTTTAACTCGCGTATCGCCTATCGCCAAGATTCTGACTCCTTAAGCTGCACAGACAGTGATGATGATACAAGCGATATGGATATTAGTGACGAATAGTGTTACATTACTTTTATCTGTGTGTAGGCAACTCCGCACGCCAACACACGTATTTTACTACATACATACCACAAATCATACATTTTACCTATTTACACCATTTATTTATATTACACAATATTTTATATTTACACATTTATATTTCTTATATTTTACTTTTACTTTAAATCAATTTCACATATATATTTTATCCAATTAAATATTATATACATTTTTACTATATTATTTTATCGACATAGATAGTGACAATTATTTATCGATACCATGTATCGACCTTACCCTCATCACTGTCATCTATGTACATGATCCGCGCTTATATACTAGCCGGACAGGTTCCGCCGTCGGCGCAGGAGTCAGTCGAGTTATAGCCAACCTGCGACGCGGACTGCATGCTTGACGCTTGCATTTTTACTCGGTACAGATACCGACGTATATGTTATTTTTTATGCTTCGCTTTCTTCCGAACTGTATCTGCCTATACTCTTTCTATCTTCTGTGTCTAAACTATCTAGTGCTTGTGTTCTTCTGTCTACCTATTGCGCATCTTCTGATTGTGAAGTATTTAAATGTATGGACTGTGTTGGTGTATTGTGGAACATTAAACAAACCGATATACAAGTGAGTCGATTACTTATTTACTCTGCAATAACCACCACACTTGGTGGGCCCCTGCACTGGTAGCCTCACCCCCCACATCTGGTTAAATAGTTCTTTAAGAGATTTAATTAATGTTTTATGACTTTGTACCACAGATACGCGAGTTAAACGGTCGGCCTATAGTATGCCTGTTTTGGAGCCTATGCCTGTGTTACGCATTCAGTCCCTAAGTTTTATATTTAAAATACTACGCTCCATCGATCTTTAGTATACCTTAAAGTTGTACATCTGGCTGTTATCGGTCATAGTCCTCATAGTGTGTTCGGATCGAATCAACGTCACAGTTCAAGTCTGACTGGTGACATCGCAGAGCTGTTCGAGTGAATGAAGTTTAAGATTATGATGAATGTATTGTCTCTGATAACTGTTACCTATGTAATTCAATTGAATATATCGTTGGACCCTGTACGGGTCCCCGTACGAAGTACCCCGTACGACGTCCGCTGGAGAATTAAAAAACAACTAGAGGTCGTGCGCGCGGCTAATCCACCTTTTATCTTAGTTTTACTTACTGAATCCCGTAAGACCTCCTAATAGTTTAATACTGGGGTAGGTAGGGTAATCTGGGCGTTACTATTTAAATGATGGCTTAACAAATGCAACTACTCACTAATTTGCATAACTAAGTTAATATAAAAGACCATCCTATCCTTAATTATTACTAGCTGCGCCAGCGAACTTCGTACCGCGTATTTATTAAAAAAAAAATCACTTAGGGATATGAAAAATAGATAGTAGCCGATTCTCAGACCTACTGAATATGCATAAAAAATTTCATAAGAATCGGTCGAGCCGTTTCGGAGGAGTTCGATTACGCACACCGTGACACGAGAATTTTATATATTAGATTATTATTATCGTGTTCACTCTACCTGCTTCTGGCTAAGGGTTGGGTCTGGTAAAGGGAAGATTTTCCGCAAGTTGTGATTGCCCGGCGACCACGGTTCCGTCCCCAACCGTTATTTTTTTTATGCGGATGACCTAACCCAATTAGCCGGAAGGGCCTTTATTGGTTCACCGAACTATTTTGGTGAGCCGTCCGACGACGGTCGAGTCGATCAAGTACTGTGGCAACTGCTATGAGGGCATCCCCATGTGGGGACGAACCTCGGCTCAGGATTTTGCTTGACACTCTAGTTTTAGGGGATCTTTCGTCCACCAACCGTTTTTCTTGGGAAGTTGTATATTTATGCTAATCGTCGGTGAAACTTTAATTGTGCGATTCAGGATTCCTATGACGTCAAGTCTCTTGAGTTGCGTTAGGTATGTGACACCACAGTTTTAAGGTTTGTACCTACTTATATTTTAATTACACGTTTTAATTGAACTTTGCAATTCCCACATGTTAACAGTGGCGGGTATAATCACGTATAAAATACCCAACGACTTTACGACGCGACAGTACCTAGCTAGATTATGTATTCTCAATTTTCTAGTTGTCTGCACATGATATATTTACCGGTACAGTCATGTTAAGTGACCCGTTACGCATGTGCATATTAATAGAATAAAGGTTCGTTCAGACCTACCAGCGACGCAACGAAACAGACACCGCACAGACAACTGTTTCACATCTAAAAACAACGACGTACTTTGAACTGCTGAAGTATTGTGGCTGTTTAAAGCAATTATGATTCCGTTGAAAGAAAGGGATGTAGTTATACAATGCGTATATCCGCATCCCTTTCTTTCAACGGAATCACAAGCACACCATTTTAAAATAAAAAAATGAAACGCTATTCCATATCTTATTAATGAGGCTAGTAGACCCAGAGCACTTCGACCCAGCTGGGTCTTTTGTGCCTCCCCTTGAAAGTATGAAGCCTCAGGTATTCTCTCCCTGCACAGCTTGTCCATCATTGCTGCTATTTGTCGGAGACACATGAGGCCGTATTCATCAGGAGTAGGCGGCACATTCCTAATGTTTCGCGCCTATTGTCTTCGCGCCAGCGAGTCGCACTAGCACAATATGTGCTCCATAGTTTCTTCAGCGTCTCCACTAGCTAGGCAAGTGGGACTTTCTGCTAGCCCTATTTTAAACAGGTGTTTCTGCAGCCCAAAATGCTCAGCTAGCGCACCTACTACCGTCATATTTTAGTGCTGGTCAAGCCCATCAGCCTTTGAGAGTACTTCAGGGGCCAAT
Source organism: Meganola albula (assembly GCA_936450015.1). Classification (NCBI taxonomy): domain Eukaryota; kingdom Metazoa; phylum Arthropoda; class Insecta; order Lepidoptera; family Nolidae; genus Meganola; species Meganola albula. The sequence continues at coordinate 5,141,142 of OW388171.1, forward strand.
TGCCTATAAAAATTTTGGAGTGGTTAAGCCAGATGCCTTGTATCTATATTCATAACTACTGAACGCTATTCATTACGCCATTAACAGCATAGACTAATAAAATCGATACTTATAACAGAAACCTAATAACAAGGACACGGTATGTCATTTACACTTGTTTCTGGGTTCTGGAAATTTCCTATCGATGTCTGCAATTACAGTAACACACGCACGACCTAAATAAAATACCATGGTAATTATATTGTGACATCGAGGTCACGCAACCTAAATTAATTTTCCTTATTGGCTAGTTTGATAGATATAGGTACTACAATTTAAAACTGATAAAATATTATTATATTTTTATGGGAGTTAATCCTCCACTACAATCCTTTCACTGTTACTCCTGTAAGCCAGGATCAATTGCGGCACTGTGAAGAGACTTAGAATTTAAACTCGGGTATATCCCGGAATATCTAAACTGTGCAAAGGAAGTATGTTTAGATCGTAACAAGAGGCGCTCTATAGTATATGCCTAACCCCTTGGGAAAAAGGCTGAGTCACCTTGGTCAGTGGGTGTACACATTTAATTAAATCCCTACACGTGGTCCCCGGGTGGTGCAAATTAGGTGACAATCAACTGGTGGTAGGCTTCGGCCGTGGTTAGTGACCACCCACCAGACAAAGCCGCACCGCCAAGGGGCCTGTATTCCGTTGCAATGTCTGGTGACACCGTGCAGAGAGGGTGGGTCTGAATTGTAGCTCCTATAAGGTTTCTAACCATATGGAGGCTCATTCCACTACCTAAACTGTCTTGCTGATTTTCCACTTCCCTCTGGGCAAAGTGGGAGACAGAATAGAAATTAGAAATACAATAGCTTAAAGGTTCGAACAAAAAAGGCGCAAAAAAAAAAACTGAAGTGGGGTTAAAAAAATTTGAACGGCCCGTCGCCTTTGTGAGTGTGCGTTGAACACTTGAAATTTGATTTATTTGCCATCCTTGTTACATTTCCAATACTTTGGGCAAGTAAGAGTAGGAAAGATATAGTTAGTTACAAGACATTCATGATTTCAAAATAAATATTGTCAAACATTAAGCTCTAGGAGCGTGATACACAGATCCGCGTCATTTGACAGCTATCTCCAGGAGCTTTGTCCACAGACGAGGGGAACTACCTTTTAGATTTGTTTCTTTTTTTTTGCTTTTCTGTGGACATTGCTGAAAATCAGTGCTGTGTGTCGCCTTTAGTAGGTACTCACAGCGTTTACTGAGCAATGTCCATCTTTGACACTGATGGGTCACACTTAGGTACTCTTTGTTTTTATATTTCTTCTTGATATCTGTTTTCATTTATTTATTTTTCTCTCTCTTTTCATGTGTTTTTTTATCATTAGATTCTGTGTGTCCTGTCTCTGTCAAATAAATGGTTCCCTTTCTTTCTTTATTGTATCGTATCGTGACTGAAGGCTTGTTCAGGGAACCCTTACCGTTATTTAAAATTCTATACACCCTGTTTAGTATGCCACTCGACCTAATTAAAAAGAGGACATTTTTTTACTTTTTAAATTAGATTGTTATTCTCTTTAGTATTACTAGCTTCCGCCAGCGGTTTCGCCCGCGAAATTGATTTCACTAATCTTGTTTCTCCAATCAAACTTTGGAACCCCGTTTCACCCCCTTAAAGGGTGAGTTTTGAAAAATCCTTTCTTAGTGCTCCCCTAGACTCCATAAGGAACCTATGTGCCAAATTTGGAGTCTCCAGACCCAGTGGTTTGGGCTCTGCGTTGATATGTCAGTCAGTCAGTCAGTCAGTCAGTCAGTCAGTCAGTCAGTTAGTTTCTTCTTTTATTTGTATTATTATTGCCCTTTTGTAGTCAAATGGTGTAAACTGTCCCATTGGGCTATTAGGCACACAGAGATTCACATTAAGGATTGTCGAATATGATGTCAAAGAGTATATTGGAATACCGTCTTCTTACCAGATAATTCACGCTTTGTCTGCTAATCCTAATGTTTAGTCGAAAGCCTTCTTAAATTAAAGTTTTTTATTAAAAAATATTTAGTCCCAATTGAAAGCAAAATAAATTTGTTTGTAAATTGTTAAACTTTTGTGAATTTTTAAGTTATACAAGTTTGTGGTGACACGTGGCGTTCATTTTATAATATTTCGTGTTTAAAAGTTTCTAAGATGAAAGTTTGAAGTCGAATCTATTTTAATTTCTTGGTTAAAAGTTATTTAATTAACTCTCGTTAAAAAAGAGGGTTGTTATAATTTTGACGTGAACAATTTTGTCTCTGTGTTGGTATAAGTTATTGCTTCGTAACACCTAAATGAATGGTCCGATTTTGATTCAGATTTGTTTATTTAAAAACTACAGTACTAGTAGCCTCGTAGCGCGTAAATCAAATAACCGATTGTGTCGTCCAGCCCGTCTCAACAGACTCTGAGCGTGAAGGAAATTTGAATAGGTATAAATCTGGGTCCTTAGATAAAGTGATGAAGCAAAGCGATAACTAAATATAGAAAAGAAAAAAACGTGTGGTATTGACATAAATTGGTCAAGTGACATTTCAAAGGTGAATGTGAATTCTATTCATTTAGTTCTGTACGATATTTTGATATCCCTTCGCTGTCACTTTATCTAGGCGCCCTGAGAAGTTAGAAACGTCAAAATATAGGTACTCTATTTGGTCTGTCACAAGATTTGAACCTGCGAACTTAACAGCTAGAGACAAACACATCCTTAACCAACTCCTAAGCCAATGAGGTAGTCATAGCGTTTACAATACTTAAAAAAATGTATCCTTTAATTCAACAGAGGATATAAATTTTAAGCTCACTTGCTACTAATGAAGCTCATTTCCTAAGCTTAACTAAGCCTAATTAAAGCTTAAATAAGGATTAAGTTGGGTTATTCAGCATTATTTCATACTAAGGCAATATAATCTTTTTGAGAAATCTGTTGTAGGTACATATATAGCCAAGGGTTTTTGGGGCCGAGTTACTTTCCTTTGATCTAAATCCCCACACGTGGTCTCCGGGTGGTGCAAGTCAGGTGACAATAAAGTGTTAATAATTAGTAATTTGAGGCCGTGGTTAGTACCCACCCACCATACAAAACCGCATCTCCAAGCGGCCTTGCCATGTTCCGGTGCGAAGTCTGGTGACACCATTTAAGAGGTTGGGTCGGAATAGTTGGTCTAATCCTATGGAGCCGCATTCTACTGCCACTTTCTCACAGAAAAACATTCGTAATCACGAGAGAATCGGTATACTAGGTAGGCGCGTTACATCGTAGACTACAGCATTGCTGAACATCAGGCAATCTGTAGTCATGCACAAGCCCATTTCGTTAATTAATTATGGATTCTGACGTTGGTAACTGTCAGTCGTTTGACGTGGAACGTCTGGCAGATCAGCAAGTATTTAATATTTCTTGATGTAATTAATATTTTAACTAAAAATCGTTTCAATTATGAATAGGATGAAAAACCGCCATCTTGGACTGGAATGAGAAACAACTTCACATTTTTCAGTACAGTGAGCAAAAAATTTTATTTGGTATTGCCACAACTAGTAGCTAACACCATACATTTTAAAATAATGTAATTGTCTGTGGTTTGATATTTTGGGCCGACGATACTTTTGCTTGGTTTTTGGTATGAAGTTAGCCGCGAGTCCAGTCCTATTCTTACTTGAAACGCATAGTATTGTGAACCCTTATTTAATAATATAGCCTAAGTTTAGTACAAATTTTATAAAAGAGCCATAAACAAAATTACGACTAACAATATTTTCTGTTTTTGTTTTAGGTAAGTTGACAGCCAACAGAGACAGCTAAGTTTAAACTTTATTACGTTGTAATAAGATTGAGAATATGTTGTTATTATTAAAAGCTTTTCTTCATTTTTATTAAAGAAAAAGGTGTCAACAGGAATTAGCTCTAAACTGAGACAGAACAGTGGTCTGAAAGAAAATGTAGTGACAATCGTAGAAAAAGTCCTATGCTTAGATGGCAGCGTGGCGAAGAATCCATAACTGTCCATTCAAGCCGATTCCCTCCGGCTTCCCTTTAGGAAATGCTCAATATCATACGTACTTAAAGGCCGACCGTTTAACTCGCGTACCGCCTATCACCAAGATTCTGACTGAACCAAGCAAGCGAAGGCACACGTAGCGCGCGATAAAAACTACGAAACTACTTTTTGTATCCTCAAAATATCACTTTAGAGATAAGTATACCACACGCCGCACGTGTTATACTCTCGTTGCATATCAATTGAGGTTGTCAAACGATCTTATCCTGACGAATTTAAAACTGTCGTTTTAATGACATTACTCCATTATTAAAATACTATGTTGTGTAACTATGTACGAGAGCCCTGATACCCATGCCACGAGTTAAATCTTAGTTTGGGTATCAGTGATCAACCGAACTAGGTACTTGTTAATATAAGACTGCTCTTACAAAATTGTCATCCACTGTCTGTATATTTCTGAGACAATAAATTATTATTATTATTATGTTTGTCTATTCTTATCTCGGAGCTATGGAGCTCCGGACTTTTCGAAGGCGTGCGTGGGGCCGAAGCCAACACGTAGAGGCCCGTTAGACAATTTTGCTCTAAATGTAATGTGGCACCAACCGACGATTATCCCTGTTCGCACCATATAGGTACACCCAAGGACAATCCCCGGTTAGAGCAGGACTATTGCAGAATATAGGAACTAAAATCTAGGTTATGGTGGTGGGTGCTAATGGATTAGGTAACTACGACTATGGATGGACTATGGCCCCTGCCTGACCAATGCAAATTAACACCGATAAAATGGCAGGGGGTGACTCGCCCACTCAGTAAATGGGCCCCCGTATGGCCGCTAAAAGAAGCGACAAGGGGCAACATATTCTTAATATTATTATTATTAATGATACGAGGCGATTTAAACTTACAATCATTAGAAGTAATCTAATGTGCAAAAAACATTAAGTACCCTGTCTTGCCAGTAGGATAAAGGCTACTCTACTCCTTTAGTTTATCAAATAAACCTTCCTAATATCGTTTTCCGATCAGAGTGAACCGTGTTAATCCGTTTCATTAATCAAGTCAACGAAACTGATACTGACTGAGCATTCGTGGCCGGCGACAAAAACATCCCGCTGCGAAAACGGTCCGGTAACAATGGCAATAGATTACATGAATTTCGAATGTGCATTAGAATATGAATTTGATTAGAAATGAATTATTTATTTATTTATGAATGCTCGGTCTGTTGAAATGAGTAAATAACATTCAATAGAATTACCATCATCATTTATTTTTTTCATGTCTTTTTCTCATTTCCATTGTGGACTCCCAGTCTAACCTGATGCGGCTAGCTACCAGAATTATACGAGCGACTGCCATCAGACCACGAAACTCATATGAAACCAGTAGCTAAGATTGTTAGACCAGGCGTCAGATTACTCAGGCTTCTTACGACCTACAACAATTGTCATAGATGTTTTAAATGCGAGCCGTTAGCTTAACAAGCTTTCTAAGGTGCTGAGGGTAGTTCCTCAACCAACCAGACACTGAAAAAAAAATTTGTTATTATACAATGATTGTTTGGGACGAGATTGAACCCTCGAACGGCTTATGCCGCATAACTACTGAGGTCCTTCCTGACGCCAAGCAAGTGTTGATAAATTAGGGAAGACAACACTAATATTGGTCGCGACCCCAGAGGTTAGAGGCGAATAGGTACTCTATCCTCTAAGCCTAACTATTCTTTTTATTTTATCTTAAAATAGGCTTGCGCTTGACCACAACTTGCCTGATGTGAAGCAATGATGCAGTCTTCGATGGAACGCGCTTACACAGTAAATACTGATTCACTTGTGACTTGAAGACCAGCAGATTGTAACTATCGGGAAACATAGATGCCGGCAGCGAGTTCCATAATTTGGCAGTTCGCACAATGAAAGTGGAAGCAAAACGCTTTGTGCGTACCCGTGGAATTTCCACCATATAACGGTGGCGCATAGCCGTACCTCTACTTGTCCGATGGAAGAAAGGGGATGGGGGAATAAGATTGTGTAATTCCAACGCACACTCTCCGAAGTGTATCCGGTAAAAGACCGAAAGAGTAGCAACTATGCGGCGATGCTCGAGGCTTTGCAATTTAGCCTTGACGAGGGATTCTATAGGTCATGTAAGTGCGAATGATTTGTCTGTCACCAGTAGGATAATTCACGTAATTAAATAAGTTCAGTTGCAATGCAGTTGCAGTTAAGTTTCAATCAAAACAGCCCTTTTCGTATTTTGGTAATTTTGACAACCGCTGTCAGATACGCTCGCGTCCAGTTCGCGTCACGCGAGCGTTTTAGACTAGATATGACAGTTAAACAATTACAAGAATACCATTTTGCACTAAGACGTAAACTTAACTGCAACTGCACCGGAACTTGATCGGCGCGTCAAGAAATTACGTGAAATAGGGCAATGTTTTGTGTGCAATCGAGATGTATGTAGGCCGGCCGGTTATTGAGCACTGTCCAGCCTAAGTATTTGTGAGACACTAGTATTTGGAAAATATAATTTAAGTAGTAGGTATCTAAATATATAAAAGAAGCAACTGACTGACTGACTGACATATCAACGCAGAGCCCAAACCGCTGGGTCTGAAGACTCCAAATTTGGAACATAGGTTCCTTATGAGGTCTAGGGGTGCACTAAGAAAGGATTTTTAAAACTCACCCTTTAAGGGGGTGAAACGGGGTTCCAAAGTTTGTATGGAGAAACAAGATTAGTGAGATCAATTTCGCGGGCGAAGCCGCGGGCGGAAGCTAGTTTGGAATAAAACTATTTTATAACGGATTTTATCGCGGTTTACATATTTTAGTTTCTAAATCCCGACGTTTCAAAGTTTTTTCAGACTTTTTGGTCACGAGCGGACTGAGGTATTTGACGTCTTAATTAATTATTACTGACTACCTTGAAACGTTATCATTTTAGTTGCGTTCCGATTTAAGCAAACTGAGCTCACAGTGTCTTGAATTCTGAGTTGATTTTTTTTTGTTTTGGTACAAGTAAATTAAGCACTGGGTCCCAAGCAGGTGGTATATTCCAATCATTTTGTAAATCGTCAATAATAATTGACGGGCCGGTGGCGTGGTCGGTAACATACCAGCTTTTCACGCTGCAGGTCGTGGGTTCGATTCCCACCCGAAGAATATTAATAAGAAAAAAAAGAAGAAGAATATTATTATTATTAATTGTGATTCATAAATTTGGACGTCAAAAATACCTCAGTCCACCCGAGACCATGAAGTTTGAATACTTTGAAACGTAGAGATTCAAAATGTATAATAAACCGCGATAAAATCCGTTATAAAATTATATTATTTCAATATGCTAGCTTTTTTTTGTTTTTGGGATTTTTGGTTTTGTTTGAGTTGGCAGGGCCAGTGGCAGTAGCTCCCAGTGCAACAGGCTTCCTACATCCATGCTAGCCCAATAAGGAACACGCACATATAGTACACCTTTAATTGAATCCCCACACGTGGTCCTCGGGTGGTGCAAATCAGGTGACAATCAACTGGTGGTAGGCTTCGGCTTCACCAGACAAAGCCGCACCGCCAAGCGGCCTTGCCGTGTTCCGGTGCGATGTCTGGTGACACCGTGCAGAAAGGGTGGGTTGGAATTGTTGCTCCTTTAAGGTTACTAAAGGAGGCTCATTCCACTGCCACCTTCTCGCCGATAATCATTCGTAATCACGAGTGAATTGGTATACTGGGCTGGCGCGTTCCATCGTAGACTACATCATGCTTAACATCAGGCAAGTTGTAGTCAAGCGCCAGCCTATCGAAGAGTAAAAAAGAACTACAATATAGTGTATTCTATAATAGTGTAAATCGAAATCATACAGCACTGACTCAAATTCTACAATTCTATCAAATATTACCTTGGATATGCTGACTGAGGTCGTTACTTCATACGGTTATGAAGTCGATTTGCTTATAATGAAGTCCAATGATAGCCTGGAGCTATAAAGGTTCTACTCAGGACTATATTAAAACGAAACGAACGACATGGAACAGTCCGTAGAAACGTGTGTTTTTCGGACGGAGATTAAACTGTGAACGGATGAAATTAAATCGTGACATTTATTTTATTATTATGTTGGTAAACAATCATAAAATGCAAGTGATGGTAAGCTGTCACTAGCCTCTGGACGCTTTCACCACCAAACTTGCACGTTTCCGATTCTGTAGATATCGGCGAGCATTGGCTACCTTACTTACACCTAGGAACACAACCAAAAGTTATGACACTGCGTCTGCGTGTATTTTGTAACGTGGACGTACCCCATTTGGTTTGCTTAAAAAACGAAGAGAATCGTTATGGTGTACCTCAGAACAGCCTCGCCTCGCCTTAATGCATGGTCGTGGATTCGATTCCTGGCCGTGCCAGAAAATATCGGTGAAAGAAAACATCGTAAGAAAATGCGTATTTTTAAGAACTAATCATTCCAGGACATGTGACATCTGCCAACCAACACTTGGCCAGCGTGTGGATTATTGCCTAAACTCTCTCAACTCGTAAGATAGTTGACAGAAAACCCGCGCCCAGCAGTGGGACACTAAAAAGGGTTGAAGTGAGGTATGTGAGGTACCTGTTATTCGTCTTCTTCTTCTGAGCTTTTTCCATCATCTGGGGTCGACTTTCCTTATCCTGAGCCTCCATCTCGCTTGGTTGTGTCTCTTTGAGGTCCTTCTGGAACATTATCGGCCACTGTTACTTTATTTTACTTTTTTACTTGTAACACTATTCCGCTCTAAGATATCCAGCCCGTGTACAGTGAAAATAAAGTCTAACGTCACATATGTCACTGCCATGTCTCAGTGTGACATAGCGGTATACATTAAAAAAATATATATTATAATTATGTATAAAAACTACACAGGCATGAGTTCCATGTCTGTTGGTTCTCACTAAGGAAGATAAAGTCTTCGGTGTGTATTGCTCACTATTTTTGACGCAAGAAATTCGTAAACCGTTCGAACGAACACGTTCAAGAGTAGCCCTTATAGACCAATCTTGAAATAGGGCTGTATCCGATCGGGATAAAATATTGAAATTAGAATTGTAACCGCTTGGGTTTTCAAATATAATGTGAAATTGCTCGTTTGGGTATTACAAAATATTTACTTCTACTCTTTTTAGTGTCCTATTGCTGAGCACGGGTCTCCTTTCAACAATCTCACGAGTTGAGAGAGATTTAAGCTTTAACACGCTGGCCAAGTGCGGGTCGGTGGATGTCATATGTTCTTGAATGATTAGTCTAAAAAAATTCACACAATAATGAGTGGGCAGCACCGGAAATTCACCCAAATTTCTAAGGCCAGGCCTTTCAAAATTATACCGGTGAGACCGAGGATTTTCAAAATTATACCCGAAAAATTTGAACTTCGTATTAGGAACGTATTACCTCATTCCAAATCGGTAAGAAATGCAAATAATATTACTTCCTAAAAAAACAAATATTTCCCAGAAAAATAATAATTTGAATTCGCAAATTGTCTTCGTCACCCTTGAGAGATCTTGGAACAAAAAGTTTCTAAGAAAATATCCAAAGTTACTTGTAAGTAAAATTGTTTACTTTTATTATATAGCGTCAAAAAATCTTTCGTGCCCGAGTATGTTTAAGATTCCACCTCCTTTCACATAGAAGATGCGACCTCTTTTTTAAACACAACCTTTTTTAAATAAAAAAAGAACAATGTTTTTTAAAACAATAGCTTGTCAATATTTTTCATTATTATACTCTTTTTTGTCAAGAAAACACGTGCATTATTTCTCACATCTCTCCTCATCTTGTTTATAAACTATACACAATCTTAACAACTTTGATGTTACTTTTAATTATTTATCCACTTTTAATAATCATAATAATATTTTCACACATACATACAGCGCCATCTTACCCCAAATGAAGTAATTTATTCTTGATTTCCTAATTTTTTGATTTGTGCACTGCGTTGTTATGTGGGTCATTGTTTATGTATTATGAGACTTAAGCGATATCTGTTTCGCAACGGGTTTGTACAGATGAAACGATAGTATCGCTAATATTTAGACATCGGGATGAAAGTCTGAGCAATGACCGCTATTTACAACTTTAATCCTTTTTAGCTTCCCACTGCTGGGCACCGGTCTCCTCCTAACTATCCTACAAGTACAGAGAATTTGGGCTTTAATCTACACTTGCTGCCCAAGTGCGGGTTGGTGGATGTCACATGTCCTTGAATTAGTTCTTAGTCATGCTGGTTTACTCCCGACGTTTACCTTCACTTGAGCAGCGGCGATTAAACAATTCACACAAGCATGTGATGAAACCCGCGACCTTATATTTCAAATGCGATGTTGATACCGCTGCGCTACTGCTGCTTTATCATCATCATCAGCCTATTTTAGTCCACTGCTGGACATAGGCCTCTCCCAAAGGACGCCACTGAGCAAGATCCGGAGCTACTCTTTTCCAGCTCTACCAGCCACCTTGCAGAGATCGTCACTCCACTTAGTCTGAGGGCGTCCTACGCTACGTTTGCCAATTCGTGGTCTCCACTCAAGAACTCGTTTATTCCAACGTGTGTCGGTTCTACACTAGATATGACCGGCCCACTGCCACTTCAGCTTACTAATCCGGTGAGCTATGTCGATTACTCTAGTTCTCTGCCGGATCACTTCATTGCGTATTCGATCCTTTAGAGAAACTCCGAGCATAGCGGTTTCCATAGCTCTATGAGCGACTTTAAATTTATGAAGATAGCCACAGCGCCAAGCGGCCTTGCCGTGTTCCGGTGCGATGTCTAGTGCTCCTTTAAGGTTTCTAACCATATGGAGGCTCATTCCACTGCAACCTTCTCACCGATAATCATTCGTAATCACGAGTGAATCGGTATACTCGGCTGACGCGTTCCATCGTAGATCATTGCTTAAGATCAGGCATGTTGTAGTTAAGCGCCAGCCTATCAAAGAATAAAAAAAAAGTCCAGTCCTATCGTGAGTCTTCGTTCCAGCTCCGTATGTCATAACGATTAGTACGCACTGACTTAATAAGACTTTGCGGACCTCTGCTTACCTATCCCATAATAATAATAAATAATAATTATATAAGCCTTTATTCAGAATTTTTACAATGGTTAAATGCACAGATTATTCTGAATCGTTAACACCGACAACCTGGTCTGTTTGCCCGACTGTGACAAAGACCTCCTCCATTTATTTCCATTCCATTCTGTTTTGCGCTTTCCTTGTCCATGTATTTCCAGCTGTTATCTTTATTTAATCTTCCCACCTTCGTAGCTGTCTTCCTCGCTTCCTTTTCCTATTACTTGGGTACCAGTACAATATTTATGTAATCAACCGTCTCAACACTAACCTGAACCTATTCAATTTTTTCATCTCAATTACAAAAAAAAATGTTTCAATTTTATTATTTTATAAGAAAGTATTTTCACCTCTGGTAATTTACTGTTCCCTAAAGGGTACATCATTGTGACATATTATTTTGTATTATTTAAACTACCAACCCAAAACATTGTGGAATAAGGAAATAAAGTATTGAGTATTGAGTATATTTTATTGTTCCACTTTCCGAACGAAGCATGCTAATAAGGAGGTCTAATAGAAAAAAAATTTTTAGAGGACAAACAAAGATTGAAGACGTAATCTTAAGAATAAGGGAACTTAAGTGGAGATGGACTGGACATACCTATACCATATCTATCTATAAACGATTGGTTTCTGCTACGAATATTTAACAGACAAAAGATAAGACAGGGCTTGTCCCAATTTTCACTTCACTGAACATGAATAATGTTGATAAGTACTTATACAGACGTTTGTCCCAAAACCATAAATTACTGCCTCAAGGAAGAAATATGAAAGAACTTATAACAGAGTATAAGATTTCAGATTTTACAGCACATTCTTACAAGACGACCGTCATTTTTTTTATTCTTCAATGATGTAGTCTACGATGGAACGCGCCAGCCCAGTATACGGATTCACTCGTGATTACGAATGATTATCGGTGAGAAGGTAGCAGTGGAATGAGCCTTTAAGGTTAGAAACCTTAAAGGAGCAACAATTCCGACCCACCCTCACTGCATGGTATCACCAGACATCGCACCGGAACACGGCAAGGCCGCTTGGCGGTGCGGCTTTGTCTGGCGGGTGGTCACTAACCACGACCGAAGCCTACCACCAGTAGATTGTCACCTGATTTGCACCACCCGGGGACCACGTGTGGGGGTTCAATTAAAGGTGCACACCCACGGACGAAGGTGACTCGGCCCCCAAAAGTGTAGATAAGTGAATAGTTTCCCTAAGCTTTTCGTATTTTACGCAGGTGAAGCCGCGGAAGTAAGTTAGCCAAAGATAAAGTAAAGGAATAAATGAAAGCGATATTCTCCATTGTGAAGGTGTTTTATTAAATTTCTTTACACTTGGGGACAAGATAATTAGGTTACGTAGGCTTTTGTGAGGTCGCTGTCTTTGGCTGTCTGTATTTATTTAGCTGAAATGTCTCTACTCAGTGGGCAAATGGTTGTTAGCGTTAAATTTACCTCCTGCTTGAAACCCATATAATAATAATACTTTACTCACACAAAACCTTAAAATGACTTACGGCCTTATACATAAAAAAGTTGCAGGACTCTTTAGTTAAAATGGAATTTGTCACTTTCTTACTAGTATAAATGTCAATATGATAGACAAAAACAAACAAATTATTAACCTATTTTAGTTGTAATGAGCTTAAAATACGTTTATGAATATGGGGGTTAATATCTAACTAGAGTTTACAATAATCAAAATCGTACAAAAGTTCAAACTCGGACACCTAAACTAAAAGTATTTTACTTATTATAACTTATTTTAACTTAGTTTTACTTATTTTTCACTTAAGAGTTAGAATCACCATTAAATGTAAGCGGATTTAGGTACTTACATATGTGAATGAAATTGACAAAAAGTAAATGATATGTTTCAGCGCAGCGCAGCGGCGGTTTCAGGCCTGGCTATGAAATATAGGTCCCGAGTTGAATCCTAGGTTGTACTCCTAAATATTAGTGAATTGAAATATTGCAAGGAAACAAGCACAACTTAAAACAAACCATTCTACGACAGGTAAAATCCACCAACAATTTGCCAGAGTGTGTGGTTTATGGTCTAAGCTTTCAACTTTTAAGATTGTTTGGAGAAGACCAGCGGTGTAACACTAAAACGGTTAATGTAATTTTGCAGTACATTTAAACTATGTTTTATGTTGTACTAGCGACCCGCCCCAGCTTTGCACGGGTGCAATGTGTTATACTTATAAACCTTTCTCTGGAATCACTCTATCTATTAAAAAAAACCGCATCAAAATTCGTTGCGTAGTTTTAAAGATCTAAGCATACATAGGGACAGAAAAAACGTCTTTGTTTTATACTATGTAGTGATGTAGATAGCAAATTTGAATAACTATAAATTAAATAACTATTTAAAACCCGACTAGCAAAGAACTATTTCATTACTTGTAAACATTCGCGTTGCATTATTAATATTCAGAGAAAATGTTGTTCTGCGGCGGCCGTCATTAACAAAGCTCTTTCGCTGGATCAGTCTGCTTGCGACCACGACCGGTCCAACCCGTGTCGAAATGTAAAGCTAAATTAAAGGTGAACGCGTTAATTGCCCGTTATGATAAATATAAATATTAACTGTCTCATTACTTCAGCCATTAAATAACCAAAAACAAGTCAAATCAGTCATTTGATTCAGCGCTTTTTAGAAATTTTTAATATAAATGTTTTATTTCAATCTATCATCTTCTTCAATAATAGGTACAGAAGAAACTAATTGACTGACATATTAACGCACAACCCAAACCGCTGGGTCTAGAGACTCAAAATCTGGCACATAGGTTCCATATGAGGTATAAAGGTGCACTAAAAAATAGTTTTTAAAAATTGCCGCGTTGTGGTGTCGGGCGAAGCTGTCGGTGGAAGCTTATGTGTAATATTCGCTTAAATAAAAGAAAACACAATAATATTTAATAAATAAATAATAATAATATAGAGGGACATTAACACACACGACCGTAAGATCCCAAACTAAGCAGACCTTGTACTATGGATACCAGATAACTGGTAATATACTACATATAATACTTTTCTTTTGTAAATACATACTTAAATATAGATAATTACACCCATACTTAAGATAAACAGACGTGTTCATCACACAAATGTCTGACTTGTGTACAAATCGCACCCACGACCTGCTGACGTGAAAAGCAAGCGTCTTATCTTGTTAAGTTTAATATTATCATTGAAACAATATCGCTAACATTTTCTAAGATATTAAAACTAAAACACCGATAACAAATTCCCATTTAAACACTGAAAAACTATAAGTAAATACTCGTAGTTGTAAGATTTTATCTCCAGAGTTTTGTTCTAAACATTACGAAATTAAATTAGCATTTACTAGACAGAACATTTAATGTGCACAAAATTAATTATTTTAAGTAGTACCTATTATTTTTGTCAGACAGTGTAAATTGCGCACTTTATGAAATTAAAAAGGGCGTTGATACTTTTTAGGGATCGTTATAATCTACGAATATGTATAATTATTCGTAGGTTATAATAAGGTTGTAAGTCCCGCTTGCCTATATGACGGGCCGGTGGCGTGGTCGGTAAGATACTTGCTTTTCACGCCGCAGCGCAGGTCGTGGGTTCGATTCCCACCCGAGACAAACATTTGTTTAAATATGTCTATGTCTTGTGTCTGGGTGTAATTATCTATATTTAAGTATATATTTACAAAAGAAAAGTATTATATGTATAGTATTACCTACCAGTTATCTGGTTTCCATAGTACAAGCTCTGCTTAGTTTGGGATCAGATGACTGTGTGTGTTAATGTCCCACTATATTATTATTATTATTATTATTATATTAAGAGTATGTGAGAAATCCCGTTATCAGATACGCTTGCCACAAGACCACGTGACCCCGGGTGTGAAATCACTACATAGTATAAAACAAAGTCGCTTTTTCTGTCCCTATGTATGCTTAGATCTTTAAAACTACGCAACGGATTTTGATACGGTTTTTTTTAATAGATAGAGTGATTCCAGAGGAAGGTTCATAAGTATAACACATTACGCCCGTGAGAAGCTGGGGTGGGTCGCTAGTTCTGTATAAATTATTTTGTTTGCTAGCTCCGCTGCTCACAATGTGTTGATTGAATTAATTTCACTTGAACAAGCTAAATATTTGTTATACTAACGAGCAATCGAAATCAATGACGCAAACAATGATTTTGTGTCAAGTTTGATTAATATTGAACAAATACGTTTGATATTCATATACGGGCTTACAATGAAATCGACTGAGCGACTAGCTTTCAGCTTACCATCGCTTCAGGGATCCGATTCCACGCTTTAGACATATTGGAATAACTCGAACTCGACCTTATGTCGAAAAGAATACAAATAGTCACTTCACTTAAACCTTTCTAGTGTCCCACAGCTGGGCACGGGTCATCTCTCAACTATCTTATGAGTTGAGAGAGTTTAGGCCTTCATCCACACACGCTGGCCAATTGCATGTTGGCGGATGTCACGTGTCCTCGAATGATGATGATGATTGATGTTAAACGTGCCGGTTTCCTCATGATGTTTTCCTTCACCGATATTGAGCACGAATACAAATAGTTATCATTGAAAACTAATTTTCGTATCCTCAGAATGTCACGTTAGAGATACTTATCTCTAACGTGACTTAGACTTCTACTCAACGCACGTCATGTAACGAGTAGGTACTCTATAGCTATAGCTATCGACATTATAGGTATGTCAATGCCATTAGTTTTCGATTGACATTCGCCATTTTTGTCGATTTATATCGAGTTCGAGATAAATGTCTTAAGCACAGGAATCAGGGTTCAGGGCAATACAAAGTCACTAGCACTACGATTTTTGTGACATATTAATAATCTATGGGGGAGAGCCAGAAGTCCATAGCAGTCCTAGTTTGGGTTCTTGACTCCCAAAAACCCATGTAGATTTTTAAGACTTGTAACTATGTGGTCTTTAAAATCAAAATTGTTTAACATTGAAATAAAACTACTTTTTAACGGATTTTATTCCGATTTATTTTAGATTTTAGATCCCGACGTTTCAAAGTCTTTTCAGACTTCATGTTCACGGGTGGACTGAGGTATTTGACGTCCAAAAATATTAATCACAATTATTACTGACTACCTACAAAGATTATTATTTAAGTTGCGTCCCAAGTTGGTGGTATATTCCAACAAAACGAAAAATAGAAAAAAAAAGACTTTGAAACGTCGCGATCTAAAATCTAAAATAAACCTCGATAAAATCCGTTACAAAGTAGTTTTATTTTAATGTATGATATTCGCGTCAATCTAAGACAATACTTTGTATTACATTGTGTAAACTTTTGTGGAAGAACATTGCTAAAGATGCCTGAGATAGTATAGGTACCTGAAAATACTAAAACTGTTTACTTAATAGTAGGGGAGCCGAAGATGCTAAATGTGTAGTTACTCGAGCTTCGTCGATACTTAGTCGATTGTAAAGATTATGTGGAAGTAAAAAAAAGGTTACATCATGTCCATCTTTTCAGCGGTGGTAAAAGGTTTTTCAGTTTTTATTTTAATTTTTCGTTACTACCAAAGCGTAAAAAAAAATACAGTGAGTGCTTCTCCTGGCATCTTCAAATTATTAAAAAAAAAGAATTAACCTGACTAAAGTGGATCCAGGTGACTTGAAAGCATCCTGAATTTGTAGCCCTCCCTTTTTTTTGCTTCTAGCTCAAATCGCCTGATTGTTGATATTCACACCTATTAACATCTAATGTACTCATCATACATTATTCTGACCATTTCGAGTATTTTCACCTGACAAATATGTCTTAGAAATATTATGCTTGGCTACTGTAAACTCCCGGCTCTATACACGAAGCTAAGATTTGTTGTAGGTATTCAACAGAGCGCAAGGTGTCCCCTATCTCTTATTCTGACGCGCTGGAGTAAATCCCAAAATCCCCGCTTCGGCTCCCCTACTATAACAGATCTTAACGCGTAAACGTTTGGTCATCGGTTTTCGGGAACTCATTAATCATCTTATGTAGTAAAATATTCAGCGCCTTTCAAAGATACTTTAGGATTAATGGTGGCTTACTTGAGAAATAAGTATTAAGTAGAAATGTTAAAAGCACGGGAATATTATTGGGAATTAAAAGAGGTCATGAAGAACCCAGAAACTAAGGTAAGGGTAAAAAAAGCTATACAACACCTGCATACTACCAGTCCTGAGATAGGTACGGCACTTAGCTTCAACCCTTTTTTAGTGTCTGCTGGGCACAGGTCTTCCCTCAACTAACTTAAGAGTTGAGAGAGTTTTAGGCCTTAATCCACACACACACACTGGCCAAATGCGGGTTGGTGGATGTCACATGTCCTCGAATGATTAGTTCTTAGACATGCCGGTTTCCTCACGATGTTTTCCTTCACCGATATTGAGCAGCGGAGATGAAACAATTCACACAAAGATGTGTGGGCACGACCAGGATTCGAACCCGCGACCTTATTTTTTTAAGGCGAGGCCCGTACCGCTGCGCCACCGTTGCTACGGCACTTACAAAACAGAAAATTAAAAACCTATCAGACTGTAATGGAACAAAGCATGCTAAAAGTAAGGAAGTCTGACTATCAAAGATTGAAGACGTAATATTAAGAATAAGAATACTTAAGTGGAGATGGACTGGACATATCATAAGAAGAATCGGAAAGTGGAACAATAAAATATTGTATTGTTATCCAAGTAATAGGAAAAGAAAGCGAGGAAGTCATACGAAGGTGGGAAGACTAAATAAAAATAACAGCAGAATAAACTTGGACAAGGAAAGTGTTAAACAGAATAGAATAGAAAGAAATGGAGGACGCCTTTGCTACAGTCGGGAAAACTGACCGAGTCGACGGTGTCAACAATTTAGAATAATCTGTGTATTTAACTATTTTAAAACAATGTCTGATTAAAGGCTTATATTACACTAGCTGCCCCAGCGAACTTCGTACCGCGCAAAATTGTGAATCTAAACCATTCCCAGATCCCCTTGAACACACACAAAAAATTTCATCAAAATCGGTCCAGTCGTTTGAGAGAAGTTCAGTGACATACACACTCACAGAAGAATTATATATTTAAAGATATTATTACTACAAATGTAGAGCAGCGGTGGCGCAGTGATACAGGCCTCGCCCTAGAAATATAAGGTCGCGGGTTCGAATCCCAGTCGTGCCCACACATCTTTGTGTGAATTATTTCATCGCCGCTGCTCAATATCGGTGAAGGAAAACATCGTGAAGAAACCGGCATGACTAAGAACTAATCATTCGAGGACATGTGACATCCACCAACCCGCACTTGGCCAGCGTGTGTGGATTAAGGCCTAAACTCTCTCAACTAGTAAGATAGCTGAGAGCAGACCCGTACCCAGCAGTGGGACACTAAAAAAAAGGTTGAAGTGAACTACAAATGTTGAGTGATTCTTTCCTTGGGTGGTATCCAAACCTAACCAGGTGGTATATGAACAATGCTGGTTTGATATTCATCAAGTAGGCCCAGCCGAAAGACTAGAGACTCCAAATTTGGCATATGGATTCCGTATGAGGTCTAAGAGTGCATTAAGGAAGGATTTTCCAAAAATCACCCCCTGTAGAGATGAAACTGTAGACGCAAACTTTGCAAAATAAATGAAAAAAAAAGCATTTGAATAAAAGAACCGGATCTAAGTAAGTTATAGAAATGTTCATAGAATCGATTATAACGTTATGCTTTCAATCAAAAGTATCGATATTATTGATAGTATCGATAATGTTCGTACTAATACTATCGATATATCGATACTACCGAACTGAAGAAATAGAATTACTTATTTTTAACAATCGAAAGTATCGATTCTAGGTCGATTGATTCGATAGGACTATCAATAGAGTAACTGATTTTCAAGGCCACGATACTATCGATAAACTATCGCTATCGCAACTACGCTACCTACTCTAGAATCCCTTGAAATTCCCTTGAAAACTTTTAATTTGTTTAACAACATTTATTTTACGTGTAAAGTTAATTTGAAAGGGTTGCATTACCCTAATGTAGGGGTGATGGGCTTAATGGAGGAAAAGGCAAAAGGAAATAATTTGCAAAATATTTACCCCGGACCAAGCTAGAGTTGGTTTTAACTTGAGAATAAAATTGCAAGTTCTAGATATTGTGAACACGCCGAATTCCTGTTTAAAAGCTTTAGACAATTAACTCTAATAGACGAATTTCGAAAAAATGACAGAAAACTAATTAAATTCTTATTTTATCCTTGACATAAATGTTACTATATAATTTATTATATATATAAAAGAAGAAACTGACTGACTGACATATCAATGCCAAAGCTGCATATAATTGTCGAGACGCAGCCTATGTCTCGATTGTAGAAGTGGATAAAGGCGATCTGAGAAAGGCAGTGAGGCGCCTCAAACCAAGATCATCTGTGGGACCTGATGGAATTCCTGCATTCCTCGTTAAGGATTGTATATCAGTACTAGAAGGGCCTCTATTGTACCTCTACAATCTCTCATTAAATCAGTCCAAATATCCAGAAAACTGGAAGTTATCCAGAGTTACACCCGTTCCTAAGGGAGAGGGAGGCACAAATGTTTCATCTTTCAGACCTATTGCAGTCCTATCCGTTTTTGCGAAAATCTTCGAAGGAATCCTGAGTAATCGTATCAGTAGCCAAATTTGTCACCAAATACATAACAGTCAGCATGGATTTCGTAGCGCTCGCTCCACTACTACTAACTTGGTTGCGCATGTAGATTATGTCTGCTCGCAAATGGATAGCCGCAAGCAAGTTGATGCGGCTTATTTCGACTTTAAAAAGGCGTTTGATTTGGTGGATAACGATAAACTGTTGGAAAAGCTAGCGATTATTGGGTTGACGCCAGGGCTCCTAAAACTCTTTTCCTGCTACCTAAATAACCGTCGTCAATTTGTGCGATTAAACGGGTACTGTTCTAGAGACTATTTCACAAGATCAGGAGTAAGTCAGGGTAGCACGTTAGGACCTTTGCTATTCGTCATATTTATCAATGATTTACCGGGAGTTGTTTTAAACTCTAAGTGTCTCCTATTTGCAGATGATCTAAAGTTGAGTTTAGGGGTTGAGACTGAGGCTGACGCGGTAGCATTACAGCGAGATATTGATGCTGTAGGTTTATGGAGTCAAGACAACCATCTTCCATTTAACAATCTCAAATGTAAAATAATAACATTTACACGAAAACCACAGCCTAAGATTATTAGTTATAAATTGACGGACGCTCCTTTGGATAGAGTTTATGACATTAAGGATTTAGGATTCGTTTTAGATTGCAAATTAGACTTTCATACTCACATTACCAATATATGCAGGTCAGCACATAAAATGCTAGGGTTCGTTATTAGGACTGCGTCACAGTTCGATAACATAGGGGTTGCAAAAGTATTGTATAATGCATATGTGCGTAGTAAACTCGAGTATGGTGCCGTCGTTTGGAATCCTTATGAGGAAAAGTATGCTCTAATGATTGAAAAAATACAACGCAAATTTGCTCGATCCATATACAAGAAGCAGTACGGTTACTATCCTTACTTATACCCCTCGTTATTCGTCTCAGGTATGGTTGATATGGAAACGTTAAAATTTAGAAGGACGATATCCATAATTATGCAATATCTGTCAGTAATTCGTAACAAAACCGATAGCCCCCAAATACTAGAGAGAATCGGTATTCTGGTCCCCGTAAATATTTCAAGAGACTCGAGTGGACAAGTAGCGCCTCGCCGCCGCCCGCGACTACTGGAGCGGCCTGCTGCACGCACTGAACGCGGCCGACACGCGCCTACCAACCGCGCACTCCGCACAATCGGGGACATGCTTGCCCAGCACCACGAGTTGGACTTATTTGCCGATGGATTAGGACAGTTAATTAGTAAATTTAGAATAATTGTAAACGAAATAATATAGACCTAATTTAATTTAATTTAATTTAATTTAATACTATAAATTGGCATGTTATTATTACTATAATTATTATATTTAATATGACTACGTAGAATGTGACGCGCAGGTGTAATCTTATCAAATAAAACTCAATTTCATTGTTTTATAATTAACTGGTCTTGTAAGCGGTTTGGATGTTGTTATGTCTGTTAGCTTGTAAGATGTGAATGTATAAATAAATAAATAAATAAATAAATCAACCTAGAGCTCAAACCGCTGGGTCTGGAGACTCTAAATTTGGCACATAAGTTTCATGGGGTCTAAGGGTGCACTAAGAAAGGAGTTTTCGAAACTCACCTTTTAAGGGCGTGAAACGGGGTTCCAAGGTTTGAATGGAGAAACAAGATTAGTGAGACCAATTTCGCGGGCGAAGCCGCCGGCGGAAGCTAGTTAGAGATAAATGTCTAGACCGCGAGAATGCGGACCCAGGACCCCGACTTACGCGCTTTAAACACTGATCTAGAATTCGACATATTATTCCTATGATTTTTTTTCTTAGTTTATTTAAGGGTAGTACCTAAAAAGCCATAATTTTAACATTTTCCACCCCTTTTTAGACATTTTACATGTTTTTACTGATTCATACGCCATTTTAGCCCCTTCAGATAAAATGGCGCTTTAAAAATGGGTTAATGTGTGTGACGTCATTCATGCTAATGTCAAAATGAAATGTCTGTTTGTTACATTTTACGCCTTATTTATTGAATTAATTTGAATGAAATCTATACTAATACTAGCTGCGCCAGCGAACTTCGTACCGCGTATTTATTAAAAAAAAATTCAATTGAAAAATAGATAGTAGCCGATTCTCAGACCTACTAAATATGCATAAAAAATTCATAAGAATCGGTAAAGCCGTTTCGGAGGAGTTCGATTACGCACACCGTGACACGAGAATTTTATATAATAGACTAGCTGCCCCAGCAAACATGGTACCGCGTATTTATTTAAAAAAAAAAATTGGTTGCCTGTAAAGTCGGTATACGGGCGAAAGTTTTACGTGACAACGACTTTGAGTGGTAAAATAATTTTAATGTGAATATTCATTCGTATAGTAGGAAGAAGGATGAAATCTGTCTCTCTCGCTCTTAGGCGGGCTAACCATGCTCGAGTGGAAGGGACGCGTGCCTCTCACTCGCTCTCATTGTGAGCGCATAACGTGAGCGGAGCGTAACGCAGTTTCTTGAAGTGTCACCCGGCAAACCAATTTATAAGACGTTGTCACGTCAAAATTCACTTAGGGGTATGAAAAATAGATAGTAGCCGATTCTCAGACCTACTGAATATGCATAAAACATTTCATAAGAATCGGTCAAGCCGTTTCGGAGGAGTTCGATTACGCACACCGTGACACGAGAATTTTATATATTAGATTATAAAGCTGAAGAGTTTGTTTGTTAGAACTGGTTATTCTCTGCATGGTGTCACTAGACATCACACCGGAACACGGCAAGGCGACTCGGCGGTGCGGCTTTGTCTGGTGGGTGGTTACTACCACCTACCACCAGTTGATTGTCACCTGATTTGCACCACCCGGGGACCGCGTGTGGCGATTCAATTAAAGGTGTAAACCCACGGACGAAGGTGACTCAGCCCCCATATCTAAGGCACCTATTAGAGCTGATTCCAGTAATACGTATAGCAAAATCATTTGAACGCATGAATACACCCTATTGGACAAAATCGATTGCACTGTCGTGAGGCACTGGAAATCAAGAGTTGCCGTATTTAATGTTAAATAATGTCACCAAATAACGTTTTATCATAGTTAAAAGTGTAAGTACTAACTATCTATAAAAATAATAATAATAATATTAATAAATAAAAAATGACCGTCCAAAAACTTCACACTCGCATCCGCGTTCTTCCACCGGACAAGTAGAGGTACGGCTATGCGCCACCGTTATATGATGGAAATTCCACGGGTACGCACAAAGCGTTTAACTTCCAGTTTTATTGTGCGAACAGCCAAATTCATTCATCTATGTTTCCCGATAGCGATAATCAGCCTGTCTTCATTCACGAGTGAATCGGTATTTACTAGGTAAGCACGTTCCATCGTCGACTACATCATTGCTTGTTGTGATCAAGCGCAAGCCAATTAAAGTATAAAAAAATGTCTCATTTTTTTTTCTAAATCTTTTTTCTAAGATTTATTTGTTTCATATAATATTTTCGGACAGAGCCACGGACAAAAACCAGCGAGTTTATATAAAATGGCGTCATTTTACCCCTACAGATAAGTATTCGTGTGTCGCTGTAAATAAAAATACGAGGCACTTGGGAAACGAAACCGATGGGTCGCCATATTTTTTCATGATACCCATTGAAAATATGAGTAGGTTCTTATTTAGTATTCCCTGACAAAAAAGGGGTGTTAAATTTTGATGCACTCGTATTGTACTGGAGTGACGTGTGTGAAATGAAAGTGTCTAAACACATTATGCCGAACGTACGCGACCGAAGTTCGGCATGATTACGCCTGCAATGTTATTTGGATTACTGACGGCACATTACGCCGAAGTTACTGTTCCTTCCGGAGATGGATAAATGATGCAAATGTATCTGACTCCAACCTTATTTAATTTAATTTGTAAAACAGTAACAAAATGGATGCCGCGGCCATATGTTAGATAGAAAAAACGTGGTGTTCAGTTCGGCGCGGACGACGCTTGTATCGCGACAGTGCTGTCACCTCGCGCACCTCCCCAACGCACTAGTGATGTGCCACAACAGTTACAATGCGTTATAAACGCAACGTAATTTCGGTCGGGCGTAAGTTCAGCGTACCGTTCAGCTGTAGAGGACACATTATACGCGACCGAAGTTCGGTTCGATTGCCGACGAACATCGAAACACTGAATACACACTACACACGCATCAAGTAACGCAACTGAATTTCTGCCCCGTAAGTTCAGCACTTATAGTGTGTCATATCAGCCGCGCAACTTCGGATACGTCACTTCGGCATAGTGTGTTTAGACACAAAGTGGTCCGATTGGTTGTATAATTAGTGTATTAATAATGAATAAACACTGTGTGCAGTCATATATAAGGTAAGGCGAGCTGCATATAGTATTTACTTCAATTCTTTTTAGTGTCCCACTGCTGGGCACGGGTAAACTCTTATGACAGTTGAAAGAGTTTAGGCCTTAACACACGCTGACCAAATGCGGGTTAGTGGATGTCACATGCCGATGTTTTCCTTCACCGATATTGAGCAGTGGAGATGACGCAATTCACACAAAGATGTGTGGGCACGATCAGGATTCGAACCCGCGGCCTTATTGTTTTTTAAAGTTGGTATAGGGTTATTCAAAAAAAACACCAGTGTCCTCTTATGAGCAGATAGCTTTTTTGATAAATTGACAGATTTTTTTCATGCACAACTAATATTGCTGGCTGTGAATATTACTGCCTACAAGCCTCGCGACCATTTAATATACAACTCGTAGATAAAAAATTACGTCTTTTTTAATAGAGTAGATAAATATCACAATGTGGAATTTGTTTACTCCTGCAAGGTTGCAGATGTTTATAAAATAACCCTATATACCTAGGTATCTGTGTTTGTGGGGGATTAAAAACTTAGCAAGCACTTAGAGCAGCGGTGGCACAATAGTATCGGCCTCGTCCTTGAAATAAAAGATTACAGGTTCGATCCCCGATCGTGCCCACATATCTTTGTGTGAATTGTTTCATCGCCGCTACACAATATCGGCTAAATAAAACATCATGAGAAAACCAGCATATTAACTAATTATTCAAGGACATATGACATCCACCAACGCGCATTTGGCCAGCGTATGTAGCACTAGGCCTAAAACTCTTTCAACTCTTACGATAGTTGAGAGAAGACCCGTGCCCAGTCGTAGGACACTAAAAACCGGGTTGATGTGAAGCAGTTAGTATTAAAGTCAAATAACTCCCAAGGTTTCCTTCAGTTAATTAATGGCTGCCCGTGTTCCCTAATTTACAACGTAATAAATCGCAAATAGTTGAGTAAACCTCCCAAATTTATGTAAATTACGTTTAGTTATGTTTCGACCAATCAACTGGATGTAATTAATTTGCGGTTGACGACGCCATTATGTCAACTAAAACAAAATGACCGCCGTGTACATTAAAGTCAAGATACTTTTCACGCAGCAGGTTTGATTCCCACCCAAGTCAGACATTTGTGTGATGAACATGTCTGTTTGTCTTTAGTCTGGGTGTTATTTATATCTATATAAAAATAAGTCAGGTTTTCCTTCCTGACGCTATAACTCCAGAAGGCACGAACCGCTTTCCATGATTTTGCATACGTTGGAAAGGTCTCGGGATCCGTAAAGTTTATAGAAAAGAAAATTGAAAAATGAAAAAATGAAATGAATGAATCGAAAAATGAGTTCGTAAGCGCATAACTCGAGAACGGCTGAACCGATTTAGCTAATTGTTTTTTTAGAATACTCCTTGAAGTACAAGGATGGTTCTTCCGCAAAGAAAAAAAAAATGACTTCCTCGGAAACAGCGCTTAACTGATTCGGTAGGTCTGAGAATCGGTCGTAATCTATTTTCGGCTGTAGTAGTAGCAAGTAGCTGGCACTGCTTTACCGGGCAGGACGACGTCTGCGGGGTCCGCTAGTTATCTATATTTTAAAAGTTTAATATGTAGTATATTACCAGTTATCTGGTTTCCATAGTACAAGCTCTGCTTAGCTTGGGATAGACAGCCGTGTGTGTTAAAGTCTCAGTATGTTATCATTAGGTATTATTATTATAAAGTAAATATTAGAAAAGGGGCGGAGTTATTTTCGTTCGTGGGAACTTCTATCTGAATTGACGTGCTCCCGGGTGATGCAAATCAGGTGACAATAAACTGGTGGTAGACTTCGGCCAAGGTTGGTCACCACCAGACAAAACTGCACCACAAAACGGCCTTAGCGTGTTCCAATGCGATGTCTGATAACACCATTGAGGGTTGGAATTGTTGCTCCTTTAAGGTTTTCAACTATATGGAGTATCATTCCACTGCCACCATCTGACAGAAAATCATTCGTTAACATGAATAAATGGGCAATAATGGGCATATTAGGCAGGCGCGTCCCATTGTAAACTGTTTTTCAATCCTATAATAGGCTTGCGTTTAATAATAATTTGCCTGATTTGAAGCACACGTTCGTTCATGCTAACATTTTCGAATGACAGCTGACTTGAAAGGCGGTCGCGATGACAGTACAAAGTGACAGCTGATGTATTGAGAAATGGATATGCCAACGTGTTTAATTTGGAACTATATGGCGCTGTGTGTAAGCATAAAACTAATATTGTAATTATCTAAGTGGTTAATTTTTCAATGAAAAGAACAATTGTTGATCAAAGTAAAACTGCTTACATCTTTTCAATAAAAGAATAAATGGTAATACCTGCGTTTGGTAAATAGGAAAGGAAATAATCTAGACATAACTAACAAAGAACTACTCCACACACCGTACTGTCAAAGTTGGTATCTTTTGTGACAGTTTTCTTGCAGACCTTGTAGCTTTGTGTGGTTTCATTAGCAATTCAGTTGTCAAATACAACGTTGACTCGAGGATGTTAAAAATATAAATCTATATTGTATCTTTATCTATCTTTATCGGATGTTGTAGACAAGCAAAAATACTGACCTAAATTTTAAATGAGATAATTTTTTAACGATTTTTTCGAACCACATTTTGGTTTTGAGAGCTTAAAAGATACCGATTTTTTCGTTTTTTAATATAACTTAGTTGCGTATACACGGCTACACATCGAGCTATAACAACCAATATAAGATTCACCGCTTAGCTAGTTAGCGCTTAGATTGCTGCCAAAACTTTTTCCTTTTTTGGAGGGAAATCCTTTGTGGATCTACCCACCCCCGTGTAGCAGGACAGTAAGCTAATTCACGTAAATAAATAAGTTCAGTTGCAGTTAAGTTTTGATCAAAACAGCCCTTTTAATATTCTCATAATTTTGACAACCGCTGTCAGGTAAGCGCTTTACAATATATATGACTGCTAAACAATTACAAGAATATCATTCCCTTGCGCATTTTATCCAAAGGTCACGGGAACCACATGTGGCACAACCGCGACAAACTATTGTCGAAACCTAAATCTGATTTAATTAAAAACGAGGATGTCTCAACGATTTATCAAAGATGCCCAGTTTACTGAATTGAAGATGTATTGCCGCTTTTGTGCAATGTTACATAACTCTGACGTAAGTCGGACTATACTGTAGTCTTGAAACAAGTAATTAGTAAAAATAGTAAAATTATCAACTACCTTAAGAGTTAAGAGAGTTGAGAGTCTGTACTTCAATTCACACACGCTAACCTACTGCAGGTTGGTGGATCACAATATCCTAGAAGTTATTAGTTCTAAGGAACAACGGTAGTCCTTGTTTTCCTTTACCGATATTGGGCAGCGGCGTTAAAACGCGTTTCGTCGTTGCCCACATCATTGCTTAACTAAAGGAAAGTTTTGCTAAAAATCAATAAATGCGTTTCCACAACCTAGTGTTGAACCAGCAACCTACACTTTCAAAACTGAAATCGATATCGCTGGGTCACCAAACACTTACAAAATTAAAAAATTTAGTATTGTCATAGATTTACGCGAATATCACACATTGAAATAAAACTACTTTTTAACGGATTTTATCGTTGTTTATTTTAGATTTTAGATCCCGAGGCGACGTTTCAAAGTCTTTTCAGACTTCATAAAACAACTTAAATAATAATGTTTGTAGGTAGTCAGTAATAATTGTGATTAATATTGTTGGACGTCAAATACCTCAGTCCACCCGTGAACATAAAGTCTGAAAAGACTTTGAAACGTCGGGATTTAAAATCTAAAATAAACCGCGATAAAATCCGTTAAAAAGTAGTTTTATTTCAATTAAAAAAAAATCCTAACTTGTACCTTTATGATAGGGGTAGAGTATAGAGCCTCCTAATATAAAATAGCCCGTTCGTCTACACTTTGAAAAAGCACCCACAAGAATTTCTAATAAATCTATATCTATATATATCTATCTATATATTTATAAAAATGAAACCCGTTTTCCGTTGTCACGACATCACGCGTGAACGGCTGGACCGATTTCGCTAATTCTTTTTTAAAAATATTCCTTTAAGTACGAGGATGGTTCTTACGCAGAGAAAAATTAAAACATAAGAAAATTTAGAAAGCGAAGAAGTGCCGAAAACCGGGTTAGATACCTATAATTTATTATTGGTTATATTCAGTAGGTCTGAGACCCGGTAGATGGCACTGCTTTACCGGGCAGAACGACGTCTGCGGGGTCCGCTAGTTTCTAATAAAATATGAAAGATTTTGACAGAATGATGACGTTTCATAACCCTTGTCATGTGTGAGCAATAATTTAACCGTAACTTAAGTTGTTAGGGTTCGTTTCCACTGACGCAGAGCTGAGTGGAGTGGAGTGAGTAGAGCAGTGAAATTCAGCAAGCGTTTCCATTGAAGCGAAGTGGAGTGGAGCGAAACCACCGACAAAATTTTCAAATATTTTATGAAATTGCAAGAAGATCGGGGAAGATAGCGGAGAAGAAAATTTTTTTTGTCACCATAGATGAGATGGTCGTGTGTGTTAATATACCAAAATATTATCATTATAATTGCGAAGTCTCAAGCATCGCCGCAAGGTTTCTGGTCTTACGGTCTTCTATCGGATACACCTCGGAGAGTGTGCGTTGGAATTACATTATCTTATTCCCCCATCTTCGTCCTATCGTCAAACAAGTAGAGGTACGGCTGTGCGCCATCTATTTAAAGTGGTAATTCCACGGATACGCACAAATCGCTTTGCTTCCACTTTAAACTGCCAAGTTGTGGAATTCGTTGCCAGCATTAATGTTTCCCGATAGCTTATAATCTGCCAGTCTTCAAGTTACGAGTGAATCGGTATTTACTGGGTAAGCGCGTTTTATCCTAGACTGCATCGTTGCCTAACAGGCAAGTTGTGGTCAAGCGCAAGCCTAATGCAGTTAAATAAAACTATTATAATTATCGCACCCGCCTTTGACTTAGCGTTTCGATCGAATTGCACCGACCGTGGTAGCAAAGAAATGGTTAGCGCAATCTGTGCGAAATGTTAAATAAAAGCTACTCTAGACGCTAGGGCCCGACACACACTTGCCTTTACAAAGACGATGTTCTAAAGATACAGGTTTTCAATGTCAGAAGTACAATTTCCGTTTTGATTCAATAGGCCTTTTATCCTACACAAAAGGGAACTGCCTGCCGTCTTTACAATAAGCTTACTCTGTCATAACAGGTGGTGGAAAGGTCAAAGCACTTTATATATATTTTTTATATTAGGACATATATATAGTGGGACATTAACACACACGGTCATCTGATCCCAAACTAAGCAGAGCTTGTACTATGGAAACCAGATAACTGGTAATATACTATTAATACTTTCCTTTTGTAATTAAATACTTAAATTTAAATAACTACACCCAGACACAAGAGACATATTTAAACAAATGTTGGTCTCGGATGGGAATCGAACCCACGACCTGCGGCGTGAAAAGCAATTATCTTACCGACCACGCAACCGGCCCGTCAATAATAATAATAATAGATAAATAATTATTATGATTATTATCTATGGCCTTATCAAAAAATAATACGATGAGCGATGACCTTTGAAATATAAAGTCTTAGTGCCCACATATCTTAGTGTGAGTTGTTGAAACCGGCATATCTAAGAACTAATCATTCGAGGACATGTGACATCCACCAACCCGCACTTAGCCAGCGTGTGTGGATTGATGCCTATACTCTCTTAAGTCTCTGAGTTGAGAGGAGACCCGTGTTCAGTAATAGGTAGTATTACACAATAGTATCGTGAATTATGATACACTCTTTTATTAATAAGTTAATAAATACAATAAAATAGCATTTATTTCGGGCAAGTTACATCCATATAGTGTTAGTACAAAGAAAACAGATCATAGAGCTATGTCAGTAAGATAAATTACATTAAAACAGTTATAATTTTTTTTTTTTTTTATGTAGTAGAATCTCCATGCTATGGTGTTCAGGATGGAGTTGTAGCTGGC
The DNA here is from genome assembly GCA_936450015.1 of Meganola albula. Classification (NCBI taxonomy): domain Eukaryota; kingdom Metazoa; phylum Arthropoda; class Insecta; order Lepidoptera; family Nolidae; genus Meganola; species Meganola albula. The sequence continues at coordinate 5,171,391 of OW388171.1, forward strand.
TCGCAGTCTGCAGAGCAGCGAAGCAGACTTTTTCCTAATGATAGCATGATAGCTATCAACGCCCGCATGAGCAAGCGTACCAGATGCACTGCAGAAACGAGACAGCCTCATTAGCATCCTGAATCCGTTGTTGTATTAGACGCGTAAAGCGCTGACATTAGCGCCAATTCAATGAGGATTTTTTTTTGTTTAATGGCGGAATAGTTCAAAATTTCACACGACCATCAATTTATTTTTTTTGTCTGATCTATGCCCAAGATTGATAAGGAGATTGGTATGATGACTGGTGGGTACTTTCACCTCGGGCCTATCAAATTACTTTTAAGTTTTAGTAGATACATTGTATTGTATTTTTAATAAAACCGTTTAACGTAAAAAATATTTTTTCTGTCAACATAATTTACAGCTCATTCCTACAGATAAATAAAAACTAAAACAATAGAAATATAAATAAAAAAATAAATAAATCAAAAACTTTGCAAAAATTAATAAACGCCATATTGAATTCTGAATTTAAATATTGGATGGATCGCTCAAACAAATTTCGACCTTAATACTTGAACATTAAAACTGAATTTTGTTTGCAAATTGATGTTCAATATAAAATGTGCTTTGGGTATAAAATGAAACATGGCGACTGGGTTATATTACTTCTTGTTTGTGACAGTTTAGGTGTCAAACGAGATTTATAAAGATTCCTTTATTTTGTACTGTATTTACTTTTTAGCTTTTCAATATATTTAACAACACAGAATTTAATAAAAGGAAAGAAAATGTTACTAAGCGATGCGGTGGGGAATAAAACTCAAAATCCAACCTTTAGTACATCACCCTATGCTTAGATAAATAAAAAAGAAAGATATGGCACTAGAACACAGCGCACGGTCCTTCAAAAATGAGTCCAACGGACTCACCGATAACCCCCCGATCCCCCAAAACTAAAGTGTCCGGCAACGTCATGAGCCTAGGTTCGTCCTCACATGGGGAGCCCTCATGGCAGTTGCTACAGCACTTGATCGGTTCGGCCGTCCTTGGACTGCTCACTGAAAAAGTCCGGTGAACCAGTGGGACAAATACCGGGCGATTGGGTTAGGTCAGCTGCAAAAAAAACACTTAGTCACACGCGAACTATCGAGTAGACGACGCATGTTGACACAGTTCATTATTTTTAGACTTTGTGCATAGAGACGAATCCAAATGTCTAAATATTTAAAAGAAGAAACTGACTGACTGGCTGACTGACATATCAACGCAGAGCCCAAACCGCTGGGTCTGGAGACTCTAAATTTAGCACATAGGTTCCTTATGGGGTCTAGGGGTGCACTAAGAAAGGATTTTTCAAAACTCACCCTTTAAGGGGTTCCAAAGTTTGTATGAAGAAATAAGATTAATGAGATCAATTTCGCGGGCGAAGCCGCGGGCGGAAGATAGTGTTTAATAAATGTCTTAATCCCTCAAGAAACAAAAATAAATGAAGCAAACGTGATTATTTATCACGCGGTAGTACAGCCAAAAATGTTGTTTCATAGAAATTATTACTTAAATTATTGTTTGCTACGCCATGTTTGTGACAGTGAGATAGATAATGCAAAATAAACGTGAAAGACAGAGGCAACGCAAATGTTTCGCCCGTCACAGCATTTCGCTACCACATTGTCATTCATTCAACAGCACGGCTATCGTGATTTCGCTTGCACGCTGTGTGCGGCCCTATCTTTGTCCTTTTCTATCGTTCGCTGTAAATATCAATTTATCAATTTATGTTGGATCTCGAAAAAAATACATAAAAGACCATCTATATTTCACCGAACCTACTTCTGATTGAAAATTCCTCTACTTTGTACCCTCTCCTATAGATTGAAGGTGGAACTCCACAGACGAAGGTGACTCTTTAAAATTGACTGTACAAAAAGTGCCTTAATAAATAATAGGCCATAAAATCCTTACAATTGTCCTCTGACGGCACTTATTTCGAGCAATTATATAAAATGGGCCCACGAATTGGTGTAAATGTTTTATGGGCTAAACGTGGGTATAGGTACAAATTTTTATGGCCATTCAAACTTTAGAATTGAAGTAGTTGGACATAATAAGTATATTGACTATTTAGGGGCTTATGTTAACTTTTTGACGTGACAACGTCTTATAAATTGGTTTGCCGGGTGACACTTCAAGAAACTGCGTTACGCTCCGCTCACGTTATGCGCTCACAGTGAGAGCGAGTGAGAGGCACGCGTCCCTTCCACTCGGGCATGGTTAGCCCGCCTAAGAGCGAGAGAGACAGACATAAAAAGTGAAAGGCACGCGTCCCTTCCACTCGAGCACAGTTAGCCCGCCTAAGAGCGAGATTCTTTGTATAAATTAATGTTTTAAATATTATTCTTTGTATAAATAAATGTTTTAAATTGTTACTATTATTTCATCCTTCTTCCTACTATACGAATGAATATTCACATTAAAATTATTTTACCACTCAAAGTCGTTGTCACGTAAAACTTTCGCCCGTATACCGACTTTACAGGCAACCAATTTTATTTATTACGACGTTACTATGCGATTCAAATAAGAATAGGACTGGACTCGCGGCTAACTTCATACCAAAAACCAAGCAAAAGTAGCGCCAGCACAAAATATCAAACCACAGACAATAATATTATTTTGATATGTATGGAAAAGTGATTTATGTAAAAACTTAACTTAGGTATGACTGTTACAATGCAGCTACCTACCTAAGTAAATTTACGCGCTAGGATACCACAAACTTGAATACAAATTCATATACACGGATAAAAACACAGGTTTTAACTTACAACTCCGATTTTTGTCGTCGGAAGTCAATAAAATTTGTACGTACCTAAATATTCGACTCTAAATGTCTAATCTTACTCGAACGACAATAAGATATATGCATTTTTAATTTTTTTTCGTCTAGATGTGATTATTAAATCGCACAAACATTTTTGCTCACTGTACTAAAAAATGTGAAGTTGCTGCGCATTCCAGTCCAAGATGGCGGATTTCCAATCCTATTCTTATTTCAAACGCATAGTACTTACAGACAGTTTAGATAGATTTTATTGTATTTTCTTTGAGATAACAAACAATTGCGTAATTTGCCAAATTCTAATATATTGTTATTAAAATAATCTTAACAGCTTGGCCACGCGACACGGTATTGGGCGGTGCGACTGGCGACTTTGCAATTCATTGCCCTCTCGTATTCACTTATCTCTAGGCAATGCTGAAGTAAATACGCAATGAACAATGAAATCACTAAACGCGTCGCTCGTCGCCGTGTCCCGTGGCCAGGCTGTAAGGTAATAACGCAACCAGCACCGTTATCCACAACAATGAGTTATTTGACTTAATGTCCTATGTCCCCTGATGGAGTAGAAGGCGTCCACATTACGTCACCATCTAGACCGGTGTTGAGCTTCGCCTTTACATCGCTTCAGATCATTCCTATCCCCTCAGCTTCTGCAGTGATCTTCCGTTGCCAGGATTGCTTAGGGCGGCCACGTTTCCACTTTCCTGGTGATTCCAGTCGAGAGCGTGTGACCGATTTAGTTTATTTTTTATCTTCTACTATAACTTAGTATAAAGAACTATTATACTAAGCTAAGACCGACAAGGACCAGTAAGGAAATTGAACGAAGAATAACAAATGGATGGAAAACATATTGGTCTTTGAAAGAAGTTTTCAAATCTAAGGAACTAAATATGCAAACAAAAGGAAAAGTCTTCAACACATGTATAGTCCCAATCATCACTTATTATGAATGCGAATCCTGGGCACTCACTAAACACCACAGAGAAAAGCTGGAACGCTGCCATGGAGCGGAGTATGATGGGAATACGGTTGCAAGACAAGATGAGATGTGGCATAATAAGGAATAGAACTAAAGTTGTTGATAAAATAACCCGGATCGATCAACAAAAGTGGAATTTTGGCAATGGGAAGCAAATACGCAATGAACGACGAAATCGCAAAACGCTCCGCCCGACGCGACGCCGTGATCTGTGGTCACGGCGTAAAACTTATAACAGGGTCATAAAATTCATAACTCCGTAAACAAGAAAAACGAAAAACTGTTTTACTTAAACTTTTTTGACGACGGTACTTTTTTGGGTTGGCCTAGATAAGTTTGTGATAATGTAACGGGAGACACAAAATTATGTGAATAAGGATGAGAGTGGCTACTAAATTGAATGTTTTTAAATATTTTTGTCGCATGGTAACAACACTGGGCCTGCCTCCGTGTCTTCGGTTTAGGTTGTCATTCAAAACATCTATGACAATTTTTGAAAAGTCGCGGTTCGTGCTCAGTGGCGCAATTTAGGAGAGGCCTATGTCCAGCTGTGGACTAGAACAGGCTGATGATGATGATGATGATAATGATGATGACAATTGGTAAAATTAGTCTGAAGCTAAATAATCTAACACCTGGTCTAACCATCTCGGCTACTGGTTTCCTACGGGTTTCGAGGTCTGATGACAGTCGCTCGTATAATTCTGGTAGCTAGCCGCATCTGGTTAGACTGGGAGCCAACCACAATAGAAATAGGGAAAGGCAAGGGAAATTAAGGCATGGTAATAACCCTAAAAAGCAGTAAAGTAACAACTCTCGCGCTCACATTTATTTGAGTTTGACGTTTCGAAACCGGTTTCACCGACGGTGACAATTCTTTAAAGACAGCGGTTTGGGATATGCGTTGATATGTCAGTCAGAATCAGTTTCTTCTAAAAATCGACTGATTGATTGGATAATTCTATTTTTATTGAGTTTTTTTTTATCAGGATAAAATTCAGACAAAAATCTTTTGTAACCAAATTTTGATAATTAGAGCGACTTTTTTTTTTTTTACTTAATCTGTAATCTAATCTATTTTTTCTGTTTGTTTCATGTGCTGTCTTCATGAACGCAGGGCGCAGCTTGAGTAAGTAATTTTAATCTTCATTACCCACGAATTAAAATCGCCAATTTATTTAAAAATAAATAATTGGTAGGTATGTCAGTTTCGGGAAGACCATACAAATGTGCAAAAGAAATTTAAAGGCCAGTGCTCAAAGACAACATGACACTGTATGGTATAGTAAGGCATGCTTCGGCAGTCCGAAAAATGCAGCGGTATTCGTTAGCATGCCAAAGCATGCTTAAGCATGTCACGTTGTAAAAACCTCAGCCAATGTACCTATAGGTTACTCCTTATTTGATAAAGTTACTGACACACTCGTTTCAAACTTATTTAAAATATCACCCCGTATTTAGGCAACCCATTGCTGAAATATATATGTTTTATATAACAATTTCACCTCCAGGACTACGTCCATAAGTTCCCCCCAAGCAAAGTCCCCCGCGGGTTCCAGCGCTGGTGCTGCTGCCAGCGCGTCGACCGCCCCTGGAGAGCGCACCCCCACCGCCCATAACAAACAACTGCAAAATGTCAAGGGGCAGGAACACCAGCCGCATCCATCTGTAAGTACGCCAGGGTGATAAGAGACTTAGTAGACAATAGTTAAAGTCGCCCCGAAATTGTGCCCCTTTAGGGTACATATTGTAGCCAAATTAGCCCCTAAATTGTACCCTGTAAGGTACTAATTGTAGATAAATGAACCTCGAAATTGTATCCATGTTGTCCCTAAGGGGTGAAATTGACTACAATTTATAACCTACAGTGTAGGGTATAAATTACAGTCACATTCACTCCAACGTTGTACCCCTGTATGGTAATTTTAAAGAATTAGGTAGGTATTTAAACGTAAGTGAATTGGGTAAAGAGATTTAAAAATATTAGTTAACACTTAAGTACAGAAGATAAATAGATAGACCCTGTAGAATAAATAATTAACCCAGTAAGATGATTTAGCATTGGTTATAAAGGGTTAAATGTGTGTACAGTAGGTAGCAGTTATAATTTAGATAACTACTTACTAGCTAATGAAAGACTCAGACTCGAAAAGAAGGGAAATCGATACAATTATTTTTTTCAAAGTCACCCTTTATGGGCGAATTTGAAAATAAAAATATGATGAAATAGTTTCCCACTTTTGTTATAGGTGTAACATTATAATATAAATATCAATATTTCAAAGGCGCCATCAGGAGCGTATCTAATAATTTGTCAAGAGCTTCGCTTTAATTAATCAAAACTGCTGATGTAACAAACTTTTAATTTAAGTTGTAACAAAAAATAAAATTATAACACGTCATCATTCTGAGTATCCTATTAATCCTCTTTGAAACAACCTTTTTAGATATTCATAAAACTGTTAAGATAAATGACGAAAAAGGTTTTAGTTATTTGTCAAAAAGTTTAAGGATAAAGAGGTTTTGTTACAAAATCTTTATAACTCGATGAAAACCTAATAGGTTTGTTGAAATGAAACAATTTTTTTATTTCAACAATAGTTTGCAAAAAGGTTTATTGTAAAACACTTAACTGAACAATCAAATGAAAACAATTTTAGTGCTAACGTATTTTATTGACTACTGTTTTCTTTTCGCCGAGTTCTTTATTTAAATTAAAACTGTATACTTAACTTTTGACTTCAAAATGAGGTTATGAGTAAAAACACTTTAAAAAGAATTTTTATTTCTAAATAATATAAGAAAATTCAATTCGAATTCTGATTTATTTTTAGGACTCTATTCTAATGGTCATCATCCATTCGCTTTCGAAAATACTGCCTTGCCTCGTATAAATTTAATTTAAATTTTCTGAAATGGATTTACGCTATGTAGCACACACTACTTTTTAGAATTATGAGTAAAAATTACGATCTTAAACTTTTACTACGTACTTTGTATGAACTGGGGCTCTGCCAAGCCGTGACTGGGTGGCCTACAAGATTGAACCCTGATACTGGTAGTAATAAAACTCAGTTTACGTTCAATGATCTATTTGTATAGCTATGACAGAACCCAAGTGATGAGTAGGAGAGAGAGAGAGAGAGATTCTTGGTTCACAACAAATTGTACTTAACTAATACAAAAAACACAACACTTGCGACTTTTAAAAATAACACAGCGCCATCTATTGATGGGTAGAGAAAAACTATTAAAATACTATATTGATCTTTAACATACCGCCCACCAAGGACATTATTGACAGAATGTCCTTAAAAGGCTTACAATGAACTATGACATAATAATATGTCTACTTAAACTAACAAACTGTTCTAAAGTGCTAACTTTGTTAAAGTTACACCCAAAATAGAACCTTTATGTGCTAATTTGATCTCTTACATCTAACATTGACCTCTTATGTGCTAACATAAATTCTTACATCTAAATTTGAACTCTTATGTCTAAATTTGTACTTTGTAGGTTGAACTTATGACATGAACTACATTAGAAACATAAAAAAAAAATTGTTCTAAAAACTTAGGTACTTCATCTATAAAGTTGATGCCTATATATTGAACAAAGTTTATGTAAATAAATGTAAATATAAAACTAAATAATTGTAAATAATTTAAATCTCTTGTTGGTATATGTAAGACTAAAATTCGATTAAAAAAAGAAATTAGTAAATTTATTGTGGTACGGGTAATATGCAAAGTTTAGATGTTGGGCGTTTGATTATTGAACTTTTGGTTTTGATTGTCACCACACGGGTTATATTGTCATCACCTGGATGTTTTTGCAATACGCGCCCTAACAACCATCTACAAGGCGGCAAATCATCCTCCTTTATCAGAACAATGTCACCATTCTGTGGTTCTGGAACTTGTAATGACCATTTGTATCGGTTCATTAAGTTGGATAAATATTCCTGCGACCAACGTCTCCAAAATGATTGCATCATACGTTGTACCAACTGCCAACGAGCCAAATTGCTTATATTTAAATTTTCATAGTTGACGTCTGGTACATGGACTAGAGGTTCACCTACAAGAAAATGTCCTGGAGTTAAAGGTAGAGCTTCACCCGGATCGTCAACGTTAACAACGCTAATCGGACGTGAGTTTCAGCATGCCTCTACTTGATTGAGGAGTGTAGTTAACTCTTCATAAGTTAAAGTAGCATCACCGATTACCCGTTTTAGGTGATATTTGGTTGACTTCACCCCTGCCTCCCATAATCCACCAAAATTAGGACTGTGGGGAGGGATGAAATGCCATTCTGTCCCCTGTACTGCCAAGTGTTCTGCGATTGACGGTTGAATTGAAGCCAACTCCGTCAGTTCTCTAGCGGCGCCTACAAATGTGGTCCCGTTGTCGCTCCAGAGCTTGGCACAGTGACCTCGCCTCGACACAAAGCGTCTGAAGGCAACTAAAAATGACTGTGTGCTCATGTCGCTAACCACTTCCAAATGTAGTGCGCGCGTAACCATACATACGAACAAACATATGTAGCCCTTATGTGATCTATGTCCTCGCCCTTTGGTCGTTCTAATATTTATAGGTCCTGCATAATCGACACCGCTGTGAATAAACGGTCGAGCTGGAGTACATCTTACTGATGGAAGAGAACCCATAAATTGGTTTCTAGTCGTAGCCCTCTGTTTTGCACAAATTACGCATTTGCGAAAATGCTGCTTGACTAGATTTCTAGCGCCTATAATTCAATAGGCTGATCTCAGGTAGTTCATCATTAATTGAGGTCCACCGTGCAGGGTTTTTAGATGAGCGTCAGCGACAATGAGATGAGTTCAGTTACAGGAATTTGGTAAAACTATAGGGTGTTTCATTTGCTCATCTAATTGCGCCTTCTCAAGTCTGCCACGAACTCTGATAATTCCGCTGTCGTCTATGAATGGACATAATGATTTTAATTTAGAATCTTTGGATTGTATGAAGCCTTTGTCCTGTAATTGTAAATATTCCTTTGTAAATGTGTCCTTCTGTACTATTTTATACACCTTCTTAAAGCTTTGTCTAACTCTTGTTTCTGTAAATAGTCTCCAGATTTTTTGTCCTTTTTTATGAATCGCAAGCAGTATGCGACTACTCTTATCAATCGCTGCAATGAAGAAAATCGTTCTATAATTGATTGATCTGGAACGCTAACCACGATGTGTGCTTTAACTGATATTTCTAAGTTGTCGTTTGGCCTACTGAAAACACTACAGGCCCAGGTAAGTCCTAAAGTCTTAGTTGTACTATTTGGTATAATTTCACTTTCTCTTATATAATGTAATGTTTTGTACTCTATATTTATCCCATTTTTGTCCTTATTTGTGTCCTGTTTTGTACTATAATTGTTCTGACTGCTATTTGTGCATGCATAACATTTATTTCCCGTTTAAGATTTGAGTCAACAGAGCTAACTGCACCAGATAGGATCCACCCCAAGGTAGTGTTCTGTGCCATAAGAGTACCCGAAGGGCTCTTAAGCATACCTTCCTTCATAATGCGGCTGTATGCGTCTGCGCCTAATAAAAGGTCAATTTTATTAGGTGTGTGAAACATAGGATCTGCTAACTGCAGCCTATTCGAATCAATCCAGTTGAAATTAATGCAGTTGATGCTGCGTTCGGGTAAATATGACGTGATCTTATTTAAGACATAAGCCTTCAATTCCAGTTTGAAGTCACTAACTACCCTTGACCTAATTTTGATCTGTACCATGTACTTTACTAGTGTTGCACCTTCGTTACCTAAACCTGATACCCGTCCGCGAATAGGAATCTTTTTTAATTTTAAATATTGTACTGTGGCCTCTGTAATAAAGCATGCCTGCGAACCCTGGTCCAATAAAGCACGCACAACGAATGGTCCCTGAGCTTTAGTCTCCACGTTGACTAACGCAGTGGCCAATAAAACCTGTGTGGGCTTGGCGATTGTGCCTGTGGAAAGATAAGATACCACTGGATGATCTGAAGTAGAATCCGTTGCAGATGGCGCTAAATCCTGGGTATCGTTTTCAGCAAGGTGTAGCAAAGAATGGTGGCGTTTTTGACAAACTCTACATGATGTGTTCTTTTTGCACTCTCGAACCATATGGTTTCCACCTAAACAGTTGAAACACATTCTTTTGTTGGCTACAAACTCCCGCCTACTGCTTAAGGGCTGTTTGGCAAATGCCTTGCAAAAGCAAAGTTTATGTGATTCATCACAGAACTCACAATTCATGTAAGACGAGCTAGTGGCTAACATTGACTTCGCGGATGAAGCTTGAGGAAATTTATTAATTTGGACTCTTTTAGGTTCAATGCACTCTAATGCTCGGAAACGGTTTTCAATAAATTGTTTAAATTGATCTAATGTGGGCAATTCATTATTGGAGTCGTTTGAGTTGCTTAACTCCCACTGTTTACGTGTTTCTAAATCTAACTTAAAGGTGACAATGTGGATGACAATTATATCCCATGTAGATACATCTATATTTAAATTAGTAAGAGCGTTAAGGCAATCAGACGTTGTGTCTATAATTTGTTTCAACGCTGGTGCTGACTCTGCTTGCATATGACGAATTCCAAATAAACGTTTTAAAATACAATTGGCTAAGTACTTCTTATTGTTGTACCTTCTGACTAAAAGATCCCAACACTGAGTATAGTTTGCATCGGTTATAGGTGTATGTCTAATTAGCTGTTCTGCTTCTCCAGTTAAATGACTTTTTAAATAGTGTAACCTCTGAACATTATCAAGCGAAATGTTTTTGTGTACTAACGAAACGAATAAATCGTGGAACGAAGTCCACTCATCATATTTGCCTGAAAATGTCGGAATTGATATTTTAGGAAGCTTCACAAAAGAGTTGTTCTTATTTGTACTATTAGAACTAGATTTTTGTGCAATTTCACGTTCAGGTTGCAGCTTATTTACCATGGACTTAAGTAAACATTTATATGTTATATAGGTATCTTCAGTTGAATCAAAAATATCTAATGCCTTTTTATCACAATCCTCTAGATTATAACTCTGGTATAATTTTGTATTTGTGGATTTAAATGAAGCCCAATCTTGTTCTAATAATTCAAATCTGGTTTCTACATATTCTAAACTTAATCTCTCCTTTGGAGTTTTCTTAAAGTTTACTAATCCTCTTTTTATTGTATTTTGTAAATCTCTTAAAACATTGATTAAACCTTCCATTATTGTTAATATTTAATAATTTGATCTTGTAAATAGTCTAAATATCTAAAAATATAAATGTAAACAATTCACAGGTCTTTTTGAAAACCAATATAACTAATCAAAAATGAACTAATATTTTTCTAAGTGTTTAAGAATTGCAGGGACAACCGACATAGAGTCCTCGTTCCCTCGTTTTTTATAAAACTATTCTAAGTTCTAACATGCACATCCGACACCATAAAATTTTACAAGTTAGTATAAATAAACAAATTATTATTTCTATGTTAATGTAAACAAACACGATTTTTCTAAGTCCAAGATTTCTTCACCAATCTGCTAAGTTAAGCTTGTCTTGATAATAAAGTTCAAATTTGTGTGCCTTGAACTTCTTGAATTGACACTGCCCTTTTTTGAAGTCGGTTAAACAAATTGTACTCACAACACTGCACTGTAGTTGTCCTGAAGGCTGAAACTGGCGTCACCACTGGCGCCTCGTTGATCTATTTGCAACTGCTTTTGACCTCTGCTCTGCTCCCTGATTGCTGCTTGAAGATACAGCGCCCGTGCTGCCCCCTATCGGGCTCCGCGTACCTTTGCCGCAGCGATCCACTGCGAGTACGCGCTTATTCGCAAAAATTTGGACTCATCCGGCTCGGGACGGACCAATGTATGAACTGGGGCTCTGCCAAGCCGTGACTGGGTGGCCTACAAGATTGAACCCTGATACTGGTAGTAATAAAACTCAGTTTACGTTCAATGATCTATTTGTATAGCTATGACAGAACCCAAGTGATGAGTAGGAGAGAGAGAGAGAGAGATTCTTGGTTCACAACAAATTGTACTTAACTAATACAAAAAACACAACACTTGCGACTTTTAAAAATAACACAGCGCCATCTATTGATGGGTAGAGAAAAACTATTAAAATACTATATTGATCTTTAACATACTTATTATATTATTTCTTCCACCCATTCAACATTATAGAGGATATAAAATCCTTGAGTACCTATTAAATAAAAATGATTTTCAAGACAGTAAAATGCAATGTTTTTTTGATAGTTTATTAACTGATTTAAATATTAGTAAATAGTTTTTTTTTAACAAATTAACTTTTACATATTTAATAAAACGAGCGAGTGAACCTAAATTGTTTGTATTTCTCTTGTTTAGTTTAGGAATTACTACATTCAGATCATCAGGTCGACTTTGAAGTACAATGCAAGTATGCTGAATTTAGGCAGAATCATGAATTAGAAGTGGTTCTATTTTACCTTCAAAGAAGTGACTCGTACACACTTGATATGTTAATAAAAAGTATTATTTGTATAGATTCAATAACTTATATTAAATCTGTAATATTGTTTGCTGGAGATAGGATTTTAAGGTAAGTGTTCTGTATGGAGTTACTGTTAAATATCCATAGCTAGTAACCAAATCAACACACAGAATATTAAATCCGCCTGTTAGTGTTTAAAATCATCATAAAGTTGTAAATAATATCATAACTTTGAAATATAAGGCGAGGCGGTGCTGCCCTTGCGTTAGACAATGGACGATGACCATAAGAGTCACAAAATAGGATTTTTCATTATAACCTATTTTTAGTCAAATGGGTGCAACAATATTGTGAAATTCATTTATTAAACGAAATATTTATTAGTTACTAAGCTCCGATGTTCAACAGTCAGATAAGTCAACTCAGGAATATTTTTGACTATTCACAGATTTTCCAAACATTTTCTATCAAAAGTATAAAATTATTCCACGGGTAAAAGATACGTGACTATTGAAAAATAGCCCAAAATAAACATGATTAATAGGTATTATAGTTATTCAAACAGTAAGTAAGAATATAATTATTATTGTGAATTGGTAATTAATAAATGTGTCTGGTAGACAATGTAAATGTTGGCTGTTTCGATGTTTTACTGAAATTGATGTTTGTAGGTAACAATATTATTGTAGCTATTCAAAAAGGACAGATCCGAAACATACAAAATAAATATAAATTACAATACACCAATCTGATTTAAATGAAAAACGATCTCTAAATCAACTATAGTAAGTACTTAACCTAAACTAAGGCGTCATCAAATTCTTCTGCATTATTATCTTCCGCGAACATACCAAAAAGGTTAAATAAATAATAAAAATAAATAAAAACAAAAAGTAAACAGTGTGACCTTTCATTTCGTACCTACATATTCAACTGCAAATGACCAATCTTACTCGACTCGAGTAAGATTGAGGCTACTTTTTATCCCAATAATTACCACGCGATCGCAGCCGTGGGCAGAAGCTAGTGTCGCTATGACTTTGTAAAGGGGTCCTTCTGATGTGGTATACAAAAAATTGTCATGGAATTTATATACGACCGCACAAGACCGCTGAAGATTTTCAGTACTTTTTAGTAGTAATCTTTTAAAAGTTTGTATGCTTATTCGCACTTAAGAGGCCATAATTATATATAATTATAGTCTTCCTTGACGTATTCGTCAACGGCGAACCTGGCAAAGACAGCTAGCTATGCAGTCCAAAAACTAGCTACATAGTCTTCGTTTGTGAGCCCGAACATGACTCTTGAAACCGAGCTTGGTTTTAATAGTGCGTACACAGGACGCACAGTAGAGTTGACCTTCACCATTGTAGATGTAGGTATAGGAAGGTTTAGGCCGGATCTTTTGAATAAGGCGCTTGGCGTCCAGGTCTTGCAAACGCATTTCTTCAAAAGATGAGACTGCTTCATACACAGAGTTAAAAATAATTAAAAATAAATAGAGATATAAAAAATAATAATTAAAAAGAAAATGATGATAATGAATATTACGAAACCGAGGCAGTGACAGCTAGATCCTAATAATTTTCAACTAAAATAAGAAAAAAAAAGTTTGTTTCTTGTTCTAAGTGGTTTAGTTTCAAAACAATATTATTATTATTTTTATGCTTACGTCACTTTCGTTGGGCGCCATATTGTAAATGACGGTTTATAAAACTTTTGTAAAGTTTAATATGTTATTTTATTCACTATAATAAGATTCTTCACGTCTGTGTGTGAAGGTTTGGTTTGGTTTGGGTCGCGGGTTCGATTCCCGCCCCGGACAATATTTGTGTAACACCAAAAATTTGTTTGACTACCCTCCGTGCCTCGGAGAGCACATTAAGCCGTCGGACCCAGTTGTCATTTAGCACATCTATGACAATCGTAAAATGTAGTCAGAAGTCAATATAATCTGACACCTGGTCTAACCATCTCGGCTACTGGTTCCCTACGGGTTTCGAGGTCTGATGGCAGTCGCTCGTATAATTCTGGTAGCTAGCCGCATTAGGTTAGACTGGGAGCCGACCCCAATAGAAATGGGAAAAAGGCAAGGGGAATGATGATTATGTGTGCGAAGGTATAAGCAGAGGTACCCCGCCTTATTCTATTTATTCCCCTTTGTAAAAAAAACTCAGATATTTTTTTTCTTATACACATTGTTGGAATCAAGATGGCCGTAACGTTACATCGTAAACTACATCAGGCAAGTTTTAGTCAGCAACTATTTCAGAATAAAAAACTATTTTTATAAAGGTTTTCTTGAACCAAATACTTTTGTTAAACTCCCAAATAAAGGTTCAACCACACCAAACACTTCCAACCACCTGGTATCTGATAAAAGATTTTTATGTCCACGAAATGAATAATTTATTTAGTACCGAACGTGTTCGGATTTTTAACAACACCTAAGGGTCTGTCTATTGTTACTTTTTGTGTTTTGGGTAAAATAGTTAGACATTCTACCTCTGGGGATATTTTATTGCCTTGGATTTATATACCTATGGCCTCATTCATAAAAATCTTATAAGATTCTTTAGTTAAAATGGACTTTGTCTCTTTCTTACTAGTATAAATGTCAAGATGACAGACAAAGACAATATATATTGCTTTTTTTGGGCTCCACCACCGCAATCCCGCCAATGCTATTGCGAGTACTGCGGCGCCGTGAAGGGACTCGATATTTGTACCCAAGAAAGTCCCGGGGCTGAACTGTCTTGGATCGCGCACGAATTTAATCGAAAAGATAATTGGAGTTGGAAAGTTAGATTGTTCACTTCCCTCTAGGCAAAACGGGAGACAGCATAGACAAAAAGAAGATAATAATATCTATCTTAAAGGACAAAGCTTTTGGCGGCTGAGTCACCTTCGTCCGTGGGTGTACACCTTTAATTGAATCCCCACACGTGGTCCCCGGTTGGTGCAAATCAGGTGACAATCAACTGGTGGTAAGCTCGGCCGTGGTTAGTGACCGCCCACCAGACAAAGCCGCTCCGCCAAGCGGCCTTGCCGTGTTTCGGTACGATGTCTGGTGACACCATAAAGAGAGGGTGGGTTGGAATTGTTGTCCTTTAAGGTTTCTAACCATATTATGAAAGTTTATTCTACTGCCACATGCACACCGATAATCATTCGTAATCACGGGTGGATCGGCATGTTGAGCTGGTGCGTTCCATCGTAGATTACATCATTGTTTAACATCAGGCAAATTGTAGTCAAGCGCCAGCCTATCGTAGAATAAATAAAACCGTTTAAAAAAGAGGTAATTAAAGAAAACATGACAAGACCCGGAGAGTCTACAGTCAGTAAGTTTACGATGGGACGTTTCACTGGACGTGGTCACTAACCACGGTTGAAACCTTCCACCAGTTAATTCCCAGTAAACTCTAGAGGATAAAATTGCTGTTGATATTTAAGTAGGCGTTCTTTTGTAGTATTTAGAGTATTGTGACGTGTTAACGTTCCAGTTGTTTTTCAATGTTTTAACTAATTAACTAAAGCTTGTTAAGAATACTAATGACTACAGTTTCTCAGTTAATCACTGAAACAGCTGTTCTGTCACTTAACGATGCAAAAACAAAACTAGACAAAGGCTAGAGTTACTTTTGCATTTATAATATTAATAAAGACTGCAGATTAAACCTTTTTGAATTATTAAGCTTCTTTAACGGCTATAAACAAATTTTAATGAGAAGTGTCACCATAAATTTTGAATAACGTCCAGTGCTAATGAATGTCAAATATAATAATATGTGTTAAGTAGCTTTTTTAAGTATTTAAGTATTTTTCAGTACGGTGAAAAGGTAAAGAAGTAGCTATTTTAACGCGAATGATCCTAGCTTCCAATTCTGCCTAGGCATTTTAGTATTACTAGGCGTGAATTGTGTTAGTTTGAATTCAATAAAAGTACCTACTTCACTCATCATTTCACCCCTGACTGGGCGCCAAATTCAAAACTAGGTCCCTGTTTGGGCGCCAAAATTCAGAGTACGAAAATAAAAGATTGAACATTGTGTTTCTAGTACTATGTTGTCACTGGTTTTTTCCCTTCATCTGAATAAAAGAATATATAAAAATAATTTGTTTAAACGGTAACATTTTAACCCCCCAAAAAAGAGGTGTTTTAAGTTTGACGCGAGAGTCTGTGTGTCTTTGTGTGTACAAGTTTATTACTACTTCGAGCCTTAACTGATGGACCGATTTTGATGAGGTGTTTTTACTCAACATCTGAAGTGAGGAATGAATTTTAGCTAATGAAATGCATCAAAGTTATTAAATTTATATGAAAAGTTTTAAACAATCTGATGTTTGGTATACGTCGCTATAACATTATGGTACACACTACTACACAACAAGCTATACATTTCCAGTATAAGCTGATCTCGCATTGTATAGGATTTCCGTACAACGAGAGGTCAGCTTATACTCAAAATGGTCACTTTATTACCTCCGTGACTACAGAATTCGAACATATCCAAAACGTAAAAAAATATAAACAAGTTATCAAAAAACTTTTTTTTTAATGTTCGTGAAAATAAAAATTAATAACATAATATGTAGAAATTAAAAATATACTATTAAAAAAAAAATTAAAAAAGTAATAATAGTAATTAAATTAAATTAAATTAAAAATATATTATTTATTTTTTATTTTTGCCGGTAAACCAGTGCCACCTACCGGGTCCGAAAATAGATTACCACCGATGCTCAAACCTATCAAATATAAATATAAAATGTCACAAAAATCGGTCAAGCTTTTTTGGAGCGGTTTGGTTTTTTTTTAAGTTATCTATGTGAGAACTATCCTCGTACTTTAAGGAATATTCTAAAAAAATAATTAGCGAAATCGGTTTAGCAGTGCTCGAGTTTTGCGCTTAGCAACACAATTAGTGATCCATTTTTATGTATAGATGTCATAATTTTTTTACCGCTGCTTGAACACTGGATACGATGCATTTCATTGCAGGATAATATCCTGCATTTCCCATTTAAGGTGCAAGAAATATAAATTATACAAAAAACTAACCTCTTTTAACCGACTTCTAAAAGGAGGAGGTTATCAATTCAACTGTATGTTTTTTTATGTTTGTTACCTCAGAACTTTCGAATGGGTGAACCGATTTTGATAATTTTTCAGTTTGGTTTAGTTCTGAGAATGGCATCCATGAAGTCGGTTTTTTTTTGTTAATATTTTAACTTAATATTATTAACAATAAAATACTTAAATATCGACAAAATCCTCCTTGTTAAACCGTTGAAAAAGTCCGCATAAAACAGATTAAATTTATTTCAACACTCAAATAAGAATTTAAAGAAAATGTTTGCTAGAGTAAAGAAAAACTACTATGTAACGGATTTTATCGCGGTTTTATTTTAATTTTTATATCCCGACGTTTCATTCTTTTTATATATTAAGGTCACGGAGGACCGGAATTTTTTTTTTTATTCTTCGATAGGCTGGCGCTTGACTACAACTTGCCTGATGTTAAGCAATCATGTAGTCTACGATGGAACGCGCTAGCCCAGTGTACCGATTCACTCGTGATTACGATTGATTATCGGTGAGAAGGTGGCAGTGGAATGAGTCTCTTTATGGTTATAAACCTTAAAGGAGCAACAATTCCGACCCACCCTCTCTTCATGGTGTCACCAGACTTCGCACCGGAACACGGCAAGACCGCTTGGCGGTGCGGCTTTGTTTTTTTTTCTTGTATATTAAAGTAGTTTTATTTTAATACCCAAATAGTATTTGATCCAATGGTGTGTAAGAGTAAAAAATCACATTACAATAGATAATATTTATTATTAAACGAATATATCATTAGTTAAATAAATACAATAAACATTCAAATTGATACAACACGCTTTAGCATAGTGACGTTTAGACAAGATGATCAAACATCACGATTTTTCACTCAAACCTCCTTCAAGATTTAATATAACCTATAATCTCTATGGATAAAGTTCAGTAAAAAAAGTGTCGTGAAAAAAAAAATAGTGTGTTTAAAAAATAATTTTAAAAAGTGGTGACTGTTTCCGATCTGTCCTTTTTTATCTGTGCTCTGTGTGTTAAATGTTTTTATTTGTTTTAGTTTCTGTGGAACATTTCTAAACTATGAATTCTCTTTCCATGCTTTCTCCTTCAAATATGGTAGGTAGAAGAGGTTGTATATGAAAATAATAGACAAATTAAAAAACAAGGCTTTAAAAATAAGCTTTTTTTAAGACTTTCCAGATGCCGCTGCTTGGTTAAATCTGAAGTGTTAAATTTTTTTTTTTATTTATTATAGCACAAATAAATTTAGTTTTTTTGATGATTTCGAAATTAAAAATTATTGATTGTTTTGTCAATAATTTTTGCTTATTAAATCCACGCTAATACTGGATTTTAAATAATTTAATTAATGATAAAAATTTTATTTCACAAGGTTTCACGGTAATATAACTATTGTAGATATTAGTTTTAACAATTAGTTTAGATTTAGATAGCAAATAGCACAAACACGAGTTATTTTTTACGAAAATATAAAAAAGAAATCTGTTTTGCAAACACATTTTTAGTATAAATCACATTTTTAAATATAATATGCCAATATTCGACAAATAAATGACAGGTAAATGCCAAAATTTAAATACTAAACTGTTATTTTTTTAATTAGCTTATAGCTCTAGTAATTTAGGATAGAAAATAGAGAAAAATAGAAAGTAGGTAGCTTTATAAATTATTACAATTTAAATAATTGGTAGGTATTTTATTAGTACTAGTGTTAATACCTCCCGATTTAGGTTTTTTTTTGCTAGAAACCTACTTTTTGACTTTTATTTAGATTGTTTTAGCTTTTAATTATAAGAAAAATACATTTTTTTTAAATGCCTAACGTTTGATATTATTAGAAGTGTAAATAATAATATATGACAAGGAATTGAATTATTTTCACTTGCGTCAAAATTTGCACGCGTTTTCGGCCCACTAAGTTGTGATTAATTTAACATTTGGATTTGTTTTCATCTTTTAGGAATGAATTTGTTCATTCAAAGCACTTTTGAGAGCGGGTTCAAACTAGTGTATTTCTATTAGTACGGTTGGTTCATCCAATCATAAAACTGATGAAAGAGGGAGAAAATTGATTTTATAAGTGGAAAATTATTGAACTAATTTGATTAATCGTCAAATTTTCTCACTTGCACTAAAACAGTACATCACTAATAACCCACTAGTTATAGCACAGCTTTAAGGGGTAGCTTTCAATGACGTAACGAACAAATAAAGCACGTTAGATAACAAAAGGCGATCCCGCTAACCCGTAATAATAATCCCACCAAAAAAAAAACTGTCAAATAGTATAATAAACGAATACGAAATACGATACCATATTATTATACAATGCGCACTTTTCTATCAATGAGGAAGAGTGAAAGAGCGATAACTCGAGATACTATTCGCTCCATAATTTGAATTATAAACAGGATGCTTGTGAACTTCAATACAATTTTTAAAACTAAATTATTATTTTTATGGTGCAATTTTTTATATTAATTTTTTTTAGTTATTTTTTTAGTATAAGACTTTTTATTCATGTAACCTTAACAATTTGGGAGTATACAACATTAAGAAGATGTAATGTAGGTACCAACAAAAAAAAATCCTACCCACTAACTTAGCCTAAAAAAGGTAAATATAAAATAGTAGGTACTTATAAATATAATAATTATATCACCCTTTATTTTTTTTTTAATATAATAATGATGTGGATTGACGGGTTTAAGGGAAGGCCCTTTGTTATTAACACACTCTTTATAATTTTTTGAAATTTTTCACATATTATGAAAAACATACCTAATGTCAGTTTATAAATTTTTTTTTATTTGAAATTGGCAATTGAGTGCAGGAGTGGTTTGGAGAAATATTTATGAACAAATTATAAAGCATTTCCTCTCTATTGAGTTTGCTATTTCAAAAAAGGAGACGTATTATTTTTATGCTAGTTTAAAAACGCTCAAAGCATTTTATATTATTAACGAAGCGCTTTAGCCAAATGGCGTAGTTACGCAAACGCTTTAAGTATACGATTTCGGCTGACAGATGGCGTTTCTCCAGAACCGCTCCATCTCCCTGGTGGATATGTACATCGACAATTCGGAGCCTTCCGAGAACGTCGGCCAGATCCACTTCTCATTGGAATATGACTTCCAGAACACGACCCTGATATTGAGGATCATACAGGTATGTAATAATTTAGAATTAATTAAAAGACGTTTCAAAACGGATGCACGAATAGCAAAGCAATTTGTTTTTTAAACTTACAAAAAATCTACTTCAATTGATATAGAAAGTAGGGATTCTTACAACCAACATAAACAGCGTAACGCCTGTATTGCCCGAAGGTGTAGGCAGAGGTGAAAACTACCCACATTTCATCGGCCAATGTTTAGCCGTTCATCGAGCACAAATCCAAACTTCGGCTTGTGACAAAGATTCCCTAATTATATAAGAAAAGCCTTTTGTTCTACCCGGGAATCGAACCCAAGTCCTGGCGGTTTAAGCGAACACGCTGACCATTGGCCCACCGGTACAGTTACAACTACTTATTTCTAGCTCCGTTTTGTCAACAAGTTTTTTCGGCCTTCCGAACCGCAATCCATTTTACGTATGAGACCTCACACCCTATTAAAAAGTGGATGGTATTCAACCTCTGCCTGCTAATACCTTCGGGTAATGCGTTAAGACAAGTCAATAGTACTTAGACACTTTTACTCGATCTAGATATAAACCCGAATTTGCGAATTTCAGTGCGTTCAAATGATTATTCCCTAATTAATTATTACTGGAACCAGCTCGAATAGGTCCCCTCAGATTACACTATCCGTGGTGCTTAGCCCATTTTGATGAGGCCCCTAATTTTAAACCTCTCCTTTTCTCTGTGCTGTCTCTCGCTTTGCCAGGAGGGAAGAGAACAATTTAACTTTCCAACACCTCCTATTATCTTTTTGATTAAATTCGTGCGGGATCCAAGGCAGTTTCAGGTGTCCCGAGACTTGGCCGGGTTCATATCCCGAGTTCATATTCACGGCGTTGCTGTTGATCCTGGCTTACAGGGTTTGCGGTGGTAGTTTTTACCAAGTTTTATTATAAAATATGGACCCGCGTTTCGAAGGAGAATATGCTTTGCCCCAAGACAAAAAAAGTATTTTTTTTAAATTTTGTTTACCTTTATCGAGCAGCGGTGCCGCAGCGGTACCGGCCTCGCCTTAGAAGAATAAGGTCGCGGGTTCGAATCCTGGTCGTGCCCACACATCTTTGTGTGAATTGTTTCATCTCCGCTGCTCAATATCGGTGAGGGAAAAAGTGGTGAGGAAACCGGCATGTCTAAGAACTTATCATTCAAGGACATGTGACATCCACCGAACCGCACTTGGCCGTGTGTGGATTAAGGCCTAAACTCTCTCAACTCGTAAGATAGTTGAGAGAAGACCCGTGCCCAGCAGTAGGGCCCTAAAAAGGGTTCAACCCTTATCGTTATTTTTCTACTCATTTTTCCGCTAACATCAAAAACAAATGACAATAATGGAGTCAATTGCCATATCACGTCTTAACATGAGAATTTATTTCGCAAACAAGAACATTAGTATGGAAAATCATTTGTTATCAGAACAATGATCTAATTGGTAAAATAACCAATACAAACATTTATTATACTGTTGTCAAACAAGTATCAACTTATGAGCGCACCACCAGAAGCATCACACGCATTATCAACCCTTTAGGTGTCGACAATCTCTGGTTTACTGGTGAAATCGTCATTTTTATTAGACAAATATCTATTAGAGATAAATGTCTAAATCGCCAGAATTGGGGCACTGGATCCCGATACTCGCGCGAACTCGGCGATCAGGGTGATTATAGGCCGACCGTTTAACTCGCGTATCGCCGTCTGAAGTACATAGTCATAAAACATTATATAAATCTCATAGAGAATTTAACCACAGATAAAAGTAATGTAAGACTATTCGTCACTAATATCCATATCGCTTAAATCATCATCACTGTCTGTGCAGCTTGAGGAGTCAGAATCTTGGCGACAGGCGATACGCCAGTTAAACGGTCGGCCTATAGCAACTTCATCACAGAGGATCTTAACATAATGTTTAAATTAATCATAAACGTCTTATAAGCTCATTATAGCAAAAATAGGTTTATAATTCGTTCGTCTTTGTCTGCCATCTTGATATTTATACTAGTAAGAACAAGAGAAAGTCCATTTTTACGAAAGAGTCATAAAAGATTATTATGAATTAGACCGTAAGTTGCTATAGGTACATTAGGCCACACAGCGATGACAATGCAACGCTTCTAGGCAAAAAAAAATTATATAATTTTTTACTGATTTTACCCGACTGCGCCAGAAGGAGGGTTATATTATTCTAGTGTATGTATGTATGTATAGTTTTTTGGCAGGTCGCATCTTTTTTTTGCTTGTCTTTTAGTAGAGTTTGCGTTGGAATTACACAATTTTTGTCCCCATCCCCGTTCTATCATCGGACAAGTAGAGGTACAGCAAAGCGTCACCGATATGTGGTGGAAATTCCACGGAACTGCTAAGTTGTGTAATTCGCTGCCGGCATCTCTATTTCACGTTATAATCTGCCTGTCTTCAAGTCATGAGTTCGTCAATATTAACTGGGTAAGGTACGTACCTTACCCAAAGGTTTGTAGACTACATCTTTGCTTAACAGGCAAGTTGTGGTCAAGCGTAATCCTATTTTAAAATACAAACAAATTCGAAATTGAATATATCTCGCTCGTTTTACTCCCAGATTAACAGACTGAATTGAAATTAATTTCTGTATCAAAGGTAGGTACGTTAATCATCATCATCATTCCCCTTGCCTTTTTCCCATTTCTATTGGGGTCGGCTCCGAGTCTAACCTGATGCGGCTAGCTACCAGAATTATACGAGCGACTGCCATCAGACCTCGAAACCTGTACGGAACCAGTAGCCGAGATGGTTAGACCAGGTGTCAGATTATATTGGCTTCTGACTACATGTAACGATTGTCATAGATGTGTTAAATGACAACCGGGACCGACGGCTTAACTTGCTGTCTGAGGCACGAAGGGTAGTCCCTCAACCAACCAGACACCGGAACAATTTTTTGTTGTTACACAAATTTTGTGGGGGGCGGAATTCGCACCCGCGACATCCCGGGCACAGTATAACCCAATCGGATGGCTTACACTGCTACGGTAGGTACGTTAATATACAAAATTTAATCTTCTTCAGGGCAAGGAGCTACCAGCCAAGGATCTAAGCGGCACTTCAGACCCTTATGTTAGGGTGACCCTCTTGCCCGACAAGAAACATCGTCTGGAGACAAAGATTAAGAGGCGAACCCTGAACCCAAGGTGGAACGAGACCTTTTACTTCGAAGGGTTCCCGATACAGAAGCTGCAGAGCCGGGTAAGAGTTTAGTAATAGAACATTTTTGTATGCAAGTATTATACCCGTTTTTACTAAAGTCAAACAAAGCGACGCCTAATTAAGTTATGCCTAATGTAAGGCGACTCTTAGACCGGTAATTCACCAAAGTTATTTTTTACTACGAACCTCCTACCTTTTTTTAATTTTCTATGGCCTTTTCAATATAAAGTTCTTACCTCTTAATAATCTGTGGCATGTGTTTTTGACATTTCATTGTCAATATTGACGCCAATGTTGACAATGAATTGATGGCTGTCAAAATAAGTTGCAAACCTAACCTAACCTAACATAATTATAATAAATTGATATCGTAACTGTATGCGGTTCTTAAGTCTTATATTGACGCCTAACCCTTGGTGAAAAGATTTTTGGGCCTAAATGTGATGCCTAAATTTTAAACAGGTTTAAAATTTAGGCATCACCTTTAGGCACTTCCTTGTGTTAGTGAAAACGGGTGTTAATATTATAATTATCTGTGGCAAATACGAAATTCGTGTAAGAAATGATTCAAAAACGCTTACGCTGTGGCCCCGGCACCTGGCGTCGGGCGGCGCGTTTTGCAATTTCATCGTTCATTGCGTATTTGCTTTAGAAGTGTATAAAGACAAGTGAACGCGACTGGGCAATGAACTACAAAGTCGCCAGTCGCACCGTTCGACGCAGTGTTCCGTGGTCACGGCGTTACACTCAATAGCTTATCCATTTTGGGAGGGTTAAACAACGAGTATGCATTGATTTATGCCGTGGACCCGGGAATAATATATTTATTACAACCCTACCAAAATAGATAGACCTTTGGGTGAATCATCTATTACCTTGTCTGATCGTATGTAGGGCCTAACATAAACATTATTCTATCTAAATATATAAAAGAAGAAACTGACTGACTGACATATCAACGCAGAACCCAAACTGCTGGGTTCGTAGACTCCAAATTTGGCACATAGGTTCCTTATGGATTTTAGGGGTGCACTAAGAAAGGATTTTTCAAAACTCTCCCTTTATGGAGGTGAAACGGGGTTCCACCAATAACAAATAACAAAATATGATACAGGGTTCTTAAAGATCTGTCACTTGGCTAATTTTTATCCTAACACCACGCGGGCGATGCCGCGGGTGGAAGCTAGTTAAATATATACAAAGAACGAAGTAAATGCTTGTAAAAAAATGTTTGTTTGAAATATATTACCAGCGGTGGCTCAGCGGTATTAGCCTCGCCTTTGAAATATAAGGTCTAGGGTTCGATTCCCAGTCGTGCCCTCTCAACAGAATCGGTGAAGTAGGACATAGTGAGGAATCCGGCATATCTAAGAACTGATCATTCGACGACATGTGACATCTACCAACATGCACTTGGTCAGCGTGTGTGGATTAAAGCTTTAACTCTCTCAACTCGTATGATAGTTGAGAGAAGACCCGTGCCCAGTAGTGGGAGACTAAAAAGGGTTGATGTGTGATATAAAAAGCCATTAAAGTCGATTTGAAATTGATCGCCGGTCGGTGATCACCTCAGACCGATTGTCAAAAGGCAGTATAAACCGGTTTTAACCAAGCAAAGGACGCGTCGCACCCTAGGCCGACGTTATAATTACTCTATTTGTGTGCACTCACACATATGCAAAGGTCAGCTTAGCCTTGCGGCCTGTACACACCAGGGGTGTTGCGAACATTCGCATCCGCATCCGCAAATGCGGAACTTCCGCATAGATTTGGACATCTGCATCTGCATCCGCATCCGCATTAATCAATGCATATGTTCATGCGGATGTGAATATCATGCAAGTAACGACAAAAAACGACTGCTACAATGCTCCTGTTTTTAATTTCACTTACTAATATAAGAACCAGTAGGTGTTTAATATAAAAATAGATACTTATGTTTGATTTGATTACAATAAAAATGTTAATAATTAAGTTATCATTATTTTAATTCTTAATTATTTACTTAATATCTTAAAAATCATCCGCATCCGCATCCGCGGATGTGAGCTTTCAAAACTCCGCATCCGCATTCGCATCCGCGGATGTGAAAAAATCAGCATCAGCAACATCCTTGGTACACACGGGTACACATCAAGCTAAAAAAAATCAATTCATATTAATTTAATTTCTTTTTATCATAATTTTCCAGTATAAGTTGACCTCTCATTGTACGGAAATATTACACACTGCGAGATCAGCTTATACTGGAAATGTATAGTTTGATGTATTTACTCGCTTTGAACTCAGGAGTCGAACCGAATACCTAATTATCTTAATTTTCCAGGTCCTGCATTTACACGTGTTTGACTACGACCGATTCTCGAGGGATGATTCTATTGGAGAGGTTTTCCTGCCTCTGTGTCAGGTATAATAATGACAATATTTATACACATACTCACAGCGATCACACACTATCATGCTCATCACACGATGATATGTCCTGGGTGGGAATCGAACCCACGACCTTCAGCTTGGCAGTCAGGATCACTAACCACAATACTACCAGATCAGTCAAATTTAAGTATGTATCATCAGCTGAGCACTCGCTACCAACGAAATGAAATAAAAAGCTTAAGAATAACTCGAGAGCCACTTGTCATTAGAGGCTTTACTAACATGAATCCAAGTATTAATATGTTGGCACATCCGCTTTTCAATACATCAGCTGTCATTTTGTACTGTCATCGCGACTGACTTTCAAGTCAGCTGTCACTCAAAAATGTCAGCATAAACGAACGAATGAACAACAAACACGGGTGAAGCGGCCTTCTTAGAGGAGCTGGCACTTTGTGTTGGGCCGTTGCGTTGTCGGGAAGTGCGCATGCAGCTACGTGCTCGGTGAACGTCACGCTTTAATCCAATGTAATCTTAGCGATCTGTAATTATCTAGTAGAATTAATGATTGTGCTATCGAGAGATCTGGGTGAAGTGATATTTGCCGTAGTTATTTAATTGGAATACCGTCTTCTTACCCGATATTTTACACCTACAAGGTGTCTGATAATCCTGATTTTTAGTCGAAAGCTTTCAAATAAAACAACCTCTAAAAAAACAATAATAATTACTAATTGAATAAAAAATTTACAGGATTTTTTTAACCAATGCAAAATCTTTGATATAATAAACTTAAACAAGTTTTAATAAGCACGTACCTATTTTATTTTGATAATATATGTATTGTATATACCAGTTATCTGGTTTCCATAACACAAGCTCTGCTTAGCTTGGGACCAGATGACCGTGTGTGTTAATGTCCCAGAATATTATTATTATTATAAGTACAAAAAAATGAACTAATCGCTAACTCTATTGTTAACCTTGATACTAAGGGTACGGTCGCCCTTTCGCCGCCGTATCAACTATACCCTGTGTATTAACTAGCTTCTACATGTGCTATTGCAGATTATAATCGATCACTGTTCTAAATTCCATGCTCCATGACACTTGTGCTCGAGTGAAACTCCTGTCAGTAAACGCATTCACGAGCGCGATTCATGATCTCTTTGTATTTAATAAGGAACCTACAAAAGGCGGAGTACAAGAAGCACAAGGCTTTTTTTGTATGGAGATAGTTCGAAACCCGGGAAAGAATAGTTTTATCTGACTGTGAAAAAAGAGGTTAATGGTTTAGCGTTATAACCGAAATACACGCGGGCTTAGCCGCGGGCGAAAAACTAGTTTAACAATAAACTTACAGTTCTACTAATCCCAGTCTTTTTAATTGACTGGCATGATGGCGTAGTGGTTACTGACCCTGACAGCTGAGCCGACGGTCGTGGGTTCGATTCCCACCCAGGTTAAATCTTTGTGTGATGAGCACAATGGTTCGTTCTGTGTCTGGGTGTAATTACTCTATGTATTTACAAAAAAATTGTATTTGAGTAGTTTATCCGTTCCTAGTACCCGCAATTAAATGTATTACATGTAAATACATTTAATTGCTTTATTTGGGACTAGATGGCGCTGTGTGTAAGTCTGAAAATAACATTTATTTATATTTATTTTTAATAGTCCCCATCGGCCGTACTCTGTAGGTCCGTTACTTTCTCTTTTTATTAAGTAGGTGGAGACTATTTCATGATCACTTTTCCAAACAATTCGTAATAACAAACGTTATTGTGTTTTGGCGGCAAAATAAACCCGGCGCGCGGCGGCCATTTTGTTTCCTTGTGCAAATGGCCGATATTTACTGAACGTCGTAAACTAAATATCGCTATTCTTCTTAGAGATAAAATGAGCTTGTAGGAAAACTGTTATTTTTATCGGGATTATGGGGTCTGTGTCAACTGCAGAAAAGTAGTTTCGGTCCCAATAAACTTAAAATTATTAATTAATAATAATATATTAACAAAAATTTTTAAATTTTAATTTAGTATGTCACATCATTAAATCATGGGATTATTATTATGATTAGGATTGCAGATATGATCAAGGATAATATTTCACTTTTTGTATTTCAATGAGAGGTCAAGAGTATAATTTTGACATGGATTTTTGTTGAAGAATTCGTTGACGGAATAATAACATTCTTGTAACAACCACTTTTTTAACTCATAGCAAAATTTTTTGAATGGCTGTTGAGTGCACACAGCGCCATCTAGTCATGTCAAGCAGTCAGTCAGTTATGTACCGTTATGTTACAGGTGGACTTAAGCGAAAAGCCATCATTCTGGAAGGCACTGAAGCCTCCAGCGAAGGACAAATGTGGCGAGCTGCTGACGTCACTGTGCTATCATCCAAGCAACAGTGTATTGACTCTGACACTTCTGAAGGCTAGGAACTTGAAAGCCAAAGATATTAATGGGAAATCAGGTAAAAAAATTATACAGGGTGATTTTTAAGTTAGTGAAATCTGAAATGTTTAGCAAGTATTTTTTAAATTATTCATTTATTTTAGGCGACCCAATTCGATTTATGTAACCTTCAACCTATTCAACCTTTTTATCGAAAGAAGTTTTTAGTGATTTATTTGACTTAGGTATTTGGTGAACCGATAAGAACAAAAAATAACAAATTTAAAAACAGACCGAACCGATAATAAAATAAAATAAATATAAAATAAAATAAATAATCTGCCCGTCCTACTTCGCACGGGTGGTGGTACTTGATTTTAAAACATTTGTATTTTATTTTAATTTTCAATACCTTGTCTTAAAAAATTCGCAATCAAAACAAGAAAGTCTGTCATAAGTTGCAATTTTTTTTTTAATCCGGTATCATAATGGTCCAATTGAAATTCGGAGTCGCTGTTCATTTGCTATTTTTTTTTGTTTAACTGTATTTGATAACGTACCTAAGATTTGATGACATATGGCTCACACTGTATTGGTTAAGTTAAATAAGATAATTTATTTTTGTAAAAACGTGAGTGGAAATATATAGGTGTGGGCTAAAAAAAATTAGACCTCAATATTTTGCCGAGAGTCGGCGTACAAAAGTCATGTTTTAGAACATGAAATTCCTTAAAATAATAAATAATCATTTCAAAAATATTACATAGACATCAAATTACAAAGTCAAATCAGCATAGGATTATAAAAAAAATCCTTTAGGTTGAAAATCTCTCACACCATATTACAATTTTATTTTCATTTTATTTATGTCAGGTTTAGTCCTTTTTGCAACCTTGGCACTGTGGGAATGTGGAAAGTGCTGAAAATCAGAAGTGTCGATCGCTAGTAGGTGCTCACAGCGATTTTTGAGCAATGTCCACGTTTGACACTGATAAGTCACCCTTTTTACTTTTGACGTGACAACGTCTTAAATTAGGTTGCGGCTGGGAGGCACTTATGAAAAAGTGTAACGCTCGGTAACGTTACGATGAGTCACCGAACGAGAGAGAGGCCCGCCGAATGCCTTGCGTCTCTCTCCCACTCAACTATGTTTCATCCTTCTTCCTACTATACGAATGAATATTCACATTAAAATTATTTTACCACTCAAAGTCGTTGTCACGTAAAACTTTCGCCCGTATACCGAATTTACAGGCAACCAATTTTTTTCAATAGATTTTTTTTATTGCACTGAAAAATAATGTCACATGTCACATAGGGCTTAACTATTTAGGGATTATTATACATATGATTATTGTGTTAGTATTATGTAAAAGTCAAAACTAGTATATATGAATAAAATGAGTAAATAAGGTAACAGGTTTAAATGAGATTAGCCAAAAATTACTAAACGGCCTGCCCGATTTAGGTTTGTTGAACCTGTGTTTCAGGCCAGCTGTCTGCCTACGCTAGAGACTAAGTGCTAGACTAATATAATTATTAATAAAAACATTAGTTTATTCTATTAGTATGTCAAATAAATGGTTTTCCTCTCTTTTTCATTCTTTCTCCTTCTTTTTCACACTGTTTCAATCGAATGCAAACTTTTATAGTCATTTTGGGTTTCATTGCTCAATATTAGTAAAAGTAAACATCGTGAGGCTCCCGGTATGTCTCAGAATTGTCTTACAAATAACCAACCCGTTTTATATTATATTTAAATGCCGAGAGCAATATCGACTTACCATCCCTCTTAAGATAGTAAATTAAGTAAGATTTTATGCAAAATATCTCGTGAAAAATGCGTTTGAAGCGGTCATTAGTAAGAAAACTCGTTTGTGGGTAATATTTCAAGATCCGGTTCCGCAGAAACTCTGAAATAATTGGAAGAGACTTAATTCTGTAACTTGATTTATGGAATATGCCTACTCTGTAAGAAATATTAGGTACTACTTAATATTTTGTTTATAAAATCAATGCCAATTTTCGTTGTAATTTTATAACTCAAAAACGGGCTTACCTATTCAAACCAAATGTTTAGGCATTGTTTGGACTATTTATTAGATGGTTTATGTGAAGTTTGCACAAAATCTGTTGAGCGATTCCTTATTTATCACATTTTTTGTAAATTGTTGAGTGGGCTGAAGCTACCCGGTCGAAGCTGGGGCGGGCCGCTAGTAGAATTATATAATATGGTGTCAAGAACTTTTTACTTCTTCTATAAAAGTGTAGGTAGTACATTCCTTTGCTAATGTTAGTAGTTTCCACAGCGAGCGCGGTATAATGATATTTTTCACAACTTCAGCTAGATTATCATAGCTTTTACACGGATCCCTAATCGATTTTAGCTTATAATATAGCCTATGTTACTCAGTAAAAATGTACCTTTTTAATGGTGAAAGCATTTTTAACATAGGCCTAGTAGTAAGACTATTCGTAATAAACAAACAAACAATGAAATCCTTCTTTTTTATAATATCAGTGTAGATTACAGACATTTGTGAGGATTGCTATGATAATAATTCAAATTCTATTTGTTTATTTATTTATTATAGACAACAAAGGCCACATTTTCAGCAGATTTAAAAAAAGTGAAGCTTGGATGTTAATAGGATATTTGTGCTTATTTGGGCATATTAAAAAAAAACTTTTTTGTTTATGGTACGTTTGATTTAAAATGTTTAATTTTTGTAGTTGTATTCGCGTCTTTTGTTGACTTTTTTCTTCGAAAAAAAATTATGACAATATTTTATCACAATAAATGGATGAAATAAAAAATACGTTTCAAGTTATCAATCGTAAAAGAGAGCATCACGAATGCAGTTCTAAGTCTAAATATTTGACACAAAAAACTATTCACCCTGTATGCCCACAATATTTTTTGCTAATAACTTTATTACCAATTCCAGATCCTTACGTGAAAGTCTGGCTGCAGTTCGGTGACAAACGCATAGAAAAGCGCAAGACCGCTATCTTCAAGTGCACCCTGAACCCTGTGTTCAACGACTCCTTTTCATTCAACGTACCCTGGGAGAAGATCAGGGAGTGCTCCCTGGATGTGCAGGTCATGGACTTCGATAATATTGGAAGGAACGAGCTGATTGGCCGAATATTATTGGCAGGTGAGAAATTGGTATTTTAAATCCGGTTTTTTTTTAATTTCCGGTTCCGGATTTTTAATTCGGTTTTGGCCGCTGAGTTTTGAAGAACCCTATCTTAATGCACCCCTAGGCCTCACTCGGAACCTATGTTCCAAATTTGGAGTCTCTAGATCCAGTTATTTGGGCTATGCATTGATACCTAAGTCAGTCAGTCCGTCAGTTTCTTTTATTATTTATTTATAAGATTTTTGGTTTTAAATGCGTCGGGATTATTATTATTTTTATTTAGAGTTATAAAAAGTAAATTTTACTAAAATGCAAAAAATATATAAAAGCACATTGCTATGATTATAACTACAGGCGCAGTATTAAATTTTATCTGGAACTATATACTTAAATGACTTGATAGTCATAAGCGTGTTTGTAATACCCGGCAGTTCAGTTCCCGGGTTGAGCAAAAAGCATTTGCAAATACCTATACTTAAAAACATTCGGGTAAAGGATAATTTCATGGCATATTCTGTAAATATATAATATCTAGATATTATTATAATAATATTATATTTGGCATATTCCCTGTGGCCTCATGTCCATACGCTTAATATGTCGTATGTGAACATGCCGAATGGACATAGCCTACTTATTGTAGGTAATAGCTCTCTCGGCTGACTTACGACTTGAGAAAGTTTAGGCCGTATGTCGATCCACATACGCTGGCCAATTGCGTGTTGGTGGATGTCACAAGATTATGTCCATGAATTATTAGTTCTTAAACATATCGGTTTCCTCACGATAGTTTCCTTCGCTGATATTGAGCAGCGGCGGAACGACTCAAAACAAAAATATTTTTAGAAATATTTTTTTTTCGTTTGCAGGAAAGAATGGTTCAGGCGCTACAGAAACGAAACACTGGCAAGACATGATTACAAAACCACGTCAGACCATCGTGCAGTGGCATCGTCTGAAGCCGGAGTGAATTTGTTAAAATAATAAAGCAAATTAAAAAAATATAATTACAAAAAAAAGTTACAAAAACGTCATAAGACTGAACAGTTAACAAAAATTTAAAGTCACTCGAATCTCTGATCTATCCCTAAGAGCGTCGTGCACGTAATCTTTTTTCATCTTTTTTTTTGTTTTTTAATCATCATTTTGACACCTAATTTATTCAAATTATAATTATTAAAAAAATATAATTTTAATTTATAAAAAATAGAAAACATTTATATAATTAAAAAAAACTGTCTACTTAATTATTTTTTTGTTATACTTGTATTATAATATATAATTTATTATTTATTTTGTTCTACGCACACGCTACTTAAAATACTTCAAACGAAAATTAATATGGCTTGTTAAAATGAAATCGTGATATTTCACAAACATCTACTCTAATGAAACTGGTTGAAAACGCTATCATTTTTACAATTAAAAAAACTTTCTTTAAAGCAAAAAGTAGTTTTTAAAATTATTTTGTATGAAGAAATTAAATGTTTTTTGTTTCATGTATAAAAAATTTTTCATGTGTAAATTTAAATAATGGCCATAAAAATGTATATTTTAATTACATATAATTTTTTTTGTAAATTTTGTTTATACCCTACAACAGGGGGTATTGTAGCGTATCCAGTTTAAACCAGTTTCTATTCTTCAAACTATTGACGTTTATAATTAAGTGACAGTTGGATGAATGTTGAGATATTTTAATAAAAATTAATATTGTTAGAATTATAAAATTAATTGTTAAAAATGTAGTAATTATAAAAAATGTCGAGTTCACATCGCACAAAAGTGTGTAGATTTAAAAAAAAAACTTTTTTTTAACTATAATTACATCATTATTTTGGTATAAAAAGTAAAATTTCAAATTCAGAAAATAACAATACAAAGTAATAATACAAAACTGCCAAATATTACTTGTAAATTAAAAATAAAATCATTGACAAACGTTGATTTACGAAATACTTTTATTTTTCAAAGATTTCTGTCGTTAAAATAAGGAAACAAAGATTGTAAGTGACAGAAGTTATATTTTCGCCAGCTGCGCCATCTATAAATAAATTTCTAAAGATACCTAATTTGAGTTATGAGATTCTTCTCCAACTCTGTTGTTGATAAGTTAAAAATCATAGTAAAATTATATGCTAATCTTCTGAACATGTTGTCAATACGAATAATACTATCAATAACATGTCAAAAAATAAAAAATCTACTACAAATTATTCTACCAACCTTGGTAATGAAAAAAAAATGAAAATACATTTTGACAATTTCAAGATAGATATTACATATTTGAAAAAAATGTTCGGTATTAATAACCTCGTACTAGAGGTAAAAATAATAATGACTTATATAATGTATGTGACAATATTTTCTAGGAACAGTCTCAAATGTTCAAAACATTATGCATGTCATTTTACGATTTTTACACTATCGCATTAGTAAATTTGCATGTAAAAGGCCAGTTTCCTGTCATTAGAAGTATGTAAAGGCGTTATAACGATGAAATCTTTGTTATTTTAAATAATAATAATATTATGTGGACGAAAATAACATTCTAAATTAACTGTTAGATAAGTGTTGGAAGTGTGGGCTGGTCAATTGTAGGTGTGAATTAAAAGTGTAAAAATTGCCAACTTAGCAATTCTTTGGTAGACGCTTTGTTTGATAGCTGGCAACATTTATGTTAAATAAAACCAAATGATTGTTTATTTAAACACCAAAATTTTGGAAAATATTAGTCGGTTTGTAAAAAAATATTTTTGAATTCAACAGTTCATTTGTCAAAGAAAGTTCATAGGTTCTCTAGCTTCGCCACGGTGAAGCGAGTTTTTATTGCAAAAGCGACGGCAGTAGCTAGTTTTATAACTATTACAAGATCCATAGGTCGCTAGACGATGCCTTTTTTTTTGATGCACAAAAGTGTAGAACAGATTAATGTGCTGAAGAATGTGCTCCCGTATTTAGCCAAAACCCTAGATTCCACTAGCGAAACATGCACAAGAAAACATGTTGCAAGCACTGACTATCTCTATCGTTTAGAGATGAGTAGAAAGAGATAAGACTACGCTGGTATCATGTTTTGTTGTGTAGTGCAAACGCCCAGTAAGATACATGTTCGACTGTTGGACTGTGAAGTCAAGCACAGAACACACAAAAGCGTACATGTTACACCTTCGTGAGTGATGCGCTTGAAATTTCACCAGATAATTGCCTCTGTCAGACCATTCCACCCCCGACTACTAGGTACAAGGATATAGAAGAAGCAGTTTTTGTTCCTACGTATTAGTCAACTCAAACAGGATGTTATAGCTGTTATGACAAAGATAAGATTATAAGCATTCTAAAACTAGTGTATCCCCCTTCTGTGCATCAAGAATGGATATCTAACAGACTTATGGCCTGATTAATGACGTAAAATAAAATCGAATGCTTGTTGTTGTTGAAGCTTAGGTAAATTCCAAAGTAGTCCAACTTGATGTTAAAATATACATACAGCTAAGCGTTAAATCAGTTTTACATTTGAGTGAGTAAAAGTACAACCGACTCAAGCCCATTGTCACTTTACAGTATTTGTACATGTTGATAACTAAATCAGTAGCAAGATCGATTATCGCTATGAATGAACCGTAAAGTATAATAGCGGACGGGAGAGGAGCTCATCGGATGACTTAAGTCGATTTAGTCGAACTACTGTTTTAAATTACGATGGATGCAAAATATCTGCTGTGCTATCGGTGTTCATTCACACAAATGAAAACCTGAGCGTACTCCTTGCGATCTGTAATAAATGTAATCATCAATCCAAATTATTGTATACATTTATAAAGGTTTTATAGAACTAGAGTAAATAACGTACCATGTAGCTTGTTGTTATAGGTGTTAGGCAGTTTAATGGTTAAAAATAAGTAGTTGCAATTAAAAAATACATTTAATTTCAATTTTAAAATACTTGTCTCACAGCTGGCGAGGATGCGAGTAGCTATATATAACTATGTCGGCAAGGACATAGGCCCGTATCACAAAAATTTACAAAATGTTTGGATGGAAATAGATTGCTTTTTAGTGCGGAAAAATTTAGTTTGCACACATCACGTGCTCACCCAACCAACCTCATAGACACTGTCCCCTGATGTAACAAAGACAATCACAGACAAGCAACCTGAGTGACTTTGACGTCTTGTAAGTTAGACAGGTCTTATGCTGTCACAAGTGTCTAAAGCGACGTCTAACCGTCTGTTAAGACAACAGCTTGCTACTTTTGTAGGTTTCACGCTGCGACAACTATTTATTCCTAAAAATCTATGAAAATCTTTTTTCATTTTTAAAAATTCTCAGCTCTAATCAGCATGAACTTGTGAAATCTTGGTCCACTGCTACTAACTTATTAGGTTACTTGCCTAACTAAAACGCATCGATTTTACAAAAGCATTTGATCATCTTGATCATTCTATACTCTGTATCATGGCTGAACATCTAGGTTCACACAGGACTCTTCTGCGTTGGCTCAACTCCTATTTGCAAAATCGTTCCTAAATAATAACAATCGGAGGGCATGAACATACACCGTTTACAGCAGAGTCTAGTGTCCCTCAGGGATCGAATATGGGACCTCTACTGTTACCTATTTTCATAAATGATTTGCTTGATACATTCATTCTAATTACTTTGTATTTGGCGACGATTTAAAAATTATTTAATAACATTTAATCTAATACGGACTGCGCTGCACTTCAGTTACAATTAATATTCTAATAGAATGGTGCGCGAAGAGTTTCAACGTTCCATTGGATTGTAAACACAGTACGTGATTAAGGAGTGTGGTATGACGCAAAACACTTTTTCAGAACTCATTAGGACTCAATCTTCAAAAATTTTCCTTGGGTCAAGTTACTATACCCTTCAAAAAAGCAACAATTTAACTATACTTTATATTTCTCTAGTGAGAAGTGTTCTCGAATACTGTCCCACCATAAGTTAACTACATGTATTAAAAGGAGGAAGGAGAAGAAGGGGGCTCATTCCACTGCCACTTTCTCGCCGACAATCGTTAGTATTCACGAGTGAATCGGTAAACTGGGCTGGCGCGATCCATCGTGGACTACATCATTGCTTAACACCAAGCAAGTTGTAGTCAAGCGCCAGCCTATCGAAGGATAAAAAAGGCTTGAGTCAATACACATACAATCTGTTCGCAGCCTCAGCTATAAGTTTTGTCTAGGTACTTAATTGCAGTCTACTTAAATGTAATATTGAAATACCTGGATTATTTAAATTCGATAACCTTTATATGAGACAACAGCTTAACGATCTCTTAACGTTATATAAGATCTTAAATCATACTCTCTCAGTTATTAGCTTTACTCGCTTCTCGCTCAGTTGATAAAACAAGTCCCTATAAAATGAGCTTCGTAACAGATCTAGCGGTTGATATCTCTGAAAAATAAATAAAACTAAGATAAAATAGATTTAGATATTAAATTTCGTGACACGGTCTGCAACATCTGATATTTTTATAATTTATTGCCAAAAATATAGCTATATTACATACTATAAATACAATAGCAACACTAATTTTCATTAAACAATTTTTTTAGTATAAACATATTTTTATTTTTACATATACCTAGGTTTTTTTATTATCTGTATTTAAGGAGTTTAGTCAACCAAGATTAATAAGCAGGTAATTAAGATTTCATTTCTTAATTAATCTATTTGAGTTAAGTAACCGATCCGAACTACATCAGCATTTGTGTAATATGTGAATTGCATCAAAGAGCATGATAAAAATACTGGTTTCTTAGGGTCAATACACACCTAAGCGTTCAGCACTTTCACTATCAACAGTTTTAAATCTATGTCGCCATTATAAATTGCACAGAATTATTTTGAAGTTAGCATTGAGTTTTTGTGTCATTTTAATTTAAAGTTCAATAAATTCTTTATAGTTCCATTATTGCGCGGGATCCAAGACAAAATCCAGTTTGAACTTCGCCAGGGTATTGAACTCAAGGCATTTTATTTTTACGACATCGTTCATCATCATTCCCCTTGCCTTTTTCCCATTTCTATTGGGGTCAGCTCCCAGTCTAACCTGATGCGGCTAGCTACCAGAATTATACGAGTGACTGCCATCTGACCTCGAAACCCGTAGGGAACCAGTAGCCGAGTTGGTTAGACCAGGTGTCAGATTATATTGGCTTCTGACTACATGTAACGATTGTCATAGATGTGTTACATGACGACCGGGACCGACAGCTTAACATGCTCTCCGAGGCACGATTTGTCACGATGACATCGTTACAATTACAAAAAAAATTACAAAATAGGTTGGCTAATGATACCTGAATATGTAGTTTTATGTACGCCGATTTGTATGAAACATTTAATTTTAAAATCACTTGAGTTTTAACGTCACTTTAGTGCTAGTGGAATTTGAGTAATACTGTCACTTTAGTAATTAAGACACTTGAGTACTCGCATCCCTTGAGTGCTAGCAGCACTAAGTGTTATGTTACAATTGTTGCCATTTATCGCTCTCCTTCTTTCAAAAGCATTGACAGCTTCATTCATAGTCTCGATAATGTTCTCAAATTACCAACTGCTAACGTAGTTCTGATCGGTGATATGAATATTGATATTAAAGTCGACAACACTGACAGTCACTCAGACGAGTACCTAACCTGTGCTGCCTCTAACGGTCTTCTCCCAGCACACCGACTACCTACAAGGTTGACAAATTGTCTAGACCATATCCTACTCAAAACAAATAAATCAGCAATGACTTTTGTTATTGAATCAGCTTTAACGGATCACGAACCAGTACTTTTGTTCCTACAAACCAGAAGTGCTAGTTTAGGTATGTCCTTTACTAGATCAATAACAGACTACGAATCGGCCGTACTGAATATTCAAACCATTGATTGGTCTCCTATACTGTCAATCTCTGACCCGAATGACGCCGCAGACTCGCTTATAGGTAATCTCTCGTCTATTGTCACAAACCACACCAGACAATATACGGTTCCAAGAAGAGACCGCAACTTAAAGCCTTGGATTACGCCAGGGCTGCTCCGGTGTATTCGAAACCGTGATCGCATGCATGTTAAATTAAAAAAATCAGTAGATAATCTAATATTAAAACTAACCTACACCCGATATCGCAATTTCTGCAATGCTTTGTTAAGAAAACTTAAGCGCTCTTATGAAAGGGAACAATTCTGTAATGCAAAAAATAATGCTAAGGCTACTTGGAATGTCATTAAAAAAATCTCTGATCTTCAAACCCAGTCTTCTCCCTCTTTTGACCTCTTAAACATATCAGATAATCCTAAATCCTCTGTTAATCACGTCAACAACTTTTTTGCTAATGTGGGTAGTAACCTGGCATCAAAATTCAAATCACCCCCTTCGGTACCTACTTCTGCCTCTAATTTCAGCTCGTGCAGCTCTATGGTTCTCCTTGAGGTTACCGAAAATGACGTTGACTCCAT
The DNA here is from genome assembly GCA_936450015.1 of Meganola albula. NCBI lineage: Eukaryota > Metazoa > Arthropoda > Insecta > Lepidoptera > Nolidae > Meganola > Meganola albula. The sequence continues at coordinate 5,210,563 of OW388171.1, forward strand.
TATTCTGGGGCTTAGAACAGACTGCTCTACTGGTATTGACCATATACCAACTAAAATTATAAAGGCCTCAAGACGAGTATTGAGCCCAGTTATTACCTATATCTGTAACTTGTCTATAACTACAGGTGTCTTTCCAATGGCGTTTAAAAAAGCAGTAGTCCATCCTATTCATAAATCTGGGAGCAAAGATTGCGTTAATAACTACCGTCCAATTTCCATTTTAACAGCAATGTCAAAGATCCTAGAACGAATTCTAAACAAGAACTTGATCAGTTTCCTCGATGCTAACAACATTATAGCCAACAATCAGTATGGCTTTAGACATGGAGTTAGTACTGAAGATGCAGTCCTGGACCTATCTACTCACGTGGCTAAGACACTAGACGGAAAACACAAGTGCCTTGGAGTCTTCCTAGATTTGTCAAAGGCATTTGACTCCATCTCTGTCCAAGCACTCCTGAGTAAAATGGAAAACATTGGAATACGTGGTCACACATTGAACATCTTTGCAGACTATCTCACCGACCGCACCCAAGTTGTGAAAATTGGTCCTTACGAAAGCGATGAGCTTCTAATTACATATGGTGTTCCACAAGGAAGTATCTTAGGCCCTACACTTTTTCTCATTTATATAAATGATCTCTGCAAACTGCCTCTTGAAAATTGCAAGATTTTCACGTATGCAGATGACACTGCACTTGTTGTAGAAGGCAAAGACTGGCCCTTGACATACCAAAACGCTGAAGCTGCGCTTTCCAGTGTTATGAAATTTTTGGCCGATAACTTGCTCACCTTAAACGTCGATAAAACGGTATACGTGTCTTATGCTATTCGAACAAATCAGTGCCCCCCAGATTCCATTACCCTAAAAGCCCACGTATGCGGCACCCCAATGCTCTGTAGCTGCCCCTGTCTCACCAAATCCACTAGTGTGAGGTATCTAGGAGTACTCATTGATCAACATCTCAACTGGCATGCTCACATAGACAAGGTGACGTCTCGCATGCGCAAGCTAATTTACATATTCAAAAAGTTACGTACCTCTGCTGATAGCGAAACATTAAAACTAGTTTACTTTGCCCTATGCCGGTCTATCCTAACATACTGTTTGCCAGCCTGGGGTGGCGCTACCAAAAACGTACTTCTTCGCCTAGAGAGAGCCCAGAGAGCAGTCCTTAAGGTTATGCTCTCGCTTCCCCGCAGGTATCCTACAGTACAGCTCTACTCCGACTCTAAGGTGCTCTCTGTCAGGCAACTTTACGTGCTCCTGTCAACCCTACGCAAACACTCGGTCCGTCCTGCTAATGAACCAACTGGCAGAATTAAGTTCAAGGTTTTTCCGCACGTACGACATAGAACTGCCTTTGCTAAACGCCAGTTCTATGTTAATAGCGCCTTACTGTACAATGGCCTTAATAAAATGCTTAAAATTTATTCCTGCCCTAAATATAAATGCAAAAAAATACTCCGGGATTATCTCATTACTCTAAACTATGACGATACTGAGGCTCTTCTTCTGGATAACTCTAAAATATAATCTTTTTGGCAACTACACACACGCACACACACGCACACGCACGCACACGCACGCACACGCACACGCACGCACGCACACGCACGCACGCACGCACGCACACACGCACACGCACGCACGCACACGCACACGCACACGCACGCACGCACGCACGCACGCACGCACGCACGCACACACGCACACACGCACACACACACACACACACACACACACACACACACACACACACACACACAGGCGCGCGCGCGCGCTTACACGCACACATAAATAAAACTAAGTATTTCACCTGTAAACTTCCTCAATATAAATGATAAACTTGTCACCATTACTTTGTCTAGTAAGACGTTTTTATGATAGTATGGCTTTAATTATGTCGACGAACCACAGTCTCCTAAGACACAGGTATAACACCTAGTTTAGGAGTCTGAGTATCTAAATCTCGTGCCCTAGTCATAAGCCTTGCTTTTACTAAATTATATTATTGTAATTTAATGACAGTTTTTGGTGAAAATAAAGAAATTTATTATTATTATTTATTAAGTACTAATGGCATTTGAGTGAGAGCGGCTTAGTGTGATGCCACCCTAGGTGTGAGTAATAGGAACTTGCCGTTGATTACAACACGATGTTGCAGACCGTTCATCGAAACTTCTAGATACATGACACACATCAACATTTTAAAATTTAAATAATCTTTGTAATAAAAATAATAAAATAATAATGTGCCAGTAATTTTATTAGTGTATCTACTTTTTAATGTAATTTTTATATTGTTGGAATCTGAATATTATTTTGATAACTGTCTAATTAGTGAATTTGGTTAGTAGAAGTGACTGTCATTGATTTGCAACAGTGAGGTTTAATGAGGGAATTTAAAATAGTGGAAGGAAAATACCGCGCAGTAACGACAGAGTTCATATCGTGAGCAGTCCCTCGGAACGAATGACGTCAGAGTTACTGAAGTCTATTGACTGCTCGTGTACCAACTTTATATATAATGTCACTAACCAACAGACTTAATTGAAGTTATACATTCTGAAATAAAACTATTTTCTAACGGATTTTACCGCGGTTTATTTTAGATTTTGAATCCCGACGTTTTAAAGTATTTTCAGACCATGTAGGTCACGGGTGGATATGGATACAGCTAGTATAAGTATTTTGTTTATTTTTATATTTTTAGTTTTTTTTTATACCATTCATTTTTAACTCATTTTTTGATCTCTTATCCATATTCTTCTACTTTTATGTACTTATATGTTATTGTAATCGGTAATAAATACCGTTATAACATAATTAAATAAAAAATAAATAAACAAATAAATGGGACTTTTGTGACCATGGAGTCTAAAAGCGATAAAATCCGTTATTAAATAATTTTATTTCAATGTGTGATATTCGCGTAAATTTAAGAAAATACTATGTTCTACATTCTGTTATGTATAAAATATCTTTTCCATAATTACATTAAAAAGATAGAAACATAATAAATCGATATTATCTTGGATATTTATACTTTCGTGGACAGCAATTACATAGCGAGTTTAGAAAACTACATATTACATCTTATACATTACAACGTCATGTGACGTCGTGTAATTTTTACACTTCGTCATATGACGACGTTGTAAGCTGTAACACTCTGTCTATAGACGTAGTCCACGAAACTTTGAAATAGCTGAAATCTATTTTCTACTCTTATATTAGGTATGCGATAAATAGATGTATATTTTTATTAAGCTTCAAAAAGCACTACTAAAAGCTTTCGATATTTATTTTTGCTATGTATATATATATATACATATTTTTTGTGATTTTTTATTGAATTCTAAATCTGTCGTTTTATTGGGTGTCTCGCTAAGACCTTTTTAGATAAAATTATTTTTCATTGTTTTTTTTTTATTTACATCATTATTCTTGCTGGCACTAAATAATAATTGTTTTATAAATTATAAATGTAACAATAATAAATTAATTTTACTAAAAATTACAGTTAATTTTTTAAAAAACGATAATTTTGAAATGCTTTTTATTATAAAGCATATCTTGGTGTTGGTAGGTGGTTTAAATAAAAAAAAATATTTTGTAAGTAAAAAGAAAAGGTCAAAATGAGAGGAATTATTCTAATATATGTACATAATAAATTTTGAGCTAAAATGACTCGTATTTCAATATAAATAATGTGCAATTTTCAATAAATATATTTTTGCATCTTCCGAATACTACCTCTTTCTGCTTTGTTGGCATTTTAAGTGTTTAGCAAAAACAAAAAATATATAAATTTTATATATATATTATAAAATACATTACCTACATAAATAGTTTTTACTGTGTTTTATTGCAGCAATCAGTCGTAAGACACAAGGAATTTTAAAATTTAAATTATAAACTTAACCCTAAAACTCTAAAATAACAGAAAAATCCATTTATTTTGAAAATTAACACGATTAATTTTTTTACTAAAATGTTCATTATGTAGCGTTCATTCAAAAGTCAGCAATTTTGAACGAACTTCAACATTTTTAAAGTAGTTTACCTACGTTTTAATTGCATATATCTACGAATAAAGATACTTATCCATGTATTCTTAATTGAGTTTCTTACGACTAATTGCGTTAAATAATAGCTTGTTGATTCCAATAATTGTGATGTATAATCGTTACATATCAAATCATTTAAGTTTTAAAGCCTCAAAGGAAATATTTTGATGAGAAAATTATTTTTTAAATATACATAAATCGTACTTTGATCAATAGGAATTATTTTTTAATATAATATACAGAAAGCACAATTATAAATATCTTTTAATAAATTATTAAGTTAATAATTATTTTTTTTATAACGTTAAAGTTTTACATACATTTTAATTTTAAATTTGTGTCCTAAAATTAAAATTTTAATGAACATGGAACCTAATAATTTATAAAGTTTTAATTTTTTATAGATTTAATTGTAAAGTGCAGAGTTACAATGCATTTAGTAAATAATAGATAAATATCTATAAAAATAGTATTTATTACTTAAAATATTTCCCGCGCTTTTGTCGTTGAGCGGCCATCTTGTGACGGATCCTTGTTTATTTCAATTGTACTAGAGCAGAAGATATTTTTTGCTGTCCATTATTAAAAAAAATAATCAAAAATGACACAAAATATATCGATGCTAAGCCGTAGGCTACTAGGATACTATTATGCTACGATTGTAGTACTATTGCAATAATCGCAAGGTCCAGCTTTGATTTTGGTTGAAAATTAAGGCTCAAATATGTATTCTAACCAAAAAATTCTAGATAAAAATAGAGACGACATTTGGAATAAAAATTTATGCTAATTTGCGTATGTGGTCTCAATTTTTATATAGAATTTTACGATTCTAACTTATAATCAATCTGTGTCTATTTCGTGCAGTATAAATGTTATAAAATAGGGAAAATGTGATTTTAAAAATATAGTTGATCGTATTCTAACGTATAGTTACAAATAATTATTTAATTAATATATTATAATATATAATATCATATTGTAAGGATCAGTGTTAGATTAGATGAAAGTTAAACGTATTTATAGACTGTTATTTAAAGAATTAAGGGTTTATTGTATTCGCTTTTAACAATTATAGTTAATAATTATGTTATCAATTATGAAAAAATAATTATTTTCTTTATTATTTTAATTCAATGTCTCGATGTATAATTGGAGATGTTTTTTTTTAATTAATTAAGGTTTTAGGTGTACTTCATTGAAATTATTATAATTATTATAATATACATACACGTATTACTTATAAAATGTTGACAATCATTAATGTATTGTGTATTTATTAATTGTAATTAAATTCATTATTCCTGAATAAAATATTGAGTTAATTACGTATACAAGTTTTTTGTAGGTACTACTCGTGCGCGATACGTTGAGACTCGCCAGGAATGCAACCCTCCCCCGCTACCTCTGTAACTTCCCCTCAAGCTCCCGTGTTGTACTGTAGGCAACTCCATTTTTTTAACACCTTACGTCACGCAATGACAATTACGACGCGCTCCGATTTTATAATCTTACTAGCTTCCGCCCGCGGCTACGCCCCCGTGGTGGTAGGATAAAAATTAGCCAAGTGACAGATCTTTGAGAAACCTTTATAATTTTTTTTGTTTGTTATTGGTGGAATTCCGTTTCACCCCTTTAAAGGGTGACTTTTGAAAAATCCTTTCGTAGTGCACCCCTACACTTCATAAGGAACCTATGTGGGTCTGGAGACTCCAAATTTGGAGTCTCCAGACCCAGCGGTTTGGGTTCTGCGTTGATATGTCAGTAAGTCAGCCAGTCAGTCAGTCAGTTTCTTCCTTTATATATTTAGATTTGATACTGTTTAGTTAATTGTTATTAGAGTTACTGCTATATTTTATTGTTATTTCTTCTGTTAAGTTTATTTTTTTATGAAGGGTTAAACTTTACATAGTAAAGAAAGAAATGTTAAAAGTGTTGGACTTTTTTTTTAAAACGATAAAAGTTACAAACAGTTGTGTTTATCTGTTGATCAAGCAGTAAAAAGACACTATATGGAATAAAAAAATTGCAGAGAAGAAGTCGCGGGTGGAACCTTGTTGTGATATTTTTTTGTGCACAGTACAACCGTGCGTCTGTGATGTCACCAGGTCTCAACTTATTGCGACCGGGTAGTATCTTTTACCCACTTTTTTATCATAGCAATTAGGGACCTCTTATCAAGGTCATCGGAGTCTTATTATGGTGCCGTACCTCAAAAATTGGTTACCTGTAAAGTCGGTATACGGGCGAAAGTTTTACGTGACAACGACTTTGAGTGGTAAAATAATTTTAATGTGAATATTCGTTCGTATAGTAGGAAGAAGGATGAAATAATAGTAACAATTTAAAACATTTATTTATACAAAGAATTATATTTAAAACATTAATTTATACACAGAATCTCGCTCTTAGGCGGGCTAACTATGCTCGAGTGGAAGGGACGCGTGCCTTTCACTTTTTATGTCTGTCTCTCTCGCTCTTAGGCGGGCTAACCATGCCCGAGTGGAAGGGACGCGTGCCTCTCACTCGCTCTCATTGTGAGCGCATAACGTGAGCGGAGCGTAACGCAGTTTCTTGAAGTGTCACCCGGCAAACCAATTTATAAGACGTTGTCACGTCAAAAAGTAAAAACGAAACACTTATAGGATTACTCCATTGTTTCTCTTCAGTCTGTCACACTCCATAATTGTTTGAAAGATTTGGTTGATATTCAGTACATTATGTGTGTCACGCCTGGTAGAGAGACACCCTAAGTGGAGCGGGTTATGAAAATAAATATATTTTCACCTGGTCTAACTATCTCGGCTACTGGTTACCTACGGGTTTAGAGGTCTGATGGCAGTCGCTCGTATAATTCTGGTAGCTAGCCGCATCAGGTTAGACTGGGAGCCGACCCCAATAGAAATGGGAAAAGGCAAGGGGAATGATGAACTATGTAAGTATATTTTCTCATCAAAATCACTATCTAAATCGGTTCAGCAGTTTAATATAATAGGAATTGCGAATTGTTATGTTTTTGTTTTGTCCGTTAGATTAATAAATTCAATACATTGGTCTTATATTTTTCTATTTTTGGTGTGTCTTACAGATTACGGCGATACGTTAAAGAGAATTCTCGAATGACGTCACACCTAGGTTTTTAGAGGTATGACGTAGCGCACTCCCATTGCATAACTGTAATGCGTTATATCTTAATACCAATTGTTTCATTTCAATGATTAACAAAAAAATAGATTTCTTACATTTTTTGTATAATCTGACAGACTAATTAAATTATTAATATTAGTAGGTACCTACATAGAAAGTGCGTAACTATAAATTTAAATATTTCAGTAATGAAATAAAGTGGGGCTAAAATCAAACAACAACAAGAAGGCTGGCCTACACTTAGGCCAAAGATTGAGCGTTGCCATTCAACGTGAGAATGCTGCCAGCCTTCTTGGTATGCTACCAACCGACATCGATGCGGAGGAGTTTTTTGATGCCCAGCTTTAGATGTTTCATAAGTTCTTTTTTTATAAAATAATAATATAGTGGGACATCAACCCACACGGTCATCTGATCCCAAACTAAGCAGAGCTTGTACTATGGAAACCAGATAACTGGTAGGTAATACTATACATATAATACTTTTCTTTTGTAAATATATACTTAAATATAGATAATTACACCCAGACACAAAACAAACAGACATATTTAAACAAATGTTTGTCTCGAGTGGGAATCGAACCCACGACCTGCGGCGTGGAAAAGCAAGTATCTTATCTTATTTAATTTTTTTTAGGCTAAGTTAGTGCGTAGGATTTTTGACGTGACAACGTCTTATAAATTGGTTTGCCGGGTGACACTTCAAGAAACTGCGTTACGCTCCGCTCACGTTATGCGCTCACAAAGAGAGCGAGTGAGAGGCACGCGTCCCTTCCACTCGGGCATGGTTAGCCCGCCTAAGAGCGAGAGAGACAGACATAAAAAGTGAAAGGCACGCGTCCCTTCCACTCGGGCATGGTTAGCCCGCCTAAGAGCGAGAGAGACAGACATAAAAAGTGAAAGGCACGCGTCCCTTCCACTCGAGCACAGTTAGCCCGCCTAAGAGCGAGATTCTTTGTATAAATTAATGTTTTAAATATAATTCTTTGTATAAATAAATGTTTTAAATTGTTACTATTATTTCATCCTTCTTCCTACTATACGAATGAATATTCACATTAAAATTATTTTACCACTCAAAGTCGTTGTCACGTAAAACTTTCGCCCGTATACCGACTTTACAGGCAACCAATTTTTTTCTGGCAATATCTTTTAAATTCATCTTTATGTTGTATACTAGCTTTCCGCCCGCGGCTTCGCCCGCGTGTATGTCGGTTATCGCGCCAAAACATTACCTTATTTTTGCGCAGTCGGATAAAAACTATCCTATGTCCTTTCTCGGGTCTCAAACTACCTCCATACCCAATTTCATCCAAATCGGTTCAGTAGTTTTTGCGTGAAAGCGTAACAAACAAACTTAATTAAGTATATATTCCCAAATTGTTAATGTTACATGAATAAAATTAAATGTCGCATCTAAAAAAAACAACAACAAAGATTTTGTATTTTTTATTGAATAACTTTTCTCTTATTATATTAATGATATCAATATCACAAAACATTATAATTAGGCAGGTATTCAAGTAAAAAAGCCGATATAATCTAAAAAAATTGTTGAGAAAATTTATGAAAATATTAAAGAACAAAGTAAAAAAAGGGTTGGTTACATTTTTTGTCTCAACCTAATATGATGCCGACAAAAAACGTGCCAATTGAAAAAAAAATAGTTAAAAGTAAGAAGTTTATTAGAGAGTAAAATATTTTTATAAATTTTCTCTAAAATTTGATCACAAACGTCACATTTTTGGGTCATACAACTTTCTATTGTCAAATAGTGACTAACCAACATTTGATTCTTTTGTTAGGTTATCAACAGGAAAAAATCCAGTTCAAACGTGAGTCACATGAGCACAAACCACGACCGAAATTTTCTAATTGACTGAACAACAATTCAAATGTTATTATGACGGTGTATAACGCAAAAATTCTTATAAAAATTTTGGTATAATAAAATTAATTTTGAGACCATTAATTTTTGTTAATAATTATAAAACTGGGCTATCCCATCACTATTTAAGGGAACAACCAATCAGATTTGAATTTGGACACGAGACAGCCAATGGTGTTGGAGAATTTAATAAAGTCCCGTGATGTTACAGTCCCATTAATTTAGAATAATATTTTTATGCTTTCTTTTCTTCTTCTTTCTTTTCTTCTTCTGGAGCGGGTGTGGGGAGCTCGGGGTACTCTAATTTAGCACCATCCTCGCAGGTGAAGATTGGACAGCAACCGGGGAAGGGAGCGGTCTTGTTCGTCTTGTCTAGAAAGGAAAAAAAAATGTTATTGTCTTAGATTTACGCGAATATCACACATTGAAATAAAACAGTCCACCCTTGAACATGAAGTCTGAGAAGACTTTGAAACGTCGGGATCTAAAATCTAAAATAAACCGCGATAATATCCGTTAAAAAGTAGTTTTATTTCAAATATGTTATTTGCCATCCCCAAACCTTTCGCTTCTTACGTGTAGACAGACTACAAAAACAGAGGCGAATGTCATTTTCATCTACCGTCAGCTGGCGGCTATGTTTATGTTACATATACTGTCATATCTTTTTGCCTTCTACCAGAAATCTTAAGTGCTACTGTGGCTTCCTAAAATACTATCGGTCTCTTTCATTGGCCTCTATAATTAAAATGGATTTTGTCTCTTTGTTACCAGTAAAAATGTCAAGATGACAGACAAAGACAAACGAATTATAAACTATTTTAGATAAAGGGGCAAGTTTAACGAGCTCCGTTGCCTTTGAAGCTAGTTTAGCTAGTAGACCAACTTCCTACAGAGGTTTTACCAGCGTTTTCCCAGTTTCACCTCCGGGTAAGTTTTGAAAAATACTTAATGCAAGCTATGTGCCAAATTTAAAGTCTCTAGACCCGTATGTTTGACCTGTGCGTTGATGTCAGTCATTCAGTTTTTTTTTATTATGATAAAGGCTTGCGCTTGACTACAACTTGCCTGATGTTAATCAATGATGTAGTCCACGATGGAACGCGTCCGCCTAATATACCGATTCACTCGTGATTACAAATGATTTTCGGTGAGGTGGTAGTGAATTGACGCTCTATATAGTAAAAACCATAATGGAGCAAAAATTCCGACCCACCCTCCTTAATGGTGTTCTCAGACATCGCACCGGAACACGGCAAGACGGTTTGGCGGTGCGGCTTTGTCTTGTGGTCACTGACCACGACCGAAGCCTATCATTAAGGACGAAGGTGACTCAGTCCCCGAAAGTCAGGTTCTTCCTTTAATTTTTTATTTTGGACAAGTACCTATGAAAGAATTTGACGGGCCGGTGGCTTGGTCAGTAAGATACTTGCTTTTTACGACGCAGGTCGTGGCTTTGATTCCCACACAAGTCAGACATGTTTGTGATGAACATGTCTTGTCTAGAGTATGGGTGTAAGTATCTATATTTAAGTATGTATTTACAAAAGAAAAGGATTGTATGTAGTATATTACCAGTTATCTGGTTTCCATAGTACAAGCTCTACTTAGTTTGGGATCAGATGGCTGTGTGTGTTAATGTTCAACCTTATTATTATTATTAGGTTATAATTTAAAATTAAGGTAACACAGTTCCCAACAGGCATAACATCATATGGATAGTTAATGACCTAATATTCAAAGCTAAATCTGAATTACCATGAGTTTGGCTGTCAAAATTCTAAACAATTTTATATATAGGCCGACCGTTTAACTCGCGTATCGCCTATCGCCAAGATTCTGTTTCCTCAAGCTGCATAGACAGTGATGATGAATTAAGCGATATGGATATTAGTGACGAATAGTCTTACATTAATTTTATATGTGGTTAAATAGTTCTTTAAGAGATTTAATTAATGTTTTATGACTTTGTAATTCAGATGGCGAAACGGTCGGCCTATAGCTTTGTGTTTCATTGGAAAGATCCGAATTTTTAGGTGTTTTTTAACTAACCAGTGTCGAGTTTGCACTTAGGGTTGGCGAGGGGCAGGGGACCGCAGTCCTCGACGAGCTCCAACAGCCTGGGGGGATGGTCGTCACTGACTGCGCAGGTGCTACGGCCGCAGAAGGGCGCCAGGTCCCAGGTGTTGCCAGGCTCTACTGTCGCGCAACGGGTTGAAGCGAAACACATGCCGGGGAAATCTGAAATAGAAAAAGAAAATCAATCACGTTATAGCAGAAATTACGCAGCGGTGTGGGCCTCGTCTTAAAAAAATAAGGTCGCGGGTTCGAATCCTGGTCGTGCAGACACATCTTTAAGTGAATTGTTTCATATCCACTGCTCAATATCGGTGAAGGAAAACATCGTGAAGAAACCGGCATTTCTTCATGATGCGTTCCGTCCACTAACCCACACTTGGCCAGTGTGTGTGAATTATGGCCGAAAATCTTTCAAGTCATAAGATAGTCGAAAGAAGACCCGTGTTCAGCAGTGGGACACTAAAAAGGGTTGAAGTGTATACAAAAGTAGGTACCGGTGAATGTGCAACGGTATGCCAGTCACCTTTCAGTCAGGGCACGTTAAGATTATAAAAAAAAATATTAGTCACGTACGTATTTTTTGCTTTATCATTGAAATGAGCAGCGGTGGCGCAGTGGTACGGGCCTCGCCTTAGGAATATAAGGTCGCGGGTTCGAATCCCAGTCGTGCCCACTAAATTATCATTATCAGAATACAATTTCACGCAAATAAATCAAATACAATGGTTACTATTGAACTGACTTAAAAAAAAAATGTCGCTTTTTTTTCATACCTACCTACCTTGTATCAGTTTGAATAAAAGTACTGAAAAGGCGATTCTTTTAGACTGCGGACTTTAACTTAACGTCGTAACACAATAATTTTAATACCTACACAAACTTATTAATCGTTATTAGAATAAAAATTCACACAATTATTGAAATAAAACTACTTTTTAACGGATTTTATCGCGGTTTATTTTAGATTTTAGATCCCGACGTTTCAAAGTCTTTTCAGACTTCATGTTCACGGGTGGACTGAGATATTTGACGTCCAAAAATATTAATCACAATTATTACTGACTACCTTCAAACATTAATATTTAAGTTGCGTTCCGATTTAAGCAAACTGAGCTGACAGTGTCTTGAATTCTGAGTTGATTTTTCTTGGGTTTTGGTACAAGTAAATTAAGCACTGGGTCCCAAGCTGGTGGTATATTCCAACCATTTTCTCTGTTAAAATTAGGATGTTTTTTAATTTCAATAGCTTAATTTAATTAATTTAATTTTAATTATACAAAAGTCAATGGTTACTTTTGGCCAGACTTTAAAAAAAAATTTTAGTCGGACGTTTTGTTTGTAAGACTGTTTTTTTACAAACCTTGTATCAGTTTGAATAAAAGTACTGAAAAGGCGATTCTTTTAGACAGCGGATTTTTAATTACCTAATGTCGTAATACAATAATTTTTATACCTACACAAAATTATTAATCATTATTAATAGAATACAAATTCACACAATTATACCCAAAAACAATGGTGACTTTTGTTTTAAATTTAGTTCACGGTCATAAAAAACCGTGTGAATTATTTCGCAGACCTATGCAGTATTGAATTTCTTAATTCATTGTTTTGACTTCATGGTCACGTGGTAAAAAGGCAGACTAAACAGATATACAGGTAAATTCGTAGTTGTGTACGGTCAGCACATAAAACAAATCAATATTCTAAATACATATATTTTTTTTAATTTTTACAGTCAAGTACATCAATGGAACTAATAATAATAAACAATAAGAAACAAGTGAATAATATATAATATTAAATCTAATCTTCTATTATATAAAATTTCCATGTCACTATGTTAGTTACCGTACTCCTCCGAAACGGTTTTACAGACTTTTACCTAATTGTATATGCGTATTCAGTAGGTCTGAGAATCGGCAACTATCTATTTTTCATGCCCCTAAGTGATAAGGGTGGTTCAGGCTTATTTTTTTTTTAATTTTTGGACCTTTTTTTTTGTTTTTAGTAATATTAGTAATACTCGGTACGAAGTTTGCTGGGGTAGCTAGTATTCAAATATATTTGTGAATTAAGAGGCGCTATGTTTAGCCTATCAGGCGTACAAATTTTTTCATAGAGATTTTAAATTGATTATTAAATTGATTACTAAATAAAATAAAATAAAGTGAAATAAAATAATGTTAAATACAATAAAATTACATACATTTTAAATAAATCGGACACCTGACCCGCTTACCAAGAATTCACCAATAGAAGAATATGCTTTTTTAAACAAACCATTTAATTCTAATATTCTTCAACTCCAGACAATTTAACAAGAAATAAAACTATGTTATAGAATACTTTTATTTCTCTTACTTTATCGCGGTTTATTTTAGATTTAGGTCCCGACGTTTCAAAGTCTTTTTAGACTTCATTGTCACGGGTGGACTGAGGTATTTGAGGTTTGACGAACTGAGCTCACAGTTTGTTTAAATCGGAACGCAACTTAAACGATTACGTTTGTATGTAACTATGTATTGTGATTGACCTCAGTCCACCCGTCACCATAAAGTCTGATAAGACTTTGAAACGTCGGGACCTAAAATCTAAAATAAACCGCGATAAAATCTATATATATAAAAATGAAACCCATTTTCCGTTGTCACGACACCACGCGTGAACGGCTGGACCGATTTCGCTAATTCTTTTTTTAAAATATTCCTTTAAATACGAGGATGGTTCTTACGCAGAGAAATAATAAAAAAAAGAAAATTTAGAATTTTTATTATTTATTATTGGTTATATTCGGTAAGTCTGAGACCCGGTAGATGTCACTGCTTTACCGGGCAGAACGACGTCTGCCAGGTCCGCTAGTCCGTTATAAAATAGTTTTATTTCAACGTATGATATTTGCGTAAAGAAAACACTATGACGTGGAAAATATTTTACATTAATTACCAGTCACCCTGTATAGATTAAGATTATGAAAGTAGAAGCTTCGTATAGCCTTCTAAATGTCAATTATTGCTATAACTCCTTGAACTATTAAATAAGACAATCAACGACCTGTTGCAAATGTGAAGCCTTTCAATACCTAGCTAACTCAATAATATTTGACTAGCCTTGTGGCGTGGTGGTTAGTGATCCTGAATGCTAGCCGGGGGTTGGTTCGATTCCCATCTTAATCAAATCTTTGTGTAATGAGCCTAATTGTCCGTTCTGTTTCTGCCTTATTCATAAAAATCTTATGAGACTCTAGTTAAAATGGACTTTGTCTCTTTCTTACTCGTATAAATGTAAGGATGACAGACAAAGACAACCGTATTATAAACCCATTTTAACTATAATGAGCTTATTAAGACGTGTTTGAATACGGGGGTAAGTATTAAACTTGTAAGAGTAGATCAGTTCCTAGTACCCATAACACAAGCAAATTTAATTGCTAAATTTGAGACTAGATGTCGCTGTGTGTATATGAAAATATTATAGAAGGTGATATGTGTTACTCTTTCATGCAAAAACTACTCAACAGAATTACATAAAATTTACCACAGAGATAGATTAAATTCTGGAATAGAGCAGACTTAGGCTATTTTCGTGAGGAAGCCGGTTTCCTCACGATGTTTTCCTTCACCGATATTGAACAGCGGCGATGAAACAATTCACACAAAGAATTGTGGGCACGACTGGGACTTGAACCCGCGAAACTTATTCTCTAAAGCGAGTCCCGTACCGCTGCGCCACCGCTGCTCACCGCCCATGTATATCTGTATATCGATTAAAAACTTAAAATAATTAATTGAATATTCAATGGAAATGTGTTCTATTACTCATACAAACCCACCAAAACAATTTTGCGCACTGGTTTAAATGTTTTCTTAACTAGAAAGCCTATAATAGGGGTATTCGGTGAAAGGTAATAATTGGTAATAGGACGGAAGACGTGGCATTCAACAGTGACTAGATTATGTATCCATTTCCTATTAGAAAGTTAGGTTTCAAATATTAGATTTCCGCTCGGACTTACCTACTTATGATTATATGCAGCTATCGAACTTAGCAACTTAACGGTGCATCCACACCGCAGTTACTTTTTGTTGAGCAACATTTTGCAACAAGGTAACATTATATAACAATCTCTAACTTTTGAGACTAATTGTTACTAATTGTTGAGTGCTCAACAAAAGATAACAAAGAATAACTTTCGACAACAATCGAGCACGAAATATATCGACGCGTTGTTGAGGTAACATTATCTAACAATGTTATCGATTGTTAGAGCAACATTACAACTAACACGGCAACATTTACTAACAATGAATAACTTATTGCTATGGGTTTTGCTAAGTTTTTTTTTTCTTTCCTGATTATATCTTGCGATGAGCCAAGTGTTGCTCAGTGACATTTGAAAATGTTGCTCAACAAAAAGTAACTGCGGTGTGGATGCACAGTATGATCAAGGGACGACGACGGGCCAGTGACGTGGTCCCTAAGATACTTTTCACGCTGCACAGGTCGTGGTATCGACTCCCACTTAAGCCAGATATTTGTCTCAAGTCTGGGTGTAATTATCTATATGAAAATTAATTCCGCGTTGAAATGACCTCATAAATAAATATTCTGGGACATTAACACACACGGTCATCTGGTCCCAAGCTAAGCAGAGCTTGTGTTATGGAAACCAGATAACTGGTATATACTATACTAATAATACTTTTCTGTTGTAAATATATACTTTTAATAGATATTTACACCCAGACTCGACACAAACAAATGTTCATCACTAATGTTGGTTTTGGGTGGGAATCGAACCCACGACCTGCGGCGTGAAAAGCAAGTATCTTAACTCGTAGACCACGCCACACCGGCCCGTCAATGTAAACATATCAAATCGTTTAAATTATCTAAAAGCTCGTAATTTTTTTTCAAACAATTTAATTTATTTTTTTATTGATTATCTGTATCTGAAATTTATTATATTATGTGTATCTGGAGCAGCGGTGGCGGAGCAGTACGAGCCTCGCCTTAGAAGTTAAGGTTCGAATCCCAGCTGTGCCCACACAATACATCATTAATATGACTATATCCGTCTGTAAAAAGATATTCAATGTATCCAATTCAAAAGTAGGTTCCTATCATAAAAAATGCTGAAACCAATACAAAAGCACTAGTCGACCTAACTCACGCCTACACCCTTGCAAATGATCTAGAAGTTTCCAAGGCCTCCGTTCACTTTTTTTAATATGACTCAGATACTTTTATAATTGAACTACATACAAGGCCACCAGGAAATGAAATTGTAACAACTTCAAGGGAAATAATAATAAAAAGTGTTTTTTACTTGAAACAAATTTAATTATGTTTTTCTGCAAATTCTGACTTATGTTCTCTATTTATTGGCATAACTTTTTGATCGATTTTATTTTCTACAAGAAGACCTCGCAGACGTCCTCCTGCCCGGTAAAGCAGTGCCACCTACCGGGTCCGAAAACAGAATACGACCAACAGATTTTATAAAAATCGGTCGAGCAGTTTTTTTATTTTTCTCTGCTTAAAAACCATCCTCGTTCCTTAAGGAATATTTTAAAAAAATAATTAGCGAAATCGGTTCAGCAATTCTAGAGTTATGCGCTTACCAACACATTTTGCGATTCATTTTTATATTAGGTATAGACAAGAAGACCCCTCAGATATCGTCCTGACCAGTGTGCAGCAGTGCCACCTACCGAGTCCGAGAATAGATTACGACCGATTCTCAGACCTATCGAATGTAGATATGAGATTTCTTAAAAAACGGTCCATCCTCGTGCTTCAAGGAATAATTAAAAAAAATAACTAGCGAAATCGGTTCAGCCGTTCTCGAGTTTTGCGCTTAGCACACAGCCTACTTTTAAAGGCGGTGGGTATTATACTTTTGGGTACACTTTCGTATATGCACCTATAGGCGCTTAAAGGAACTTATGAGGGTTTAAAGCAAAGAAAATCCTTACTACAGTCCATGAAATTGAGATACCGTTTGACGTTTCACTGTTTTCTATTAAATTAGCTTTATAGAGGCGTAATTCACACTATTTTTATTAGCTCTCCTGTAAAATAATTGAATTGTGAAGCTATTTTTATTTTAACATAACATAAACAATTTTGATACAAAAAATAAAATTCTAAATGTACTACGTTTAGAACTGTCAAACGGTACTTCTTAGATTTGATGGACTGTAATATTTAGTGAATAGCAGTCTCAATTTTAATTGTTTGCTGTACCCAAAAAACTGTGCAAATTACGAACAAATGTATAACAATATATTAAATGTTAATTGCACTTAATTATAAATACCAACAAAAAACATCTTGCGTACATAAGTAACGGTACATTACAAAAAGTAAAATGGTCGATTACAGCATACATATTATTTTAACTTGTCTGAAATCGCAAACTTGTTATTAAAGTCGTTTTTAGGGTTGTCACTTAAAAACTTGTTGCCCACGATTTAAAAGAGAGACGTGTGTGTTTTCCTGAGTGTACGTCAGTTACAGCCTAAATGGATTTACCGATTTTAATGCGGTTTTTATGGAATAACCAAAGCGATCGAGATTATAGCGGCCTTATACATGAAAAGGTTACAAATCTTTAGTTAAAATGGACTTAGCCTCTTTCTTACTAGTAAAAATGTCAGATGACAGACAAAGACAAACGAATTATAAACTTATTTTAGCTATAATCAGCTTAAAATAGTTATGAATACGGGGGTAATACCAAGCAAAAGGAAGAGATAGTGTTCTCGGACGAAAACAGTCTCGCCCTTTTAACCGACTTCAAAAAGGATGTTTATTAATTCAACCGTTTATATTTCAGCAAACTCATAGGGGATCATCAGGTACACTCCCTTCTTCATGCATCTTGATGTGACACAAAATAACACCACAGAAAGCAAATCAATATCTCTGTTAATGATTATAGCACCTAACTAATCACAAATATTCACAAGATGGGATGGAAACGGATGCCTTTTTGTGAGATCAAATTTGGTTTTCACAAACGCGTGCTCATCCAGCCGACCTCAGAGACAATGTCTGACAAACCTGAGTGAAATTGACATCTTGCCAGTTTAACAAGAACACCTACCTTACCTACCTTGGTTATTCGCTGTGACATAATATGTTTTGTGTGTTCGCGGTAACTTCGTCCTTTATGAACCGAGTTTAGTGTATTTTTGTTCGGTACGTGTGATCAAAGTAAGAGTTCTATAACAGATCCAGATGGTTATTTGGTGGTATGTTTTTAACAGGTTTTTGAATTATTGAAGTTGTATGAAACACTAATCTTTTTTCCATTGGTGAAAACCGCAGAAAAGAGTTTCGTTCCAACCGGATGACCTGCAGAGTATTTTGCATCGTTTTAACTCAGTAACGGGTCATTGTTTCAAATATAAACTGACGTAAACCTCTGCTTTAACTGCCTCTCACTACTTAACACAAACTTTCACGAATTAACAAACCTTCGAACTTTCACGAAACATTCGTCGTAATATTTAAATGCATTGAGATAAAAGTTTGTTCTACTTACAATAACCTTTCAGCCTTTAACAGTGATGAAGATATTATTTGTTTGTTTTATCAGTCAGATAGATAAATAAAAAGTAGATTTCTTGTTTTCTGTAAGATTAAAGACAACGGCGATACATCCAAGCAAAATCTTGACTAACATCTTTTTTAGTATAGTTAATGGGTAGAAGTGCACAACAAATAATTTTAAATACATTATACGCCTAGATCCGTGCCTCTAAGAGCACGCTAAGCCGTCGGTCCCGGTTGTCATTTAACACATCTATGACAATCGTTACATGTAGTCAGAAGCCAATATAATCTGACACCTGGTCTAACCATCTCGGCTACTGGTTCTCTACGGGTTTCGAGGTCTGATGGCAGTCGCTCGTATAATTCTGGTAGCTAGCCGCATCAGGTTAGACTGGGAGCCGACCTCAATAGAAATGGGAAAAAGGCAAGGGGATATGATGTCATATATACATCTAGATACTAATATTACTTACATATTTATTATTATTTGTTATATAAGACACTGTGAGCTCAGTTTACTTAAATCGGAACGCAACTTAAATAATAATGTTTGTAGGTAGTCAGTAATAATTGTGATTAATATTTTTGGACGTCAAATACCTCAGTCCGCCCGTGAACATGAAGTCTGAAAATACGTGTCTAACATTCTTTATAAGCTAGTACTGATGGACAATTGAAATATGATATTTAAAACCTTGTCGTCACCCTATTGTCTAGTGGCCTATGTCGCGGGTTAGTTAGATGCCAAACTAAGCAGAGCATACAAGCTCTTAAGGAAACCAGATAACTGATAATATAGCTACTACTTAGTACTGTCTTAGATTTACGCGAATATCACACATTGAAATAAAACTACTTTTTAACGGATTTAAGCGCGGTTTCAATCAACTCAGAATTCAAGACACTGTAAGCTCAGTTTGCTAAAATTGGAACGCAACTTAAATAATAACATTTGTAGGTAGTCAGTAATAGTTGTGATTAATATTTTTGGACGTCAAATACCTCAGTCCACCCGTAAAACATGAAGTCTGAAAAGAATTTGAAACGTCGGGATCTATAATCTAAAATAAACCGCGGTAAAATCCGTTATACTTAGAAAAAGCAGGCAAAGTCACGGACATTCACGCTATTTGACTCTATCGAACAATAATAGTATCGATGCGATCACAAAGCGTAGAGCCGTAATTTCGAAACGAAGTTACGAATTGCCACACAGCAAGCAAATCCTGATTGCGACATTAGCCAGTTTGGCCACTTCCCTTTGTTACTCACGACCCACCTCTGCTTCACACGAGCGCAATAAGATATACAAATAGGCATGATTCCAGGGTACGAAAATCTAAATTAGAAGAGATTATTAAAAAAATATAATACCTTTTGTTAAGAGACGATGTAGTCTACGATGGAACGCGCTCAATAAATACCAAATCACTAGTGACTTGAAGCTTGAAGACAGAATATGGCCATCAATACAGGGTGAAAATGTAATGAACTTGGTTAAAGTAGAACTACTGCTTTTAGCTTTTATATATAGGTACTGTGCTAGTAGTGACTATATCAGTATATTAATATTAATGAATCTAATGCAAGCCCTTTAGTGATACAAGGCCGGTTACCAATATTAACTGCACAGAATGACAAACACTAATTTATTTTGCATATTAATCTGTTTAGCTAGTAGAAACCAATTCTTTAACGGGGTTTAAAAGAGCATAAGAAGACACCTAACTTAATTTTTAACCGACTTCTAAAAGGAGGAGGTTGTCAATTCGACTGTATGTTTTTTTGTTACCTCAGAACTTTCGAATGGGTGAACCGATATTGATATTTTTTTTTTAAACTGAAAACTGATGCTTCCCGTGTGGTCCCAATTCAGTTTGGTTTTGTTCTGAGAATGGCATCCATGGAGTCGGTTTTTTTTGTTAATATTTTAACTTATTATTATTACAAATTCTGGTACAAAGATTTTTTTAATCTTAATGAAAAAATATACATTTTAAGTAATTATTTTGTTAGGTACATCTATTTTTAGGTAGATTTAGATATAGTTAGATATTATAAAGATATTTTTAAGGCTTGATTACAAATAAACGCTTAATTATTAATATTGAAAAAGTACTCATCACTACTTAGTATAAAACAAAGTCGCTTTTTCTGTCCCTATGTCCTTATGTATGCTTAGATCTTTAAAACTACGCAACGGATTTTGATGCGGTTTTTTTAATAGATAGAGTGATTCCAGAGGAAGGTTTTTATGTATAATTGCTCCCTTGCGAAGCTGGGGCGAATCGCTAGTATATTGATAAATCATATTTTCGTTGTTAAAATTTTTACATACAATAAGGAACCTTAAATGCAATAAGTCCGACACGAACTTGGCCAGTTGTTAGATCAGTTTCTAGGCACAAATCTAGGTCGAACGAACTGGTTTATGTTCTTGTCACGACTGTTTAACTAGAAGCTTGTTATGTAACTAAAATGGTGAACGGATAATTTTAAACTATCATTTTATATATCAAACGACCCACCCCTTCTTCGCATGGGCGCAGTAACAACTATAGTATGCCTACTACATTTAATAAAATATTTTAGCAGACTGAATAAATATAATTTTGATTTTAGTATTTTACAATTATGCCTATAGCAATTACCTTAAAACAACCCGCACCTATGAATCTAAAACTTGAAATGACAGTTTGGACTGTCAGCAAAACAATAAAAATTTATTATTTAATTTAGACCTTGATTGTTTTAAAATAAATAAATAAATACTCTGGGACATCAACACACACGGTCGTCTGGTCCCAAGCTAAGCAGAGCTTGTGTTATGGAAACCAGATAACTGGTATATACTATACATATAATACTTTTCTTTTGTAAATATATACATATAATAGATATTTACACCAGACTCGACACAAACACAAATGTTCATCACTAATGTTTGTCTCGAGTGGGAATCGAACCCACGACCTGCGGCGTGAAAAGAAAGTATCTTACCGATCACGCCACCGGCCCGTCAAGCAATAAGCAAGATTTGTAACGAGTGCTAATTGGACACGAAAACTGCGTATTCCGTACTTTCCTAGAACGTATAGCTGATTTTTTCTGAATACATAGGTAATTAAAATTAATGTTATTTTTTTGAGTACTGTACAAACGTGTGTGAGTAAAGACAGCAATAACGTGCGAGTAAGAGGGAACGATTAGTGCCACCATACAACGAAGGTACTAGGCCCCAATTCTCGCGATTTAGACTAATAGATACGAGTATTTTAGATTTTAGATTATTTATGTCTAACAAAAATGGTGATTTCTTTTGATTTTCAATGATTTCCGCCATTTTTTCGACATTAGCATAATAGCGATAAATGTCGAAATAAATGGCGGATGTCATTGAAAAAACAAAAGAAATCGCCATTATTGTTTGACAAATGTCTGGATCTCTCTTTCAGAGATTTTAATATCACACAAATATTGTAACAATTAGTGTTATAAATCATTATTTTTCTTTCTTTCGCCATCACTTCGTTAGTGACTTTGTATTGGTGGATGAAAAAAAAAATGGTAAAAGGTGAATGTCGCTTGAAAATTAATAAAATTGTTATACTTAAGGTATCAATTGCTATAGACTACTCGTTGCATGTCGTGGTAGATTTATCTCTAACGTGACATTCTGAGAATACGAAAATTAATTTTCAATCGACATTCCCCATTTTTTTTTCGACATAAATCTGTACTTGGGCGTTCCCTCACGACCTATTCTCGAAGCATTCTCTTGTATTCATTGTCACTTTGTAATTTGTTTTATAAATATTCTGGGACATTAACACACACGGTCATCTGGTCCCAAGCTAAGCAGAGCTTGTGTTATTGAAACCAGATAACTGGTATATACTATACATATGGGGACTAAGTCAACAGATATGTTCATCACACAAATGTTTGTCTCGGGTGGGAATCGAACCCACGACCTGCGGCGTAAAAAGCAAGTATCTTACCGACCACGCCACCGGCCCGTCTTAAATGAATGTTAAGTAGGTAAACGAATCGTAAAATAAGAGAAGTGAAAACGGACGTCAATATTGTATCTACCTACATACAATATTATTTAACATTAAGTCTGACATAATCAGACTTTATACAACGACATAACATACTCACTCTTATATTATTTGTAAGTATAGGCAGCAGTGGCGCAGGGTAGATATTTGAAAAAGGGAATACGGAGCAAATTATATGACAAGTATTTCTAGGTTAATCCCACTCAAACTTACTAAAAAGTAGATATGTACTAAATTTTTTAATGCTATTTAAAACTTTTAGGCGTTACATAATATTATAGACGGGCCGGTGGCGTGGTAGGTAAGATACTTGCTTTTCACGCCGCAGGTCGTGGGTTCGATTCCCACCCGAGACAAACATTTGTTTAAATATGTCTGTTTGTCTTGTGTCTGGGTGTAATTATCTATCTTAATATATATATTTCTTGTGTGCGTGTGTATGTGACTGAACTCCTCCTAAACGACTGGACCGCTTTTAATGAAATTTTTTGTGTGTGTTCAAGGGGATCTGGGAATGGTTTAGATTCACAATTTTGCGCGGTACGAAGTTCGCTGGGGCAGCTAGTATTTATGTATATATTTACAAAAGAAAAGTATTATATGTAGTATATTACCAGTTATCTGGTTTCTATAGTACAAGCTCTGCTTAGTTTGGGATCAGATGACCGTGTGTGTTGATGTCCCACTATATACAATATATAATTAAGTTCGTTATATTGGCAAAAGGGAGGAAGCCGCTGGGAATCGTGTTGTATGGACTCCTTGCCACTGGTAGGCAGAGTATTATACATACCTCGTCGCTAACCCTTTTAGTATCCCACTGCTAAGCACGGGACTTCTCTCAACTATATCACGAGTTGAGAGAGTCAAAATAATAATCCACGCTAGCCAAGTGCGGGTTGGTGGATGTCACATGTCCTCGAATGATTAGTTCATAGACATGCCGGTTTCCTCAAGATGTTTTCCTTCACCGATACTGAGCAGCGGCGAAGTTACAATTCACACAAAGATGTGTGGGCATGACTGGGAATCGAACTCGCGACTTTATAAATCTAAGGCGAGGCCCGTAATGTTGCGCGGACGCCACCGCTGCTTACTTACTACATATTTAAGTATTATCGCGTAATAAACAAACAAAAAAAAACAGTTGAATAGAAAAAAAACTTTAACAGATTATATCGCGGTTTATTTTAGATTTTATATTCCGACGTTTCAAAGTCTTTTTAAACCTCATGGTCACGGGTGGACTGAGGTATTTGACGTCCAAAAATATTAATCACAATTATTACTGACTACCTCCACACATTATTATTTAAGTCGCGTTCCGATTTAAGCAAACGGAGCTCACAGTGTCTTGTATTGTGAGTTGATTTTGCTTGGATTTGGTACATGTAAATTAAGCACTGGGTCCCAAGCAATTGACAATCTCATTCTTTTTGAAGTCGGTTAAAAACATAACTATTTTTTATAAAAACAAGTTACGCGTGAAATATAACCATATCAAACCTTGGCCCAATGACTTTTTACAGCATTATTTGCCTCAAATTTTAGCGGTCAATGTTATATTTATATCCTTCAATATTTCATATACAAGTAATATCTGTAATAACAGCGGTGGCGCAGCGGTAACCCTTTGAAATATAAGGTCGCAGGTTCGATCTACAGTCGTGTCCATTCGTTTTTGTGTAAATTGTTTGTAATCTGTTTTAGATATGTATAGCTTGATAATCGAGTGTACGCAGTGAATATTACTACTTCTTAGTTTATAGTAATACTAGCTGCCCCAGCGAACTTCGTAACGCGTATTTATTAAAAAAAAAACACTTAGGGGTATGAAAAATAGATAGTACCCGATTTTCAGACCTACTAAATATGCATAAAAAATTTCATAAGAATCGGTTTCGGAGGAGTATGGCAACGAAAACTGTGACACGAGAATTTTATATATTAGAGATAATTATTATAATAACAAACTTTCTCCTTTTTATTACTATTATTATAAAACTCTCAGGAACGCACGCAATAAATGCATAAACCGTTATTTAATGGAAATCGATCATCAATTTTACCGTTAAAATCCTTTCCCTAAAGCAGATTTATTATTCTAGGGCTGTCCTAAGTAAAATATCTTAATAACGTTATTTTAAAATAACAATTTTTTTTTATGTAATTTTATTTTGTAATTTATTTAAAAATTTATTTGTTTTGTAAATTAGCAATATTTTGAATAAAAATGTATCATATTTTTTATGCAAATCAGCCTAAGAAAAATATGAAGCAACATTAATCACTATTTTAAAAACTATTTTATTGATTTTAAACCTAACCTAACATAGCCGCATCAGATTAGACTGGATGTCGACCCCAATAGAACAGAAAAAATGGAAAGGGAAATTATACTGAGTTTTTTGTCAGTGTTTCTCAGTAGTTGCCAGTCATTCACTGCACGGTAGGAACAGAAATTGGACTATTTTATATTTTAGACTCGCGTCTCAAAACAAATAAAGCATAATTTTGATTGATTGATTGATATTTTTTAATTATCTACTGTTTACAATCTAATTTTAACAATAAAATATAAGCTCTGATATATTCTGCCGCTGATGTTCAAATTGCAACACAAAATATGCAAATAATAATAAGGAAAAACAATTTTAACTCTCATTTTAATGTAAGTATTGTAAAAACTATAATTTCTTTACCAAAAATATATTTAGTATTGTCTTATATTTACGCGAATATCACACATTGAAATTAAACTAACTTTAACGGATTTATCGCGGTTTATTTTAGATTTTAGATCCCGACGTTTCAAAGTCTTTTCATACTTCATGTTCACGGGTGGGCCGAGGTATTTGACGTCCAAAAATAATAATCACAATTATTACTGACTACCTACAAACATTAATATTTTATTTAAAAAGAAAAAAAACAGTAGTTTTATTTCATAAATATATTTGTAATTTTTAGTGATTTCCCGATTTTTTTCCATTAAAAGTGACATTTATTTTATTATTTCGTATCGTGTCAACCCTATCAACAAGTTGGTTACAGTCATCTATTATGTAAACGTGACACTTTTTTCACTCCAGTTTGCACGCAACAAGAAACACGGCTTTGCATAAATTAAACACTTTTAATGTTTTTATTTTGTGTAACATTGTGTACGCAGTTATTTGCAACCAGATAATTTTATTGTTACGATATTGTTATTTTGTAAACAATAATTTTAATGAAAATTATTATAATTATTATTAACGACACAACCCTAATTAGTTTAAATAAATTCATAAAAAGTAACGATATAATACGATGTAGAGTAGAATAGCGAAGCGCTTTGCTTCCATTTTTATTGTGCGAACTGCCAAGTTGTGGAATTCGCTGCCGGCATCTGTTTCCCGATAGCTATAATCTACCGGTCTTCAAATCACGAGTGAATCGGTATTTACTGGGTAAGCGCGTTCCATCGTAGACTGCATCATTGCTTCACATCAAGCAACTTTTTATATTCTCACTTCTTATGAGTGGAGAGATTTGAGGTCTTAATCCACTCACGCTTGCAAAATGTAGGATACTGTATGTTATAAGACATGCCGGTTTCCTCACGTTTTTTTCAGCAGATATTGAGCAATAATTAATGGAAAAAATCATATCGATTCACGTCAAATGCATAATGCGCCATTTTTATTTTGACAGGCATAGTGATGTTATTCAATGGAATGTAAAATGTTTGCTTATGTAAACGTTTGTTTACACATTCGTTTCGTGTAAATATGTAAACGATGTGTAACAATCGTAACCATGTAAATGGAAACATGATGCGAAGAAATCTGTGCAGGTTGAAAGTGTTTACAAGAAATAAATTGACAGTTACATAATGAAAGTGGTTAACACCTTTTGGCTATGAAATTATCACTTTAGGATACTAGTTACCGACCGCGGTTTCGTCTGCGCGGTGTTACAATAAAATTAGTGCCGTGTTATTCCAAAGTGCAATCTATCTCTGTACCAAATTTCATTCAATTTCGTCCATTAACAAACATCTACACATCCATCCAAACTTTTGCATAAAGAAATTTAAAGGATAGGTAAATTTTTTTTGGTTAAGTATATTGCTACCCGCTTCATTGGTGTGACATTTCTGACCAGACATTTCTGACCAGACATTTCTAACACAAACATTTCTGACCAGATGTGGGTGATATTCACTTCTAGTTTGAGCACTATTACGATAGATGTTGCTAATCTTATCCCGAGTTTTTAAGGCGGCCTCTGTGGATCCTGGGTTACAGTAGAAGCAGTGGCAGGATTGCGGTTGTGGGTTACGTCTCATTAAAAAACTAACAAAAACCGAAAAACAAAAATGCTTCTTGCAATTGACCTAAGTAGGTACTTTTTTATTAATTTTGAATCAACCGACATCGGTTGAGGAGTCTTTTGATTTCTTTAGGCTAAATTAACACCTAGATTTTTCCTTTAAATGTTAACGTTGCAAATAAAAATAAAACTTAAATCAATCTATTTTTAAAACCCACTTAAAATAATTTTATTGTCTTTTAATCATTTTAGCGAATTATTTTGTACAAAATAAATGTACCTATCTAGTAAAAAGAATTGAGATATGTAGGTATTAATTTAATAACAATAATAATTAGACTAATTTGATTAATAAATTAAAATATTTATCAATTTAAATCTAATGAAAGTGAAGAGTACCTAATCCAATTTATTTTATTGATGAGTTATTACTGCCTATTATTTAACATAACATCGTAATGTGTTAATAACTGGTTATTAATAGCAATTATTAAAGTTAATAACAGCATAACGATACACAACATGTTATTAATTAGAGCATTTCTAATAATTAACATATTTTGTGTAGTGTATTAACGTTTCATTGTTTTTTTCCATTGTTGCGTTGCTAATTGCAATAAAATTAGCAATTAAAATCGTATTAATTTAATTTATTACTATTTCTAAGTAGGTAACCTTCAAATTAAAAAGTTAAATAATTGCATATTGTTAAATATTATGTTAACAAATTATTACCTAATGCACAACACTATTTGATTTTTTTTTCAGTTTTTATGTTGATAAATCCAGGATTTGCAAAGTAATGATATTATACTTTAAAAAAAATGATTTTTGGAATTGCAATCAGTAAATATCACATACACTGCATTTTTTTTATTGGCACTATAAACATGTATTTTGACACTAACATTAAGTATTCCTTACATCACATTTTTATGCACTTTCAATACTTATTTTTAAAGGCACTATTATAATAATTTAGGTACCCGACGTGTAAAAAATGCAGTAGAGAAAATCGAATGGAGGTACCTACATTAAATTTTTTTGGATGCGCTAATTTTTATATATTTTTAAAAAAGTCACTGACCTCTCAACACATCCGCGGGGATCAGTCTCTTGAAAGTCTTCGCTCTTTCTTCTTCCTTCTCTTCAGCAGCAAAGGCCAAAGCAAAAACGGCTAACGCGACAAAGTACTTCATTGTTACACCTTTAAAAAAATAGGATCGAGAAAAAAAATTAAAATTTTATATATATCCCGCCTTTTTTGACAGTTACGCGTCAACGCTGTGCCGAGACTGAGTCAAAAGTATACGTTTCGCGGGCTTTTATGTTAGCTGTCAGGCGGGGAGTGAATGGGCAAGATGGCTGGTGTATTTGTTTTTTTCTCATGTCTCTCAGGGTTGAGTTTTGTTGCGAAATTTTATTATTTTTACAATGCTACCAATACTCGACCAACATATACGGAAACAAATTGAATCATACATTGACAAGTGCTTTTTAAAGTGCACAATGACAATTAGGTGTGACATTAGGGATGTGACATTAAATTATTATGTGCAGTAAAAAATATAATGCCACTATAAGCTTTTTATAATCCTACTAATATTATAAACGCGAAAGTTTGTAAGAATGTATGACTGTATGGATGTCTGGATCTATGGATGTATGTTTGTTACTCTTTCACACAAAAACTTCAGGACGGAGTTGGATACAATTAGGCAAAGAGATATATTATGGTCTGGATTGACATGTAGACTAGTTTATATCCCAAAAAGTACCACGCGGGTGATGCCGGTGGCGGAAGCTAGTAGATAATATTTATAATATCCGAGAACAGTTTTTATGCTTCCAAATAAAATTATGCATATTAATTTTTATAAACATTTGTTAGATAAATAAATTATATAATAAAATTATATTTAAATTTATATTATAATTATATTTATATTTTGTTGTAAGATAAATAACAGGCTCAGTGGTCTAAGAGTGTTTGCTTTATAACCTCGTGTCCAGGGTCGAGCTTTGCAGCTTGAGGATTGGAATTATGCCTCACTTCAACGCTTTTTAGTGTCCTACTGCTGGGCACGGGCCTTCTCTCAACTATAATAATAATATAGTAGAACATTAACACACACAGCCATCTGATCACAAACTATGCAGAGTTTGTACTATAGAAACCAGATAACGGGTAATATACTACATACAATACTTTTACTGTTCTTTACTTTTTTTTCACATATTATTATAAGGATAAAAAGTACCTACCTCATGTTCCATTCTATGTCTGAGCAAAATTTTATCCAAATCATAATTTTGATTGAAACAGTTACAAACGGGCCGGTGCAGTGGTGGCGTGGTAGGTAAGATACTTGCTTTTCACGCCGCAGGTCGTGGGTTCGATTCCCACCCGAGACCAACATCAGTGATGAACATTTGTTTTTGTATTGAGTATGGATGTAAATATCTAGTATAAGCATATATTTATAAAAGATAAGTATTATATATAGTATATACCAGTTATCTGGTTTCCTTAACACAAGCTCTGCTTAGCTTTCGACCAGATTACCGTGTGTGTTAATATCCCAGAATATTTATTTTTTATTATTATTTATTTACACATCCATATAAAATTTTGCATTTATTATATTAAGTAGGATAGGAAGAATTAGTAGGAAATTGGATAATAATGTGTTAGAATTAGGACGCTGTCCCACCGCACTGTATTTTAATTGCATAGGGTTCGTTTGTATGACAATGCTCGCAATTTTGCTGTCACAAAGGTAAGACCGTCGAACTGGAACAAATTTAAGCGATTTCAGTGGCTTTTGGCATCTCTTGTGACAACATATTTAGGATGACTACATGATTAGTCTGACAGTAATATTAAAAAAAAATGTTAAACACTTATTTTTTGCGTTACCATTAAATGAAACATTAAAAGATAAACGCATTAAAGTTAGTGGAAGTACGTCACGTCATATCTCTATATAAAACTTACCTAGGCGTGACGTATCGCCGTAATCATTAGGTCACACAAAGAAAAACATATGCGACTGTAGTTTGCTGCGCGGCGCGACTGCATACTCGAGAGATTTGTGTGTGTGTACCACGACAGCGAACAGAGTTGCTTCTGTT
Source organism: Meganola albula (assembly GCA_936450015.1). Taxonomy (NCBI): domain Eukaryota; kingdom Metazoa; phylum Arthropoda; class Insecta; order Lepidoptera; family Nolidae; genus Meganola; species Meganola albula. The sequence continues at coordinate 5,240,830 of OW388171.1, forward strand.
CGCTATCGTGGGACAGTGCCTTTACACAAATATTTCTTAACAGTTTATTAATAAAATAGTAATTATTTCACAGACATACTACAATTGCAACGATTATGTGCCAAAGCAATTACAGAACAAAAAAATATTGCAATCGATGCACCAAAATGAAATTTATTAATTATTAAATTATATTTAATAACCTTGAAAAATAAATTTATACTAGGTATCCAGTAGCCTGGTGACAGGCAGACACAGTAATTTGTGGACACTTTCAACACCAGAGGCATTTTTGTGTGTTGATTTTTGATGTCGATGGGCACCTTACACGTGGAAACACAACCAATGTTACACTGCGTGTATTCTGTAATACATAGTTTACGCCTGTAAAACTTGAAGGTAGGGAGGAGTAAATTTCGTGTTTGGGGGGGCTGAGTGCACCTTTTATCCGAATCGTCACACGTGGTCCCCGTGGTGGTAATCAAGTGACAATAAACTGGTGGTAGACTTCGACCGTGGTTAGTGACCACCAACCAGACAAAACCAAGCCAAGCGGGCTTGTATTGTTCCGGTACATATCTGGTGACACCATTTAAAAGGTTTTTAACCATTTAGAACCCCATTCTCCTCATTCTCACAAAACCAAGCCAAGCGGGTTTGCATTGTTCCGGTACACATTCTGGTGACACCGTTTATAAGGTTTTTAACCATTTAGAACCTCATTCTCACTCATTCTCACTGTAAATTTTTCGAAATTACCAATGAATCGTTATACTGGTCTGGCGCGTTCCATCGTAGACTACATCATTGCTTAACATCAGGCAAGTTGTAGCGCAAGCTTATTTCAAAATTAAAAAAATATTTATAATGTGAAAGCTATTAACAAATTGTGGTCGTTAGTTACTCTCTCACGAAAAAACTACTTGACAGATTTTGATAAATTTTAGCACAGAGATAGACTAGCAGGCTGGTGACGTGCTCAGTAAGACATTTACTTTTCACGCCACAGCTCGTGGGTTCGATTCCCACCCAAGACTTTTGTATGATGAACATGTCTGTTTTAAGTCTGGGTGTAATTTATCTATTAGTATTTATAAGTATGTATTTACAAAAGAAAAGTAGGTAGTTTAAGTATAGTATATCAGCAGGTTTCCATAACACAAGCTCTGCCTAATATGGGATCAGATGACCGTGTGTGTTAATGTCCCAGAATATTTTTATATTATCACTAGCTGCCCCAGCGAACTTCTTACCGCGTATTACTAATGTAATACGTATGTATTTTTAATGCCACGTTATACAAAAATAAAAGGGGGAATTTTCGTCCAAAAATTAAAAAATTAAGGGTGAACAACCCTCATCACGTAGGGGTATGAAAAGTAGATAGTAGCCGATTTTCAGACCTACTGAATATGCATATATTCATAAGAATCGGTCAAGCCGTTTCGGAGGAGTACGGAAACAAACATTGTGACATGGAAATTTTATATAATAGATTAGATTAGATTAGATTGTAATACTACGCGGTCGAAGCAACGGGCAGGAGCTAGTATAATTTATTTTAATAATAGTGATGACAGCCTTGTGTAAAATAATAATAACTATTGTTTTAATTATTCTCAGATATTAGTAAAACACATAATGCCATTGTTTTATTATAATTCCAAAAATATTCATATCCTTTACAATAATAATTGTTGAGTACAATAAATAATTGTTATAGTCGAGCCGTGTAAGCCGTTCGATAGGGCTATACTGTGCCTGAGGGTCGCAAATGTAAATCCCGCTTCGAATAATCTTTGTGTTAGAACAAAAATTTGTTTCGATATCTTGTTGAAACTTCCAAGTAAATATCGAGTTGCAGCATAGATTTTTGCTCGACCCAGGAATCGAACCGGTTATTATGTGAACATGTTTAGTACTTAATAGGGAAATAATGTCGAGTTTTATCTTCGCCAATTCCACAAAGTCTAAAGACGGAAGTCTTCAATCAGGGCGTCCTAGCCGTTATGACATACAGAGCTGAAACGTGGACACTCATAATAGGACTGGTCCATAAAAGTCGCTCAGCGAGCTATGGAAAGGGCTATGCTCAGAGTTTCTCTGCAGGATCGAATACGCGATGAAGTGATCCGACAGAGAACCAGAGTAATCGACATAGCTCACCGGATTAGTAAGCTGAAGTGGCAGTGGGCCGGTCACATCTGACGCAGAACTGACAACTGCTGGGGTAAACGAGTTCTTGAGGAGAAACCACGTGTTGGCAAACGTAGTGTAGGACGCCCTCAGACTAGGTGGAGTGACAATCTCTGCAAGGCTGTAAGAGCTGGATGAGAGTAGGCGCGGATCGTGCTCAGTGGCGTGCTAGGCTACTAATATAGGCTGATAATGATGATGTTTAGTACTGAACCACGGAGCCAATTTCGGATTGAAGAATAAAGATTAAAATAATAAAATCTCTACTATCCCTACCTTACCTATTAGTAGGTAATATTATAAATGCGAAAGTCTCTCTGTTACGCTTTCCCGCTTAAACCTCTCAACCGATTTTGATGAAACTTGGCACAGACAATCTTTAGACCCTGAGAAAGAACATAGGCTACCTTTTATTGCGGATAAAGCCGAAATCCACGCGGACGAAGTCGCGGGCGGCCGCTAGTTACAAATAAAGCTTATAGAGAAAAGTCGTTTCAACTAACAAAAAACTTAGTATTGTCTAAGATTTACGCGAATATCACACATTGAAATAAAACTACTTTTTAACGGATTTTATCGCGGTTTATTTTAGAAAACCGGTTCCTACCAAGAATGATCCGCGAAGCTATTGAAATTAAAAAACATCCTAATTTTAACAAAGAAAATGGTTGGAATATACCACCAGCTTGGGACCCAGTGCTTAATTTACTTGTACCAAAACCCAAGCAAAATCAACTCCGAATTCAAGACACTGTAAGCTCAGTTTGCTTAAATCGGAACGCAACTTAAATATTAATGTTTGAAGGTAGTCAGTAATAATTGTGATTAATATTTTTGGACGTCAAATATCTCAGTCCACCCGTGAACATGAAGTCTGAAAAGACTTTGAAACGTCGGGATCTAAAATCTAAAATAAATCGCGATAAAATCCGTTAAAAAGTAGTTTTATTTCAATGTAAGAAAAAACTTATCAAATTTAAGAAAATTAAATATTTAAGATAAATAAATCAATTTTAATGCACGATTTCGAGACCTGGAATGGAAGTCAGTGAAAGCTATATAAAGACTCCTTCTCTTGTGATGGAGGATAAGAATATTAAAAAAAAACTACCGAGGCAGTTGTTAAATTAAAAGTATGATTTAATTTAACTTAATGTCAGTGTCCAAAAGTAACACACCACTGGCCATGTCCTTAACAAGATCCGGCGGATAATTGATGTAACTATTATACAATTCCTAATTATTAAATAATAATGTAAACAAACAGAGTTCCTATTTATTTTTTTCTTTAATAACCGTTATAAAAGATGGGGTTTATATACCCATGACGAAATAGTGCGCTGGGCGAGAACTGGTAAGGGCTTCATGATGATGCCTGTGTCAGCGGACGAAGCACGTGTCGACGTATTTTATTTTCATGATAAAACAATGTTGGGAACGTTAGCCACAGGCCAAAAGCTTAATTGGGGAGATAGAAAGTCAGTTAAGGGATATTACAGCTGGTACCTGCTATTCAACGCGGCAATGCAGCCTTTGGCACCTTTGCACCGGGCTTATTTAGAATATTATATAAATAATGTAGGTGTATGTACCAGTGTCGAAGGGTGAAAATCTGAAAACGGGAAGCCGGAGCCAAAAATCTCTTACATAGGAAAATAATATCTCTTCACTACCGTCACCGATCGTTCTTACATTTGATGCTATACTTATTTTTGTTGCTATTTAAAACTTTAAGGCGTTACATAATATATTACTAAGTACGTGTGATATTGACCATTCCCTAGAGGGAAGCCGATGGGAATCGGCTTGTATAGACTCTTCGCCACTAATAAGTACATACATATGTAAAATATTAAAATATAATGTGTTAAAACCGATTTAATTTTAATTACTTACTTCCTTATGTGAAAAAAGTTGCTTAATAAAAACTAACAGACACTTAATTAAATATTACTGTGTGTGTTACACACACAGTTGAGCCTTGTCACCTTCGTCCGTGGGAGTGCACCTTTTATCTGAATCCCCACACGTGGTCCTCAGGTGGTGCAAATCAGTTGACAATAAACTGGTGGTAGACTTGGTTTGGCTTCGGTGCGGCTTTGTCTGGTGGGTGGTTAGTGACCTCCCACCAGACAAAGCAAATACACAAATACCTAAATACATAAGTATTTTATTATATCATCGTCACCATCATCATCAGCTTATTCTAGTCCACTGCTGAACATAGTCTTCTCCTAAAGCACACCACTGAGCACGATCCGTGGCTTTTCTCATCCAGTTCTTGCCGGCTGCCCTGTTGAGAGCGTCACTCCACCAACTCTGAGGACGTCCTACGCTACGTTTGCCAATTCGTGGTCTCCATTTAACCCAGCGGTTGTAGGTTCTGCGGCAGATATGACCGGCCCGCTGCGATTACATTGGTTTTCTGTCCGATCACCTCGTTGCGTATTCGATCCTTCAGAGAGACTCCGAGCTAGACATTTTTTAACCGACTTCTAAAAGGAGGAGGTTATCAATTCGACTGTATGTTTTTTATGTTTGTTACCTCAGAACTTTCGAATGGGTGAACCGATTTTGATATTTTTTTTTTAATTGTAAGCTGATGCTTCCCGTGTGGTCCCATTTCAGTTTGGTTTAGTTCTGAGAATGGCATTCATGAAGTCGGTTTTTTTTGGAAATATTTTAACTTAATATTATATGTTATGAAGCCATCGAAATGTTTAACGCAATAACGGAAAGTTGGTAGGTATGCAAATTGTTTTGACATCACTACTTGTCACACAATTACTTACACACAAAAAAAATATTTTGTAACTTTTTTTTTAATATAAAGTACCAATTTTAAATTTAAGTCAATTTTTCCAACACCGTTCGTATTTTAAAATAATTCTTTTTGCAACAACAACACAAAACCGACTTCAATTGTAGGTACCTAGAATTATGCGTTTAGGGCAATTATTGCACTAATAATTTTGGAAGGCTGCGCGCTTAGCGTAAACAATGACGCTTCTTTCGACATAGCTCAATAACTACTGGTCAGATCTTGATCAAATTTAAATGGGACCACACGGAAGCATTTACTTGCCAACAAAAAAGGAATCATAGAAATCGGTTCATGTATAACAAAGATATTAGGTAACAAACATAAAAAAACATACAGTCGAATTGAGAACCTCCTTCTTTTTGAAGTCGGTTGATAAAACTAATTTTTAACGTATTTTATCGCGGTTTCAAAGTCGTTTCAAAGTCTTTTCAGACTTCATGTTCACGGGTGGACTGAGGTATTTGACGTCCAAAAATATTTATCACAATTATTACTGACTACCTCCAAACAATAATATTTAAGTTGCGTTCCGATTTAAGCAAACTGAGCTCACAGTGTCTTGAATTCTGAGTTGATTTTGCTTGGGTTTACGCAAATATCACACATTGAAACAAAACTACTTTTTAACGGATTTTATCGCGGTTTATTTTAGATTTTAGATCCCAACGTTTCAAAGACTTTTCAGACTTAATGTTCATGGGTGGACTCCCATCTTACAATATCCCAAGACTAGTACCATGATAAGTAAACTAGAGAAATCGATGGGGATTGATTCATTTCAAATTGATCTGGTCATTCCACCATTGTTCCTTGTTTCTTTATCATGGGTACCAGGATAAATAAGTATGGACCTTTTAAAGTATAATGAAGACACGGAATGAATCACGGACATCGTAATCATATGTCACCCATCCGATTTCCAACCGGTCTGAGTTGCTTAACCGGTGGCGCGTGCGAAATTGACCTAGATACATTGAATGTTTATTTATTTAATAATATTATAAACTTTACTAGATGTTAATTGATAAATGAAGAACTCTTGTGCAGTATACAACTTTAATAAAAGTAAGTAAGTTATTATTTAAGTTTCTAATAGACAAATGTTACTATTCAATTAATGACTTTTTGAATGACAAATTTGACGCTAAATTTAAATTGGATCATAACGACACACAAGAGTATTACGGCGAAGACCGCAGATACTGGCCGTGCCGAACGGCCGGACGAACCTTCTGCGTAAAGCACCTTTTTTTTGTTCTTTTTTTTTTGCTGATGACCTAACCCAATTAGCCTGAAGGGCCTCTATTGGTTCACCGGACTTTTTCGGTGAGCCGTCCGAGGACGGTCGAACCGATGCGTAAAGCACCGATAACGCGTGCCTTACATATACCTACTTAACACGGTCGCGGAGAGGGTAGATTTATTTTCCTGTTCTCTGAATGAGTTCACTAAAGTTACTTTGCATGAGTTGTGTTATAAATAGTATAATAAGTACCTATTGTTAATATGTATATGGCCACGCTAACGATTTGGGGCAACCTGTAATGTTAGTTATGTTGTGACTATATAAATAAACTAGCTGCCCCAGCGAACTTCGTACCGCGCAAAATTGTGAATCTAAACCATTCCCAGATCCCCTAGAACACACACACAAAAAATTTCATCAAAATCGGTCCAGTCGTTTAGGAGGAGTTCAGTCACATACACACGCACACAAGAAATATAATAATATAATAATATATTAAGATAAATCGCACGAATCAATACCCTCCTCTGAAATCGGCTAAAAAACACTGAACCGTATTCCAATGAGTTTCGTTACAGTGCTAAAACAATGATTTTATAACAGATGAATCAGTTAGTATTGTCTTAGATTTACGCGAATATCACAAATTGGATATTGTTTTTGGACGTCAAATATCTCAGTCCACCCGTGAACATGAAGTCTGAAAAGACTTTGAAACGTCGGGATCTAAAATCTAAAATAAACCGCGATAAAATCCGTTAAAAAGTAGTTTTATTTCAAGATGAATCAGTTATTTGATTATTGAGAGCTGTTTACATAATAATTCTCTTTTAATAGCCAATTGCGTCAATTATCCATAGACAATGATTGTAATTATAGATTTAATTATATACAAGAAATTTACCGGTAGTTATTAAATCATTACGGATGTCCTTTCGTCAATATTTCCGTCATATTTAAATAAATAAACTGCTTATTACCTACCCACACTTGGCCAGCGTGTGTGGATTATTACGGAAGTCTTCTCCTACTTTAACTTGGTATTGGCCTACATCAATTACACCAGATTTTCAACGAATTTCGACCTTGGGGACTCTGTATAAATAAATGAAAAATATATATATTCTGGGACATTAACACACACACGGTCATCTGGTCCCAAGCTAAGCAGAGCTTGTGTTATGGAAACCAGGTAACTGGTATATACTATACATATAATACTTTTCTTTTGTAAATATATACTTATACGACACAAACACAAATGGTCATCACTAATGTTTGTCTCGGGTGGGAATCGAACCCACGACCTGCGGCGTGAAAAGCAAGAATCTTACCGACCACGCCACCGGCCCGTATACATGGTTGATACCAAGGATACTGCGCTCTATTGGTCTTTGGTAAATCTTGAGTGCGTCCTACCCTTTATGACATACGGAGTTGAAACGTGGACACTCACGGTAGGACTGGTCCGTAAATTTAAAGTCGCTTAGCGAGCTATGGAAAGGGCTAAGCTCGGAGTTTTTCTAAAGGGTCGAATACGTAATGAAGTGATCCGACAGAGAACCAGAGTAATCGACGTAGCTCACCGGATTAGTAAGCTGAAGTGGCAGTGGGCCGGTCATATCTGCCGCAGAACTGACAACCGTTGGGGTAAGCGAGTTCTTGAGTGGAGACCACGTTGGCAAACGTAGCGTAGGACGCCCTCAGACTAGGTGGGGTGACGATCTCTGCAAGGTAGCTGGTAAGAGCTGTATGAGAGCAGCTGCGGATCGTGCTCAGTGGAGTGCTTAAGGAGAGGCCTATGTCAAGCGGTGGACTAGGATAAGCTGATGATGATGATGAAATCTTGAGTTCAGATTTCTGTGTCTCGGTCAAAGATTCTGTCTGAGTACCGTAGGTTAAACAGGCAGAACACACATGTCAATGAGTTTATGCTTCAACGAAATGGAAAGTTCGGAACTCCTCCTTACTGGTTAATGCAAGACAGTAGACGTGGACTTGGTAGACCGAGAAAAACAATGGCCAGAGGTTTCGAGGACAGGACAAGATGGAAGACTTTAGGGGAGGCCTTTCCCAGCAGTAGGACAGTATTGTAATGGTGGTAATTAATGCGAATCCATTTAAAATTCATTAGCATGTTAATGTTTGAGTCTTAGCATGCTAATTGCTAAGTTAATGGCAAATATGACAAAATATTAGGTATTATAATTCATAAAAATTAAGTATATGATTTTTGCTAATATGCTAATATTGTGAATATTTTTTTACTTAGGCTAGTTAAAATCTAACGGATATTATGCATTGATAACTGTTATGTATTGCGTTACGCCAATGTAACGGTGTACCATAGATGACAATGGTATGCATGACAGCTTTTGCAATCAATGCAATGGACGAATGAGTGTTTATGGTACGGTGAGCATGCAGGACAGGGGATTTGTAACTATAGACCGACCGTTTAACTCGCGTATCGCCATCTAAGGTACAAAGTCATAAAACATTAATTAAATCTCATAAAGAACTATTTGACCACAGATAAAAGTAATGTAAGACTATACGGGCGGGCCGGTAGCGTGGTCGGTAAGATACTTGCTTTTCACGCCGCAGGTCGTGGGTTCGATTCCCACCCGAGACAAAAATTAATGATGAACATTTGTGTTTGTGTCGAGTCTGGGTGTAAATATCTATTATATGTATATATTTACAAAAGATAAGTATTATATGTATAATATATACCAGTAATCTGGTTTCCATAACATAAGCTCTGCTTAGCTTGGGACCAGATGACCGTGTGTGTTAATGTCCCAAAAATATTTATTTACTAGCTTCCGCCCGCGGCTTCGCCCGCGTTGTGTTAGGATAAAAATTAGCCAAGTTACAGATCTTTAAGAAATCTTTATCATATTTTTTATTGGTCTTAAATCAGATCATGTTTGTTTCTTTTAATCGAAGACGTCTTACTCCATTTTGGAAAATTATTTTTGTACCATTTAAGTCTTGTTAAAATCTTTAGTTCACCAAACTTTGTTAGGAATTTTAAAAGGGTTATTCCCGTCGGAAACCAATTAGGCTTATTCCCTCTAGGCAACAACCCAAGGAACCAGTTTTATATAAAAATTATAAACAATTTTTTTTTTTACTTTTCCCGAACGTTTGTGAATACTTAAGAAATTCTACTCAAAACTATACCCCACACGGTATACCGGGTGGATAGGACCGTCCTCCACAAACTGATAGAGTGAAAATATACGGATTTCACTCTATCAGTTTGTGGAGGACGGACATACTGAGATGATTGGTACATGAAATTAGGTCAGAAACTTTGTGGATATTCACTATTCGTGCTTTGTTTTGTAAAACACAGAATATATCGATACCTTAGAAACCATCAAAGAAAACCGCCAACCTTTCCACTATGAAGTTAGTCATTTCACGCATCGTTCCTCAAACTAAAGCATTGATGAATGTTTTATTTTAGCTTTCATTCATTTAAATTAAGTTCCGCATACAGAGTAGCAATTGTAAATGATAAAAAAAAAAACAAATCAACATAATTTAAATAATTCGAAAAAAAAATCGTTGAAAAATCATTCTACTTAAGCAGTTGAGTACCTACACCCGCTCAATTTATCGGTTCGACGGTCCCCGGACGGCTCACCGAAAAAGTCTGGTGAACCAATAGAGGCCCTTCCGGCGATTGGGTTAGGTCATCAGCAAAAAAAAACCCTCTCAATTTGTACACAGATACATAGATATACGTTTCAAACTTATTATATCCCTTTTTATGGGGGGTTAAAAACTCAACTTGATCGATTTATCTTCATTGGTTATTATTAACATAGCGCTCATTACTGTACCATCTGAAGATGAAGGCAGAGATGAATAACACCCACATTTTGTCGGCTATGTTTTAAGTCTCATACGTAAAATAAGGGTCAATTGACGTTTAACGGACACTTTACCGAACTTCGAGCTGCTATCCTACAAATATTTATGTTTGGACCAACTACTGTCTAATCTACCGAATTAGCACCGACTTCAAATAAGAGATGTAAAGAAACTAATTTTTAAATTTTATAACGCGGTCATTTTTTTTAAGAAGTTTTATTTACATTTTTTTGTGATGCACCCCGTACTTTTCCCGAATTATTGTAAAACCTTATAAAATTCCACTACCAACGATACCCCGTACGGTATTTTTAATCATGGAAATAATAAAAACCTTCAACCCCTATGACAGACATTTAGGGGTTGATTTATAAAAAAAAGTAGCCTATGTTTGAACCATAGTTTTAAACTATATCCCTACAATATTTCATCAAAATCGGTCCCGCAGTTTGGCTGTGAAAGTGTAAAGTAATAAAAACCTTCAACCCCTATTACAGACATTCAGGGGTTAATTTAAAAAAAAAAGTAGCCTATGTTTGAACCATAATTTTAAACTATATCCTTACAAAATTTCGTCAAAATCGGTCCCGCAGTTTGGCCGTGAAAGCGTAACAGACAGACAGTACATCGGTACATCCATATCGGTCCAGCAGTTTGGCTGTGAAAGTGTAAAGTAATAAAAACCTTTAACCCCTATGACAGACATTTAGGGGTTGTTTTATGAAGAAAAAAGTAGCCTATGTCTGAACCATAGTTTTAAACTATATCCCTACAAAATTTCATCAAAATCGGTCCCGCAGTTTGGCTGTGAAAGTGTAAAGTATTAAAAACCTTCAACCCCTATGACAGACATTCAGGGGTTGTTTTTTGAAAAAAAAGGTAGCCTATGTTTGAACCATGGTTTTAAACTATATCCTTAAAAAATTTCATCCATATCGGTCTAGCAGTTTGGCTGTGAAAGTGTAAAGTAACAAAAACCTTCAACCTCTATGACAGACATTCAGGGGTTGATTTAAAAAAAAAAAGTAGCCCATGTCTGAACCATAGTTTTAAACTATATCTCTACAAAAATTCATCCATATCGGCCCAGCAGTTTGGCTGTAAAAGTGTAAAGTAATAATAACATTTAACCCCTATGACAGACATTTAGGGGTTGATTTATGAAAAAAAAAGTAGCCTATGTCTGAACCATAATTTTAAACTATATCCTTACAAAATTTCATCAAAATCGGTCCCGCAGTTTTGCTGTGAAAGTGTAAAGCAATAAAAACCTTCAACCCCTATGACAGACATTCAGGGGTTGATTTTTGAAAAAAAAAGTAGCTACTATATCTCTACAAAATTTCATCCATATCGGTCCAGCAGTTTGGCTGTGAAAGTGTAAATTAATATAAACCTTCAACCCCTATGACAGACATTTAGGGGTTGATTTTTGAAAAAAAAAGTAGCCTATGTTTGAACCATGGTTTTTAACTATATCCTTAAAAAATTTCATCCATATCGGTCACGCAGTTTGGCTGTGAAAGTGTAAAGTATCAAAAACCTTCAACCCCTATGACAGACATTTAGGGGTTGATTTTTGAAAAAAAAAGTAGCCTATGTTTGAACCATGGTTTTAAACTATATCCCTACAAAATTTCATCAAAATCGGTGCAGCGGTTTGGCCGTGAAAGCGTAACAGACAGACAGACAGACAGACAGACAGACAGACTTTCGCATTTATAATATTAGTATGGAATTAGTATGGATATGGATTATTTATTCGTCACTAATATCCATATCGGTAGAGTCATCATCACTGTCTGTGCAGCTTGAGGAGTCAGAATAAACGGTCGGCCTATAGCTTGTGACTGTGGATTTGTTCGGGTAAAATATTGGTAGCATCTATTCAATAATAATTTACATTGTATGATGTCCAGCATTCCTACTAAATAAAAATAAAAAATGTAAATAAAAAATAATAAAAAAATAGCATAAATAAACATAAATCTCGAATGTAATACCACAGATAATATAATACTAGTAATATACTGTCTGTGTGTTCTTCATATAATCTGAAGAAATCACAAAAGTAGTAAATTTCTAGAACTCTTTAGAATAATATGTACTAACAGACTTCAATGTTCTAACTATAACTCAAAACAATCAACCACTTCAACCCTTTTGAGTGTCCCACCCCTAGGCACGAGTCTTCTCTCAATTATTTTACGAGTTGAAAGAGTTTTAGGCCTTAATCCACACACACTGGCCAAGTGCGGGTTGGTGGATGTTACATGTCTCAAGCGCTGGTGACTGCGACACCTGTGCACAGTATGACTGTGGACATTTAGACAGACATACTCTTAGTCGGTTTTCTGTTCACGGCTGGACATTAGCCTCGTCTTCAGCACACCACCTCATTCTATCAAACATCTAAGTTCAGTAGTTTACCGTGAAAGCGCGACAGACAGACAGCGTGGTCGGTAAGATACTTGCTTTTCACGCAGCAGGTCATGGGTTCGATTCCCACCCAAGTCAGACATTTGTGTGATGAACACGTCTGTTTGTCTTGAATCTGGGTGTAGTTATCTATTTAAAAGTATGTATTTACAAAAGAAAAGTATTATATGTAGTATATTACTAGTTATCTGGTTACCATAGTACAAGCTCTGCTTAGTTTGGGATCAGATGGCCGTGTGTGTTGCTGTCCTCACACACGGCCTCCTATATTATTATTCTCATTAACAGTTAGAAGATGATAAAACAAAACCTTTTTCTTTACGTAGTTGGGTAAATGACGTCTGCCCTAGTTACCCATTAGAACGTAACCGTTGGTTCTGTTAAACTGTGATTCTAATAATAAGATGGTTATCAGATTACTATAGACTAGGTTCCGCCCGCCACTTTTTAGGGTCCCGTATCTCGTAAGGTAAAACCGGTCAAGGGCGACTTGACTATGGGTACTAGAAATGGATGTAATACTTAAATACATTTTTTTTTGTAAATACATTTATATCTATAATAAAAATGAATCGCAAAATGTGTTGGTAAGCGCATAACTCGAGAACGGCTGAACTGATTTCACTAATTCTTTTTTTAGAATATTCCTTGAAGTACGAGGATGGTTTTTACACAGAAAAAAAGAAACTCCTCCGAAACAGCTTGACAGATTTTTATGTAGTCTTATAGGTCGTATTCTGTTTTCGGACCCGGCACGTGGCACTGCTTTACCGGGCAGGACGACGTCTGCGGGGTCCGCTAGTTATCAATAAATATCACCCAGATACAGAACAAACATTCGTTCTCATAACACAAAGATTTGTCCTGGGTGGGAATCGAACGCACGACCTTCGGATTACCAGTCAGGGCCACTAACCACAACTAATATGTCTTGTTTTTATGTTAATGCGATTTGTAATACACTACCAGTGTTGGTAAGCCGCAAAGAGGCTTACCTATTAAAATATATCATCGCACTTTAAATGGTTCTGCAGTTATTCTAGAAAATATGGAGGTGACAGGAGGATCAGGTGGTAATGACCCTCCAGTGAAAAGGGAAGACCTTCCAGCGGGGCGAGGTGTCATACCCGGCGACCACGGTTCTCCCTCCGACTGTTCTTTAGTATATGTACTGCCGAAGCAAGTACTCCGACTGTTTTGTCTTGCTAATAGTCGGTGAAACTTTGCTTGTACGATTCAGGATTGCTATGACGTCATGTCTCTTATGTGGCGTTAGGTATGTGACGCCACAAAACAAAAAATTCTGTTAAATATTACTTTTCACATTCACAGGAAAACATAGAAACAAACTTTATACGACTCATTGTAATAAAACTACTTCATAACAGATTTTATCGCGGTATATTTTATATTTTAGATCTCGACGTTTCAAAGTCTTTTCAGACTTCATGGTCACGGGTGGACTGAGGTATTTGACGTCCAAAAATTTCGTGGAAGTATTCGATAGGTCTGAGAATCGGTCATAATTTATTTTTCGGACCCGATAGGTGGCACTGCTTTACCGGGCAGGACGACGTCTGCGGGGTCCGCTAGTCCGTTATAAAGTAGTTTTATTTCAATACTAGCTGACCCGGCAGACTTTGTACTGCCACAATCAACTACTGTTTTCATAGATTTCCCGGCAATTATTTAAAATTTTCTCACCTTTTAAACCTTCCCTAGACCTCCACGAACATTTCAAGACCAAGATAAAATAAATCCGTTCAGCCTTTCTCGAGTTTTAGCGAGACTAACATTGTAACATTCGCGTAAATCTAAGAAAATGCTTAAGACTCTCTACAATAGCCAGAATAAGGCAATATTGAAACAATAAAAATTGTAACAACCTAAAACATTAATTCATATTGACTAGATTACGTAACCCACTTTCACGCGGCCATGTTAGATTATGACTAAAATTCGTTTTTATACGCATTATTAATCTAATTCTGTTGTGTAATACCCAATATATCGTGTCGGTGTACAATATATAAACTAATATTATAAAGAGGAAGGATTTGATTGCTTGTTTGTTTGTATGTTACGAATAGGCTGACGACCTCGGCAGTCGAGCGGTGTAAGCCGTCCGATTGGGCTATACTGTGCCCGGGAGGTTGCGGGTTCGATTGTCGCCCCGGACAATATATGTGTAACAACAAAAAATTGTTTCGGTGTCTGGTTGGTTGAGGGACTACCCTCCGTGCCTCGGAGAGCACGTTAAGCCGTCGGTACCGGTTGTCATTTAACACATCTATGACAATCGCTACATGTAGTCAGAAGCCAATATAATCTGACACCTGGTCCAACCATCTCGGCTACTGGTTCCCTACGGGTTTCGAGGTCTGATGGCAGTCGCTCGTATAATTCTGGTAGCTAGCCGCATCAGGTTAGACTGGGACCCGACCCCAATAGAAATGGGAAAAAGGCAAGGGGAATGAATGTTACGAATAGGCTCAAAAACTACTGGACCGATTTTAAAAATTCTCTCACCATAAGAAAGCTACATCTTTACTGAGTAACATAGGCTATCTTTTATGTTAAAAAAATATAGGGATCCTTACGAAAACTTCGATAATGTAACCCAAGGTGTGACAAAAGTAACGAAAAATATCATTATATCGCGTACGCTGCGGAAACTATTGACAATAGAGCAAAGTGATGTACTACAGCTTTATAGAAGCTATAAATATTTACAAAAACACCTAAAATTTTGCTGGTAGTTCCTGTCTGGGTAAATAAATGTAACACCACGGGTATATTTAACTTGGTCTATTACTCCTCTGCCTTGTGAGGGAGGGCAGGGGTGCGTGGAACTCCCAAAGAGTACGCACTAAAACCTCCTTGGTGTTTCACAGAGCATTTATACCAGGGGGTCGCGGGAACTACCCAATATCTACCCGTACAAAGCCGGGGCAGGCCATTAGTTTGAAATAAAACGAATTTATCAATTCACCTAAAAGCAGTTATTCTGAAAAGCTTTAACACAAAACCATTAACCTCTTTTTTTGCAGTAGGATAATAACTATTCTTTAGCCTTCCCGAATTTGATGAAATTTGGAATGGAGATATATTGAAAGTTTCAAACTAACTCCATACCAAATTTCATCCAAATTAGTTCAGTATTTAGGTTAGTGCAATTAGTCCGAACAATGCCTAATATTTAGTTTGAATAGGTAAACCCGTTTTTGAGTTATAAAATTACAACGAAAAGTGGCATTGATTTTTATCTAAATAGATTTGCTTTTTTCTTAGTACATACAAACAAATTATGCAAGTTTGATCTTTTGGCAACCTTGGCGCCTGGTGTCACACTGTAGGAATATGGACATTGCTGAAAATCAGTGCTGTGTGTCGCCTCTAGTAGGTACTCACAGCGTTTACTGAGCAATGTCCTAGTTTGACACTGATGGGTCACACTTACTCTTTGTTTTTTATTTTTTTTCCATTTATGTTTTTCTTTTTGACGTGACAACGTCTTATAAATTGGTTTGCCGGGTGACACTTCAAGAAACTGCGTTACGCTCCGCTCACGTTATGCGCTCACAATGAGAGCGAGTGAGAGGCACGCGTCCCTTCCACTCGGGCATGGTTAGCCCGCCTAAGAGCGAGAGAGACAGACATAAAAAGTGAAAGGCACGCGTCCCTTCCACTCGAGCACAGTTAGCCCGCCTAAGAGCGAGATTCTTTGTATAAATTAATGTTTTAAATATAATTCTTTGTATAAATAAATGTTTTAAATTGTTACTATTATTTCATCCTTCTTCCTACTATACGAATGAATATTCACATTAAAATTATTTTACAACTCAAAGTCGTTGTCACGTAAAACTTTCGCCCGTATACCGACTTTACAGGCAACCAATTTTTTTTCTTTTCTTTTTTTATGTGTTTTTTTATAATTTGATTTTGTGTGTGCTGTCTTTGTCAAATAAATTATTTTTTCTTTCTTTCTTTCTTTTATAGTCGCTCATTATCGCGCCACAAGTTCGACTGGGTGCCGACTACTATAGAAATGGGAAAAAGGCAAAGGAAATGACAGCTGATGCTACGCCCGGACACTGAACCTGTACTCTTTTATACCCATTGCTTTTGTTATTTAAACCCTTTGTTAATAACAATAGTAAAAAGCAACGCTTTGGGAAGTTTAACTGATGTGTTCTTATCTAAATCGAAATTAGTAAGGTCATACAAAGGTCAATTTTTTTTTGTGTGGCACAGAAATGTTTCAAAAAATTTGAAAAAAATTATAACTTTGAAACCATTAATTTCCGGACCCCAATAAAGAGAGTCAAATCACTCAGAAATACCGTCTCTTATTCCCCCCCCCCTGCGCCCCCTTCCGTTTAATCCATTAATTTTAGGCCACCTGTATAGTGTCATGTAAATAATTTTTGCGAATATGTTATTAATAGCTACTGGTTTATTTATCCATGGAGGTTTTATCTCCATTTATATAAAAATAGGCTTGACAAAAGACATTTTTAAATAAGTGGGTAATTTACCATCTTGTATCGATAGACGGGCCGGTGGCGTGGTCGGTAAGATACTTGCTTTTCACGCCGCAGGTCGTGGGTTCGATTCCCACCCGAGACAAACATTAGTGATGAACATTTGTGTTTGTGTCGAGTCTGGGTGTAAATATCTATTATAAGTATATATTTACAAAAGAAAAGTATTATATGTATAGGTAGTATATACCAGTTATCTGGTTTCCATAACACAAGCTCTGCTTAGCTTGGGACCAGATGACCGTGTGTGTTAATGTCCCAGAATATTTATTTATTTATTTATTTATAATATAGCTATAATAATGGGCTATAATGTGACAAGTTTGCTCAATAATTTCTGTAGTTATTTCGTCAATACCAACAGAATTGGTATTTTTAATTTTCTTTGAGCGCGGCGACCGAATCAAGAAATTCCGTAACGTTAAAACCTAACACCTCCCACTCCGATCGGCACATCAATGCGGCGTTGGAACCCGTGCATCGTCGAACGTCGTTTCAGTTCGGCAGACTTCGGCACGGTGTGTGTGTGCGTGCGACTAGACGTGTGCGTCAAACTTATGTTTCTTATTTCAGTTACCATAAACCTAATAGTTTCAATGATAAAAATTCTATAGATAAAAATGCTTTATTATTTTTCGTAACTTAACATTCGTTACCGCTTCGCTATGTAATTTGTCTAGGGGCCTAGATAGAGCTCTAGTTGATAGTTTTCATGTTACGTCAGCATTTAAACCGGTTGAACCGGTTGAATAATAATAATAATAAAGTTTATTTCCAATAATGTAAGGTACAGTCTGTTACACAACGAATTTTACAATTGGGATCGCATAAAAATAAAATATTAACAACGAAAAGACTCTGACGTCCTAGCTAGGTTACAGAGCAACCTGTATTAAGGTCCGTCAGCCCTTATTCCCACATAATGAACACAATAGTTGGAAGATTGTTTGTGATATTTGAAGCGTATCTAATTTGATAATAATGTCACTGATAGTAGAGGTACGGCCATGCGCCACCGTTATATGGTGGAAATTCCACGGGCACGCACAAAGCGCTTTGCTTCCACTTTTATTGTGCGAACTGCCAAGTTGTGGTATTCGTTGCCGGCATCTCTGTTTCCCGATAGCTATAATCTACATGTCTTCATGTCACGATGGAATCGGTGTTTATTGGGTAAGCGCGTTCCATCGTAGACTGCTTCTACTAACATTGCTTCACATCTGGCAAGTTGTGGTCAAGCGCAAACCTATTATACAATAAAAAAAAACTGAGTCACTTTCTTAGTAGTAAAATACTTAAGAAAAACAATAACCGCGAGCCGGATTCGATTCTCAGGTCGAGCAAAAAGGCATTTCTAATATAAATAAATAAATAATTATTCTGGGACATTAACACACACGGTCATCTGGTCCCAAGCTAAGCAGAGCTTGTGTTATGGAAACCAGATAACTGGTATATACTATACATATAATACTTTTCTTTTGTAAATATATTCTTATGCGAGATATTTACATCCAGACTTGACACAAACACAAATGTTCATCACTACTGTTTGTCTTCGGTGGGCATCGAACCCACGACCTGCTGCGTGAAAAGCAAGTATCTTACCGACCACGCCACCGGTCCGTCAAATATACTTTGATCAGCTTAGTTGCAGCTCGATGTTTGGTATTGTGTACACCTGAATAACCTGAAAATGTAAGCAGGGGTGAATACAACCCACTTTTCGCCGTTTAAGTAACAGATCTTACGAGTTGAGAGAGTTTAGGCCTTAATCCACACACGTTGGCCAAGTGCGGGCTGGTGGTTGTCACATGTCATCGAATGATTAGTTCTTAGACATGCTGGTTTCCTCACGATGTTTTCCATCACCGATATTGAGCAGCGGAGATGAAACAATTCACACAAAGATGTGTGGGCATGACTGGGAATCGAACCCGCGACTTTATATTTCTAAGGCGAGGCTCGTACCGCTGCGCCACAGCTGCTCTAGTTTATAAAAGTACTAGCGGCCCGCCCCAGCTTCGCCCGGGTAGCTTCAGCCCACTCAACAATTCACAAAAAATGTGATAAATAAAGATCCGCTCAACCGATTTTGTGCAAACTTCACATAAACCATCTACTAAATAGTCCGCACAATGCCTAAACATTTGGTTTGAATAGAAAATTACAACGAAAAGTGGCATTGATTTTTATATTTTAGACGGGCCGGTGGCGTGGTCGGTAAGATACTTGCTTTTCACGCCGCAGGTCGTGGGTTCGATTCCCACCCGAGACAAACATTAGTGATGAACATTTGTGTTTGTGTCGAGTCTGGGTGTAAATATCTATTATAAGTATTTATTTACAAAAGAAAAGTATTACATGTATAGTATATGCCAGTTGTCTGGTTTCCATAACACAAGCTGTGCTTAGCTTGGGACCAGATGACCGTGTGTGTTAATGTCCCAGAATATTTATTTATTATTTATTTATGTATAAAAGTATTATTGAAAGTTGCAGGTCATCCTTCAACAAGATCAACAGAAAACCTGTCCCCAGTAATGGTTCCTATCCTCTTCAGTCTCTAAACACTAAACAATAATTCAATAGCCTTCAAGAACACTTAAACATCTTACTTTCACTCGTTTGTTTCCAGTTACCTATTCGCAATCGTTGAATTAGATTCGATTCAGAGACTATTAAACAAATAAAAAATATTGGTGCGGATTCTATTTCTAATTAAACTAAAACTAAATTATTCTTCCCGATCGCCTCGCCCTCAATAATAGAAAAGTACCTATAAATTAATGAATTAATTTATTTCTTACTTGTAGTAGGCCTCCTAGTCACTCAGGCGTCACATAAGTTTAACTCAGTAAAAATAAAAAAGGAATCGTATTCTGAGCTTACACTTACTGTTTACCGCTCCTTGTCTATGTCTGTCATTCGTTTCTTATGTCACAGGCGTCATGCCGCCCTTAAAACTAATTTTCTTAAAAAACTATATTTTAGTGGTTTTCAGTTGTTAAAAACCAAAACAGAGTCCAATAGAAGTATAATAAACACATATTATGTGTATGTTTTATGTTGCAACAACGCAACGCCGTATTTTTTTTCTTATGTTTTAGCTTTTAGGTTAAGTACTACCTATCATCAATGTTTTCCAATAAAGAGAGAAGACCATGGATCCCCGCAAGACCTACAGAGCTTCAAGCGACGAGCGTCGAAGAGCGTAACAGAACGTGGAAAAGCCCGTGGACGTGTGCACTTTTGCACTACCTATATGTGTGATAGGCTGTTCCGCGCCAGGGGCAACGGGTTTTTTTTACCCGTTGGGTCCTAGTGGTTACATTCCCGACACAGAAAATAGGTACCACTGAGGGCTCGTGGTCTGCCTATGTGTGCTGGTCTTTTCGCGTCATGGGCACCGGTAGAACCGGTGGGTCATGATGGTTAGATTCCCGACACATAAAAAAGGCACCACTGTGAACTAGCATAGCTCGTGGTAACACTCTTTGCAAGAGTTGTTACAAAGAGCTCGTGGTCTGCCTATGTGTGCTGGTCTTTTCGCGTCATGGGCACGGGTAGAACCGTTGGGTCATGATGGTTAGATTCCCGACACATAAAATAGGCACCACTGGGAATTATCATAGTTCGTGGTAACACATTTTTGAAGAGTCATTACAAGAGGTTTGTGTCTGTGTTCTGAACACCATTGGGTTCATCCTAATTACCGATCTTCCAAAGTTACCAAAGTATATTTATGTATCTTCAAAGGACAGATTTGTAAAGGCAGCTGACAGACAACACAAACCAGTCACCTACTGACTTCTATTCATGGTAAACATAATATTTAATGTCCCCGTAATACATGCACACACACAACTTAAAGAGTGTCACCGACTCAGAATAATGTTAAGGTAACTTACATGAAAGTTCTGTGTTGGAGTGGAATTAAGACATTGATAACTTTATCACTAATGTCTAATATTAAAAGTGTTGATATATATCATGGTATCTATGGAACTACAAGTGTTTTCAGTATGTTATTTAACTAACATATTTAGATCATGTATACCTACATATTGCAACAAAATCTTGCAACAGTATCAGTGCTGCCTGAAAATCTTTTGCTGATACATACCTACTTACACCATGCATGAAGTGGACATTTAATTTCTCACATGAATACCATACCAAGCATTCTAGTTTCCTGAAACACCAATTTACCTAAAGGTAACTGTACTATTTAAAGTTAGCCATATCTGTGTGGAGAAACTAATCAGACAACTCTTCATGAAACTCATGTACTTATTGAAAGATATCTCTGCAACATGGTTAATTATTTGTTATCTATAATGTATAGTTCTATACTAAACTTATTTTATACTTAGCTGGGATGTCATGTTTGTGCAGCATGTAATGTGTTTTCTGTGAGACACTATACATTAGCCCAACTAAAGTTGAGGTTTTTATCGCTAGCCACATAATTAATATCTTCGGTCGGAAGAAAGTACAGAGTTACAGATTTTAATTATGAATGCCTTTGAACGTGGTGGGGGAAGTACTGTGACATGACATTGGATGGAGTAAAGCTAACAGGACAACCGACTTCTAACCCTATATAACTGATTTCCAGTTATTGCACCTCACAAATTGTAATCAAAATAAGTACTCAACAGGAAACCGACCTGTTTGCTGGTCAGGATTTCAATTTGCTTATGAAAGAACCTTACGTTTCTCTTGTGTTGTTATAGTTATAAGGTTATGAAGCACATAGATGTTACCTACAAGCCTTGTTGCTAAAGGTCTAAATTTAACAGTAATTTACCATAAGCTACTTACCTGAGGTATAAATACATATCACTAAACCTAATAAGATTGGCCTATCAACCTATTATTGTCGTCTATATGCGCACAGATAGGAAGGTGTTAATTATTAAATATTAACAAAAGGAAACTGGAAAAGTTAAGTAACAATGGGATGGTTCTTTTTCTTTATTTATTGAGATTCACAATTCTTTCATTCTTACAACATTCAGCTTTGAGTTTTTATGGAATAACGAGCACATAGAAACACGGTGAATATTGATAACCAACGCAGCTCTTGATATGCATATTTGCAAATGGCAAATTGCTATTGTCCATGGACAAGAGGATTGCAGTTAACTTGCAGTGAGTTGTCATAATTGCACTCTATTTCGTTTATTATCATAATGCATTCATAGGTTTTTAACCTAAGAAGATTTGTTTACAAGATTTGTTTATTTTCTGTTAAACAATACAATTGATTTGCTATGACGTATTCATGACACTTTGACAGCAACCAATAGTTCGGTCCAAAATCGACGAATTATTGACAAGCAGGTTGGTCTTTTTAGACAACGTACGTAAAACGTTATTTTACATCGGTTGGTGAACGAAGACGAAAACATTCATATGTATTACTATTTTAGCTTCTGCAGACATAATTCCGCAAATCTGCCAATGTGAAGTATTAGTTTGTGCAAAATTATACAACCTTTGAACAGCAAAACAGATGCATGTGATATAATATACGTACCCATAGATTTAGGATGAACTGGCGTTTACAGTTTGGCGTTGTTATGCTCGATCTATGTACCATAGATTGATGAGTAGCCATTAATAATATTTAATTTTCTAATGTGAAAATTAACTGCGGTGAAGTCAATTTGACTGAATGTTTTGAGGTGTCATGAAGGTGATGATCAGTGTTGATAGTTAATAAAATTATGTATAAAATTCTTTGGATAATCTTCTTGGTTTTTAAATCCGGAGGAATAAAGCTTAATAATATCTTTATCCCAGGATTTTACAATATAATGTACATAACTTTTTAAATGTAGGTACATAATATCAATAATATACGACCTACTTCACATTTTATACCTAATGATTAAGAGTACCACCAATGTAGGTGGGAAGGTACCTACCCTATGCATCAACAAACCTAAAAGTTAAAAATAGGTTGATTGTATTAAAGGTACAAAGAATACAATCTTATATATACTACTTATGGTTACAAATAATTCTAAACATAGGTAGTTAAATAAGTATAATAATGAAATTCTGTTAATCATGCAAGTACCAACTTACCTAAGAAATAAACCTAGGTATACCTTGGCTACGTGCATGCCTACTTGAAACCATAATTAAGTTATAACACTAATAACTTAATTTCAATACATCATCAAAATTGGACGCTTAATTATTCTTAATATTTACAAATGTTGAAAATTATGAATGTTTAGGATTATTGAGATTACCTACTCGCCAACAGAAGCCATAATCTACTAAAAGCTTTGGTTTCAGTTCTGATTCTAATAGTCATTCATTTTCTTATATTTTATAATTTATTTTTTTTGTATCTTTACCTTGATAATGTATGTAGATACCTACGCTTCTAATTTCGACTGGGTAACTGCAAGGATAAATAAGTAGTAACAATTGTTATAAAAAAAAAAAAAATAGCAACCATCCTTCAAATCATCTAACGAGGTTATTAAAAACGTATCTTTTTATCAGACTTCATTGAAGGTTGTAGACGTACTTAGAGGAGACATAATATTATTATCATAGCAATACCAACTTCAACTTTAGGAGGGTCTAAAGTTTATTTCATTTTACTATTTAAGTACATTCCATTTTATGCAATTTGATTTTACTAGATTGCCTCGGATGGCAGTGTATTTACACTGAATTAATTTTACCATAATAATTATATTAAATTTACTGTCTGTTGTGACTACTAGACCAGACAGTACAGTTCAAAGAGAAAAATCATCAATTTTTAAATAGTGACTGGTGTTGTTTTCACAGTTACTCCATAGTATTATATTAATTGTAATAAATAATACTTATGTCTTATTTTATAAATTATAAAGGTGGTACCTTCATGTATTGTGATGGAATTCCTTCGTTGGGAATGGTTACAAGCTGACCCTATACAACGAACAACAATAAAAATGATAACAACAATAATAATAGTAACAATATTATTATATTATCTAAGAAGTTTATAACACCATTAGGTACTTATGTAAGTTTCTAGAAATCTTAAAATTTTCCAAATAATTCAGGTACTTAAATTCAATAACAGATAAATATTATTGTGCCATCTATCATTATAATATCATATCATCATATCTTTTATATGCAGGTAGTCCTTGTATAGGTTTTAAAAATAGATGGAGAAGAAATATTACCTATCCACAATATTTTATTTTTTTTCTTTCTCCCAAGTGTCTTATGTGATACCGAGGGTCTCGAGAGAATGTAAGCAGGTACACTTACCCACTCCAGGTTAACACCTACTTATAGATTAATAGATCTGGTTTGATAAGTCAGCCAGATAACAGCCTGCTATGCGAAATAACATTAGCATGTTATCTAATCAATGATATCATTGATTTAGATACTTTTGAGTAAGTATGAAGGTAATTTCAACTACGTATGAACCGAGGGGTCAAGAACTCACAACTTCATCAAGATCGTTCCCCTTTGGGTGTTATTTTTTAACAATTGATAATTTTGTGAAATAGAATTAATGAAAAATAACAACATATTCCAATTCAGATCTGATTGTACAACTCTTGACTTTAAACATCTACAAGTAAGAAATAAATTAATTCATTAATTTATAGGTACTTTTCTATTATTGAGGGCGAGGCGATCGGGAAGAATAATTTAGAAATCAAACTAGCTTACCTGTAAGCGACGTTCGATTGTAATTATTCTTCCCGATCGCCTCGCCCGAAAATAATAGAAACCCACCCTCCCAACCCAAGAATAGTTGTAACAATCAGACTCAATGAACAGCGCAGCGAACTTTTAACTAAATGACAGACATAGACAAGGAGCGGTAAACAGTAAGTGTAAGCTCAGAATACGATTCCTTTTTTATTTTTACTGAGTTAAACTTATGTGACGCCTGAGTGACTAGGAGGCCTACTACAAGTAAGAAATAAATTAATTCATTAATTTATAGGTACTTTTCTATTATTTTCGGGCGAGGCGATCGGGAAGAATAATTACAATCGAACGTCGCTTACAGGTAAGCTAGTTTGATTTCTAAATTATTGACTATTATATTGAATATTATTGACACCGTGTTAATTACACCGTGTGTGTGTTTATTATTGTTTTTATTACGAGACACGGCATCGAGCAGCGCGACTGGTGAATTTGCAATTTATTGCTGTCTCACTCGTGTTCACTTCTCTTAGTGTTGGTTAGTTAGTTTGATGCGAGCTGTTTTCCGCAACTCGACGTCCTGTACGAGCGCCTATTTTGCGTGATTGGGCTGGCGACGCTCCCCAGCTCCAGAAGGGAACCTAGCAGACCCGTATATTACGAGTTGAGAGGTCTGTATGTGTAACATCCTACGAGATTTTGTTTGGACGTATCACCGTAATCAGTAGGTAACAAAAAAGAAAGATGCGTTTATCCATCTGACGGACAAAACAAAAAAATATGTCAGTTCTATTAGTTTAGTTTCGCTCCGGAAGGCCGTCGCCAACGTGAAGGGTCTGCTAGGATTTCTCCTGGAGCTAGGCTGAGCGACGCCAGCCCAATCACGCAAAATAGGTGCACTTATGAGACGTCGAGTTGCGGAAAATTATCCCGCTCCAAACTATAACTATAACTTAGTTTGAGACAGCAGAATCGCCATTATTGACTTTTAGGCAATCACTACTGACTGTATCGAATCATAAAGTGAAGAATCACGATTATTAAGTAATTCACTTTTTATTAATGAATCGGCAGCAATTGTTTTTGTTATTATTCGAAAGGAAAACTTATTTTTTTTAGTTAACTTCTGTTTTTATTTCGAAATTAGTGTATTGAAGTGCTTAGTAGGCACGCAGTGGTCAAAGGTTTGATACTGGGTTTTACCTTTTCCCATTAACGCCAATACCATACAGTACGTACTATTAATATAGTGGGCCATTAACACACACGGTCATCTGATCCCAAACCAAGCAGACCTTGTACTATGGAAACCAGATAACTGGTAATATACTACTTATAATACTTTTCTTTTGTAAATACATACTTAAATATAGATAATTACTTCCAAACTCAAGACAAACGAACATTTTCATCACAAAAATGTCTAACATGGGTAGGAATCGAACTCACAACCTGCGGCGTGAAATAAAAGTATCTTACCGACCACGCCACCGGCCGGTCATTACTAACATTATAAATACGAATGCAACTCTGTCTGTCTGTCGCGCTTTCACGCCAAAACTACTGAAACGATTTAGATGTTTGGTATGGAAATAGTCTGGGGACGAATAGCTTTTATCCGACTGCACAAAAACAGGTCGGGCGGAAAGGTAGTCTATGTGTAAAGCCTGGATTCATCATAATATATCAATTTCTCTATAGATTACTTTAGTTCTCTGTCGGATCACTTCATTGCGTATGCGATCCTTCAGAGAAACTCCGAGCATAGCTCTTTCCATAGCTCGCTGAGCGACTTTAAATTTATGGACCGGCCCTACCGAATGTCTTCGTTCCGTCTCCGTATGTCAGGGGTTGGACGCACTTTCAGGGTGTCACAGTTGAGTCACGTGTGGTTCACGTGACACCCTGACCAGGATGCGCGAAGGAGCACCCGGAGGGTTTTAATTCGGGTAACAACTATGGAGTCTTTTATTCGCCCGCTCTGCGCGCATACAGGGCGAGGGGATCCACAAAGGATTTACCCCCGGTAAAAAGAGGGTCGGACGCACTTTGTGGAATTAGTATAAGTAGACTTATTTCCTTGTGCGCACAGGCCCTTACATAGAACTCATAGCTCACTACGTAAACACAGACAATGGTATATGTACATAACAATTAATGAATCATTTCCACGGTTTTGTGGGCACATTCATTGACCCTAGTTTGAGGCCACATGGTATTAGGGTTCAGTGTTCGTGAAATCCCACTTATAGTAAACACGGCTACGCATCAAGCTCTCACTTCAACCCTTTATAGTGTCCCACAGCTGGGCACGGGTCTTCTCTCAACTATCTTACGAGTTGATAGAGTTTAGGCCTTAATCCACACACGCGGGCCAAGTGCGTGTTGGTGGATGTCACATGTCCTTGAATAATTAGTTCTTAGACATGCTGGTATCCTCACGATGTTTTTCTTCACCGATATTGAGCAGCGGAGATGAAACAATTCACACAAAGATGTGTGGGCACGACCAGGATTCGAAACCGCGACCTCATTTTTTTAAGGCGAGGCCCGTACCGCTGCGCCACCGCTGCTCTATACGAATCTCAGACCGCTGCTCTATGAAGCTATATATAAATCCAGTATTTATGAGGGGGGTGTAAACCAGACCAACCCTCAACCAGAAGGTGGTCTTTTAAACTATACTATAAACTGGAAGTACGAAGAGAAGCAGCTTTTGCCATTTATTTATTCAAGGTGTTGCGGGGGTCACGCATAATCCGGCTATACTGCGCGAGATACAGCTGTGTGCTCCAAATGAATGTTTAGGGAGGCGAAGGCGACCGCCACAGCTGGCGGTACCGCGCGCACGCACAAAGCTGACCAGAGCGCTGTGCGTGCTTAATGCAGTGTCAGAAAATATAGATTTATTTTCATGTTCACTGACTGAATTTACAAACGTCACTCTTAGTATTATCAGTAGTTGTAAGTAGGATATTTAAGATTTTATAATTTATGTTTATATTAATAATTGTAAGTACATTGTCGCATTAGGTGTAAACCTGTAAAGATCATGGTAACTGAAGAATAAATAAATAAATAAATAAATTAACGACGCCATATTTTGGTGTCGTAGCAGCGAAGGTCTACAGATTCACCAGCGGAAATCTAATTCGCAGGAGGTTAAATATCCAAGACATATAACATTAACCAATATCATTCATTCACTCACTCGAAAGACATCTCAAAGAGCGCTGCGATGTCAACTGTCAAATTTGACGTCTGACATTGATTCAGTCGAAATTCACTAAGACCGATAACAGTACGGAACTCTTTTGATGAATTGGAACCTCACTTAACCAGCATTTTAATGTTCAAGTTTCAATATAGTTTTAGTAACGAACCCATTGTGTTTTTAGTTATATATTTTGTAAGGTATTGTTAGGAAATGTTATTTTTAAATACTCTATGTAAAATTTTCTAGTAATAATAATATTTTAATACCTATATTTTAAAACTTTTGAGGTAGGTTCCGTGTACAGCGGAATAGTTGTTCTGCGCTGGCTCTCACCTTTTAAACCTCCCTTAAAATTGTTAAATTACTAAAACAACTATTAAAAAATAGGGGTTGGTGATAGAAGGTGAAAATTTAGGGTTGTTTGTATTTTTTAATGCCACATTATAAAAAAATAAGAAAAAAAATCATGTTAGGGGTGGATAACCCTTGTCACTTAGGGTATGAAAAATAAATAGTAGCCGATTCTCAGACCTACTGAATATGTATATTAAATTTCATAAAAATCGGTCAAGCCGTTTCTGAGGAGTAAGTATGGTAACTAACACTGTGACACGAGAATTTTATTTAATAGATACGACACGAGCAAAGCCGCAAGTGCAAGATAGTTGCTTATAATTCTCAACTGTGAGCTGGTACTAGTTTTTTTTAGTTCAATTATTAAAGTATTTTGCTCGACCCGGGTTCTGAACCCAGGACCTTGTGGTAATTAAGCGAAAGCTATAAGTCAGGATTTCTACCGGGCAACTCCAGCGACCCGGATGAACCACAAGGTCTATTACCAAGTACCTAATCTATGCTATAATCTAACTGTATTCATTAATAAAATAAACTGCAACTGTAAAGCCTCTAGACTAGCGTTTTTATAAATGTACAAATTCGTTTTTAATGCGTGTACACGCAATTTCAAGCGGTTTAAACTGAACGCGCAATTAGTTCGCATTGGGTAATATCAGTGCAAGAAAACATTGTGTTAAAACTAACTTAATTTATAAACTAGACGTGTTTCCAAATCCACAATTGAAAACATAATAAAATATTACATTAAAAAACAAGTCATTTGTTTGTCTTGGGGGTGTATATACAACATAAAGATTTAAATGATATTACCAGAAATAAAAAAATAAGTTTTTGATAAAGAGAATCATAAAGAAATTAAATTATCAAAAACAAAATTCAATAAGTCCTTTTAGAAAATGATAAAATCTATTTAACTTAAATAATAATATAACTTGTGGCGTCACATACCTAACGCCACTCAAGAGACATGACGTCATAGCAATCCTGAATCGCACAAGCGAAGTTTTACCGACGATTAGCATATATACAACTTCCCGACAAGAACTGTCGGAGGGAGTACCGCGGTCGCCGGGCATTACACCTCGCCCGGCTGGAAGATCTTCCCTTTTCACTGGAGGGTCACTACCACCCGATCCTCCAGTCACCTCCACAAACTTATTAAGTAACTTTTAACTCATTTTTATTTTTTAAAATTGTTTATTAATAGAAGTCTTTTTGCTCGACTCTTAAATCGTACCAATCGAAAATAACTGAGATGTTTGGAGATACGTATGTAAATAAAACAAGTACTCTGCTCGGCTCCCATGGTGATAGAGTAATATATTTCACTAAAGACAATACATAATAATGAGGTAAGCATTAACATGAGACAACATTATTAAGGAGCATACATATCAAATAATATAAAGGAGCTTACATACACTACATAACAGTGTTAACGTTCAAAAAACCGCTCGTTTGAACGCGTTGATATTCAAATTGTTCCGTGATTTCGTTATGGATCATAAATTTACATAAAATTGCTCAGATTAATTAACATCATGTAACAATGGAGTGTTTTGTTACATTTCCAGTTTTAAATTGATGTGAGATTATATTTTTTTAAAACGTTTTAACACGAGATATGTATCTCTGTAATTTTTAAAGTTGTCTTCTGCCCGCGACTTCAGCATAGATCTTCTGTATAGGTTAGTATTTTTATTATTCTGAAATAGACTAGCGCTTGACTACAACTTGCCTGATGTTAAGTAATGATGTAGTCTACGATGGGACGCGCTCCCCCAATATACCGATTCTCTTGCGATAACGAATGATTTTCGGTTAGAAGGTGGCAGTGGAATGAGGTTTTATATGGTTAGAATCCATAAAGAAGCGCGAGACATCGCGTCGGAACGCGGCAAAGCACCTTACCGGTGCAGCTTTGTCTGGTGGGTGGTCACTAACCACGGCCGAAGCCTACGACCAGTTGATTACCAGTAGACATCATTATTATTTACCAGTTGACTGTCACCTGATTTGAACCACCTGGGGACCACGTGTGGGGATTCAGATAAAAGGTGCACTCCCACGGACGAAGATGACTCAGCCAAAACACGGTGGTATGCTAGTACATACTGAAAGTATCTCAAAATACAAAAAGCGCATCAAAATCTGTCCGTCTCTTTAGATGGTATGGGCAACAAACTTGTACACAATAAGAACAGGCATCATTGCTTAACTGACAACTTGTAATCAAGCGCAGCCTATGATAGCATAAAAAAGTTGAAAACTCAAACTTATAACAATCCTCTTTATTGTCGGAGGCTATTTACAGCTACAGTCGACGGGCATTGTTATTGACCATCGACGAGATACCAATAGACACTGCATCGCTACCCCCCCCCCCCCCCGCGCTCGCCTGTCTTCTAAGTTGAAAGACTTTAGGCCTTAATCTTTACACACTGGCCAAGTGTGGATTGGTGGATGTCACATGTCCTCGAATGATAAGTTCTTAGACATACCGGTTTCCTCGCGATATTTTCATTCACCGATGTTGAGCGGCAGTTATGAAACCTGAGTCTTTTCACGGCGCCGTTGTCATGGTCATGGCATGATCGTGGTGGTGGGATATGTCCAAAAACAAGCAGTTATGAAATAATTCACACAAAGATGATGGGACACGACTGGGAATCGAATCCGGAACCTTCTATTTCAAAGGCGTGGCCCGTACCGCTGCGCCACCGCTGCTCTTCTTTTTTTACTACATAAAAATTGATAGACCAAAAGCCAAGTTTGATTGCTTCGTTCAAGGACAAGAACTAAGACGAATCAATCAATATAAGGTCTTCGCCGATACCCCGCCATCTTTTGACAATAACATCATTTCCTTTGCCATTTTCCCATTTCTATTGTAGTCGGCTCCCAGTCTAACCTGTTGCGGCTAGCCACCAGAATTATACGAGCGATTGACATCAGACCTCGGAAACAGTAGCAGAGATAGTTCGACCAGGTTTCAGATTATATTTAGCATCTGATTAAATTTAACGATTGTCATAGATGTTTTAACGACATCCGGGAACGACGGTTTAGCATGCTCTCCGAGGCACGGGACAATTTCAAACAATACTAGTCTCCTTTGCGGTATCGTGCACGTGATCGTCCATTTTATCCTCTTAGGGATCCTCCTCCAAAAATTTGGAAAACAGGACAAGACGCGTGAAAACCCCGGATTTTAGAGTCCGAAAGCCGGACATGTCGACAAGATCTTTTAAACATAATTCAATGTAATAAACAGTTGAAAATGTCGTAGATCACCTTTTTTATTTATTCATTATTTTAACAAAACAGAATCATATTACAATTTGTTACAAATTGTTTATTAAATCAGTTACTTGGTTCGTCGGTTGATCGTGGTGTGCGAGCATAGTGCGTGTCTCGCGGTCGGCTCAATATTTTTTATTTATTTATTTTTTTAAACTCTGTCTACGCATGAAACCTTCTCCGGACGCTCCCCGGATCCCCTCTAAACTAGAACAAATCCGGGGAAACCCGTACGGATGGCAACCCTACTCATACGGAACCTATGTGCCAAATATGGAGTGAAATATGTCAGTCAATTAAATCAGCTTTTTTTTTATTTGAATTTGAAAAAAAGGTAGTGTCTATGGATATCAGGTCGGTGTTATTGACTCACCCAGATAACATCCTACGTATTAATGACGTCACAATCCACTTTCTCTGTCCAATGGAACGCATGACTCATCTGTGTGTGGCCACAAAAAAGGCGAATCTATTCAAAGTAGTCATCGACCTTTTTAATTTCTGACGAAAAAGGCACCTGCGTTTGTTGTTATGTCAAACTGGTGTCATAAGTTGAAATAAAACTACTGTTTAACGGATTTTATCGCGGTTTATTTTAGATTTTAGATCCCGACGTTTCAAAGTCTTTTCAGACTTCATGTTCACGGGTGGACTGATGGATTTGACGTCCAAAAATATTAATCACAATTATTACTGAATACCTCAGTCCACCCATAAACATGGAGTCTGAAAAGAATTTGAAACGTCGGGATCTAAAATCTAAAATAAATCGCGATAAAACCCGTCAAAAGGTACGTAAATAAAATATTTTTTTTTACTTTTTAAGAGTTACAAAGTCTTATCAAAGAGTTTTCAAGAATTGCAGGAGTAATTTATAATATAAATATTTTCGGATCCGAAAGTAGTACCCACCGCAAGTCGTCAATTTAGTGGCCGTACAGGTGCAGTCATTTCATCTGTTGCGATTATGCCTGCGATATTGCAACAACCATGAAATTTTCTGTATTTAGCAAAATGATATACTTACTTGAACATAACCAGCGAAATATGGGAGTGTGTGGGTGATACCACAGAGTATAGTAACATTATTCACTTCACTTCAACCCTTTTTAGTCTCCCACTACTGAGCACGGGTTTTCTCTCAACTAACTTATGAGTTGATTTTAGACCTTAATCCACACACGCTGCCCAAGTGCGGGTTAGTGGATGTCAACTATCCTCGATTGATTAGTTCTTAGACATGTTGATCATGTTTTCCTTCACCAATATTGAGCAACGGTGATGAAACAATTCACAAAAAATATGTGGGCACGACTGGGCATTGTACCCGCGACCTTATATTTCAAAGGCGAGGCTTGTACCGCTGCGCCACCGATGCTCAAAATGCCTAACTGTATTAAAAAAATTGGTTGCCTGTAAAGTCGGTATACGGGCGAAAGTTTTACGTGACAACGACTTTGAGTGGTAAAATAATTTTAATGTGAATATTCATTCGTATAGTAGGAAGAAGGATGAAATAATAGTAACAATTTAAAACATTTATTTATACAAAGAATTATATTTAAAACATTAATTTATACAAAGAATCTCGCTCTTAGGCGGGCTAACTGTGCTCGAGTGGAAGGGACGCGTGCCTCTCACTCGCTCTCATTGTGAGCGCATAACGTGAGCGGAGCGTAACGCAGTTTCTTGAAGTGTCACCCGGCAAACCAATTTATAAGACGTTGTCACGTCAAAAATCCTATCCTATCCTATCCTATCCTACTAATCCTATCCTACTAATATTATAAATGCGAAAGTAAGTGTGTGTGTGTGTGTGAAGGTTTGTTACCACGTATCTGCATAACCGCTCAACCAATGTTAATGAACTTTGAAACGTAGGTAGTATATACCCTAGAATAGGACATAGGCTAATAATATTTCCAAAAATCATCCCCTAAGAGGGTTAAATAGAGGGGTGAAGTTTGTATGCAACTTTTTATTCCTTGGTCCTATTAATTTAAAATTCGGTAGACATAAACCTTAAGACAAATAATGAGATACGGGTTTTTTATTTTTCCATAATTACCCCCATGGGATGTGGAAAATGAGTTTTAATGGTAAAAATTAAAGTTTTTCTGGATCTGCTTAGTCTCAAGTCCGATTCACTCCAAATTCGGCACACATAAACCCTAAAAGAAATCATGAAACACGTGTTTTTTATTTTTCCAAAACGACCCCCAGGAAGAGTATAAAATGAGTTTTTTTGGAAATACTAAATATTGCAGAACTATTTAGTCCTTGGTCCGATTCACTTCAAATTGGGTATACATAAAGCTTAAAACAAATAATGAGACACGTGTTTTTTATTTTTCCATTCTTTTTTATTTTTACCCTAATACTACGCGGGAGAAGCCTGTGAAATTATTCTGAGTGCGATTTTCTTCGAAGTTGATATCAATACTCTTTCGTGCTTTTGATTTAAATTACTCTTTATTTTGACACAATGACATGTTTGAATGCGATGATTAGAATTCCAAATTTAAATTTTATTTCTTCTTATAGGTATGATCTAAGAGCCGTAGTATTTTTTAAGAAACACCTATTGATTTATGGATATACCTATGGGGGCTTGCCGATTTCAAAATGTTGCTTACACTCCTACACTACTGAACTAATTTTGTATGGAGATAGTTAGAGACCCGCTAAAGTATAGTTTTATCCGACTGCGAAAAAAGGGATT
This sequence comes from Meganola albula, assembly GCA_936450015.1. Lineage (NCBI taxonomy): Eukaryota > Metazoa > Arthropoda > Insecta > Lepidoptera > Nolidae > Meganola > Meganola albula. The sequence goes on from OW388171.1 coordinate 5,275,240, forward strand.
AATGGTCTAGCGCGATAACCGACATCCGCGGGCGAAGCCGCGGGCGGAAAACTAGTATATCTATATAATAGTTATGGTGATTTCTGAATTTCTAGAATAGATTATAGTAGAATAGAATATTTTTATTTGTCAAACATAGGTGGCTAATACATTTCAAGTTCTTAAGATTAAAATTGAACTCTATCTTTTGCCGCAATGGCATACAAATATTTGTGTTTAGTAGGTGCATACATTCCCAACTTACTAAACTATGATTTACTAGCGACCCGCCCCGGCTTCGCACGGGTGCAATGCTGATACTAAATATAATAAGGTATATTTATAGTATGTCCTAAACAACGTTTACAGCTTTTTTGTCATTAGACAATACAAACAGCACGCGCCGCGCGCGGACGGGCCGGTACCGCCGCACCGCTATTTCCCTGCATTTTAAATCTGTAATATCTTCGGAAATATCCATTTAAATTATATGCTGCAAAAGGCCATATTTATCTATATTAAATGGACAATGTATTTAAGGTACCAATTTGGATAAGGATTAATGCTGTATTGCTTAAACTCGCTTCGTAAATAAGCCATTTCTTTTAGTTAAAAGTAAAAGATAAAAAATGGTTATTGTGGGTTATCCATAAGAGATAAACATATACAATTACTGACTTTTTTGTTGACCTTTATATGTTGTGCAGTATTGTAGTACATTATATTGATATATCTCGTAGGGTTTAGCCAGCGTTTGCAATATAAGCGCAAAAAATGCGTTAATTTACGACACCACATCAGAAAGCTCTACAATTGTCAGTGTTTCTCTACTATATTATGCATGTATTATACACATTAAACTTCCTCTTAAATCACTCTATCTAAAAAATCGGTTGCCTAGTTTTGAAAAGATTTAAGCACACATAGGGACAGAGAGAAGAAAGCGACTTTGTTTTATACTATGTACCTAGTGATAATACAATTAAATTAAAAATAAAGTAGTTTAATTAAAGTAATTTCTAGTAATTTTTCTGAATAAGAATAAGAATATTAATTTGCATAAAACATGGTTACACGTTGTTATGGCAGAGTTGTATATAAAGTACAGCATGTTTCACCTTTTACGGTGTGCAAAATTACATTAATAGTTTTGGAAGAAAAATAAAATATCTGTTAATCTGTACAACTATCACATGCTAAATTATTAATCGTAAATAATAGTAAAAACAACTTATTATTATCAATTATAAATTATTAATCTCAGAATATTCAATTATTAATGTCAACATGGTATAAAATAAGAAGTTAATATAAAACAATATCAAGTGAAATAAAACTACTTTTTAACGGATTTTATCGCGGTTTATTTTAGATTTTAAATCCCTACGTTTCAAAGTCTTTTCAGACTTCATGTTCACGGGTGGACTGAGATATTTGACGTCCAAAAATATTAATCACAATTATTACTGACTACTGCAAGTTGATTATAAGCTTGTAATAAATACCTATGTATATATATGTCCTGCTCAGTATAATAAGGTTGAAACAAAGGCATATTATGACCATTATAATTTAGGAGTTTTTGTTGCAAACTTCACGCTTATGAGTTGTGGTGACGAGCAGAACCAATTTCATGGCCCTGACATCGTTGCTTATTCTAATATGAATAATTACAGGTATATTTGACTGAATGATTACTTAGGTACTGGTTTACAAACGTAAAATTAATGTATAATTGCTAAATATATGGTTTCCATAGGTTCTTTACATATAGTATTTTGTAATAAACGTGGTTATTTTGGGGCAAGGGGCCTTCGCTCTTTGTTAGGTAGAATAAATTAAGTTAATTCAGCAGAAACCTTATGAAACCCGCTTTCAGAATCACTAATAAAACGAAAGATCATCCAAGGGCTATTACTGCACTTTAGTGTCTGGTGGGCAGCGCAGGGCTCCGTAGCATATCCCCCCTATAAAGTGGACTGATGAAATTCTTAAAATCGCGGGAAGTCGATCGCTGTGGCGTTCAAAAGGGGAGGCCTATGTCCAGCTGTGGACGTCTCCAGGTTGATGCTAATGATGTAAATAATTGTTATTATTTCTATTGGTTATACGATAGACTCAAAATAATATACCAACGAATAAAAATCTAAAATATTTAATACAACGCCATCTATTGGCATCATTACAAAATAATTAGTAAACTTGTTAAGTACGCGTCTGACATAAGTTTCTAGAATAAAATCACAGATGTCTCAAAACTATAACTAAAGGAGACGTTCAAAAAATGTATAGAGCCTGGGATTAAAATAATTGTAAATTTGAACAGCAATCTGAGTTACATAGGTTAATAGAGCATAATTAATTAAATTTTTTGGTGTATTTAAAATAATTTTACACCCCCCCCGTTTTTTTTTAAATTGAAATTGAAAATAAGAATCCTTAATGAAATATTATGACTATTGCAATTGGCAACCCCATGGTCAAATGTCAATTGAGCAACCAAAAAAATCAAAATTATTTGACGCTGTCAATCAAACTGATCAATGACATTGACATCATGACGTTTCCCGTAATTATATTTTTTTCCACGCGTTTTGTTATTACACTAATAAGATAACAAATATTTTTCGTCATAATTACATTAAACTGCAGCTAGAATAATATTACAAGAGAAAAGTACTGTAACAGAATGCAATTGTTGACGTGATTGCAATATTTATACTGCTTAGGAAATGGATAATTAAAGGTAATGTGCGTTTTGTTTTTCTATTAAACTTTTTTGATTTTTACAAAAATGGTTGCTCCTGAAATTCGTGTTTAGTTAAATTCTAACAGCTTATTAAATAAGCTTTCCAATGAGGTATATCACATTGGTGTTCAAAATTCTAGCCCACTTTTGACCTCTCCTTTATTTTGGATCTTACAAATTTCTCCAGGGATAAAGTACCACTGACCCTGTTGTCAGATCTTGTTCATAAATTAAAAAGAAATTACGATAAAACCTGCCGTTATGAATACCTTTTTTAAAAAATTACGAACCGGCTTCAATGTTTTTAAAATAACTCAAAAACCATTCAACTGATTTACAGTCCATCAAATCTAAAAAGTACCGTTTGACATTTCTAAACGTAGTACATTTAGAATTTTATTTTTTGTTTAAAAATTGTTTATGTTATGTTAAAACAAAAGTAGCTTCATAATTCAATTATTTTACAGGAAAGCTAATAAAAATAGTGGGAATTACGCCTCTTTAAAGCTATTTTAATAGAAAACAGTGAAACGTCAAACGGTACTTCTTAGATTTGATGGACTTTAATGGAACCACTTGGAAACAGTATTCTTTAAAAAAAAATCAACATCGATGCATAATTGGCGAATATATCGCGTAACATACATACAAACATAACATACATTCGAATTTAGGATCAACTTCTTTGAAATAAAACTACTTTTTAACGGATTTTATCGCGGTTTATTTTAGATTTTAGATCCCGACGTTTCAAAGTCTTTTCAGACTTCATGTTCACGTCGGGATCTAAAATCTAAAATAAACCGCGATAAAATCCGTTAAAAAGTAGTTTTATTTCAATGTGTGATATTCGCGTAAATCTAAGACAATACTATATCAACTTCTTTTCTAAATCGGTCGAAAAAGTAAGTGTGCTTCGCTTCAACCCTCTTAGTGTCCAACTGCTGGGCACGGGTCTGGCCAGCGTGGGTGGATTAATGCCTAAACTCTCTCAACTCGTAGGATAGTTAATCCACACACGCTGGCCAAATGCTGGTTGGTGGATGTCACATGCTTTTGAATAATTACTTCTTAGACATGTCTTCTTAGATTTGATGGGCCAGTGGCGTGGTCGGTAAGTTGTTTGCTTTTCACGCCGCAAGTCGGGTTCGATTCCCACCCAAGTCAAACATTTGTGTGATGAACATGTCTGTTTCTCTTAAGTCTGGGTGTAATTATCTAAATTTAAGTATGTATTTACAAAAGAAAAGTATCATAATGTATTATATTACCTGTTATCTGGTTTCCATAGTACAAGCTCTGCTTAGTTTGGGATCAGATGACCGTGTGTGTTAATGTCCCACTATATAGAAATAAATATTGAAAATACATGTCGGTTTGCTCACGATATTTTCCTTCACCGATATTGAGCAGCGGCGATGAAACAATTCACACAAAGATGTGAGGGTACGACCGGGAATTGAACCCGCGACCTTATATTTCGAAACCGAGGCTGATACCTCATCAAATCAAATCAATCAAATCAAAATATACTTTATTTTTTTTGAGACGCGTCTACATAAAAATAGTCCAATTTCTTTTCCTACCGTGCAGTGAATGACTGGCAACTACTGAGAAACACTGCCAAAAAACTCAGTAGGCTTTTTTCTTTTTTAAATGAAGTACTTATATCTATTACCTACATTTTGTTTGTTCAGTGTGTTGAATTAGAGCGACTTTTAATTCCAAGCGTTTTTATCCGTTACATAGTCTGAAATTTTATAATACGCTTTCTTACATAACGTAGATTTTATAGTTATTTTAAATTTGTTAATAGTCATTTCCCAAATATTATTTGGAAGTTTATTGTAGAAACGTATGTATACACTGCCCCATAAAAGAGTTACTAATTTTGTGGAGACGAGTATGATGTGCTACAAGATCGTTCTAGTATTCAAATTATGTGTATCGCTTATTTTTTTTAATTTCGTAATATTTCCTCAACCCCCCGCTGCTGGTAAGATTAAACTGTATACAAATATTATTTATAATATAATATTTATTTTTTAAATCCTGTTACTACATACCCGGCCGGATTGGGTCCGATCCCGTCGGGTACGTAGGAATCCGGTCGGATCCGGCCTTACTCAAAATGACACTCTCCGACAAAATGACTCGCTCTATGTGGTGTCTGGGAATGACTTATACCTACTAATAAAAACAGTTCAGTTCAATTTAATTCAATTTATTCAATAACAATACATTCTCCAGTCCCACAGTAGATAACCACTGGTTAAACAATGCTTTAAAATGTCTGCATATTCCTCAGGCATATCATTTTCTAAGAGTTTCCTTCTAGTGATTTCAATGCAGTCATTAACAGGTAGACAAGTAAATAATGACTGAACATCAAGCTAACCATAGTTTCATGGCCATTTATTTCAATGTGTGATATTCGCGTAAATCTAAGACGTTACTATGAAAGTTTAAATTAATGGATGTGTAGATCTGTGACTGTTTGTTACTCTTTTATGCAAAAACTACTCGATGGAATAGGATGAAATGAGGCACCAAGATAGATAATTATTTGTAACGCAATAGGCTTGCGCTTGACCACTATTTGCCTGATGTTAAGTAATGATGTAGTCTACGGTGGGTTGCGCCCGTCCATTATAAAATAAATAAATAAATAAAAATCATTTATTTCGGACCGGAATCCATAGTGTTAGTAACAATGATCTTACAAAATATGTTAGTAATAAGTAGGTACATACATTGCTATACAAATCGATTTACCGATAATGCCGTGTCCTTTATTAGATGGATGCGGGTCCAGTGCCTCATAATGGCACTGTCCACATCCAATCTCCCCGCTACTGTCTTCAGGAGGCTGTTGGAGGCGCCCCGCACCCGCTGCAACAGGGATGCTGTACGTTTTCTGATGATAGCCGATAAGCTATCAACATCCGACGAAGCTAACATCCCTGAGGCACTGCAGTAGCGCGGCAGCCCCAACAACGCCCTGAAGGCATTGTCATATTGAGTACGCAGGGCCCTGTATGCTCCTTGAGTGTAATTCATCCACAGGCTGCACGTGTATAATGAGTTACAGTAAGCTTTGAAAAGCGTGATTTTAGCTTGTTTAAAACATCGTGCAAACCTGCGGGAAAGCATTTTAGCTCGAATGCACAGAGCCCTGCGCTCCCATTCTATATCCATCTCGTCCTTTAGCGATTCTGTGACCCATTATACCGATTCACTAGTAATTACGAATGATTTTCGGTGAGATGGCAGTGGATTGAAACCTCATTCCTATGCCATCTTCTCACCAAAAATCACATGGTTAGAAACCAGGCGCAAAATTTTAACAGATATTGAACTAAGAATACCAAAAAAAATCTAGTCTTTTTCTTATTATGACACTGAAATCACATGATAGAGACCAAATATAAAGCATTCTTAGCTAGAGTTGTTTATAAATAGAGGGAAAATGTTTTAAATACGTCATCTTATTGTACATAGTACAATTCTTGGTAAAATTAAAAATCAAGTTGAAATTCTTGGTTATGAATTATTTCCCTATTTTAATACTAAGTATTAATCATCACAGGAAAACTGAAATAAAGAAAAAAACAACTGTTTACCAGTAACTAACCGTCACTTCTTATCGTAACAAAATAGAACTTTAATTAAGACTAAAATTGATAAGAGAATTATAAACAACTCGAATCTGTATAAATCCGAGGAATCTGCTCTCATTCTATCATTCGACAGCAAATTTGATAACAAAATGTTGAAAACAGTACTCTTTATTTTCGGGCTTGCTACAGCTCTTGCAGTGCCTACAAAATATGAAAGACCAAAACGTGATCTTGGAAGTGATTTAACAAGTGCTTTTGCTGCTGTGGCCAAACCTGTAGGGAAAATGTACATTGGAGCAATGGAACAAGCTACCAACGCTCTTGGAGAAGGCCTAAATGAAATGGGCAAAGCAACAAAGGAGGGTTTTGAAGAAGTGGCCAAAGAATTAAACTCTGAAGATACCTCGACTAAAACTAGCACAGATTCTACATCTACAACCAGTAGCAAGCCATCCATCAGTTCTCGGTCAAGTTTTAACAAAGATGATAATGACTGGCCTTCGAAGCATTCCAAAAACTTCGGTGAAGGTTCCGGGTTTAAGTCAAGCACTTTTGACCACGACTCCAATTTTGGTTCAAGCACTTTTGGATCAGGTTTTGGATCTAATTTTGGTCAACCCGACAGCAACTTTGGGTCTAACTTTGGTCTTCATGGCAGCAACTATGACTCTGCCTTCGGTCGTCCCGGCATCAACATTGGGTCCAACTTCGGCAATCCCGGCAGTGACTTTGGGAATAACTTTGGTCGACCTGGCAGCACTTTTGGGTCTAACTTCGGCCATCCCGGTAACAATTTTGAGTCTAGCTTCGGTCGGCCGGGCAGCAACTTTGACTCTACCTTCGGTCTTCATGGCAGCAACTATGACTCTGCCTTCGGTCGACCTGGTATCAACATTGGATCCAACTTCGGACGTCCTGGAAGCAACTTTGGATCTAGCTTCGGTCGTCCCACTAGTGATTTCGAGTCTAACTTCGTTCGTCCTAACAACGAGTTTGGATCTTTTGGTCGTCATAACAGTGATTTTGGGTCTTTTGGTTCTGAGTCTTACAGAAAACAGTGGTAATTATAAAACTTTAGCCTTAGAGTTAAAAATATTCTTTAGAATGTTGTTAATGTTAAAATATTCTTTAGCATGTAACAACTAACGTAACAATTTAGGCATTAACACACACCTATTGGCCAAGAGCTTGTTGGTGGATGTTATAATCACGAATGGTTAGTTTTTAGACATCTTGGCTTTACGAAGTTTTCCTCTACTGATATTCTACTTTTGTATATAATATCTATAAATGTATATAAAAATCAATGCCACTTTTCGTTGTAATTTCATAACTCAAAAACGGGTTTACCTATTCAAACCAAATGTTTAGGTATTGTTCGGACTATTTAGTAGATGGTTTATGTAAAGTTTGCACAAAATCGGTTGAGCGGTTCTATAATTATCACATTTTTTGTAAATTGTTGAGTGGGCTGACGCTACCCGGGCGAAGCTGGGGCGGGCCGCTAGTATATAAATAAATAAGAGTAAAAGTAAGGTAAAGTAAGTGAAATATAATAATTAATGTAAATAAATGTGTGTATAATATTTCAATGTATTTCATTTTATTACTCTTATGACTTATATAAGGAAGTAAAAGCTAAAATCTACGATGTAGGTCTAATGATAACCGTGTGGTCTCAGGTTTGAAAACTATCCTTCTCCTATTTTAAAGATTAGACCCTTGTCGGTGCAGCTGATGAAGCTTTCCACTTGACTTTTTTTTATTCTTCGATAGGCTGGCGCTTGACTACAACTTGCCTGATGTTAAGCAATGATGTAGTCTTCGATGGAACGCGCCAACTCAGTATACCGATTCACTCGTGATTACGAATGATTATCGGTGAGAAGGTGGCAGTGGAATAAGCCTCTACATGGTTAAAAACCTTAAAGGAGCAAAAATTCCGACCCACCCGCTCTGCATGGTGTCACCAGACATCGCACTGGAACACGGCAAGGCCGCTTGGCGATGCGGCTTTGTCTGGTGGGTGCTCACTAACCACGGCCGAAGTGGATACCTAAACTGTCTTGGATCCCGGATGAATTTAATCAAAAAGATAATAAGAAAGTGACATTGTTTACTTCCCTCCAAGCAAAACGGGAGACAGCATAGAGAAAAACACGGTCATCTGTCACCTTGTCTTGGGACTGAGCCACCTTCGTCCGTGGGTGTAAACCTTTAATTGAACCCCCACATGTAGTCCCTAGGCGGTGCAAATCAGGTGACAATCAACTGGTGGTAGGCTACGGCCGTGGTTAGTGACCACCCACCAAACAAAGCCGCACCGCCAAGCGGTCTTGCCGTGTTCCGGTGCGATGTCTGGTGACACCATACAGAGAGGGCGGGTCGGAATTGTTGCTCCTTTAAGGTTTTTAACCTTAAGGAGGCTCATTTCACTGCCACCTTCTCACTGATAAGATCATTCGTAATCACGAGTGAAGCGGTACACTGGGCTGGCGCATTCCATCGTAGACTACATCATAGCTTAACATCAGGCGAGTTGTACTCAAGTGCCAGCCTATCGAAGAATTAAAAAAAATCTGTCCAAAGTTTAAATCTTAGGTCAAATAAAAATATTTTCTCTGTTAATAAACGTAGATTATATTCGTCGCTGCCTACACTTTTATTAATATGTTATGCAAATTTAAAAACACAGTTACCTCGACCCGAGATTTGAACCCGGGACCTTTGACAATCAGGTCACACATAACCACCGAGAGTTTAATAATATTTGATAAGAAAAATGATGAAATAGTAACACAATATTTTTATGATAACAATGTAATAAAATTTTGTAGGCAGACATTTACAGTTTAAACGTAGTAGGTACTTGATTTTTGTACTGTAGACATTCTGTTACTTTGTGAACTCAATTATTATATATATAAAGTAAGTAAAAAGTCCTGCGATTATTATATAAAGTAAGTAAAAAGAGCAGCGGTGGCGCAGCGGTGCAGGCCTTGCCTTAGAAAAATAAGGTCGCGGGTCCGAATCCTGGTCGCGCCCACACATCTTTGTGTGAATTGTCTCATCTCCGCTGCTCAATATCGGTGTAGGGAAACATCGTGAGGAAACCGGCATGTCTAAGAACTAATCATTCGAGGACATGTGACACCCACCAACCCGCACTTGGCCAGCGTGTGTGGATTAAGGTTTAAACTCTCTCAACTCATTAGATAGTTGAGAGAAGACTCGTGCCCAGCAATGGGACACTAAAGTGGAAGAAAAGACAAAAAAAATACACTCTGGCACTCGGGGACTGCCGCGGTAAAGCTATTGCATAGCATTTTTTATCAACTTATTCAATTATAATTATTTATTTATTTTATTTATGCATTATTTTTTCAAGTTACACTTTTTGAGCAAGATGACCGATAAGAAAACAATATTTTTTATTTTATTGAATAAATGAGAAGTTAATATTGTTTAAAATATTTTTAGTATCTTACAATACATTTAGGTTATACAGAATTTTTTATCATTGAAACTATAGGTTTATGGTAACTGAAATAAGAAACATAAGTTCGACGCATACGTCTAGTCGCACGCACACAAACACCGTGCCGAAGTCTGCCGAACTGAAACGACGTTAGACGATGCACGGCTCTCAACGCCGACCCGCTGTGCCGGTCGGAGTGGGGGGTGTTAGGTTTTTTTCGTTACGAAGCCCGCGTTATAAGCATTAATTTTGTTTCAGAATACAACATGAAGACGACATTTTACTTTTGCCTTGCGTTTGGTGTGATTTTCAAGGTAACTATCATCATAATCAAAAAGCTACAAATAAACCTCATTTTATTACCCATATTGAGCAGCGGTGGTGCAGGGGTATGGGCCTCGCCTTAGATTTATAACGTCGCGGGTTTATCGGTCGTGGCCACACATCTTCGTGTGAATTTTAACATCGCCGCTGCTCAATATCAGTAAAAACATCGTGAGGAAACTGGCATGTGTAAGAACTAATCATTCTAGGACACTTGGCCACGTGTGAGGATTAAGGCCTCAACTCTCACAACTCGTAAGGTAGTTGAGAGAAGACCCGTGGCCAGCAGTGGGACACTAATAAGGGTTGAAGTGTTGAAGTGGAACCCCTTTTTAAGCAACCTCGAACTAGAGTTAGCAGTGTGCTGAGAATCCGTTCCTTTCCACTAAGATTATATCTAAGCAGTACAATTTTTTTTTATTCTGCGATAGGATACAATTGGCCTGATGTTAAGCAATGATGTAGTCCACAATGGAACGCGCAAGCCCAGTATACCGATTCACTCGTGATTACGAATGATTATCGTTGAGAAGGTGGCAGTGGGATGAGCCTCTTTAAGGATAGAAACCTTAAAGAAGCAACAATTCCGACCCACCCTCACTGCATGGTGTCACCAGACGTCGCACTGGAACACGGCAATTGGCGGTGCGGCTTTCTCTGGTGGGTGGTCACTAACCACGGCCGAAGCCTACCACCAGTTGATTGTCACCTGATTTGCACCACCCGGGGACCACGTGTGGGGATACAATTAAAGGTTAACACCCACGGACGAAGGCGACTCAGCCCCCAAAAGTCGGCACGTCGAGTCGGTTTTTGAGGCGTGTCTATTGCCGTATGTGGAGCATGAGCGTGACCCAACTTTAAGTACTTAATTAGCACTTTTTACTGAACCCTGGACTCGATTAGCCAATTTAGGGGACAAATTGGCACGTATTCTGAGTATGGTAGCAAGTCGACTAAACTAGAGATATTTTACTCTCCATATTACATTTCTGCCCACTCCCAGAGCTGTGATACGGGCTGACTGACAGCCGATACGACAGACAGATACGATCAGCAAGATACCCATCGCAGAGCCGACGGTTTCCCAAATTCTCAAAGGCCTTGAAGGGAACCTAACAATGTAAATTATACATTCCTCCAATTATTTTGATAATCAAGCTTATGCAGGATCCAAGACAGCTTAGGTGTCCTTCGACTTGACCGAATTTAAAAAATTAAATCCTGGCTGAATGGAGAAGCAGTTGTGATTAATGGATTTTTTTTTATTGGTGACATTCCAAACTAAATCTTTTGAGAAATGAGAAAATTCTTTACATTATTTTTAGTTTAATGCGGAGTCGAACGAGGCTGTACAAATTATTAATTTATAATTATTTTTATTTCAGAATATAGTCGGGGTAATAAAAGCAACTATTTATTTATAATTAATGTGAAAATGAATTATTTTAAATTGAATTATGTAATTTTAATTTTTAATTTTAATTTATTACATGTTATATTTTATTAATATTTTTAAATTTATTATTTATTTAATCTATTTAAGTTTGATTTTAATTTTTATCTAATATTAATCTTTATGCAAATTAACGTTTCAAACAAAGCTTCCTCTCTCCTACCCTATTTTGCAGTGCCCTTCAGGGTCCATATTGGTGTACCTATGTTATATAATGTTACCATCTAATGATATATATGGAAGAGCAATAAAGATATTGAGTATTGAGTATAATTTTTTTTTATAATTAATATTTCTATATTTTCGGTGGCCATTATTTCTGTTATAATATTCGGATTTTAAAAACAAAATAAAAGTCCGTCCATGCAGACCGACATTAAGAGAACAGATCTTTTAATAACCTATCATGATGTTAAAGTTTTTAATCATTGGAATAATGAATGTCAAATGGCTCAATTGCCCTTATGCGCTCGCGCATGCGACTGGCTCCGATTGCATGCTCTTTCACGCTTGCGCGGCCGACCGTCTCCGATTGCGTCTTCTCACGCTCCGAGACCCGTCAATTACCTAAGATTTGATAGGCACTAAATAATCACGTACAATCAGTTGCAAAAGTTTAATTAGAATTTACAAAACATCTTAAAACTAAAAGATTTTTCAAATAAGTGTAAGTTATGTGAGGAGAATATAAGCTTATCATTAGTAGTCTACAATGAACAGCCACACGGCTCTTGCAATCTTTTTGTTTTATTATGTGTTGAAATAATTAATCAGTTAATCAACTTTTGTAGCCGACTGTACTGTAATCAACTTTTGGCGTTGATTGTACCACAATTTAATTGTATTTTTTCTTTATTTTTTTTAGCAAGTAAGTACATAATTACGATTTTTTTCTGTCACTAAAATCTATAAGGAAGTTTGTCCACCGCCGTGATCACCAACTAAAACGAAATTACTTTTAAAAACGGTTCGCAAGTAATTGACAAATGCTTTATTCCCCATGTCGAAGACGAAACTTTCGTCAGTACGTTATCTTCTTCCGAGGAGGGGAGGTACCGATATATACATTTACTTAGGTCACCTGTCCATTTTCCCTCCAAGACTCGACTCCCTCTAGCTAGAAAGACGATCTGCGAAAGATACATTTTCGCATCCAGCTAATGACGAAATCTTGGTAAAACGAAATTTTAGTTCTCGTGGAGGACTCGAATTCAAAACCTGTACGGAATAAGTCGATTTCCTCACGATGTTTACCTTCACCGTTGGATGAAATTTAGCACAGAAAAGGATAAGTCGGTTTCCTCACGATGTTTACCTTCACCGATATTGAGCAGCGGCGATGAAACAATTCACAGAAAGATGTGTGGGGACAACCGGGGATCGAACCCGCGACTTTATTATTTCAAAGGCGAGGCCGATACCGCTGAGCCACCACTGCTCTCCCGTAGTACTGTTAGCGACAAAAATCTGACCGGTTTTTCGCCAATATACAGAATAATCCGTGATGAAGGCTTAGAAGTATAATTTGGACCCGTGTGCATATTATAGTACCTAGATATTTTTTTGATGGCACTAAGTGTCAGATTTGATTTACTTCTTGATAGTTTACAGTAAAAACTTCCAAAATAGTTACCTAGTATTCAGATCGGTAAATCCTTGCTCTAAAAGCCCGCTGGTATTATCCCATTTGTTTAGCGAGTACTTTCTACTTATATCCGCAAGTTCTACTTCAGTCCATTCCAACTTCTGCTTGTAAAACTGCAAAGACATTAAATTGAATGTTAAAAGTAATTAAAACGATTTTTTTTTTAGGACACTGTAAGTATTAATCTATATTACAAAAAATCCGTATAATAACAGTTATTATATTTATTTATATAAATAATATTTACATTAATTGCCAACGTTTACATTAAACCACGGCCGAAGCCTACAATCAGTTTAGATTTAGCCCCCAAAGCTAAGACTAAGAACTAGACTAAACTGTGTGACGCTGAATCATGTGCCTAATAAATAAGATCTTTTTTTATTTATTTAGACTCCTGATCCTAACGCTGTAAGTATACACTTAATTTATCCTCCTTCTCCTCGTATCATATTGTGGTTCACTCACTACTACAATTTTAAGTGTCCCACATCTGGGAACGGGTATTTTCTCAACTATCTTAGGAGTTGAGAGAGTTTAGACCTTAATCCACACACACTGGCCATGTGTAGGTTGGTAGATGTCACATGTCCTCGAATGATCAGTACTTAGACATGCTGGTTTCCTCATGATGTTCTCCACCGATATTGAGCAGCGGGGATAAAACAATTCAGACAAAGATTATTATTTATTATATTATAATTGCTTGTAATAGAATTTTCATAATTGAAATAAAACTATTTAATAACGAATTTTATCGCGGTTTATTTTAGTTTTTAAATCCGTTATAAAATAGTTTTATTATAAAAAATAAATTAAAATTTAAGAAAATACTAAAAATAATTAATAATTATTATTGCGGCTTACAACCAAAGCTGGCGTAGGATTAATTCGTCATAAAAAATGACAACCACACATTATTTAAAAACAATAATCATAAAATAAAAAAGCAATTATAATCTTACAAATGCACTCACTAATTAAAAATAATGTAACTATTTATTATTAATATTGTAAAAATATAATAATGTTTTATGATAATGTTGTGCAAGTATTTAATTAGAATTAATACAAGTCATTGTGTACTCGTCTATGATTTTATTGTAATGTTTGTGTACCGTTGGCATGCCATAAAACCATAAAATATTTACATTATTAATTTTATTTCACTATTTATTTACATTTTTTTCTGTTAGCCACAATAATAATATAATCCTAATAATGTATAACATATTATTATAATAAGTATACTCTGATGTTATCCTAATCTTTCTCACATCATTTCCTGATGACAGAAAGTCAGGATTTTCTATACATTTTCTTCACAATCTCAATGGAATCAATGACACTCACTGGGTTGTAAAAAATACTGTAATCGTTAAAAAGTATACACAGATAAACTTTTTGGCCAGTGCGCATTTTTATGGTGGTTTTTTATCAGTAAGCACATTACAATTATTAATTGAATCACGTTCTTTTTTGATTTTTTTTTAAATCGACATAACATCAAAAAATCATGAATTTATTCGTATGATCGATGAGCGCGTAATGTAAAATGATCGGCAATAGTAAGGGTCACTGACCGCACAGTTGATACGGCGGCAAGAGGGCGACCGTACCCTTAGTATCAATATAAACATCTTTCGTTTGTGATTACTTCATTTTTTAGTACGTGTTTTTTATTTTGATATATCTTATATATCAAAATAAAAAACACGTGTTAAAAATTATTTTTTATTTATTTCTTCAAAGTTTGCGAAATGGTTAAAAATGTTTTCTGTGTGTCGTTATTTTATGAGAATTGCTCTTTTGATGTAATAAATAAGTATTTTTTTTATTAGGCACCAGATCCAAACGCTGCTGTAAGTATGCACGCACATTATTCTTCTCCATGCACGATGCACATTACTGAAGAGGTTGTGATTCCCAATTTTTTTTATAGGCGCCTGATCCTAACGCTGCTGTAAGTATGCACGCACATTATTCTTCTCCATGCACGATGCACATTACTGAAGAGGTTGTGATTCCTATTTTTTTTTACTAGGCACCTGATCCTAACGCTGCTGTAAGTATGCACACACATTATTCTTCTCCATGCACGATGCACATTAGCACAAGGTTGTGATTCCCATTTTTTTTATTAGGCGCCTGATCCTAACGCTGTAAGTATGCACGCACATTATTCTTCTCCATGCACGATGCACATTAGCACAAGGTTGTGATTCCCTGCACAGTCCACGCTCTCTACAATATCGACGGGTATAAGTGTCCACACCCACGGGATTGTAAAAATATGTCATTGTTAAAAAGTATGTCTTAAATAATTTTAAGCGGTTCGTTTATAGTAATAATAAGATTTGAAATAAAACTATTTTATGACGGATTTTGTCGCGGTTTATTTTTGATTTTAGATTCCGATGTTTCAAAGTCTTTTCAGACTTCACGGGTGGACAAAAAAAAAGAAATACAAAAAAAAAGGATTGAACAGACTTTGAAACGTCGGGATCTAAAATCTAAAATAAACCGCGATAAAATCTGTTATAAAATAGTTTTATTTCAATGCGTGGATATTCGCGTAAATCTTAAAAAATAATATTAAGCTTTGTTTTCATTAGGCTGCTGATCCAAATACTGTAAGTATACACCCAGATTATCCCCCTCTCCTCGAAGACTCTCTGGACAGAGCAGCGGTAGCGCAGCGGTACATGCATCACCTTAGAAAAAAAATAAGGTTGCGTGTTCGAATCCTGGTCGTGCCCACACATCTTTGTAAAAATTGTTTCCCCTCCACTGCTCAATATACACGTTGGCCAAGTACGGGTTAGTGGGTATCACATGTCTTCGATGATTAGTTTTTACACATGCTGGTTTACTCACGATGTTTTCCTTAACTGATACTAAACAGCTGCGATGAAATAATTCACACAAAGATATGTGGGCACTACCGGGGATCAAACTTGTAACCTATATTTCAAAGGCGAGGCCGACTATAATATACTAATGCGCATTTTATTTATTTTTATTTATTTTATTTAATTATGTTAACTCTATAGCTTTGTGACAATTTACATGCAATCTATTAACATTGTATCAGACTTAGCCTATTAAAAAGTTCCACGACATGCAATCAGTGGTGACATATAACATAATAATATAACACAGTTCAAAAACACAGGTTTTTTTGTATCCTATAATGACTTGCGCTTGACTAGATCTGGTATGTTGTTGAGCAGTGATGTGGACTATTATTTACAACTAATTGTTGAGACTACAAATTATTTTATTTCTGAAGTTACTTTTAGATAAAAGAAAAAAGAAAAATTTAAGAGGATTCTTCATGAAACTGCAGAGGATAAATTAAAACAATCCTAGTAGACACTTTATAAATAATGGAATCCATGTCGTCTGGAACTATTTATTTGAGCAAGTTGTGGCAGCAGAAACCAGCAACCAGTTTAAGAACCGACCTTTTATATTCTTTAATAGGCTTGCGCTTGACCACAACTTGCCTGATGCGAAGCAATGATACAGTCTACGATGGAACGCGCTTACCCAGTAATTACCGATTCACTCGTGACTTGAAGACAGGCAGATTACCTATAGCTATAGGGAAACATAGATCCGCGTGCCTTAACTGCACTCAATAGCCTCATTGAAGCCGGACTGTGATTTGTTTGCAGACGAATTTAAAATTGTCATGCGTGTTTGTGTCAGATTCTGCGAACAATTTAGAATTTGATTTACTTTAGTTAGGTAATATAATAATTTACTTTATGATTTATTGTCTATTCCTTTTTTTTTTTAATTGTTTTGTTATGTTTTATTCTTAATTTTGTTTGATTTATGTATAAGATTTTATTTTGTGGGTAATTTAATTTTTGGAACCTTTGTTAATGTAATTGGTTTAACAGAACCGTGTTAACATAAATAAATAAAAATAAATAAATAATAATAGATGCCGGCAGCGAATTCCACAACTTGGCTTGACTCTTACAATAAAACAAGAGAGAAGCAAATCAACAGTCTAACATAAATACACAGAACATAGAAAGAAACCAGATAAGGCGAATATCAGTTGTTTAAAACTGCTTGTCTGTTTAATAATAATAGATACCTACCACTGCGCTACCGCTGCTCGCTTGTAAAAATATATTTTCGCATACTCAGAGAATTGCTCGCCAATTGTCTCGAGTATTAAGTACCCACTTTATATTTTCATTGCTCTACGTATATGAATTAGTAATAAACATCAGAAACAACATAACCTTATAAAAAACAGTAAAAAGTATCAGACATGCATTACACTTTGTGCAATAAGCCATAGAACAGCTATGTTTAATAAGAGCGCATTCTTTAAGGGTCCTAGAATATACATATAATAAACTACCATAATACATAAAATAAGCCGAAAATAGTATGACATTTAAAAATAAACTTAGAACATTTTTAATTAAAAACCTAAAAAATAAAGTAAAAATTAAAATATAAAATAGTAAAGTATAAATAAATAATTTTAATTAATTTAATTATTAAATTAAATCGAATAATAATAATTAATAATATTATTAATTATAATAATTGAATTATTATTTAAATTAATTAATTTTATCACCCTAGTTTGAGAGATAGGGTCACTAACTTTATTGTACAAATTAGAAATATATATACTATTCATTTCATGTCGGAACTGTACATTTTTCGAACAATTAATAAATAAATCAAATAAATAATTAAATTGATATATTATTCAATTAGGTAACGAATATTTTAACAACAATTTGACATAATGAATATAAGTAGACATTAAATAGAATATTAAATTAATAATAGATAAATTGATGTAATGATAATAGTTAATTATAATAATAATTATTAATAATTGTTAATTTTAAAATTTTCCACTCCTTTTAAGGTAGAGTACAGCTTAAGAAATAATAAATGTACTTACTACACTTTGTTTACCTGTATTCAAGCAAATAAATTATTTTGAGTTGGTTTTTCACTAGGAAGATAATCCAACTGCTCATTAACAACAATATAAAGAGCTATTTACATTATTGGGAAAAAAACTGTATTTCATTATTGTACAAAATACAGCGCGTTCATTATTATACTTATTTACTATTAATTATTAATTTTGTTGACATGCGAGTTCAAAATTGTCATTTTTGGTGACTGATAAATATTTTTTTTTTTCATTAGACTTTAGATCCTAACGCTGCTGTAAGTATAGACTAATATTGTCTTCTCGTAGCGTGTTCTTACTACATTTCAAGATTTCTTAAAGTCTTCGATCGTGTTCTTACTAAAGTTCGAGATTCCTCGGACATTCCTCGCTCTCTACAAACTCGATGACTAGAGGCTGTTACACTCACTGGATTGTAACAACGCTGTCATCATCATTTCCCTTGTCTTTTTGCCCATTTCTAATGAGGTCGGCTCCCAGTCTAACCTGATGCGGCTAGCTACCAGAATTATACGAGTGACTGCCATCATCGAAATCCGTAGGGAACCAGTAGCCGAGATGGCTAGCCCAGGTGTCATATTATATTAGGCTTCTGACTACCTATATCGAGTGTTATAGATGTGTTAAATAGCAACCGGGACCGAAGTGTTAACGTGCTCTCCGAGGCACGGAGGGTAGTCCCTCAACCTACCAGACACCGAAACAAATCATTGTTGTTACACAAAGATTGTTCGTGGCGGGAAACCCGCGACTTCCCGGGCGCAGTATGGCCCAATCAGTGGGCTTACACCGCTCGACTACAGAGGTCGTCTGTATCGTTAAAAAAGGTTATATTATGCCTTAAATTGTACGTTATTTGAGCCATATGCGATAGTATTGTGACGACACCATAAAGCAATTCGAAAAAATAAATAAAAGAATAACATGGAAAATAAAAATACTATTTTCCAATTTCTTTGCTTAATGACGACCATTTTTTTAAATTATGTCAATGTTAAGTTCTTAAAGAGCATTGCCCTAATTCACGTAATTTCAGTGCAGTTGCTATTAAATTTTCGTCTTAGTGCAAACTGCAAAGTGGTATTCCTATAAATGTTTAGCTGTCATATCTAGTCTAAAGCGCTCGTGTCACGCGAACTTGACGCAAGCGTATCTGACAGCGGTTGTCAAAATTTCGAGAATACGAAAAGGGTTGTTTTGATCGAAACTTAACTGCAACTGAACTTATTTAATTAGCTGAATTAGCCTACAGGCTGTGTTTATTTACGATAAATGTTCTTAAAAGTATCTTTTTTTTTATTAGGCTCCAGATCCAAACGCTGTAAGTATACACTTATAAGTACTATCCTCTTTCTCTTATCCGTCCTCATTACTGAAGGAATCCCTCTTGAGTTTAAGAAAATTCTTTACTCACTATTGATTGAGAAATGTTATTATAGTTTAGAAGACTTTACGAAGGATACATTTTAATATTGGCTGAGCAAAGAAAGTTGTATTTTCTATTGCAATTGTAATTATTAGTTCAGTAATTAATAGTTTTAATTTTATATTTTTGTTACGTTTTGTTTTCCTATACTATTTATATAATCACATTCTGTTTTTTAAAGTTATAATAAAACTAGCTTTCCGACAGGGGCTTCGCCCGCGTGTATGTCGGTCATCGCGCTAAAACATTACCTTCTTTTTGCGCAGTCGGATAAAAACTATCCTATGTCCTTTCTCGGGTCTCAAACTACCTCCATACCCAATTTCATCCAAATTGGTACTGTAGTTTAGTCGTGAAAGCGTAACAGGCAGACAGACAGAGTTACTTTCGCATTTATAATATTAGTAGGGCTGTCCCTACTAATATTATAAATGCGAAAGTAACTCTTATAACTTCGTACCTAAATATTCGACTCCAAATTTCCAATCTCACTGAAACGGCAATAAAATACACGCATTTTTTTTTTATCAAACAAACCTTTTTGCCGACGGTACTGAAAAATGTGCGCAACAGCGCATTTTGGCGGATTTACCAAAATGGCGGATTCACAGTCCTATTCTTATTTTAAACGCATAGTTGCGTATAACACCTCCCTGTTAAATGCTCTGAGGCTAGAGGATTTCACACCTACGAAATACTGTCAACATAAAAAAAAAACATTAAATTTTATACATGGTGTAATTAAAACTGTAGGTACCTAATTTTATTTGTCTCTGTGTTTATTAAAGTACCTAATAAATATATTTTTATTAGGCTCCAGATCCTAATACTGTAAGTATACACTCACATTAGTGATGCAACGGACCTCTGTTTCTGTTTCCGCAAGTCGGAAGTTCCGCACGCTTTTCAACATTTAATTCTGCTTCTGTTTCTTTTTTTTTATTCTGAAATAGGCTTGTGCTTGACTATAACTTGCCTGATGTTAAGCAACGATGTAGTCTACGATGGAACGCGCTAGCCTAGTATACCGAATCACTCGTGATTACGAATGATTATCGGTGAGAATCAGTGGAATGAGCCTTTAAGGTTAGAAACCTTAAAGGAGCAACAATTCCGACCCACCCTCTCTGCATGGTGTCACCAGACATCGCACCGGAACACGGCAAGGCCGCTTGGCGGTGCGGCTTTGCCTGTCTTGTCTTGTCTTTTCTTTGTCTTTGTTTGTGTTTGTCTCTGTCTTCGGCTGTCAAGTAACCATGGCTGAAGCCTACCACCAGTTGATTGTCACCTGATTTGCACCACCCGGGGACCACGTGTGGGGATTCAATTAAAGGTGTACACCCACACTACTCGCTACTCGCTACTTTTTTAACGGAGATACAATTGGAAGTTTACGACGGCTGAGAGTTACGCATACGAGGCGCGAGGCGCGTACGAGTTGCTGGACGGCTGAGCGTGCGGGGGAGTCCATGCGGGGCCTTGCGGCACTTGTCGCATTTGTTTGTTTTAGTACTTTTTCGTGAATGTAAGCGGTGATATTTTCTGTTGCTGTTTGTGTCAATTTATATTATTTATACTTCCGTTTCTGCATCCGGTTCCGTTTCTGCTAAAATTTACTTTTGACATCTGTTTCCGTTTTTGGTTTCGCTAAGATACTTCCGTTGCATCACCAACTCACATAATCCTCATTACTGAAGGTTGTTCTGGACTTTCCTCGCTCTCAACAATCTCCACAATTTCCACAACTAGAAGTGGTTTTGATAATAATATTCTGGGGCATTAATAAATACGGCCATTGATCCCAAACCAGATTACTGGTAATATACTACATAATAATACAAACTCACGTTAACCCTTTTTATATCCACTGCTGAGTACGGGTCTCCTCTCAACTATCTTACGAGTTGAGAGAGTTTTAGGCCTTAATTCACGCACGCTGGCCAAGTGCGGGTTGGTGGATGTCACATGTCTTAGAATGATTAGTTCATGGACGTGCCAGTTTCCTCAAGATGTTTTCCTAAACCGATATTGAGCAGCGGCGATAAAACAATCTACACAAAGTAGTGTAGGCACGACCAGGATTCGAACCCGCGACCTTATTTCTAAGGGAAGGGAATAATATGCATATATTAAGACATTACACCCAGACCCAAGATAAATAGACATGTGTGTCACACAAATTTTAATGTTTGTTTTGAATGGGAATCGAAACCACGACCTGCGACTTTAGTAGGATTTTTAAAAATAATGTCAACGTCAAAAAGTATCTATATTAATCTATTACAAGAATTGCTTGTTTAAAATAACATTTTTGTTGTTTAGACTCAAGATCCTAACGCTGTAAGTATACTTAGGGCGTGTTCTCACTGTGTCGTGACGGCAGATTGTCGTGTCGTTTTAATTTTGATGGCTTATACATTTAAACGGAGGTGTTCACATTATATAATAATAATAATAATATAGTGGGACATTAACACACACGATCATTTCATCCCAAACTAAGTAAAGCTTGTACTATGGAAGCCAGATAACTGGTAATATACTCCATATAATACTTTTTTTTTGTAAATACATACTTAAATATAGATAATTACACCCAGACACAAGACAAACAGAGATATTTAAACAAATGTTTATCTCGGGTGAGAATCGAACCCACGACCTGCGGCGTGAAAAGCAAGTATCTTACCAACCACGCCATCGGCCCGTCGAATATATATAGAACGACACGATTGACTGTCGTCTACTACTTTTTTGCGGTGACGACAGATTATCGTGACAAGTGGCTACGTGGAACGGCTAGCACGACAGTCGCGAAACGATAAAAAAATCGTCACGACTAAATAGTTACGGCAAATCATGTGTATAAAAGCACTTCTGATCTCCAAGAGAGCGGAGAGGCGACTGTAGGGTTGCAGCGTGCTACTGATGTGCAATCGACAAAACGACTGCCGTGAAACGATAGCATGTCGTCGTGTTCCAATGGAAACAGCTACATTTGACAGTCGTTAAACGATCATTTTTTTTTACGGATACAATGAGAACTAAGACATGATGGTCGTCCGACGATAAATTAATCGTCACGACATAATGAGCACGCCACGACATAATAGTTTTTAAATATTTGTACAAGTATTTTTTTTAAATCGGACCAAACCCACCACCGTATTCCCACCTTTGCTACTTCTGTAAGCCAGGAATGATAATGGTGCCGTAAAGAGTCTCGGGATTTGAACACGGCGAAGTCCATACGGCCAATATCTAGAAGTTTAAGAAATATTTTATGAATTAATTAATATAATACGATTTTTATTATTTAGCCTCCTGACAATGCTGCCGATGTAAGTATTTACTTCCATAATCATAATAATTAATGTTATTTTTTTTTATGAAGTTATACACCGTGTAAGTTAAGTGATTTTACTAACGGTAACCCAACTCATATATTGCATTAATTCAATTCATTTATTTCAGATTCTTGTAATCCATAATATTGGTACAGAGATAAATACAGTCACTTTTCCCCCAATCTTAAAAATAATTCAATAATAACCAGTATGTCAAATTCAAATTAATAATTAGTTGCAATAAAAAATGCAAATTAATTATAATTATTAATTATTATAATAATGTTATAATAAAGAATTAAATATAATGAAAATAATAACAATCTAAAAATTATATTTAATGAATTAAATATATGAAGATTAAATTAAAAATCATTATAGCTTCATTAAACATAACATATAGGAAATAAAACATGGTTATTAAATGTATTACGTTATTATTATACCCTACTATGCAGACGAATCCACTCATTGATGAAGAGATAGTCTGACAAGTGAAATGACCAGTATCAAAGTCACTGAAATGGTCGGTAATGACCAGTAATTAATGATAATTTTTTTTCTAAACAGTATTATTGCTCGATCAATATAATTCGTGATCAAGGAACCTATTAAATTACACGGTTTATACTGTGCATTTGAAATAGGATCAGGGCTGGACTCGCGGCTAACTTCAAAACAAAAACCAAGCAAAAGTAGCGTCATGACGCTACGAACGTTTGATATTTTGTACTGACACGTCAGTACAAAATATCAAACGTTAAAATGTATAAAAAAGTGATTTATGTAGAATATTATGTAGTTAGCTACGTTAGTAAAGTTACGCGGTAGGATGCTACAAATTTGTACTCAAATACACAAAAAAGAAGTGATTATTTTTTTCAAACGGTTTTGCCCACTGTACTAAAAAATACGCATTCCGTTCCAAAATGGCGGATTTTCAGTCCTAGTCTTAGTTGAAACCACAGATAATATAATACTATACTAGGTTGAAACGCTATTTGTATGATTTAATTTACGTTTTGGCCTTAAATAAAACTAAAGATGCAGCAGATCTTTACTATAGTGTCTAAATATCCTATCCTATCCTACTAATATTATAAATGCGAAAGTAAGTGTGTGTGTGTGTGTGTGAAGGTTTGTTACCGCGTATCTCCATAAAAGTTTGAAACGTAGGTCGTGTATACCCTAGAATAGGACATAGGCTAATAATATTTCAAAAAATCATCCCCTAAGAGGGTTAAATAGATGGGTGAAGTTTGTATGCAACTTTTTATTCCTTGGTCCTATTCATTTAAAATTCGGTACACATAAACCTTAAGACAAATAATGAGATATGGGTTTTTTATTTTTCCATAATTACCCCCAATGTGTGGAAAATGAGTTTTATTGGTAAAAATTAAAGTTTCTCTGGATCTCTTTAGTCTCAAGTCCGATTCACTCCTAATTCGGCACACATATACCTTAAAATAAATCATAAAACACGCGTTTTTTATTTTTCTAAAACTACCCCCAGGGGGAGTGTAAAATGAGCTTTTTTGGAAAAATTTAATATTCCAGAACTGTTTAGTCCTTGGTCCGATTCACTTCAAATTCGGTATAATTATAGCTTAGAACAAATAATGAAACACGTGTTTTTTATTTTTCAATTTTTTTTTTATCTTTATCCTAATACTACGGGAGTGAATCCTGAGAAATTATTCTGAGGGAGATTTCCTTTGAGGTGGATATCAATACTCCTTCTTGCTTTTTAGCTAAATTACTTTTTATTTTGACACAATGACGTTTGATAACTCAGTCCGATTATTAGAATTCGAAATTTAAATTTTATTTCTTCTTAAATATTGAATGAAAAACTTACAATAATCATGGTCTAAGAGCCGTAGTATTTTTTAAGAAACCACTATAGATTTACGGATATCCCTATGGGTGCTTGCCGATTTCAAAATATTGCTTACACGCCTACACTACTGAACTAATTTTGTATGGAGATAGTTGGAGACCCGGGAAAGGATAGTTTTATCCGACTGCGAAAAAAGAGGTTAATGGTTTAGCGCGATAACCGACATCCCCGGGCGAAGCCGAGGGCGGAAAACTAGTACCAAAATATAACCAAAAAAGTACGGAGTACCGCCATCATAGACAATAGTAGGCTAAATACATGTTTTTTTAAAGGCAAAGGCTCTAATCACAATAATGATTTGGACAATATCATACGAATGAATAATTGTTTTATATTTTTTTCCAGCCTAATGATCCTAATGCCGATGTAAGTACCTATATTAACTTATCTGGAACTTTCCAAAGCATTTTTTTTTAAATAGGCCTGAGCTAGACCACAATTAATAGAACGCGCATACCCAGTGTATGGATTTACTCGTGATTATAAATGGCCTATCTATCAACCCACACTTGGCCAGCATAGTTTAAGGCCTAAACTCTCTCAACCCGTAAGATATCTGAGAGAAGACCCATACCCAGTAGTGGGACACTAAAAAGGGTGGATTGAAGCATAAATTGACCATACAAAGGCATGATTCTCTTAAAAATATTTCAAATATGGAATAATTAATATTGAGGGGCAGGTGGCGTGGTTGGTACAATATTATTCTTTTTAAGCCGTAGATCGTAGGTTCGAATCACACCTAAATCAGACATTTGTGTGATGAACACGTCTGTTTGTCTTGAGTCTGGATGTAATTATCTATATTTATGTATGTTTTTGCAAGAGAAAAGTATTTTATGTAGTACATACTTAAATTACCAGTTATCTGGTTTCTATAGTACATGCTCTGCTTAGTTTGGTATCATATGGCCGTGTGTGTTAATGTCCCATTATAATTTCAAAATCATGTCTAATTAAAAAAACATAGTAAAAACTAAATATTTTAATTTTATTTTTTTGCCTAAATTAATAAATTTATTTATTAAATTATTTATGATCTAATTTTCTATTAGCCAAACGCCGAACCTGTAAGTAATCAAATTTAATATTTGAATAATTTAATTAATTTGCAATATTATAAATTTATTTATCATTAATAGTAATTATTAATAAATTAAAACTTAATTTTAATTATAATTTAATTATTTTGATTCGTGTGATTGGCGGAATTATTGCGTAACACACCTACAAACAAAAAAAAACAACGTCAAATTTAGAACCTTCTCATTTAAATTCGGTTAAAAAGTAGCAAGTTCATTTTGGTAATAATCTACATTTGAGCAAATTTTTTCCACATTTGTTCAGCAGTTTTCTCGTAAATACAACCACACATTCTCACAACTTTCCGCCCGCGGCTCCGCCCGTCCTATGTCGGTTATTGCGCAAAACTTTAACCCCTTTTAGCGAGGTGGGCTACAAACTAACATAAGCCCGGCCCAGGTTTCATACTGTCTCCATACAAAATTTTGTCTAAATCAGTTTTTCAGATTAGATGTAAAATCGTAACAGACTGACAGGGTTACTGACTCATTTTAATATTAAGTACTTACCTATATTATTATATTTTATACCAAACCTTACTACTATTCTTATAAGTTACTTTCTACTTTTATCATTAGCTAATTTGGGGTACGCGTTCCTTCAGGGTACGAACATCGCGAACGCAGAGTCCACGTCGCGACATTGACGCGTTTGTACACGTTCCTTGCAAATGGTGTTCCTCACACGTACGCTCGAGGAACGGATTTGATTTTATTGTGTTTTCTAGGATCCGAATGCTGCAGGGGACCATGTAAGTATAGTGTTTAATTTTTTTTACGTAAAATGAATAAAGAGCAGTGTTTCAAAATATAAGGTAACGGGTTCGATTTCCGGCCACGCCCACACGAGTGAATCTCATCTTTGTGTGAATTCTTTCATCGCCGCTGCTCAATATCTGTAAAGGAAAACATCGCGAGGAAAACGGCATGTCCACATTTGAAGACATGTGACATCTAGCAACCCGCATTTTGCCAGCGTGTGTAAACCTATTAACTCTACATATAGTAGAGAGGAGACTTGTGCTCAGCAGTTGAACGCTAAAGGGATTAAGCAAGAAATAAATAAAATATTTATTATATTACTTTATAATTTAATTAATGATATATTTATTTTATTTTCTTGTTTTAATGGTAATATAAATTAATTAATTATTAAATGTATTCCGATTATTATTTGTAAATTATATTAAACTATTTTAATGTTATCATTTCAGACCGGATCAGCAGATGCTGACGAAGTAAGTTAAATACAACGCATTCTGTTAAAGATGGATGGTATTCTTAGAAATGCATACAAATATGAGCCCTCAATTTAAACTTCACCCTTTTGACAATTCACTTCACTTCACTTCAACCCTTTTTAGTGTCCCACTGCTGGGACACTTCTCTCAACCATCTTATGAGTTGAGAAAGTTTAGGCCTTAATCCACACACGCTGGCCAAGTGCGGGTTGGTGGATGTCACATGTCCTTGAATGATTAGTTTTTGGACATGCTGGTTTCCTCATGATGTTTTTCTTCACTGATATTGAGCAGAGGAGATGAAACAGTTCACACAAAGATGTGTGGGCACGACCAGGATTCGAACCCACGACCTTATTTTTCTAAGGCAAGGCCCGTACCGCTGCGCCACCGCTGCTCAAAACCAGGTTAGTTACTGGTAATTTCCACGATCAAATTTGGTTAGGCTTGATGTGTTGAACGGTTTGCTGCGACCGCGTTCATGTTGATTTTGAGCAGAATCAGTGAATAGCATAGTTATTAATTGTGAGGAAACTGTTGGGACACTGGCATAAAAACATCGTGAGGAATCTGGCATGTCTCAGAACTAAACTTTAAAGAACAATTATTATTGTGATATCTACCAACTCGCGCGCCGACTTAAATAGCTTATTCGGATTCAAGCTGAAACTCCTTAGATAGTTGACAGAAGACCCGAGGCGTAATAGGATATTACTATAGGCCGACTGTTTAGCTCGCGTATCGCCATCTGAGGTACAAAGTCATAAAACATTAATTAAATCTCATAAAGAACTATTTAACCACAGATAAAAGTAATGTAAGACTATTCGTCACTAATATCCATATCGCTTGAATCATCATCACTGTCTGTGCAGTTTGAGGAGTCAGAATCTTGGCGATAGAGGAGATACGCGAGTTAAACGGTCGGCCTATAGTCTTAACAGTTGTTAGATTTGCCCTGATGATTTCTAAATAATTACAATCAGCCATACATAAATCCATTTTTTTGCAAAACTAAAATATCTTATTTTCTCTTCACAGGTAGCAAAAGTAAGAAAATGATATTACTAAACAAATTTATTATTTAACCTTAATTAATTTGGAATATTTTTTTTATTATAACAAAAAAATATTTAAATAATTCACCACATGGTTTTTATGTTACTATTTATATTAAGCTATTACATGCAAATAATAATTGTGTAATAAAGAATCAACTTTTAAATTATACATTAAATTAAATGGAAAATATAATTATTAATTAATTATTATTATTCTTTTATTGCAATTCAGGTCACTGTAAGTTGCTATTTTTATTAATTATACATACCTATTGACTGACAGTTTACTAAAATAATTATAATTATTATTATTGCGTGATCAAGTTTTTTTATCTATCGCAAGTGTTTAATTAATATTAACTATATTCATAATAAAATTTATTAAAATCTGATAAGTGCCTGTTCAAGATCACCCAACTTCGCACCTGCGTTTTCTTAACATCAAGTGCCTGTAAGTACAGGCATGCAAGTAGAGGTCCTTTTACATTTTAAAATAAATAATAATTTAAAAAAAGATTTTCTCATATTTTATCATGTTTTATTTTTTTAGCTTGACGTATGTAATTTATAATAATTTAATATTATTAACAAATAGAAACCAATATTAGCAACAGCACGACTGTCAAAAAATTCTGAGGCATAGTAGAGACTAAACGAACAGATTGATTTTGATGAGATTTTCATTCATTTTAAATTCAGCGATAGACGGCATTTTAACTATATTTTTAAAAATTTCTGAGTAATGTGTCGAAGTTTTCGTTATGTCTATAATTATTAATATTATTTTTTATCAATAATAATTAATTTGTTGCTTTTCAAATTTTAATTTAATAATTTATTATATTTTTTCAGCCTAATGAAGTAAGTCAAAGAATAAAATCACCATTACGTTTTTATCGCATCATAAACTAACATAATAATTAATTATAAAATTTAATGTAAGAACAGCTATGAATAAACAATTGTTAATAATAAAGTTGTTTTTTTTAAGGAGCCGGTAAGTTATTTTATGCAATATTTTTGTCCTCTCGTTTAACATGAATAAAATTTTTAATTTTTATGGTTGCCTTTAAATCCTTACTTGTATTTTTACGATTAAATAGTTGTTTATAATGTTTTAGCCTGAGGTAAGTTAAATTAGGAATTAAATTTTATTACTAATGTGGTACGAACATTCGGTTTTATTATGTTTTGAGTATAAACAAATTAATATTTATTATTTTATATATCTAGCATGTGGTGAGTTTTATCGCTCAGTATTTTTTTATTTCCAGAATGTGAAAATTCAAATAATTAAAATAATTAAATTATAAATTCAATAAATTAATCATCTATTAAATTATCTAATTTAATTTATAACATCATAATTTAAATACAATATAATATTCCTAATCACTTAAATTATTTGAAATAAAATATTAATAATATTATTTTTTGAATATAAATTATATAATAATAATATCAACTTTAACAGTTACAAATCTTTGAAATAATAAATATTTAATTTTATATTTTTAGGTAACAGTACGTATAATAATTTCATAGTCTACAGTTTGGTTGGCTGGTTTCTAATTAATATTGTAATAATATTTTTAATACCTATTTTTATTATTTTAGAACCGATATGTACGTACAAAAATCCTAGTCATCTAAAACAAAATTTTATTAACATTAATTTATTATCACGTGAAATTACATTAAATGTTTTTATTTTTCTTTTTTTACACGCCTTGAAAATGGTAATAATCGATTTACTTAAATTGTTCTTTTTTGGTCAAGATTATTTATTAATAAATATGTTTGCTATTTCTAGATATAGGGGGTACGTACGAAATAATTGTTTGTTACTTTTGATTAAAAAAAAATGTTGAAACAGACATTGTTCTATTGCTATTAAATTAAATTTTTACACGTTTTGTTTATTTTTATAGGCAGCTGTAAGTTATTTTGAATTTTAAATTTAGATTCTTGAATCACACTTTGTACTCTGATACTTAATTATTCTCACCTGATATAAATCACTTCAACCCTCTTTAGTATCCTACTACTAGATACGGGTCTTCTCATAAACAAGTTGAGATAGCATACGCCTTAATCCGCAGACGCTGGCCAAGTATGGGTTGGTGGATGTCTCATGTCCTCGAATGATTAGTTCTAAGACATACCGGTTTGCTCACGATGTTTTCCTTCACCGATATTGAGCAGCGGCTATTTAATTATTTACATAAAGATGTGTGGGCACGACCGGGAATCGAACCCGCGACCTTATATTTTTAGAAGTGGCCCGTACCTCTGTGCCACCTCTGATATCTCATGCACCTGATACCTAATAATTTATAATGAAACATTTTTACAGTTAACAGTAAGTACTTATCTAATTAAAAACCCAATATACAAGGTGAATGGGACATTTCTCCATATACTGAGATTTGTGCATTGAATTGCTTAATTATAATCATTTTTTACCGGAAATTCTTTCCAGATCTTTTGTTATTTGATAATCAAAATAGTAAATATATGAGGCTATTTCTTTGTATATATTTCTCAATATTCCTGCTAAAATGTAGTAGTGAAGATAAGATAAGATAAGATATATTTTTTTTTTTGTAAAAACATGACTGGAAATATAAATATTATAAGATGTGGGTTAAAAAATAAGTCCTCCATGAAATAAAACTACTTTTTAACGGATTTTTTTTTTATTTTTTTTTACGATTTTTTTTATTTGCGTAAATCTAAGACCATACGAAGTCCTCCATGAATTAAGTAATTTTCGCATGATTTTCTAAATTTTTAATTATCTAATTGTCGTCTTATGTATTTATTTAATATATTAATTGTACTTTTTATATTGTTAAATTTTATATTTGTAAATGGGTTCATGAACAAAATATTATTTAATGTAATTGTCTATGGAATTCTGTATGAAATCACATGTGTGAGTGCTATTAGTGGTACGCACTAACCCTATAGGTACTATAAATTCCCATACCCTATACAGTTTAGGTAAACAAAACAAAGCACGGTTATCGAATACCCATGAATTTCTTGAACTAATTTCATGTACCAATTATCTCAGTATGATGTACAGATTTCACCTTATCAGTTTATGGAGGGTGGTCCCATCCACCCGGTATAATAAGATGTTTTATATTTATAATAATTAATATGTACCGTTTAAACAGAAATGTTGAATACATACTTTTTTCAATTATTTCTTTCAGACAGAAGTAAGTTTACTAAATATAAAAATTTCGTCTATCGATCAAATTATTTATCGAAGCGATATCGAAAGATCAAATGGAATTACATCTTTTAGATTAGCATTCACCTTCGAAATCCCACGTAGCATTCGTATATCAATGGACATTGCTGAAAATCAGTGCTGTGGGTCGCCTCTAGTAGGTACTCACAGCGTTTACTGAGCAATGTCCATGTTTGACACTGATGGGTCGTCACACTGTTTTTTTTTCTTACATGTTGTTTTTATTTGATGGTGTGTATCCCGTTTGTGTCAAATAAATGATTTTTCTTTCTATGCATACCTTTGTTCTTTTTTATCTTTTGTTATTAAACTTCGTTATGACCCTTTGTCTAAGAGCATTGATATAAAAGATTAGACGACATAATCTCTTTTTTAAAATACAAATTCAAACTCATAATTTTTTTATACTAAATATCCAATGCATTTTATATTTCAGTCCTCAGTAAGTATCTAATCTTAGTGAAATTTACCTAAAATTGAAAAAAGCATTTTACTCCAATTAGAAATAGATTTTGTTTTAATTTACTATTTGTTTTTTAGAATATAGTAAGTATAACGATCTTCATAAATATTGTTATATAATGTTTTTTTTTTCAAATAAAAATTTATATAAAAATAAAAATTGTATTTTTAAATTTAATCTTCAGTATCCGGTAAGCTTCCATTTAATAACATTTAAAAAGATCTGTAATTGAAATTATTTAAAGTAAATAATAATTTAATAATAATATGTTAATGTTAATTTAAATTATTATTTTATAGTTTGCTGTAAGTACTGATTATTTTTTCCTTAATTATTGACCTATTTATCAGCGATTTAAAAAAAAACGATTATAATTTTTTTATTATCTTTTAGAATTCAGTAAGTATTTTTTTTACTATTCTGAAATAGGCTTGCGCTTCACTACAACTTGCCTGATGTTAAGCAATAATGTAGTCTACGAGTGATTTTCGGTGAGAAGGTGGCAGTGGTATGAGGCTCCTTAAGGTACGGAGCAATAATTCCGACCCACCCTCTGAAATGACGTCACCAGAACGTCATCGCACTGGAACACGGCAAGGCCGCTTGGCGGTGCGGCTTTGTCTGATGGGTAGTCACTAACCAAAGTCGAAGCCTTTATAATAAAAAAATATTTTGGAATGAGTCAATGAGAATCTCTCTCTCTCTCACTCTCTCCCAATATTATTATTACTTAAAAAAATTACAATTTTATTACAATTCCTTCACTAATTAATCGAAAGGAACTTCTTTTCATCCGGGTGTCCTCTCGTCTCAAGTTTTTTTTTAAGAAAATTTTATAATGATTTATCTTCTAATTATAAGAAACATAACATAACATAGTGTTCACGCCTGTGTTACCTGAAGGTATAGGCAGTGGTAGATATCACCCACTTTTGCCTAGAATATTTAGACACCTACAAGTAAATAGTACAACTTAAACAATTTGATTTACATAATTTTCAGAAAATTGTAAGTTTTCAAAATACTTTTACATTATTTTTTGAATTTTGTAAAACTATGTTACAATCTTCATTCTTATTTATATCAAAAATGTTCGCAGAAAATTTTTGTAAGTACCTACAACACCTTTAAATCACTTTAACCCTTTTTAATGTCCCACTTCTGAGCACAGGTATTCTCTAAACTATCTTACTAGTTGAGAGAGTTAAGGCTTTAATCCACGCACGCTGGCCAAGTGCGGGTTGTGTGGATGTTATGTCCACATGATTAATAGACATCCGCTTTCATCACTATGTTTTCCTTCACCGATAATAAGCAGCGGTGATGAAACAATTCACACAAATATGTGTGGGTATGACCGGGGATCGAACACGCGACCTTATATTTTAAAGGCGAGGCCGATAACACTGAGCTACCGCTGCTCTCGTGCTCATTTTTTTCGCATTATTAATAATAATTAATAATGCGGAAAAAACGAGTACGAAAGCAATTTTTAACAAATTAGTAAATTTTTAATTTAATTTCTTACAAAACGTAAAATGAAATAAATAAAATAAAATGGTTTTAATTAATTGCAATTCTGTTTTTCAATCTATGAAATATATTTATTTTTATTTTTAATTAATTAGTAAGGCACATCACGTGCTACTTTTTGTTTCTTTTGTTACGCAATAATCACTATTTATTACTCAAATTTTCAGTCGGAGGTAATACCTATTATAATTATTCCAAAAAATATTTTTTTTTTATCATAATAGATATTAACATTTTAAATTTGTTAATTTACAGAAATGGGTAAGTTCTTCACATTATTTAACCTAACCTAACCTAACCTAACTCCTTCAAAAGGGGTTTAAACCCCTTTTGAAGGAGTTAGGTACATTATATTATATAAAACGTGTCAATGAAGGCGTTAAACATAAACATGAAATCAGCCTAAAACGCTGCTTACGATGCCGATTTTTCATTTATTTAAAAATAAATTCTAGTTTGTTATACATTTGGTCTTGAAATACCAGTAGATGTCTAAAAACGTTTAAAAGGAAAAATACACGGTACAGTTTACGGAGGCAGCTAGTGCATAACACATTGTAGGTGATCCGGGTAAAAGGACCACTACATTTTGTTTAGGTGCAGATATTTTTGCCTCTTTCAGCAATACACATATATTATTAGGTATGTTTTCTAAGAGTGATGCTTTTGGTGCTGCATCCATAAACCATGGTTATTGCTTACTTACTTTACATACAATCACGCCTTATTCCCATAGGGGTAGGCAGAGACTCTACAGCGCCACTTGCTACGATCTAAACATACTTCCTTAGCCTCACTATGTTCTTACATCTGGTCATACATGCTGCGGTTGTGAGTGCTACGCACCTGTCCCTTTTGAGGGGAATCACCGATGAGATCATTACTTACTTGCTTTAGACTAAATAATAATAATAAATACATAAATAATAATATAACCATATTTTTTTCTTTTTTTACATATTTCATCCAGATGACGGTAAGAAAAATTTATAATAATATCAATATTAACTATTTTGAAATAATTACTTATTATAATTTTCATTAATAATTTAATCGTTAATTATTATTTGAATCGTGATTGTTAAAAGAACAATAAAGCATTTTTATTTCACTTTACAGTACTACGTAAGTAATTTTCAAATTGATTACCCAAATTAATTGAGTACGCAATTTGACTTCGGTTTTATGCACTCTACTTCACTCAAGATATTTGTCTCTTTATGGACAGATTTCTAAAATCACGTATTCCTGAAATAATGGAAATAATAAACAAAAATACATACCACAGTTTTCCGTTACAATATTACCTATATATTAATTTCTTAATAATTTCAGACTGTGGTAAGCAAATTAATAAGAATTTAATATTTAATTATATCTGCCAGGTTTCTGGGCACATTCCCCAAGCCTTAATTTAGAGGAATTCTATAACGCTTTAGTTTTTAATTTTGTAATTTAAGTTTACTAAAGTTAAATTTAAAAATTTATTATTAATAAATTAAAATGTTTATTTTTATTATTGTAATATAACTAAGTAAAACAGTAATATGTTTTAAATAGCTTTTATGTTTGTTGAAATTATAAATTAATTTAATTTTTCAAAGCCTGCAACAGTAAGTAAAATGTTAAATTAAAACTATTTGAACTCTCCAGATTCGCTTTGATGGTATAAGCTTTATGAAAATATACATTACGACTTATTTTCATACCTACTAAATATACACAAAAAATATTAAAAATCAGTCATGGCATTTTGGAGTTTTTCGAAAACAAGCACACTTTGTTTGTTGTCTAATCTTAATTTTTCTTTATAATTTTTTTATTTCCAAAATTCAAAAATTAAAAATTCAATGTAATTATTTTTATAACAATATTTCTTTTCTAATTGTGTTTTAATTTATTTTTTAGAAAGTAAGTATGAGTTTTATTAGACTACATTCGTATTCAAAAATAAAATTACCAATCTTTGATCTAATAATATATTATAACGTAAAAATTATATTTACTTAACAATTTTTCCTTTGTCAGGCGAACGTAAGTAACTTTTACTTGCTTTTCTTCGCGACTACGCCCGCGTGAACTACATATCATGTCCAGCAGTGGGATAAAAAGTAGCCTATAGCCTTTCTCAATAAATGGGCTATCTCACAGTGCAAGAATTTTTCAAATCTGCCATTAGTTACTGAGATTAGCACATTCAAATAAACAAACACTTCATCTTTATTAGTATAGATTTATTTAACTTTTTTATCTTTTATTATATATGGAGACTGTAGGGTCGGATGACTACCTTCCAGTAAAACGGGAAGATCTTTCGGCCTAGCGAGAAGTGGTGCCTAGCGACCGCAATCCATCCTTTTTTTTCGTGGGGTTCGTGGGGAAATGCTTTATGGATCCCCCCGCCTTGAGTGGGCACAGGGCAGGGTGTATGTGGGACTCCCTAAGGGTACCCACTGAAACCCCCCGGGTTTTCCATCCCACACTTAAGCCAGGGGTCGCGGGAACATGTGATACTTCTGCAACCCCCGGCTAGTGATGGTCCGTTTCTGTGGACCTTTTCACGTCTGGGGTAGTTTCACCTGCATCATTAGGGGCGCGCGTGGAAGACCTCGCGCTGCCGCCTTGGGTTCTGATGTATGGGGTAACAGTAATAATTAAGTATCTTTAACTATAAATGTAATAATTATAAAATAATTATTATATAATTAATACATTTATAATTATAATTAAATTTCAGTGTGACTGCGTAACTAGAGGTCCTTTATCAGATTTCAAGTTATTTGGAAACTTACACTTCAAAAAAATTAAGGTAAGAATTACCATCATTCATCTATGATTTCTTCTTTTCTTCTTTTCATTCGTCGTTCACCAGTTCATTTAGATCATTTATGTAATAATACCAATTCATCAATCAAGCATAAATTAGATATTATTTCCACCTGAAACGCTTGCAACACCAGAAACATCACAGGTCATTGTTTACCCTGTAGATGTGTTCATGAACACAAATGCTTGTCTCGGGTGGGAATCGAACACAACCTGTGTCGTCACGCCAAATTTGCCCGTAGAATTTAACAATGTGATCAAATTCTTTTTGCAGGCCGTAAGTACAATAAATTTATTTTAGCTCTACCTAACATCGTAACATTTATTTACAAGAAAGGCAGGGACTCCTATCTATGAAAATTAAAATTCAAGATAATTGAAACATAATTTAATCATTAGATTTATGTTAGCATTTATAATTATTAAAATTAATAATAATATAAACAATTTTTTTATTATTTTAAAATTAGTTTATTACCTTCACTTCAACCCTTTTTCGTGTCCCATTGCTGGGCACGGGTCTTCTCGAGTTTTAGAGAGTTTAAGCCTTAATCCACACACGCTGGCCAAGTGCGGGTTGGTGGATGTCAGATGTTCTCGAATGATTAGTTCTTAGACATGCCGGTTTTCTCACTATGTTTTCCTTCACTGATATTGAGCAGCGGAGATGAAACAATACACACAAAGATGTGTGGGCACGACCCTTATTTTTCTAAGTCGAGGCCCGTACCGCTGCTCGATTTATTACCTAAATGAAATTTAATGTCAGACTAAAATTTAATCCTTTTGCCTATATTGTTATTATGTACCTAATTACTTATTATCTGTTTTCAGCCAAGAACACATCTTTATACCACGACAGATGGCACATCAACCACGATTTGCCCACCGTGTATTTGTGATTGTGATAATAAAATACTTAAGAATTAATAGTTTCGTTAAATTTTTATGTAAAGACATTTAATGTCAAGAAAATATTACCATTCGATAGCCAGATTTCGAGATTAGCGTAGACAAATACACATAAATATGTATAATATGCATAAACTGAAGTAATACGCTGTGTCCATTCAATTCAGTTCTTTATTTATTTATTTATTTATGATAAATAATGATAATTGATAATGCAATGTTAAATTTTGAATTACTTTTAATAGATTTTAAATCCTCCAATAGACACAGACATGTTGAAACTGTGTACTCTGTAACCAACATAATTGTACACATGTTTGAAACAAATAAATATAAACTTATCTTATCTTATCTTGCGAATAAATGGGTATATACAAAAGATGTCACAGTTTTATCTAGGTGTCACCATTATTCAGCTTCAATTTAGCATGCAATTAACATAAGTCCAACATTAATAAATAATACACACATTAACGGCACAATAAAAAATAATGTCAAAAAAGGTACATAATAAATAGTAATTATAATAATTCATAGTAATAGTCAATTCAAATAAACAATAATAATAAAAATTAAAATAATCAAAATTTGTCAGCAAGATAATCTTTGACTGAGTAATAACATTTTTGAGTAAACTTACCAACCAATAAGATTGTAAATTTATTAATTTCATTTAATGCATGTGTCGAAACAATAATTTTCTTTGTTGTAACTATTTTTTGTATGAGTACAGTGCTCGGCAAATTATTTTGGCTTGCACAAATCTTATACGCCTCATTAGATCAGATAATTGGATTTTTGAAAAAAAAAATTTTTTTCTTATGTATTTTAAAACTATATTATTACTAATATTGATATTTAATGCAAAAAAACTCGAAAATATTTTTTTCAATTAATTATGAACAATTAAAAATTTATGAAATATAATCAAAAATCACGTGACTATAAACGCGCCATAATTGGTCACCATTGTTGTGACGTCATAACGTTATAGCCATTTAATAACAGTTGCGGTCTTAAACTGTGCCCCACTTTGTGGTCTCCAGTTACAACCTGGGAAACCAACTGCATGAGTGAAAACTAACATTATGACGTCACACGCGCTCGGGTTTGTTCGGGAGCGGTCGGCGTGTCTTAGGTACTGGATTCAAAAATTAATTTTCATTTTTAAATAACTTTTGAACTATTGCGAAAAAAACGAAAAAAAAAGGTTTTGTTTTAAACTTATTGATCTTTCCTTAAAACATTACCGCTTACTATACCTATGTACATATGTATCTATGTATTGTGTATTTGTGTATGTGTACATTAATAATAACGTTTATAAATAAAAACATAAACGTGGTTTTTAAGCATTTTATTTTTAACCATCAAATTGAACTCGTTGATTCTTTAACCCTCTTAAAGTCTCTAGAGCAGTCAGTATCATTACTAGATGAACCAGTTACTGCTCGAGATATATGGAGTAATTGTAAATCTACTTCTGTCTTAGATTTATTTAACCCAGGATCTGATTGTCCTTTCGATCTACTTGATAACATTGACAAAATATGCTTCACTGGATTGTTTTTTGATGTATTCGTAGATTGTGAGGTTTCCGAAATCTTCCCCACACTTGAACCACTAGTAAGAGAATATTTGGAAACATTTTCTCCTATAAACATCATTCCTCGTTCTGATAGGAAGTCATCTACAGAATCATTGGAAAAATACGCTTGAGCTTCTCTATCTATTGAAGGTGCATGACTGTTATCGTCAAATTTAAACC
This sequence comes from Meganola albula, assembly GCA_936450015.1. Taxonomy (NCBI): domain Eukaryota; kingdom Metazoa; phylum Arthropoda; class Insecta; order Lepidoptera; family Nolidae; genus Meganola; species Meganola albula. The sequence continues at coordinate 5,314,284 of OW388171.1, forward strand.
GCTTGAAGTATCTATTAGAACAACTATTTTTAAAAGCAGCGAGGATTGAACTTTCACGATCATAATCATGGCATCTTATTTCTCTTTCAGATGAAGTTTTTGTTTCAGTTTTACTAGTATCTACTATACTTTTAGGTTTTTTCACCTGATGCACTTCTTCAAAATTAACTCTAACGTTCGATTTTTTGTAAATTCTCCCTTTGTCTGTTAAAGATTCTTTATTTTCTTCGTTGGAGACTTCAGGTATCGTTTCGGATCTTGGAAGTCGATTCCAATCTCGTCGAGTCAAGCATTTTGATAGGATATCATCAGACATACTAATTTTGACGTTGTTTTTCCTTTCTTTTTGGCAGGCTTTATAACATTTGATTCTTTTGTCAATGTTGTTAGAAGTTTCGCTTAAATATTCGAAATCTAACGTTTGCGTGTCCACATTGCTTGAACAGATTAATGGCGTTGTATCTGTAGCGTCGTGTTGCGTTTGTTGAAATAATTTTGTAAGAACCTTTTTGTCGTGACAGCAATAGCAACTTTTGATGGAACAGTACATCAAAGAACAGATTAAACAGCATTGTAGAATCACTAATACAGTTAAACAGACAAATGTATATTTATTTGTAGATAGATATTCCAAAATACAATCAAATCTATTTCTTTTATCTGTAGATGCCAAAACATTGTTATGTATTTTTTTGTTTAAATGACTTGTTTTTCTAATTGTAGCATTTGTGATGTCAGTATTTGCTAGAAATAGAGCTGTATTATTAGATTTGACCTTATCTGGATGTTCAAAAGTGATTATAGTTAAATCTTTAGCAATTCTGTGGTTATTTTTTGTAAGAGATTTGATAAAATTAATGTCATTTTCGTTAACTGCTGGTCGTTTGATGCATTTATTAGAAACCGGATTATAAGTGACAGTTGCAAGTTTTCTCTCATCCCCATCATAGCAATTAGGAATACTCACGCACCGTTTTTTGATTGGATGGTAAAACGACCTTTTTCCGTTGTAATAAGTCCCACAATTGACTGGCATACAATTGTTTAGGGGATCTTCATCTAAATGTTTGCAGTTGCCACGATTCCTGAGAGTTGTGTCAAATTTAATCTTGACAGTTTCTCTAACGACTTTTTTTGGTCTGGAAATCGGTTTGGTGTCAATGTTGACGGTGCAGTGTCCCTTTCTTTCATATGGGTCTAGTAACGGGGCGATAAGGGACAGAGTTTTTGTTTCACCTAAAGTAAAATACAAAAGAATAATTTAGACAGAGAATCATAGCGCAAACACAAGATGACGTGGTTGTGGGTGGAACTCATTAGCCGAAAAATGACTCTTGAGTGAAGAAAGTACTCTTTTGAGTGACGGTCGCCGTACTTGAACTAGAAGGCGGTTAACCCTCAAAATCTCAATTTTCTCTTTTAAATGGAAAGGGACGCGATCCCTCTGTCTTTCTGTCTAAGAAAAACTTTTGTAATAATAATAGTTCTAGAGATATAAAATCTTTGTAAACCGTTAACTGACAGCTAACCTACACTCAAACTACGTTAAAATTCTTAAAATAAATATAAATAGATGTGTCCAAAAAATATCAATCTAATATAGTTTTGAAGATAACCTTATTTTCACATTTGGAGGATTCAGATAAAAAATGCTCTCCCACGGATGAAGGTGACTCAGCCCCCTAAAACTTTAATTGAAAAACCAACCTGGTGAAATATCCTTAATATCGCTCCCAATTATTTCTAATACATCGCATTTTTTATCTCCATCGAAGCAACATTCATGAGGGTTAGCTTCGACCACACATTCTTCACCAAAACTATTATTAACTATCACAAAAAACTGCAAACCAACAGCAGTAACCTCTGGTTCTATGTAATCAGATCTCAAAACTAATGTTTTGCTGTAAACACACATTATAATTACGCTAAAAGTTATAAAATTAATGTAAAAATTCATCTGAATTATTAAATGAAGTTTGCCAACACAGACTACTAAGAGTTTGCCAATTACTTTTTCACAGACTATCTAAAGAAACCTACCGACATTTTATAGATAAAATATTTTGTTTGGAGTATTTATTTATAACCACGGCCGAAGCCTACCACCATTTAATTGACCACGTGTGGGGATTTAATTAAAGGTGTATACGTACACCCACGGACGAAGGTGACTCAGCCCCCAGCGTCTTGGTCATTGACGCAGATTCAGATGTTCAAACTGAAGGTTTGCCAACTGGTGATGGAGCGCAGCATCTTAGGTGTTAAACTAACAGATATAGTACGTATAACCCAGCTGCGCTCAAAAACACATCGGTGAAGTAGCTCGGAAAGCCTCTAAGTGGAAGTGGGATTGGGCTGGCCATGTTTGCCGTATGGCAAGCGAGCTGTGGGCAAAGATAGCCACAGACTGGCATCCAGACCCAAGACCGACCGGTACCTCCGTCGCGGTAGACCGAGACGGAGATGGCGAGACGAAATTGATAAATTCTTGGATAATTGGATGGAGGCAGCACAAGACCGCGACGCCTGGAAGGTGTTAGAGGAGGCCTTTGATCAGCAGTGGGATGATTCGGGCTTGTAATAATAATAAGTATTATATTCTTTATTAAAATATTTATTCACAATACCTTATAATAAAATGGCATTTATTTTACATTAATCCAATTTAAGGCCTTAAATATTTACTTATTTACAAAAATGAGCAATAGACACGTTTTCTTTGTACAACCCGCGCCATTAAAAAAATAATCTATAGTGACGGCACTATTCACTCCTTCTTACTCGCACTTTATTGCTATCTATAGTCGGTACAGTACACAAAAAAACAATATTCAATTTTAACTTTGTATTACCATTTCTAATGGAGTCGGCTCCCAGTTCTAACCTGATGCGGCTAGCTACCAGAATTATACGAGCGACTGACATCAGACCTCGAAACCCGTAGGGAACCAATAGCCGAGATGGGACCAGGTGTCAGATTTTATTGGCTTCTGACTAGATGTAACGGTTGTGATAAATGTGTTAAATAACAACCGGGACCGCAAGCCGTTTAATATGAGTTTCTATAATTGCGCGGGTTGTTTTAAAAATTAGTATTAAAGTATATTTCTGAACCAAGACGCCATCTGCATTTGATACTTGACATTTAATCTCTGTAATTTTAATTTTATTTATTGCATTTAAATTAGTAAAAGCTAAAACTTTGTCAATTAATGCATGAAAGAAAGATCATTTGACAGAGACACACACAGAATCAAGTAAAAACACACACAAAAAAAAGAGAAAAAAAATCAATGAGTACCTAAGTGTGTGTGACTCATCAGTGTCAAACATGGACATTGCTGACCGACAGTACTGATTGACAAATCATGCTGTGTTCTCCTGTAATTGAGGGAGCACAAAATCTGTCTTTATTCTGCTTTCTTATATTGTTATGTAATGTAACCTTGTCGGAGAAACAAATAAATAAATAAATACGAAAAAATCTTGAACTTGTCAAAATGTGTTTTCAGATTCATTTATTTCGTTCAAATCATTTTGTTGGAAAGCGCCTGCATTGTATAAATAGCAACGTGCTATTCGTCACTAGTTTTAATAGGAACTTTAATTGCTAAGTATTTTTTTGTTATTGATATGTACCTTGTACTGTGTCCATGTCGCAGTAAGAAACTTGGACCGTTTTATAACTTAATCCCTTAAACTTAATTTAGTTATAAATTACGGCTTGATCTATCTTACTGCGACATCCATACTATTGGCATTACACACAATATTAATTCCACGTTCAATCTTTTTATTTCTCTGGAAGTCCAGGGTTATGTCAATCACATTTAAGTATTAAAATAAAAAGTGTAATGCTAGAAATAGAATGAAATGGATTGGAAACAGAATAGGTAAAATAATTTGTAGATTTATGTACTTATTATCTGACTGTATCTTTAATACGAGTTGTTAATACGAAAAAAGTTTTTGAATACTATCAAGATGTCAAGATATTATGTTAAAATTCAATTAAATGTCTCAATTATTTTACCAATTCTGTTTGCGTTCCTTTTTATTCTATTTCTTGCAATTCTATTTTCTTATTAGCTAATGTTTTAGACAAACGAAATGAATATGAATACGCAAGTTTTTGACAAGTTCAATATAGTATTGACAACTCATAGGACTGCATGACAGCTAACGATTTATAGATAGACCATTTAACTCGCGTATCGCCTATCGCCAAGAGTCTGACTCCTCAAGCTGCACAGACAGTGATGATGATTCAAGCGATATAGATATTAGTGACGAATAGTCTTACATTACTTTTATCTGTGGTTAAATAGTTCTTTAAGAGATTTAATTAATGTTTTATGACTTTGTACCTCAGATACGCGAGTTAAACGGTCGGCCTATAATAATAACCGGTAATAACTAGCGGTTCCACGTGCGATTGCAGTTGCATTTGGCATCTCAGTTCGTAATGGTACCTTTACAATTTTAGTATTTACAAAGAAAACAATGATTTTAATACATAATGAGTAATTATTCTTATATCTAGTAAAAATAGCACGATTTAAAAATATTGTCACCTGTATAAGCTATATTACTATTGAAACATAGAACAAAATCACGCTTCGTTCTCAGGGCAACTTTTTAATGAAAGTTTTTAAGAAGCATTCATTTTATTTAAAGCCATACAAATTCAAGACGTCGCATCCAACAAGAAATTTTCCATTTATTATCCGTTAATTCTATTAAACTATCCCTAAAACACCATTTCAATCTATCATTTGACTAATCGTTGCATTATATTTTTCTGTGATAAACGTTACATAGCATTCTACAAGATTGTTGAATCAGACACTAAAGTGCAGTAACCGCAAAATAACGATTGCGAGCAAACGCCATTTAAAATTAAGAATTCGATATAAAATATAAGCAGATGTATATAAAAAAAAATGAATGCAGAAATGTTCTATAGGTGTAGGTTCACACGTCGTAACAATATAAAGAATATATCCTTATAAATGAATTTATTATTAGCCATTTACTATTTTGGCGCGAATCACTGCACCGCCTTACTAACCTATTACTGCACTAGTGTCTGGTGGGCAGATTGTTATAACCCACGTCGATACAGAAAAGAATCCAAAAAGCGGCACGAATCTTTGCCTCTTACTCGCACTTTATTGCTGTCACACACATCGGTGCAACAAACAAATAAATAATACCAATTTAAGTGAAATATGTATTCACTAGTAGGTTTTATACGTTCTAGAAAAATCCACTGTTTTTTTTTAATTGGTGCATATCTTGTTTTCTTCTGCATTGTCGTTTCGCTCTTGTCAGAGTGATCGTGGTCACATTGAGTCATCCACATTGGTTATAACCTAGGTCTAATTTAAAAATAAAGACAAAAATCGCATGATGTGAAGCAATGATGTAGTGTACGATAAAACGCGCTTACTCAATAAATACCACACTCTTAACTTGAAGACAGGCAGATTATAGCTATCGGGGAACAGATGCCGGCAGCGAATGCCACAACTTGGCAGTTCGCACAATAAAAGTAGGACCAAAGTGCTTTGTATCCATGGTATTTCCACCATATATCCGTAACCATACCTCTACTTGTCCGGTGATATAACGGGTATAGGGGAATAATGTGTTTTTTTGTATATTAACTTATTAACTTGACAAGTTCATGAAGTATCCGGAAACTTTTTTTGTATTCAAAACTCGTACACACGGCTCCACATTCAGCTATTCATTTCCAGTATAAGCTGGTCTTGCATTGTATAGGATTTCCGTAGAACGAGAGGTCAGGTTTTGTATAAATCGATGTGTAGCCGTGAGGATAAGGTTGCAAGTAATGATCCATCAATTTCTTTCCCTAAACCAAATTCTGATTCGCGCCTGGTTTTTACATAATAATACACCTTAAAACCACTAAATATAACTTAATTTAAACCCCTAAAACTATGTTATATAAACCCCATAATACCCTTAAACATAATAAACCCAGGATAGCACAGAAAAAGTAATGGAGGAATTGAAGCCTGTTTAACTTCTTCTTAGCATCAGGGACTGTGTCTACTGGGTCTTTTAGAAGATACACACGAACTCCTCGAATATAACTATAGAAATAGTCACTCCACACCATTCCACTTAAGTCGAAATCAAACAGTACTTTGTCGGCTTCGCAAAGTTCCTTGAACAGATTTTGGGTGTTTGTATTTTCGAATTTCCATTGTCGTAGTGCAAAATAGGCCATCACTTCTGAGAATTTTGATATTTTTGTATAAGCCTTCCTTAACCTGTGGGAAAAAATATTATTAGGGGAGACTGTGTATGAAAGAGCTGATATGATTTTTTCTAACTTACCTATATCACTCATCAACTGTTGTCCCATTGTTGGGCACGGGTCTTCTCTCAAATATCTTACGAGTTGAGAGAGTTTAGGTTTTAATCTACACACGCTGGCCAAGTGCGGGTTGGTGGATGTCATATGTTCTCGAATAATTAGTTCTTAAATATACCGGTTTACTCGCGATATTTTCGTTCACCGATATTGAGCAGCGGTAATCAAACAAGTCACACAAAAATGTGTAAGCAGTACTGGAAATCAAACCCACGACCTTATATTTCAAAAGCAAGGCCCGTACCGCTGCGCTACCGCTGCTCTACCTATATACTACCATAGATATGACAATTCTACAAAAACAAAATTTGTTTTCATTTATAAGCTCGCCTGTGTACGTGTGCTGTTTCCTATTTATTATTTTTTCAACCGACTTCAAAAAGAAGGAGGTTCTCAATTCGACTGTATGTTTTTTATGTTTGTTACCTAATATCTTTGTTATACGTGAACCGATTTCTATGATTCTTTTTTTGTTGGCAAGTAAATGCTTCCGTGTGGTCCCATTTAAATTTGATCAAGATCTGACCAGTAGTTATTGAGCTATGTCGAAAGAAGCGTCATTGTTTGCGCTAAGCGCGCAGCCTTCCAAAATTATTAGTGCAATTGCCCTAAACGCATAATTCTAGGTACCTACAATTGAAGTCGGTTTTGTGTTGTTGTTGCAAAAAGAATTATTTATGTACCATAGATATGACAGTGTTTTGTGTACAATAAAGAATAAGAATAAGAACTGTAATATGTTTTTGAGTAAAAATCATATCGGTTCTTTCAAAGACTGGCTCTTTCAACATACTCTCCCCTACATTATGTTATAATTATACAGAACAGAAGCAGAGGGAAACAGAGATGTTAGCAGCGAATTCCACAACTTTACATTGGGCATGTGACATCCGCACCCGCACTGGGCCAGCGTGTGTGCATTACCTAGGCCCTCTCTTAACTCTTAAGATAGTTTCATCGCCGCTGCTCAATATCGGTGAAGGAAAACATCGTGAGGAAACCGGCATGTCTGAAAACTAATCATCAACCCGCACTTGGCCAACGTGTGTGGATTAAGGCCTAAACTGTCTCAACTAGTAAGATAGCAAAAAGAAGATTCGAGCCCAGCTGTGAGACATAAAAGGGTTGAAGTGAGATGTACTTACATAGGTTTCTTTCCGATTATAATAGCAATTCCGTCTATAATGTACGCCGGTATCCAATGCAAGAAGAAACAATACAGGGTGTACACAAACTTAGATGGAGTCAAATGGAACAGGTAACAGTAAACCGCCTGCATAGTTGGTACTTGGAATCCGTATATTTCGTTGTATTTCATGAATTTTTCTGAAAAGAAAAAACAATGTTAATGTTGCGTAATTTTTTATTCGTAACTGGCTTTCCGACCGCTTTACTACTCGCGGATGTCGGTTATCGCGAAAAACTATTAACCTCCTTTAGTGCAGTCGGATAAAAATTATTTTAAACTACTTCCACACCATGTTTCATTGAAATCAGTTTTGTAATTTAGGTGTTAAAGCGTATCTTGAATCATCATCACTGTCTGTGCAGCTTGAAGAGTCAGAATCTTGGCGATAGGTGATACGCGAGTTAAACGGTCGACCTATAACTTGGGGTCGAGAAATTTAATGCGCCGATCTGGCAAAGCTATTTAGACACTACAAATTATTTGTATAACACCTTCATTGCAGGCTTAGCCTTGTATTATGTAAGTACACTAGTGTCTTTACAAAATAAAATAACTTATCTCACCCTGTATACAATCTTAGTAATAACAATGAGCTTTTACAAGAACTCCACTTACCCCAAGTCAAAGGATTCTGCTCAGAAGACACATAATTATACACAGGAGGCGTCAGGTCATTTGGAGGATCCTCATGATTACTCGGGTATTCCTTAGCAGTCTTCCAAGCAGCTGCTATACAAGCGTTTACCACCATATCACCTGGGACTAGATCTGCTACAGCCTTAGGATCACAGTTCAGTACATGAAGCAGTCCTACTGCAGCACCTACTACCACCTGGTATACAGAAATGACAAATTAAAAAACCTGAATTTAAAAAAGAAATGACCTTCGACACATTTTTTAAGCCAAGAACCATTTCCAACACTGCAACTTTCGAATAAAAACAGCATCAAAATCAGCCCATCCGTTTCATCTTTAGCAAGAAACTTATATATTACTAGCTTTCCGACAGCGGCTTCGCCCGCATGTATGTCGGTTATCGCGCCAAAACATTACCTTCTTTTTGCGCAGTCGGATAAAAACTATCCTATATCCTTTCTCTAGTTGAAGCGGGAAAGCGTAACAGACAGACAGACAGAGTTACTTTCGCATTTATATTATTATAGTAGGGATTAGTAATAGAATATTATATTAAACGATCTCTTCAATATCACGTCGTCACCTCAACCAGTTTAGTATCCCACAGGTAAGCACGGGTTTCCTCTCAACTATCTTACGAGTTCAAAATTCACACAACGGGTAGGAACGACCGGGTATCGAACCCACGACCTTATATTTCAAAGGCGAGACCATACCATGTGCATACGTCTAAAGTCAAATCAAAACTAAGTCTAACATAGTCCATTGACTGGCCTGGTGGCGTAGTGGTTAGTGACGCTTACTGCTAGGCCGAAGGTCGTTGGTTAGATTCCCACCCGAGACAAATCTTTGTGTGGTGAGCACGAGTGTTTGTTCTGTGTCTGGGTGTAATGTATCTATAATATGTATATATTAAAATATGTATATATTCTAGTTATATCCGTTCCTAGTACCCATAATACAAGCAAATATAATTGCTTAATTTGGAACTAGATGGCGCTGTGTGTATGTGTAAAAATATATTTATTTATTTATTTATACCCCAGTAGGTCCATAGACATTGTCGATCCAACCAGCAACAGGCTCCTTAGCGGTTCCAATCACTGAAAACAACAAAATTATCACCACTCAGGAAAACTTTTCAACGGCACAACAGACAATACTAGCACGCACGCGCAGACTCACACGCACATTCACCCACTCACACACGCGCACACACATGCGTCATATATGCATGTGTTAGGTTAATTATATCTTTAGTACGTTATATTGTTAAATACCTTTTTGAAATATGTATTTAGAGACATCTAAAACTTAACTTTGTAACGTTATTTTCATAATTATTAATTTATAAAACCTTTGTTATTATTCAAACAGAAACCTTTGTCTATAACCGCTACAATTTAAAAACTAAAACGTAACGGTTGGCAAACGTCAAAGTTGTTTGTTCACGACTATATAAACTGAAGGTTTGGCGCCATTGGATCTAGTTGCTGCCCGACCGCCGTCGCGAGCACACGTGTGTGTCCGCGCTCCGCTGTCGTCTGCCGCAACGCATCGCGATCTCCGTCCGCTACGCTGCGCCTGCGCAACGCGTCCTCCGGCGTCTACGGCCGCCATCTTGTGTTAACGGAGCGCGGCGTTCTTTTCAGAATAGCGCGCTCCTATAATTATTTCATCGGATATTCGTCAATTGTCAACTGTGCTTGCCCCTTCTGGGTAAAACCACAGTTTCGTGGTCCTCGGTGGATACCTTACGGTGCCAACGAAGCCGAGTGGGGCGTGGACCCGACACGCTCGCTGCGTCCCTTCAGGACAAGGCAATCCGTCGGTCGAGGGCTTGGACCACTGGCCTTGGGGTCTCCCCTAGTCAACCCTTGCCCGTAGGGTCCCCTTTCCTTTTCCCCGGAGCAGGGACAGCCCTGTCTCCGTTCCCAGTCTGCAAGTTCGGCTCCCACTGAACCCAGACGACCTTAGGGACCTCTCTGCACAAAGTTTGGCGGAGAGGCGTGCTCACGTGCAAGCTTAGGGCTCACCTTAGGTACACACGCCTCCCTGTCTATACCCGACAGGGAGGGTCGAACTACACATCCCCGGGTGTCCCCCCGGGGAGTTAGGCTTTGTAGGTCTCCTAGGTGTAGGTTTTTAGCTAGGCCAGATAGTGTGCGATCGCTCAGGCAGTTTCTTCCGACTTCTTCTGCCGAGAACGCACCGCGAGCGAAGTCGAGTAGTTATAAAACTCGTTCTTATTCAGTTTAGGACCAACTACGTGTGCCATACACGTAGTAGGTTAATAAATCATTCGCGCACGTAGAACGCGGGCAGCCCAACATGTCGTTCAACATGAAGGAGCTGCTCGCGTTCCTCAACACGGTTGCGGCCGAATTACCGCAATTCAAGGAAATGTTTGAGGCTTGGCTCAACAGTAACAAAATGTCGAAAGACATTAAAACTGTTGAGCCAGGCACCAAACTTTCATCCGGTCCGCGCGAAAATAATAACATTCCGCGCAAAAAGGTGTCGAACCCGGCACCCAAAACTGGTCCGGAGGCTACCTGCGCTCCTAAAGCGCAGGTACCTACCCCCGCCGCCCCCTCCGCTACCGACGCCAAGGTTGCGTCACAACCGCGGCCCGCGACCCCCACCTCGCGACCCGTCTCGTTCCGCGATTCCCCCGCCTCACCGTCTCCCTCTCCCTCGCCCGTTCCCTTCTATCGGCCCCGCCCCCGCTCCCTTTCACCCTCCCGGCGATGCGTCTCCCCTATGGAGACCATCGACGAAGCGTCGTCGGTTGCCTCCGACTCGATCCCCGGATCCTCCGGGGACGAATCGGAGGAACCCTTCACCCCTGTCCTCGGTAAGAGGAAAAGGGCCTCCGTTTCTGGGTCCGCCCCGTCCAAGGCACCCAAACCGTCCTCGTCTCCGGTTCCGACCGAAGACTCTCAACCCTCTCAGGTCTCGCGCCCTCCTAAAGGACCGAGATCTATTCGCCCACCGCCAATAGTCCTCCTGGGTCAGGAGGACTGGCTCAAAATCCGTTTGGACATGGAGTCCAAAAACATTGTCCCCATCCGTGCCTCATGGGACGCGAGACAGAAGGGTTTCCGGATCCAACTGTCGAGCTCCGATGAGCACAGGGTCGTCACGCGGATGTTCGAGAAGAACAAAGTCCGCTATTTCACGTACTCCCTTCCGGAGGAACGTATGCTCCGCGCCGTAATAATCGGCTTGCCCCCGAGCATCTTGCCCGAAGCGGTCAAAGCTGACCTCATCGGCAAAAACTTGCCCGTTCGCGATGTACATCGCATGAAAACCAAGACCGGTAAGGTCTTAGACATGGTCCTTGTCATTCTCGACAAGACCAAAGCCGGGCAGGAGATCTTCAATCTCCGGTCTGTCATCCTAGATGGCATTCGGGTGGAAACTCCCCGGAAAAATACTTTCGCTGGACAGTGTCACAACTGCCAGATGTATGGGCACGCATCCCTGAACTGCAAGCTAGACCCAGCCTGCGTTAAGTGCCTCCTCCCACACGCCACGAAGGACTGCCCGAGGCCCAAGGACAGGTCTCTGTGCACCGAACCTCCCGGCTGTGTTCTGTGCGGGAAATTGGGACACACCGCCAATTATGGCGGCTGTCCCAAAGCTCCCAAACAGCGCAAGGCTGGTGGGAAAAGGGGCATTAGGAACCAGCCCCAAACCTCGCGCAGCTCCCTTCCAACCACTGCGCCACCTCCTCTCATGTCTCTAACTCCCCAGAGACCACCTCATTGGGACAAACTCTCGTTCCAATCTTCAGCTCCTGAGTTTTCATACTCAGACAAGTCTTTCCCACCGTTGCGATCTAAGACCGCTAAGGCGACCCCGTCCAAGGCCGCCGCTAGCCCTCTTAAATCAACGGCAAACGCCGGGGCTACCCCAGTAGCCACTGCCGCTCCCTTACCGTCGCCGCCACCGCCGCCCTCTGCAGCGGTGTCGCGCCCTCCACACTATATGGATCCTGTTGCCGCCTTTTCCCAAAGGTGCAACTTTGATATTTCCACACGCGCTCTGATCTGCTCTCAGAGAGCGTTGGCAAATCCCCACGATTTCGGAGCTCAATGCGCAGCCAGTATAGCTGTCGCTGAGCTTCGCAATTACTGGATTATGCAATCCCAATGGAAGGTCCGACCTTAAACCAGCCGGCTTCCAGAATCAAGCCGAGAGGCCTCAGCGTTGGCTTCTTCAACGCTCGGGGCCTTAGTCGCCAGCGTACTGAGGTTGGAGATTTCCTCCGACGTCACCAGCTGGACCTCCTACTAGTACAGGAGACCTTCTTGAAGGCTTCGCATCGCAGTCCTAACATTTCGAACTACAAGATGGTCCGAAATGATAGGACAACATCGAGGCTTGGCGGTACCGCCATATACTTCCGAAGGGCTCTATACTGTGTAGCTGTCGATCCCCCAGATCTAACGAACCTGGAGGTCTCAATATGCCGTCTAGGCATGACCGGTCACGGACCGATTCATATCGTATCGGCCTACTTGCCGCCCGATAAGGATCTGCTCTAAAGCGACCTAGTAGCTTTGCTCGGTTTAGGAGGCGCCGTCATCGTGGCGGGCGACCTCAATGCAAAGAACGTCAGATGGAGCTGCAACTCGACGAACTCGAGAGGCAGAACACTTGACTTTCTCGCGAACCGCCTTAACTTCGATTTAGTAACACCCTTGGAGCCGACGCACAGCCCTGACACTCTGGACCATAGGCCGGACATTCTCGATGTGGCCCTTCTGAAGAACATAAACTTACGTTTATCTTCTATAGAGGTGCTGCACGAGCTTGACTCTGACCATAGGCCCGTAGTGTTGAGTCTGTCCGCCGTTTCCAACGGTCCACCAGACGCGGGGGCCGCGAAAGGCCCCACCAAGATAATCACAGATTGGAGTAGACTTGAGAGCGCGCTCAATGCTACTTCGTCTGAAATTTTAAGTACCGTGCCCGAAAACCTCGATAGCCTCGAGGATGCAACCAAAGCCATCGACTCGCTAACGGCTCACGTGTGCACTGCTGTACACGAGTGCTCTCGGGAGATTCCGACGACGGATGACCGTCGTTGGAAGATTCCCGACGATGCGCGCGAGCTGTTAACCGAGAAGAACGCAGCCGCACGAGCCTATGACTCTTATCGCACCAACGAGAACAGAGTTCGCTTGCGCTCTTTACAGCGAGCTGTAAAGAGTCGTTTCGCGGAACTCCGGGATCAGCGGTGGGATAAGACGCTCGGTGACATAAGACCGTCACACAGGGCCTACTGGCAACTGATTCGCACCTTCAAGTCTCCTACCGAGGATTCGATCCCTCCGTTGGTCACTTCGACCGGTCAACTCGCGTTCGATGACGACGAGCGTGCTGAATGCCTAGCAGACAGCTTGGAACTTCAGTGTTCTCCTAGCAATCTACCAGTAGCCGCGGCTCACCTTTCTAAGGTGAACGCCGAAGTCGAACGTAGATTAGCTAATCCACCGCCGCCGCCGGCACCCGTATTCGCGTCCGCGCCGCCACCACCGCCACCTACCACCGTCGCCGTTTCGACACCTCTGCCCGCGCCGCGACCCGTTTCCGTTCTCACGTCCAACAACGCGATCTCGTCTTCTCCTCCGCCGCCGCCGCCGCCGGCGCCGCCACCACCACTGCCAACACCGCCGCCGCCGCTTCCCGCCGCCTCCCAGCAGGCGAGGGGAACCGACGATGGCGCTGGCGGAGGTACTGGCGGCGCCGACGGCGTCGACGTAGAGGATCCGCTTCCGCCGACCTCCCCAGCCGAGGTCAAAGCGTTGATAAAAGCTCTTCATCCAAGGAAGGCACCCGGTCCCGATGGTATCACCAATCGAGTTTTGAAGCACTTCCCTGCTTCCCTCATTACTCTCCTGGCTCTCATCTTCAATGTGGCCCTGAGACATAATGCCTTTCCACAAGCGTGGAAAAGAGCCACCGTTATCGGTATTCCCAAGCCTGGAAAGCCCAAGTCTAAGCCTACCAGCTATCGCCCCATAAGTCTTCTCAATTCCATTGGGAAACTCTATGAGCGACTCATTTATACCCGGCTGTTGAACTTTGTCAACGCCCACAACCTCCTTCCCGACGAGCAGTTTGGCTTTCGAGCCAAACACTCTTGCGTCCATCAACTGCACCGCCTCACGGAACACATTGAGATAGGATTCCATCGTAAGATGTTAACCGGGGTTCTCTTCTTCGACGTGGCGAAAGCTTTCGACAAAGTGTGGCACACGGGCTTATTATATAAGCTCTACCAACTGGGTGTGCCTGATCGTCTCGTGCTCATCATTCGAGACTTTCTCACTGGTCGCAGTTTTCGTTACCGAGTGGAAGGCTCCCTGTCTTCGCCGCATCCGATTCACGCCGGAGTCCCTCAGGGCTCCGTGCTCTCGCCTCTCCTGTTCACGCTTTTCACTAGCGACATCCCTCGCCACGCGAAAGCCTGCTTGGCTCTCTTCGCTGACGACACAGCTCTCTACTACCGAGGCCGCTGCCCGGAAGTAATAGCCCGTACACTCCAATCCGCAGCCGACGCCCTAGGCGAATGGTTCCGGAGATGGAGAATCGAGGTGAATCCCGAGAAGAGTGCCGCCGTACTCTTCTCTAGGTCTATCCCTCCACCTATTCGTTCCATCTGCATGTTTGGCAAGCGGATCCCTTGGGAGAAGCAAGCCAAATATCTAGGTGTCATCCTAGATCAGGGACTCACATTCAAACCGCACCTTGCCTCTGTTCGCAAGCGTGCGCGTTTCGTTCTCAGCAGACTGCACTTCCTTATCAACGCCAAAAGTAAACTTTCGCTTCGTAACAAAGTGAGAGCTTACACGGCGTGCGTACGACCCATTATGACGTACGCTTCACCCGTTTTCGCGCACACTAAGCGCTCCTACTTGCAACCGTTGCAAGTTCTTCAAAATCGATTCATGCGTAGAGCCACGGGAGCTCCGTGGTTCTTACGCAATGAAAACCTACACATCGATTTAAAACTGCCGACCATCAGGCAGTGGATGAAGAACGCATCCAAACGCTTCTTCGACACCGGTGTCAAACACCCGAATAGGTTAGTCGTATCCGCGTGCGACTACAATCCGCTCAGAGGCGCGAAACGGCGACGTCCGCGATGCGTACTCACCGATTCCGACGACGAGATCACTCGTGCGATCGCCCGCGACCGCGAACTCCGATCCGCTGCTAGAGTAGGTAGGGACAACCAAAATAGTAGCACACAACACATGCCGAGATATCGCCCACGCCGTCGTGGGCCGCGCCGCGCCCCTCCATGATAGGCCCTCAGTCGATTACGGTTCCGGTCAGGACCGGACCGCGCGAACGCGAAATGCCCCCCGATCCCCTAAAAAACTAGAGTGTCCGGCAACGTCCTGAGCCGAGGTCCGTCCCCACATGGGGAGCCCTCATGGCAGTTGCCACAGTACTTGATCGGTTCGACCGTCCTCGGACGGCTCACCGAAAAAGTCCGGTGAACCAATAGAGGCCCTTCAGGCCGATTGGGTTAGGTCATCAGCAAAAAAAAAAAAAAAAAAAAAAAACGCCATTGGATCTTTCTCGATCCAGCCATAGACCAGTGCAGAGCTCCGAACTGTTCACCGTATTGTTATGAAGTTAAGTAAAACCATTATTACTTTATATTATTAATTAATTATTAATTATTAATTAATTATATTCTCTTCTATGATACTATTTTGGGTATAGTTTATATAATAATTGTTGCTATTCTTAAATTAATACCTACATATTATTCTGGACTAATTGTCATGTTATAAAATAATGTATTATGTGCTTTGTCTGAGTTAACTGTTACTATTTAATTTAATATATCTCTGGACCCCGTGCGAGTTAGACGTCCACTGGCGAATCAGTAGATCAACTTACGAGACGCCAAGTAGAGTGGTCGTGTGGCACGGCTAATCCACCTTTTATCTTAGTTTTACTTAATGAATCCCCTAGGTCCCCATAATAGTTTACTACTGGGGTAGGTAGGCTAATCTGGGCGTTACTGTTTAAACGATGGCTTAACAGTGTAGCTACTTATCGATTTGCATAACCAAGGTTTATAGCTCCTTTGATATTATTATTTGAAAAGGTTATTAATTAATTATTTGCAAATTTAATAATAGAGAGGTATTCTTTATTGGTCGAAAGTCTTGGCAGAATTAATTGTTTTATCATTACATAGTTTCAAATAGGTATTCTATATATTTTTAATCTCTCTTATTCAAATTAACTAACACATGCCTCTCTCAACGATTGTGTTTTCTTTTAACTGTTTAAATGTGTAGTTCGTTATTGGAGTATTGTTAAACTTGCTTAATTAACTAAAACTTTGTGTAAGCTGTGAAGTTACCAATAAATAAATAAATAAATAAACGCTACTTTGCGATGGTAAGGTTGAAAATGCCACTAAACCTTTTTTATACCCCTGGTCTACATCAAAACCATTTAAAATAAAACAAATGTAAAAGAAAGAAAAACATTTATTTGACAATGACAGGACACACAGAATCAAATGATAAGAAAACACATAAAAAAAAACATAATTGGAAACAGTTAAAAAAAGAAAAAATAAATAATAAACAAAGAGTAAGTGTGACCCATCAGTGTCAAACATGGACATTGCTCAGTAAACGCCGTGAGTACCTACTAGAAGCGACTGATTTTACTGATTTTCAGCAATGTCCTTATTCCCACAGTGTGACGCCAGACGGCCAACACATATTTTGGGTCGTTGAGCCAATGGAGTAAATAGTAACTAAGGTGATAGACAATAATCATAATTTACGTACCTATAGAAGGCCGAAATAAGGCTACGGGAAGGCCTTTTGAGTAATTCTGTACAATATCTTCCGCTATAGCCTTGGTGTAAGCATAGGTGTTAGGGAAATCGCCCAGTAACCTGAAAAAAGATCTTTATTTAAATGCTAGTAAAGAAAAAGCTGAAAACTGGAACCTAGTGACTATCTGACGGATAAAAACGCTTGGAATTAAATCGCTCTAATACAACACACTAAACAAAATGAAATAAATAAAAGTACTGACCGATATCGCTGCCTTCAGCTGATTATCGACGTCTGAATTTTTAGAATAATACTTTTTTTTTGTAATTAACTTGAATTTATTAAGTATTAAAAAAGTATTTATGGAAAGGGTGCGCTCGTAGGCGCGATTAGAATCGTTCTCTTCGACTGGTTTAACAATTTTTATTTTATTATTTTTTCTTCTACCGTCAATAACGGAACGCCTTCCAATATTTGAATAGCAAGTCTGCTACTAATTATAGTTCTACGCCTTGTAGTGAAGGCGCGCCGCGACAAGTACTTCATATAAATGAGAAAAAATGCCTACTGAATTATTTGGCAGTTTTTCTCAATAGTTGCCAGTCCTTCACTGCGCGGTAGAAAAAGAATTGGACTATTTCAATGTATGCCTATGAAAAATCGCAGGTGCGATATGTCACACGTTTGAATTCTAGTCGTAAACGACTTCATAACTGCTGTTCAAAGGTGGTGAAGGAAAACATTATTACAAAGTAGCATGTCTTAGAATCTTAAGATGGTCTGCACTAAGAGCCTGAACGTACTAGCGATCGACCAGAAAGCTGTGTACTGCACGGCTGGCAACACTTCAATTTTTATACGAAACCGCAAAATCTTACCATTCTTAACGTACTGACATGAAGCTAACCCAGTTGGCTCATGCCACTCGCCGTATTCTATCATCTGCTAAACCTTCACGCTCAAAAAACTTCTCACTTTACTTATGTAGGTGCATTAAGCGCTAACAAATTGGGCCACAGCGATTAGACCCCCGCGCTGCGCGGCTCCGGAAGTCAGATTGACTTGATAGCAGATCTTGCCCAACCCAAAATCCAAAATTTGCTTCTATACGTACCCTGGAGTGATGCTGTTGATCGTCTTCTCATCCATGGTCTCCACCATGTCTATTAGCTTGTCACCAGGTAGAGGACTCTCGTAAAATTTCTCTTGAATAATTTTCAGAGTGCAGTTACTGAAAATTTTAAAATAATAAATCTATCATCAACTTTTAATTCACTTATCACTTATTACTTCGTCGATTAATTCACTTATCATAATTCACCTAAGTACTTCGTGAAGCTGTCTTCAGATGGTTGCAAAATTTCGCCTAAATAGTATAACAACTTTGACTCTTCTTTATTTCTTTTGCCATTCCTATTTCCTCGCAACTCTTTTGCTTTATTATTTCTCCTATCTATCTCCTACTTACTTTTTTCTTCTATCCTCTTCTTTCGGATCCTTTCGCTTTCCCCAAAGCTTTTCATAGAAGTCATAGAATCGATATTTCGGATTCTCGATTTTAGCCAGCAATCTCTCGCATCTCAGGTTTGTCGATGACATAGTAATATTATCCGAAAATCTGCATACACTGAACCATTATGATTGTCTCTTAATAAGCACATTGAGACTGTCGGGCTACAAATTGACTGGTTTTTACTTACGTCAGCCACATGTGGCCTATCAAAACATCACTCGTAAATAATATAAGAAGCAAACAAAGAGGAACAGAACTGAGCTACATGAACATTACACTGAAAGATAAAATTAAAAGTTCACTTATAAGAAAAAGAAAAAGGCGATGAAACAGGTCCTAAAACTGTATGGATGAAAGATGGTCAGAAATAATTTCAAATTGGTACCAAAGGGATAAAGGAAGAAGAAAGGGCAGACCCTTAAAGAGATGGAGTGCCGAAAGTGTGCAAACAGCTGAAAACTAATGGCCCCAGACAGGCAAAAGAGAGAGCTTCGAATAAATTGGAAAAGCTTTTACCTCAATAGGCGGCCCTTACTTCTAACAAACCTTATTTAAGCACAAGTAAATTATCAAGTTCGCAACACAAATCCACATGTAAGGGATAAAAATTAAGCTAATAAATAAATAAATCCTCCTTTTTACCTGTAAGCTGTGGAGATGTGTACGAAAGCTTTCAACTTGTCACACCCTGCAGCCAGCTTCAGCATCTCCCTGGTACCTCGCACGTTGATACCCACGGCAGTTTTCAGCGGCTCATCGAACCTGACTGTGGCTGCGCCGTGGAAGATTATCTCTACCTGTAAGTAAGAGAAGATTACATTGTAAAAATTCCCTCAATCTAGTGTTAGGGGGCATCCCCACTATGTCATGACGTTTAAAATGTCATGGGTAATATATTTAAATGGAGGTGTTCACATATAGAACGACACGATTAACTGTCGTCTACAACTTTTTGCAGTGTGGGAACAAGTGGGAACCGATAGCACGACAATCGTGCAAATCATGTGTATAAAAGCACTTCTGATATCCAAGAGAGCGGAGAGAAGACTGTAGGGTTGCAACTTGCTACTGATGTGCAAACGACAAAATTACTGCCGTGAAACGATAAAATATTATCGTGTTAAAATGGGAACAGCTAGATACGACAGTCGCTAAACGATATTTTTTTTTTACGATAAACAGTCGTTACAATGGGAACGGCTAGAGACGATAGTCGTACGACGATAAATTAATCGTCTCGATATAGTGGGAACGCGCCCTTAAAGTTATGATATTTCAAGTTGCAATATTTTTTCTATTTTTACGGGACTGACATGTTCTATGAGAACAAAGTCCCATTAAATAAATGAGATTAACAAAAAAAAAGTTGCAATAATTGACCCCTCTGTCACAGGACCGCGCGATCGCGTAATAAACATTAAAAGTCCCACTCAACAGCCCGAAACCGTAAATCTAGAGTTGTTCAGCAGCGTCTTGAGCCGACGTTCGTCCATGGGGAGCCCTCAAGGCAGTTAGTATAGTACTTGATCGGTTCGACCGTCCTCGGACGGCTCACCGAAAATGTCCAGTAAGCAATAAACGCCCATCCGGCAATTGGGTAAGGTCATCCACAAAAAAAAAGCATTAGCCCCTCGTACTTTCATCTTGGCTCTTGGACTTGGCTACGTTATACAGAGGTATAAAACTATTGTACAAGAATTGCTAGTTCAAAGGTATTATTTACGACTGACGTAGGATTATAGATTCTGCAGGAATTATTCCGCAATTCCGACAGTGGAATAATTTCGCGTTCTATGGTCTAAAAATAATGTACCAAACAAGTATGTTTTCAATCGTGATTTTACTTAGAATGAAGTGCATAACTTATTATAACAAATAGAATATTGAAGTGGTTAGTTCATGAATACTTATAGAGGTTTACGACATCTGAGTGTACATACGCATTGTCCAGTTACCCGCGTTGCGCTTGCCCAATGCCGACAATTCAATGTAACCTAGAAAGGCGCACTAAGCGGAAATTTTGCCGCAACCATTCCAAGACATGTGACATCCACCAACCCGCACTTAGCCAGCGTGTGTGGGTTAAAGCCTAAACTCTCTCACCTCGTAAGATGGTTGAAAGAAGACCCGTGTCTAGCAGTGGAACACTAAAAAACTATACAAACCTGTTAAGTCATTTTACCGTTGAAGAGTAAGAAATGGCTGCGGAATTCGAAATTTTATGAGAAGGCTAGCTCCACATGGAATTTTGCTTTTATTAGGTATTCTATTAGCGTTTTACTCACGGCGCGGTTAGCCGTTCGTGTCATACCACAACAGCAAAAAGCAGTATCATTGGAACTGCGGAAGAATGTTGCCGCTATACAATGTGTATAGAAACTTCTTTCATACAACTGCAATAATAATTCTTGAAGGTGTCATAATTAAATAATAATAATAATTAGATATTCTGGGACTTTAACTCACACGGTCATCTGGTCCCAAGCTAATACTACGCTACGTATAATACTTTTCTTTTGTATTTATATACTTTTAATTGATATTTACACCCAGACTCGACACAAACACAAATGTTTATCATTAATGTTTGTATCGGGTGGGAATCAAACCCACGACCTGCGGCGTGAAAAG
Organism: Meganola albula; assembly: GCA_936450015.1. Classification (NCBI taxonomy): domain Eukaryota; kingdom Metazoa; phylum Arthropoda; class Insecta; order Lepidoptera; family Nolidae; genus Meganola; species Meganola albula. The sequence goes on from OW388171.1 coordinate 5,335,494, forward strand.
CAAGTATCTTACCGACCACGCCACCGGTCCGTCAAATACCACCGTATACCGCCGTCGGCCTGTCATGATATCGTTGCTGTTAGCCGCATGGATTATAAAACCGTTGATCGGTAAAATGGATTATGCGTACGCGGCTGAGTTTAAAACAAATAATGACTATGTTTAAACAGATTTGAACCTGCTAGTTTGCCTTGAACGACTTAAGTACGTAACTACTTTACTATTTCTGCGAAACTTTGAATCCTTAGATGACATTGTCAATAAACATTAAACTTTCCGAGACAATTTAAAAAATAACCACTTCAAAAATTCGATGGAGTGATATACCTCTTTTTATCATTTGTAACCGAATTTGTATTTTACTTTTTATTATTCTTCGATAGGCTGGCGCTTGACTACAACTTGCCTGATCTTACGCAATGATGTAGTCTACAATGGAACGCGACAGCACAGTGTTCATTCACTCGTGATTACGAATGATTATCGGTGAGAGGGTGGCAGTGGAATGAGCCTGCTTTAAGGTTAGAAACCTGAAAGGAGCAACAATTCCGACCCACCCTCTCTGCATGGTGTCACCAGACATCACACCGGAACACAACAAGGCGGCTTGGCGGTGCGGCTTTGTCTGGTGGGTGATCACTAACCACGGCCGCAGCCTACCACCAGTTGATTGTCACCTGATTTGCACCTCCCGGGGAATACGAAAGTGACTCAGACCCCCACTTCAACACTTTTTAGTGTCCTACAACTTTCCATAACACAAGCTCCGCTTAGTATGGGATCAGATGACCGTGTGTGTTAATGTCCCAGAATATTATTATTTTAGTAAAGCAATGATTACTGACCTCATTCATGATCTTGACCCTATCTTCTGGGCTGAGTCCAAGGTCAGGAAACCCCATATCACCCTCGACGATGCTGATCTTCCTGATAAACTCAGGATATTCCTTCCTTAGTCTATCGTAGAGCTGAAAAGGAAAATGTTCTTATCAGATTCATCCACGGACAAGATACCTAGTAGACACCGCATATCTAACCCCCGCGCTCATCTAACTTATGTCGTATATTACATAATATCTAATCATAAGCTAACTTTGATTGGTTTGTTCAAGGACAATAACTTGAAAGAACCAATCAAAATTAGCTATCGACCCTACCCGACCTAGCTTTAATTAGATACCCCGCCAACTTTTGACGATTACAATGTCATACATTATTTGAATAAGCCTATGTCTAGCTGTGGACTGCAATAAACCGATGATGAAGACTTAGAAATGGGAAAGTAACTCTGTCTATCTGCCCACCTGTCCCGTCTGTCCCGTCAGTCCCGTTTGTCCCGTCTGTCCCGTTTGTCCCGTCTGTCCCGTCTGACCCGCCTGTCCCGTCTGTCCCGTCTGTCCCGTGTATCCCGTCTGTCCCGTCTGCCCCGTCCGTCCCGTCCGTCCTGGCAACCCGTCCATCCCGTCCGTCCCACCTGTCCCGCCTGTCCTGCCTGTCCCTTCCGTCCCGTCTGTCCCGTCTGTCCCGTGTATCCCGTCTGTCCCGTCTGCCCCGTCCGTCCCGTCCGTCCTGGCAACCCGTCCGTCCCGTCCGTCCCACCTGTCCCGCCTGTCCTGCCTGTCCCTTCCGTCCCGTCTGTCCCGTCTGTCCGTCTGCCCGTCGGTCCCATCTATCCCGTCTATCCCGTCTGTCCCGTCTGTCCTGCCTGTCCCGTCTGTCCCATCTGCCCGTCTGTCCCGTCTGACCAGCCTGTCCCGTCTGTCCCGTCTGTCCCGTGTATCCCGTCTGTCCCGTCTGTCCCGTCTGTCCCGTCTGTCTTATTTGTCCCGTTTGACCCGTCTGTCCCGTTTGTCCCATCTGTACCGTCTGTCCCGTCTGTCCCGTCTGTCCCGCCTGTCCCGTCTGTCCCGTCTGTCCCGCCGAGCCCGCCTGGCCCGTCTGTCCCGTCTGTCCCGTCTGTCCCGTCTGTCCCGTCTGTCCCGTCTGCCCCATCTGTCCCGTCTGTCCCGTCTGTCCCGTCTGTCCCGTCTGTCCCGTCTGTCCCGTCTGTCCCGTCTGTCCCGTCTGTCTCATTTGTCCCGTTTGACCCGTCTGTCCCGTCTGTTCCGTCTGTCCCGTCTGTCCCGTGTTTTTGGAGGGGCATTATATTGTACTACGCACAACGAGTGGTTCAAGTGAAAACTTAAGTCTTTTTTGCATTGCAACGTAAAAACGATTTAGGTTTTTATACTAAAATCATGAATTTTCCACTTACCACATCATCGAATTGTTCTTGCAGCCTCTTGGTTATATCTTTATTCTTCTTAGGACGCGCCAAGAGGTAGATCTTGTTCAACTCTGGGCACGTTCTGTGAAATAAATTAAAAATTAATTAACTCCTGACAAACAAACACATAATTTATATTGATATGTGTTCGCGACAGACTTAGTGTTTGCGATAGACTTAGACTGCGCCAGACATTATTATCAGAAAGTTAATTGTTATCAGTTATCAGTAGGTTTACTGTAATCAGTAAGTTTATTGTTATCAGTAGTTTTCGGTGTTATCATTAAATTCAGTATTGAAAAATGTGATAGTGCATATCGTAGAACATTTTGACAGTTTTCTTAGAAATAATTTTGTTGTTAAAAATGTTAAAAAATGTAGGTACTTATATAAAATAAGTACCTTCATCTCGCTAATGTTAATAATAGATTTTGTGTTTTCCAAATTTATAAATAATTGTGATAACTGAATCATAATTAAACAGTATAAACAGTATGTAATGTATTTTCAGGTAATTTTATAGTAAAATTGTAAAATGTTAAAATTTGTAAGAAAGTTGTATGACGTTGTTAGAAAGTCCGCTATAACTTTGTAAGTTTTAATAAATGAATTATAGTTTTGTGTTTAATTTGTACCTAGATAGGCTATCTATCAATAGGTAGGAGATAGTGAACCTAGGTCTTAGGGTTTGGCAAGTATAACGAGTGAAAGTACTAACTGCACCTAAAGTGCCTAGATTTTGCAGACATTTCTCGTTATACTTGCGAAACCTAGGAACTTAGGTTCAAAACTTTAGGCTTCCTAGATAGAGGGTTAGGTAGGCCTGCTAATAGTGTTTACCGTATAGATCTAGCCCTAATAGTTTAATAGCTAGGAACCAAAATGTATAGTTTTTAAAATGAAATTAAAGTTAACACAGGAGAGGTTACTGCGGTCGTCGTTACGGTAAAGTTTCGAGGTAGCTAAGCGTACCGCACTATTCGGCGGGCGTAGCACGGCGTAATTGCGATCTACCACTGCAGAAAACAGTAATGATCAAGCAGTAATCTCAAGTGTGTGCGTATGTTGTCAAGTCGGTGTTTCATTTAGTGTCCCGGTGGCTTTCCCGTAGCGGATAGGAGAACAAGGCAGTAGTGGGCAGTATTCCAGGGAGTATAAATCGACATCACGAGGTCTATGAACACGTAGGTGTTCAGGGCGTAAGCTAGATTTTCATATATTGAATTTTTCCAGCCCGTCCGGAACATTTGCTGGTCCTCACCGAGCCGGATCAAGACTTCGTGGACGTCACTAGTGGAAGAAAACCTGGAATTTTTCTGTCCTATTTCATTAAGCTTTGTCAATTTGTTATACAAGAAGATTCAAGATGCCGATAACAACAAGGTCCAAAGGGAAGGCACCCGAAGCGTGGACGGTAGAGGTACGGGAAGGCCCGTCAAGCGCAGCCGCGCTACGTCACGAGGCCCCTCCACGCTCGCCGTCGGTGGCAGAAGACGCGGTCAGTACCCAGCCGGCTCCGCCCACACAGCCACGCTTATCGGCGGTCCGTGAACACGAAGACAAACAAAGCACAGATTGCGGTTCGGAACAGATAGTGCGACCCGCCACCGACACACACGCGCATACTGAGATAGGACAGGGAAATAGAAAACGTAGACCAGACGCTTCAGTGACGTCGACGCGATCCAATAGAAAAGTTTTGAAGGCTCGTGAAGACTTACTGAGGATCCAGCTACAGTTAGCACAGATAGCTTTACAGAAGGCTGAGGAGGAAGCTGACTCTGATTACGATGAGGACGGACATTCGAAAGCTGACTACGTCCGCTCATGGTTGGAAGAGGCACCGGAACCACAGCCCGACCCCACAGAAGCCACCGGGAGGAACACCGACTTGGCCGCGCACCCCCAGGGGGGGGTCACAGGGGGACCACAGATGGCAGATGTACCTGCCAGGGTTTTAACAGGAGATGCACCTTTGAAGAAGGGACCGTCTCAACAGGGAGGAAGTTCACTGACGCCGTTCATCACCGAACTCACCTCCGCCATCGCCGCGCTCGCTGAGAAGAAGCCGTCTGATGTGACAGTGCTGCCTCACCCAGCGGTTTCAAAAGTCGTGATGACTTTACCGACGTTCGACGGGGCGCACACAGAGTGGTTATCGTTCAGAGCGATATACGACACCACAAGAAAATATTTCAACGACGTGGAGAATACAGCGAGACTTAGAAAAAGTCTCAAAGGAAGAGCGCTAGAAACAGTTAATTCGGAGCTGATCGGGAACGCGCAGCCTGATGAAATCATGAAGGAACTGGAACTTCAGTTTGGAAGACCGGACTCAATCGCTCAAGCAGAAACAGACAAGTTGCGAAGCATGCCGCGCTGCGGCGAAGCGCCGAAGGACATTTGTTCGTTCGCTAGCAAGGTAAGAAGCAGTGTTGTTACCTTACGTGCTTTGAAGAAAGAACATTACCTGATTAACGCCGAGCTGCTGCGTATCCTGACTGAGAAGCTACCGAACTCGCTACGCGTTCAGTGGTACCGAGAATACATAGAAAAGTATCAAGCGAAACCGGACCTCGGCTGTTTCAGTGAGTTTATCAGTGAGCAAGCGCGCTACTGCAGTGCTTTTGCCCCGGCCGAACAGACAGCTCAGCCAGCACGCCGCGTGGTACAAAGGACGCACGCCGCAACTGAAAAACACACTGCGATATGGGAAACAGTTCAAGCCTCAAGCATGAAGTGCCGCATTTGTTCACAGGACGGACATTATGCTTCAGAATGCGCAACTTTCAGGAAGGGAAGCTCTGACAAACGGTGGGAGCTTGCGAAGAAACACGGCCTTTGTTTTCGGTGTCTACGCGCGCGCCGCCAGGGACATACGTGCAAGCCCAAGAAGTGTGGAATAGAAGGTTGCACGGCCACGCATAACACCTTGTTGCACTACGAAAGGAAGGCAGAAGCATCGAAAACAGAGACGCAAGAAACAGTGGCTAGTTCCAGTTTACAAGCTAACTCGCAAGCTTACCTCAAGATCGTTCCTGTACGATTGATCGGACCGGCGGGAGAAGTACCTACTTTTGCGCTGTTGGACGATGGATCAACCGTCTCCCTCATAGACGAAGACATAGCCAACCAGGTCGGAGCAGAGGGGCAGATAGATCCGTTCACCATCCGAGCCATCGGTGATACCACCATAGAGATGCCCACATCACGCAGAATTGAGCTCCAGTTGGCGAGTACCACAGGGAGAGAGTCCACCTTATGCGCGCGCACAGTACCAGCTTTGAACTTAACACCGCAACGCGTAAGCGCAAAGGATATCTCTGACTGCAAGCACTTAGAAGATATCAAGACCGATCTTATCTATGACGTTGGCATCCCGAAGATACTTATAGGACAGGATAACTGGCACCTTCTGGTTGCGAGCGTCATACGAAGAGGACCGAGACATCAGCCTATAGCATCGCTCACCACTTTAGGATGGACTCTGCACGGTGCGCACGCAAGAAACACAGTTCGTACAGTACATTTTGTTCACCAGATGTCTGCACCACAGAGCATAGAAAATATAGACAAGCAACTGAAGGAATATTTCGCTTTGGAATCGCTTGTAATAAACCCACGTCGTCCGAACTCAGATCCGGAGCAGCAAGCCGAGGATATTTTACAGAAAAATACAGTACAGTTAGAAGACGGACACATTGAAACCGCTCTTCTATGGAAAACAGAAAATTTCGTTATGCCTGATAGTTATGAAAATGCCTTGAAAAGGCTCACCACAATAGAAAGGAAGCTTGACCGGAACCCGGGACTCAAGTTGAAGTACACAGAACAGATGAACCTCTTAATAGAAAAGGGATACGCAGAAGAGGCTCCGCTTGAAGGTACGAAAGGCAGAACCTGGTACCTACCGCACTTTGATGTCCACAACCCGTTGAAGCCAGAGAAACTTCGCATAGTTCACGACGCAGCAGCCAAAAGCAGAGGAAAGTCGCTGAATGACTATCTGCTTACAGGACCGGACTTACTTCAGTCATTACCGGGCGTTATGATGAGATTTCGCCGCCACCCGGTAGCCGTGACAGCTGACATTTCAGAGATGTTCATGCAAGTACGCATCAAGCCTGATGACAGGGACGCATTGCGATACCTATGGAGAGGCGACCGAAGAGATGGCGCACCCAGAGAATACCGTATGAAGGCGACCATCTTCGGCGCAGCTAGCTCACCATGTACTGCGATATTCGCCAAAAACTGGAACGCAAGAAGGCACGCCGAACAGTACCCAGAGGCAGTAGATGCGATAGTAAATAATCACTACATGGATGACTACCTAGACAGCTTTCCGGACGAAAAACAGGCGTCACAAGTAGCGAAGCAAGTTCGTGACATACACCGAGAAGCATGTTTCAAACTTAGAAAGTGGGTGTCAAACTCAAAAACAGTTTTAGAAGACATAGAACCGACCGAACATCGTGGAGAAACCGTCTCTATCGCCGGCAAGGGTCACGGAGAGAAAATACTCGGACTTATTTGGCAGCCGAGTACCGACGAACTAAGCTTCAACCTCAAGCTCGCTCGTCTGCCCGTGGACATCTTGCAAAAACCTACGCCAACAAAGAGGGAAGCACTCAAGATAGTTATGTCGCTATACGACCCATTAGGACTTGTCTCACCAGTCACCGTTCGAGCCAAACAAATACTACAGGAAGCTTGGCGGCTGGGGATAGACTGGGACGAAAAACTCTCAGAAAATCTTGCCCACCAGTGGACTCAGTGGACACAGCACTTAGAAAATTTGAAGGCAGTCAAAGTACCAAGATGTTACCCGGGATACAGCGCAGCCTACCAAATCCAGGCCCACATTTTTTCAGATGCGAGCTCTACCAGCTACGCAGCAGCAGGGTACTGGAGAGTGACCACTTCGGACGGACGAGTATATGTTTCGCTCGTCGTTGCGAAGGCAAGAGTGGCGCCGCTGAAAGTTACTTCGATCCCACGGTTGGAGCTACAAGCAGCTGTGATGGGTACGAGACTGGCCGCAGCTATGTTACACGAACATCGTGTGAAGCCCGAAGCCACTATTTTCTGGACAGACAGCAAGACAGTCTTAACTTGGATCAGAAACGGGTCCCGAGCGTACAAACCTTTTGTCGCGCACAGAATAGCGGCCATAGAAGATAGCAGCACAGTACAAGACTGGAAGTGGGTGCCTACCAAATTAAACATAGCAGACGTGGCGACACGCGAAGTACCGAGCAACTTCGACTCAAACCATGAGTGGTTCACCGGGCCTGAATTTTTGTATCAGGACCCGTCGTCTTGGCCTACAGAAAAAATAGTTATCTCTACACACACTGGAGAGGAACGTACCACTACAGTGACAGAAGACAGAGAGGTACAGAAAGTGTCAGAATCGATTCCTGACCCAGACAAATTTTCAAAATGGGAACGATTACTCCGCACAACCGCCCGAGTATTGCAGTTCATTACTCTGTGCAAAAATAGAAAATTTCAACAGCAAGTTTTGTACAAACGTACTAAGAAAAACTTGGAAAATGATCCAGATTGGCGTCGTGACAAGAAAAACACGAAAACACAGAACCAGCCTACGGGAGGTGCTAAGCTCCGCCCCGCGCCGGTGTCCCGACGATGCTTCGTGTTTCTCCCTGCAGAGCACCTTCACGACGCCGAGGACTTGCTTGTGAAGGCGGTACAAGCGACCTCCTTCGGCGCCGAACTCCGGGATCTCCGGCGCGGGAAGGAACTTGCCCGAGACAGCCGCTTGTACAAGTTGCCTATAGAATATAGTAACGGGATCATCACCCTGAGAAGTCGCATAGCAGCCACAGAAAACATAACAGAGAAAACAAAGAGACCACCTGTTTTGGACGGCGATCACAGAATAACACAGCTATACATAGATTGGACTCATAGAAGCTTGCATCACAGCGGGACAGAGCTTGTGATAAATGAAACTCGTCAACACTACTGGGTATTGCGCCTACGACCGATTACAAAAAAAGTAATCAATAGTTGTTTGCCGTGTCGTATACGCAAGGCGCAGCCACCTGTACCGGCCACTGGGAACCATCCAAAGGCACGATTAGCCCACCATCAGCGACCTTTTACCTTTACAGGCTTAGATTACTTTGGTCCGTTGTCTGTTACAGTGGGAAGAACGCACCAGAAGCGGTATGTGGCCCTATTCACATGCCTCACCTCCAGAGCCATTCACCTAGAGGTGGCCGCCAGCCTGAGCGCCGACTCCGCAATACTGGCGCTGCGGAGGTTCGCTGCGCGCCGCGGGTGCCCCTCCGAGATCTACTCGGACAACGGCACGAACATGCACGGCGCCGACAAAGAAATGCGCGACGCCGTGGCCGACGAGGCGAGCCGCAGGGGGATCCGCTGGCGATTCATAACGCCGGCGGCGCCTTTCATGGGAGGCGCATGGGAGCGCTTAGTAAGGAGTGTAAAAAATACTCTGTTCACAGTACTTCACGACAAGCACCCGCACGAAGAGGTCCTGACAACTCTGCTGTGCGAGGCAGAGTATATAGTTAATAGTCGCCCACTTACACACGTCTCTGTTGACAGTGAGGAGGCGGAGGCGATCACCCCGAACCACATCCTGCTCGGGGGCACGGCACGCTTGCCGTCCCTGGGCCAGTTTGACGAGTCCGACTACGACAGCCGAAAGCACTGGCGGCGGGCCCAGATCCTCGCAGAGGTGTTCTGGCGCCGCTGGGTGCGCGAGTACCTGCCCGAGCTACAGTACCGGCGGGAGCCCCACGGGCGCGGTAACGCGCTCGCGGTGGGCGACCCGGTGCTCATCGCCGACGGCAATCTGCCCCGCAATACATGGCCGCGGGGGCGGATTGTCGCCGTCTACCCTGGCCCTGACGGCCAGGTACGCACCGCAGAGGTGCGCACACCGGCGGGAGTCCTCAAACGCCCCGCCAAGAAGCTGGTACCGCTACCCAAGTGACGGGGGGTGGCGCTCACCGACGTCTGCAGCACCGCCTGGGCAACGACGGGTCGACGCGCTGCTGCACGGCGGGAGAAATGTTCGCGACAGACTTAGTGTTTGCGATAGACTTAGACTGCGCCAGACATTATTATCAGAAAGTTAATTGTTATCAGTTATCAGTAGGTTTACTGTAATCAGTAAGTTTATTGTTATCAGTAGTTTTCGGTGTTATCATTAAATTCAGTATTGAAAAATGTGATAGTGCATATCGTAGAACATTTTGACAGTTTTCTTAGAAATAATTTTGTTGTTAAAAATGTTAAAAAATGTAGGTACTTATATAAAATAAGTACCTTCATCTCGCTAATGTTAATAATAGATTTTGTGTTTTCCAAATTTATAAATAATTGTGATAACTGAATCATAATTAAACAGTATAAACAGTATGTAATGTATTTTCAGGTAATTTTATAGTAAAATTGTAAAATGTTAAAATTTGTAAGAAAGTTGTATGACGTTGTTAGAAAGTCCGCTATAACTTTGTAAGTTTTAATAAATGAATTATAGTTTTGTGTTTAATTTGTACCTAGATAGGCTATCTATCAATAGGTAGGAGATAGTGAACCTAGGTCTTAGGGTTTGGCAAGTATAACGAGTGAAAGTACTAACTGCACCTAAAGTGCCTAGATTTTGCAGACATTTCTCGTTATACTTGCGAAACCTAGGAACTTAGGTTCAAAACTTTAGGCTTCCTAGATAGAGGGTTAGGTAGGCCTGCTAATAGTGTTTACCGTATAGATCTAGCCCTAATAGTTTAATAGCTAGGAACCAAAATGTATAGTTTTTAAAATGAAATTAAAGTTAACACAGGAGAGGTTACTGCGGTCGTCGTTACGGTAAAGTTTCGAGGTAGCTAAGCGTACCGCACTATTCGGCGGGCGTAGCACGGCGTAATTGCGATCTACCACTGCAGAAAACAGTAATGATCAAGCAGTAATCTCAAGTGTGTGCGTATGTTGTCAAGTCGGTGTTTCATTTAGTGTCCCGGTGGCTTTCCCGTAGCGGATAGGAGAACAAGGCAGTAGTGGGCAGTATTCCAGGGAGTATAAATCGACATCACGAGGTCTATGAACACGTAGGTGTTCAGGGCGTAAGCTAGATTTTCATATATTGAATTTTTCCAGCCCGTCCGGAACAATATGAAAGTATTATATGTAGTATATTACCAGTTATCTGGTTTCCATAGTACAAGCTCTGCTTAGTTTGGGATCAGATGACCGTGTGTGTTAATATCCCACTATATTATTATTATTATATGTTTTAATACAAATAATTGACGAAATCGATAATGAAAGATGTTTAAGAGATACTGACTGTACAGTCAAACGCACGCCGCCGTATCAGCTGTACGGTTGTAAGGTCACTGACCGCTAATTTTACGTCGCGCGCTTTAATCGATATTACTATTATTATTAATACTAATATTTTCAAACACACAGTGCCATCTAGTCCATAGTTAAGCAGTTATATTAGCCTGTGTTAAGGTTGTAGGAACTGTTAGAGTACTTAAATATTTTTGATGAAGTGAATAAGGTGAATGATGAGGTGACAATCTTAGGTAGGCGTGGATTATCAGGTAAGAAGACGGCATTCCAATAAAATAACTAGGGCAATAATCACATCATCCAGATCTCTCAGTAGCACAAACAATAATTCTACCAGATATTAACAGATCACTAAAATTACACTGGATTACGCACTTCCCGACGACGCAACGGTCCAACACAAAGTGTCAGCTCTTCTAAGATGGCAGCTTCACCCGTCTGCGAAGATATTCGTTTATTCGTTCGTTCATGCTAACATTTTCGAGTGACAGCTGACATGAAAGGCGGTCGCGATGACAGTACAAATTGACAGCTGATGTATTAAGAAGCGGATGTGCCAACAGATGAATTTATGAGAACACAAAGTTGTGTTCTGGGTGGGAATCGAATCTACGACCTTCCGCTCACCAGTCAAGTTTAGTAACCACTACACCACCAATCCACTATATTAGGTAAACATAGGTTTTTACTAACGAACATAATACTCAGATATCTGGTGCGTAAGTGGTTTGTCAGGTGTTAAAAATAGATATTAATTTAACATAACATAATCTAAAACTAGATATTATATCCTAACTTCGTATATTACCATAAAAACTTTCCACGGGGCCATTGTCCGAACTTAAAAAAGCTCATTAGACTGATAGAAAACCGCGCACGTTTTCCTTGAACATTTTGCATCACGTTTTGCATATAAATGTTGCATTAAGTCAAAGTTCACAGCTTTTATATCAAAAGTTTACCATCCATAACTTAAAAGTAAGCAGAAGAGAACATCACCAACATTTCATCATCATCATCAGCCTATCCTAGTCCACAGCTGGACATTGGCCTCTCGTAAAGCCGCCGACTGACCTGCAACATTTCGTCGTAACGTAACGTTACATTATGACGAAATGTTACAGGTCAGTACAGCGAGCCGATCCGCTCGCTGCGAGCGCCGCGTGCTCCACCCGGCTGTCGGTATTTTCGCGAATCCTTTTGAGTGTTAAGGTGGATATACACTAGAGCATTTCCTCGAGCATTTCTATGTCATGTAACATTCTTATGAATTGTATCAACAAGTAGATCAGTTTTCTTTGTATTGAATTTTTATTAGTGAACGGGTGATACACTACAACACTTCATAGAGCGGCTCGTTGTTCTGTTACAAGTAAACGCTCTAGTCTATTCTCACCTTTACGTTACGCTTTAATTATAGGTCAGTACAACCCCGAGATTCGTGGCGAGGAATAATTTAGTAAAATCACAGAACCCAGAAACACGACTTCGTTATCCGACATTTTGATTACCAATGGCGGAGCGCAGTCGAGCACTATGCTCGCCATGAGCAAGGGTACAGGTCAGTCAGGTAATGCCGTAACATAACACGCTCGCTTCGAATGTTACGTTACTGCCAAATGCTCAAGTCAGTCGCCAGATTAAAGGATGCCACTACTTCGCGGCTACTCTCATCCAGCTCTTACCAGCGACTTTGCAAAAATCGTCACTTCACCTAGTCTGAGGGCGTCCTACGCTACGTTTGACGATCCGTGGTCTCCACTCAAGAACTAGTTTACTCAAACGGTTGTCAGTTCTGCGGCAGATATGACCGGCCCACTGCCACTTCAGCTTACTAATCCGGTGAGCTATGTCGATTATCTTATTTCTCTGCCGGATCACTTCATTACGTATGATCCTTCAGAGAAACTCCGAGCATAGCCCTTCCCATAGCTCGCGAGTAACTTCACTTCACATCAACCCTTTGAAGTGTCCCACAGCTTGGCACGAGTCTTCTCTCATCGATCTTACGAGTTGAGAGAGTTTAAGCCTTAATCGTTACACACTGGCTAAGTGCGGTTTGGTAGATGTCACATGTCCTCGAATGATAAGTACTTAACATGCCGGTATCCTCACGATGTTTACTTTCACCGATGATTCTTCTGCTGAGCGACAACACCTATAAGTACATTTTACCGGCTATGTCTTAGGTAGATATTCACACAATTTTAAACTTTTACCCAAACCCAAGACCTCGCGGTTATTAAACGAACAGGCTACCTCTGGACCACTAAGGCAGTCAATCAGAAAGGTTAAGTTAGTATGAAAGGTAATAAAAAAGAAAAAAACCAAGTACCCTCCAGTTTTTAGATTTTTGTAAGTCGGTTTAATATACAATTCTCACGGCAATGCGGATTTTGTGCGAACGTCAAAATTATTATCACATACCACGAATACAAATCTTGTATTTAAGATAATTATGTGGTTGGTCAATTCTTGTTTTGAATACTAAAGTATTATATTAGGGGACGATTATACAATGACCTTAGAGCATAGAGCACGGGGGATACGCAACTTCTAGTACTGTATTGGTTGTGAACTTGTGAGAGTCACAGATTTCTATACTACAATTGAACAAATCTAAGAAGTACCGTTTGAAGTTTCACTGTTTTCTATTAAATTATATAGAGGCGTAATTCACACTATTTTTTCTAGCTATCCTGTAAAATAATTGAATTATGAAGCTATTTTATTTTAACATAACATAAACAATTTTCATACAAAAAATAAAATTCTATATGTACTACGTTTAGAACTGTCAAACGGTACTTCTTTTTGAAGGACTGTAGGTGCTATTTTTTGGTGAAGGCGAGGTAACTACGTACAGCACATTGTAAAATGATTATTGTTTTAATTTGAATAATCTTTTAAGTTTACTCAGTGATAAGAAAACTAAAGTGTTAAAATTTTCCATGCCTAATGTAAGAAAGGCAAATACTAATGTTAAAATTAATGGTAATGAGTTGGACCCTGTTAAGTCATCAATTTTTTTAGGCATAGCTATAGATTCTAAATTACAGTGGCTTCCTCATATAGTTAAATTGTCCGGAAAATTAAGTTCTGCTGCGTATGTCAAAAGTCAAAACAATTAGACGGCTCACTGATGAGGATACTGCTAGACTTGTTTATCTTACTTATTTTCATAGTATCATGTCTTACGAAATCCTTCTTTGGAAAAATGCGGCTGATATAGAAACCATCTTTATTTTACTAAAAAGAGGTATAAGAGCTATCTACAAACTAGGAAGCAGTGTTTCTCTAAGAGAAAATCAGAGACATAAATATTTTGACCGTCGCTTCTCGATAAATTTATGAAAATTTATTGTATGTGCATAAAAATATTACGAAATTTAAAAAAATAAGCGACACACATAATTCGTATATTAAAAATAAGAACGATCTTGTAGCACATCATACTCGTCTCCACAAAATTAGTAACTCTTTTATGGGGCAGTGTATTACGTTTCTACAATAAACTTCCAAATAATATTAAGGAAATGACTATTACCAATTTAAAATAATTATAAAATCCACGTTATGTAAGAAAGCGTATTATAAAATTTCAGACTATGTAACGGATAAAATCCCTTGGAATTAAGTCGCTCTAACACACTAAACACACAAAATGTAATAGATATAAGTTCTTCATTTAAAAAAGAAAATAGCCTACTGAGTTTTTTGGCAGTGTTTCTCAGTAGTTGCCAGTCATTCACTGCACGGTAGGAAAAGAAATTGGACTATTCTCGCGTCTCAAAAAAAATAAAGCCTATTTTGATTTCGATTTTGATTTTACATATAATACTTTTCTTTTGTAAATACATACTTAAATATAGATAATTACACCTACAGTCCATCAAATCTAAGAAGTACCGTTTGACAGTTCTAATAAAATTCTAAATGTTATGTTAAAATAAAAATAGCTTCATAATTCAATTATTTTACAGGAAATCTAATAAAAATAGTGTGAATTACGCCTCTATAAAGCTAATTTAATAGAAAACAGTGAAACGTCAGAAGGTACTTCTTAGATTTGATGGACTGTAGACTCAAGACAAACAGACATGTTCATCACACAATTAATGTCTGACTTGTGGAAAAAAGTGGAAGCAAAGCGTTTTGTGGGATTTAACAAACTTTCTCTTTAACTATTCCGCTCATTCGTATTAATGACAGCTGTCACTGCAATTTACGACAGTCAGATTCAAAACAATTAGTAGTATACGTGCGTACGCGTCCCCTCACGTCCGAGAATGTAAGTGGCCTTCTTGCGACATTATTACGTTACTCACTATAGTATAAACATACTCGATTTTGTGCGTAGTATCTCGATTTTGTTCAAATCAAAATCAAAATGATTTTTTCACTAGAGCTGGGGGCTGAGTCACCTTTAATTAAATCCCCACACGTGGTCCCCGGGTAGTGCAAATCAGGTGACAATCAACTTGTTACCGTACTCCTCTGAAACGGCTGGAACGATTCTTATGAATTTTTATGCATATTCAGTAAGTCTGAGAATCGGCTATTATCTATTTTTCAAACCTCTAAATGATATGGGGTGTTCACTCCAATATTTTATTGGGGCAGCTAATCTATCTTAATATATATAAATCTCGTCTTAATATATATATTTCTTGTGTGCGTGTGTATGTGACTGAACTCCTCCTAAACGACTGGACCGATTTTGATGAAATTTTTTGTGTGTGTTCAAGGGGATCTGGGAATGGTTTAGATTCACAATTTTGCGCGGTACGAAGTTCGCTGGGGCAGCTAGTATCTTTATATATATATAATTCTTCTGTGAGTGTGTATGTCACTGAACTTCTCTCAAACGACTAGACCGATTTTGATGAAATTTTTTGTGTGTATTCAAGGGGATCTGGGAATGGTTTAGATTCACAATTTTGCGCGGTACGAAGTTCGCTGGGGCAGCTAGTATTATTATATAAAAATCAATGGCACTTTTCGTTGTAATTTTATAACTCAAAAACGGCCTTACCTATTCAAACCAAATGTTTAGGTATTGTTCGGACTATTTAGTAGATGGTTTATGTGAAGTTTGCACAAAATCGGTTGAGCGGTTCTTTGTTTATCACATTTTTTGTAAATTGTTGAGTGGGCTGAAGCTACCCGGGCGAAGCTGGAGCTGTTATGAGGTACATATGATATTGACTATATCCTCAAGGGAAGCCGATGGGAATCGGCTTGTATGGACACTTCACCACAGTCATATCCCACTATAACAATAGTGCGTGAAACTAAAAATCGGATAAAAATTATTGTGAGTTACAATAATTTTTACAATTATTATTACAATTATTCTTCTGGGCACGGGTCTTCTCTCAACTATCTTATGAGTTGAGAGAGTTTGCCTAAACTCTGATCATAATCCACACACGCTGGCCAAGTGCGGGTTGGTGGATGTCACATTCAAGTCAAGTGCTATTTATTTTATTTTTTGCAATGGGCTTGCGCTTGACTGCAACTTGCCTGATGTTATGCAATGATTTAGTCTACGATGGAACGCGCCTGCCCTATATACCGTTTCACTCGTGACATGCAGATTATAGCTATCGGGAAACAGAGATGCAAAGAATTCTACAAACCACAATAAGAGTGGAAGCAATGCGCTTTCTAGCGTTTATTCTGTAAGGTAGACGGTACCTCCCCAGCACATTCCCCAGTGAGTTTGCAAGCATATATAATTGCTTAAAAGTCAGAGGACTTTAAATCTTATTCCATTGAAATAGAGTCTGTTTTTATATGCATAGTGTATAATAGTTATAATTATTCTGATCATGATGTTGTAGGGTGCGCATGAGTTAAGATTTAAAAGGATCTATTGTGATACCGAACAAAACATCATTAGGAATAAATAGATTATGTTATTAGATTAACAACTCGGCTTTGAAATCACCGAAAAGCACCGATCAGATAATTATAGACACCGCAACGACTTTGTTTTAGCAGCGGTAGCGCAGCGGTATCAGTTTCGCGTTTGAAATATAAGGTCGTAATTGTGATTCCCGGTCGTGCCCACACATGTTTGTGTGAATTGTTTCATCACCACTGCTCGGTATCGGTGACGGAAAACATTGTGAGGAAACCGGCATATCTCAAAACTAATAATTCGAGGACATGTGACATCCACCAACCTGCACTTGCATGTGTGGATTAAAGCCTACACTGTCACTTTCAAAGTCTTTTCAGACTTCATGGTCACGGGTGGACTGAGGCATTTGACGTTCCAAATTATTAATCACAATTATTACTAACTAACTACAAACAATATATAATTTATGATGTGTTCAGATTTAAGCAACCGGAGCTCAGTGTCTTGAATTCTGAGAGAATTTTGCTTGAGTAAATTAAGCACTGGGTCCTAAGCCGGTGGTATATTCCAACCATTTTCTCTGTTGAAATTAGGATGTTTTTAATAACTTAAGACCTCAAATGGATACCTCAGTCCCCCGTGACCATGAAATCTCATAAGACTTAATAGTTTCGTTACGGAAATGAGAATAGAAATATTTATTTGCTTTGAATGCAGAAATCTTAAATTAATTATTGTTAATAAATAAATGAAAAAAGAAAATAAAAAATAAATAAAACATTAATAATAAATTAATTATTAATTGTTTTAGTGGTAGAAGGACTTGTCATTGAGATAGTCAGATACATTATAATAACACTTTTGCACAGTGTGTTCTTAAGTGTATCTAGTCTTAAAAGTTGCTATAGGTATCTCATCAATTATTAATTATAAAGCAGTTTTATTTCACCTGTATACTAGATCTTTTAAGCAAGATAATCATGGTCATCCTACTGGTCTACTTAGTTTGCTGCATGTGCAATAAATATTGACTCAACGTGTGACTATCTAATACATCATCTTTTTCCTTGTTGGGTAATACAAATCTACTTCTTAGCTTCTGCTATTATAGTAAGATTTTACTTCTTACTAGTAATAAGTCATAATTATCATTCCCCTTGCCTTTTTCCCATTCCTATTGGGGTCGGCTCCCAGTCTAACCTGATGCGGCTAGCTACCAGAATTATACGAGCGACTGCCATCATACCTCGAAACCTGTAGGGAACCAGTAGCCGAGATGGTTAGACCAGGTGGCAGGTAACGATTGTCACGTGTTAAATAAACACCGGGGCCGACGGCTTAACGACGGGCCCTCAACCTACCAGACACCGAAACCAATATTTGTTGTTACAAAAATATTGTCCGGGGCGGGAATCGAACCCGCGACCTCCCGGGCACAGTATAGCCTAATCGGACGGCTTACACCGCTCGAATACCGTGGTCGTCTTCATAATAATTATATTTCTTAATAATATTATAAATAAATGCGAAATCAATCTCATAATTAAATTATATTTCTATTAATTTTAATTTCAATTTTATTTTTTTGTAATGAAATTACATTCGTCTCTCCTAATTTGCTTTTAATTCGAGTTTACCTAACTTTGAAGTCGGTTTTGTGATTTAGTTGCGAAAAAATTTTTTGAAGTCGATTAAATATGGTAAAATCCGTAAAAAAAGTTAATTCTGTTAACATCTTGTACTTCTAACATTTTATTTAATTGTCAAGTTGATGTGCGAGTAACAAGAATAGAGGGTGCTAATTGATTATGGTAATATTTACCATTATACAGGATGTAACATATATGTTTATAGCGAAACAAAAAGTATTGATGAACTAAAGTCCATAATAACTTGTATAGTTTTATACAATACGTACACGGTGACGTAGGTACCTACATTTGTGATATTATCTGTGTCGCAGCTCGCAGCGCGTAAGAGGCCATTCAATATTCACTTGAAGCCTTCTAGTGTCCCACAACTGGGCACGGGTCTTCTCTCAACTATCTTATGAGTTGAGAGTTTAGGCCTTAATCTACACACGCTGGCCAAGTGCGGGTTGGTGGATGTCACATGTCCTCGAATGATTAGTTCTAAGACATTCCAGTTTCCTCACGATGTTATCCTTCACCGATATTGAGCAGCGGAGATAAAAAAATTCACACAAAGGTGGTACTATTTATTATGTAAGTCTATTTTCGCTAGTTTTTGACCCCCCCCCCCCCCCCCCTCCTTTAATATTTATTACGTAAGTATCTAAAGAAAACAAATAGTTGATGTCGGTTGCGTAAGCAAGCGATGATTGCAAACCAAATTTGATCTCACAATAACGAATCCATTTCCATCCAAACATTTTGTTTGTGATGTGTTTCAAGAAGAACAGAAAATATTAACTGTAGTAATAATAAATATTCATTTCTGCGTTGTACTTTGGGTGTGTGCATTTGGGCTACCTAATTCTTATAATGGCAACCGACTCAGTAATGAACTACTTCTCATTATGGCTACTTCTCATTTTGGCTACTTCTCATTTTGGCTACTTCTCATTAGGGCTACTTCTCAATATTTGGGAATGTTTATTAAAATAAGCACAGTCTTTACGTATGTTTAATGTTTTTGAACAAGGAACGGGTAAGCGGGTTGGTGCGTTTGAAAGAGATTTATCGAGAAGTGCAAGTGCAAGTACATTTAAAAGTGCAAGTGAAAACGTATACCTAAATACGAGTACTATGCTAGTGTATACATCGCGGAAAGAAACAATGTAGCACTAACGTATTTGCATACATCAATAATTAATTATTTAACGCGCTTACGTTACTTTTGTATGTATGGTCATAAAAATAACACAATAGCTACTGAACCTGAATGATTAAACAATACTTGAAACTAGACAATCTTCAGATCATCTAAATATATAAAAGAAGAAACTGACTGACTGACATATCAACTCAGAGCCCGAACCGCTGGGTCTGGAGACTCCAAATTTGGCATATAGGTTCCTAATAGGATCTAGGTGTGCACTAAGAAAGGATTTTTCAAAACTCACCCTTTAAGGGGGTGAAACGGGGTTCCAAAGTTTGTATGGAGAAACCAGATTAGTGAGATCAATTTCGCGGGCGAAGCCGCGGGCGGAAGCTAGTTAGTAATAACTATGCTAAGTAAGTTAAATAAGATAAGATACCACCAGACAAAGCCACACTGCCACGGCTTTACCGTGTTCCGGTGCGATGTCTGACACCATGCAGAGAGGTTGGGTCGGAATTGTTGCCCCTTTATGGTTTCTAATCATATGGAGGCTCATTCTACTGCCACCTTCTCACTGATAATCATTCGTAATCATGAGTGAATCGGTGTGTTGACGAAAATCACGAAATGTCACAAGGGGGGAGGGGGGTGTAGTAAGATATCATGTGTATTTTTTTATTTTTTCAAACGCGTGAAACATTTTTATTATGGTCCTTAATTTCAGAATAAATTAAGTTATACTTTATACCTGTATTTAGGATAATATTCTAAAAATATTAACATTTTTTGTAGATACTAAAAATACACGTGATGTTGGGTAGGGGGTGGGGGGCTGTAGTTTTTATTTTCGTTACGGCATTTCTTGATTCGGTCGCCGCGCTCAAAGCCCGCGGTAAATGTTATTCAATAGCTTAAAAATTATTTTTTCTTTAATAAATATTTTGGGACATGAACACACACGGTCATCTGGTCCCAAGCTAAGCAGATCTTGTGTTATGGAAACCAGATAACTGGTATATACTATACATATAATACTATTCTTTTGTAAATATATACTTATAATAGATATTTACACCCAGACTCGACACAAACAGAAATGTTCATCATTAATGTTTGTCTCGGGTGGGAATCGAACCCACGACCTGCAGCGTGAAAAGCAAGTATCTTACCGACCACGCCACCGGCCCGTCAAAAAATGATGAAGGTGACTTAGAAATATCATCAGCAAACCCAGGAGCGGAAGCAAGTAGCTATTGGTATATGGTAGAGGAACACTATGAATGGCTGGTAAAACCAGTTTTCCATCAATGTCACAAGACATAATGTTGTAAGGTATTATTAGCTGGTACAAGAGGTAAACCATTAAATATAATTTGCAGATTCCTGTTACCGAGTCGTTAAAGTTCACAGGTGGTTTCATTCTTTTATCTTACTCAGAGCTAGTTAAAGCTGAAACTTAGTTATAAATTAATCTCACTAATCTTGTTTCTCCATACAAACTTTGGAACCCCGTTTCAGCTCCTTAAAGTGTGAGTTTTGAAAAATCCTTTCTTAGTGCACCCCTAGACCCCATAAGGAACATATGTGCCAAATTTGGAGTCTCCAGACCCAGCTGTTTGGGCTCTGCGTTGATATGTCAGTCAGTCAATTGCTTATTTTAAATATTTAGATACATGAGCATAGTTATTCCACGGGCCAATGGCGTGGTCGGTAAGATAATTGCTTTTCGTAATCGGTATAGATACTAGGCTGACGCGTTCCATCGTGGACTACATCATTGCTTAATATCAGGCAAGTTGTAGTCAAGCGCCAGCCTATCGAAGAATAAAACTCTATACTCAATTATTTATTGCATTCCATAATGTGTACATAGATGGTGAATTACATTGGATTAAATAATTATGGACCCTGTCGGGCACAGCAAAATAGCCGTGAACACCGCAGGTCGTGGATTTGATTCCCACCCAAGTCAGACATTTGTGTGATGAACATGTCTGTTTGCCTTGAGTCTGGGTGTAATTGTCTATAATTATGTATGTATTTACAAAAGAAAAGTAAACTGAAGAGCAGCGGAGGCGCAGCGGTACAGGGCCTCGCCTTCGAAATATAAGGTCGGGGTTCGCTTCCCGGTCATGCCCACACATATTTGTATGAATCGTTTCAACACAGCTGCTCAATATCGTTGAAGGAAAACATCGTGAGGAAACCGGCATGTCAAAGACTAAATCATTCGAGGACATGTGACATCCACTAGCCCGCACTTGGCTAGCGTGTGTGGATTAAGGCCTAAACTCTCTTAACTCGTAAGGCAGTTAAGAGAAGACCTGTGCCCAGCAGTGGGACACTAAAAAGGGTCGAAGTGATGTATTTACAAAAGAAAAGCATGTAGCAGTATATTACCAGCTATCTGGTTTCCATAGTACAAGCTCTGCTTAGTTTGGGATCAGATGACCGTGTGTGTTAATGTCCCACTATACTATTATATTATTACTAGCGGCCGCCCGCGACTTCGTCCGCGTGGATTTCGGTTTTTTTCGCAATAAAAGGTAGCCTATGTTCTTTTTCAGGGTCTAAAGATTGTCTGTGCCAAGTTTCATCAAAATCGGTTGAGAGGTTTAAGCGGGAAAGCGTAACAGACAGACAGACAGAGTTACTTTCGCATTTATAATATTAGTAGGGATTATTTTAACTGATTTTTATGGTTATTGTGTTCTGTTAAGGTTATGTTATTTTTATGGTGTTCCGTTGTAAGTAGGTCTTTTATCACCTTAATTAATTAACCATAATGATGAAACCAAGGTATGAAAAATTGTATTTTAAATTGTCTGTCAGTAAGATTATAATTTTTATTTATTTTTTATTATTATTATTATTATTTATTTTTTTATTATTATCATGTTTTATCATTGAAATAAAACAGTATTAAGATGTGGGAGTGTCCTACGTCATATAGAGGTGACAAACTTACCTGAGAGTGACGTCATTCGAGATTTCGATAAGACGTATCGCTGTTCGGTACAGGCCTCGCCTTAGAAAAATATGGTCGCGGATTCGAATCCTGGTCGTGCCCACACATCTTTGTGTGAATTGTTTCATCACCGCTGCTGAATATCGGTGAAGGAAAACATCGTGAGGAAACCGGCATGTCTAAGAACTAATCATTCGGAGACATGTGTCAACCACCAACCCGCACTTGGCCAGCGTGTGTGGATTAAGGTGTATCGCTGTTATGACAGGTTATGACATACGAAGCCGAAACGTGTACACTCACGGTAGGACTGGTCCATAAATTGTCGATTTGTTCACGCAGCCGTAGCCGCGGCGGAAAGCTAGTTTATAATATTAGTCAGGAGATAATGATAACTAGGTACTCCAAAGGAACTTACCTCAACAATTTTTCTACAACCAGCTTCCCCAAGAACCCGGTACCTCCAGTCAGCAGCACGGTTGAACCGGCGAACAGTTTCTGTATCTGCGACTCTCCAATAGGTTCGTTTTCATCAATCATGTCTTTGTATGTTATATCACCCCCTTGTTTCGCTTCGTGAAGCTGGCCCGTTGACAATATATTAACTGTCATGGCTGAAAAAAAAAGAAAAAAAATTACAATGGAGACTTTTTTTATAATCTGAAATAGGTTTGAGCAGCTGTGGCGCAGTGGTACGGGCCTCACTTTAGAAACATAAGGTCGCGGGTTCGAATCCCAGCCGTGCCCACACATATTTGTGTAAATTGTCAATATCGGTGAAGGAAAACATCGTGAGGAAACCGGCATGTCTAAGAACTAGTCATTCGAGGACATGTGACATCCACCAGCCCACACTTGACCAGCGTGTGTGGATTAAGGCCTAAACTCTGTCAACTAGTAATATAGCTGAGAGAAGACCCGTGCCCAGCAGTGGTACACTAAAAAGGGTTGAAGTGAGGTGTGCGCTTGACTACATCTCGCCTGGGCCCTAATTCATGTACCTAATGTCCTGACGCTCCGAACAAGTTGCGGTGCAGTTGCAGTTAAGTTTACGTCTTACTGCAAAATGGTAATCTTGTAACTGTTTAACTGTGATATCTAGTCATAAGCGCTCACGTGACGCGAACTTGACGCGAGCGTATCTGACAGCGGTTGTCAAAATTACGAGAATACGAAAAGGGCTGTTTTGATCGAACCTTAACTGCAACTGAACTGCAACTTAACTTATTTAATTACGTGAATTATAGGCCGACCGTTTAACTCGCGTATCGCCTATCGCCAAGATTCTGACTCCTCAAGCTGCACAGACAGTGATGATGATTCAAGCGATATGGATATTAGTGACGAATAGTCTTACATTACTTTTATCTGTGGTTAAATAGTTCTTTAGGAGATTTAATTAATGTTTTATGACTTTGTACCTCAGATGGCGATACGCGAGTTAAACGATCGGCCTATAGCCTACGATGTAATCTACGATGGGACGCGCCTGCCCAAGAAACCAGTGGCATTCTTTATTATAATATGTTTATGGTGAACATGAAGTCTGAAAAGACTTGAAACGTCGGGATCTAAAATCTAAAATAAACCGCGATAAAATCCGTTAAAAAGTAGTTTTATTTCAATGTGTGATATTCGCGTAAAAATCTAAGTTAGTACAATATAAATTGTTACTGTTAAATTAATAAGCTAAATTAACTTACTTATTTTTTGTTGGGTGTTATAAATAGAATAATAGGTTAATTTCGATGTGACGTGCAACCTTAGTATAATCTGTATACTTATAATAGACAGGAGGTAGACAGACCGTTACAATTCCTTATTGTAATACTATTTCTAAGTGGAATTTAACTTAATTTTTGAAGTTATACTTCTTTAGGCGCGTTACGAAAAAATGATAAGAGTGAAATTTTAAGATGCGCGCGCATCTGTGACACAGAATTAACAGTATGAAGCTGTCTGCTTATTTTATGATGCGTACATAAGTACACGCATTTTTTTTTTTTTCTTCTACTAGGTTCCCTGGTAAAAAAACATATTTGAATTAAGCTCGCGTGTGTAAATTGTTATTTCCTATTTATAATTGTTTAAGTAAGTGTTTTGTGTACAATAAAGAGTAATAATGGAAGTAATTAAAAAAAAACAAATAGGAAAATGCATGCATAAATTAATTATAATTAGGTATAGTAGGTATAGTTCAATAGTTTAAGTACATATTATAAATTGTGAATGAGCACGACGCGACGCATACAAACTGTACGTACACTTTGACGACGGATGATTTGTTGTGTAACACATATATTTTGAATAAATAAAAAATAAAATAATAAGAATGATTTCAGACGGGCGTTTGTTAAGAGCGTTTACGCCTCGCCTCGCCTCTACACACGCACTAGCATGGACGTTATATTTTGAAGGTAGGAAGTGAGCTTTAGGAATGATAGATTGATCTGAACACGTATTCTTTACGTTCATATGGTTTAGTTCTAAAAAATGAAGTAATCGGTAAGGAAAGTTGTCCAATATTGGTAACGATAGCACAGTCACCCGCACGCCGCCGTACAGCTGTGCGCTCGCTAGGGTTACTGACCGGTAATATTACGCTGCGCGCTTTCATCGATATTTTTCACTTCATCCCTTTATACTGTCCCACTACTGGGCACGGGTCTTCTCTCAACTATCTTATGAGTTGAGAGAGTTTAGGCTTTAATCCACACACGCTGGCCAAGTGCGGGTTGATCTATTATCTATCATCGATATTATCTATACTAAATTATAAAGCTGAAGAGTTTGTTTGTTTGAACAAGCTAATCTCGGGAACTACTGGACTGATTTCAAAAATTCATGCACTGTTTGATAACTAATTTATTGAAGAAGGCTTTAGGCTTTTTGTTCCGCAGCTGGGCATAATATAAAAAATGTACGCCTTCGGGCGAAGCCGCGGCGGAAAGCGAAAGAATAGATGAACCAAAATTGCTGGTTTTATGAAGAACTAGCTTCCAACCGCGGCTTCGCCCGCATGGTGTTGGGATAAAAATTAGCCAAGTGATAGATCTATAAGAACCCTTTATCACATTTTTTTATTTGTTATCTGTGGAACCCCGTTTCACCCCCTTAAAGGGTGAGTTCTGAAAAATCCTTTCTTAGTGCACCCCTAGAGTCCATAAGGAACCTACGTGCCAAATTTGGAGTCTCCAGACCCAGCGGTTTGGGTTCTGCGTTGATATGTCAGTCAGTCAGTTTCTCCTTTTGTATATTTAGGATTTAAAAAAAATTATTAAAACAATTAAATGGAATATCGTTATATTGTTAACCACTGAAATAAAATGCGAAATAGTGAAAAATATTTTATTCTTATTCTTATTCTTTATCGTACACAAAACACTTACATATACAATTATAAATAGGAAACAACAATGTACACAGGCGAGCTTAATTCAATTATGAATTTTCTACCAGCAAACCTCTAGAAGAGAAAACTTGTGGAAAGGGTAGAAGTGCACAACAAAAAGAAAACTTTAAATACATACATATACCTACATACTAACATTACATTTTTTGTATTTATTGTAGAAAACGGTAGTTTGCAACTATTCCAATTGTCGCAACACTTGGATTACCTTGCTTTTTCTTACAAACAGCAACAAACCGTAAAGATCGTACATATTTGATTAAATTTAGCTTAATTATAGAACAAATAATCTTTTGTTAACTCCTAACTGTAACCTAGTATAGTATTATATTATCTCTGCTGTAACTAAGTTATTCAATTCGGCTTACAAGTCGAATTGAAAACATTTCTTAAAGATACTAACTAGGAGACATTTTGTTCGAGTATTGTATGAAATTGTAATAGTCAAATTTGAAAGGAAAAAATATTATTATTATTATTATTATTAATAATAAAATAATGATAATTATTATTATTAATCATTCTTTAATAACTATTAATAATTATTTATTGTTAATTTTATTTTGTATATCTTTTATCTTTAATTTAATATCAGGAAAGATAGCCTATCTATCTTCTTCCGTAGGTACCTTTTCAACTTTTTTTATTGGTTTTTTAAGTTCTTGTTTTTGAAGTACTTAGGTTCCTACCAATCAAAATTTGTTAATGGTCGGATGATATGTAGTGATAAGACGTAAATTAGTCGATCGGGGCCAGCTATGCTCCAACATGAACCACGGCCGAAGCTTACTACTAGTTAATTACTAGTTTCAACATATTACCAGTTGATTGTCACCTGATTCAGATAAAAGGTGCACTCCCACGGACCCAGCTACCAAATGCATGAACTTAACTTAATTAAACAGACAAAGCCGCACCGCCAAGCGGCCTTCCCGTGTTCCGGTGCGATGTCTGGTGACACCATGCAGAGAGGGTGGGTCGGAATTATTACTCCTTTACGGTTTCTAACCATATGGAGCCTCATTCGACTGCTGAAAATCACTCGGAATCACGAGTAGACTACACCGTTGCTTAACATTAGGCAAGTTGTAGTCAAGCGCAAGCCTATTTCAGAATAAAAAAATGGAAGACAAAAAAAACATACTAAAAACCTCACTATTAATTCATAGAAAATAATAGAAATACATAAGCCTCTGTTGCATATGATTCATTAGTTAAACGTAGGGTTTACCGCCTACCTATTCCACAAGTTTGTACAGACTCATATATACAACGCTGTAGTTAAGCACTGCTTCATCAAAGATGCTACCGTTCATGAAGCTAAACGACTGATCACTAAATGGTTGTTTACGCTTAATTACGATGAAACGGAAAATCTAGGTAAGATCATGTTATAAGGTAATGTTAGGGTTGTGGTTCTAATGTTGTCTTTTATTCATTCATAAACTAAGAAATGTCATATATAATTATTTTATTGTTATCAACACTACTGTCATTTTCAAATTGTTACCACAGGTATATCATTTTAAGGTTGGCTCCTCACGATACAGGCTTGCCAAGACTAGTGTGAGGAGCAATCTAATTATTGTAAGTAATGTTGACAATAAAAAATTTTCATTTTTCATTTTTTTTTATGTTTTGAATTTCGAATTTTATAAATGTACCTAATTTAAATGAAAAAAAAGCAATTATTTTAAATGAATAAATGATAAATGAATTCGATTAAAGGTATTTTGATAAGTTTATGATGAATATTTGACGAACTTCAGATTGACGAACTCGTAATAGGGACACAGGTGGTCATTGATAATGTCTACTAGTATAAACTTCTACCAGTAAAACCGGTAACTTGCCATAGTGACTTATGAATTATAAGGTATTTCCAAGACTATGCGATAAATATACATCTAAATTGATTAATATTCATACCTACAGAGAATAAGGTCAAGTGTCAACAGCAAAAAGACGATAAGTAACTAAAGACAATAAAAACCACAATTTAAAGAAAATAAGAACCGCCATTAAAAATATTACTAAAGTACTAAATACAAAAACATTATTTATTAAAATAAAAATATTTTGTAATAGTAGGGGAGCCGGCGATGTTAAATGTGTAGTTACTCGAGCATCGTCGATACTTAGTCGTCATTAAAGATTAAGTGGTAGTAAAAAAAAAGTTACATCATGTTCACCTCTTCAGCGGTGGCAAAAGGTTTTACAGGTATTCTTTATGTTTTTTACTTCCAAAGCGTAAAAAAATTACAGAATGTGCTTCTCCTGGCATCTTTAAATTATTTCCACCAAAAAAAAAGAATTAACCAAACTTAAATGGATCCAGGTGACTTGAAAGCATCGTGAATTTGTAGCGCTTCCTTTTCCTTACTCCGGGCTCAAATCACCTGATTCTTGATACCTATATATATACACTTATCAACATGTAATGTACTCATCATACATCATTCTGACGAATTCGAGTATTTTTACCTAACGAATATCTCAATAAGAAGCTAAGATTTGGTGTAGGTATTCAACAGAGCGCAAGGTTTCCCCTATCTCTTAATCTGACGTGCTGGAGTGAATCCCAAAATCCCCTCTTCGGCTTCCCTACTATAACGGATTTTATCGTATTATTTTTGCATTTTTATTTTGACGTGATAACGTCTTTAAAATCGTTTTAGTCGGGTGACATGTTCAGAAACTTGTGTCACACCAAAACCTCACGAGCGCGATCGCAGGTATAACGAGAGAGAGACGGACCGATCTCCCGTCTCATCTCGAGCGCTGCCAGTCATTTCGTGAAACTTGTCACGCGGAATCCTCACGAGCGGAGGCTGGCATAGCGTTCGAGTGAGTGGACCGATCTTCCGTCTCTCTCACTCTAGCGGCAACAATATTAATTCCTTACTTCCCAAAAACTTATATCACCAATAAGACGTTATCACGTAAACATCTCGATCGTAAACCTACTTTACAAACAACCATTTTTTTTTTTATATGATTTTATTTCAATGTGTGACATTCGAGTAAATCTAAGGAAATATTAATATTATTTATTTCTTATTAAGGTCCAGAGGATTGTTAGTAGAAGATGTAGTGACAAAGGTGCGAAAAAGCAAGCTTAAGTGGTTTGGTCATCTAGTTCTAGAGGATGGATGGTAGACGATTAAAGAAAGGCAAGACTGCGGAGAGGATGTCCTAGGAGAACATTCGCTGATCTCATCGGTGATGTCCTCCAAAAGGGACAGGTGCGTAGCACTCACAATGCAGTCTATGATGGAACGCGTTTACCCTGTATTTATACCGATTCACTCGTGACTTGAAGACAGGCAGATTATAGCTATAGAGAAACATAGACGCCGGCAACGAATTCCACAACTTGGCAGATGATGACCAGATGTATGAACATTAGGTACCTACTTAGCAAAAGCATTCTCTAAAAAAATACGAACCAATTTCAATGTTTTAACAATAACTCATAACCCGCTCAACTAATATTGATAAAATTAATTTGAGACCAGCTAGAAAGTTAGTTCAAAATCAATTTATAATTACCGCTAATATCACGTAACACACAAAGAATCGTACGGTCCAATTGAGAACCTGCTTTCTAAGATGGTTGATAAAAGAAAATTAAGCATCAGTTCACAATTGACAAATATCAAATTGACAATTGGTTTCTAACCTTAAGGAGCATCATTCCACTGCCACCTCACCGGAATTCATTTGTAGTTACGAATGAATCGTAGACTACATCATTGCTTAACATCAGGCAAGTCGTAGTCAAGCGCAGGCCTATTTCAGGATACTGGCTGGGTCGCGGTTGTGTCTTTATGGATCCCATGTCCTCGCCGAGCGTGGTTACTGGAGTCGGTGGAGTTTAGTGGGTATGACCCCGCGCAGGTCGCCTTCGGCCTGGCGCTTCAAGTCCTACATAACCCCGCCTCGTCCTCTGCAAAAAGGCGGTGTATGCGTCATGCATTCTCCATTAAAAAAAGGCCTATTACAGCATAAAAAAGACAGGGAAATCTGCGAATATATCTTCAAAAAAAAAAACAACCGGATATAGAACCTCCTTTGTCACAAGTCGGTTAAAACGAGTTACAAATTACAAATCTGTGAATTACTCGCGCGTTGTTGACCTTTTATAATGTCATCGGATCATTACGAAATGAATCTCTTTCATTCATAATGACGAAAAATCATGATAAATAATTAAATGTATAGGGTGACTGGTGAAATGAAATGAAAATATGCTTTATTTTTTTTTGAGACGCGAGTCTACATAAAAATAGTCTAATTTCTTTTCCTACCGTGCAGTGAATGACTGGCAACTACTGAGAAATACTGACAAAAACTCAGTAGGCATTTTTTCTTTTTTAAATGAAGAACTTATATCTATTACATTTTGTTTGTTTATTGTGTTGTTAATAAGTGTATTATACTGCACGCAGCAAAGGAACGCGTTTGCGTTCTAAAGGGCAGGCCTAAACCCAGCTGTGTACGTCCACAGGTAGATGATTACGATGATGACTTACAAATAACTTTTTCAAATATTTTTAGGAAACCGGCATGCCTAAGAACTAATCATTCGAGGACATGTGACATCCACCAACCCGCACTTGGCCAGCGTGTGTAGATTAAGGCCTAAACTCTCTCAACTCATAAGATAGTTGAGAGAAGACCCGTGCCCACTTCAACCCTTATTAGTGCACTAATAAGGGTTGAAGTGAAACAAATGTCAACGTCCTTCCCTGCTCTACACTCCATCATCGTGACCTCTACTGCGCTACTCAATATTAAATAGTGAATTTAATTACAAAACATTGCTTCAAACAAACTTTCTTATGGTTGTTACCATGAGCAAAATAAAATTTCACGTGATAAATTATTTTACACTTACTACCAGTCACCCTATTTACAGTCGGAATTCATAACTTCTTATAAATTTGTTTGACTAATTTGAGACTTTTAAAATTGAAATAATACTATTTTATAATGGACTTCATAGTGATTGATTTTAGATATATCCCGACGTTTCAGATCTTGTTAGACTTCATGATCACTAACAAGTGTTAATGCCGCTGTGAGTTGACGTCACAACACCCGCAACCTTTTACACAGGTTTGCCGGGTCAAGTAGTTTTCGAGATTCTGACGTAACACACACATATTGTACTGATAAAAGTTACAAAACAAGTCTTAATAAGTAGGTGCTTACTAAACGCAAACTATATGGATAATTTTTGGGTTCCATATCAGCAGAAAGTCAACTCTAGCGTCGCTTCTACCCTTTATAAAAATAAAAATAAAATATTTCGATTTTTTTGTCATTTTATAGTGGAATCGGGAATCGAACCCGCGACTGAACCGCGATTAGAATAATTTTTATAGTAATTTTTTATAGTATTTTCTTAGATTTACGCGGATATCACACATTGAAATAAAACTAATTTATAATTGATTTTATCGCGGTTTATTTTAGATAAAAATAAACCACGATAAAATCCGTTACACAATAGTTTTATTTCAATGTGTATTTAAATTTTTTTATTTCGATATTTTTTATTTTTATCATTTAAAAGAAGAAACTGACTGACTGACTGACTGACATATCAACGCAGAGCCCAAACCGCTGGGTCTGGAGACTCCAAATTTGGCACATAGGTTTCTTATGGGGTCTAAGGGTGCACTAAGAAAGGATTTTTCAAAACTCACCCTTTAAGAGGGTGAAACGGGGTTCCAAAGTTTGTATGGAGAAACAAGATAGTTTTAAATATATTAATGATGTAGATTGAGTTTTAGGGTCCGCCCTTTGTATTAACATAATATATATAAAAGGCGAGGCCACTGCGCCATCGCTATTAGATTAGCAAATGAGGCCATATTGTCAAAGTATCCTGTTAAACGGAAAAGATCAAGACAAAAACCTTCCTTGCTAATTATAATTTAACAAATATTTATCACCGATCAATACATATTTAACACTAAACATGTTAATTATTTACTTAAATAAACAATTTGAATAAGTATTCAAACTAAATATCCTATTAATTTTAAAATTTAAAAATGACTGGCTCAGTAGTCCAAACCGCGGGTCCCGGGTCGAGCAAAACTACTTTTCTATTAAACTCGAAGTTTGGAATTGTGCCCGATGAATAGCCTCAATAGGGTCGCGCCTTTTTGCTGCTGGCTACGGGTCTTCTCTCAACTATTTTACGAGTTGAGAGAGTTTAAGCCTTGAGCTACACACGCTGGTCAAGTACGGGTTGTTAGTTCGTAAACATGCCGGTTTCCTCACAGTTGTTTTTCTTCAGCGATATTGGGTAGCGGAGATGAAACAATCCACACAAAGATGTATGGGCACGACAACCGCGAACGCGCGAAGTTAAACGCGCTAATCTCACCGTGCATCCACACTGCAGTTACTTTTTGTTGCGCAACATTTTGCAACACGGTAACATTAAATAACAATCTCTAACGTTTGAGACTACCGTCCATCAAATCTAAGAAGTACCGTTTGACAGTTCTAAACGTAGTACATTAAGAATTTTATTTTTTGTATGAAAATTGTTTATGTTATGTTAAAATAAAAATAGCTTCATAATTCAATTATTTTACAGGAAAGCTAATAAAAATAGTGTGAATTACGCCTCTGTAAAGCTAATTTAATAGAAAA
The DNA here is from genome assembly GCA_936450015.1 of Meganola albula. Taxonomy (NCBI): domain Eukaryota; kingdom Metazoa; phylum Arthropoda; class Insecta; order Lepidoptera; family Nolidae; genus Meganola; species Meganola albula. The sequence goes on from OW388171.1 coordinate 5,367,826, forward strand.
CAGTGAAACGTCAAAAGGTACCTCTTAGATTTGATGGACTGTAGTTGTTAGTAATTGTTGAGTGCTCAACAAAATATAACAAAGAATAACTTTCGACAACAATCGAGCACGACATATATCCTCTAACTTCTGCAGGCAACGGACAGGCATTGTTGAGGTAACATTAATTTTATCTAACAATGTTATCGATTGTTATAGCAACATTGACTAACACGGGCAACATTTACTAACAATGAATAACTTATTGCTATCGGGTGTTGCTCAGTAACATTTGGAAATGTTGCACAGTTCAATAGCCCCTGCTAATGCTCCGATTAGAATAATTCGTGCACTGTTAAATAGCACAATTATTGAGGAAGGCTATAAGCACTTTATCCTACTGTTTGGCATGATATTTAATTAAATTCAGGGGGTCAGACCCGCGACCGAGAAACTAGTTATTAAAAAAACAGGTGCTAATAGATCGGATGACGTAAATCACATCTAATGCAAAAAGATCAGACTAGACTAACAAAAAAAGCTATTAACAAAAACTAAGTACGTCATAAGTATCCATTTATTAATAGCTATGTTTTTAATTAAAACACAACATTGTAAACACACGAAAATCTAGATTTATCATACATCCATATTAACAATAACAAAATAAGTACCTAGTAAAAATTGAAATAAAACTACTTTTTAACGGATTCTATCGCGGTTTATTTTAGATTTTAGATCCCGACGTTTCAAAGTATTTTCAGACTTCATGTTCACGGGTGGTGGTTTATTTCAATGTGTGATATTCGCGTTAATCTATAAGACAATACTAAGTAGTAAAAATGCTTATTTATCAACAAATAAAAGATAATCTATTAGATAAAATTTCCATGTCACAATGTTAGTTCTCGTACTCCTCCGAAACGGCTTCACCGATTTTTACCAAATTTTATATGCGTATTCAGTAGGTCTGAGAATCGGCTACTATCTATTTTTCATACCCCTAAGTGATAGGGGTTGTTCACCCTTAAATTTTTTTTAATTTTTGGACGAATTTATATTATTTTTTTATTATGTGGCATAAAAAAATACATACGTATTACATTAGTAATACGCGGTACCAAGTTCGATGGGGCAGATAGTGAAATATAAAAAAATAAAAGATATACCTACTCACTTCAACCCTTTTTAGTGTCACACTCCTGGATACGGGTCTTCTCTCAACTATATTACGAGTTGAGAGAATGTAGGCCTTAATCCACACACGCTGGTCAAGTGCGGGTTGGTGGATGTCACATGTCCTCGAATGATTTATTGATTTTTTTTTTTGATTTTTTTTTTCTTCTTCTTTATTTCTTCTTTTTTCTTTCCTCACGATGTTTTCCTTCACCGATATTGTGCAGCGGCGATATAACAATTCACACAAATATGTGTAGGCGCGACTGGCAATCGAACCCGCGACCTCATATTTCTAAGGCGAGGTACCGCAGTACCGCTGCGCCACCGCTGCCACACTTTAACCGTGCATTATGACCTCAATTCTGTGTTAAATAAACCACACAGTGAACTAAATCTATATTCTTTCCATATTTACGTGTCTACCTGTTCAAAGATGTAAATAGACAATTATTACGCAAATACTAGTCTATGGTCATTAATTTCGAGGTTATGTAACTATTTTATCTGTGCAAACCTAAACGCATTATTATTAATGTGCTGATTTTTTATTACAAGGTTTAGTACGCATTATACATACATCAACAGATAAAATAAAGTTACAGTTTAAACTATTTTTTTTCGTAACCAAAGAAAGAAAGAAAAAGAAAAAACATTTATTTGATAAAGACAGAACACAGAAATTCAAATGATAAAAAAACACATAGAAAGAAGAAAAAAAAACAAAAAAAAAAACAAAGAGTAAGTGTCAAACGTGGACATTGCTCAGTAATATTAGTATCTGTGGCTTGATATTTAAGCTGGCGCTACTTTTGCTTAGTTTTTGGTATGAAGTTAGCCGCGAGTCCAGTCCTATTCTTATTTGGAACGCATCTTTATATATATAATTCTTCTGTGAGTGTGTATGTCACTGAACTTCTCTCAAACGACTGGACCGATTTTGATGAATTTTTTTGTGTGTGTTCAAGGGGATCTGGGAATGGTTTAGATTCACAATTTTGCGCGGTGTGAAGTTCGCTGGGGCAGCTAGTAATACTATAATACTATAATGACGGGCCGGTGGCGTGGTCGGTAAGATACTTGCTTTTCTCGCCGCAGGTCGTGAGTTCGATTCCGACCCAAGACAAACATTTGTTTAAATATGTCTGTTTGTCTTGTGTCTGGGTGTAATTATCTATATTTAAGTATATATTTACAAAAGAAAAGTATTATATGTAGTGTATTACCAGTTATCTGGTTTCCATAGTACAAGCTCTGCTTAGTTTGGGATCAGATGACCGTGTGTGTTAATGTCCCACCATATTATTATTATTATTATTATAATAAGTAATCATAATTATTACGGTTTAATGTTACGGATGTTAAATGACATTCTTGTTTAATTAATTGAATATTTATATTTAAAAAAAAAATTAACATTTTAATTGTAAATACATTGTAATCAGAGTGAACATCAAAATGCATAATGATGTTATAAAATTATGAAATTAATTATGTTTTCAGGGGCAAAGAATGAGTACCTAATCATTTTATTTCTGCTTTTATTTACTGACCTACAAGATTAGGTAAGAGAGTTAAGGCACAGTGTGCTTTCTGCATAAGGTACAAGTTAGTAGAGGACTGCGTACCGGTACCGTCCACCTTACAGAATACACGCAGTGTAATAAATAACTGTTGGTTGTGTTCCTGTGTGCGAGTAAGGTAGACAGTGACTGTATAGGTACCGTCCACCTTACAGAATACACGCAGTGTAAACTGTTGGTTGTGTTCCTGTGTGTGAGTAAGGTAGACAGTGACTGTATAGGTACCGTCCACCTTACAGAATACACGCAGTGTAAACTGTTGGTTGTGTTCCTGTGTGTGAGTAAGGTAGACAGTGACTGTATAGGTACCGTCCACCTTACAGAATACACGCAGTGTAAACTGTTGGTTGTCTTCCTGTGTGTGAGTAAGGTAAACAGTGACTGTGTAAGTACCGTCCACCTTACAGAATACACGCAGTGTAAACTGTTGGTTGTGTTCCTGTGTGTGAGTAAGGTAGACAGTGACTGTATAGGTACCGTCCACCTTACAGAATACACGCAGTGTAAACTGTTGGTTGTCTTCCTGTGTGTGAGTAAGGTAGACAGTGACTGTGTAGGTACCGTCCACCTTACAGAATACACAGCGTGTAATAACTGTTGGTTGTCTTCCTGTGTGTGAGTAAGGTAGACAGTGACTGTGTAGGTACCGTCCACCTTACAGAATACACGCAGTGTAATAAATAAATGTTGGTTGTGTTCCTGTGTGTGAGTAAGGTAGACAGTGACTGTGTAGGCACCGTCCACTTTACAGAATACACGCAGTGTAATAAATAACTGTTGGTTTTGTTCCTGTGTGTGAGTAAGGTAGACAGTGACTGTGTAGGTACCGTCCACCATACAGAATACACGCAGTGTAATAAATAAATGTTGGTTGTGTTCCTGTGTGTGAGTAAGGTAGACAATGACTGTGTAGGCACCGTCCACACAAATACACGCAGTTTATCAGTTGGTTGAGTTTCTGTGTGTGAGTAAGGTAGACAATGACTGTGTAGGCACCGTCCACACGAATACACGCAGTTTATCAGTTGGTTGAGTTTCTGTGGTGTGAGTATGGTAGTAATGTAGGTAAAATTCCAAATGACGTTTTAGATGTGACTCGTTTGTAAAATACTTAATAATTAAAAGTTAACAATTAACGATTAATACTGGAGCATATAGTTTAAGATTAATTAAATGTAAAATAGTTTTGTCAGATTATTTAAATAAGCTAAATTATAGTCTTGTCTTAGATTTACGCGAATATCACACATTGAAATAAAACTACTTTTTAACGGATTTTATCGCGGTTTATTTGGACGTCAAATACCTCAGTCCACCCGTGAACATGAAGTCTGAAAAGACTTTGAAACGTCGGGATCTAAAATCTAAAATAAACCGCGATAAAATCCGTTAAAAAGTAGTTTTATTTCAAGCTAAATTATGCCGATACGGAAAAGTTACTCGAAGTTGTAAAATTAAATTAAATTAAATCTAATTTTAAGTTATTAGGTAGTTATTATATTATAATTATTTTTAAAATAAGTTTTTTATGTGTAATTATTATTATTCTTAAGTTGTTTCTATATAAATAGTAGTAACAACCCGAAACACAGGTTCCACATAGTTCGGGTTAAATTGTAATTATCAGCTTAATTTACTATTTTTATTGATTTTTGAATGTACAACGACCACTTGATTTGAATAAAATTTTATTTATTTATTTATTATTTATGTAAAGACGTAATTCAAATCGAATAACAAATGTATGCAAGTGTAACCTGTTTTATACCCGGATTAGCTGACCCGATGAACTACGTACCGCGTATTTCGTACCATATAAACCTTTTTTGGACGTAGTATTGTCTTAGATTTACGCGAATATCACACATTGAAATAAAACTACTTTTTAACGGATTTTATCGCGGTTTATTTTAGATTATTATTATTATTATTATTATTTTATTTATTTTTTTAATCAACTCAGAATTCAAGACACTGTGAGCTCAGTTTGCTTAAATCGGAACGCAACTTAAATATTAATGTTTGAAGGTAGTCAGTAATAATTGTGATTAATATTTTTGGACGTCAAATATCTCAGTCCACCCGTGAACATGAAGTCTGAAAAGACTTTGAAACGTCGGGATCTAAAATCTAAAATAAACCGCGATAAAATCCGTTAAAAAGTAGTTTTATTTCAATCTTTTTTGGACGTGTATGAACATTTCGCAAACTCAGCCAATTCAGTTCAGCCGTTCTCGAGTTTTAGCAATACAAACATAATTAATTCTGAAATCTCGATCTCTTGAGCCTATAAATAGAAAAATACGTCATAATCGATCTATTATTTACTTACTCAGTTACACGTACGTGTGAAAAAGTGCCCACACATCTTTGTGTGAATTGTAACATCACCGAAACATCGTGAGGCAACCAGACATGTCTAAAAATTAACCATTCGAGGACATGTGACATCCACCAACCCGCACTTGGCCATCGTGTGTGTATTAAGGCCTAAACTCTCTCTACTAGTAAGATAGTTGAAATAAGACCCGTGCCCAGCAGTGGGACACTAAAAAGGGTTGAAGTAAAGTATAAATATCGATATCCAAATTGAAGTCGGTTATAAAGAATTTTTGCTAACGTAAGGTTGTGAGTGCATTCGCGTTGTTCAGTGTGTATGGACCATTACGCTATAGGCCGACTGTTTAACTCGCGTATCGCCTATCGCCAAGATTCTGACTCCTCAAGCTACACAGACAGTGATGATGATTCAACCGATATGGATATTAGTGACGAATAGTCTTACATTACTTTTATCTGTGGTTAAATACATAGTTCTTTAAGAGATTTAATTAATGTTTTATGACTTTGTACCTCAGATGGCTATACGCGAGTTAAACGGTCTATCTATAATTCTCTTGACCTTAGAACGTATATCCAAATATATACATATTTGCGTTTCATCAGCGTACGTCATATTTGTAAGTTTTATTTACACTCAACTCAGAAACTACTAGTTCATTTTATACAAATTATCACTTTAACGCTAATTATTTAAGGAGACATTATGGTTAAGTAAATTAACTATTTTTACATAAACTTGATATTTCCCTCTGCGGAGGTATATGAATAGTTTTTTAAAGCTATTGCATAGTTTTATCACGGGCTTTGAGTGCGGCGACCGAATTAAGAAATTCCGTAACGAAAATCACCTAACACCCCCCCACTCAGACCGGCTCAGCGGCGCGGTGTTGATCGTCTAACGTCGTTTCAGTTCGGCAAACTTCGGCACGGTGTTTGTGTGCGTGCGACTAGACGTATGCGTGTATACTAGATGCTAACTGCTCATAACTGATTCTATCTCTTTTAGACACAATGCTACAGCTGAGACAGCGTGCTTTTTGACCGCGTCCACGAGTGAGTTTGAGCCCACTTAAGTAAAATAAATAAATAATCATAATTGCATTAGTTGATATTGATATTATTGACGACCTCGGTAGTCGAGCGGTGTAAGCTGTCCGATTGGGAGGTCGCGGGTTCGATTCCCGCCCCGGACAATATTTGTGTAACAACAAAAATTTGTTTCGGCGTCCGGTTGATTGAGGGACTACCCTCCGTGCCTCGGAGAGCACGTTAAGCCGTCGGTCCCGGTTGTCATTTAACACATCTATGACAATCGTTACATGTAGTCAGAAGCCAATATAATCTGACACCTGGTCTAACCATCTCGGCTACTGGTTCCCTACGGGTTTCAAGGTCTGATGGCAGTCGCCCGTATAATTCTGGTAGCTAGCCGCATTAGGTTAGACTGGGAGCCGACCACAATAGAAATGGGAAAAAGGCAAGGGGAATGATGATGATGAGGAATTGCATTAAATGATAAAAAATGCTATGCAATAGCTTTACCGCGGCAGTCCCCGAGCGCCACATGTATTTTTTTTATTCCGAGATAGGCTGGCGCTTGATCACAACATGCCTGATGTTAAACAATGATGTAGTTTACGATGGAACGCGCCAGCCTAGTATACCGATTCACTCGTGATTACGAATGATTATCGGTGAGAAGGTGGCAGTGGAATGAGCGTCCATATGGTTAGAAACCTCAAAGGAGCAACAGTTCCGACCCACCCTCTCTACATGGTGTCACCAGACATCGCACCGGAACACGTCAAGGCCGCTCGGCGGAGCGGCTTTTTTGGTGGGTGGTCACTAACCACGGCTAAAGTCTACCACCAGTTGATTGTCACCTGCTTTGCACCACCCGGGGACCACGTGTGGGGTTTCAATTAAAGGTGTACACCCACGGACGGAGGTGACTAAGCCCCCAATAATGTTAAGCAATGATGTAGTCAAAGATGGGACGCGCCAGCCCAATATACCGATTCATCCGTGATTACGAATGATTTTCGATCAGAAAGTGGCAGTGAAATAAAGTTAGTAACCATACACGTCAACCCTTTTAGTGTCCCACTGCTAGGCACGGGTCTCCTCTCAACTATCTTATAATTTGAGAGAGTTTAGGCCTTAATCCACATACTCTGGCTAAGTGCGGGTTGGTGAATGTCACGTGTCCTCGAATGATTAATTTTCAGACATTTTTATTTTAGCTTTCTTTCATTCAAATCTAGTTCTAGGCACATAGTAGTTATTGTAAATAGATAGAAAATATTTTTTCCAGGAATTACAAAGAGTATCCGAAAAAAAAAGTGAAATGCAAAAAATGGCGTTGCCTACAGTACAACACGGGAGCTTGAGGGGAAGTTGCAGGGATAGCGGGCGATGGTTTGCATTCAAGGCGAGTCTCAATGTTAATCTCATGCTTGTCCTTGAAACTTAATTGAACCTTCGACCTTTGTATTAAGTAAATGACTATTTAGCATACTATGCCAAAATATTAATGTAGACATTTACCTTCTGATTATATTAGACAATAATATGACAAATTTTATTTTTAAATCCGCCTCCGACTTTTAATTTAAAATTAAGGAAATTTCGAAAAATTATTTTAAGACGACCTCGTTAGTCGAGCGGTGTAAGCCCTCCGACTGGGGTATACTGTGCCCGGGTCGCTGGTTCAATTCCCGCCTCGGACAATCTTTGTGTAATAACAAAGATATGAAACATCATGGTGATCCATGAAGTCTGAAAAGACTTTAAAACGTCGGGATATAAAATTTTAAATATACCGCGATAAAATCCGTAATCAAATACTATTATTTCAATGTGTGATATTCGCGTAAATCTAAGAAAACACAAAGATTAGTTTCGGAGTCATGTTGGTGGAGAAAACGTTATGCAGTCGGTCCCGGTCGTCATTTAACACATCTATGACAATCGTTACAGGTTGTCAGAGGCTTAGGTAATATAGTCTGACACCTGGTCTAACCATCTCGGCTACTGGTTCCCTACGGGTTTCGAGGTCTGATGGCAGTCGCTCGTATAATTCTATTAGCTAGCCGCATCAGGTTAGACTGGGAGCAGACCCCAATAGAAATGGGAAAAAAGGCAAGGGGAATGACAGACAATTAATTTAATAATAATAATATCATATCTTCACACATGCACACAGCGCCATCTAGTCCCAAATTAAGCAATTATATTTGCTTGTAATGGTTACTAGGAACGGATATAATACTTAAACACTTTTTTTTTGTAAATATAGATATACACATTATAGATAAATTACACCCAGACACAGAACAAACCACAGGATTTGTCCTGGGTGGGAATCGAACCCACTACCTTCGGCTTACCAGTAATGGCCACTAACCACTACGCCACCAGGCCAGTCGAACACCATTATGATTGCAAACAATTGCAAACTTCCGGACGGAAGTGCATGCAACCATGCTCGGTGGTCGTTATACTTTTAGCTTTAATCCAACTTAATCTTAGCAATCCGTAACTCTCTAGTAGAATTAATGGTTGTACTATCAAGACATCTAGGTGTAGTGATTATTGCCGAGGTTATTTTTAACCGACTTCTATAAGGAGGAGGTTATCAATTCGACTGTATGTTTTTTTATGTTTGTTACCTCAGAACTTTCGAATGGGTGAACCGATTTTGATAATATTTTTTTTAATTGAAAGCTGATGCTTCCCGTGTGGTCCCATTTCAGTTTAGTTTATTTCTGAGAATGGCATCCATGAAGTCGGTTTTTTTGTTAATATTTTAACTTAATATTATTATATTGGAATACCGTCTTCTTACCTGATTATTCACGCTTACCTAACCCCTAGTTTCCACTGCACAAGAAAACATGTTTGCAAACACTATCTCTCTCTATCATTTAGAGATGAATAGAAAGAGATAAGACTATGGTACATGTTTTGTTGTGCAGTGCCCTCAGTTAAGATGTCTGATAATCCTGATTTTAGTCGAAATCAAGACAATAGACACAAGTTCTGCTTAGTACGTGAGAATTACACAATCTTATTCCCCCATCCCCGTTCTTCCATCGTACAAGTAGAGGTACGGCTATGCGCCACCGTTATATGGTGGAAATTCCAAGGGCACGCACAAAGCGCTTTGCTTCCACTTTTACTGTGCGAACTGCCAAGTTGTGGAATTCGTTGCCGGCATCTCTGTTTCCCGATAGCTATAATCTACCTGTCTTCAAGTCACGAGTGAATCGGTATTTATTAGGTAGGCGCGTTTCATCGTAGACTGCAACATTGCTTCACATCAGGCAAGTTGTGGTCAAGCGCAAACCTATTATAGAATAAAAAAAAAAAGATGACCGTGTATGTTAAATGTTCCATGGCATTTATAAGTTAATTTAATATATACATACATACATTCATACAATCACGCCTTTTTCCCCTAATGGGTAGGCAGAGACTATAGAGAGCCACTTGTTACGATCTAAACATACTTCCTTAGCCTCACTAATGTTCATACATCTGGTCATACACGCTGCGGTTGTGAGTGCTACGCACCTATCCCTTTTGTAGGACATCACCGATGAGATCAGCGAATTTCCTCCTAGGGCGTCCTCTCCCAGCATTTCCACTCCAATCCGCTTGTATATTATATTTTACAAGTCCATTCTCTAAATAAAAAAAAATATTGACCTCATATTTTTTGTTTTTACGAATTAGTAAAAAAAAATACGAGGTCAATATAATTTTTAATTTAGAGAAAGGATTATTTATAATTTTGATTTTCGTTCCGGAATCATACCAGTTAAATTAAATTATTAATTAATTATTTTTTTATTTTTGAGGTCAATCAATTCCTGAACAAAGCTTATAATTTTTACAATTTTATGTATTATTAATGAATGAATAAAAAATAACTCAAAACAAATTAAAAATTTTATAATGTGGAATAACGATTTCCGTCCGCGATTTCCTTTTCAACCATTCTCAATTCGACGAATTTTTTACACTGTGGTTGGCTTGTTTTTTTTTTTTGCTTTATGTGGTCTACCTTGTTTATTTAGTATCACTTCAAGCCTTTTTAGTGTCCCACAGCTGGGCACGGGTCTTCTCTCAACTATCTTCTGAGGTCAGAGAGTTTAGGCCTAGGATGCCACATGTCGTTAGGTCAATTTTCTTGTCTATTTAATAGTTAATCAATTTTTTTTAACCAATAATAGGCTTGCGCTTGACCACAAATTGCCTGATGTGAAGCAATGATGTAGTCTACGATGGAACGCGCTTACCCAGTAAATACTGATTCACTTGTGACTTGAAGACAGGCAGATTATAGCTATCGGGAAACGTGAAGGGGGCTGAGTCACCTTCATCCGTGGGAGTGCACCTTTTATCTAAATCCCCACACGTGGCCCCCGAGTGGTGCCAATTAGGTGACAATCAACTAGTAATTAAGTTTACTTGTAATTAACTGGTGGTAGGCTTTGGCCGTGATTAGTGACCACCCACCAGACAAAGCCGCACCGCCAAGCGGCCTTGCTGTGTTCCGGTGCGATGTCTGGTGACACCATTTAAGAGGGTGGGTCGGAATTGTTGCTCCTTTATGGTTTTTTACCATATGAAGCTTTATTCCACTGCCACCTTCTCACCGAAATTCATTCGTAACCACGAATGAATCGGTATAAAGGACAGGCGCGTCTCATCGTAGACTACATCATTGCTTCACATCAGGCAAGTTGTAGTCAAGCGCAGGTCTATCTACTATATTAAAATAAGTCGGGTTTTCCTTCCTGACGCTATAACTCCGGAACGCACGAACCGATTTCCACGGTTTTGCATTCGTTGGAAAGGTCTCGGGCTCCGTGAGGTTTATAGCAAAGAAATTTCAGGAAAATTTTCAACAGAAAAGCGGGAAAAATGTTACATAAAACGAAGCCATCTGGTAGCGAAACGGAGTTCGCCGGGTTTGCTAGTTTCAGGATAAAAAAATGCCGGCAACGAATTCCACAACTTGGCAGCTTCGCTATTATGCGATGGAAGATGGAAGAAAAGCGCTTTGTGCGTGCCCATGGTCTATTACAACAGATAAAATATTTGATTAGATATCTACGAAAGTTTTGTAATGAAATTACTCACTATAATAAAATAACTAAATATTCTGGGACATTAACACACACCGTCATCTGGTCCCAAGCTAAGCAGAGCTTGTGTCATGTAAACCAGATAACTGGTATAAAATATAATACTTTTCTTTTGTAAATATATAGGTATTTCTAATAGATATTTACACCCAGACTCAATACAAACAGACATGTTCATCACACAAATGTTAAATGAAATGAAAATCCCTACTAATATTATAAATGCGAAAGTTACTCTATCTGTCTGTCTGTTACGCTTTCCCGATTAAACTACTGAACCGATTTGGATGAAATTTGGAATGGAGGTAGTTTGAGACCCGAGAAAGGACATAGGATAGTTTTTATCCGACTGCGCAAAAAGAAGGTAATGTTTTGGCGCGATAACCGATATACACGCGGGAAAAGCCACTGTCGGAAAACTAGTAAGAAAGAAAATGAAACTTCTTTTTAAATTTTTTTGTTGTTACGCGAGTCTACATAAAAATAGTCCAATTTCTTTTCCTACCGTGCAGTGAATGACTGGCAACTACTGAGAAACACTGCCAAACAACTCAGTAGGCTTTTTTCTTTTTTAAATGAAGTACTTATATTTATTACTTTGTTTAGTGTGTTGTACAACTAGGCGTATGCACTGCACAACAAAACATGTTACATGCATATTCTTATCTCTTTCTATTTATCCCGAAGCGATAGAGATAGACAGAGCTTGCAACATGTTGTTTTGTGAATGTTTTGCCAGTGAAAACTAGGGGTTAGAGCGACTTAATTCCAAGAATTTTTATCCGTTAGATAGTCTGTAAATGCACTTATGTCTTTTATGATTAAATAAATTTATTTTATTCTATAAATTTAAATAGATAAATTAAAAAATAATTATAAAAAAATGCGCCGAACTTAAGAATCTGGAGACAAGAAAAGGTCTATGTTATGCCAATAGTTCTCTCTATGGCAGGTGTTATCCCAAAGTGTTTAATTCAAAGTTTAAAATTAATAGCCCTCAAAGAGTCCCTCTACATAACCCTGCAAAAAGCAGCTATTCTAAATACATGTAGAACTGGCTTCCGCCCGCGGCTTCACCCGCGAAATTGATCTCACTTATCTTGTTTCTCCACACAAACTTTGGAACCCCGTGTCACCCCCTAAATGGGGGAGTTTGGAAAAATCCTTTCTTAGTGCACCCCTAGACCCCAAAAGGAACCTATGTGCCAAATTTGGAGTCTCCAGACCCAGCGGTTTGGGCTCTGCGTTGATATATCAGTCAGTCAGTTTCTTCTTTGTTTTTATCCTATAATAGATTTGCGCTTGACCACAACTTGCCTGATGTGAAGCAATGTTGCAGTCTACGATGGAACGCGCCTACCTAATAAATACCGATCACTCGTGACTTGAAGGCAGGTAGATTATAGTTGTCGGGAAACAAGAGAAGCCGGCAACGAATTCCATAACTTGGCAGTTAGCACAATAAAAGTTCTTCTTTTAAATATTTAGATTGTACGAAAATTCTTGCAATCAGAATATGACATATGCCCCCAATCCAAACGTAAACATAAACACACGACGCATTTCATTGGTGTAAGCTCGTAAATGTACTTAAAACTGGCGAAAAGCCAAGAAAAACAAAACAAAATCCAAAATAATAATAAAAAAAAATAATTATTATTTATATTTCTTTATTTATTACACTTATTTGTACTTATTTTTTTTTTATTTTTTTTAGTGGGATATTAACACACACGGTCATCTGATCCCAAACTAAGCAGAGCTTGTACTATGGAAACCAGATAACTGGTAATATACTACATATTATACTTTTCTTTTGTAAATATATACTTAAATATAGATAATTACACCCAGACACAAGACAAACAGACATTTAAACAAATGTTTGTCTCAGGTGGGAATCGAACCCACGACCTGCGGCGTGAAAAGCAAGTATCTTACCGACCACGCCACCGGCCCGTCGATTTGTACTTAAGTTATTTAAATAACAACGTGCTGTAGAAAATCAACTAGGTATACCTACCTACTTTCATGAGGTCCTAGGTTCAAGTATTGAATACATAATTAAAATTAATTAAACCATTTCTAACCAATTGTGTACCTACTAATGCCATAAACTCCTCATTTTTTACTGTTCTATAATATATTATGTAGGTATATTCATATTTTCATATTCAGGGTAGTCTAGTCCACTGCTGGACATAGGCCTCCTAAACCACGTCACTGAGCACGATCCGCGGCTTTTCTCATCCAGCTCTTACCAGCCACCTTGCAGACATAGTCACTCCACTTAGTCTGAGGGCGTCCCACGCTGTTTGCTCCTTGGTATCAACTCAAGATTGTCGGTTCTGTGGATGTGACCGGCCTACTGCTACTACCTTACTATTCCGGTGGACTATGTAGATTACATTTTTTCTTTGTCGAATAATTTCACGATATTCTCAAACACTACTAATCAGGTTTTAATGGAATCTTTTGTATTATTGCGTAACTGTTTCTATTTATGCATAATAGTCAATAATTTTATGTCAGTTCGTAACTATTATTAATTATTAATAATAAATTGAAAATAAATTAAAACTAAAACTAAGCAAAATAACAAAAATATGGAGGTAATTTTAAATGGAACTATTCGGAATAATTATTTTTCAAACAAAAGAATAATAACAATAATTTTGCAGATCTTTGCATAAAAAACATAATTGATGATTGAAAAAATAATTTAAATCCCAACTCACCGAATAATTGCTGTCCAACGGCAACAAAAATCAAAAATCGAACTGCTAAATTCAAAAAACGAACACGTCACTCGGAGAACAAAACAAATTAGCCAACAATTGGCTTATAAAATTGTTATTTTAATAATTTATTTTTTTATTGATTTATAATTTTATTTTATTTTATTATTAATAAATTTGGTTAAATTTATATTAATATGTGTTACACGTGATGGCCGTTGGCCAACAAGACTTGTACTAAATGCTGACAAAACGGTCGTTACAACACTGAACGTGATGTTCTGAGTTCGGTCTCTATGACGTCACGATTCGGAAAGTCGCCATCACTTCGCTGGATTCCGGTCGCCCCTTTTGTAAACATATAAACAATTGCAATTAAGGTCATCGATTCTTATAATAATTCGATTAAAAATCATTAACTTCCGTATTTTTCTTAATTATTATTGGCCTGCGCTTGAACAATACTTGCTGATCCAGTTTACGATGAACCGCGCTTATTCCCCGACTAAAATACGTCACTTCAACCCTTTAGTATTCCACTGGGCTCGGACCTTCTCTCAACTATCTTACGAGTTTAGTTTAGGCTTTTGTGGTTACCTCACAATGTTTTTCTTCGCCAATATTGAGCAGTGGTGATGAAACAATTCACACAGATGAGTGGGCACGACCGGCGATCGAACCTTTTTTTTTTTTTTTTTTTTTGACCGGGGGGAAATCCTTTATGGATCCCCCTGCCCTGTAAGGCGCCAGGGCAGGGGGTATGTGGGACTCCGTGAAGCGTCTACCCTAACTAAAACCCCCCGGGTGTTCCTCCTCGCATTTGGCCCAGGGGGTCACGGGATCCAGAAATGACACAACCGCGACCCCCTGGATGCTGGCCCGCGTGCGAGCCTCTTCTCGATAGGTGGGAGGGGGAAGATGAAAACGCTCCCCTCCACACAAGGCGCGCGCGGAACACACACGCGCGCCTCCGTCATGTGCCTGCGTGGTTGGACGACGGGCCGATCGGCGATCGAACCTGCGACGTTATATTTCAAAGGCGAGGCAAAACCGGCTGTTTGTGCCGCCGCTGCTATAGGCAGAGGCGTATATCACATATTTTTATAATAAGAATGATGAAAATCGATCTTTAATTGGAAGAATTATCACGCTTCATACTAACTCGGCGTTTGCAATGCACAACAAAACACGATACATACATAGTCTTATCTCTTTCTACTCATCTCTAAACGATAGAGATAGATAGTGCTCGCAACATGTTGTTTTGTGAATGTTTCGTCGGGTTACAATAAAAATAATTAAAAGAAAGAAAAAATTGAATGAGTCAATATTCGTCATCTTTATTCAATTCATTGAATTACTCTAAATTAAAAATTTAATGACCCCGACCGTTAATTGTTTGGCTAAGAACACTCCTGACTAATTCACCTTTCAAACAAAATAAAGTAAATCAAAATCGGTTCATCAGTTCCGGAGCTACGATGCCACAGACAGACATGTCAAACTTATAACACCCCGTCGTTTTTGCATCGAGGATTAAAAACTGAAAAGATAGAAACGAGATTTTTATTCAAATTAAAATATTGTTTCCATCTTTTGAGTTTAATTATTCAAATGCCTCCGACTGCGTCTGTGAACACTTGGAGGCATCTGTATGGTCGGTTGAAAAAAGTGAATATAAAATATAAAATAATTTTTACAAAAAATTAAAATCAACTTCAAAAAGGAAACTAAAAAAGAAAAATAGAAAAGAAATATAGAAATTCGTATTTTGATTTAGTTAATCAGAAATTATTGTGCCAATCATAGTGCCAATGGGACCACCTCAGAAGTATACTCTTTCAAATAAAAAAATACGTTGTACATACATAGAAAAAAATAAATACAGTGGAACATAAAATATGACCTCCGGCTTTTTTGGAAGCCGGTTAAATTGAAATGAAAAAATGAATTATATTTTGAGACGCGAGTCTACATGAAAATAGGCCAATTTCTTTTTTTCCCGAGCAGAATGACTGACATCTACTGAGACAGTATTTCTCAGTAGTTGCCAGTTGCCAAAGAGTAGCCTTTTTAAGAGTCAGATTACATTGGCCTTAACCGTAACCGAACACGGTTATGAGCAATTATACTGTGGTTTTTACCCATCATTGGGTCATAAATTCTCTGACGTCATAGTTATTTGTGTCCATTTAATTTCAATTTCAACAAAAACGGTATCACTATTCTATAAATAGCTTATAACCTAAAAATACCGCCATATTAAAATCAAAGTTGAATACAAAATTTTATGCTATGCACATGATAGACTTAAATTGTCTTAGATTTACGCGAATATCACACATTGAAATAAAACTACTTTTTAACGGATTTTATCGCGGTTTATTTTAGATTTTAAATCCCGACGTTTCAAAGTCTTTTCAGACTTCAGTCAGTAATAATTGTGATTAATATTTTTGGGCGTCAAATACCTCAGTCCACCCGTGAACATAAAGTCTAAAAAAGACTTTGAAACGTCTGGATCTAAAATCTAAAATAAACCGCGATAAAATCCGTTAAAAAGTAGTTTTATTTCAACACATGATAGACAGTTATTTTAAAAACACGAGCAACTCTTAGGAGACTTTTTATTGGTAAAACCACACTACTCCTGTACACCAGAATCAACAGCGGCGCCGTGAAGAGACAGGATTTGAACCCGGACATATAAACTGTCTGGATCCGGTACGATTAATTTGATTAGAGAAATTGGTTTAGTGAGAAGGTGGCACTTGACTCTAACTAAAAAAGCTTTCCTAACATACCCCTAATTTTTTTAATAAACTATCAAACGAACATGGCAGCCACTTGACAGGGTTGATGAAAAAACTTTTTTTTTCCAGATTTTTTTTACAACGTTTTTGGCCTATTGATATTATTACCATGCCAAATGACAACTCTGTAATACTCAGGGTGGGAAGAATTTTTTGGGGGCTGAGTCACCTTCGTCCGTGGGTGTACACCTTTAATTGAATCCCCACACGTGGTCCCCGGGTAGTGCAAATCTGGTGACAATCTACTGGTGGTAGGCTTCAGCCGAGGTTAGTGACCAGCCGCCAGACAAAGCCGCACCGCCAAGCGGCCTTGCCGTGTTCCGGTGCCAGTCTGGTGACACCATGCAGAGGGGGTGGGTCGGAATTGTTGCTCCTTTAAGGTTTCTAACTATATGGAGGCTCAATCCACTGCCACCTTCTCACCGATAATCATTCATAATCACGAGTGAATCGGTATACTAGGCTGGTGCGTTCCATCGTAGACTACATCATTGTTTAACATCAGGCAAGTTGTGATCAAGCGCCAGCCTATCGCCGAATAAAAAAAGCATATGGTGAAAGTTCCTAGTTTTCTTTGGAACCCTAAAGAGGTCGTAACTGCGCCTGGTCTCGAACGTTAAAACGCGAAATCGGTAGAACTGCCCATCAATAAGTAAAAAAAGCGTGTCCAGTTCGACCGCGCGGCCATAGCGTTTTTTTTTAAAAAAAACCATGTCAATTTTTTGTAAAAATTTGTCAAAGTTGATTCCCAAAACCATAAATTTGTCAAAGATACGGTTAAAAAGTTATAAGGGTTTGAACATGGCCGCGCCATTGAAACGCGGCGAACCGCGCGGCCACTGAGATCTTTAAAACTAAGCCTTGTAGAGACCTGAAATTTACGCAAATGCAAGATTTAATTTGTAAAAAATTTGTAAAAATATAAAAAAAATACTCAGGTTTATAGTTTAAGAGCTATAACACTAAAACCGAATGGCCGCGCCATTGAAATGGTGGAGAAAACGCTATCGCCTGTATCTCGCTGAAAAAAAATCGCAGAGGTGTGTAGTTTATTGTAATTACCCAGATTTGAATTTGTCGAAACTAGGAAAAATACAACAAAAATTCCTAGGTTTATATTTCAGGAGCTATAAGACTAAAACGATATGGCCACGCCATCGAAACGGTGAATAAAACGTTATTTCGCCTGTATCTCGCTGAAAAAGCATCGCAGAGGTCTGGAGTTTTTTGTAATACCTAGATTTTAATTTGTCAAAACTAGTAAAAATACAATAAAAATTCTTAAGGTTATATTTCAGAAGCTGTAGAACATTATCAGTATGTGGTGGGATAGGGTGACCATGTCTTATTGTTTACAGAATACTTTCTACTTATTGTTACAGAAATTATAATTCAAGGATTCTAAATAAAATTAAAATGAAACCATAAATATAAAAACAATTATGTTTATTGCTTGAAAAGTCAATAATACAGTTACAGTCCGCTTGGACTTACGAAAAACTAGCCCTAAGATTGGTTTAAATGACGCAACTCCGCCCCTAAGCTATGTGATTGGTAATGCACACTATTGCATCTTACACGCGCCACCCCCGCGCGCCTCCGCAGGTCAGTGCGACGCGTACAGCCGTTAGTACTTATTATTCTGTGGTACAGCGACGTAAGCGTAAGAGTTTCGTTATCAGTGTGTCGTTGTGATGTTAACACGATAAAAAAGTGATCTACTGATTATTAAAATGTTCAGTTCGTGTGTTAAAACATTAAATAATAATAATCCAGCCTATTATTGTCCCACTGCAGGGCAAACATTATATATTATTATTATTTTTGTTAGTTATTAGATAGTTTTTAGTATTTCATATAAGTTCATATACATAAGATTGTAAATATTTCATAGTAAAATATCTTAACTACACGGTCATCCATACAAATAAAGAGAGAGCTCTAACATAATCATAAAATATTTAAATGCAACATACCTTAATCAATAATTTACCGAACTGACGCTACACCACAGTACAACACTTAATCGTAATTACACACGAACTGAACATTTTAATAATCAGTAGATCACTTTTTTATCGTGTTAACATCACAACGACACACTGATAACGAAACTCTTACGCTTACGTCGCTGTACCACAGAATAATAAGTACTAACGGCTGTACGCGTCGCACTGACCTGCGGAGGCGCGCGGGGGTGGCGCGTGTGAGATGCAATAGTGTGCATTACCAATCACATAGCTTAGGGGCGGAGTTGCGTCATTTAAACCAATCTTAGGGCTAGTTTTTCGTAAGTCCACGCGGACTGTAACTGTTTTCAAGCAATAAACATAATTGTTTTTATATTTATGGTTTCATTTTAATTTTATTTAGAATCCTTGAATTATAATTTCTGTAACAATAAGTAGAAAGTATTCTGTAAACAATAAGACATGGTCACCCTATCGCACCACATACTGATAATGTTCTACAGCTTCTGAAATATAACCTTAAGAATTTTTATTGTATTTTTACTAGTTTTGACAAATTAAAATCTAGGTATTACAAAAAACTCCAGACCTCTGCGATGCTTTTTCAGCGAGATACAGGCGAAATAACGTTTTATTCACCGTTTCGATGGCGTGGCCATATCGTTTTAGTCTTATAGCTCCTGAAATATAAACCTAGGAATTTTTGTTGTATTTTTCCTAGTTTCGACAAATTCAAATCTGGGTAATTACAATAAACTACACACCTCTGCGATTTTTTTTCAGCGAGATACAGGCGATAGCGTTTTCTCCACCGTTTCAATGGCGCGGCCATTCGGTTTTAGTGTTATAGCTCTTAAACTATAAACCTGAGTATTTTTTTTATATTTTTACAAATTTTTTACAAATTAAATCTTGCATTTGCGTAAATTTCAGGTCTCTACAAGGCTTAGTTTTAAAGATCTCAGTGGCCGCGCGGTTCGCCGCGTTTCAATGGCGCGGCCATGTTCAAACCCTTATAACTTTTTAACCGTATCTTTGACAAATTTATGGTTTTGGGAATCAACTTTGACAAATTTTTACAAAAAATTGACATGGTTTTTTTAAAAAAAAAACGCTATGGCCGCGCGGTCGAACTGGACACAAAAAAGCGATCTTAGTTAATTGCTAATGGACTTATGACCGAGACAGTAACTATAGGAATACAAGTTGTGGTTAACCGATGTTACCGGGGTTTCCCTAACTACTTGTTATTCTTGAAAACTCAATAAAATTAACCTTTAACTTAACTGGTTTTAAGAAACCAAGGAACTGCAATTCTGACAATGCAGTGTGTAATAATTGTTAAAAAAAGACTTATGGCGACCAAGGTCCTATATCAATGCCTTAGACCATTTAGCAAAGGAACTGTTATACACGCGTTTCCCCCTACCGAGGGGTTCATTAAATCATTCATTAAGTCATGCCCACACATCTTTGTGTAAATTTTTTCGTCGCCGCTGTTTAATATCGGCGAAAGAAAACATCGTGAGGAAACCGGCATGTCTAAGAACTAATCATTTAGACATACCGGTTTCCTCACGATGTTTTCCATCAACAATATTGAGCTGCAGAGATGAAACAATTCACACAAAGATGTGTGTGTGGGCACGACCAGGATTCGAACCCACGGCCTTATTTTTTAAGGCGAGGCCCGTACTGCTGCGCTACCGCTGCTACGGTAGTGCACAAGGTACTTATAAAGAGGTTTATTTTTGGTGTTATTCTCCAATTACAGGAAGCCACAGAATGCACTACTTATTACTATTAACAAATATGAATATTAATTAAGTTTTTAATAATATTACAATGTGAATTATAATTGAAATTAAATATTAAAATTAACAATAATTATCTTTAAAGTAGTAATGTGTATTGTATGTCCATAAAAATATTTAATAAATCTACGGAAATTAGATTTTTGACATTATTTTAATTTAAATATAAATTGTTTATTAAGCTGATAGATTTTTGTTTTTACTTAGTAAATTATGTCTTTGACAATAAATTTTGAAATTTTGACATTATGTTTTTGACAATTCTTATATGTTTCACTGACATTTTGAGTAACTGACTCATCACCGGTCTGTGTGTGTGCTACTCTAATTTCGGATGGTTATACCGCCATTGTCGGTCGCTAGAACCTCGTCCGTTGGTCAGCAGGATGCACCGCGAGCAGGTGAGGTTGACTAGGAGCACGTAGGTCTCATTGTGCTCCCTTAAGCGCAATACACATTGAGCCCGGCGGACCGCCGACATATTATGTCGGCAACTTTTTGTCGGCGGTCTAGTTGGCGGCTTCCCTTATTACAAGTCGGAAAATTTGGTCGGCGTCATGTCGGCGGCTTGAGATGAGAAATTTATTACGCAGTCAGTGATTCACGTCAAATGAAGCACGTCACAATAGGTCGAGCGTCGCCGGGCAACTGAGCGCAGGCGTACGCGTACCCAAGCCGACAACATGTCGGCGGGTAACACGCGCAGGCGCATGTTGCCGACATGATTCTTTTCATACAGGCCGCCGGGTTGTGTCGCCGGGCTTTGTCGGCGGCCCGGCGGGCTCAATGTGTATTGCGCTTTACATCCCTTCGTTCGTTCGTTACTAATTCGTTCTAATACGCGGAATATAGAACAGATTATAACTAGCTGTGCGTGGCAAGTGAGTCAGCGCTTTTAATGTTATTTTATTCTGAAATAGGCTTGCGCTTGACTACAACTTGCCTGATGTTAAGCAACGACGTAGTCTACGATGAGACGCGCCTGCCCACTATACCGATTCATTCGTGGTTACGAATGAATTTCGGTGAGAAGGTGGCAGTGGAATGATGCTCCTTATGGTTAGAAACTATAAAGGAGCAATAATTCTGACCCACCCTCTTAAATTGTGTCACCAGACATCGCACTGAAACACGGCAAGGCCGCAGGGCGGTGCGTTTTTGTCTGGTGGGTGGTCACTAACCACGGCCGAAGCCTACCAACTGGCAGCAACAATTAAGTACTAGAAGTTACTTGACACTTCCCGTGTTAAATGTTCTGAGTGTAATCCTATTCCACTTCTTTGACTTTCCGTGGTATAAAATTGTGAGTCGCTTCCGCTGTATGTCAGCAATAAAATCAAAGATAAGAGTGGTCCATGAGGAAGGTTCAGGTGTAGATATAATTACCCGTGCGGAGGCGAGTCGATTGTCCTTACTAATATTATAAATTCGAAAGTAACTCTGTCTGTATGTCGCTCATTCACGCCAAAACCACACAACCAATTTGGAGGAAATTTGGTGTGGAGATAGTTCAAGACCCAGGGAAGGATATGGGATGGGATAGTTTTTATCCTACTGAAAAACGAGGTTAATGGTTTACCGCGATAACCGCGGGCGGAAAGCAAGTAAAATAACTGTTAAAGTTTTGTAGATACAATTAATTAATAAATATTCTGGGACATCAACACACACGGTCATCTGGTCCTAAGCTAAGAAGAGCTTGTGTATGGAAACCAGATAACTGGTATATACTATACATATAATACTTTTCTTTTGTAAATATATATTTAACGTATGTGTGCTTTCAAATAATAATGCATAAGAAACAACTTGTGTCCCTACATATACTTACTTATAATAAATATTTACACCCAGACTCGACACAAACACAAATGTTCATCACTAATGTTTGTCTCGGGTGGGAGTCGAAGCCACGACCTGCGGCGTGAAAAACAAGTATCTTACCGACCACGCCACCGGCCCGTCACTATGAGTGTACTTAGTGAGTCGAGGACTTGCTGCAGTGCCTTCAGTGAGTCGAGGCAGATTCTGCGGGTAGTGGCTGGGTGCTGTGTTGGTCAGGAGCGATGCGCGCTGCTAGTTGACCTTACCCGTACGCTGCATGCTGGTGGTCACGTGACCGATGGCTAGCTCGAATAACTCGCTGCTGTAGTGGAGTGAGAACGAAGGATGAAGATTTGATAGATGCCGACGATGCTGCTGCGAAGGCTGTGCTGCTGTTCTTTGGTCCAAGGTCACCAATGTGGAGGTGACTGGAGGATCGGGTGGTAGTGAATCTCCAGTGAAAAGGGAAGATCTTACAGCTAGGTAAGATAGCCGGTGACCGTGGTACCCCCTCGACTATTTTTGCCCGGAAGTTGTTTAAATGCTAATCGTCAGTGAAACTTCGCTTGTGCGATTCAGGATAGCTATGACGTCATGTTTCTTGAGTGGCGATAAGTAATGTGACGCCACAGTTTGTATGGATATGGATGTTCGTTACTGAGTAACGCAAAAACTACTGAATGGAATGGAATGGAATTTGGCTGAATTTGGATTATAATCTGGCATAGCATTCAGTCTAGGTTTTAGTCCAATACTACAAAGGTGAAGCGATAGGCTGGAGGTAGTTAATTTTAAAAACAAGGAAATCAAAATCAAGGAAATAATAATACAAAAAAATGTTTTTTTGAAAACGAGTTTTTATGTGTAAAAAAATAAAAGAATGTAGGTACGTACAATAAAAACTAAAATCGTTTAATGGGGTTTAATCCAAAATGGTATTAAAATGGTCTGTTTTTTTTCCAAAGAGCAGCCAGCATCTGATCTGTGGTTTTTTTATATAAACACTCTTCATGTTCAACTCAATGTTAACAGGTGCTTTTTAAAAATAAAAATATTATTCTTTACTATAGATAGACCGTTTAACTCGCGTATCGCCATCTGAGGTACAAAGTCATAAAACATTAATTAAATCTCTTAAAGAACTATTTAACTATTCGTCACTAATATCCATATCGCTTGAATCATCATCACTGTCTGTGCAGCTTGAGGAGTGAGAATCTTGGCGATAGGCGATACGCGAGTTAAACGGTCGGCCTATAATAACTAGCTGCCTGGCCTGACCTTCCTTGGACATGTACGAATATTTTTAATACCAAAATCAACAACATCGGTTCAGCCGTTCCGTACAAACATACGTCAACTCATTTTTATTAGAGATTACAAGGAAAAATTATCACAAAAACGAATTTAAATTTCAATGTGACCATTGCAAACCTCTTTTGAACTAAAAATAATTTTGCAATATTTTAATTGTACACAGATAAATACAGTAGATATGTTAATTAACAAAGGGCGTTAAACCCATCAATCTACATCACTACATAGTATAAAACAAAGTCGCTTTTTCTGTCCCTATGTCCCTATGTTTGCCTATCTTTAAAACTACGCAACAGATTTTGTTGCGGTTTTTTTTAATAGATAGAGTGATTCCAGAGGAAGGATTACAAGTTAAACACATTGCACCCGTGCGAAGCTAGGGTGGGTCGCTACTACTAGTAATAATATATTAAAATCAAAAATAAAGTAAAAAAAATACAAATTTAATTGTATCGCAGTTCACCAACATCCTTTTAACCCTTAGTTCTCATTATCGAAACATGCACAAGAAAAAATGTTCCAAGCACTATCTGTCTCTATCGTTTAGAGATGAGTAGAAAGTGATAAAACTACTTTTATCGGCTTCAGAATATTTATTTATTATTATTATTATTACTGAATAATCAATGTTATTCCTCCGGCTCTCATCCGCGTGGGATGCCGGAACTCGCTGCCGGCATCTATGTTTCCCGATAGCTACAATCTGCCAGTCTTCAAGTCACGAGTGAATCGGTATTTACTGGGTAAGCGCGTTCCATCGTAGACTGCATCATTGCTTCACATCAGGCAAGTTGTGGTCAAGCGCAAGCCTATTTTAAGTTAAAAAAAAAGATGGTTTACTGATTTCTTACTCTGCGTTTACACTGCACCACAAAACATGATACAAGCAGAGTCTTATCTCTTTCTACTCATCTCTGAGTGATAGAGATAGACAGAGCTTGCAGCATGTTTTCTTATGCACGTTTACTACTGGAAACTAGAGCTATAACTACAATAAACTTGCTACTAGCGACCCGCGCCGGCTTCGCACGGGTGCGATGCTGATACCAAATATACCTACCTACTACAATATGCCCATACAAACAACGTTTAAACAGCTTTTTTGTCATCTAATATATAAAATTCTCGTGTCACGGTGTGCGTAATCGAACTCCTCCGAAACGGCTTGACCGATTCTTATGAAATTTTTTATGCATATTGCAGAAGGTCTGAGAATAGGCTACTATCTATTTTTCATACCCGTAAGTGATTTTTTTTTTTAATAAATACGCGGTACGAAGTTCGCTGGGGTAGCTGAATGAATCGCAAAATGTGTTTGTAAGCGCATAACTCGAGAACGGCTGAACCGATTTCGCTAATTTTGTTTTTAGAATATTCCTTGAAGTACGGGGATGATTTTTACGCAGAGAAAAATTCGAAAATTTCCTCCGAAACAGCTTGACCGATTGTTATGAAATCTTATAGGTCGTATTCTGTTTTCGGACCCTGTAGGTGGCACTTCTGTACAGGGCAAGACGACGTCTGCGGGGTCCGCTAGTTAACAATACAAACATGTTTTGTTAAGACGTTACTCCTGTACTTTTATATCTGTAATATCTTCGAAAATATTCATTTAAATTACATGCTGTAAAGGGCCATATTGAATGTAAATTTAAACTATGTACTAAATTGGATAAGGAGTAAATCACTTCGTAAATAAGCCAAGCCATTTTTTCCCTTAAAATGTAAAGGATAAAAAATGGTTATTGTGGGTTATCCTTAAGAGATAGACATATACCATCACGGACTTTTTTGTTGGCCTTTTTAAGATGTGCAATACTGTAGTACATTATATAGATATATCTCGTAGGGTTTAGCCAGCGTTTGAAATGTAAGCACAAAAAATGCGTTAATTTACGACATCACATCAGAAACCTCTAAAATTATCAGTGTTTCTCTACTATATTATACATGTACTATACACATAAACCTTCCTCTTGAATCACTCTATCTGATAAAAAGCCGCATGAAAATCGGTTGCGTAGTAAAGATTTAAGCATACATAGGGACAGACAGAAGAAAGCGACTTATACGATGCATGTGGTGATTTAATCTACTATATAAAAATAAGTCGGGTTTTCCTTCCTGACGCTATAACTCCAGAGCGCACATTCAGGTCTCGGGGTCCGTGAGGTTTATAGCAAAAAAAATTGAAAAATGAAAAAAGAAATGATAAAATGAATTGAATGAATCGAAAAATGCGTTGGTAAGCGCATAACTCGAGAACGGCTGAACCGATTTAGCTAATTGTTTTTTTTTAGAATACTCCTTGAAGTACAAGGATGGTTCTTACGCAAAGAAAAAAAAACAACTTCCTCAGAAACAGCTTAACCGATTCGGTAGGTCTGAGAATCGGTCGTAATCTATTTTCGGTCCCAGTAGGTGGCACTGCTTTACCGGGCAGGACGACGTCTGCGGGGTCTGCTAGTATAATATAATTTTTAATGTTATATACTAACCGTACTTAAAAAGTTAATTGTTACTAACAAATGGGTTGTGTTGTCCGAAAATAAAAAAATTTGAATTAAAATTTTTGTTAGTTAAATTGCGTAGTTTTTTTTTGGTGGGTATATTATTTTTAGGATGTTTAAGTGATATATTATTACGGGTTATCTCAATCCCCACACTTGGTCCCCGGGTGGTGCAAATCAGGTGACAATCAACTGGTAATAATGTTTAGGTACTGGTAGGCTTCGGCCCTGGTTAGTGACCACCCATCAGACAAGCGATCTTGCCGTATTCCAGTACGATGTCTGGTGACACCATTTAAGAGGGTGGGTCGGAATCGTTGCTCGTTTATGGTTTCAACCATATGAAGCCTCATTCCACTGCCACCTTTTGACCGAAAGTCATTAGTAATCACGGGTGAATCGGTACATAGAGCTGGCGCGTCCCATCGATTACATCATTGCTTAACATCAGGTAAGTTGTAGTCAAGTGCTACCCTATTCAAGAACAAAAAAATACCTTTAACCATTATTAAAAAAATGAAAAACATTAATAAACATCTGTATTAAAAATTTCATCCGTTTTAAAGTCGGTTAAAGTAATTGAGAAATTTTATTTTCAGTTATGCATTAATCATAATAATTTTATTGTTTATTAAATGTTCTTTGCATAATTTGTGTATAGAATGTGTATAATTACACTCTAAAAACAAAATTTACAATGTCAAGGCTTATGGTTGGGAAATAGAACATTAATTTAATTTATATAGAAGTATTGCTTATGTTGCAGACTTCAAGGTCTTCTGATTATAATAAATTAGTTGTTCTTTTTTAATTATACACAATTTTTTATAACAGCAATGAAACAAATTTCACAAAGATGTTTATCTATGTACAAAATTTTGTCGCACGTTAATAAACTAAGAATTTGGAATGAGCTCCCTGCCATCCCTACAAATATTAAAAAAGCGAAAGTAACTCTGTCTGTCTGTTAAGCTTTCCCGCTTAAACCTCTCAACCAATTTTGATGAAACTTGGCACAGACAATCTTTAGACCCTGAAAAAGAATATAGGCTACGTTTTATTGCGAAAAAAAAACGAAATCCACGCGGACGAAGTCGCGGGCGGCCGCTAGTAGGTTTATAAAGTGAAATGAGTGATTCAGGACAAGTTAATTAGACGGTAAACATTTTTTTTATTCTTCTATAGGCTGACGCTTGACTACAACTTGCCTGATGTTATGGAATGATGTACACTACGATGGAACGCGCCAGCCCAGTATTCCCGATAGCCGATTCACTCGTGATTACGAATGATTATCGGCGAGAAGGTGGCAGTGGAATGAGCCTCCTTAAGGTTAGTAACCTTAAAGGAGCAACAATTCCGACCCACCCTGCATGGTGTCACTAGACATCGCACGGGAACACGGCAAGGCCGCTTGGCGGTGCGGCTTTGTCTGGTGGGTGGTCACTAAACACCACCGAAGCCTACCACCAGTTGATTGTCACCTGATTTGCACCACCCAGGGACCACGTGTGGGGATTCAATTAAAGGTGTACACCCATGGACGAAGGTGACTCAGCCCAAACATCCCTCAAAAACATCCCTCTAGGCAAAGCGGAGACGGCATAAGATAATAGAGAGGTTTAAAATGCCTTATCAAAATGGACTAAGCACCACGGGTAATGTAATCTAAGGGGACCTATTCGAGCTGGTCATAGTTAAATATGGCAAAATTGGTAGATTAAAACAGTAACCTAGTCACTTATTAAAAATACAAAATAAACAATTTTTTTTTATTATTCATATAAACTCTCAAAGCCAAACTAGAAAAAACTGTATACAAAGTAAATTATACTTGAGAACACATACCACAGACAATAAAAATACAAAAATGAGGTTATATAATGCAAAATCCATAGACAAAATTGTTTTTTTCTTGCATACTCTGTATTTTTGAGGCCATCTTTGATTAAATATTCTCGTATACCAATGCACCATTGAGTCAAATAGTTCTTTTGATCAATATGTGTTGTATTAAAATCGAATATTGCTCGATCGATTCGTGTGAGACTTTTGTAAAGACTGTCGCTGTTAGAATCATCGAATATCCAAGTATTAGACGTAAAATAGGAAAGGGAGAGTTGAGTTTTGTAAACTTTTTTGTATAATTTTGTAAACCTGAAAAAAATTAAAACATTTTTTTTAATAGTTACGTCAGCATGTTTATCCTTGTCTTTGCCTAGTGGTAATAAAAAAAACCCACGCCAATAAGAAAACGAATCCAAAATGGCGTCTTAAACTTATAATGACAGTTCGGACCGTCAGCAAAACAATGTAATTAGGTTAATTCACGTAATTAAATAAGTTCTAATGCAGTGCAGTTGCAGTTAAGTTGCAGTTAAATTGCGATCATAACAGCATTTTTCTTTCGTAGTTTTGACAACCGCTCTGTCAGATGCACTCGCGTCAAATTCGCGTCACTCGAGCGCTTTAGACTTAACAATTGCAGTACACACGGATACACATCAAACTATATTAAACCAATTTAAGCTGACCTTTCGTTGTAAGGAAATCCTATACTAGGTATGCGTTTCAAATAAGAATAGGATTGGAAATCCGCCATTTTGAATTGGAATGCGCAACAACTTCACATTTTTTAGTACAGTGAGCAAAAATGTTTGTTTGATATCATAATCACATCTAGACGAAAAAATAAATAAAAATGCGTATATCTTATTGCCTTTTGAGTAAGATTGGACATTTGGAGTCGAATATTTAGATGTACAAACATATTTTATTCACTTCTAAGACAAAAATCGGAGTTATAAGTTAAAACGTGTGTTTTTAACCATGTATAATTATGAATTTGTGTGCAAGTTTGTATCCTAGCGCGTAAATTTACTTAGGTAGGTAGCTGCATTGTAACTACATACTTGTGTAAAGTTTTCACATAAATCACTTTTCTATACATTTCAAAATAATGTTATTGTCTGTAGTTTGACATTTTGTGCTGGCGCTACTTTTGCTAGGTGTTTGGTTTGAAGTTAGCTGCGAGTCCAGTCCTATTCTTATTTGAAACGCATAGTACAATGTGAGATCAACTTATACTGGAATACTATAGCTTGATGTGAAACCGTGTGTAATAGAAGTTGTACTTACATTGCTGGTTTTCTGAACACAACATACACAGCGTCTAATATAAAACCGGGAATGTAATGCAAAATGCACGTTAGTATCCAATAGAGCAGGCGGTTCGAAGTGCTGGTAGTGAAGATGTACCATACTGCTGATGGGGGTGGGAATTTTGCCCCTATTCGTTGAATATGTGACATGACATTAGCTGAAACATATAACATCACGTCTGTTATCCGTATGTGTAGGCAGAGGTAAATATCGCCCACTTTAAAAGAAATACACGATCACACGATCTCACGCTGTACACATCCAGTATAAGCTGATCTCGCGTTGTATAGGATTTCCTAACGACGAGAAGTCGGCTTATACTGGATAATTATCGATAGACTATAGGCCGACCGTTTAACTCGCGTATCGCCATCTGAGGTACAAAGTCATAAAACATTAATTAAATCTCTTAAAGAACTATTTAACCACAGATCAAAGTAATGTAAGACTATTCGTCACTAATATCGATATCGCTTGAATCATCATCACTGTCTGTGCAGCTTGAGGAGTCAGAATCTTGGCGATAGGCGATACGCGAGTTAAACGGTCGGCCTTATAGTACACAACACATGTCGAAATATGCCCCACGCAATTTTTTTTATTTATTTTTTGTTGAAATCTAATTATTGTGATTGCTACTTTTTTTATTTTAATACTTCTCTCTATTGGAAGGCGTGACTTTTGGAAGGGGTGCGTGGGGCCGAAGCCAACACGTAGAGGCCCGTTAGACAATTTTGCTCGAAATGTAATGTGGCACCAACCGACGACTATCCCTGTTCGCACCATATAGGTAGGTTTAGAGCAGGACTATAGCAGAGTATAGGAACTAAAATCTGGGTTATGGTAGTGGGTGATAATGGATTGGGTAACCAACACTATGGATGGACTAGGTCCCCTGTCTGACCTATGCAAATAAACACGGATAAAAAGGCAGAAGGTGACTCTCTCACTCGATAAATGGGCCCCCGTATGGCCGCTAAAAGAAGCGACAAGGGGCAACATATTCTAAGGGGCTAGAGGAGTGGAGTGGTGTCCCACGGCATTCTACCCAATCATTGGCTCCCTAAGGGCACAGCCCCACGTGCCCTCTAGCCACTTACGGGACACGTCCTCCTCCGAGCCTCTCTGCTCTCACGACTCCACTAAAGCCGGCCAACAAAGGAAACCAAGAGGTGTGAGATCTGGCCCCCGTCAGGGTTCACTCCAGCCGGCCAGTAAAGGCAAGCCGGAGGTGAAGGACAGGACTTTCCCCCTGGAGCACTCGGGTCCGTATGGTCGCAACGCCATAACAGCTCGCCACAAGCTGCCCTACGGCTTTATTTTTATTATTATTATAATTATAAATATTATTCTTACCCCAAAGGAATAGATTTCTTGCTCCAGAAATCGTATAAATTTTAATTTCCTTATCTTTTCTGTGGGCTATGTCAAATCCGGCCACTATTATGGCATTGTTGACATAATCTACAGGGACAAGACCGAACCGTGTCTTAGCGTCGCCATAGAGGACATGTATTAATCCTGTAGCTGGGCCTAAAATTAACTGAAATTGAAATTATATTAAATTTATTGCTAGCAACCCGACCCGGCTTCGCACGGGTACAAATTATACATTTAAACTTTCCTCATGGACCACTCTGTTTATTGGTGAAAACTGCATGAAAATCCGTACTACTGTACGGATTTTCATGCAGTTTAAACTACTGTTTTTGAGTTTATTGCCAACAGACGACGTAAAAAACGTCATTTAAACTGGACCAATAAAAAAGGGTTGATTTGAAAATCTTCAAATTCGAAATAAAACTATTTTATAACGGAATTTATCGCGGTTTATTTTAGATTTTAAATTACGGCGTCTCAAATTCTTTTGAGACTTCATAATCACGGATAGAATGAGGTATTTGACGTCCAAATCACAAATATTACCTACGAACATTATTATTTAAGTTGCGTTCCGATTTAAGCAAATTGAGCTCACAATGTCTTGAATTCTGAGTTGATTGAGTTCGGGTTTTGGTACAAGTAAATTAAGCACTGGGTATATTCCAACCATTTTCTCTGTTGAAATTAGGATGTTTTTTAATTTCAATAGCCTCGCGGATCATTCTTGGCAGGAACGGGTGGAACTTTGACAAGTACCTGTGTTTTATCAAATCCCTGGTACTGGTTTGAGCCTTTTGGAGTATGTAAAAAATAAAAAATATTAATTCCGTTTTGAAAAAGTTTTATTTCAATGTGTGATATTCGCGTAAATTTAAAAAATACTGTCTTCAATATCTTCAAAAGTCACTCAGAATTCAAGACATTGTAAGCTCAGTTTGCATAAATCGGAACGCAACTTAAATAATATACTTATTGCTTGTAAGTAGTCAGTAATCATTATGATTAATAA
Organism: Meganola albula; assembly: GCA_936450015.1. Lineage (NCBI taxonomy): Eukaryota > Metazoa > Arthropoda > Insecta > Lepidoptera > Nolidae > Meganola > Meganola albula. The sequence goes on from OW388171.1 coordinate 5,399,602, forward strand.
GTTGGGACTTCAGATACCTCAGCCCACCTGTGACCATGAATCTGAAAAGACTCTGAAACATAGGGATATAAAAAAATTAAGCCGCGATTAAATCCTTTATGAAGTACCTAGTTTTATTTCAATGTGTGATGTTTGCGTTCACCTTACACAAACACACACACACACTTCACTTCAACCCCTTTTTTTAGTGTCCCACTGCTGGGCACGGCTCTTCTCTCAGTTATCTTACAAGTTGAGAGAGTTTAGGCCTTAATCCACACACGCTGGCTAAGTGCGAGTTAGTGGATGTCGCATGTCTTCGAATGATTATTTCTTAGACATACCGGTTTCTTCACGATGTTTTTCTTTACTGATATTGAGCAGCGGCGATGAAAAAATTCACACAAAGATGTGTGAGCACGACCGGGAATCGAAGCCGCGACCTTATATTTCTAAGGCGAGGCCCGTACCGCTGCGCGACTACTGTATAATACTAGGTATATTATAATTTTATTATTTACTAGCGACCCGCCCAAGCTTCGCACGGGTGCAATGTGTTATACTTATAAACCTTCCTCTGGAATCACTCTATCTATTAAAAAAAACCGCATCAAAATCCGTTGCGTAGTTTTAAAGATCTAAGCATACATAGGGACATAGGGACAGAAAAAGCGACTTTGTTTTATACTATGTAGTGATTTAGAAGTACATTATACTTACGCCACTGGCTCCATAGGCACAGCTCATGTCAACCCAACCAGGAATAGGCTCCCTGTACGAGGCTATAACTGGAACAGCATCAGTAAGTTTGTATTTTCTTAAATTTACACGAATATCACACATTGAAATAAAACTAGTTTAAAACGGATTAACCGCGGTTTAGCGATTTTAGAATATTTTCAGACTTCATAGTCACGGGTGGACTAAGGTATTTGACGTATCATTCCTAAATGAATGATCTGTGACGCTATTGAAAATAAAAAAAAAACATCCTAATTTTAACAGAGAAAATGGTTGGAATATACCACCAGCTTGGGACCCAGTGCTTAATTTACTTGTACCAAAACCTAAACAAAATCAACTCAGAATTCAAGACACTGTGAGCTCAGTTTGCTTAAATCAGAAAGCAACTTAAATAATAATGTTTGTAGGTAAAATACCATCACCAGCCTATAGCAATCCACTGCTGGACATAGGCCTCTCCCAATAAGCGCCATTTCACCCTGTCTTCAGCTTATCGCATCCAGCCACCACCACTTATGTAACCTAGCTGGAGGACGTCCTACACTAAGTTTGCCAAGGCGTGGTCTCCACTCAAGGACCCGCTTTCCCCAGCGGTTATCAGTTCTTCGACAGATATGGCCAGCCCACTGCCACTTCAGCTTGCCTTTGCACTATGTCGATAACTTTAGTTTTTTGTCGGATAACCTCATTGCGGATTTTATCCTTCAAAGTACGTTTTGCATTTACTATAGAAAAGTAGTTGTAGTATAGTATATAATATTATATCAGTTATCTGGTTTCCATAACACAAGCTCTGCTTAGTATGGGATCAGATGACCGTGTGTGTTAATGTCCCAGAATATTACTAGCTGCCCCAGCGAACTTCGTACCCCGTATTACTAATTTCTCTATTAAAAAATAGGGGTTGGTGATGGAAGGGTGAAAATTTTAGGGTTGTATATATTTTTTAATAACAAATAAATATTCTGTGACACACGGTCATCTGGTCCCAAGCTAAGCAGAGCTTGTATTATGGAAACCAGATAACTGGTATATAATACTATACATATAATACTTTTATTTGGAAATATATATTTACAATAGATATTTACACCCAGACTCGACACCAACACAAATGTTTGTCTCGGATGGTAATCGAACCCACGACCTGCGGCATCTTACCGACCACGCCACCGGCCCGTAATACCACATAATAAAATAAAATTATCAAGAAATAAAAAATATTTTTTTGGTGTGAACACCCCTTATCACTTCAACTCACACTCAGATTCTCAGATCTACTGAATACGGATATCAAATTTGGTAAAAATTGGTAAAGCCGTTTCGGAGGAGTACGGTAACAAACATTGTGACATGGAAATTTTATATAATAGATTAGCTTACCTATAGCTGGTCTTATGACACAAATAGGTAGATCTCCCTCACACCTCCTGACCAGCTCCTCAGCCAATGATTTCGTGAAGGTATATGTATTAGGATATCCTTTGATCAAACTAGAATCAAGGAAACATCATTACAATTATTAGATACAATCCTACAAAAAAGAGTTTTATACCTGAGTAACCTTCGTCCGTGGGAGTGCACCTTATATCCGAATCCTTCAGGTGACAATATACTTAAATATTATTATTATTATTATTATTTACCATAGCGGGCGAGTTTTTATCCGACTGCGCAAAATGAAGGTAATGTTTTGGCGCGATAACCGACATACACGCGGGCGAAGCCGCTGTCGGAAAGCTAGTATTTAATAATGAAACGTGAAAGTTTAGAAGTAGACAATATACTTAAAGGTATGTTTCAGCCGTGGTTAATAATCACACACCAGACAACGCCGCACCGCCAGCGCCCTTGCCGTGTTCCGGTGCGATGTCTGGTGACACCATTTAAGAGGGTTAAATTGTTGCTCCTTTATGGTTTCAACCTTAATGGAGCCTCATTCCACCGCCACCTTCTCACCGAAATTCATTCGTAATCACGAGTGAATCGGTACATTGGGCTGGCGCGTCCCATTGTAGACTACATCATTGCTTAACATCAGGTAAGTTGTAGTCAAGCGCCAGCCTATTCTAGAATAAAAAATAACTGGTAATAAAAGAGACAAAGTCATTTTAACTAAAGAGTCCTATAAGATTTTTATGAATAAGGCCGGATATGTATTTTGCTTTAAATCAAAACAACCAAGGTCTTTAATAAAAAAAAAATCATACCTGACTACCTTGTTTTGCTGACGGTCCAAACCGTCGTTACAAGTATAAACCACTATTTTAGATTCGTCTTTATTAGCGCGGGTGATATAAACATGGCCCCGTATTCATAAACGTCTTTTAAGCTCATTATAGCTATAGGCTCGCGTATAGCCATCTGAAGTACAAAGTCATAAAACATTAATTAAAACTCATAAAGAACTATTTAACCACAGATAAAAGTAATGTAAGACTATTCGTCACTAATATCCATATCGCTTGAATCATCATCACTGTCTGTGCAGCTTGAGGAGTCAGAATCTTGGCGATAGGCGATACGCGAGTTAAACGGTCGGCCTATAATAGGTTTTATAAATAGTTTGTCTTTGTCTGTCATGTTGACATTTGTACTAGTAAGAAAGAGACAAAGTCCATTTTAACCAGACTTAAAAGATTTTTTTGTAGGTATAAGACCGATGAATTATAGATATTTTTTCATACTTAGCCTCTATACTAGAAATCCGCTGGCTATCCAAAGTCTCCGCGACTTGTATCATCACTTCAGGAGGCATTGGACAGGGGTAGAACTGCTCCAGAATCCTGTGACCGGCGCTGTCATCTGTGGCGTTCACAAACGCAGTAGACACGTGAACGAAAGACCTAGAAATAAAACGAGACACCATTTTTTACAATTTTTGCTCATTACGAATGAATTGCTGTTAATTAACACCTACCTACAAATGTAATTTTGCTGACCTTACTTAGTGTTAGTAGTGACTTCAAAGTTTGTTTTGTTATTTGGCATTGTTCACTCAAAATCGACTATCTATCAATTATCAATTGCTAATCTGTATAAGGAATGAAAGGAACAACACTAATACAGTCCATCAAATCTAAGAAGTACCGTTTGACAGTTCTGTTCTAAACGTAGCACATTTACAATTTTATTTTTTGTATGAAAATTGTTTATTAAATGTTATGTTAAAATAAAAATAGCTTCATAATTCAATTATTTTACAGGAAAACTAATAAAAATAGTGTGAATTACACCTCTATAAAGCTAATTTAATAGAAAACAGTGAAACGTCAAAAGGTACTTCTTAGATTTGTTCAATTGTACGCGTTTCAAATAAGAATAGGACTGACAATCCGCCATCTTGGACCGGAATGCGCAACAACTTCACATTTTCTTCAAAGCCTCGAGCATCGCCGCAAGGTTGCTAGTTTTACAGTCTTCTATCGGATACACTTCGGAGAGTGTGCGTTGGAATTACATAATCTTATCCCCCCATCTCCGTTCTATCATCGGACAAGTAGAGTGTGTGCTAAGGCGGAAATTCTACGAGTACGCACAAAACGCTTTGTTTTCACTTTTACTGTGCGAACTGCCAAGTTGTGGAATTCGCTACCGGCATCTCTGTTTCCCGGTAGCTATAATCTACCTGTCTTCAAGTCACAAGTGATTCGGTATTTACTGGGTAAGCGCGTTTCATTGTTGACTGCATCCATGCTTAACAATAGGCAAGTTGCGGTCAAGCGCAAGCCTATTACAGAATAAAAATTAAGCGAGTTCTCGAGTGGAGACCACGTCTTGGCATGCGTAGTGTGGGACGCCCTCCAGCAAGGTGGAGTGACGATCTGTGAAAGATAGCCGGCAGTAGCTGGATGCGACAAGCCGAGGACAGGGTGAAATGGCGCTTATTGGGAGAGGCCTATGTCCAGCTGTGGACTGCAATAGGCCGATTATGATGATGATGACGTACTTAAGTCTTTTACACTCGTTCCCGAGTGCTAAAGCTTCTCTAGTGCCCTTCACATTTACTAGTGTAGCCACTTGTAGACCTTCATCAAACTTTGTGGTAGCTGCTACGTGGAAGATTATTTCTACCTGAAACAAAAAAAAAATATTCTGGGACATCAACACACACGGTCATCTGGTCCTAAGCTAAGCAGAGCTTGTGTTATGGAAACCTGATAACTGGAATATACTATACATAAAATACTTTTCTTTTGTAAATTTATACTTATAAATAATAGATATTTACACCCAGACTCGACACTAACACAAATGTTCATCATTAATGTTTGTTTCGGGTGGGAATCGAACCCACGACCTGCAGCGTGAAAAGCAACTATCTTACCGACCATGCCACCAGCCCGTCAAATCCTCAATACTCTTTCATAAATCAAGAAAAGGAAGATACGGTACTATGCGTTTCAAATAAGAATAGGACTGGACTCGCGGCTAACTTCATTCATATCAAAAACCAAGCAAAAATAGCGCCAGCACAAAATATCAAACCACGGAGAGTACAATATTATTTTAAAAAGTATGGAGAAGTGATTTTGGTATCTAAAAGAAAAATCTACCTATCTAAGTAAATGTACGGGCTACGATGACACAAACTTGAATACTTATACATAAACACGGATATAAGGACACGTTTTAACTTATAACGCCGCTTTTTTTCGTCCGAAGTTAATAAAATATGTTTGTACCTAAATATTCGACTCCAAATTTCCAATCTCACTGAAAAGACATTAAGATATTCGCATTTTATTTTATTTTTCATCTAGATGTAATTACTTTATCGAACAAACATTTTTGCCCACTGTACTGAAAAATGTGAGGTTGTTGCGCATTCCGGTCCAAGATGGCGGATTTCCAGTACTATTCTTATTTGAAACGCATAGTACGCTCTAATAACGCAATCACTAAACCTGGGTCTCTGTGCACAAATACATGCAACGAAAAACACACATCTGTCATCACAATTAGTCAATTACAGTGAACGATAGTAAAGGACAGAGATAGGTCCCCACACAGAGTGCAAGCGAAATCACTATAGTCTCTCGATAATCTCTTCTAAGCTAGCATTGACAACGGCGCGGTGCCTTGAAGGTTTCAGGTTTTGACTTAGATTTCGTAATGCTTAAAACTACTAGCATTTGGACACACTTAACTCTATTTCGCCATGTTCTACTGAAGTACCGACTGTGGGTGAATGGGCGTCAAGTTTTAGGCTACTGTTACTCCTCTCTAAACATGGGCACTGGCATGGCATGGCATATTAGATATGGCACGTATTAAATAGCTGCATGCTTTCGTCGCCTTCAATGCGTCGCTGAGCTCCACCTCAGTGTATTTAAGGGGACAATATATGCCGCCTTTGGCTCCGCACACACATTGTCCTTTACAGCACTCGGTCTTAACACCAAATGGTCTTGTCGAGAATCGGCTAGAGACCCGACGTGATATCATTGCTGCCTTGGGAGATGGAAAGTCTGTTGGAGTACAATACGGCATGCATCGCGTCATGGCGTGAGGCAGGTAGGTGCTGCTGCCACATCGATTCAAAGTGCTTTCATAATATAAGAGCTCCGTCTCGTCGGTGTAAAGATGCAATTTGAATGAATGACATTGCGGTAGCGAAATACCCGCGAAATACTATGATAGGCGAAGCGTGTGCATTGCCTCTATCTTTCACATTTGTTTTGCATTATCTATCTCACTCTTACAAACATGGCGTTACAAACAACAAATAAGTAATAATTTATATGAAACTAAGTTTTTTGGTTGTACTTCTGAGTGATAAGTAATCCTGTCTGTCTTATTTTTGTTTGTTCCGCGTGTGACTGAGTGTCGGTGAGTCCATTGGACTCATTTTAGAAGGACCGGGCGCTGTGTTCAAGTGGCATGTCTTTCTTTTTTTAATTTATCTAAGTCACTACTATTATAAATGCCAAAGTAAGTCCATCTGACTGTCTTTTGTCGCGCTTTCACTCCAAAACTACACAACCGATTTGAATGAAATTTGGTATGAAGATAGTTAGAGACCCAGGGAAGGATATAAGATACTTTTTAACCGACTGCGCAAAAAGAGGTTAATGGATTAGCGCGTTAAAATGGAAAGCGGGAAGGCTTGCAGGCAACTGTTCTTGTCACGCACGTGTTTACAAGTAGTCAATAAATAAATTAAGCCTGGGTTTGTTTATTATAATATTCAATATTTAATCGCCAAGATTTCTTTGAAATAAAACATCTTTTAAAGGAATGAAATAAATTTGTATTCAACGTAATTAATTATGCTATCCGTACAGTATCTTACTATGAAACACACAGCACGCGAGCCATCGTTGCATACTTTAAGTACTGTACGCGAAAAAAATTTAATAGATTACTTTTCTGAGTAGAAAATTAAGATCTATAATGTTATTTATTCTGTTTATTTTTATGTACCCTAAGTTTGACAGGTTAGATCATTAACACCTTACAACACGTATGTACTGGGCTCGACTTAAGCTAAGGTCACGGGTTCGATTTCTGGTCGTGCGTCGTGAATTTTTATCTCCGCTGCTGAATATCGGTGTAGAAAAATATCGTAAGGCAACCGGCATGTTTTGTTCAAATCTTTCGAGGACATGTGACATCCACCAACCCGCATCTGGCCAGCGTGTGTGGATTAAGGCCTAAAGTCTCTCAACTCGTAAGATAGTTGAGTGAAGACCCCTGCCCAGCGGTGGGACATTAAAAAGGGTGGGACACTAATAATTAATTTTGGACGTCAAATACCTCAGTACACCTGTGCCCATGAAGTCCGAAAAGACTGAAACGTCGGGATCTAAAATCTAAAATGAACCGCGATAAAATCCATTATAAAATAATTGCATTTCAATGTGTAATATTCGCGTAAATCTAAGAATATACTGAGAAATAGGTACCTGGTTTTTAAGGGTATCCCAGTCATTCTGACTTAAGCCCAGTTTTCCATACGACACGTCCCCTTCCAAAGGTATTATTTTCTCCGCAAAACAAGCCTGTCTCTCTCGTAGCACATTAAACACCTAGAAATAAAAAATAATTTTCTTAATAACCCTTTTACTGCCCAGCAAGGAAGGACGAGCTCCTCGTCAAGGCTAAATTTTTATTTTTTTTGCTGATGTCCTAAGCCAATCAGCCGGAAGGGCCTCTATTGGTTCACCGGACTTTTTCGGTGAGCCGTCCGAGGACGGTCGAACCGATCAAGTACTGTGGCAACTGCCATGAGAGCTCCCCATGTGGAGACGAAACTCGGCTCAAGACGTTGCCAGACACTTTAGTTTTAGAGGATCGGGGGAAGGCAAATTTAATTGCAAAGCCTCGAGCATCGCCGCAAGGTTGCTAGTCTTACGGTCTTCTGTAGGCTACACTTCGGAGAGAGTGCGTTGGAATTACACAATCTTATTCCCCCATTCTCGTTTTTTCATCGAATAAGTAGAGGTACGGCTGTACGCCATCGATATATGGTGGAAATTCCACGGGTACGCACAAAACGCTTTGCTTCCACTTTTATTGTGCGATCTGCCAAGTTGTGGAAGTCGCTGCCGGCATCTATGTTTCGCGGTAGCTATATTCCACATGTCTTCAATTCAAGAGTGAATCGGTATTTACTGGGTAAGCGCGTTCCATCATAGACTATACCATTGCTTCACAAAAGGTAAGTTGTGAAAAAGTAAAACATTAAAAAAAAATTGCTTATTTGAGACGCGAGTCTACATAAAAATAGTCCAATTTCTTTTCCTACCGTGCAGTGAATGACTGGCAACTACTGAGAAATACTGACAAAAACCTCAGTAGGCTTAAATCTATTAAGTACATTTTGTTTGTTTAGTGTGTTGAATTAGAGCGAATTAATTCCAAGCGTTTTTATCCGTTAGCCTGAAATTTTATAATACGCTTTCATAAATAGGTAACGTAGATTTTATAATTATTTTCTATTTGCTGATCGCCTTTTTCCTAATATTATTTGGAAGTTTATTGTAGAAACGTATACACTGCCCTATAAAAGAGTTATAGGATAAAAAAAAAATGGGTGCGTGTACTTATGTACGCGCGTGAGAAGTTATACTTCTTTGGCATCATTAAACGAGACTTAATGAGCGGTTAAGCAGACAGCTTCATACTGTTAATTTTGTGTCACAATGCTCGCGCATCTTAAAATTTCACTCTCATCATTTTTTCATAACGCGCCTAAAGAAGTATAACTTCAATATGTTTTAAAAAGGTATAATAATATACACCGTTCTACTTACTGGATCCTTTAATATGTCTTGAACCCTCTCTTGAACCGTTTTTCCCTTTTTACCCCGTATTAATAGGTACACTTTGGATACGTTACATGCTCTGCAAATATAATTATTAAAAAGTTAGCGCCTATATAAAAATAGTGAGCAACGTTTTTATTGTATTGCTCATTCATTATAAGTAGGCGTTACTATGAAATTACGGGTGTCTATGTGTACTATGCGTTTCAAATAAGAATAAGACTGTAAATCCGTTATCTTGTACCGGAATGTGCAACAACTTCACATTTTTTAGTACGGTGGGCAAAAATGTTTGTTCGATTTAATAATCACATTTAAATGAAAATAAATAAAAAATGCTTAAATCTTATTGCCGTGCGAGTAAGATTTGTTTTTTTTTAAATAAATATTTTTGGGACATCAACACACACGGTCATTTGGTCCCAAGCTAAGCAGAGCTTGTGTTATGGAAACCAGATAACTGGTATATACTATACATATAATACTTTTCTTTTGTAAATATATACTTATAATAGATATTTACACCCAGACTCGACACAAACACAAATGTTCATCATTAATGTTTGTCTCGGGTTGGAATCGAACCCACGACCTGCGGCGTGAAAAGCAAGTATCTTATCGACCACGCCACGGGCCCGTCATTTGGAGTTGGACATTTGGAGTTGATTTGGTACGAACATATCTATTAACTATAGACGAATAAATATGGTGATAAAAGTTAAAACGTGTGTTTATAAGTAACTAGCGGCCCGCCCCAGCTTCGCCCGGGTAGCTTCAGCCCACTCAACAATTTACAAAAAATGTGATAAATAAAGAACCGCTCAACCGATTTTGTGCAAACTTCACATAATATATTATACCATCTACTAAATAGTCCGAACAATACCTAAACATTTGGTTTGAATAGGTAAGCCCGTTTTTGAGTTATAAAATTACAACGAAAAGTGGCATTGATTTTTATATCTATAGATAAGTATTTGTGTACAAGTTTGTGGCATCCTAGCGCGTAAATTTAATTAGATAGGTTGCTCTTTATAACTATAAACCTATGTAAAGTTTTCTATGTATATCACTTTTCCATAAATATTAAAATAATATTATTGTCTATGGTTATGCTACTTTTGCTTGGTTTTTGGTATGAAGTTAGCCGCAAGTTCAGTCCTACTTTTATTTCAAACGCATAGGAAATGAGGTGACAATACATTGATAGTAAGCTTCGAATGTGGTCAATGACCACCGACCAGACTAAAAAGGGTTGAAGTGATTGGCAATTAAAAAAAAGATTACTTACCTAAATAGTTTTTCAATAAGTTGCTTCCCAAGAAATCCTGTGCCTCCCGTCACAAACACTGTTGCTCCATTATAGAATTGTTGGACTTCAGAATCTCCATCTTCTTTAATACTTATCACCGATTTCTGGTCTTTGATACTTTTATAAATAGCTAAATCTGGATCCATCTTATTTCAACATCTGTTAAAAATAATAGGTAATCTATATCTTAATATATATATTTCTTGTGTGCGTGTGTATGTGACTGAACTCCTCCTAAACGACTGGACCGATTTTGATGAAATTTTTTGTGTGTGTTCAAGGGGATCTGGGAATGGTTTAGATTCACAATTTTGTCCGCTGGCAGTACGAAGTTCGCTGGGGCAGCTAGTCTATATATAAAAATGAAACCCGTTTTCCGTTGTCACGACATCACGCGTGACCGGCTGGACCGATTTCGCTAATTCTTTTTTTTAAATATTCCTTTAAGTACGAGGATGGTTCTTACGCAGAGAAAAATTAAAAAAAAAAAGAAAATTTAGAAATCGAAGAAGTGCCGAAAACCCGGTTAGATACCTATTATTTATTGTTGGTTATATTCGGTAGGTCTGAGACCCGGTAGATGGCACTGCTTTACCGGGCAGAACGACGTCTGCCGGGTCCGCTAGTTTATATATATAAAAATGAAACCCGTTTGCCGTTGTCACGACATCACGCGTGAACGGCTGGACCGATTTCGCTAATTCTTTTTTTAAATATTCCTTTAAGTACGAGGATGGTTCACAGGTGGACAGAAAAAAGAAAAGACTTTGAAACGTCGGGATCTAAAATCTAAAATAAACCGCTATAAAATCCGTTAAAAAGTAGTTTTATTACAATGTGTGATATTCGCGTAAATCTAAGACAATACTAATAGGTAATATCCTGAGAAATTTATTGTAAATAAATACCAATTCCATTGTTAGTTAAAGTTAGCAAATAAATGATTTGATTGATTGATTGATGTGTAGCCATGTGTACAAACACGCGTGGATACAATATTATAAGCCGACCGTTTAACTCGCGTATCGCCATCTGAGGTACAAATTCATAAAACATTAATTAAATCTCCTAAAGAACTATGTAACCACAGATACAAGTAATGTAAGACTATTCGTCACTAATATCCATATCGCTTGAATCATCATCACTGTCTGTGTAGCTTGAGGAGTCAGAATCTTGGCGATAGGCGATACGCGAGTTAAACGGTCGGCCTATAGTGACTTACATGAAATTACTTATTACTAACACAAACACCTTAATAATGAAATAGATCTAAAAATATTATAGAAAATCACACAAATTCTCACAACAAAATTGCAAGTTATATTAAACCAAAATGTAGGTTAAACAAACTTAATAGTTATTAAGTCACGTAAATAAAATTAGGGTTCCGTAATACAAAATCCGTAAATGAGCATCGGTGGCGCAGCGGTACGGGCCTCACCTTAGAAATATAAATAAATAAATAAATAAATATTTTTGGGACATTAACACACACGGTCAACTGGTCCCAAGCTAAGCAGAGCTTGGGTTATGGAAACCAGATAACTGGTATATACTATACATATAATACTTTTCTTTTGTAAATATATACTTATAATAGATATTTACACCCAGACTCGACACAAACACAAATGTTCATCAATGGCTTGTAATTAGCTTAATGTTTCATATTGTAATTTCTATATAAGTTGTTTTTAGCTGTAAGCCTTCCAGGCTGTAATAAATAAATAAATAAATACTAATGTTTGTCTCGGGTGGGAATCGAACCCACGACCTGCGGCGTGAATAGCAAGTATCTTACCGACCACGCCACCGGCCCGTCAAGGCCCGTGATAATATGGTTTTTACAAAAAAAAATATATCCCTTCGTAGTACTCATAAAACAAGCAAATATTGCCTAATTTGGAACTAGATGGCGCTGTGTGTATGTGTGAAAATATTATTATCCGACGGAACCCTTACGTATGTGTGATGTATTTTATTTCTCAGAAATAATAATCACATTATTTAGATGCGTATGCACAAAATATTGTGCGGAAACAGCAAACAATAATCGTGTTACTAATTACTATACGATTATTTATTTGTTTTAATTTTGAAATATTCACTTCAACAGTTTAGCACGGGTCTTCTCTCAACTATCTTACGAGTTGAGAGTGTTTAGGCCTTAATCCACACACGCTAGCCAAGTGCGGGTTGGTGCATGCATAACCTTCTGCATACTAAATTCCATGAATATTGTTAAGAGTCGTTTTTTTGCGGATGACCTAACCCATTTGGCCGGATGGGCCTGGCCTTAGTTCACCGGACTTTTTCGGTGAGCCAACCGAGGACGGTTCATCTGATCAAGTACTGTGGCAACTGCCACGAAGGCTTCCCATGTGGTGACGAACCTCGGCTCAGGACGTTGCCGGACACTTTAGTTTTAGGGGATCTGGGGCAAGTTAGAGCCGTTTCCGAGACTCAGATTATATGGTCGTTTTTGGTATTAGATGTGTATTGGAATATCCGATTCGGCTATGACTATTCGTTGAACCGAGTGAATCAACTGTTTAACTGTCAGATAGATACTTGCTTTTCACGCCGTAGGTCGTGGGTTCGATTCCCACCCAAATCAGACATTTGTGTGATGAATACGTCTGTTTGTCTCGAGTCTGGGTGTTATTATCTATATTTAAGTATGTATTTACAAAAGAAAAGTATTATATGTAGTATATTACCAGTTGTCTGGTTTCCATAGTACAAGCTCTGCTTAGTTTGGGATCAGATGACCGTATATTATTATTTAAAACGACGTCCATTTTGTTTTTGCAGATATCAACCGCAATATTAGTCATTACTAAATACTTCAGTAATATGTTTATTTACATCAAATACTAGTGGATGCCCTTGCTTTAGCATATCATCATTTATTGGAACGAAGTTCCTTACGGCAGGCTTGGAGGGGATAGGGATGTGGAGGGTGACTGGAGGATCGGGTGGTAGTGACCCTCCAGTGTAAAGGGAAGATCTTCCAGCCGGGCGAGGTGTAATGCCCGGCTACCGCGGTACTCCCTCCGACAGTTCTTGTCGGGAAGTTGTATATATGCTAATCGTTGGTGAAACTTGCTGAAAAAAATGTGATAGTAAAACCGTAAGAAAAAATCCGTGAAAAAAGTGCGTGGAATAAAACCGTTAACAGTCGCATACACAAGCGAGTAGTGTATAATACCTTTCTCTTTCTCCCTCTTTCTTTATTAGCCGAAGGAACTTCGTTCCTACCTGTTGTCCCACGACACTCGCAAGCGCTGTTGCGAACCGGTTGTGCAACTAGTTCGGATATCTACTTGTATTGTGTGCGTAAAATAGTGATTAGTACAACTTGTTTACCACTACGTCATACCTGGTTTGACACAGAGCAGACTAAAATCAGAGACTGCTCACATAACGATGTCAACGATGAACAGTACTTTCGATCAACACACTGAATGTGAGCCCAAACCTGGGGATATGAGCGTAGATGGTTCGCTTATAGATAAGGAATCTCCGCCACCCTACATAACCTACCGAAAAGGACCAGATTCTGAATTCCGTCGTGAATTTAAAGACTTTCAAGATAATATGCTTTCCATGATGGAGACATGGTTTACGAAACAAGATGTCAACTTTAAGAAGATTATCACTGAAATAGAGGACGTGAAAACATCTATGAATTTTCTAAGTGATAAATATGAAAACTTACAGAAGTCAACCCAAGATGTAAAATGTCGTGTGCAGGCAATGGAACAAAACATGAACTCAGATCAAGCTAGGCTAGCTGAACTGGAGGTTAAGCTGGAATCCATGGAGCAAAGGGCACGCAGTTGCAATCTTGAAATATCCAATTTGCCAGAAAAAAGAGGTGAAAATCTCTTGACGCTTGTGCATAGCATAGCTAATGCTATAAAACAACCTATTGCAGCCACTGATATCATTGCTATTCATCGTGTACCTCAGAGATTACCAAATAACAATAGACCAAAGAACATCATCGTAAAATTTGGTACTCAAATTACAAGGGACAACTTTCTAGCCTCTGTACGTTTGAACAAAGGAATTACGACGGAAGAAATTAACATGCAAGGTTTCAATCAGAAAATCTATATAAACGAGCACTTAACACTGCAAAAGAAAGTATTATTTCGCCAAGCTCGTGATACTGCCAAAGAAATCGGGTTTAAATTTGTGTGGATCAAACATGGGGTTATACTGGCAAAAGCTGATGTTACAACCTCAGTTATCGCCATACGTTCTGAAAAGGATTTATCAAAACTCAAACCGCTCACTTCAACAAAATAGTATCCATAGGGTATTAATAGTGTATTTAATCATAGTTTGTTTTACTGTTAATTGTAGTGTCAAAGCAAATAACTTTTCAAATTGGGCTTACTTTTTACGCCTTAAATATATTGTGAGTAAGATATCACTCGTTCGTGCTCTGTGTTCTACACTACTCTGTGAGGCGACAAGGTATGCAACAATCGTTTGGTGTTTTTCACCTTACCCTCTACCGCGTTTTTATAAAATATTTAACATTTATTTAGCTAAATCAGCAATTATGGTCACTGTTGGCCAGTCTAACATTTATTCCAATTACAGTTTTACGTATTTTATTAAAAGTAATTTAAGTCAATCATATCCATTTTATGTTTTATCATATAGTACCTACAGATCGGGTGCACTCTGCAGCAAAATACGTACTATCCTATTCTATAGATTATTTAACATTGATTGTAACCTGCTGCAATGACTCACAAAATGACAATTTACTATCAGAATTGTCGTGGGCTGAGAACAAAATTGAACACTCTTTTTAATAATATCCTGGCGGAGTCTTACGACCTTCTAATACTAACCGAGACCTGGTTAGTCCCCGAAATTAATGATAGCGAATTCATAGATCCAAGGTACACTGTTTACCGTTGCGACAGAAATCGTGTGTTAAGTGGTAAGTCTGATGGTGGTGGAGTATTGATAGCCGTACGCCGTGGCCTGAGTATATCGAGACATATTTTTACTTCTACCCTGTGTCAAGACGGACAATATTACAATATGCCCCACAATATTGATTATATATTTTTAAGTTTATGTTCTAAGTCCGGCAATGACCTTTATTCCATAAGTTGTTTTTATGTACCACCTAATCAACCACCAACTCATTACCAATCGATATTCAATTTGTTAGAGAATAGGTTGTTATCTGTCGCTAATAACAATATTTATATTTATGGAGACTTTAATTTGCCACAAGTAGATTGGGTTACTCACTTCGCGCCTGCATTGATGCCTCGCATTCATGGTAACAGTAACTTACATGAAACTCTGCTTATACAGTTCTTATCTGTTTTAAACTGTCACCAGTATAACCATAATAAAAATCAGCTAAATCGTACATTGGACTTGTTGATATCTAATAATATATGTGTATGTGAAGCAGTACCTATCCCTTTATTGCCGATAGATAGCCACCATCCACCTTTTTTAACAGAGATCTCGCTCAAATCCGACATTAAAGCGATGTCTGCCTGCTCGGCTCCTAGATACCGCTTTATAGAAGCCAATTTTGAAAAAATTAATGCTGAGATTAGTCAGATAGACTGGAACTTACTATGTGATTGCGATTCAGTAAACTCCGCTACTCAACGATTTTATGAATTTATGTATGATATTATAAAGAGGCATGTACCTATACGACCCGTTAAGTCTAGTGAATTTCCTATATGGTTTTCTCGTCCGTTAATACAAAATTTTAGATCAAAAGAAAAGGCATGGGTTAAGTGGAAAAAGTACAACAACAAGGTGGACTATGAGCAATTCTCGTTGTTACGTAAGCAATTTAAGAAGCTTTCCACGGAATGTTTAACTAATTATTTGAACTCAATCGAAACGAGCCTGCATAAAGACATAAAAAGATTCTGGTCTTTTGTTAAAGGTGGTAAAAAGTCTGCTGGTGTACCTAACAACATGTATTTTAATAATAGGGATGTCACAGGGCCGGACCACATTTGCAAACTATTCTCTCAATTTTTTAGTTCAGTCTACGAACCAACAGATCACAATGCTACGGCTGTTCTAGAAACGCCACCTAATAGTCAAATAAATATTAGTAATTTGACATTCTCTAGACAGTCCATCACCAAAGTTCTCAAATCATTAGATGTTTCTAAAGGTTCAGGACCGGATGGAATACCCCCGCTACTGCTGAAGCAAACTGCTAATTCTATTAGTAAACCACTGTTTATTTTGTATAATCGCAGTATGAGAGACGGTGTTGTGCCGGAGGTATGGAAAACTGCAAATGTTGTACCCATATTTAAAGGGGGCGTTAAGCAAGACGTTGCCAACTACCGACCGATATCCTTATTGTCCTCCTTGTCAAAAGTCTTAGAGCGATTGGTGCATGACGCGATTTACCCAACACTACATACCATCATTATTCCTGAACAACATGGGTTTGTTCAAAAACGCTCAACAGTGAGTAACTTATTACTTTATGCAAACATTTTGTTTGAAAATATGGATAACTTACACCAAACTGATTCAATCTATACCGATTTTTGTAAGGCTTTTGACAAGGTGGATCACGCTCTGCTTCTGCAAAAGATCGCTTACAACGGAATTCATGGTAACCTTCTGCGCTGGCTATCTTCATATGTAACTAATCGAACCCAAAGGGTCATAGTCCAAGGTTTTTGCTCTGATGTGATCAACGTGTCTTCCGGTGTACCGCAAGGATCAATCCTTGGCCCTTTGTTGTTTACTTTGTTTATCAATGATATAAATAAATGTTTCAAAAATAGCCATTTTCTTCTGTATGCTGATGACCTCAAGGTTTTTCGAAAGATAAACTCTCTCAACGACTGTGTTTTGCTGCAAGAGGATCTGGATCGATTATCTGCCTACTGTGTGGCTAATAAATTGCATCTCAGTCTACCTAAATGTAAATTTGTTACCTTCACTAAACGACTCAGTACTGTTAAATTCAATTATTTGCTCCTTAACACACCTCTAGACAAAGTGACACTAATAAGAGACTTAGGTATACTGTTTGATAGTAAATTACACTTCAATGCTCACGTTGACCACATCACAGCAAAGGGTTTTCAAATGTTCGGCTTTATCCGACGCACTTGCAGCTCATTCAAGAAGCCTGCTACATTTTTATTATTATATAAATCTCTTGTCCGATCTCAACTCGAATACGCAACTTGTATTTGGAACCCCTTATTTAAAAAATACAGTGATCAGCTTGAGACCGTACAGAGAAAGTTTCTCAGGTTCATTAACTACAAATTTTATAAGAACCGACCATCGTATCCTACACTGTTAAATAAATACACTTTGCCATCTCTGAACCATAGGAGACTTCTTTTAGATCAAACTAATCTTTTTAAAATCTGCCACAGCAAATTTGATTGCACAGAGCTTACCAATCAAATTTACCTCCGCATACCTACTCGCTCACAGCGTATTCGTGATAACTATGCTCATCACTTATTTGCTCCTAAACACTGCAGAACGAAAGCCGGTGAAAGAGCCCCTTTACGGCGAATAATGAAAAGTTATAATGAAAACTTGACTGAAATAGACATATTTGCTTTGACACCTACTCAATTTAAGAAAAGCATTGCTGACTGTATTGCAAGTTGTACCATAGATGACTTCTAGTTGTTATTATACTTTACATGGGTATCTAATCATCTAGCTTGCTTGTTCTTTAAAACTTAAAGGTTACTTTGTGGATAACGGTGCTGGTTGTGTAATTAACTAAATTGTTATTTAATATTAATGTTAGGTAATATTTTATTGCACAATTGTTAGTTATCCCGAAACAATAAAAAAAAAAAAAAAAAAAAAAGACACCACATCATTTTTTTATGTTTATAAAGTTCATGGAATATTAATAATAGAAAAAAATTAATATAATCATAATCTATAATATAAAAATGAATCGCAAAATGTGTTGGTAAGCGCATAACTCGAGAACGGCTGAACCGATTTCCTTAATTCTTCTTTAGAATACTCCTTGAAGTATCAGGAAGGTTTTTACGCAAAGAAAACTAAAAAAACAATCTCCTCAGAAGCAGCTTGACCAATTCGGTAGGTCTGAGAATCGATCGTAATCTATTTTCGGACCCGGTAGGTGGCACTGCTTTACCGGGCAGGACGACGTCTGCGGGGTCCGCTAGTTAATTTATAAATGATGACTTATTGTAGTTATTTTTTACGCAGACACTATTTTTATCTTGACGCTAATATAAATTTTATAATTATGTACCTACTTTCTAGATGTATACTAAATTTTATTCCAATGTAACCTGTACCCAGGTTAATTTATTTATTGACATTATTATTTTAATTAATTAATTCAATGCTATTTCATTCCATCAATTGTATTAATCTAGTTTAAAAATATTAAATTAAATAAGTCTAATGTAAAGTTCCTACCTACAGTCCATCAAATCTAAGAAGTACCGTTTGACAGTTCTGAACGTAGTACATTTAGAATTTTATTTTTTGTATGATAATTGTTTGATAAGTTAAAAAAAATACCTTCATAATTCAATTATTTTACAGGAAAACTAATGACAATAATGTAAATTACGCCTCTATAAAGCTAATTTAATAGAAAACAGTGAAACGTCAAAAGATACTTCTTAGATTTGATGGACTGTAATTGTGTAAATTTAATTAAAGTCGACAGATTTCTTGTTGCATTAATTAAAGTGTGAATCTATGTAGATATTGTATGTCATCTGGCAGGTCATAGTGAACATTTATGTATCTTCATGACAACTTTATATACGACGACTTTGGTAGTCGAGCGGTGTAAGCCGTCCGATTGGGGTATACTGCGCCTGGAAAATATTTGTGTAACAACAAAGATTTGTTTCGGTGTCTGGTTGGTTGAGGGACTACCCTCTGTGCCTTGGAGAGCACGTTAAGCCGTCGGTTCCGGTTGTTATTTAACACATCTATGACAATCGTTACATGTAGTCAGTATAATCTGACAGCTGGTCTAATCATCTCGGCTACTGGTTCCCTACGGGTTTCGAGGTCTGATGGCAGTCGCTCGTATAATTCTGGTAGCAAGCCGCATCAGGTGAAACTGGGAGCCGACCACTATAGAAATGAGAAAAGGGCAAGGGGAATGATGATGATGACAACTTTATATACCTAAATAAAAAAATAAAAAAAACATATGTACAGTCAGACACAATAATTGATGAACAGGTTTAATATTACTAAACGAGAAGGTGGTAATAGAATGAGGCTCCATATCGTATATACAAACCATAAAAGGGCAACAATTCCGACCCACCCTCACTGCATGATAACACCAGACATCCCACATGAACACGGCAAGGCCGCTTGGCGGTGCGGTATTGTTTGGTACGTGGTCACCAACCACGGTCGAAGCCTACCACCATTAAATTGCCACTGATTTTCGCCACGTAAATAATTTCAGATAAAAGGTGCACTTCTACTGACGAAGGTGACTCTGCCAAAAATGTAGGTAAGTAATATAAAAAGTTTTTTCTTTTAATAAAGTTCAAACATACAAACATGCGATTCATAACATTGTAATCAAAGTGTATACGGTTTGACATAAATAAATATAATTAATTATTAATAATATAGGTTAAGGATAATGTACTTAATCGAATTTCCTGTTAAATAATTTAGATTCATGTCATTTAGTTTTTTGTATTAGAGATATCTATCTTTTTTTTTAATATATAAAAGAAGAAACTGACTGACTGACTGACATATCAACGCAGAACCCAAACTGCTGGGTGTGAAGACTCCAAATTTGGCACAAAGGTTTCTTATGGAGTCTAGGGGTGCACTAAGAAGGGAGTTTTCAAAACTCACCCTTTGAGTTGGTGAAACGGGGTTCCACCAATAACAAATAAAAAAATATGATAAAAGGGTTCTTATAGATCTGTCACTTGGCTTATTTTTATCCTAACAGCACGCGGGCGAAGCCACGGGCGCAAGCTAGTTAGAGATAAATGTCTAAAGCGCGAAAAACGGGGCCCGAAATTTTGTTACAATTCAAATAGGACCATACTAACACAAGCTTTCAAACAAAAGATTATAGGAATCGGTAGATGTATAAAAAAATATTATAAGTTAGTTGTAATGCAGTAACTGTTATTCGTGCTATACTGTATAATATACTAGCGACCCGCCCCGGCTTCGCACGGGTGCAATGCTGATACTAAATATATTGAAGTATATTTACAAAATGTCCTTTTATACAACGTTAAAAGCTTTTTTTCCATTAGACAATACAAACAGCACGCGCCGAGCGCGGCCGGGCTGGTACTGCCGCACCGCTATTTTAAATCTGTAACATCTTCAGAAATATTCATTTAAATTATGTGCTGTAAAGAGCCATATTGATCTATATTAAATAGATAATATATTTAAGGTACTTAATTAGATGAGGATTAATGCGTAATTGCTTAAAATCGCTTCGTAAATAAGCCTTTACTTTTGGTTGAAAGTGAAAGATAAAAAAATGGTTATTGTGGGTTATCCCTAAGAGATAGACATATACCATCACGGACTTTTTTGTTTACCTTTTTAAGGTGTACAATACTGTAGTACATTATTTTGATATATCTCGTAGGGTTTAGCCAGCGTTTGCAATGTAAGCACAAAAAATGAGTTAATTTACGACATCGCATCAGAAAGCTCTAAAATTATCAGTGTTTCTCTACTATGTTATGCATGTATTATATATATAAACCTTCCTCTTGAATCACTCTATATGTAGTTTTAAAGATTTAAGCATACATAGAGATATAAGGGACAGGAAAGCGACTTTGTTTTATACTATGTAGTGATGATAAAATAGCTATAATTAGTTACAAACATTATCATATTTAGCATTAATTATATTAAGTTTTGTAGGTTTATAACATATTTATTAACATTGACTGCTTAAACAAAGTCTTTGAAACCACAGTTAATATAATACTATTTAAATAAATAAATAAATATTCAGGGACATTTACAGACACGGTCATCTGGTCCCAAGCTAAGCAGAGCTTGTGTTATGGAAACCAGATAACTGGTATATACTATACATATAATACTTTTCTTTTTTTATGATAGATAATAGATATTTACACCCAGACTCGACACAAACACAAATGTTCATCATTAATGTTTGTCTCGGGTGGGAATCGAACCCACGACCTGCGGCGTGAAAAACAGGTATCTTAGTATCTAACCAAACCCAACTATTGTAAACAATCATTAATTTTATTTTGTAAGTCGTTTTGTCATGTTAGTAGTTTATTGCCTGAAACACAGGATTACCTAGTTCAGGCACATATTTTGTTAAATAGGTATTTTTGTTAACAAAAATCCCATATTTACCTATGTGTTTTATATGTTTTTTTTAACAAATTATTATTATAAATGAAATGAAAATGAAAGAATGTTTATTGTCAACATTACTTACAATATTACATTTATAGTGGTCCTCACACTCGGTAAGCCTGTATCGTGAGGAGCCAACCTTAAAATGATATGCCTGTTGTGAAAATTTGAAATCGACAGTAGTGTTGATGACAATAAAATAAATATTTGAAGGTTTTAGACTAAAAATATCAGGATTAGCAGACAACTTTAGGTAGGCGTAAATAATCGGGTAAGAACGGTATTTCAATAAAATAACTACGGCAAATATCACTTCACCCCGATCTCTCGATAGCACAATCGTTAATTCTACTAGATAATTACAGATCGCTAAGATTACATTGAATTAAAGCGTAACGTCCACCGAGCACGTGTTTGTGTGCGCACATCCCGACGACGCCACCGTCCATCACAAAGTGTCAGCTCTTCTAAGATGGCCGCTTCACCGTGCTCGGTGTTCATTCGTTCGTTCATATTGACATTTTTGAGTGACACCTGACTTCAAAGATATGCGATGACAGCATAAAATGACAGCTGTTGCATTGAGAAGTAGATGTGCCAACATATTTATGACTTATTTCCTAATTTATGAATGAATTAATGGCAACATTAGAACTCAATCACAACCATATAACATGATCTTAACTAGATTTTCTGTCTCATCGTAACTACACAGTCATAAAATCATACAGTCAAATTGAATACCTTCTCCTTTTTTAAATCGGTAAAAAGATACTACAACAGCGACGCAGAATCTATTAGCGTTAATCTATATATATATATATATATATATATATATATATATATATATATATATATATATATATATATATATATATCTCTATATAAAGTCTCGCTAAAACTCGAGAACGGCTGAACGGATGTCCTTTATCTTGGTCTTGAAATGTTTGTGGAGGTCTAGGGAAGGTTTAAAAGGTAAAAAAAAACCGGACAATTGCCGGGACAACCCCAAAAACAGCAGTCGATTGAGGCTTTACGAAGTCTGCCGGGTAAGCTAGTATAATATATTTTGTAATAATATTGTATCTGGAAATCAACTTTTGTAGCTGACTGTACAACTGTACCCACATTATTATCAAATATACTTATGTATTTGGTATTTACCTTAAACCATAACCAATGACTGTGCTGCTTATTTTGTGCAAGAATATCATAATAAAACATAATTAGTATACATCACAGGTTTAAACCATAACGTACCATAAACACCAGTGTCCAAATTGATTTAAATATTTTGTTATATTTTTGTGATCACCTTAAAATGTAATAATATTTAACCTTTACATTAAATTAAGGCCTCAAAACTCTCTACTTAAGAATTGATAATTGAGGGAAGACACATGCCCTGCAGTAGAACACTGAAAAAAGTTGAAGTGATTTATATTAAATTGTGACAAAAAATATAAATATTATTATTATTAAAATATAATGATTGAAACGAATTCCAATTAATAATGTAAAAGGTAGAAGTAATATATATTAAATTGTGACGGAAAATATAAATATTATTAATATTAAAATAGAATTATTGAATCGAATTCCAATTAATAATGTCAAAGGTTGAAGTGATATATATTATATTGTGACGAAAAATATAAATATTATTATTTTTAAAATATAATTATTGAAACAAATTTAAATCATAATGTTGGAGTGTGTGTTATTATTATTATTATGTGGATATTTACGTAAGTATTTAATTTTCGTTAATTATAATTATTTTAGATAAAATGAGAGCGGCTTAGCACAAGAACTAATCATTCGAGGACATGTGACATCCACCAACCTGCAGTTGGCCAGCGTGTGTGGATTAAGGCTTAAACTCTTTCAACTAGTAGGATAGTTGAGAGAAGACCCGTGCCCAGCAGTGGGACACTAAAAAGGGTTGAAGTGACTTTTATCTAAATTACGTCGAGTCTTCACGTCAATCATTCCACAGAGTCTAAAGACGAAAGTCTTCAAACAGTGCGTCCTAACACTCCTAACCGTTATGACTTACAAAGCCGAAACGTGAACACTCATGGTAGGACTGGTCCACAAATTTAAAGTCGCTCAGCGAGCTATAGAAAGGGCTATGCTCGGAGTCTCTCTGAAGGATCAAATACGCAATGAAGTGATCCGACAGAGACCTAAGGTAATCGACATAGCTCAACGTATTAGTAAGCTGAAGTGGCATTGGGCTATCTGCCGCAGAACTGACAACCGCTGGGGTAAACTAGTTCTTAGTGGAGACCACGAATTGGGAAACGCAGCGTAGGATGTCCTTAGACTAGGTGGACTGACGATCTCAGCAGGGCGGCCGGCAAGAACTGGATGAGAAAAGCCGCGGATCGTGCTCAGTGGCGTGCTTTAGGAGAGGCCTATGTCCAGCAGTGGACTAGAATAGGCTGATGATGGTGATGATGGTGGTGGTGGTGGTGGTGGTGGTGGAGATGATGATGATGATGGTGGTGGTGGTGGTGGTGGTGGTGATGATGATGATGATGATGATGATGATGATGATGATGACGACGACGACGACGACGACGACGACGACGATGATTTTGATGATGATGCTGATGGTGATGATGATGATGAACAGATGAACTATATAACTTAATTTTGTAATTAGCCGTGTATATGATTCCTTTATTTTTAAATATATTTTTATTTTTAGCAACCAGAGCTTACCAGAGCAATAATGTTGAACTAAATTGCAGTCTAATTCATTATAACGATTTATTGAATGATATACAGTGTATCCCAAATTTGGCGACCAATGCTATTTGGATATTTAAATGGAAATTTTCCCATGGTAAGTAAAAAAGTGGTATTTTAAAATATACTAATAGTGTTTTCTTAATATTTACGACCTCGGTAGTCGAGCGGTGTAAGCCGTCCGATTGGGCTATGCTGTGCCCGGGAGGTCGCGGGTCCGATTATTACCGCTCTGAACAATATTTGATCAACAAAGATTTGTTTCGGTGTCTGGTTGGTTGAGAGACTACCCTCCGTGCCTCGGAGAGCACGTTACGCCGTCGGTCCCGGTTGTTATTTAACACATCTACTACAATCGTTACATGTAGTCAGAAGCCAATATAATCTGACGCCCGGTCTAACCATCTCGGCTACTGGTTCCCTACGGGTTTCGAGGTCTAATGGCAGTCGCTCGTATAATTCTGGTAGCTAGCCGCATCAGGTTAGACTGGGAACCGACCACAATAGAAATGGGAAAAAGCTAAGGGAAATGATGATGATGATAAAGATTTGAAGAAGCAGCCGAGATCGTTAGACTAGGTGTCACATTAGATCACACTATAAAATATAGCTAAAATTATTAATTTTACAATTTATAGGATTGGATTGCGAATACACGGTGACAGGAGTCACTGAAACTCATTATTACATCAAGAAACAATTTTTTGACTCATCTGTAAATTTTTCTATTATTGTTTCAAATGACTTACATCAAGAAGTTTATTGGCTAGCCGTGTACAACTTATTTTCAAGAGAAATTACTCAAAACCGTAAGTAACCTACTACTCGAACAGGGCATAGGGGGCTAGCGTATAGGTTTAAGTATATTTTTTTTTTGTTATAAAAATTGAACACAAATTTTTCTTTTTTTTTTCTGTGCCTAATGATTACGGCAACGATACGTCTGAGTAAAATCTCAAATGACTTTTGTCTTTTTTTTGCTGATGACCTAACCCAATTAGCCGGAAGGGCCTCTATTGGTTCACCGGACTTTTTCGGTGAGCCGTCCGAGGACGGTCGAACCGATGTCTCAAATGACGTCTCACGTCACACTGTAAGTTTTATACTTCTGTATGACGTAGCGCACTCCCACTCAACAACTTTAATGCGTTCTAGCTTACCATAGCTTTATTTCAATAATATATGTTTAACATCACTACATAGTATAAAACAAAGTCGCTTTTTCTGTCCCTATGTATGCTTAGATCTTTAAAAATACGCAACGGATTTTGATGCGGTTTTTTTAATGCGGTGGTAATTTTTTTTAATTATTATTATTATTATTCCAGGGGAAGGTTTATAAGTATAACACATTGCACTCGTGTGAAGTTGGGGCGGGTCGCTAGTATTTTTATAAGTTTACTGACGGAGTAGGTAAAATACGATTTGTAGATATATTTATTGCCGTTCATTGGTTCTTAACTGCAGCAACTAAATTTCTCTATGGGCGTAGATATTTTCGCACTGAAACCATCTATTATGAAATAAAAAATAATAATTTTTGCTGTTTCGCATTACAGAAACTCTTGAAACAGTCATAAGCGCTTCTCAACATTTGGAATTTGACTGCAGCGATTATCTAGGATGTAAGTTTATATTATTTATTTATTTTTATTATATTATGCGATAAGCTGCCGCTTGACTACAACTTGCCTGATATTAAGCAATGATGTAGTCTACGATGGAACGCACCAGCCTAGTATACCGATTCACTCGTGATTACGAATGATTATCGGTGAGAAGGTGGCAGTGAAATGAGCCTCCTTAAGGTTAGAAACCTTAAAGGAGCAACAATTCCGACCCACCCTCTCTAAATGGTATCACCAGACATCACACCATCGCATGGCAAGGCCGCTTAGCGGTGCGGCTTTGTCTGGTGGGTGGTCACTAACCACGGCCGAAGCCTACAGTTGATTGTCACCTGATTTGCACCACCCGGGGACCACGTGTGGGGATTCAATTAAAGATGTACACCCACGGATGAAGGTGACTCAACCTCCTAATTATTTTAATTCTATGGCTTTTAGGTGGCATCATACGCACTGGCGATTAACCACGGGATCTTGAGTCTGTGTGTAACCGGTACTAATATTACTAGTATAGTATTATATTATCTGTGCTAATGTTACAAATACAAATGTTATGAACCCGGGCGAGTGTCAGTCTTAACGCTTTCACGCTTGAAATACTGATCCGATCTGGATGAAATTTGGCAGTGCTCATGATTTCAAACAACTTTCCAAAAGAAAATATTTTAATGCAATTTATTTCAAATTAAATTCGCTTTTTTGAATTGAGCCACGATGATCATCGTCCCCTTATTCTCCTGAATTTACACACCATTAACGTCGTCTCTACTATACGGCTAAAAATTTTTAAAGAAATGTAAAATATATAAATGTGATTTTACACCGATTGCCAGTCATCTTATACAGGGTGTAACATTTAGAACGGTCAGTATAGGAAAGTATGAAACTATAAATTATACATACGAAGATCTGTTGTTAGGTACCGTCATCGATTTTAGTATTAGTTAGTAGTAAAACTAGTATTCACCTCGGTAATTGAACTCGGACATTTTGAAAAATAAATTAAAGAAGATAATAATAATAATAATAGTATAGAGGGACACTGATCCCAAACAAAGCAGAGCTTGTACTATAGAAACCAGATAACTGGTAATATACTACTTAAAATAGTTTTCTTTTCTAAATACATACTTAAATAAAGACAATTATACCCAGACTTAATACAAACAGACGTGTTCATCACACAAATGTCTGACTTGTCTTGGAATCGAACCCATGACCCGCGGCTTGAAAAGCAAGTATCTTACCGACCATGCCACCGACCCATCACTTAACTAAAAAAAAGCATTTTATTAATTTTAAACATCATGTTTCATAAATACATTTACTGCTTAAGAACTACGCAATCGATATCCGAATAGAAACAGTTTTATTTTTCAAATTGTACAGTTTAGATTTCGGAGCTGAGTACACACGGCTACACATCACTCTTTGTACGGAAATTCTATACAATGCGAGTTCAGCTTTTATTGGAAATATATATAGCTTGATGTGTAGCTGTGTGTACAATATTTATTAAATGCATGAATGCACACTGCTTTCTTAACATCGATGACATGGTTCCTAAGAACAGATCTAATAGTTTCAAATTTTCCTGCACGGATTATACAGGGTGTAATATTTAGAACGGTCATTCTAAATTTTACATCCTGTATAATAAAAAATTCGAGCACTTTTTAGTTGACCGCTAGTGTGAATGAGAGTTATCATAGAATTTGAATTACGATGTATAAACAATTTATGTTTTTATTATACAAGGTGTAAAATTTAGAATGATCGTTCCAAATTTTACACCCGGTATAATAAAAAAATCGAGCACTTTTTAGTTGACCACTAGTGTGTATGAGAGTTATCATAGAATTTGAATTACAATGTATAATTTTTTTTTTCAGTTGTAGTTGCAAAGTTTCAGTACAATTTCGTTAATATGTTTACGCAATCAACAGTAAATTTCGCAGCAAATAATTTGAATGATGTTTATTTAATGTGTGTCAATCATTATTATATTGCTGGTTCAAGTTTTGAAGTTCACCGACAAATAAAAAAACTTACGAAAATTACCGTCGTTGATGATAACTTAGGTGAGTATTTTTGATATTCAGGATCGTTTGTGGAGAAGGCCCTGGTTTTTTTTTGTAGCTTTTGAAGCCAATTGCAACAATTCTGCCAGTGTCTGTCGTTGCGAAGTTTTTACAGTTGATAGCGGAGATTTGAAAAAGATGTTCTGTGGTTAGCGAAAAGTAAAGGATTAATTACAATTTTATTTTACTGATTTCAATAAATTGAAATAATATATATTTTTTTATCCTGGAATACGCCTGCACTTGACTACAACTTGATGTTAAGCAATGATGTACTTTATGATGGGACGCGCTTGCCTACTATACCGATTCATTCGTGGTTACAAATGAATTTCGGTGAGAAGGTGGCAGTGGAATGATGCTCCTTATGGTCAGAAATCATAAAGGAGCAACAATTTTGACCCACTATCATAAATGGTATCACTAGACTTCGCACCGGAACACGGCAAGGCCGCTTGGCGGTGCGGCTTTGTCTGGTTTGTGACCACCCGTCACTAACCACGGCCGAAGCTTATCACCAGTTAATTACAGGTAAACTTAATTACCACTTGATTGTCACCCCCCCCCCCCCCCAGGTGACAATCAGCCACGTGTGGGGATTCAAATAAAAGGTGCAAAGTTGGCTCAGACCCCAAAATATATTAATAACTGTAGGGAAGAGGAGGTAAAGAATGCTTTTGCAACGAGGTATTTTAGTGGGGCCGGCCCCGGTTAACACGTTCAAAGCGCTTAGTGTAAGACAATACTTTCCGTGGGTGCGCAATGACCTGACATACATCTCATACCCTTTTTTAATATTGTGAGTCGTGGACATCATTTGTTCATATCACCTCCTGCTTTTAAAAGGTACTTTACGAAATTTATATCTATCAGTATGTATCAGTATCTATCGGTATCTATCGATATCTAGCGGTATCTATCGTTATCTATCAATATTTATCAGAATCTATCGGTATCTATCTGTATCTGACAGTATCGATTAGTCTTTCTCAGTATCTATCGATATCTACCGGTACCTATCGTTATCTATCAGAATCTATCGGTATCTATCCGTATCTATCAGTCTTTCTCAGTATCTATCGATATCTACCGGCATCTATCGTTATCTATCAATATCTGTCGGTAT
The DNA here is from genome assembly GCA_936450015.1 of Meganola albula. Classification (NCBI taxonomy): domain Eukaryota; kingdom Metazoa; phylum Arthropoda; class Insecta; order Lepidoptera; family Nolidae; genus Meganola; species Meganola albula. The sequence continues at coordinate 5,428,917 of OW388171.1, forward strand.
CTATCAATATCTAGCAGTAACGATGTCTTTCAAATAAAAATAGTCAAACTACCATTAAAAGGATTTTTGGTGATTTTTTTTCAGATTATAGAAACACAAGCCTGCCATCTACCACTCACAACTACCCATCGGTTACGCAAAGCCCTCAGCCTGCCACTGATGCCCCCCAACCAGTCACTTATGATGACACCCACTCTACTTCTACTGATGTGTCAGAAGCTTCTAGTGGTAAATCTGTTCAAGAAGATAAAGGTGAGATTATTTTTCCCAATACATGTAGCTTAAACCTATGTTCAAATGAAGGCTAAACGACCACGAAGCGTCCGCGCGAAGTACTACGTAGCGTAGGACGCCCTCAGAATAGGTGGCGATCTCAACAGGGCGGCGGCGGGAAGATCTGGATGAGATAAGCCGTGAATCATGCAGCATGCTCAGTGACGTGCCTTAGGAGGCATTCCTATGTCTAGCAGTGGACTAGAATAGGCTGATGATGATGATAGCGATGATGATGATGAAACCCCCAACTAAAAAGAGTAATTCATTTTAACTTGAAGTCTATATTTTTTTAAATTTCTACATACTCTTCAGAGTAGCCTCCGCCTGCGTCTTCGTCTCTTACACCCCCTTAGGGGGTGAGTTTTGGAAACTCCTTTCCTAGTGCATCCCTAGACTCACACGGAACCTAGAGTCTCTAGACCCAGGAGATAGGACTGTGCGGTAATATGTCAATCAGTCAGTTTCTTCTTTTATATATTTCAGATAAAGATAATACGCTTGGCATCGTATTAAGTATCGCAGCGATAATGGTAGTATTGGCGGCCATTTTCTTCTTGAAAAAATACTACCCAAAGCAAGCCAGGGCGAGTGACTCTCACACTTTTATACCTGGGTCAAAAGTAAGTCACTTCAACCCTTTTTTGGTGTCCCACTGGGCACAGATCTTCTCTCAACTATCTTACCAGTTGAGAGAGTTTAGGCTATAATCCATACACGGTGGCCAAGTGCGAGTTGGTGGATGTCATATGTCCTCGAATGATTAGTTCTTAGACAAGCCGGTTTCCTCGCGATGTAGCTATTCTCACTGAGGTATTTGACGTCCAAAATTATATTACAAAAAAAAACAAAATGAAAAAAACCGCTACAGAATCCGTTATAAATTAGTTTTATTTCAATGAACGATGTGTCAAAGAAACTACTTAGTTTGTAATCTACTACTCACTACGTTGATTCAACGACCCAAAATGTGTTTTGATCTCCGTCAGGAGATTTCGCCATTTTCCGTGATCCTTGGCATTTTCTCGCCATTTGCTGGCATCTCGTTTGTACTTTGTAATATAGAGCATTAAAAAAAATGTTTTACTTGTGACTGATATCTGTTTATGTGGGTAGTTTATGGATGGGACGGAAGATGGCACTATAGAATATCGTTCATAAATCATCTCTCATGAATAACGATGTTATATCGATGTTTTGGATTTCAGTAACGATGTTTGTAAAAATCTATGTAACGTTTGCATCCATACTCAGTACCAAAAAGTTCGTCAATACGAAAAAAGTTCTTGAATACACACTTGAACCTCTCAAATTTTTAAATAAACATTTATTAAAAAGAAAAATATAATAAAATAGATTAGATACAGAATAGGGTAAATAGTTTGTAGATTTATGTGCATTTTAATTTATTATCTTGATGGGTTCATGATAGTAGATATTCAAAAACTTTTTTCGTATTATAAACTCGTACTAAGCGTACCGTACAAACTTGAGATAAAACTAATTGAATACTGCTTCAGACTTTTTATATTCTAAAATAAGCTTGTGCTTGACTACAACTTGCCTGATGATAAGCAATGATGTAGTCTACGATGGAGCGCCTGCCTTACATACTGAATCGGTAATCGTGATTACGAATGACTTTCGTTGAGAAGGACCATGGTTATTAGTGTTTTCAAATTCCTACTAACATTCCCTCTGTTTACAGGTTGATCCAAAAAATGATCCAACATATGCAGAATTGGACATAAGTAGTGTGCCAGTACGCATGCCTCAGTTACACGAAAGAGAGTGCTACGCTGAAATTATTGGCTACCTTCAAAACAATAACATTTTTGTCGAAAACCCAAGTAATATTCATAATCATCACCAACGTTACTAATGCACCCGAAGCCAAGCAAATGTGAATTAATACTATAATAAGTTACTAAAAACACAGTAAATTTAAGTTTCCTTTATTATTTTAGTAAGGAATAAATAATAATAATAATAAATATTTGTTGTACCAAAAAGTTGTTTAATATGCAAGCAAATGCAAGCAGGAGTAAGTTCCTTCCCAGTTAGTATGGAGGGTAGAGGAAAGGAGGACTATCTCTGTGTATGAAAAATTATCCGTTGAAATGTGTTAAATTAGGGTGGCGCTACAATCGCATCAGGGTAAATTTTAAAAACGACGCCAAAAGTCATTAGAATAAGATAGAAAAGTAAACAAGGAAAGAACGACTTCCGCTTCGTTATGCAACTTCGTTATGTTATTGCATACTGTTACTAACTACTTTAGTCAACAAAAATAATAAATTTATTAACTTAGCACACTTCAATCCGTTTACAACTGCTACATTCATACCCTACACTGTTGCTACGCTAGCGCCATTCTGGAAGGTTTTTGAACTGTTACTTAAAGCTTACAACAGACGACCTCGGAGTCGAGCGGTGTAAGCCGTCCGATTGGGTTATTCTGGGTCGCGGGTTCAATTCCCGCCCTGGACTTGTGTAACAACAAAAAATTGTTTCGCTGTCTGGTTGGTTGAGGGACTACGTGCCGTCGGTCCCGGTTGTCATTTAACACATCTATCAGAAGCCAATATAATCTGACACCTGGTATAAACATCTCGGCTACTGGTTCCCTATTGGTTTCGAGGTCTGATGGCAGTCGCTCGTAGAATTCTGGTAGCTAGCCGCATCAGGTTAGACTGGGACGGGACTGATTTCAATCGCTTCACGTACTACTCTAGAATAAAAGTGTCGATCTGTGGAAAGGACTTGTGGTCAATGAAATTTATCCAGTGGTCAATATTCAAAAATATTGGATAAAAAATCTAATATATAAAATGAGAATCGGCTAGATAGTATCTATTTTTAATACCCCTAAGTGACCCCTAACCACCCCTAACATTTTTTTTTTGGCAATTTTCTTTTTATTTTTTTATTAAGTGGCATTAAAAAATACATACCTAATACCACCCTAAATTTTCACCCTCCTATCACCAACCCCTATTTTTTAATAGTTGTTTTAGTAAGCGGTACGAAGTTCGCTGGGACAGCTAGTCACTATCAATATCACTACATAGTATAAAACAAAGTCGAATTTCTTTCCCATATATCCCTATGTGCGCTTAAATCTTTAAAACTACGCAACCGATTTTCATGCGGTTTTTTTTATCATATAGAGTGATTCAAGAGGAAGGTTTTAGTATATAATACATGCATAATATAGTAAAAAAACACTGATAATTTTAGGTGTTTCTGATGCGATGTCGTAAATTAACGCATTTTTTGTGCTTACTTTGCAAACGCTGGATAAACTCTACGAGATATATCAAAATAATGTACTACAGTATTGCACACCTTAAAAAGGTCAATAAAAAAGTCCGTGATGACGTCTTTTTCTTAGGGATAACCCACAATAACCATTTTTTATCTTTTACTTTCAACTAAAAGTAATGGCTTATTTACGAAACGATTTTAAGCAATATTGCATTAATTCTTGTCTAATTAAGTAAATATAGCCCTTTGCAGCACATAATTTAAATGAATATTTCCGAAGATATTACAGATTAAATAAAGCGGTGCGGCGGTACCGGCCCGGCCGCGCGCGGCGCGTGCTGTTTGTATTGTCTAATGGCAAAAAAGCTGGTAACGTTGTATATAAGGACATTTTGTAAATATACCTCAATATATTTAGTATCAGCATTGCACCCGCGCGAAGCCGGGGCGGGTCGCTAGTTATAAATAAAATACAAAAACCGTTTAAATTTTTTTACGAAATTTATTTTCCTCTAGAACTCCGACAATCTCTGCATAATATTCCTCTGGGACTTGAGTAGGATGTGCAGATGACATGTCCTCAAGTTCGATGTCCGCGTAGATCAATTCATTTGCCACTGTACCCTATAAAAATATATTTAAAATAATATAGTGGGACATTTACCCACGGTTACCATCTATTTTAATTGTATATGTTTATCTATTTTTCAGTTTTTAGATTTAAGGGAAAGTTCATTTCTGATGGAACACGCTTCGCGTATTATCGGTCGCGTAACGCCAGAACAGACGAATGTATAGAAAAACACTTGACCGTTCACACTCAGCCGGTGATACGTTAGTGCGTCGAGCGTACAGCGTACTATACGTTTCAAATGAGAATAGGATTGGAAAGCCGCCATCTTGGATCGGAATGCGCAACAACTTCACATTTTTTTGTACAGTTAGCAAAAGTGTTTCTTCGATATAATAAATCATATCTAGATGAAAATAAAATTAAAAAACGTATATCTGACTGCCGTTCGACTAAAATTGGACATTTGGAGTAGAATATTTAGGTACGAACACATTTTATTAACTTCCGACGAGAAAAAGCGGTGCTTTAAGTTAAAACGTGTGTTTTTATGCGTGTAAAAGAATTTGTGTACTAGTTTGTGGTATCCTAGCGCGTAAATTTACTTAAGTAGGTAGCTACATTGCAACTATATACATAAGTAAAGTTTTTACATAAATCAGCTTTCACATACATTTCAAAATAATATTATTATTGTCTGTTGTTTGACATTTTGTGCTGGCGCTACTTTTGCTAGGTTTTTGGTATGAAGTTAGCCGCGAGTCCAGTCCTATTCTTATTTGAAACGCATAGTATATTCCGTTTCCGTCAACGCATTGTCGGTCGACGTAAGAGCGGCGCACTTAGTTAAGGAACATTTTCCAATCGTAAGGAGTTCATCAAAAGATTCTATGAAAGGTAATCTATATCTATTTAAATAAAAATGAAACCCGTTTTTCGTTGTCACGACATCACACGTCAACGGCTGGACCGATTTCGCTAATTCTTTTTGACGTGACAACGTCTTATAAATTGGTTTGCCGGGTGACACTTCAAGAAACAGCGTTACGCTCCGCTCACGTTATGCGCTCACAATGAGAGCAAGTGAGAGGCACGCATCCCTTCCACTCGGGCATGGTTAGCAGCCCGCCTAAGAGCGAGAGAGACAGACATAAAAAGTGAAAGGCACGCGTCCCTTCCACTCGAGCACAGTTAGCCCGCCTAAGAGCGAGATTCTTTGTATAAATTAATGTTTTAAATATAATTCTTTGTATAAATAAATGTTTTAAATTGTTACTATTATTTCATCCTTCTTCCTACTATACGAATGAATATTCACATTAAAATTATTTTACCACTCAAAGTCGTTGTCACGTAAAACTTTCGCCCGTATACCGACTTTACAGGCAACCATATTTTTTTTTTAAATATTCCTTTAAGTACGAGGATGGTTCTTACGCAGAGAAAAATTATAAAAAAAGAAAATTTTGAAAGCGAAGAAGTGCCGAAAACCGGGTTAGATACCTATTATTTATTATTGGTTATATTCTGTAGGTCTGAGACCCGGTAGATGGCACTGCTTTACCGGGCAGAACGACGTCTGCCGGGTCCGCTGGTACTGAATAAATTTTGTAGGATACTCTCTTAAAGTTGCTTAAAGACAATTAAATTGACCACTTGATATTCTTTTAGTATTTAAAGTATGCACCCAATATCGACTTTTCCTTCTTCGGCCTTGTTCTTAAGCCTCCCAAATAGCAATTATTTCGATAGGCTTCATTTTAATTCAGTATCACACAACAATACCGCTCAATAGATGCTAAACGCAGAAGCTGATATGTGGCAGGACGGATGATACGCTCCACGCATTTTCCGTTTGATATGAACCGACACATTCGACCGAATACACGCGACCGATAATACGCTCGACGTATTTTACGTCAGATATGAACCTTCCCTAAGTATTTGATAGTGAAAACACTTACATAAGTGTCAGGTATCAGTTCATTACAATCCACATTTCTTTTTCGTTGATTCATTAATTGTTTACAAACTGTAAGAGTCGCTACTATAAAGAGAAATAATACTCCTCCCACTCCAAATATGAAGTAAACATACAAATTGATGTAATTGTCTGAAAAAAATAAAGGTATTCAAACATGTGACAGTGAATTCAAAGAGGTTTAAAAAATAACGAAAATGGCTTAATAAATGTCATCATTCCCATAACTGACGGGCCGGTGGCGTGGTCGATAAGATACTTGCTTTTCACGCCGCAGGTCGTGGGTTCGATTCCCACCCGAGACAAACATTAATGATGAAAATTTGTGTTTGTGTCGAGTCTGGGTGTAAATATCTATTATAAGTATATATTTACAAAAGAAAAGTATTATATGTATAGTATATACCAGTTATCTGGTTTCCATAACACAAGCTCTGCTTAGCTTGGGACCAGATGACCGTGTGTGTTAATGTCCCAGAATATTTATTTATTTATTTAACTATTGTGGTCGGCTCCCAGTCTAACCTGATGCGGCTAGCTACCAGAATTATACGAGCGACTGCCATCAGACCTCGAAACCTGTAGGGAACCAGTAGCCGAGATGGTTAGACCTTATATTGGCTTCTGACTACATGTAACGATTGTCACAGATGTGTTAAATGACTACCTAGGCACGGAGGGTAGTCCCTCAACCAACCAGACACCGAAACAATTCTTTGTTGTTACACAAATATTGTCCGGGGCGGGAATCGAACCCGCGACCTTCCGGTCACAGTATAACCCAATCGGACAGCTTACACCGCTCGACTACCGAGGTCGTCAAATGGCTTATTAAATGTGATGATGGAAAATAACTAATTCTTTCAAGTTACTCAAAAAGTCTGAATATGAAGGGAAACAAAAGTGCCGAATTAATTAAATAATGAATCGATATGATCTTAGATAAATCAAGTAAAGGAAGATCCGTTACACACTAATAACGCAGGAGGCGTTGGAGTCTATGGAAAGGCGAGTCAAGAGGCTTATTGGCAACGAATCCCTCGTCAAGGCTAATTTGCAAAGCCTCGAGAATCGCCGCATAGTTGCTGGTCTTTCGATCTTTTATCGGATACACTTCGGAGAGTGTGCGTTGGAATTACACAATGTTATTCCCCCATCCCCGTTCTTCCATCGGACAAGTAGAGGTAAGGCTAAGCGCCACCGTTATATGGTGGAAATTCCACGGGTACGCACAAAGCGCTTTGCCTTCACTTTCATTGTGCGAACTGCCAAGTTGTGGAACTCGCTGCCGGCATCTACGTTACCCGATAGCTATAATCTGCTGGTCTTTAAGTCACGAGTGAATCGGTATTTACTGGGTAAGCGCGTTCTATCGTTGACTGCATCATTGCTTCACATCAGGCAAGTTATAGTCAAGCGCAAGCCTATTTTAGGATAAAAAAAACTCAACTCTTCTACATATTTACCTTTCTCATACTTCAATCGAGTCCAATTGATAATATGTCGATCGATTCGCGTCGAATTATCTTTCTGGTTGTCAACTATATTATAAATAGCGCAAACTAGAATTGTATTTTCTTCATCTTCTCGAAACTTCTTTACCATTTCCTTTCTTCGGTCAATTATGAAAATATTATTCTTTATAACACCAATATGGACTTCTGAGAAGAATTCAACTACGATGAGATAAAATGAAACCAAAAGAAAACTTAAATAAATTAAGATTCAATCCGAAAAATAGGTATATATTTCATTGAAATAAAACTACTTTTTAACGGATTTTATCGCGGTTTATTTTAGATTTTAGATCCCGACGTTTCAAAGTCTTTTCGACTTCATGTTCACGGGTGGAATTATTAAAGTTAATTATCAAAGTTTTAATCAAATTATATAGGTCTTACAGATACATTATGGCAAATAAAATTAGTAAATTAAAGTAAAAAGTAAAAGCTAAAGTAAGCTACGGCAGCGCTTATCCATAACAATGATATAGTAGGTGTTAGATAATATCACTAGCTACTATCTCATTTTCAAATTGTAAATCTTCTTGATTTTCCGTTTCATCTTTATTCTTGAAATCATACATATTGTATTGTCTTAGATTTACGCGAATATCACACACAGAAATAAAACTACTTTTTAACGGATTTTATCGCGGTTTATTTTAGATTTTAGATCCCGACGTTTCGAAGTCTTTTCAGACTTCATGTTCACGGGTGGACTGAGATATTTGACGTCCAAAAATATTAATCACAATTATTACTGACTACCTTCAAACATCCGAAGCTATTGAAATTCAAAAACATCCTAATTTTAACCGAGAAAATGGTTGGAATATACCACCAGCTTGGGACCCAGTGCTTAATTTACTTGTACCAAAACCCAAGCAAAATCAACTCAGAATTCAAGACACTGTGAGCTCAGTTTGCTTAAATCAGAACGCAACTTAAATATTAATGTTTGAAGGTAGTTAGTAATAATTGTGATTAATATTTTTGGACGTCAAATATCTCAGTCCACCCGTGAACATGAAGTCTGAAAAGACTTCGAAACGTCGGGATCTAAAATCTAAAATAAACCGCGATAAAATCCGTTAAAAAGTAGTTTTATTTCAATCATACATATTATTACAATTTCTTTGAAAATGTTCATTTGTCACATTGAACTCGAAACAGTTATGCATATTCGTAACTTTTTGCTCGCTTATAACGCTAACCGAACAAAAGGTCTTAAATAATAAAAAAAACTGTAGATTTCGAGACCTAAACTTAAGACTGAGAGAATTTCTCAAAAACTGTAGAACTACAGTTGAAACTGTAGGGTTGGCAACACTGATCTAATGTCACGTGACAGCCATTTTCGTACGTGTTGTGAGGTAAATCAGGACAATCAGCTTTTCATAGTTATATTGAGTACGCAGGACCCTGTATGCTCCTTGAGTGTTTCTGTCCACAACTTGCACTTCTTTTATCAGTGTTTGTTATTCAGATATTCGACGGGCCAGGGTGGCGTGGTCGGTAAGATACTTGCCTTTCACGCCCCAGGTCGTGGATTCGATTCCCACAGACAAACATTAGTGATGAACATTTGTGTGTGTAGTCTAGGTGTAAACATCTATTTTATGTATATATTTACAAAAAAGTAGTATGCATATCTAGTATATACTAGTTACCTGGTTTCCATAACACAAGCTCTGCTTAGCTTGGGACCAGATGACCGTGTGTGTTAATATCCCAGACTATTTATTTATTTATTTATTATATAAATTTTAGGTTTTATCCAGATATTCAATACAAATACTAACCTCGATTTTTCTCGACATATTTAGAGCAGTCAAACTCTACTGCATTATGTTCATTATATTTTATTTCAGATATGTTGCTTTTTGTATTGTAATTTATATCTGAAACAAGAAATATTAAAAACTTGAGTGGTGTCAAGGGACACCCGGAGGGAACGAAGTTCCTTTCGATTAATTAGTGAAGGAATTGTAATATTTTTTTTTTAAGTTATAAAATTATTATTTCTATTAATTTTTTTTCTATCTCTAGAGAGAGAGAGAGAGAGAGAGAGAGACAGACAGTCAGAGAAACATGCGCACGCCGCGCCGCACAGCTTACAATAGCATACTATAGCAAAAAGTGTCGTGACAACTTTTCGTAAGATTTTTTCCGTCTAGCCCCCTTTCACTACGCGCGATAAGGAACTTCGTTCCAAAAAGTTTAGTCATTTTAAAGTTTAAAGGTGAGTGGGGGCTGAGTCACCTTCGTCCGTGGGTGTACACCTTTAATTGAATCCCCTCACGTGGTCCCCGGGTGGTGCAGATCAGGTGATAGTAAACTGGTGGTAGGCTACGGCCGTGGTTAGTGACATTGATCGGGTGAACCATCACCCGATCGATGTAGTGTCCGGCAACGTACTGAGCCGAGGTTCGTCCCCACATGGGGAGCCCTCATGGCAGTTGCCACAGTACTTGATCGGTTCGACCGTCCTCGGACGGCTCACCGAAAATTCCGTTGAACCAATATAGGCCCTTCCGGGTAATTGGGTTAGGTCATCAGCAAAAAAAAATACAACTCGACGACGGTTGTCTGTTTTCGTGCAGTCCTGTCAGCTTTTACACTATAATACTTACCTTCGTATTCATAAACATCTTTTAAGCACAATAAAGCTAAAATCCCTACTAATCCCTACTAATATTATAAATGCGAAAGTAACTCTGTCTGTCTGTCTGTTACGCTTTCACGCCTAAACTATTGAACCGATTTGGATGAAATTGGGTATGGAGGTAGTTTCAGACCCGAGAAAGGACATAGGATAGTTTTTATCCGATTGCGCAAAAAGAAGGTAATGTTTTGGCGCGATAACCGACACACACGCGGGCGAAACCGCTGTCGGAAAGCTGGTAGATATATAATTAGTTTGTTTTTGTCTGTCATCTTGACATTTATACTAGTAAGAAAGAGACAAAGTCCATTTTAACTAAAAAGTCTTAGATTTTTATGAATAAGTCTTTTAATTTTTAGACTTACCATTTGGTTGCGATGTTAGTTTACTGAAATCCTTGTTAAAATTATGAATGTATTTTTGTACTGTCAACCCTGAACGCCTTTCGAGAGATAATGTTGAATTGTAATCAAACATTTCTTCTTGTAAAGAAAAAGTACTTTTTGATGAATTCAACGTGTGGAAACTTAACATCATCTCTGAAAAGAAACAACGCTAAATTTAAAAAATGTATGGATTTTTGTTTTTCGAGGGCAATCTAATATACAAAATTCTCGTGTCACAGTGTTAGTTACCATACTCCTCCGAAACGACTTGACCGATTTTAGTATGCATATTCAGTAGATCTGAGAATCGGCTACTATCTATTCTTCATACCCGTAAGTGACTAGGGTAACCCCTAACATTTTTTTTATTTGTAGGGAGGAAGAGTCGCAAGTAGTGCGCGTACTCCCGTGCTTCGGACCGTATGCAAGGGGGGTAGGGCCATGGGATGAAGGTGGGAATGTTAATACAAATGAAATTACCTGAGCTATCCTGGTATGACCATACGTACTGCGCCACATCAGTGTTCTGACCAGTAGAACAATATATGGTAGTTATGGTATTGTTATAGCTTTTAGAGCATGTCATTGTTATCGATGGTGGTGGAGTCGATGGTGGGGCAACTGGTTTCACTGTAATCAGAACCGCTAGCAATCATTAGTTAATTTAAAGAATATTTCATTTCAACCATTCGCGGGTCTTCTCTCAACTATCTTACGAGTTGAGAGAGTACGCTAGCCAAGAGCGTGTTGATGGATATCAGATGTCCTTGAATGATTAGTTCCTAAACATGCCGGTTTCCTCACGATGTTTTCCTTCACTGATATTGAGCAGCGGAGATGAAAGAATTCACACAAAGATATGTAGGCACGACTAGGATTCTAACCCGCGACCTTATTTATCTATAGCGAGGCACGTACCGCTGCGTCACCGCTGCAGAAACCTCAACCTTAGAATATTTAAACACGGGAAACGTCATAGATCTTACGAGTTGAGAGAGTTTAGGCTTTACAAAACTCTCTCAACTCGTAAGATAGTTGAGAGAAGATCCGTACCCAACAGTGGGACACTAGAAAGAGTTGATGTGAAGGTTTCTGCTTAGTTTAGTTTTCGGCTATCTTAGGCTTTGTGTGTTAATTTAATGTTCCAGAATATTATTATTTTTCTAAAGATGATAAAAATATTTGTATAGAAACTTACCATCAGGAATATCGGTTTGTCTCACACAATTACTGAAAGGCCAAAGACACCATGCATATCTTTTTTGGATTCTACCCCTGCCTCGTGTCATTACTTCCCTTTTCTGTATAGATTTACTGTCTGAAACAATAACTAGAATATTTAAATGAAACTGCTTTTTATCGGATTTTATCGCGGTTTATTTTAGATTTTCGATGCCGTTCCAAAGTCTTTTCAGACTTCATAGTCACCGGTGGACTGAGGTATTTGACGTCCAAAATTATTATTCACAATTATTACTGACTACCTACAAACATTATTATTTCAGTTGCGATCCGATTTAAGCAAACTGAGCTCACAGTGTCTTGAATTCTGAGCCAAAACACATACTCGCGTTGCGGCGCCGCCGCACCGCAAGAATCGGCACTACGAGAGTTGCGCTGCCGATTCTTGCGGTGTGGCGCCGCAATGCGAGTACATATGTATTTTGGCTGTATAAGTTGATTTTGCTTGGGTTTTGGTACAAGTAGTTAAATTAAGCACTGGGTCCGAAGCTGGTGGTATATTCCAACCATTTTCTTTAATCTAAAATCTAAAATAAACCGCGATAAAATCCGTTAAAAAGTCGTTTTATTTCAATATGTGATATTCGCGTAAATCTAATACAATACTAATTAACTACAAAATTAGCTTCTTTAACCGCGTACTTATACTATGGTAGCCAGTTTTAGCTGACTAGGTATTTGGCTGGTCAGCTCAGACTGCCTACCCTGTTATTAAAGTGTATAACTCGCGTCAATAAAGCAACGAAATCTAAAATGGCAGTTTATACTTTTAATGACAGTTTGTACCGTCAGCAAAACGAGGTAGTCAGATAGATGATATTATCTAATACTAGCGGACCCCGCAGACGTCGTCCTGCCCGGTAAAGCAGTGCCATCTACCGGGTCCGAATTACGACCGATTCTCAGACCTATCAAATAAAGATGTAAAATTCCATAAAAATTGGTCATGCCGTTTCGGAGGAGATTGTTTTTTTTTACTATTTTTGTCTGTGTAACCATCCTCGTACTTCAAGGAATATTTAAAAAAATATATTTACAACAACATAATTGTTTACTCTGTGTCTGGATGTAATTTATCTTTAAAAGCGTGTATTTATCTCTCTCTGCGCTGCAGAGTCCTACGCTACGTTTGCCGATCCGTGGTCTCCACTCAGGAACTCGTTTACCCCAACGGTTGTCGGTTCTGCGGCAGATATGACCGGCCCACTGACACTTCAACTTACTAATCCAGTGAGCTACGTCGATTAGCCGGCGAATACAAACAAATATAGATAATGCCTTAATTTGGAACTAGATGGCGCTGTGTGTTTGCGTGAATTGTTATTATTATTTAGGAAAATAATTACCTTTACAAGTTTTGTTCAAACGTAAACTAATTTCACATCGTTGCGATGGATGTAAGCAGGTTGCTGGAAAATATAATAATTATGTTTTAATAAAAAAACCGGTGAAGTAACTGTCGGGACACACACGCTTAAGTAAAACTTATTTCACCCGCGTGATATTACAATAAAAAGTAGCCTATGACTATTAGCTATCTCTGTGCCAAATTTCATCCAAATCCGTTCAGTAGTTTTTGCGTGAAAGTGTAACAAACCTCTACACTTACACATCCGTACAATCTTTTACACTTATAATATTACTAACTATAACCACCTTTCGAACCTTACTTGGACTTGTATGAATATTTCAAAACCAAAACCATCAAATTCGGTTCAGCCGTTCTCGAGTTGCTCAATATCGGTGAAGGAAAACATCGTTAGGAAACCGACATGTCTAAGAACTAATCATTCGAGGACATGTGACATCCACCAACCCTCACTTGGCTAGCGTGTGTGGATTAAGGCTTAAACTCTCTCAACTCCTAAGATAGTTGAGAGAAGACCAGTACCCAGCAGTGGGACACTAAAAAAGGGTAGAAGTGATGAGTGAGTTCTCGAGTTCTAGCGTAGCAAACATCTATCTACAAATTTTTATATGTGACTATAGGACCCCACAGACGTCCTGCCGGTAAAGCAGTGCCACCTACCGGGTCCAAACTAATTAAAGATTCTTAAGTTTTGCACTAAGCGACACATTTAGTGGTTATTTTTACTATAGAGGTTTTAACTAAAAGATATTCTTATTTATATAGTATGATATCAAAAACACGAGCCTTTCCTGACACCCACAAAACACCGCTATCTTGTTTGCAGTTCTCGTAACATTTTATGGTACACAGAAAACTTTTTACCCATGCGCAAAGAAAATATCAGTTAAAATAACCACGTTTATTGTTAGGTTAAGTTAAAAGTTACACGAAAAACTATACTCGCGTACTGTGTTACTCGCGTCGCGATTGATTGCACACTAAATTAATAAAATTATAAAACTATGTAAAGCGACGCGTGCCCGGCGCAGGCAGCAGAGTCAGCAAAACATGTTCAAGTTTATGACTGTACAATTTCATTTGACTTGAAATCAGCAAATTGTGTACGTTTTATTCGTATTATTCAATGAAAGCGAGGTATAATTAGCGTTCAATGACCCTAGTGAGTTCACAGCTGACACAGCAGCGCGGTGTCAGTATGAATAGTAAACATTTCGTTATAAGACATATCAGAATAAAAAAACGTGTTTATTGAAATTTCTGGTTATTTTCTGACCTAAGTACACTACCCGTCAGCCAACAAGCAATGGCCCACTGATGGTGGACGTCTATGGACGTTGGCAACAACAGAGGCATCGATGCGTTGCTTTTTACGGTGCATCCACACCGCAGTTAGTTTTTGTTGAGCAACATATTCAAATGTGACTGAGCAACACTCGATAGCAATAAGTTATTCAATGTTAGTAAATGTTGCCGTGTTAGTCAATGTTGCTCTAACAATCGATAACATTGTTAGATAGTGTTACCTCAACAATGCGTCGATATATGTCGAGCGCGAATGTTGTCGAAAGTTATTCTTTGTTATCTTTTGTTGAGCACTCAACAATTAGTAACAGCTAGTCTCAAAAGTTAGAGATTGTTATTTAATGTTACCTTGTTGCAAAATGTTGCTCAACAAAAAGTAACTGCGGTGTCGATGCACCATTAGTTGATAACTCAAATGTTGAGGTTCGCTTACACAGGAACACAACCAAAAGTTATTAACCTAGGTGTATTCTGTAAAATGGTTATTGATTCAGATGGTACCCGCACAAGCACTGGAACATACAAAAGCACGTGCGTGTACGCCCATATTGAAATAGTAATTATTTTTCTTTTGTCTTTTAATCGTATTGTAACGAAAGAAACTAGTCTCTACAACACAGAGAATCCTAGTGTGGAGGTTAGTATTCAAAACTATCTACGATTGTAAGCGTTTAAAAGTATAAATATATTATTATTTTCATTGCATTATTTTGACACTATTTTATTACAAATATTATTACTTGGCCTTTTTAATTGAATTGTTTGTTTTAATCATTACCTGTTTTACTATGCGTTTCAAATAAGAATAGGATTGGAAATCCGCCATCTTTGACTGGAATGCGCAACAACTTCACATTTTTTAGTACAGTGAGCAAAAATGTTTGTTTGATATTATAATCACGTCTAGACGAAAAAAAATAAAAATTGAAAAATCTTATTGCCTTTTGAGTAAGATTGGACAATTGGAGTCGAATATTTAGATACGAACATATTTTATTAACTTTCGACGGCAAAAATCGGAGTTATAAGTTAAAACGTGTGTTTTTATCCGTGTATATGAATTTGAGTGCAAGTTTGTGGTATCCTAGCGTGTAAATTTACTTTTAAATAGGTAGCTGCATTGTGACTACATACTTGTGTAAAGTGTTTACATAAATCACTTTTCCGATAATTTCAAAATAATATTATTGTCTGTGGTTTGACATTTTCTGCTGGCGCTACTTTTGCTTGGTTTTTAGTATGAAGTTAGCCGCGAGTCCAGTCCTATTCTTATTTGAAACGCATAATATATTATATTTTTATTACCTATTTAATTTTATAACAAATTTTGAATTGTTATAGTAACTTACTAATTCGTTGTAATCTTACTTTTTTGAATTTGAACGCCTCAGCGGGCAAAACATGACGACCAATTCGAAGTGTACACCTTGCATCCCTGACTAGTACGCATACGCATGTTTTATGACAAACTAGCGGACCCCGCAGATGTCGTACTGCCCGTTAAAGCAGTGCCATCTACCGGGTCCGAAAATAGATTACGACCGATTCTCAGACCTACCGAATATAGATAAAACTTCAACCCTTTTTAGTGTCCCACAGCTGGGAATGGGTCTTCTCTCAACTATCTCACTAGTTGAGAGAGATTAATAATCCACACACGCTGGCCAAGTGCGGGTTGGTGGATGCCACATGTCCTCGAATGATTAGTTCTTAGACATGCCGGTTTCCTCACGATGTTTTCCTTCACCGATATTGAGCAGCGGCGTTGAAACAATTCACACAAAAATGTGTGGTCACGACTGGGATTCGAACCCGTGCCCCTATGTTTCTAAAGCGAGGCTCGTACCACTGCGCCACCGCTGATTTTAGTGATTCATTTTTATTATATAGATAAATTATCTTTATCTATATCTTTCATCGGTTCGACCGTCCTCGGACGGCTCACTGAAAAAGTCCGGCGAACCAATAGAGGCCCTTCCGGCTAATTGGGTTAGGTCATCAGCAAAAAAAAAATCTTTATCTTCATTCAAGGGGCGTTGTTTGTGGCTGTAGTGTGTGGCTCGTGTGTAACCATTCTTACAATTCCTCAATGTAGGCTTCAACAATCCTTTAATAAGTAACATTTTATTACATTCCTTGGTTTTAGCGTTCTGTATTGATACGAACACATCTATGTTAGGTGTATATAATTTACGATCTATTATATATCCACCGTCAAAGAAAATTGTTGGTAAATATATTTCTGTTCCTGTAACAAATGAAAATAAGAGATTTAAAGGTTTTTTATTTTTTTTAATCTACGATAGGCTGGCGCTTGACTACAACTTGCAACTTTAAGCAATGATGTAGCCTACGATGGAACGCGCCAGCCCAGTATACCGATTCACTCGTGATTACGAATGATTATCGGCGAGAAGGTGGCAGTGGAATGAGCCTCCTTAAGGTTAGTATAAGGAGCAACAATTCCGACCCACCCTCTGTATGGTGTCACCAGACATCGCACCGGAACACGGCAAGGCCGCTTGGCGGTGCGGCTTTGTCTGTTGGGTGGTCACTACCCACGGCCGAAGCCTACCACCAGTTGATTGTCACCTGATTTGCACCACCCGGGGTCCACGTGTGGGGATTCAATTAAAGGTAGAACTTTATTTGAATCCCCACACATGGTCCCCATCCCCATGGTTTCTAACCTTAAAGAGGCTCATTCCACTGCCACCTTCTCGCGTTCCATCGTAGACTACATCATTGCCTACCATCAGGCAAGTTGTAGTCAAGCGCCAGTCTATCGAAGAATAAAAAAAAACGTGTTTGGTGCAACTAGCGTTGCCATCCATCCGGATAGAACCTGGCAATGTGAAATCTGAAATATTAGGGTCTCCAGGTAAACGAAATATTGAAAAGAACAAAAAATATGAAATTGAAAAAATATGAATATTAGTAATTCAATATGTGGTGTAAACTGTTAACTTTATATTTATGAATAAATGATTGATGACCTATGAAATGTCACATGGCTATCTATGTCAATTCCATACGATTGTTTGTAGCTTTGCTAATTTGGCCAAGCCGCACAAGTCCTGCATGCTAATTCACGTAATTTAATAAGTTCAGTTGCAGTTAAGTTTGGATAAAAACAGCCCTTATAGTATTCTCGTAATTTTGACAACCGCTGTCAGATACGCTCGCGTCAAGAAATGGCTTTAGATTAGATCTGACAGCTAAACAATTACAAGAATACCATTTTGCACTAAGATGTAAACTTAATCGCAACTGCACCGCAATCGATCGGCGCGTCAAGAAATTAAGTGAATTAGGGCGCTGGCTTGTTTGGATGTTTAGAAGTATTAAGGGGAAAAACTTACCGGTACAATTTTTTTTGTCTTTTATAGCTAAGTCATTTTTGCATTTCTCAAAATCTGAAAAATAAACTAAAGTCTTAAGCTACGCTAGAATTAAAATACATTCATAGAAAAAAGCACCGCCTTCTTAAATATTTAAGCGATAAAATACGTTACAAAGTAGTTTTATTTCAATCAGTGCCGAACCACGTAGCAAGAGGGCCCATTTGATTAGGGCCCCGCGCAAAATATAAAAACTTCCCATATCTTTCGTGAGTAGTTCTGTTCCGAGTACAATATTACAGTGGCATGACACACAACTTCACGCAAACGACACTGTTAATGTGGCATATTACAAAATGCCGATTAATAAATTGAATGTTTTTTTAAAAAAAATCTGTAATTACATCTAAACCATAAAAAAATATTTCTGAAATCAAGAATATCTGGCTAATGAACAAATTTAGTAGTACTATTTTAACCACTTTTACTTAAATTGCCATTGCAGAACAAGGCAACCCCTCATTATGATTTGCTACGGGCCCCGAGCTTGCTTAATCCGGCACTGATTTCAATGTGTGATACTTGCGTAAATTTAAAAAAAAATTTACTTACCAATTTTATAAATTATTCTTAACGTATGTTCAGTTGGTATATTTATTTTTAAGCTGAGTTGATCCTGATTTCCATAAAAGAGGTTTAATGGTTCGTTATTATTGACTACAGTACTGTCAATTACCATTGGGTGGAAATCTGCAAAAATACAAGGTAATTTTTTTTTATTTGACTTTTTGAAGGAGGTTCATAATTTGGACAACCTTTCCCCTCATCATCTCCCTTGCCTCTTTCCTATTTCTATTGGAGTCGGCTACTAGACAAAGTGCATAGCGAAACGGTAACGAAAAATCCAAAAGAAAAAATGTATGGGATTGATGAGCGCCTTTAAAATGTCAAATGACAATCTTATGTCAAATTCATACATTTTCTTCCTTTCTAAGTGGCAAAATTGTAGTAGCCTTCCAACAGGCCAAAAATAAAAAAAAATATTGAATTCCTTTCTAAGAGGTATAAGGGATCTCTAGACTCCATAAGGAACCTATATGTCTATAGAGTCTGTTCCCAGTGGTTTGGGCTATTATTATAGTTTTTTTTTTATTCTTCGATAGGCTAGCGCTTGACTTTAACTTGCCTGATGTTAAGCAATGATGTAGTTTACGATGGAAAGCGCCAGCCTAGTATACCGATTCACTCGTCATTTCAAATGATTATCGGTGAGAAGGTGGCAGTGGAATGAGCCTCCATATGGTTAGAAACCTTAAAGGAGCAACAATTCCGTCCCACCCTCTGCATGGTGTCACCAGACATCGCACCGGAACACGGCAAGGCCACTTGGCGATGCGGCTATATCTGCTGGGTGGTCACTAACCACGGCCGAAGCCTACCACCAGTTGATTGTCTGATTGTCAGACTGATTTGCACCCACGGACGAAGGTGAAGCGTGAAGCGATTGAAATCAAGAAATGTGCAAATTTCAATCGAGAATGTATCTACAAACTATCCTCGACGTGGAATCCAGTTTTAAAGTTAACTCGACCTCACTATTTGAAGATCGACAATTCGGACATAATAAGTGTAGTGTGTAGGGTCCATAACAATGGTTAAATTATATTATTAGTAACGGTAGTTAGAGGAACTGTTGTTCTACGGCCGTAGACATCAACTGAGCTCTTTCGCTGGATCAGTCTGCTTGCGACTGTGACTGTGACCCGTGTCGAAACGTAAAGCCAAAATAAAGGTTAATTGCCCGTTAAGATAAATATAAATATTAAAAAGTTATATTGTCTACTAGTTTATAATAATTTAATAAATAATAATATAGTGGGACATTAACGCACACGGTCATCTGATCCCAAACTAAGCAGAGCTTGCACTATGGAAACCAGATAACTGGTAATATACTACATATAATACTTTTCTTTTGTAAAAACATACTTAAATATAGATAATTACACCCAGACACAAGACAAACAGACATATTTAAACAAATGTCTGTCTTGGGTGGGAATCGAACCCACGACCTGCGGCGTGAAAAGCAAGTAACTTACCGACCACGCCACCGGCCCGTCAAAGTTTGTCTACTCACTTGTGTGATGATGGCATGAGGACCAAGTGAAGAACACAGTGATGTACACCAGACAAATTATTTTAATAATATCACCCATTGGTATCAAAGTTTTCTCATCTTTCATACAGTCATTCTGGTTACACTTCAACCCCTTCTAACTTCCCACTGTTAGGCACGGGTCCTCTCTCAACTATCTTACGAGTTGAGAGGTAAATTCTCTCTCTCTCTGAGAAAATTTAGGCCTTAATCCACACGCGCTGACCGGGTTTGTGGATATCAGAAGTCCTTTAACGGTTAGTTTTTAGACGTGTGCTGGTTTAAAAGTTTTCACAGGTCGCAGTTAAGGCTATTTACGGCACTACTGAGTTAGTCACATCGAACTAGTATTGAGTATTGAGTATTGAACTTATAACACCCCTCTTTTTTGAGGAGGTTAAAACACTAAATTGTTTTATAATTATTTTTTTACAGTTAGCTCAATGAAATGTCAATTAATGACATAAAATAAATTATTATTGCTGAATTAATTTATGTCGGTGAACTCAAGTCTCGTGTTATAATTTTCCTGTTACTGTGATCAAGACACAGTAAATATAAAACAGTAGGTATGTAATATGTATGTTGGAGCGTGGCGAGGCGGTGATCCATAATAAAATATATTCTGATAATTAAAACTGTGTTTATGCAGCGACAGCTCAAATACGAATGAATCAATTTTTTTTGCGGGAGACCTAACCCAATTAACCGGGAGGGCCTTTATTGGTTCACCGGACTTTTTCGGTGAGCCGTCCGAGGACGGTCGAACCGATCAAGTACTGTGACAACTGCCATAAGGGCTCCCCATGTGGGGACGAACCTCGGCTGGACGTTGCGTTGCCGGACACTCTAGTTTTAGGGGATCGGGGGGCATTTTAAATCAGTTATACAGACAGCAGGTATATGGCGATCAAAACAACTCGAACGAGTTGTGGGGCAAGCCCACCTGTTGTTTTGATCGCTTGACGTTTCATTTTTTTATTCTTCGATAGACTGGCGCTTGACTACAACTTGCCTGATTTTAAGCAATGCTGTAGTCTACAATGGAACACGCCAGCCCAGTATACCGATTCAGTCGTGATTTCGAATGATTATCGGTGAGAATGTGGCAGAATGAACCTCCATATGGTTAGAAACCTTAAAGGAGCAATAATTCCGACCGACAAGGCAAGGCTTGGCGGTATGGCTTTGTCTGCTGTTGTTGTTTTCGTGTTGCTTTGCTCGCCATATTATTATATTACAAATAATTCGTTAATATTAATTTAATGTCTTTATAATATAATCAAAATATTACTTAACTAATTGGTACGCTATCATGTACATATTCATTCAAAATGTACAGTCAGCTACAAAAGTGTAGGTATAATATGTAAAAACTCGTACGATCGTCCTGGGGTGAGTGTCTGGTCTGTACCCTTACAATTGAACAAATCTAAGAAGTACCTTTTGACGTTTCACTGTTTGTTATTAAATTAACTTAATAGAGGCGTAATTCACACTACTTTTATTAGCGTTCCTGTAAAATAATGGAATTATGAAGCTATTTTTATTTTAACATAACATAGACAATATTTATACAAAAAATAAAATTCTAAGTGTACTACGTTTAGAACTGTCAAACGGTACTTCTTAGATTTGATGGACTTTAGTACGAGTTGTCAATACGAAAAGAGTTTTCGAATAACATGTCAAAATAATAAGTTACAATTCACATAAATCTACAAACTATTTTACGTGTTCTAATTCATTTTATTCTATTTTTTGCAATTCGGTTTAGTTTGTATGCATAAACTGTTTGTGTTTTGTGTTTGTGTGTAACTTTTATTTACGTGGGCATTTGTAGAGACGCTTCATCTTTTACATGTGTGCTGTACTTACGTGTAAACATAATATCTGTTATGACCTAAAACCTGCACATTAAACTCAGTAATCAATAAGTATCTATATGATTGTTCTTTAAATTATTTCAACCGCCTATAAATCCAATATCAATTCCGATTACAATGTGTCGCGCGCTTTCTCCAAAGAATGCATCAAAGGAACCATAAGAGCCAATCAATCACTCTGTTCTGAATGAATGAGCAAGTGTTAGTAAATCTCGCTCGTCATATTGGCAGCCGCTACTCTCGCGGCGCCTACGTCATCCAATGTTGCCAACATACGTGGTTACCTCGCTTCCCCGAAAAACTGGCAGAAACAATTTGCGTATAACACCTCCCGTGTTAAATATCTTCAGGAGTGACGATTCACGTTTTACGAATTACGGATAAAATGTGTTTACTGGTGAAGTTTTACTGTGTCCTTTGTTAGCAACAAAAACATAAATGACATAATATTTGTAGATTTATCCTGTTTTGAGGATACGTCCCGAGAATTTAGTTGCAGTTTAATATACTTCACGATTATTCATTTCAGGTTTATTGACCATTTAACCTAAATAACCTCTTTTCAAGAAGTCTCTTTAAAAGTTAAAGAAATTATAAATAATAATATAATATTTTAAGTTCCTTTTTTTTGGGGGGCTGAGTCACCTTCGTCCGTGGGTGTACACCGTGAATTGAATCCCCTGTGGTCACCGGGTGGTGCAAATCAGGTGACAATCAATTGTTGGTAGGCTTCGGCCGTGGTTAGTGACCACCCACCAGACAAAGCCACACCGCCAAGAGGCCTTCTCGTGTTCCGGTGTTATATCTGGTGACACCATGCAGAGAGAGTGGGGTCGGAATTGTTGCTCCTTTATGGTTTCTAACCATATGGTGGCTCATTGTACTGCCACCTTCTCACCGATAATCATTCGTTATCACGAGTGAATTGGAATAATGGGCTGGTGCGTTCCATCGTAGACTACATCATCAGGCAAGTTGTAGTCAAGCGCCCGCCTATCGAAGAATGAAAAGTAAAAAAGGATTAAAAACTTGAACATTCTTAATCTCGTAAAAGTCTCTTCGAGCATATTTGCATTGTTCATGACCACTTTTTCGTATATATATTGAGCAGTGTCAGTCAAAATATTTATGTCTCTGAATTTCTCTCTTAGGGAAACATGGCTTCCTAGTTCGTAGATAGCTCTTATAGCTCTTTTTGTACAATAAAGATGGTCCAAAGTAGAATTCTACAATACATGGATACTGTGATAATAACTAAAATAAACAATTTTAACAGTATCCACATCAGTGAGCCGCCTAATTGTTTTGACTGCATACACAGCAGAACTTAATTTTCCTGATAGTGAGTCCTCTATATGAGGAAGCCACTGTAATTTGAAATCTATAGTGATGCCTAAAAATAGTGCCAGGAACAAAAAAGAGGTCCTTGAGGTACGCCAATGGTGACTCTTGACCCTGGGGACTTAGTTTCATTGACATCACTTTTGTGAATTCTATCACTCAAATAAAACATGATAATTACAAGAGCCTTGCTCTTGACACCGTAGTAGTGTAAATTCCTGACAAGATTTTCATGTTGCACACAGTCAAAGGCTTTGGACAGGTCACAAAATATACCCAAGGAATCTTACGAACTCTACTAATCAGCATAGATACTTTTTAATTAAGTAATGTTTTTTTATGGGAGAAATTATTTTTTGGTGTGAAATAAAAAGCTGTTTTGTATTTATTTATTTTATTAAAACTGAAAATACAAATTGGCTCTTATTAAAATAGCGAATACGTGTAAAGTATACAAACTTTATTAAAACCAAGTTTTTAGAAGTAAAATATTAAAAATTATAACATTTTCACACATGCACACGGCGCCATCTAGTGTCTTATGGGTACTAGGAACTGATACTTAAATGCTATTTTTTCTAAATACATACATATTATTATAGATGAATTATTATTACACCTAAATACAAAACAAACTACCATCACAAAGATTTGTCATGGGTGGGACTTCCCCGGGTATAGTATAACCCAACCGGACAGCGTATACCGTTCGGCTACAGAGGTCGTCTATACATAAATGTACACATTAAAACAATCTTAATAATACCTCATCTTAAAAATATGGCATTATACCAAGCAATCCTCTTTTTAACACGCTTTTTTTAGATGAATATACTCTAGATTAAAAAAAAATGGCATCTCTTGAAAAACAAATGTATTTTTGTATAAAACTATGCGAGCTAATTAAACTTAAGGTCCATTAAGCTAACAAAGTTTTAGAAAAATAAATTTAAATAAATAAACAATAGTGACATGCTAGGCCAAAACTTTTTATGGGCTTACTGAAAAATTACTGTTTTGATAGCCACTTTATTTCAATATGTCTAGTATTGCAGTAAAGTTAATAAAAATTACTCTACTATTCGTTAATGTCAAATAAATTGTAGTGACTAGTACTTCTTGAAATAATCCTGACATATAAACATAGTTAACGGATAGATATACAGAATCCCGAATACAGAATTTTAAAGGTCTGAGTCACCTTCGTCCGTAGGAGTGCACCTTATACCTGAATCCCCACACAGGGTGCCCGGGTGGTGCAATAAGGTGACAATCAACTGGTAATCAACTTGTGGTAGGCTTCGGCCGTGACCACCCGACAAAACCACACTACTAAGTGGCCTTGTCGTGTTTCGGTCTGGTGACACCATTACAGAAATTTGGTCGAAATTGTTGCTCCTGTTTTCGAAATCCGAAAATCCTCCGTAATCACAAATTAATCGGTCTAGACTTCATTATTGCTTAACATCAGGCAAGTTGCAGGCCTATTTCAGAATTTATATACATTTATTTATTTCTAACAAATTCTTGTCCTTCGTTTCCGGCAAAAACCGCCATAGAAATCCAAGAATAACAGTTGATATTATACCATGTAATAAAAAAATTGGATGTGAACCCCGCGACTGATACGTTCTATAAGTTAAAGTCGGTACTATAGCAGTACTAAATTGTCCTAAAACTGTAACACCAAGGAACCAAGTCCTAGATTTAATTGGTACAATTTCAGGAGCTATAGACAAACCCAATAACTGTGGACCACTTAGAGCAACAGCATAAATATATAATAAAGCTAAAGTAGTATAACGATCTACTAATATCAATCCTGAAGTTGTTAAATATGAATATACAAATAATAAAAACGTAAAAATAATTGTTACTGATGACGATATCAATAAAACGACTCGTCTTTTTAAATATTTAAACATTATACATGAGATAAACATGGAGGCTACAACTATAGAATTAAAAATTGGTTCCAAGTAATTTTCATATTCAGTATTAATTATATATAAATAGATAGAACACAAGAAATACCCTGATAATAAACTGAGATGAATAAGAATCAGATAAATCATAAATGGTTTATAAAACTCCTTTGCTGTTGTGTTCTTTGGGTTTATCAAGAATTCTTCTTGCGTAGTTATTAAAGCATTTAATTCTATTTCACTATCTTCATCATCACCTTTAAGCCATCTATGTGAAACAGTGCATTCTTCAAACTTTCCTTTACTCGCTAACCAATACGGTGACTCCGGCCACCAGAATAATGTTGCACAAATCATTATCGAACCCACCATCCCTATTACACCTAACACTTTATAATGTAGATATCTGTTTATTATCTGTGAAGTACAGTTACCTAACTGATATGAAGCAAATTGTAGTGGTAGAAATAAACCTCTGTGTTTAGGAGAAGTGTATTCTGGTATAATTATTATAGAAACTGCAAGGTGTACCGCACATGATATTGACATGAAAATTTGAATGACTAAAACGTAGAAACCATTATTAAATTGGTGTGTGGCCATAATAAACATAACAAAAGCTATAAGATTGCTTATAACACCAATGGCGAAAACACATTTTCTTCCGATGTATTCTGTCAACACTATTACAATTAGCATGAATGGTAGTTCACCGTAGAAGAGGAAGTGTACTGAAAAATAAATAATAAATTTTAGTCTTAATGATAAAAATAACACAAACAGTACGTTTCAACGACTTCTTTGACATTTTCCGTCTTTTTCTGGCCTGATATGTCAAAATTAAGATGAGGAATCAATCAATCAAGCTATTTTGTTAATATTTTTATTAATCAATTTTTTTTTTTTTTTTTTTTTTTAATGGCTCGGTTGTAGACCATTTGCCAATATCATATTAATCAATTAAGGCCAGGTTTTAGCGAAAATCCGCAAAAAAACATGTATTTTGAAACACTTTTTGAAGCAGTGAAAAGCAAAATAAAAATCAGAAAAAAATGTATTCATATAGTCGAGAATATAATCTAAGGAATACGAGGACTGGAAACACGATTTGATAAAGTTGGCTCGATAGAATAAATTCATGAAGATACCTCTTCTTCTGTAATTTAATATTCTTTTTTCGGTATTAT
Source organism: Meganola albula (assembly GCA_936450015.1). NCBI lineage: Eukaryota > Metazoa > Arthropoda > Insecta > Lepidoptera > Nolidae > Meganola > Meganola albula. Next base: position 5,455,316 of record OW388171.1, read on the forward strand.
TTCCAAAATAAGTGATTTGATATTATGTTTTATTTTTTTAAATAAAGTTCACAGGTACCTTTAGGGATATATCAGAATTGATTTTTCCTACTGCATTTATAATTTTTTTAATCGATCTTTTTAGTGATTTTTTATTCGTTTGGCTCTCGCCAGCGCCAGTGTCCCGCAGGACGTTACCGAGGTGAGACCTATGCCAAATTTCTCTAGCGCGCGCTTTTATTCCGCTACGTACTTACCACAGTATAAATAACATCAGTAGGTGTAAAAAGAAGAAAAATAAAATGGTTATACTCAATTTCTGTAACTCAGTGCCGCGTTGATGAATGAAGTTGTTTATGCTTTTAATATACCTACTATAGTCTGGCAAACGAAAGAAGTCACTCGAAAACCGCGGCAAATTTAAAAATCCTCGTCTTGCAACCCTTAAATTTAAAGCAGTAAAATGGGGGGAATCGGGACACTTTTTAAGTTCCACATTGATTTTTATCGTTTTTTTTTGTAGTTATAGTAATAAAATTGAGATCATAATGGTTCCGGTAGTTTAAATTTTCATTTATAATGCATTAAGATATAGTTTATTGAAGAATAATCATAAAAAAGTTACAAAAACTCACCTGTCCCTATTCACCCTGGCGTTGGGGTGAATCGGGTCTCTTAAGGGGTTAATAGAGTTTTTCGCTAGGGCTGACACTTTCATACTATAGGTTTTAGGTTACGTACTTATTATACCTACCATTTTTTAAAGTGTTAGTCTCCTAATATATTATCATAAATAAAGTTAGAAATGTAGTGAAAAATAAAAATCCATGAATGAAATCAACGTTTGTATTATATTAATTTTCTTTAAATTAAACAAAACAGAAAATAAATCTTACTTCCAAATAAACATAAAATAAAGTCCTCTCAAATCAAGCAAACTTAGAAAAAATTAAAAATAGACAGTAATATTTTTTAATTAATACGTAGATATTTATTTAATAATTAATTATTAAATAAACAGTAGATATTTGTTTAATAATTAATTATTGAATAAATACATAAGTACTTTTTCAATAATCAACACAATTAATACGATAAACAATTAGGTAGGTAAAGATACTCAGTCAGTAAGTATGTATTAGGTACCTACCAACACTTTTATTAAGTTGCGTTTTAAGTAATTTAGAGATTGCGACAACCCTAGAAACAAAAACCCAAATCACCCATAGCCGTCCCAATTAACCCTAATCGGGTACCTATTAAACCCATTCCTGACCCGATTCCCCTCACCTACGACCCTATACACCCCATAGTTCGACCCTTATCCCCCCAATTAATGTTCAAGTCTACTTTAGTAAGAATTTGTTAAACTAAAGGAAAAACAATAAGATTATATCACTTACAGTATAGCTTAATCCGTTCCCAAACAACTGTAAATAATGGTGAAAACTTCACTTCTAAACAAATCTAGTAAACACCAGAGAAAATTAAAATGTTTCACAGAGCAAATTTCACACAACTTTGACCCAATGTTTTGAAGTACGTTTTTTTTTAAAAATACTTATGACAGGATGACTGTGTGTTGCCAGATTTTAGAAAAAATATTGCAAGCTTCAAATTTAAATCCTACCACAAAGTGTAACACGTAACATAAATGTGTGAATAAGGTTGCAAATAAAACTTGAGATTTGTCCCAATTGACCCCTTAGACCCTATTCCCCCCATTTTACGGTACTTGGAGTCGACTAAATTGATACTTTGATTTTATCATATACTTTTATTCAATTTTATAGTATTAAAAAAAGAAATAACAGTTAAAATACATCTATTTTATAGCTTTCCGCCCCGTTAATTTTACTGATATTCTACCTCTTTGTGCACGAGTTTCTTACATTGCCTTATATTATCATCCTATGTCTAGTACTTTCAGAGATTTTTAATAGATACATGAGTAAATGACAGAGTGAGAGACCTTTGTTTTTGAAAAAGAGTGGCCTTCTGAATGAATTATATTACTCCATCTATAGTAAGTATATTTATTCCCACTCTGCTTAGTTTTATTTTAAAGATGGACCGAACTCGTAGAAGTTGCAATAAAGCCAGACAGAAGAGAGAGAGGCACTTATAGGGAAAGGAAAATGAGGCGAGAATGAAGAAATTAGGGAGTGGTGACAAAAGTGGTGCGGTTACTTTATAACAGGGTTTTATTTTTGTTAATACTCATATAATGACTTTTATTTGTGAAAATCTTGCCAAAAATTCTTCTAAAATTTCTCTTACTCATCATGCAGTTTTAGAAACGTTAACCTTATTTTACATGTTTCTTTTCTTTCTTGCTTTTTTAACTTGATGTTAAGCAATGATGTAGTCCACGATGGGACGTGCCTGCCCAATATACTGATTAACTCGTGATTACGAGTGATTTTCGGCGAGAAAGTGGCAGTGGCAGGCTCCATATGGTTAAAATCCAAAAATGAGTAATAATTCAAACCCACCCTCTGAAATGGTGTCACCAGACATCGCACCGGAACACGGCAAGGCCGCTTGGCGGTGCGGCTTTGTCTGGTGGGTGGTTACTTTCCACGGCCGAAGCCTACCGGTACACATTTACCAGTTTATTGATTGTTACCTGATTTGCCTGTTAAAAACGCAATCGATGGATAGATTTATCTTATTGATTAATAACAAAGCGCTCACGCCTGTATTAACTGAAGATGAAGACAGAGGTGAATGTCACCCACAATTTGTGGGCTATGTTTTAGGTCCCATACATAAAAATGACCTATTGACATTTAACGGCCACACCAGCTGCTATACTACGAATATTTATTTTAGGTACTGTATCTACCGATTTAGCACTGACTTCAATTACCAGATGTGAAGAATTAATTTTTACTCACAGATAACACTCGTAGATAAACAGTAGAAAGCCAAGGTGTATTCTAATTGGTTTTAAAACTAATACATAAATTTGTATTTTTTTTACTCTGTATTTTATTTACCTTACTAAACTGTATTCCTAAACTTATCATCAATGTAAATGAAGTTAGACCACAAAAATAATATCTAACGTTACATAAAATACCTTACCTACTACGTGTCTACACTGTGTCGCAATACGGACCATGCTATTGCGCGCGCGATTGAAAGAACACTAAATGCCTACTTTACTCGAATAAGACAGCCTTAATGCGAACGCGGGATGAACTTTGGGTCAGTAAATCTGTTGCATTGTAAGAATGCAATTGAGCTCCACTATTGTATCTTCTTCTTCTGTGATATGCTCGATGCATCTATTCCAAGACACAGTATTTATTTGGTTTAAGCCTTCTTTCGTTGACTTTACCATATTATTTTTTTTACATTCATTTCCAATATTTGATTTTACTTGACACCATATTAATTCAATGGGGTTTCATTCACAATAGTATGGCAGAAGGCGTTTAACTTTAACATTTTCAGTATTTGCGATTTCGTCAAAAAAAAAATTCTAATCTTTACTATCTTTATTTATTTCTATTTTTTAATTGTGTGCATATATGCAGCATGCACGACCGCATAATATATTAAACCACTGCCACATCATACAATTTTAAACCATTTTGACTAAAAATCGATGCGATATATTTCTATCATAAAATAGATATATTTTTTGTGAAAAATTTACTATTTGGTTATAGAATCAACTATGCAATAATGGTTTTTATGCTCCGTTTTCATTGGATTTTTTATGGTCTTGGTATTCTATAGTCAAGAGTCCTGCCTCTAGGTGAACACCGATAAATTGACTACAGCTATACCATGTTCTAAACTGCTAAGGACAAGTTCTTTTAAAATAGGCAGAGCTGATTTTTTCGAAAAATTCTCAAGAATGCCTTACGTAATTAATGGACGTGAGTAATGTGAGAGTAACTCTGTACTGTCTGTAATGTATGTAACCTACTTATTACTAACATAGTTTGTAAGATTATTGCTACTAACACTATGGATTCCGGTCCGAAATAAACGATTTTTTTTTCTGTCTGTTTTTCTGTAGCAAACAACAATAATTTAAGTAATCATTTATATGAAACTAAGATTTTTGGCTGTACTTCTGCGTGATAAGGAATCTCGTGTGTCTTATTTTTGTTTTTCGAGTGATTAAGACATTCACCAAATACACAAAAAGGTATTTCAGTTTCGTATTTATGCACAAAACCTGAAGTTATTGGGCTGTGTTAACATGTGCTGTTTACTCGACAGTTCGCGTGTAACTGAGTGTCGGTGAGTCCGTTGGACTCACATTGAGGACCACGCGCTGTGTTTACGGCACTAGATTCCGTATCTTCCTTTATTTTTTAATTTATCAAAGGCTGTGGTTACCTTTATCTGAATGAACACAACTGTCTAATCTTTGTTGGTGACCCAAATAAAAAAACCGCAAGACTTAGCGTGTACTTACATATCCATGAGACAACATGAACATCATCAATCCAATTGAGTGAAGAAGTGGTACTAATTGAATAATACTTTGACCCACAGAGAAAAAACGCGATCCAAACAGCACCAGAAATCGCCAACTACAAAAAAAAACAATTATCATTCCCCGTGCCTTTTTCTCATTTCTATTGGGGTCGGCTCCCAGTCTAACCTGATGCGGCTAGCTACCAGAATTATATGGGCGACTGCCATCAGACCTCGAAACCTGTAGGGAACCAGTAGCCGAGATGGTTAGACCCGGTGTCAGATTATATTAAAAAATGTATATTAGTAATTTACTGTGGGCTGAGACCTTCGTCCGTGGGTGTACAATACATCTTTAATTGAATCCCCACACGTGGTCCCCGGGTGGTTCAAATCAGGTGGCAATAGCAAATATTTTTACCCACCTCTTATATGGTGTCACCAGACATCGCACCGGAACACGACTAGGACACTTGGTGGTACGGCTTTGTCTGGTGGACGGTCACTAATCACGGCCAAAGCCTACCACCAGTTAATAACCAGTAAACATAATTACCAGTTGATTGTCACCTGGTTTGCATCACCCGAGGACCACGTGTGGGGATTCAGATAAAAGGTGCACTCCCACGGACGAAGGTGACTCAGCCGCCATACCTTTTATCGTGTCAACGCGAACACGCTTCGCCTTCAATTCTGGCTGCAGTATAAAGTACCACAATATTTGACTGGACTAATGACGTTAGTACGATTTCCACCCAGGATTAATCTTTGTGTCATGAGCATAATTGTTTACTCTGTGTCTGGATGTAATTTATCTTTAAAAGCATGTATTTATGAAAAAAATGTATTTAGGTAAGTAGTATCCATAACACAAGCATCATCATTCATCGTCGTCGTCATCATCAGCCTATTCTACTCCACAGCTGGACATAGGTGCGTAACCATCGGCGTACAATGTACGCAAAACCCACAGTCTGTAAAACCTGCTAGCAATTTTTTTTTATTACTACCACCTGCGGCTCCGCCCTCGTGGGTTGTCGATTACGCTAACATTAACCTTTATTTGCGCAGTCTAATAAAACTATCCTATATCCTTCCCCGGGTCTCTGACTATCTCAATATCAAATTTCATCCAAATCGGTTGAGTAGTTATGAAAGCTCTACAGACAGACAGAGTTACTTTTGTGTTTATAATATTAATAAGGAAGACAGAATGTAACTTATAACACCCTACTTCTTGACCCCCTTCTTGTCTGCGTGTAATTACAATACAAACATTCCTTAATACAAGTTTGCTTAGTTTGGGTACAGATGGCCGTATGTGAACTACCGGACGGAAATGGGTGGATTCCGTCCTATTTCCATACTGTATTTTAAAACAGTGTGGAAACAGGACGTAACTTCATACTTCGGCATAATTTTTATCCTGATTTTAAGGACGAAACCGTAGGACGAAGCTAGTGAATTAATAAAATTAATTTTAAATACTAATACCTGTCTCAGCAAAAATACTGATTTGGAAATGTTTATTTCATTTCTATTTCCCATAACTCCATCATTTTCTTTCCCCTCTTCAGACGTTGACAACTCCATGATATAAACTGGAAAATAAAGAGTAGATATGTTTTTTTCCATACTACGTAACTGATAGAACTTCTATCTAGGCATCATCTGCATCTAATCAGTCTAGACTGTGTGACACACACGTTGTGTATTATATATCTCCTGCGTGCTGCAGCTAGTCAGTTCAGACTGTGCGACACCCGCGTTGTGTACCTACTATAATATCTCCTGCGTACTGCAGCTAGTAAGTTGACTGTGTGACACACACATTGTGTACTGTTATATCTCCTGCGTACTGCAGCTAGTCAGTTCAGACTGTGTGACACACACATTGTGTACTATAATATCTCCTGCGTACTGCAGCTAGTCAGTTCAGACTGTGTGACACACACATTGTGTACTGTTATATCTCCTGCGTACTGCAGCTAGTCAGTTCAGACTGTGTGACACACACATTGTGTACTGTTATATCTCCTGCGTACTGCAGGAAGTCAGTTCAGACTGTGTGACACACACGTTGTGTACCTGCTATAATTATCACCAACGTACTTACTTGCTCAACCCTGAGACAGCAAGGAGTGGACAGCATTTACATAGAAACTATCAGAAACATATACAACATAAGTAAAGGCTGTATAAAACTGGAAACCACCGGAGATCTTTTCCCCATAGACAGTGGCGTTAGGCAAGGGGATCCACTGTCCCCTAACTTATTTATTGCCGTGCTAGAAAACATATTCACAAACCTAGACTGGGACGGATATGGTCTCAATATAAATGGCAGCCGTCTACATCATCTGAGATTTGCAGATGATCTTATATTGCTAGAAGAAGACCCAAGAAAAATCCAAGAAATGGTACAATCTCTTGCTAATAAAAGCAAAGAAGTAGGTCTACAAATGACCAACTCAGCAGAGGTTGACATAGAACTGGATGGAAACAAACTTGAATATGTTCAAGAATATTTGTATCTAGGACAGATAATCTCACCCACGGAACAAATGTCAAAGGAACTAAATAAAAGAATTCTAGTGGTTGGAGAAAATACTGGTCTCTGAAAGAAATCCTGAAAAGCAATGACTTAAGCTTGAACATCAAAAGAAAACATTTAATACCTGTATCCTCCCCTGCATTACTTACGGAAGCGAGACATGGTCCCTCACTCAGACCCATAGAGAAAAACTTGCAAAGTGTCTGTGGGCAATGGAGAGAAGCATGTTGGCAATAAAGTTAAGTGACAAAATCAACTCGAATGAAATAAGTAAAAGAACTAAAGTTGCCAACATACTCACTCGAATTGACCAACTCAAATGGAGGTGGACAGGTCACATGCTACGCTGTAAAACTGAGAAATGGAGTAAGCAGGTAACACTCTGGTACCCAAGAGACCATGTCGCCCATTAAGAAGGTGGGAAGACGATTTCCGCCTAACATTGGGACCTTACTGGACCAGAGTTGCAACCGATAGAGTGCAGTGGAAGCAGTTGGAGGAGGCCTATGTCAAAAGACACACCGAACTGAGGGACATCCTATAAATAAAATATCAGGCAAAATCGACTATTACCAGTTCGGAAACACGGGCTATTATTATTATTATACCTACTTGCTGCAGCTACCACGATTATTCACAATATGGAGGTGCAACAGATGGACACAGATGCACACGTTAATTTGCACGAAAATCACAAATATTTTGCGTGCGTATACGGAGGCCGTTGTAAATAAACAGAGGCGAAATAGGTTCAGGCCGACACAGTATTCTATTTTAAAACTAGTTTAATGTTTGGCTAGAGATTTTATTAAGTGGATTTACTGATAAATTGCTTTCTCTTTCTTTTGCTTTATAGATTTGAGTGAATTAAAATACATACATACTAGTACAACAACATAATTTCGTAAAATAAAAACTTCTCATTTTTCAATATAAAAAGCTGTGAGTGCCACTCTCACTGAATTTGCTTTATCTAAGGGCTTTAGCATACTAGCCGTATACTTATTTTAAAACTAGCTTCCGCCCGCGGCTTCGCCCGCTAAATTGATCTCACTAATCTTGTTTCTCCATACAAACTTTGGAACCCCGTTTCACCCCCTTAAAGGGTGAGTTTTGAAAAATCCTTTCTTAGTGCTCCCCTAGACCCCATAAGAAACCTATGTGCCAAATTTGGAGTCTCCAGACCCAGCGGTTTGGGCTCTGCGTTGATATGTCAGTCAGTCAGTTTCTTCTTTTATATATTTAGATAATAGACGGTTTGCAAACCGCTGCCATAGAGTAATTTATTTAGTAGGTCAAGGATTGGTGTTATAAAGAAATACGTTCTATAATTTACTACAAGAAATCTGCGCTTCGCTTCGAGCGCTTTAAAATTCCTATATTAGAAAACATTCTCAAAAAATTCGCCACGATCCCTAAAGAGCCATGAAGCCTTACTGAATTAAAACTAGTATTAATTTCAATATGTAATACTAATAAAAAAGAAAAAATAGATTTTTAATATGCGAATAGTAGCGAGGCGTGGATGCCGTACAAATATGCGACGAAAACTTTGCATTGCATATCCGCCACTATGACGTTGTGATAATTATATACCTACTGAGCATGCTCAGTGTCAGCCACGCGTCCGCAACGAATTTGCTGCGCGCGCATCCGACCGTCTGTGTAATACTAGCTTAGATCGCAGATACACGACATCTAGAAGTCACTGCTTCAAGCTGTACCTAACTGCTTGGACTACATTCTTTTAATTACATTGCGAAAATAAAGAACAGAAAATCAATAATGTACCTACATATATGTACACGGAATGCATCATTTTAATTCACATTGTTTGTGCAGTCGCAGCTTGAAGCCCAGATCATTACCGATTTAAATTTTAAACGGTCTAGTATGCGGCCTTAGATTTAAAAATAGAACATTTTTGTAAACATCGGCTGCTATTCAAGGCCGCGGATAATGTTTTTGCCGGTTATCGTGCTAAAAAGTATTTAAACTGCGAAGATGTACAAGTACAACATTGTGCAAAGTATGCGATTTTTTAAGAATTACTGTAGTTTAAGAGGGGCTATCCTTCTAAAGCTACTTTTTTGCATTAAATTATTATTATTTACTTGGTTCTGAGTATTAATTTTCATTTAATTATTGTCAATTGAAGCAAGTTATTACTAGTTTTAGCTGTGGTTACCTTTCTAAATAAACACAGCGGTCCAATCATTGTGCAATCTACTTATTTAATGTAATTGTGTATCATTTGTTGGTGATCCAAATAAAATAAAATAAAAAAAGACGGGTTGCACTCCGGGAGTGCCGGCAGAAGTGAAAACTTGATTATTAACGTTGAGCATGTTTGATATTTTGGAATGGTTAGGGAATAATTTTGCACCAATTGCTTTATCAGTATAAAAGTACTATCATTTATGTGGTAGAATACAATATTCATTTATTGCGCTATCGTACACAAACATGACAATTTATATTACATTAAAAATTTAACTGTTTTCTGTCACCATCCATGGATGCGCGTGGCACGCTGTAACATACACGAACATTCGCGCAAGCGCCCTGCGTCTCCATCCGTCTTACGCTTTTTCGATCAGGTCACGTGTCCTGACGCGAGTTTAAGATTTTATACCCATTACAGAAAAAGTGCTCAACGCCGCTAAAGAAGTTTTCACTTCAATAAATAAATAAATAAGTAATGACTGGCTGTATGAATTATATAGATCAAGCATACCTATTTCACACATGTAATTTTGTTATTTGTCGTCGAAAATAACGTAATGAGTTTCAAGTAAGAATAGGACTGGATTCGGGGCTAACTTCATACCAAGAACCAAGCCAAAGTACCGTCAGCACAAAATATTATATCAAACCACAGACAACAATATTATTTTATTATCTATGGAAAAGCGATTTATTTTGCAAATGTTACTTACCCCTAGTTTCCACTGGCAAGACATTCACTAGAAAACATGTTGCAAGCTTTGTCTATCTCTATGACCATAGAAAGTTTTTCTATCTCTATCACTCAGGGGTGAGTAGAAAGAGATAAGACTATATTTGTATCATGTTTTGTTGTGCAGTGCAAACGCCCTGTTAGGTATTTAGCATTATAACTACGTACAGCTGGCTAACTATGTAAAGGAGACGTTCAAAAAATGTATAGAGCCTGGGATTAAAATAATTGTAAATTTGAACAGCAATCTGAGTTACATAGGTTAATAGAGCATAATTAATTAAATTTTTTGGTGTATTTAAAATAATATTACACCACCCCGTTTTTTAAAAAATTGAAATTGAAAATAAGAATCCTTAATGCAATATTATGATTATTGCAATTGGCAACCCCATGGTCAAATGACAATTGAGCAACCAAAACATCAAAATTATTTCGACGCTGTCAATCAAACTGATCAATGACAATGACATCATGACATTTCCCGTAATTATATTTTTTTCCACGCGTTTTGTTATTACACTAATAAGATAACAAATATTTTTCGTCATAATTACATTAAGCTGCAGCTAGAATATTATTACAAGAGAAAAGTACTGTAACAGAATGCAATTATTAACGTGATTGCAATATTTATACTGCTTAGGAAACGGATAATTAAAGGTAATGTGCGTTTTGTTTTTCTATTACATTTTTTTGATTTTTACAAAAATGGTTGCTCCTAAAATTCGTGTTTAGTTAAATTCTAACAGCTTATTAAATAAGCTTTCCAATGAGGTATATCACATTGGTGTTCAAAATTCTAGCCCACTTTTGACCTCTCCTTTAAGCGCTTATTTAAACACGAATTTGTATATTTTTTAACACGTCTTAAGTTGTAACATCGATTTTTTTCGTCGGAAGTTAATTGTAATGTTAATGTCCGTACCAAATATTAAAATCCAAATGCCTGATTACTTGAACGGTAAGAAAATACACACATTTTTATTTTACATCGAAAACCATTTTTGCCTACCATAAGTACTAAAAAATACTCAATACTCAATACTCAATACTCAATACTTTATTGCGTTCCACAATGTTAATTAAATAAGGTGTTCGGTATAACAATTTTAGTATCAATTGTGAACCCTGTCGGGCACAGCAATATGCAGAAGAGAGGAGGAAGGTCGCATAAAATAATAATAATAATAATTAGTTCTTTAGTTAATTTCCTTATGCAAGATTGTTTGTATGAGTAGATAGATAGTGAGTACTTTATATGTAGTTACTTATTAGATATATTAAATTAGAATAAAATTAATTAAATCATAAATTGAATTATCTATTAATATATTAACCAATTTTATATTGCATGTCTAGATGAATTTATTAAATTATGTATTATTATATTAACTAATTTTATATTGCATGTCAAGATATTTTTATTAGATATGTTTTATTATATTAACTAATGTTATTTTTCATGTCAAGATATATTTATTAAATAAATGTATTAGTGTATTAATTAATTTTATATTGCATGTCATGGTATTTTTATTAAATTATGTATATTATATTAACTAATATATTGCATGTCAAGTTATTTTTATGTTGCTTTAAATATATTTGATGATTAAACGAACTTACCTGTAAGTGAAGTTCTATCCCAATTATATGAGAACGTTTCATTCGAAGATATATTAAACACATGTAGTACCTTCATTGTACTGGCAACTCCGCACTTTTTATATATTGAGGTAGGTAGTATGAAACAATCCCTACCCACCTATGCTGCGTCCGAGCCTGCCGATCGCGTCGTTCCTCATTCTTTAGAGTAGACGTTACGAAATTTTTCTAATATGGGCTCTGGGAAGGGAGGGACCTTATATCTTCGAATGAAACGTTCTCATATAATTGGGATAGAACTTCACTTACAGGTAAGTTCGTTTAATCATCAATTATATTTCGAACGTTTCATTCTTCAGATATATTAAACACATGTAGAAGTTTAGAGTTGAAAAATTTTGTACATAATTAAATAAGTAAAATGAAATAGATTTTTACTATGGATCATTTAATTTAATAACTCAACACATCTTACAGTCTCTGATTAATAAAAGGATAAGATTTGTTATCCCCTAATATAACACAAAACATGTATAAATTAATATTATTATTACTTTGTAACCATAATCACATACAAATAGATAAATAAGTGTTAAGACGCTGGTGCTTGATTGGGAAGAAAGACAGATCTAGCGAACTAGCATCATCGCTCACTGGGCGGTTATAGAATCTAGCGAATATTTGTGACGATTGTGACCAACCCACAGTCTTCCTGATGACGTCAAGTGAAAGACCATGTGCACGCGCCGCGGATGTGGCGGCGTGTCTAGTGCTGTGTGCGCCGAACGCCGACACATCCACGCCGCTCTCTGCTAGGACTAGCTTGATCCATCGGCTGATGGTTTGTGAGCAAATAGCTTTATAAGGTCGCTTGTACGTCAACAGGAGATTTTCTACTAAATTTGGTCTAAGCTCTTTTGTAGCCGACAAATAATCTTTCAAAGTTGTTGCTGGACAAATATTTATGTTATCGTTAAAATAAGGTAAGAATAAAATAGGTTGCTGGCTATTCGCCCTAGACGTTTTTATTATATCGGAAATTATAATTCTGACTCCATTTGTTTCAATGTTAATATTTTTAATTTTAATTGATGTAAGTGTTTGCGCCCTGTGAGCTGTACTTAAGGCTAATAAAATGACCAGTTCGTGAGATAGCTTCTGCAAAGGTAATTCATTATTAGGACCCCACTGACCAATGTGTTGTAAAACTATCTGAGGATCCCATGTGGATGCGTATTTTGGGATGTTTGGCCTTAATTTATAGATCCCCTTTAATAACCTTTTGATCTGGTCTTGTGATCCTAAATCATCACCAAAGAGTAAACTTAAAGCCGAGCGGTAACTATTGATAGAACCGTAAGCTGCACCTTTATGAAATTGTTCCGTAAGGAATGATAACACTGATGGTAAGTAACATTTATATGGATCTATACCGTTATTGTGGCAGTACTGCCACCAATTTTTGTAGGCAACACCGTATTGTTGCAAAGTATTCTTAGCTAAAGATGCCATCATTAAATCCAGAGAGGCCATGGGAACACCTCGTTTTATAAATGCCTTCCTGAGAGCCTTGCTGCAACCAGGGTAACTCCTTTGAAATGTGGGTTCCTAAAGGAAGACCAACTATTATTAATTGAATCTATAAATATTATATCTGAATCAAGCATTTTTTGTAGCAGGGGAAACCAGGGCTGTGAAGGCCAATAAGGGAAGATAAAAATACCTTTAGCCTTATCTATTAATATTTTTTCTAAGCATTTTAATATTAAAGGGAATGGCGGAAAAGCGTAAAAGAACATATTATTCCATGGGACTGTAAATGCGTCTATCGCTAAGGCATCTGGGTCTGGTCTCCATGAAATATATTGATGGCATTTGGCATTGGTGCGAGAAGCGAATAAATCAATGTCTGGCACGCCGAACTTCTTAATAATTCTGTTAAATATTTTCTCAGACAATGTTAGTTCTATATCTTCGTTAACTTTCCGAGATTCCTCATCGGCTTCTTTGTTATCTTTACTTTTAATGTAAGAGGCGGTTAAGTATATATTTCGCTTTTCGCACCATTGCCAAATCTCTCGAGTCAAATCATTTAAATGGGGGTATTGGATCCCACCCATACGATTGATGTAGCTTAAAGCTGTCGTATTATCAATACGTAACAAAATTGAACAATTGCGTGTGTTCCGCGCGAAACACTTAAGACCAAAGAACACAGCCAGGAGCTCTAAAAAGTTAATATGAAATTCTAACTCGGTCGATTTCCATTTACCGTTAACACGTTTGTTATTACAGAAAGCTCCCCAGCCGGACCTGGAAGCATCTGTAAAAATTTCTAGTTGAAACCTATCAGGTTTTAGAGAAGTAGACGTTAAAAAAATATTTTTTGACCACCATTCGAGGTCAGATCTTATTGCGGGTGAAGGGGTAAATTTAGATTCATATGTTTTATGTATCTTTAATGCTAGGTATTTTTCTCTCTCGAGGCGCTTTGTATAGACCCAGCCGTATCTGACCGCTGGGCAGGCGGATGTGAGAACACCGATGAAATGAGCAAACTCTTTAATAGTACAACGCGGTAAGGGTATAAATTTTTTAACTAAATTTGAAATATGGTCTCGTTTATCAATCGGTAGCGATAATGACATATTTATAGTGTTGTAAATAAACACTAGGAACTTAGTTTCCTGCGAAGGTTTTAAAGAACTTTTTTCGAAGTTTATCACAAACCCTAAACACTGCAACAGTTTAACCGTCTTAGTTACGTTACTTAAACATTCGGTATATGTTCGGCCGATACATAATAAATCGTCGAGATATAGGACTGAAGAAAAGCCGTGATATCTAAGGTAAGCCACCACTTCCTTCATAATTTTTGTGAAGGTTCTTGGCGCTGACGATAAACCGTAAGGCATACCTTTAAATTTGGCGGCAAACCGCCGGGATGATTTTGCTTTGAGAATTAGAAGGTGGAAGCGCAGAGAATATATGCCTGGCTCACCGGGAAAGGGTAGATAGGTAGATAATGTGAAGAACTCACGTATTTGCTCGGCTTCGAAGGCGCGACCCGCCGATGTTGTATGTCTTCGGTGCACCGTCCACGTGCTTGATTTCTTGTTTGTTAAATAGCACTAATTCACATGAATGGTGAAACACTTGAGGGTCGACCCGTCCACACACAGTTAATATATAGAAAAACTAGTACTTTACATTAGATTTAGTTTAAAAATCAGGGAACGCCACGCGAGCGTTGTCGTCACGGCCGAGGTTTATTAAGAAGTCGTCTTCAACGCCATTGGTCGATCTTTCTATGATCGACGCTTGAAACCTTCTCTGATTGGCCGTTGCTTGGCGCCATGAGTTCAATGAAGGAATTTAAGGAAAGGGAGGGAAAATAAGGAAGGCAAGCCAGAACATAATTCCCCCCACTTGAAATCGTCCCAGATTTCAAAGCAAAAAACTAAGAAAACGAGCATCGAACAAATAAGGATTTAGGTACACATATTTACCTCAATGTCCTATCACTAAATACGAGATTAGCTTAAGTATGGATATAGGTATAGTGTGAACCTACTAAAAGAAATGACCGTCTTAGATACTTATGTAATTTTTATTTAGTTTATATAATGCAGAGTGAAATTGAAAGACAAACAGAATTGCTAGGTACTAAAGCTAATTATAGTATATTTTTTTTTTAGCTAATTTGAGTTTTGTATGGGTAAAGGGCAAAGTTTATTTACTGGTCTTCGAACGAGACCATTGTGAGTGCGTACGGTAACGACACGTACTACGCCATCAAGTCCAGGATGTAACTTGAGGACCCTACCTGAACGCCACTCTAAAGGTGGCAGATTGTTGTCAACAATTAGAACAACATCTCCGATTTGAATATTGGCATGTTCTTGAAACCATTTTGCGCGTTGCTGCAAAGTGTGAAGATAATCCCTTTGCCAAATACGCCAAAAGGATTGGGTAATTTTCTGAAGCATTTGCCACCGAGCAAGTGGTGGAACATATTCTTCAGCAAGTTCAGGTTCAGGTAACGATATTAAAGGACCGTTAGTCAGAAAATGACCAGGAGTAAGAACATCGACCTCATCAGGGTCTGGAGATATACAGCACAACGGCCGTGAATTAAGTACCGCTTCGACCTTGGTAAGTACAGTTATGAGCTCTTCGAGCGTCAACACCTGTGAACCTACCACACGTTTTAGGTGAAATTTCATGGATTTGACACCACTTTCGAAAATTCCACCGAAATTACTACCGGTAGGAGGGTTCAGTCTCCATACAATATTTCGTTTCGCGAGGTTTGACTCGAGCGAATCATGATTTTGAAGTACGAGTTGCTGTAACTCATTTAAATAACGCTTTGCACCTATGAAATTAGTGCCACAATCGGTCACTATGAACGTGCAAAGCCCACGGCGTGAGACGAATCGATCTAACGCCGCCAGGAAAGCAGGAGTAGATAACTCAGTTACTGCTTCAAGGTGGATAGCTTTTACCGCGAGGCAAACGAAAACACACACGTAGACCTTGTAAGTACGAGCATTTCTTCTACGACTTTCCTTTACAATAAAGGGACCGGCAAAATCGATACCCACCTTTTGAAAACACCGCGTTGGTGTTACTCTTGATGAGGGAAGATCTCCCATTAAAGGTTGACATGGAACAGGTTTGGCCCTGAAGCAGGTGACACATTTAGATAAACGCGATCTAATTAAATTACGAATGCCGAGTATCCAAAATTTACGTTGAATAAACGATTGCAAAGTACGAGGACCGCAATGAAGGTAAGTTATATGAAAATAATCTATAATTAACAGCGATAATCGCGAAGATTTCGGCAACAGTAAAGGATGCTTTTCGGCAATTGTTAAGTTAGAATGTTTAAGACGCCCCCCTACTCGTAAGAGGCCTGCGTCGTCTACAAAAGGATGCAACTTCCTAACAGCTTTAGAGGCTTTAACTTCCGCCGTGAGGTAAAGCTGTTGTTCATGTTGAACGATGCACAACATCGCTTCCTCCAGTTCTGGAGAACTCAAGATGTTTCTGTTAGGATAGTTTCGCTTAAAGGCTTTCAAAGCACGCAAACACCAAGCCAACACACGTTGGACGCGAGAAAGCGTGGAGTAGCGATCTAATAATTTACTAATAAGATCAGGCTCAGTAACGCCAAAATTTGCTTGAGATACATGAGCGGTGGTACGCAATTCAGGTATAGATTCGTGCGATTCCCAATCGCTCTTGACCGGCCAACTGGAGGAATCACACGAGAGCCAACTTGGACCTGACCACCACTGGGTAAGGGTTGACAGCTGGGAACAGCTGAGCCCTCGACTACAATGATCTGCAGGGTTGTCATGCGTTGCAACATGTTGCCAGTTCTCAACTGCGACGTCATCGAGAATTTTTATAACTCGGTGAGCGACAAAAGTTTTAAGTTTGTGTGGTTCAGTGTGTAACCATGATAATACGGTGCTACTATCAGTGAACGCAATTACTTTGGTAATAGGTATTTTATCTCGTAGCAAGTTATACATATGCTTAAGAACACGCGCAAGCAAAACAGCACTACATAGTTCGAGACGGTTTACAGTGAGCGGTTTTATAGGAGCGACTTTGGATTTTGCTATTAATAAATGAGTATCATAATGATTAACACCGGTACTTCTTAGATAGACGCAGCATCCAAAGGCTTTAGAGGACCCGTCACAAAACCCAATTAATTGGTAAGTATCACTATCATTTGAGGTTATTCTACGTGGTAGCTTAATGTTTTTAATATGTACCATTTCAGAAATAAAGTTTTTCCACTGCAAGGCAATTTCGGAAGGGACAGGTTCGTCCCAACTTAGCTGAAAACGCCACATTTCTTGCAACAACAACTTGGCAATTAGAACAATGGGAGAGAGCCATCCCATTGGGTCATAAATGCGGGCGACATTAGATAAAATGGCACGCTTGGTTAAGCTTGAATTCAGCTCAGACATCGAGTATGTAAAGAAATCATCGATGGGATCCCACTGAACACCCAGAATTTTAAGAATGTGTTGATGGTTACCATCACAGAAAGTTTTAGGAACCTGACAGTGTTCAGAAGGTAGCGCCGCAATGAACTCGGGAGCGTTGCTACTCCATTTACGGAGCTCGAATTGAGCACAACCTAGTAGCTGAATAAGCTCATCTTTAAGTTTTAGCGCATGACCGTTAGATGGCGCTCCTGCTATGATATCATCCATGAATGTGTCATGACGTATAATTTCAGCTGCTTGAGGATACTCAGAGCCGTGATCGACCGCAAGTTGGTGCAAAGTACGAATGGCTAAGTAAGGTGAACTTGTCACGCCGTACGTTACGGTATTAAGTTCGTATTCGCACACGGGATCAGAGGGAGAATCTCTCCACAGCAGGTGCTGCCACACTCTATCAGCTGGACGTAAATTTATGTTACGATACATTTTTGAAATATCTGAAGTAAATACCACTGCGTGAAGGCGAAACTTTGTAACTACATCTATTATGTCATTTTGAAGCTTAGGGCCAGTATACACACAGTCGTTCAAAGACTTTCCGTTCGTGGTTTTTGCGCTTGCATCAAAAACGACACGAAGCTTAGTGGTAGTACTCTCAGGGCGGAGAACACAATGATGCGGTATCACAAATTTGCCTGAACCAAGGGTTACAGGTTGCATATGCCCTAAGTTAGAGTACTCGCGCATAAAGTCGCCATAATCGGCTTTTAAATTAATATGACGCTCAAACCGTTTTTCGAGTTTGAATAAACGTGATTTTGCCATATCATAAGAGTCACCGAGATCGGTGAACGATTCTTTTAGTAATAATGGAACTACGTATCGACCGTCAGGTTCACGGGACACTAGAGTAGAGTACAACTCTTCGCATTTGACATCCTCGGGATTCGAAACGACTATAATCGGTGGCTCTTCGACCTCCCAAAACCGCTTGACCACGTCGTCTAGGACGCGAGTGGAAGCGACGAGGGAAGAGACCGAAGGCGGAGGGTGACAATTACTATCAACTCTGCCAGTGAGTACCCACCCGAAGACACTATGTAAGGCGACCGGCAAACCCGGGCCTATTTCTAAGCGTTGGCCATCATATATTTTATGAAATAGTTCCGCGCCTAATAACAAATCGACGTCGGTTGGTTTATCAAAACACTTGTCCGCCAATACTAAGTGTTTGAAATTCGTACGTACATGAGAAGGTAATTCAACAACAGGCATTTTATTCGTCAACTTATTCATAACAATCGAATTAATAACGAAGCTTGGGTTTTCAGAGTCCGTCGGCATCAAAGTGCATGAAGTCTCACCCTTTACTTGGTGAACAACGTTGTCGCCCAAACCTGCTACAGTAAGATTACAGCGCCGTATAGGCACACCTAAACGTTGAGCGAGTGATGACGTCATAAAACAATCCTGAGCTCCGCTATCAATGAGCGCGCGGGCGACGATGGGTTGAGCGGCGAAACCGCAACCGCGAACACGCACGGCGCACGTACCGAGCAAAACAAGAGTTCGACTATGACCAACGTGAGCGGCAGTCGACGCGGAACTCACACTGGGTATCTGGTCAGCATTAACCGTAACCTCGGTGGAGCTACACGGAACCGCGACAGTGGAGTCGTTGTCGTGAAGCAAACTATGATGTCGCTCACCACAAGTTGAGCACGTACTTTTTGAAAAACACTTATTTACATTATGGTATTGGCGTAAGCAGTTTACACAAACATTTTTGACTGACATTAATCGGTACTTTTCGGAAATGTTAAGTTCTCGAAACTTAGAACATTTAAAAAGTGCATGATGTTGACCGCAACACGGACAGACAGCTGATTTATTTGCAGCGTTAGCAGTCGACGGGTTAAACGGCAACGATGTTGCTTGATAATTATTCCTGTTACGCGTACCGGTTGTGCGCACAGGAATTGTATTTAGTTGTTTCTGCTGAGAGCCAGAACCGGAAAAAGTACCCGATTGACTGACCTCCATTACTTTGACATAACCTTGCAAAAAGTCTAACAAATCAGTAAATGTAGGCATTTGTTTTTCATTATGCAATTCAAAACGTTTACGAGTATCAGCATCTAAAATACGTGAAGCTAAATAAAATAAAAGAAACTCGTCCAGGTTTTTAATTTTCATCGCCTTAAGGGCATTGACCGTTTCATTCAAAACATTTGCTAAGTTACGTAACTCGTGAAAATTACCAGACCTTAAAGGTGAAAAGTTGACAATTTTGTCTAAATACGTAGCGGCCAAGATTCGCTTATTTTGGAACCGCTCAATAAGAGCTTGAAATACAATTTGGTAATTATCAGACGTAACAGGCACTCCCTTCGCTATCGATAACGCTGAACCAGAAAGACAGGATAATAAATAGTGAAACTTTTCGATCGAACTAATATTATTATTATCATGTACTAGCGACGAGAAGGTATCGAAGAACGTTTGCCAGTATTCAATATTACCATCGAACTTCGGTAATTCAAGATTCGGTAAGCGCGTTTGTGCGATCGGTTTTGCAGAATGATAAGAAAGACCGGACGACATGCTCGGTTCAGACTCGTAATCGAGCCGGGCCGAGCCGAGAATGGGCGCGCGGCTAGCGTCAGAGGCTGACTTTGCAGCGCTGACAGCGTAAAATAATTCATCAAACGCGATCACAGCCTTCATGTCAATTACTTCATCTGGCTTTAGTTTTAATTTTAAATCGTTGATTTGAGACGTATAATCTAAATACTCTTTACGTAATAAATCAATGCGCTTATACCTTGCTTCGAACTGAGAGGCTGAACTCTTGTCAGTTTGTATTTGTTTACACAAATCAAACAAAATTTGTATATCTCGAAACGCGTACTCACGTTGAGTAGTAAGCAATTTTAGTTGTCTCTCAACTTCAGACTTTGATGGGTTTGTCATAGTGATTATTTAACTAGATAAGTATCTAAACGAAAACAAAAAGTATTTGTTATTGAAATGTAGTACTACGTAAGTAGGTAGGTACGTATATTACGTTTGAACACTTTGAACCCACTACGTAGGTACCTATGTATTAATGGAAACGACGTCCTAATAAACCCGTAATTACCTTGACCTACAATATATTTATGATTGCATGGAAGGTATATAATAATATAAGTATGTACGTTAGCCGTGGAACGAAATAACCTGATTTAGTTAGGAATGTAGTTTCTTCGAACAAAATTATCTATCTACCTTATATTTTTCACTTCGTTTAAAAAGTTAGAAATTATGATTAATGATCATATAATTTAGTTAGAAAACGCAATTAAACGAAAGAAAAAGGCTTATTAGCAATGAACAACTGTAGTTTTGGAGTTTTCTATTGAAATTGAACCCAAAATCCGTAGGTTATTCGCGCTCGAAAGGACCACTTTATAAATGGCGGCAAACCGCCGGGATGATTTTGCTTTGAGAATTAGAAGGTGGAAGCGCAGAGAATATATGCCTGGCTCACCGGGAAAGGGTAGATAGGTAGATAATGTGAAGAACTCACGTATTTGCTCGGCTTCGAAGGCGCGACCCGCCGATGTTGTATGTCTTCGGTGCACCGTCCACGTGCTTGATTTCTTGTTTGTTAAATAGCACTAATTCACATGAATGGTGAAACACTTGAGGGTCGACCCGTCCACACACAGTTAATATATAGAAAAACTAGTACTTTACATTAGATTTAGTTTAAAAATCAGGGAACGCCACGCGAGCGTTGTCGTCACGGCCGAGGTTTATTAAGAAGTCGTCTTCAACGCCATTGGTCGATCTTTCTATGATCGACGCTTGAAACCTTCTCTGATTGGCCGTTGCTTGGCGCCATGAGTTCAATGAAGGAATTTAAGGAAAGGGAGGGAAAATAAGGAAGGCAAGCCAGAACAAAATTCATAAGTAAGGTTTTCACCGTACTCGTTTTCAAATAGAAATCTTAAATATTTCCTTTGTGACTGATTGATTGGCACCAATAAATAGGCTTCTTTCATATCTATTGTAGCCATGTAGCCATTAAAAGGCATTAATTTACAAGCGGTCCTATAATCCTCCATTTTAAAATGGTTTTGAGTTACAAATTTATTTAATGATTTTAAGTTCAAGATAAATCTCATGCCTCCATTTGATTTTGAGGCCAAAAATATTTTCGATATAAATTGATCTCTCTGTGGCTCACACTCGCATATCGCGCCTAATTTTAATAAATTGTCAATTGCTTTAGACATATCTAGCTTTTCTTCGGTCGTAAATTTATTTAACGGAACAACCTCTTGATAAGCTTTGCCTGAAAATGATATTGTGTAACCGTTTCGAATCCAGTCTAAGACTGTTTTATTGCTGGTTATATTTCTCCAACATCTGTGAAAATATTGTAAACGACCAGCGTGTACCTGTGATGCTATCGCCGCGTGTGGGCACGGTGTTTCATCTGGCTTGAAGAACCCTGGGGTCGCATCATCGCCGCCGCCGGGCGCCGATTCGATGTTGCTGCTGCCCGTGGATATCCTCCTCGCCCCCCCCTGCTGCCCGAGGCATAGCGAAGGGGCCCTGTCCCGTTTCCCGAATACCGTGGTTTCGCTGATGGTGTTACGGCTGAGGCTGCGGGTAGCGACGCCGCTCTTTGGGTAGGCTTTTTGATTTGTGAGCCTTGGCGTTCGATAGCCTTTGAAGCTTTTATGACCTCTGTAAGCTTTTCGCCGAATAGTGTCGCGTCTCTTTCATGGTCTTTCATAAGTGCCGTAAAAGATTTATCTAGGCAAGGCATTATGAGTTTGGATCTTACCTGTGTTTCTATGTAATGTAGATCAGTTAAGATCCTACAACCATCAGAGAGAACTTTAACTGCCTGTATTTTGTCATCACCTAAGAGGAGCAGCGTTATGGCTTTATTTATCGCCGAGATACCGAGACCTAGTTGGTCTTGCTTGACCTGAATATTCCGGTCACGGTTTACCATACTTTCAGAAACCGCGGCCTTAATCTCCGGGTTTAAAGTAGGCGCCTTAAGCATTGTGCAGTTTGCTGGTATTTGGTATTCTTTTAATAATTTATCTTTTAGGTCTTTGTCGAGACCTTTTTTCAATATAGGCATCCAGCGCTGTGCCAGACTCTGGTGGATTTTCTCACCATACATTTGGTCATCGTCCGCGGGGTCGCGTCGCCCAGCGCGCATAGCAATTCTGGGTCGAGCTCTGTGGGTGTATTCTGAGCTTGTTCCTCCAGCAGTTCTTGAGTATTCTGGACGTTGTCGTAAGGCTCCATCGGAACGAGAGGTTGCATTGTTTTGGTATTATCATCTTGTGTGGTTCCGTTATCTGTAACGAGTAATTGGGTCGTTATTTATGTGAATAAACCACTTAACGTCTTAAACGTTTGTTTTTATATAACCCTCGTGTTGACCCGTAGTCAACCTCCAGGCTTATTAAACGCATCATGCTATACCTTCGTGGTATCCTCAATGTGATACCCTCCGGGTTAGCTTAGCGATGTCGTTGATTTAAATAGATACCGCGTGGTTAACCTCTTTTGCAACCGGGTGACGTAGGTGTATTTGGTTTGAATTTGTACTCAAAATCACTTAGTAATAAGAATTTATCCTAACTTACCCTGATTTTCCTCGGAATCCGACGAAGACGAGTACATAATCACACGGTTTCGTTTTTTATTCGCCCGTTGTTTTAACTTTTTTATTTTATTTTCGTAATAACTAATTTTATTCTCAGCGGTACGCTTAGACATAGTTAAAAAATTAAACTAGGATAACTTTGTTAAAATTTTGCTGAAATAAATTTATCAGTATTGAGAAATGAGTGCTTGTTGCCGCGCACAATAAAAGAATGACGTGATCGGCAGACTCGGACGCAGCATAGGTGGGTAGGGATTGTTTCATACTACCTACCTCAATATATAAAAAGTGCGGAGTTGCCAGTACAATGAAGGTACTACATGTGTTTAATATATCTGAAGAATGAAACGTTCGAAATATAATTATCGTCAAAATACTCATTTATGCTATAATATGACTTGCTTATAAGAAAGTTTTTTAATTTATGCTTAAAACTAATAAATTTGGTATCATTTTTGAGATCCTCAGGTAGCTTATTATATATTTTTATTGACATGACTAGGGTACTAGACGAATACATTTTAAGTCGTGAAGTTGGGAAGTTAAGTCTATTTTTGTGGCGCAGTGTGTACCTTGTTTGAGTATCACCTCTTTTACTGTATAGGTCCGGATGTTCACGCACGAATTTACAAAGCTCTAAAATGTAAATGCTGGGTAAAGTAAGAATTTGTAACTCTTGGAAGTGGTGTCTACAACTTTCTTCCTGGTCTATGTTTGTTAATATTCTAATTAATTTTTTCTGTAATATAAATAATGTAGGTGCATCAGTACTGTTACCCCATAAGATGATGCCATACCTCAGCCATGCATAAGCATACGCATAGTATGTGGCTAGTGCTGTTTTCATGTCTGTGGTTTTTTTAATTACGCGTAAGGCATATGAAAATTTAGATAATTTTGCTCTTATTTTATCTATATGCGATTTCCAATTTATATATGAGTCTATTTCAACTCCTAATAATGTAGCTTGATTGACAACTTCTATCGGAATATTATTGTAACTAAAGTTTACATTTAGTGGTGTCTTTTGTCGTGGGTAAAATGTAATTATTTTTGTTTTATTGAAGTTAATTTCTAAGTTGTGTGATGTCATCCAGTTTGTTGTGTCGTCAAGTAGTAATTGTAATTTGTCATTTAAATTAATGTTATTGTCGCATGGAATTATTATTGAAATGTCATCTGCGAATAAGATAGATGGTTCTTTTATGTAATTTGGAAGATCGTTAATATACACAAGGAATAGGAAACATCCTAATACGCTGCCTTGTGGTATTGAGGCGTTTATAAGTTTAGTGTCTGACTTAATAAGTTCAATCTCATTTGTTTTGTGATTGTAAGATTCTAATTCTACATGTTGTTCTCGCTGATTCAAATAAGATTCAAACCAGTCATGACATTTTCCTCGTATACCTATACTATATAATTTATTTAATAATATGTCAAATTGTACTGTCATAAGCCTTCGTCATATCTAATGATAAGCCTAATGTATATTGTTTACAATTAATAATTTTGAGAGCCTCTTGCATAAACTTATATACGGCTAATATTGTTGATCGGTTACTTCTAAAACCGTTTTGTGCATCGTTAAATATGTTAATTTTTCACAGAAACTGATAACTCTTTTAAACATAGCTTTTTCAATTATTTTAGAGGCTGTTGGCAGTAAGGCGATTGGTCGGTAATTGTTTGGGTCAAGTTTGGAGCTTTTTTTGTGAATGGGTTTTATTATTGATTTTTTTAGTAGATTAGGGAAAACGCCTTCTTCGAATGATTGATTGATTATTAAGTAAAAAGGCAATGTCAATTCTTCTGCACAATTTTTTATCAGTGATGGAGGAAGTTCGTCCACTCCATGGCTGTTCTTATTTTTCAAATCTTTTATAATTTTATTAACTTCATAGGGATCCATTGGTTTAAGGAAGATAGAGTTTTCTCTCCGAGAAGACGTATATACACTTTTAGGTGGGTTTAAGTTGGTTTCTCCTATAGACGCAAAAAAGTCATTTAAAATATTGGCAACTTCTTTAGGTTCAGAAGTTTCACCATTGTTCGTCTTAAGAGTAATGTTACATTTGTCATTTTTAATTTTTTTATTAGTCCGCTCATTAATTATGCTCCACATTGTCTTAACTTTATTATTTGATTTCATCATTTTATTCTTATAGTGTAGCCTCTTTGAAGTATTTATAGTTTTTTTCAAGACACTTTCATATTTCTTGTAGTATTGGGTTAAAGTCGAGTTATTTGACCTACTAGTAAATATCTTTAGTAGCCTCTTATGTTTGCAAGATTTTTTTATACCAACAGTTAGCCAATACTTTTTAAATATTTGTTTTAATTTAATTTTTCGTAAAGGTATGGTTTGATTTAAAATTTGTACTAATGTATTATTAAAAGCTGTGTAGTTTTGGTTAACATTTTTTTCAGGTGTAATTATTTCGCTCCATTTAATTAATTGTAGATTAGATTTAAATTTGTCTATGTTTATTTTAGTAAAAAATCTTTTTTTGGTGGTCCATGTTGTTATTGTTGGTTTTTGAGGTAAATTTAGATGAATAATAGTGCAACAGTGGTCGGAGAACCCCAAGTCTGTTACTGAAGTGTACAAGTTTTTGTGGTAGAAATTGGTAAATATAAGATCGAGGCACGTAGAGGTGGTTGGTGTGATTCGTGTTGATGCGTTGATATGCTGTGTAAACCTATGTTCTTGCATCAGGTTTAGAAAAAGTTTAGATTTTAAGTTATCCGAAAATAAATCAATATTGAAATCGCCTCCTATAATTATATTAAGTTTCGAGTATTTTTTATTAATATAATTTAATAATTTACCTAATTGCTGATAGAATACTTCTTCCTCTCTTCTATTCCAATATATAGTTAATATCAATAAGTTTTCATCTGGGAGTTCAACAGCACATAACTCCACAACGTACTCTATAGACATGTTTGTGATATCTCTCAGATTATTGCAGTTTATGTGTTCTTTAATTATTATGCATACACCGCCACCTGTACGAGTGTCCCGGCAGTAGGATGATGCTATTTTGTATCCGCTAAATTGTATCAGATCTAGTTTATCTTGAGTGAGCCTAGATCTGATACAATTTAGCGGATACAAAATAGCATCATCCTACTGTATGCTAATGTTAATGTAAAGTTGTTGCCCATGCCAGCCCAAGATTGCAGATTTCCAATCTTATTCTTTTTTGAAAGGTAAGTAAGTACTTAAATTTAGTTGTGTTTTTAGGGAAACTGCTTTTTTATTATGTTTTCATTTCAATGATTTTATGTAGAAAAGACCATAAATATAAAAAAAATATACTTTAATTTATAATTTAAATTTTCGCGCGTAAAAGGTTCCGCTGTTTCGATGACGTCACTGCCAACGGTAGAGATGGGCAAATGCACATCTATGGCATAGGGAAAATTCCCAATAAATAATAATTCCCTGATAAATTCCCGCGGGCAGGAATTTATGCGCGCTTGTTGGGTTTTGTGCTTTGGGTCAAAAGTGTCCATCGGCTTTACTGAAAGGAGACGTTCAAAAAATGTATAGAGCCTGGGATTAAAATAATTGTAAATTTGAACAGCACTCTGAGTTACATAGGTTAATAGAGCATAATTAGTTAAATTTTTTGGTGTATTTAAAATAATTTTACACCCCCCCGTTTTTTTAAAAATTGAAATTGAAAATAAGAATCCTTAATGCAATATTATGATTATTGCAATTGGCAACCCCATGGTCAAATGTCAATTGAGCAACCAAAAAAATCAAAATTATTTCGACGCTGTCAATCAAACTGATCAATGACAATGACATCATGACGTTTCCCGTAATTATATTTTTTTCCACGCGTTTTGTTATTACACTAATAAGATAACAAATATTTTTCGTCATAATTACATTAAGCTGCAGCTAGAATAATATTACAAGAGAAAAGTACTGTAACAGAATGCAATTGTTGACGTGATTGCAATATTTATACTGCTTAGGAAACGGATAATTAAAGGTAATGTGCGTTTTGTTTTTTTATTACATTTTTTTGATTTTTACAAAAATGGTTGCTCCTAAAATTCGTGTTTAGTTAAATTCTAACAGCTTATTAAATAAGCTTTCCAATGAGGTATATCACATTGGTGTTCAAAATTCTAGCCCACTTTTGACCTCTCCTTTCCATTTGTTAAGAGCTGCTAAATAAAGTACAATCATTTCAACATTAGATAGGTAGATTCTTCTTACTTTAATGTAACCAACTACTATTTTTATTCCAAAAATGGATATAATTTAAGCAAGGAAAGAATTTTTTTACCTGATATATTTTGTCCCAGTCGACCCAATAGTTTTACATGAATGACGTCACAGTAGGGATCGGTTTCTGAAACTGCGTTCCATTTCACAAAACTTTAAAATAATTTTGCCTTATTAATTAAAATTAAAACGTTCATAACAGTGTTGTTATTTATGGTTTTCAAAAAGTTAGTCATAAAATAATACTAGTAATTTAAAGCTAGTTATGTATTAAATAGGCAGCTTTCATAATGATTGTGTTAAAAACATCTTACCAAAACCAATCTAAACGTGCTGTCAAACCTCCTTACGTCATTCTACTGTCAGCTAATAGTTACAAACGTCAAATACCGACAATTTGTCTATGCCTAAACATTTTTGGCGCACGCGGAAGTGGCTTAATTCGAGCAATTTCCTTTTCCTAATTTTTAAAAATACTTAACTTTTAATTTATTTGCGCAAATAATAGTTTCCAGACCAAATTACTACATAACCGCGAGTGTTTTGTTACAATTATGGAAGTGACGGACTTAAACGAATTGTTAAATGTGCGTGCTATAAAAATGGAACAAGGGGAAAATGTTTTTGATGAACATACTGTGGAAACATCAGATCCTTTATCAGTTATCCCTCAATACGTGACCGAAGACTTGGGTAAGTGTTTATTGCATTAATACCCTCCATTTGCGTAATCATTGACTGCAGTTATACCCATAATTACCTAATGTATGCACCTCTTATCGTGCAACACACAATCTATCCTTCATTATTAACTTTAAAGTAATTTTTATAAAGTGAATTCCTATTAAAATTTATTAAAATCCAGCTGTCTTGACTAGCAATAAGACAGAGGAATTTACAGTTTGTGTGAATGATTATTTTATCAAGGTTCTAAATTGCAAATACTTCCTGTATAGTCATATTCATTAAACATGGCCTTTGAGAATGTTTGTAAATATTATCTCCTGATTACGTATTAATCAATTGTGCTTGTATGTATAACTTATAACAGGAGTTTCCAAAGTTTGGGTGATGATTAATGAGTGGGCTGTGAAACATGATAACCCGACCGTGAATTAAATGTATCAACCTCACTGCAACGAAAAGTAACTAGGATTGAAATCGCGTCAAAGGTGTAACTGCAATAATAACACACAAAAAATAGAGTTGATTGACACTTCGCATTAAAATAGCAGTCTTTGTGAGTTTCTATTTAATATTTGCACACAGACTAGGGAATCTGAGTACTTGCTTTCTAAGACAATTAGGAAGTACATCTGGAATTTAGCTGTTTCTGTTGGGTGGGTCGGAACCCCTAAGAAGTTTGGGCATTTATAAGACTCTTTAATTTAAATGGATTTCTCTTTTTTGCTGCTATAAATGGCCAGATGACAGCCAAAGACAAAAAATTATAAACTTATTTTAGCTTAAGAAGCTTAAGACGTTTATGAATTTGAGAGTAACTTTACAACAAGCTGCTAAGCTAGCAAATGGAAGATAATATCACATGATATTTGACGGGCCGGTGGCGTGGTCGGTAACATGCTTGCTTTTCACGCCGCAGGTCGTGGGTTCGATTCCCACCCGAAACAAACATTAGTGATGAACATTTGTGTTTGTGTCGAGTCTAGGTGTAAATATCTATTATAAGTATATATTTACAAAAGAAAAGTATTATATGTATAGTATATACCAGTTATCTAGTTTCCATAACACAAGCTCTGCCTAGCTTGGGACCAGATGACCGTGTGTGTTAATGTCCCACAATATTTATTTATATTTATATATAACTGTACAAAATGAAATCTTGCCACAAAATCAAAAATTATAATTTAGTTAGTTAGTTGGAGAGGGCTGTTTTCCACAACTCGACGTCCTGTACAAAATATATGGTTATATAAAATATGGTTGTCACTTGGTTGTTAAAAATAAGTAAACCAAAGTGGCCACATCTCACAAACCATTATTTTCATCCTAAATATACTGCCTAGTTTAGCACCAACTTAAATTAACAGATGTAAATATTATTTTCCACTTTGTGGAAGTGGTGGTGGTGTTTAAAAATTGTTTATTATTATTGTTTTTTTATTCTTCGAAGGCTGGTGCTTGACTACAACATGCCTGATGTTAAGCAATGATGTAGTCTACGATGGAATGCACCAGCCCATATGATACTGTATACCGATTCACTCATAATTACGAATGATTATAGGTGAGAAGGTGGCAGTGGAACGAGTCTCCTTAAGGTTATTAACCTTAAAGGAGCAACGATTCCGACTCACCCTCACTGCATGGTGTCACTAGACATCGCATCGAAACACGGCAAGGCCACTTGGTGGTGCGGCTTTGTCTGGCCAAAGCCTACCACCAATTTATTGTCACCTGATTTGCACCACCCAGGGACCACATGTGGGGATTCAATTAAAGGTATACACCCACAGACAAAGGTGACTCAGCCCCAATTTAGAAGTAATTTTTTTCTTATAAAATAATAACACGGATTACGTGACAAGTACCAATGGTTATAGAGTAGCTGTGCAGAGCTTCATAGTAATAAGGCGAAGCACAAAAGGTCTCACTAAAAACTAAAAAAAATACATGTTTTCAGGTTTAATGCATACTGGTGGAGAAATCTTGCAGACACCTCTTGCAGTGTTCTCCGACACACCTGATGAGGAGGATACCATGCACAGTACCGAAAGCAGTGGTGAGTAAACTCCAACTACTAGAATACTACTACTTCCACCTTTATTGTGCGAACTGCCAAGTTGTGGAATTCGTTGCCGGCATCTCTGTTTCCTGATAGCTATAATCTACCTGTCTTCAAGTCACGAGTGGATCGGTATTTATTAGGTTAGCGCGTTCCATCGTAGACTGCAACATTGCTTCACATCAGGCAAGTTGTGGTCAAGCGTAAACCTATTATAAAATAATAAAAAAATAAACATCTTTAGATCCACAGCTTTTCTCATCCAATTCTTACTAGCCACGTAGTCTGAGGACGTCCTACCTTTTTTTTTGCCGGGGGGAAATCCTTTATGGATCCCCCAGCCCTGTAGGGCGCAGGGCGGGGGGTATGTGGGACTGCGTGAAGCGCTTACCCTAACTAAAACCCCCCGAGTGTTCCATCGCGCATCTTAGCCAGGGGGTCACGGGAACCACAAGTGACACGACCGTGACCCCCTGAATGCTGGCTCGCCTTTTCAAGCGAGCCCCGTCACGTGGTGTGGGAGGGGGAGATTTAAACGCGCCCCTCCGCTATGTCAGCTGGGGCGCGCGCGCCTCCGTCATGAGCCTGCGTGGGTGGCCGGCGGGCCGTCCTACCCGCCGCCCCGTCCTACCCGCCGCCCCGTCCTACCCGCCGCCCCGTCCTACCCGCCGCCCCGTCCTACCCGCCGCCCCAGCACTGGACGTCCTACGACGTTGACACATTCGTGGCAACTTAACTTAATTATTCAGTAGGATGATAACGTCCATTACATTAGTTCTCGAGACTCCGAGCATAGCTCCCTTTACATAGCTTGCAGAGCCCACTCATCTCACTCTGGAAATAGTTATTAATATTCATCTAACTTACTATTCTTAATTGTTTGATATTTAAGTGTACGGAAAGGTATGCCAGTGCAGGTAGCTCAGTGTGCTTGTTTGTGTGTGTGTTTTTTTGCCTGTTCAAGCGACCAGAGCAAATCTACATATATAATAAAAATGAATCATCAAATGTGTTGGTAAGCGCTAAAATCGAGAACGGCTGAACCGAGAATTTTTAGAATATTCTTTGAAGTACGAGGATGGTTCTTACGCATAGAAAAAATAAAAAACTTCGAAACGGCTTGATCAATTTTTATGAAATCTAATAAGTACATATCCATATTCGGTAGGTCTGAGAATCGGTCGTAATCTATTTTCGGACCCGGTAGGCGGCACTGCTTTACCGGGCAGGATGACGTCTGCGGGGTCCTCTAGTTAAATAATAAATAAGTGAAGATTTCCCCACTCACACTACGACAAACGGTCAACATGCGCAGGCACACCTGTACAGGCAAACTTCTTATAAACCGTAGCGTGTATGGCCAGCATTACAGCTCAACTAAAGGACCTCATAAATCCCCCTTGATTAAACTTGACTCATCAAATACAATTGTTTTATTCCAGATGAAGTGATAGTACAACTAATGGATATAAGGACGCGGTTGTCTCGCCTCAGATCTATGATAGAAAAGAGGTTGGGTGTTGATTTGTCTGACTACACGTTTTGGTTGCAGAACGCTAAACTTGTAAGTATATGCTACTATGACCATAGCCAGGTAAGAGTAGGTACATGTGTATAATCGCATCGGAACACGGCAAGGCCACTTGGCGGTGTGGCTTTGTATGGTGGGTGGTCACTAACCACAGCCTAGAAACCAGTTAATTACTAGTTGGTCGATTGTCTGCTGATTTGCACCACCCGGGGACCACGTGTGGGGATTCAGATAAAAGGTGCACTCCTACGGACGAAGGTAACTCAGCCCCCAACTCACCTCTGCTTATTCTTTCAGCTGGAGAACCACAAAACGTTAGTAGAACAATGTATCCGTGGCGAGGGTGTCGTACAAGTGAACTTACAAATAAGAACAGCGGAGAAGAAAATTAATATCCTCGATGTGCTGAAACCTGATGAGGAGCTGGTGCAGCTGCCAAACCAGCTTGATGACGAATGTAAGTATTGTGGGTGGTCTGTCAGTCCAGAAGGTGTTTAGTAAACTTACTAAACTTAGTGTAGGTACTAAGTGAGTTGTTAGTAGCAGTATAAAACTTGCTAATTGACATTAATCACGTGACCTATTTAAAAAAAAAATTAAACCCCCTTCCCCGTTGGTGATACATGGTGAGGTTTAAGACTACAGTAAAAAAATGTGTAGACGGAAAGGTTGCAGGTTGTTTCGCGCGTCAGAAAAAATAAATACACGACACGTGATATCTAACTACATCCCCCTCCCCCTTGTGACATTTCGTGATTTTTTCACGCAAAAACCTGGATGGATTGGATGAAATTTGGCACAGAGAAAACATGAACAGTTTATGCATACAAATTGTTCATGTACCTCAGCAGATGAGAACGTGCGGAATACCAGTTGCGTTTTAAATTTTCTAAGGTACCAGGATCTTAATATAGAAGTAGACTCTTTACTATAATATTAAATTATCTTCAGTTGCGGAAGAATGCGATTCGATGGCGATAATAGAGCGTCTGGCGGAGAAGTCGGCAGAATGCAACCAACCCCACGCGGCCACTGTCAAGTGGGTCGTGGACTCGCAGTTCAAGAGTGAGCACAGGATCAAGGTGCCCGACGATCCAGCTGACTGGTGAGCGGTACACGACCATTACACTAGCGATATTTGATTATTATAATTCTTTGAAATATAAAGAGAAGGAGGAATAAGAAAAGAGTTAAACAGTATGGGCATGTAAGAAATACTCCAAGGGAGATATATTAGACCGAAAGAGAGGGGTTTAAAAGTGAAACAGAGAGGTGTGTACTGAAAATGTGGTATAAAAGAGTAAAAATGAGTGTTATTAATGGGGTGCAAAACAAGGATATAGGCGTTTAAGAGAGAGGTATATTAGAGCGAAAGATAGATGTATAAGAGTGAAAATACCACTTGTACTATGCGTTTCAAATAAGAATAGAACTGGACTCGCGGCTAACTTCATACCAAAAACCAAGCTTAAGTAGCGTCGGCACAAAATATCAAACCACAGACAATAATATTAATTTAAAATTTACGGAGGAGTGATTTATATTAAAACTTAATCTTAGGTACGTACATCCTTACCTGTACATACAGCTTAGTAAATATACGCGCTAGGATGCCAGAAACGTGTACATAAATACACACAAGTTATTACAAACACTGCTTTTTTTCATCGGAAGTTAATAAAATATTTTCGCACCTAAATTATCGACTCTAAATGTCTAATTTAATTGACCGACAACAAGATATATCGACGCATTTTGACGTGACAACGTCTTATAAATTGGTTTGCCGGGTGACACTTCAAGAAACTGCGTTACGCTCCGCTCACGTTATGCGCTCACAATGAGAGCGAGTGAGAGGCACGCGTCCCTTCCACTCGGGCATGGTTAGCCCGCCTAAGAGCGAGAGAGACAGACATAAAAAGTGAAAGGCACGCGTCCCTTCCACTCGAGCACAGTTAGCCCGCCTAAGAGCGAGATTCTTTGTATAAATTAATGTTTTAAATATAATTCTTTGTATAAATAAATGTTTTAAATTGTTACTATTATTTCATCCTTCTTCCTACTATACGAATGAATATTCACATTAAAATTATTTTACCACTCAAAGTCGTTGTCACGTAAAACTTTCGCCCGTATACCGACTTTACAGGCAACCAATTTTTTTTTTCATCTAAATATGATTATTATATCTAACAAACATTTTTGCCCACTGTACTAAAAATGTAAACATGTTATACATTCCGGGCCAAGATGGCGGATTTCCAGTCCTATTCTTATTTGAAACGCATAGTACTCATCTCTATTTATTGTAAATAAGGTAAATTGGAGTGAAGGAGAGAGAGAGAGAGTTGTAAAAATATTAAAAATAAAAAAGAGAAGAGTATATTACATTGAAAATAAGGGTGTAGTAGTGAAAGGTAGGGGGGATATTGGATTAGTGAAAGAAAGGAATATAAGAGTAGGGGGTATATTAGAGCGTAAGAGAGGGGTATACTAGAGTTTAATCTTTTTTTTTCTATAGGTCAATTCAACATGTCAAGCTATGGATACAATGGGCCGTGAGGCAGTTCAACTTGACAGGTGTCAAACTATCAGACTGGAATTTTAGCGGGACGCAACTTTGTAGAATGACTAATGTTGAATTTAAGTGAGTTATCATTTTAGTAATATCATTCTGGAATATTAACACACACGGTCATCTGATTCCAAACTAAGCAGAGCTTGTACAATGGAAACCAGATAACTGGTAATATACTACATATAATACTTTTCTTTTGTAAATAAATATTTAAATATAGATAATTACACCCAGACACAAGACAAACAGACATATTTAAACAAATGTTTGTCTCGGGTGGGAATCGAACCCACGACCTGCAGCGTGAAAAGCATGTATCTTACCGAACACGCCACCGGCCTGTAATTCTGGGATATTAATACACACGGGACATCTGATCCCAAGCTAAGCAGAGCTTTGAATACTCACAAATTTAACTGCGGCCATGTTTTATGTATGGTTAATTCTTAATTTTCAGAGAAAAAGTTTCATCGGACCCAGGAGACTTGTTTTGGACACATTTTGAATTATTAAGGAAATGTAAATTTATAGGTAAGTTTAAAATGTCTTAAATCTATGCTAAATACATTTTCTTATTTATGTGTTAACAAAGAAAATGAAGTTCCGTGTGGCGTCACATACCTAACGCCACTCAAGAGACAAAACGTCACAGTAATCCTGAATCGCACAAGCAAAGTTTCTCCGACGATTAGCATATATACAACTTCCCGACAAGAACGTCGGAGGGGGTACCGCGGTCGCAGGGCATCACACCTCGCCCGGCTGGAAGGGCTACCCTTTTCACTGGAGGGTTATTACCACCCGATCCTCCAGTCACCTCCACATCCTTATACAAGTTGATCGGTATGGTGGATATAACGTCACATTTTAATGTAAAATGTTCGCAGTATCTGTGGGTTACCTCAACCCCTTTTTAGTGTGCCACTGCTGGGCACGGGTCTTCTCTCAACTGTACGAATTGAGAGAGTTTAGGCCTTAATCCACACACGATGGACAAGTGCGGGTTGATAGATGTCATATGTCTTCAAATGATTAGCCCTTAGACATACAGGTTTCCTTTTCTTTCACCAATATCTAGCAGCGGCGATGAAGATCAAACAAAGATGTGTAGGCACGACTGGGGATCGAATTCAACACCTTATATTTCAAAGGCGAAGCCAATACAGCTTTCCTATGCTACTGTGTGTTATTAGTGCAAATCTCATTGAACATTAAGACTGTTGGACTCTGCTTGGACCCAGCATGTCACTGGAGTCAATAAGTTGGTGTTATCTCACCTCTATTCCTCGGGAAGCATGTTAAGCCGTCAGCCTTGTGGCTATTTGGTATAGATTATTTTTTTCTTCATCATTATCAGCGGATTCTAGTCCTGCTGGATGTAGGCCTCTTCCAAAGCACGCACTGATCACGATCCTCTGCTACTCACATCCAACTCTCACCAGCCACCTTGCAGAGATCGTCACTCCACCTAGTCTGAGGGTCTCCTACGCTACGTTTGCCAATACGTGTTCTCCACTCAAGTACTCCTTTACCCCAACGGTTGTCGGTTCTGCAGGAGATATGACCAGCTTACTGCCGCTTCAGCTGACTAATCCAGTGGCCTATGTTGATTACATACTACCCTGATATGGCAAAAGGCGATAAGGTGGGTGGGTCACCCTAAAAACTGTGCATTTAGCCGGTAAATAGCTATATCTCGGGAACGAATAAACTTAGAAATATAATTCCAAGATGGGTAGATGTACAATCGTTTACTTAGTATGCTGGTTATAAATTATAATACTTAACTCATTTTCGTAAAAATGACATGTAGCAGCCTTCCATATCAGGGCAGAATTAGTTCTCTGTCGGATCACTTCGTGGCGTATTCCATCTTTCAGAGAGACTATGAGAATAGCCTTTTCCATAGCTCGCTGAGCGACCAAAATTCTTAATAATTAATTATCTACTACTAGCAAACCCGACGAACTCCGTTTCGCCACCAGTTGGCTTCGTTTTATGTAACATTTTCCCGCTTTTCTGTTGAACATTTTCCCCAATTTTCTTTGCTATAAACCTCACGGAGCCCGAGACCTTTCCAACGAATGCAAAACCGTGGAAATCGGTTCGTGCGTTCCGGAGTTATAGCGTCAGGAAGGAAAACCCGACTTATTTTTATTGTCTAAATATTTTCAGCTGTAGTACAGACAGAAGAGAATCAAATCAGGGATCCGCTAGAAATACCACAGTCTGCGATCAAAAAGAAACCTAAACATGTATGTATTAAACTCTATTTTAGGTTGCGTACATAAATTAAAAAAAAAAACAATCTGACTTAAAAAAACATAATTTAGCGCCAAAAATACGCCATTTTTTATTACAAGTTTCTGATAGAATCTTGCAAACACTGAGACGAAAATCACGACTTTTAAGCATATTAAATCGTATATAAAGCTGTCCTAACACAATAATTTTCATAATATCAAAATATTAACAGAATTTGGTTATAATTACGACATATTTTGTTTATTAAATACAAACTTGTACTATCAAAGACAAGTTTTATTTTCGTTTGAATAACAGCGCTTAGCCTTTTTTTGTTATTTTCTTTGTAATTCTTTATTTTTACAGATAATAATCCGTCCGCATAGTGAGGACGACGGGAGTCATATAACATCACGTTCAGGGAACAACGGACAGATACAGCTGTGGCAGTTTTTGTTGGAGTTACTGACAAGTGCTGAGTATTTTGACGTTATACGGTGGCATGGTGAGTATTTCACTTTGTTATATAACAGAAAATATTGTGAGGTAACCGGTATTTCTGAAAACTGTCATGACAATATGTTATGTGCAGCACCTCATGACCCCCAAATCTTGCGATTTAGACATTTATCTACTCTAACTCGACATTATATCGAAAGAAATGTTGATTGAAAACAAACTAATCTTCGTATTCTCAGAATGCCTGAGTATTGAGTAATAAGTATCTGTAGAGTCTGTACTGTCTGTAGAAATCAAAATCATATGTCCATTTTATCATTTCTCAATCGACATTCGCAAATTTGACATAATATGTCGTAGTTTAAGATAGCCGTCTACAGCGCAAGATTTGGGGTCATGACGTGTTGCACATAACATGTCATGACAGTTTTCATAATCATTTATTAAGTAACCAGCTTTCGTCCGCGGCTTCGCCCGCGAAATTAATCTCACTAATCTTGTTTCTCCAAACAAACTTTGGAACCCCGTTTCACCCCCTTAAAGGGTGAGTTTTGAAACATCCTTTCTTAGTGCACCCCTAGACTCTATAAGGAACCTATGTGCCAAATTTAAAGTCTCCAGACCCGGAGGTTTGGGCTCTGCGTTGATATGTCAGTCAGTCAGTCGGTCAGTTTCTTCTTTTATATATATATATATATATATATATATATATATATATATATATATATATAGATAAATGATTATGATTATTAAGTCAAATTATTGTCTTGTACAATTGCCGATAGTAATAGATGAGATTAGACACTCGATTGAAAGTAACTCATTCTCTCTTCGTTTCAATCGAATACCCAGAGACGTATCACGCGTTTTTTGTTACACATTGTCAGCACACGGTCTTTTAAGTTGTGCTTCTTTCTAAATAGGTCACCACATGGTCTTTTAAGCCTTGTTGTAGTTGTTTTGTCAGCACACAGTCTTTTGAGCCTTGTTTTTGTTTTCAGGCACTGAAGGTGAATTCAAACTGCTCGAGCCAGAGAAAGTGGCTCGTCTATGGGGTGCTAGGAAACATAAACCCGCTATGAATTATGAGAAGTTGTCTCGGGCACTCAGATATTATTATGATGGAGACATGATCGCTAAAGTATCGGGGAAACGGTGAGTTTATGTCATAGACAAGCCCCCGTATTTACTAACGTCTTATAAGCTTTAAGGCTTTCGACTACAAAATCAGAATTAGCAGACAACTTTAAGTAGGCGTGAATAATCGGGTAAGAAGACGGTATTCCAATAAAAAAACTACTGCAAATATCACTTCTCTCCAATCTCTCGATAGCACAATCATTAATTCTATCAGATAATTACATATCGCTAAGATTACATTGGATTCAAGCGTAACGTCCACCGAGCATGTGGTTACATCCGCACTTCCCGACGACATAACGGTACAACACCAAGTGTCGGCCCTTCTAAGATGGCCGCTTCACCCGTGCTCGGTGTTCATTCGTTCGTTCATATTGACATTTTCGAATGACAGTTGACTTCAAAGAAATTCGTTTGTCTTTGTCTCTCATCTTGACATTTATACTAGTAAGAAAGAGTAAGAAAGGGTCCATTTTAACTAAAGTATCTTATAAGGTTTTTATGAATAAGACCATTACAATAATAAAGATGACCAAAGAGTGTGTGTGAGTAGAACTATATTTGGAAATTGAACTAAACAAAAACAGATACAATTTTATTGTATACATTTCGGAGAGTGTGCGCTGGAATTACATAATCTTTTTTTTATCCTGAAATAATCCTGCGCTTGACTACAACTTGCCTGATGTTAAGCAATAATGTATTCTACATTAGGACGCGCCTACCCACTATACTGATTCATTCGTGGTCACGAATGAATTTCGGTGAGAAGGTAAATAAATAAAATAAAAAATATTAAATATTCTGGGACATTAACACACACGGTCATCTAGTCCCAAGCTAAGCAAAGCTTGTGTTATGGAAACCAGATAACTGGTATATACTATACATATAATACTTTTGTTTTTGTAAATATATACTTATACCCGTCAAGGTGGCAGTGGAATGATGCTCCTTATGGTCAGAAACCATAAAAGAGAAACGATTTCGACCCACCGTCTTAAATGGTGTCACCAGACATCGCACCGGAACACGGGAAAGCTGCTTGGCGGTGCGGCTTTGTCTGGTGGGTGGTCACTAACCACGGCCGTAGCCTACCACCCATTAATTACAAGTAAACTTAATTACCAGTTGGTTGTCACCTGTTTTGCACCGTCCCCGGTGCAAAACAGGTGACAACCAACTAGTAATGTGGTAACCCCACGTGTGGGGATTCAGATAAAAAAGTGCACTCCCATGGACGAAGGTGACTCAGCCCTCAAAATTCTTATTCTCCCATAGCTGTACGCCATCGATATATGGTGGAAATTCTATGGGTACGCACAAAACGCTTTGCTCCCAATTTTATTGTGCGAACTGCCAAGTTGTGGAATTCGCTGCCGGCATCTCTGTTTCCCGATAGCTATAATCTGCCTGTTTTCAAGTCACAAGTGAATCGCTATTTACTGGGTATGCGCGTTTCATCGTAGACTGCATTATTGCTTACCAACATGCAAGTTGTGGTCAAGCGCAAGCCTATAACAGAATAAAAACAAGTACCTTTATCAATCAATATTAAATACATAAATTTCTCAATCAATCAATGCATGCAACTTGTTTTTGAATGGACAATTTGGCACATTTTGAAGACTTCGGCTATTCAGCTTCATAGTTAGCCGAGTATTCGGTATCCGGAATCTTTTCGTTCAACTCTGAAATCGAACCCGTGACGTAGCGGTTGCAAAAAACGTAATAATTGTTGGTTTTTTTTTACAGATTTGTTTACAAATTCGTATGTGATCTTCGACAGTTACTCGGCTATGGTGCTGGGGAGTTGGCAGAGTTGGTTAAAGAGGTGTACGACTCTAAACCTTACGATATGGACGCTAGTGATGGTGTAGATTCTCAATAACATGCTCACTGCTGAGCGTGGGTGTTCACGCAATGCTGTTTGTAAAATTTATTTTGTTAAAAGAATAATGATCATTCCTGTACGTGTTAATCTGCCAATGCAAAGTGCATTGTTTGGGGTTTCGAGGTTTATTTTTAACCCCCACTCAAAAGAAGAGTTTATCTGTATTATAGATAGGCAAAATTAGGAAAGTTCCCAACAATAATCTATATATATAAAAATCAATGCCACTTTTCGTTGTAATTTTATAACTCAAAAACGGACTTACCTATTCAAACCAAATGTTTAGGCATTGTTCGGACTATTTAGTAGATGGTTTATGTGAAGTTTACACAAAATCGGTTGAGCGGGTCTTTATTTATCACATTTTTTGTAAATTGTTGAGTGGGCTGAAGCTACCCGGGCGAAGCTGGGGC
Organism: Meganola albula; assembly: GCA_936450015.1. Lineage (NCBI taxonomy): Eukaryota > Metazoa > Arthropoda > Insecta > Lepidoptera > Nolidae > Meganola > Meganola albula. Next base: position 5,495,780 of record OW388171.1, read on the forward strand.
GGGCCGCTAGTAATATAATTTCATACCCTAAATTCATAGTACAACAGTTTTTCTAATATATAAAATTCTCGTGTCACAGTGTTAGTTACCATACTCCTCCGAAACGGCTTGACCATTTTTATCAAAATTTATATTCGTATTCAGTAGGTCTGAGAATCGGCTACTATCTATTTTTCATAAAGTGACAAGTGTTACGCGTGTGTGTTATTATATAACACACCCGCTGACCGAACTAAAAGAACCTGCGGTGGCCGAACTAAAAGCGCGGGAGTCGTACCCGTCAACGCGGTACCATACTCCCCTCGGACATTACCCCTTTACTCTAGCCCCGCGTATCAACCTTGGAAGGAATCGGTATTCTTTAACGAGTACCTGTGTTTTATCAAATCTCAGGTAAGGGGCTGTCCATTAATCGGCTGATCTTTTTTTTAAACATTTTTACCCTTAAGGGTAAAAATGTTTTTTAGTCTTAAGGGATAAAAAATCTAAAATAAACCGCGATAAAATTCGTTATAAAGTGGGTAGTTTTATTTCAATGTGTGCTATTCGCGTAAATTAAAAAATATACTTTAACAATAGCATAAGTTATGTCACTGTCATGTGATTTCAAAGTGTCATAAGCAAGAAAAGGACAAAAGATGTTTTAGGTATTCTTAGTTCAAGATTCGTTTAGTAAGGTAGTTTAAGTCATTATGAATTAAAATTATAAATTAATAATTGTTTAAATATCTGTCAAAGTCATGAATGTATTGAATAAGTAATGTTAGTGTAAATATAAAGTATATTTCCATGTTAATCTTTGTTTTATTTTTCGTACTGACAAAACATGCACAAGAACATGTTGTGCACTTCTACCCTTTCCACAATGTTTCCTTACCTAGGGTTTGCTGGTAGAAAATTCACATTTGAATTAAGCTCGCCTGTGTACATGTGCTATTTCCTATTTATAAATTGTTTATGTAAGTGTTTTGTGTACAATAAAGAATAAGAATAAGAAATAAGTTGAAAACCACATTAAAAACATTGTCTATCTCTGTTGCTCAGAGATGAGTAAAAAGGCGCGTCTGTTTCAAAGGCGTTTACTCATGAAATTTTGCCAGGAGTTAGTTGATACTTGTTACAACACTTATCTCTCACTACTCTTTCCTGAATTTGTTGCAAAAAAAAAACAGACGCTATGATCAAAAATAGTTGGTCGCTAGCACCGTCACTCGCCGAACTCGCCATTTAAGATTACACATAAACCAAATAATGCAGATAGGCGAATCAAGAAATCTTGCTTTGCTGAATTTGTTACAGAAATAAAAAACGTCAAAACTTTAATAAATAAAAAGTTATGCAGTCCAGTACGATAATCATTCTGTAAGTAATTCAAATGAATTCACTTACCTCAGCCTCTATAGAGATTATGATGAGATACCTACCTACGCATAAATCTATACTATAATATTATAAATGCGAATGTAAGTTTGTTTGTTACGCTTTCACGCAAAAACTACTGAACCGATTTGGATGAAATTGGGCATGGAGGTAGTTTGAGACCCGAGAAAGGACATAGGATAGTTTTTATCCGACTGCGCAAAAAGAAGGTAATGTTTTAGCGCTATAACCGACATCCGCGGGCGGATATCTAGTGGAGTATAAAAATAATATTCCTTTAAGCACAGATAACATAATACTATCTATAGGTAATGTCTTAAATCACGAGTAGATCGAGGCGAAGTATTTACAATTGAATTAAGCTCGCCTGTGTACATGTGCTATTTCCTATTTATAAATTGTTTTATGTAAGTGTTTTGTGTACAATAAAGAATAAGAATAAGAATACAATCTGTATGAGTTCCATCGTAGGTCAGATCTTCCTATGTCAATGCAATTATTACAAAATTAAAAAAAACACCATCTAACTGCACATTACCTAACTCCAAAACGTTTATCATTTACTGAAAAGCCTCGAGACCGAATTCTGTCTGTAATTGTTACTTATCTATGGTAGTCAGAACAAAAACAACTAATTTGTCGTGTTGTCAAAAGTATTGCAGTATTGTGTCGAAACAATAATTTTACGAAATTATCAGTTAACGAAGATTTTAATCAACCGAAACATGAACACTAAACATGCGATAATAAAATAGAACAGCTTTCTAGTCATACCGCTGGTGGTAGTCGCTCCATTATTTTGTTACACCGTTAAAAAAAAATCACAAGAATGGATGGAACTTGGGTGCTTATTTTACTGGTTCTGGTGATGCTGGTGGGATCTTATATAGCTGGAAGTATACCCCTGAATGTCAGCATGTCTGAGGTATGCGCATTTTCTGTTAAAAACTTGAAAATATGTCATGAATTATACTTTGAAACGTTGACATCTGTTAAGGATTAATTGTAATATTTTTATATTTAACTGGCCTAATTATTAGAAAATCTTATGTATATGTTTTATTATGCACATTTAACTATATTTGCGATCAGAAATTATCTGTTAACTGAGAGTTTTATATGGCTTTTCATGCATTACTGGTGAAAGTAGATTTTATTTTTTTTATTTTTTGCTAACCAGTTTTATTACACAATTATGTACGGTAAGTGCTATTTTATGACTGAAATGTTAATTTAAGTCTGTCTCTTTATCTTTAACATCAATTTTAATAGCTTACAAGATTAGTTTTTAGTAAAAAAAATATAAAAATTTGTTTAATATGTAGCCAAACCTCATGTTTTGGGCTTTGATTTCCCTATCGTACCATTGTGCCTAAACTAACTGGACAGGATCATATTTTACCCAAAAAAATGACAGCGACTACTAGTTCAAATATTTAAAACATCTAGGACAATTGTTAAAAGTAGTCAGAAGTCAGTAATATAATCTGACACCTGGCCAAACTATCTCGGCTACTGGTTCCCTAAGGGTGTTGAGGTCTGATGGCGGTTGCTCAATTAATTCTGGTAGCTAGCTGCATCAGGTTAGACTGGGAGCTGACCTCGATATAAATGGGACAAAAGACAAGGGAAATGATGATGATGGTGATGATGAAATTGAGTATCAACAGTAAAGTATTTTCATATCTTTATGTGAATATTGAAATAAAACTATTTTATGATGGATTTTATCACGGTTTATTTTAGATTTTAAATCCCATCATCTCCCGTCAGTCCACCCGTCTGCCCACCAGAAACTAAAGTGCAGTATAGGTAGGTAAGGTGGTGCAGTAATTCGCGCCAAAATAATAAATTCATTTATAAGGATATATTCTTTTTTTATTGTTAAGACCTACGCTTATAGAACATTTATGCATTCATGTGTCTGGTGGGCAGCCGTGACCTGAAAAAACTTTGAAACATTGAGATTTAAAATCTAAAATAAACTGTGTGAATTTGTTATAAAATAATTTTATTTCAATATCAACAATGTTTTTTTTAAGGCATATTTAAAACACTATAATGTAATTGATAGCTAAAACTAATATTATGTCTTAAATTTATGCAATAATCACACATTGAAATAAAACTACTTTTTTTTTCTCTTTATTTAATTAAAGGGACTTTTACGCGCAGCGTATGCCAGTCCCATCGTATCCTAAACGATTACAATGCAATGCACTATCAATTTATTAATTAAAAACTTATCTGACTGCAAATATGAGACATAAATTTTAACAGTCTTTACATTGCGACCGCTTGGTTGTGACAACAATTTATGAAACATGCCTACATCGACTTTGTTCAAAATTAAGTCTCCTATTAAATTACTACTACTTTCTTCAAACTATACACATTCCATCATTATATGGTATAGATCATGAGCGACGTTACATTGTGAGCAATGTAACTGTTAAAAGTAACTAAAGCAAACTTACAAATAAATAAACAGGGTCCATAATTGAACACTAAAATTCATTAAAAAAATAAAAAAAATTATATGTTTGTTTTGTTCCTTTTGTTGTACAATATCTGGATGACCGAGCTTTGATCGGTATTTTTTTTTTAAATGACATTTTCTAAAAATGATTCCTAGCTAGATCGATTTATCGCCCCCGAAACCCCCTAATACAAAATTTTATGAAAATCGTTGGAGCCGATTCCGAGATTCCAATTATATATATACAAAAATTGCTCATTCAAAGATATAAGATTATGCTCTGCAATAAACTATTAAGTATTTAGTATTAAATATACTAAAAAACAATTTCTAATCCCTACTAATATTATAAATGCGAAAGTAACTCTGTCTGTCTGTCTGTTACGCTTTCACGCCTAAACTACTGAACCTGTTTGGATGAAATTGAGTATGGCGGTAGTGTGAGACCCGAGAAAGGACATAGGATAGTTTTTATCCGACTGCGCAAAAAGGAAGGCAATGTTTCGGCGCTATAACCGACATACACGCGGGCGAAACCGCTGTCGGAAAGCTAGTATTAAATAAATAATTGAATTAATACAATTTTGTAGGATAAACTACAAAAAGTGACAGTATTGGGAGCCGGGTTGCTTGTAGGCACCGCACTCGCTGTGATCATCCCGGAAGGTGTTCGCTCTCTGTTCAGTGAGAGGTCGCACCCTACGGTGATGTCCAAAGACTTTACAGCTGAACCACCGAGCCATGATGATGATTTGCATTCGGTTATAGGGATTTCACTGGTTTTAGGTAAGTTTATGTTTAAACTATATTAGCTGCAGGTCATGGGTTCGATTCCCATCCAAGAGAAAACTTTGTGAAAATGACAGCAGTGGCGCATGTGTTCGGGCCTTACTTTAGAAATATAACATCATTCAAGAACTTGTGACATCCAGCAAACTGCACTTGGCCAGTGTGTGTGGATTAAGGCCAAATCTCTCTCAACTCGTAAGATAGTTGAGAGAAGACCTGTACCCTGCAGTGGGACACTAAAAGGTTGAAATTGATATGTAACATATTCTAGTTCTGGTTGATAGACCTGTCTCAATATATGTAAATTTCTTCTCTGCTTACCTATACCTTCAGACAACTGTTTATTATCTGTGTGTATTAAAAGAATCCCTACTACTATTATAAATGCGAAAGTAACTCTGTCTTGTCTGTCTGTTACGCTTTCCCGCTTAAACTACTGAACCGATTTGGATGAAATTGGGTATGGAGGTAGTTTGAGACCCGAGAAAGAACATAGGATAGTTTTTATCCGACTGCGCAAAAAGACGGTAATGTTTTGGCGCGATAACCGACATACACCCGGGCGAAGCCGCTGTCGGAAAGCTAGTTATTATTATAATTTTGTTTCAGGTTTCATATTTATGCTGCTGGTTGACCAGTTATCTTCAAAATACAATGACCAATCCAACCCAGTGGAGAAGAACGTTACAGCCACTGTCGGTCTGGTGGTACATGCTGCAGGTATTGTCTTACGGCCTTATTCATAAAAAAGTTATAGGACTCTTTAGTTAAAGTGGAGTATCTATTTCTTACTGGTATAAATGTAAAAATGAAACAAATAGAAACCTGGTGATCTCATAGAAACCTTTAAAATATTGAACGGACACTATAATCTACAGGATTTGGACAAAATATTTAAATTAAAGACTAATGCGCATTTGAGAGAACACTCCATGAAACTGCAGAGGATATTAAGTAAAAATAATCCTAGTAGACACTTCATAAATAACAGAGTCCAAGACACCTGGAACTGTCTACCTGAGCAAGTTGTGGCAGCAGAAAATACCAACCAGTTTAAGAACCGACTTGACTCTTATAATAAAAAGAAAAAGAAAAGAGAAGAAAATTAACAATCTAACATAGTAAACAGAACAAGGAAAGAGACCAGATACAGGCGAATATCAGTTGTTCACAACTGCTTGTCTGTCTAATAATAATAATAATAAATATATCGGATTATATGCTCTCATCAACATCAGGGGGCCAAATGACTTAATAATGTATAGGCTCTCGCCAACATCAGGGAGCCCTCGAGCATAGTAATTATTAATAATCTAAAATAAGGACATCTAAATATATAAAAGAAGAAACTGACTGACTGACATTTCAACGCAGAGCCCAAACCGCTGGGTCTGGAGACCCCAAATTTGGCACATAAGTTCCTTATGGGGGCTAGGGGTGTACTAAGAAAGGATTTTTCAAAACTCACCCTTTAAGGGGGTGAAACAGGGTTCCAAAGTTTGTATGGAGAAATAAGATTAGTGAGATCAATTTCGCGGGCGAAGTCTCGGGCGGAAGCTAGTTAAGAAATAAAATTTTTAAATATATACTTAAATATAGATAATTACACCCAGACACAAGACAAACAGACATATTTAAACAAATGTTTGTCTCGGGTGGGAATCGAACCCACGACCTACGGCGTGAAAAGCAAGTATCTTACCGACCACGCCACCGGCCCGTCCAAGATGTGTGGGCACGACTGGGCATCGAACCCGCGACGTAATGTTTCTAAGGCGAGGCCCGTACCGCTGCGCCGCCGCCCGCTGCTCTATTATGCAAATGATTGCATATCTGAAACAGAGCTTATTTAAAAAAAAATACTTGTACAAATAATTTTGAAGACTTTATTAACATCTTGTTTTAACCGGAAGACTATGTGCCTTATCTAAAGACATGTTAAATCAATTTTAGTTATCAGTGTAAAAATTAAACATTAATGTTTACATCATACTATTACTACGATAACGATTTCTACATCTATCTATCTAATACAGTGAAACCTGGTTATGTGAGACATCAAGGGACCTGCTGGCTAATTCACGTAATTTCTTGACACGCGGCGCCGATCAAGTTGCAGTGCAGTTGCTATCACGTTGCAGTTAAGTTTACGTCTTAGTGCAATAGGTATTCTGGTAATTGTGTTATAAATAACAATATCTGGATGACCGAGCTTAGCTCGGTATTTGTTTTTTATTAATGACATTTTCTAAAAATGATTCCTAGCTAGATCGATTTATCGCCCCCGAAACCGCCTATATACTAAATTTTATGAAAATCGTTGGAGCCGATTCCGAGATTCCAAATATATACAAGAATTGCTCATTTAAAGATATAAGATAAACACTTAAACACCCGCGTCACGCGAACTTGACGCAAGCGTATCTGACAGCGGTTGTCAAAATTACGAGAATACGAAAAGGGCTGTTTTGATCGAAACTTAACTGCAACTGCACTGCAACTGAACTTATTTAATTACGTGAATTAGCCTACTGAAATGTCGTTTCACTTATAGAAATATTCCACTTACCCAGTGTCTCAGATATCCAGGTATAAATAAATATCTGTTTCATATATACAGGTAAAACTGAAAGTCATTGAGGCTCAAAATTACTTACGTACTTAGGTGTGGTATTTGTGGGTAGAATAAGAATGAGTAAACAAACAAAACAATGTTATCTCAGTTACAGAGGTTTATGCATATAAAATTTACTCGTTGTCTCAGTTAAAGAGGTAACTATGATGATGAATCGAAAGAACAAATCCCAGATATAGAGGCTTACTTCGTCCTACTAACAGAGGTAATTCAGTGCCAAAGTGTTGGGACCTCAGCATGAGTTTCAGTTATGGAGGCTTCTCACTTATCCAGGTCCCACGTAACCAAGTTTCACTGTACCTTTACACGAGCAATTCTTGTATCATCATCATCAGCCTATCGTAGTCCTTAGCTCAGTGGTTCCTAACCTTTTCAATGTCACTACCCCTGTGAACAAGTATGGGAATTAAGTTTACCCCTAGCTAATTTAAAATAATTAAAACCACACAAATTCGAACGAAAATATGTTTTATTATGTAAAAAATTGCACTTAGGTAACAAGTAAACTAATTTATAAATCTCGGAGTTAGTATAGTTCCAATTTGCGCAAAAAAACTTGCGATTTTATCCTGCAACGTCAAAATGTCGGTTTCATTTCCTTGCAGTGAAATATTCAGACTTTTTGACCTGGTAATTTTGTTCCCCCACATTTTTGTGTGAATTGTAACATCGCCCCTGCTCAATATCGGTGAAGGAAAACGTCGTGAGAAAACCGGCATGTCTAAGAACTAATTCGTGGACACCGTGTGTGGATTAAGGTTTAAACTCTCTCAACTCCTATGTTTACCTCTGCCTATACTCGTGTGTTGTTCACAGCTGACGGTGTAGCTCTAGGCGCTGCGGCGACGACGTCCCACGCTGACGTCGAGCTGATCGTATTCCTTGCTATAATGTTACATAAGGCGCCGGCCGCGTTTGGTCTTGTCACATTTTTACTCCACGCTGGACTTGAAAGGTATGGCTCAACTAAATAAAAATAAATAAATAAATATTCTGGGACATTAACACACACGGTCATCTGGTCCCAAACTAAGCAGAGCTTGTGTTATGGAAACCAGATAACTGGTATATACTATACATATAATACTTTTCTTTTGTAAATATATACATATAATAGATATTTACACCAGACTCGGCACAAACACAGATGTTCATCACTAATGTTTGTCTCGGGTGGGAATCGAACCCACGACCTGCGTCGTGAAAAGCAAGTATCTTACCGACCACGCTACCGGCCCGGATAACTGTATGAGTTTTAGTAGCTGACGCGTTAGTCGAGGTTCTAGGTTCGAATGCTAAGTTCAGGACGTATCAGAAAAGCGCGGCGGTTGCACAGCGTTTGAAACATAAGGTCGCGGGTTCGATCCCTGGTCGATGCACACATTTTTGTGTGAATTCTTTCATCGCCGCTGCTGTAGGTGAAGGTAATCATCGTAAGGAAAACGGGATAGCTTCAACCCTTTTTTTAATGTCCCACTGCTGGGCACGGGTCTTCTCTCAAATGAGTTGAGATAGTTTAGGCCTTAATCCACACACGCTGGCCAAATGCGGGTTGGTGGATGTCACATGTCCTTGAATGATTAGTTCTTAGACATGCCGGTTTCCTCACGATGTTTTCCTAACCTAAACCGGAATGTCTAATGACTAATCTTACAAGGTCATGTGACATCCAAAAATCCACGCTTGGTCAGCATATGTGGATTAAGGGCTAAACTCTCTCAACTAGTAAGATAGTTGTGAGAAGACCCGTGCCCAGCAGTGGGACACTAAAAGGGTTGAAATGAAGTGATTATGATATGTTGTCTTGCCGGTGGCGTGGTCGGTAAGATGCTTGCTTTTCACACCGCAGGTCGTGGGTTCAATTCCCACCCGAGACAAACTTTTGTGACGAACATTTGTGTTTGTGTCGAGTCTGGGTGTAAATATCTATTATAAGTATATATTTACAAAAGAAAAGTATTATATGTATAGTATATACCAGTTATCTGGTTTCCATAACACAAGCTCTGCTTAGCTTGGGACCAGATGATCGAAAACATTACCTTCTTTTTGCGCAGTCGGATAAAAACTATCCTATGTCCTTTCTCGGGTCTCAAACTACCTCCATACCCAATTTCATCCAAATCGGTTCAGTAGTTTAAGCGTGAAAGCGTAACAGACAAACAGACAGAGTTACTTTCGCATTTATAATATTAGTAGAGATAATGATACAAATTTTTTGTTCTAGGAATCGTATAAGGAAACATTTGTTGATATTCTCTTGCGCTGCGCCCCTGCTTGCGTTATTAACGTACTTCGGTATTGGAAATGAAAGTAAACAGACATTGAGCGATTTTAACGCTACAGGTATGATAATTTACTATATTTTTTTTCTGTAAACCGTACATCTGTACGGTTAGCAACCGCACATTGTACTTTGGCCTAGTTGTTTTATTGCTAACTTAGTAATTTGTAATTATCTTAATACATCACGTACCTAAGTTAAGTCAGTTCGTGATAGCTAACATTGAACTCGGTCAACATTTTAACATTTTTTATTATTGAACATTAACATTATTGTAAGGGCAACAGCTCTTACATATTGGTCCTTCGAGCCGGATGCGACGACCTCGCTAGTCGAGCGGTGTAAGCCGTCCGATTGGGCTATACTGTGCCTATATTTGTGGTGTTTTTTAATTCTTTGATAGACTAGCGCTTGACTACAACTTGCCTGATGTTAAGCAATGATGTAGTCTACGATGGAACGCGCCAGCCCAGTATATCGATTCACTCGTGATTACGAATGATTATCGGTGAGAAGGTGGCAGTGGAATGAGCCCCTTTAAGGTTAGAAACCTTAAAGGGAGCAACAATTCTGCATGGTGTCACCAGACATCGCACCGGAACACGGCAAGGCCGCTTGGCGGTGCGATTTTTTCCCATGGGGTTAGCCAGACCACCAAGCGCCACTTGCTACGGTCTAAACATACTTCCTTACCCTCACTAATGTTCATACATCTGGTCATACATGCTGCGGTTGTGAGTGCTACGCACCTGTCCCTTTTGAAGCACATCACCGATGAGATCAGCGAATGTCCTCCTAGGGCGTCCTCTCCCAGCGTTTCCACTCACCTCCGCCGTGTATATACCACAAATAGCTCGGCTATATTATTATTATTTTAAAACCTTTCTTCCAGGTATAGCGATGTTATTCTCAGCTGGTACCTTCCTCTACGTGGCCACAGTCCACGTGTTACCAGAGCTCACACACCCACAATCACACACACACTCACTCCTGCCCCTCCAAGACGGACTCCCCCCCAAAGGGAAAGGGTTCGGGGGGTTACAACTCTGCGAAGTAATGATACTTACTATAGGAGCTTTGTTGCCGTTGCTGTTGACTATGGGACATAAACACTGATCTAGTAAAATGCTTGACCGATTTTCATGTACACAGAATAAATTAACTTAAGTAAAGCCTTTGGGATTAAATAATCGGATGGATATTCTACAGAAAAACCTTTTTGACGATTGCGCATTTTTTGTGCTGGTTCTGTATCAGCAATAAAACATATTTCCATTATTTAATACTTCATTTCTTTATTTGACATAAATTCAGCAAATTATGATGATGGAGGATGATCTATTCGTAACAATATCGATGAAAGCGCGCGGCGTAAAATTAGCGGTCATTGACCCTAGCGAGCGCACAGCTGATACGGCGGCGCGTGGTCTCAGTACAATCAGTATTAATAGTTAACATGTTTCGTTAGCGAATTGTATCTCCGGTATAAGGTGATCTCTCGTTGTACGGAAATCAACTGCGAGATCAGCTTATACTGGAAATGTACAGCTAGATGTGTAGCCGTGTGTACATCTCTTAGGCAGCTGCCTCGAATCTTGCAGGCACGTGTGCTGCATCAAATCTAAGAAGTACCGTTTGACAGTTCTAAACGTAGTAGGTACATTTAGAATTGTATTTTTTGTATGAAAATTGTTTATGTTATGTTAAAATATAAATAGCTTCATAATTCAATTATTTTACATGATAGCTAATGAAGTGTGAATTACGCCTCTATAAAGCTAATTTAATAAAAAACAGTGAAACGTCAAACGGTACTTCTTAGATTTGATGGACTTTAGTTAAAAAGTTTTTGGAATAACTTGCGATTATTAGTGCTGCAATTTTAGAGTCGTTTCTATAATAATGCTGGTTAAAACAAAACATTGCAATTGCATAGTATTGTCTTAAGGTGCATTCCCGTGAGTGACTATTTTTTTGCGATTTTTCAACACACACCCGAGGAGCTGTACTTAAGTTTGTTTATTGATTTATCGATAGGTACCAATTTGCTGTGTTTAGTCGATCAAATAAGTGCTTTAAGTACTTAGATTTTTTTTTTAAATTTTTTGTTTTTAGCTGGTGTCTTCATCGATAGAGTTACAATATTACTCCGTAAGACGACTAAAGCGAATGAGTAAGAATAACTGTTATGGAAATTTAACTTAACAGTAAGGGACGTCATAATCCGCATAATCTAAAGAGATTTTTTGACCAGTAAGCAACTTATGTAACCGCTTTTCAAGAAACTCGCACAAAATCAAAATTAAATGTCATCTTGCGTAACTAAGCTGCTACGTTGTCTTTCCGGAGTAATATTTTAAACCTGTGTTCTTATTCATAGTAGGGATAACGAAAAGATATGAAAAATTGCATTTTAATTAGCGGTTCGACTGTCCTCGGACGGCTCACCGAAATAGTCCGGTGAACCATTAAAAACCCTTCCGGCTAATTGGGTTAGGTCAACCGCAAAAAAATGTATTTTAATTAGTTCATCACTAAGATTATAAAACAATGTTAGACACATATTTTTTGCTTTATTATTGAAATAAAATTATGGAGTGGGAGTGCACTACGTCATACAGAGGTATAAAACTAATCTAAGCGTGACGTCATTCGAGATTGGCTTGAACGTATCGTTATATTCTTTAAACAAGCAAACAGAAAGAAAAATACTTGTTCAATATTTTTCATTTATCGATTAGTCGAAGGACATGCTCAAAAGATGTTATAGTATTTAGCTAGGTAACACCATTATTCAACTTCATTTCAGCATGCAAATTGGCCCTACTATACAGGGTTACTGGTAACTCAACGTATTCCTTTCAGGACGTCATAGTAGAGTTAAAATGCAACAAATTAAGCCACTAAAAGTTCTACCGAAATTCAGTAGTTTTTGAGGTACTTCGATTTTTAGTATTTTTATGAAAAATCCCCGATTTGATCATTTGAAGTCAATTTAAAAATTATGTACTGCCTGTACCAAAAGAAAGAAAAGCAAATATGATTTATCAACATGACGGATGTCCAGCCCACTTCCGAATCACAATTCGACAATTGCTGGATGAAAGCTATCCAAACCGATGGATAGGGCGCGGTGGGCCGATTCCGTGGCCCGCACGAAGCCCTGATCTGACACCGCTAGACTTTTACATCTGGAGTCATATGAAAGACCTAGTTTATGTGAACCCAGTAAATTCAATTGAAGAACTAAAGGAGAGAATATTAGATGCGGCGAATCAGATGAGAGCAACCATCACAACAAGAATTACAAAAACAGAAGTGAGAAAGCGAGTAAGAATCTGTATTCGAAACAGAGGCCATCACATCGAACAAGACGTTTGAAATGCACCTTACCTAATATTTATTTATCAATTTATGATTAAAAATAATAATAATATTCACTAAATTGTTTAATTTCATTTTCCGAATAATCACTTTTTGCGAGTCGTACGCCTTCCTTAACTAAATCAGAAACCATTTTCATCAGGTAGTCCATGACTTTATTATAACTTTTATACCTTTTTAAATAGCTGATAAAACAAGGATATTTTCCTAATAATTTGTACATTAGACGTAGTATTTTTTTTTGCACTAGACAACATTTTGTGGGAAGTAATAGCAAAAATTACGAAAATTTTAATATTTGAATTGTGATCTTCGCGAAAGATTTAGTCATTTTTGAACTTTAAATTATTAACAAAGATTTGCTACGGCGTTAATAATTTAATAACAAACAAAAAAAATACAATGAGGCAGTACATAATTTTTAAATTGACTTCAAATGATCAAATCGGGGATTTTTCATAAAAATACTAAAAATCGAAATACCTCAAAAACTACTGAATTTCGGTAGAACATTTAGTGGCTTAATTTGTTGCATTTTAACCCTACTATGACGTCCTGAAAGGAATACGTTGAGTTACCAGTAACCCTGTATACATTTGATAAGCAATTTACATAGGTAAGTCCAACATTAATATAATTAATTTTTTGTAATTAATTTTTTTAGTAGTATTGTAAAACGAATAAAACTTCAACTAAAATTCGATTGAAACACAAGGTGTCCTCGTTAATCGTTTATTAATTATGTTTTGCAAGCAAAAATAAAATGCGTTTCAGGAACGAAGTTCTTAAAATTGCAATAATAACAATATAAATCCCGTGAAAATTTATATAAAATAGTCTATTTATATAAATTGATATAATATTTAGTTCAAATATTATCAAAAACAAGTTCAGATCATATTTACAAGTGTTTTGAATTGAGTTTATATAGCTGACCGTGTATCATGCTTGTTGTACGACATACAACATTAAATAATAGAAAAAGACAAGGAGAAAGAATTAATCGTTTCGACCATCTTCGGACGGCTCACCGAAAAAGTCCGGTGAACCAATGAAGGCCCTACCGGCCAATTGGGTGAGGTCATCAGCAAAAAAAAATCAAAGTAGAAAGAATTAGGAACGCATAAAATTTGACTGCTCTAATGTAACACACTATATAAAATGTAATAGATATATATATAATCTATTGAGTTTTTAGCAGTGTTTCTCAGTAGTTGCCACATAATTCACTGCCCGGTAGGAAAAGATTTTAGACGATTTTATATAGAGTCCCTCTCCAAAAACTTAGATTATTTTCATTTGGAAAGGTCTGCTGGACGCGTTTCCAATAGATGACGATTTCTGATCATTCGGCGTACATTGAGCCGAAAATATTGAAAGCACTTCGTTTCTGTAATTTAGTTCAAATAAATACTATTTACGAATAAATTGTGTTGTGGAATCTCGAGCAAATTGGTGTAGGCAGAGGAAAATATCAATTTGAACAAACTCTAACTCTTACACACATAAACGTCTTAGAAGCTCACTTTAGCTAAAATAGGCTTATAATTCGTTTGTCTTGCCTTCATCTTGACATGAATACCAGTTAGAAAGAGACAAAGTCCATTTTAACTGACGAGGCTTATAAGATTTTTATGTATAAGCCCGAAAGTTTTTAAAAACCTTTGTGTCCCACCCAGTAAAACTGTGTTGAAATTAAAAAAATACTCGATGTTATAAACACTATCAATGACTATAGTACACCCCGAAAAGAATCCAAAGTGATTTTAAGTATAGTTATACAATTTTTTTGTTTTAATATTGGTCTCTAAATTATTTTAAAATGCAATTAAGTGTTGTTAAGTTAATTATTGTAGCTAAATTCGTGATATTTTATAGAATTTAAATACTTATTAGTAGATATTTTTTTTGTTGTTTAACAGCTCAATAACGGTGAAAAATATGATGAGTTGACATACCCTTACGAGGGCTCTGACACATAAGGGACTTCATCACGCAGCTAGCGTTTCTGAATTAGACCTAGACTCACAGTTATTAAGATAGTTGAGATTGTAAGACGAGGCTAGCTTACTCTCGACTCTCGATCGTATTTAAGATGGAGTTCGAGAACTCTTTAATTGATTCTCTCAAACGCTACTAAAAACAGTTACAGGTTTATTATTAAGGAAGACAGTATAGTAAATTATTTTTAATTTAATAAAAGTAAAATTTCAAGTATCTCTGACTGAAGTCGTGTTACAGTAAGATTGAAATCGAGAGTAAGCCAGCTGTCGTGATCCGAAACGTTAAGTTAAATGTTACATTTTGAATTAATTAAATATTACACATCGATGATATATTTTTTGGATTAAATCTTATTAGGCATCCGCAAAATAGCCGAAGATCTTCCTGATTAGACTTGTAAGCAACGGAGGTGTCACTTGCATATTATTATGCAACCCTACGAAAGTATAAGGTTGCAAGCCTAATTATTGGGCCTTATGTATAAAGTATAAACTTACACTTCGAACATTAGTAGCAAATCGTTCATGTTTATGAATTTGTTTTTATTTTTTAACCCCTGATAAAAAAAGGGATGTTACCTATAACTTTTGACTAGTGTATCTGTGTACAAGTTTATTGCCTCGTAGTGGTTAAACGGATGGATAGATTTTGATTCGATTTATTATTTGAATGTTAGTGATCTAGATGACTCTTGCTATAGGCCGACCGTTTAACTCTCATATCGCCTATCGCCAAGATTCTGACTCCTCAAGCTGCGCAGACAGTGATGATGATTCAAGCGATATGGATATTAGTGACGAATAGTCGTACATTACTTTTATCTGTGGTTAGATAGTGCTTTAAGAGATTTAATTAATGTTTTATGACTTTGTACCTCAGATGGCGATACGCGAGTTAAACGGTCGGCCTATAGCTTTCATTAATTTCTAAAATAAAAGATATTTAAGAAGTATTTCCCTGAAATATTACTAGTTAAAGTTTATACTTTTTCTTTATTTACATGGTTCATTGAGTAAAGCAATAAAAAGTCGAAGTGCCAAACGACTTTTGTATGTAATATGTATAAAAATGTACAACTTGATGTAAATATGTTTTTGTATATCTCGTGTACCTACTTTTATTCTGTACATATGAATAATAAAAGCTTGTATCATTATTGTTTATTTTTTTGTCTAATGATCTAGATATCTTCACCATATACACTGAGAGTATTATAACTGTTGGTTCTTCCCGGTATGACTAATTGTCAACGCCGGTCGACATCTAGAAGCAACGCTCTAGTGATGACCCTTTCTTTTTCGAGGGGAAATCTTTTATAGGTCGTGGCACAGTGGGTATGTGAGGCCGCTCCTTTTACTCACCAAAACATCCCGGTGTTTCTCTGCTAATCCACTTCCCAGGCTACGATTTCGCTTTCGCATTACCCGAACGACCAGCAGGTTGCGACCTCCCTAAAATAGTAGGCCACGTGTATGATAGGGAGATGTCCAATAACATCCCCTTCCTATAAAAGTGCGCGCGGAAACAGCACGCCACCTTTTTGGAGCTAGTGATGACCCTGGTGATTCAAGCATCTATACCATGCGATGCTTGTGCAGTGACGATGTGACGACACAGGTGATATGAGTAAGGGTAATAGACGACACTTTGACATTGAAATGTCACTCATTTAGGACGAGTAACGTAAAGTAAGTATAATAGCAATTTTGTGCTCACATCACGAGTGCGAATAATGCATAGGATACGATATGACCTATTATTAAACCTTTGACCGCAATTCCGTGTCTGCCGCGCTTCTTCTTTTAATTCTAGCCTCTGCAGAAATTATTGCGCAAATTTTGTCAATGACAAGTTTATATTAAACAAGCTTTTAAAAGATTAGTAGTAAAAAAAACTAACAAATTGCGACGTTCTAAGACGCCATTTTTTCGTTTTGACCTCAAAATTTCACAAATCCTTAAAATATACCTACAATGAATTCGTAAGTGCAATGGTTGAAAATAGAACAAGAAAAACATGCATGTTTTACGTCACATGCGACACGGGCGGTTGAAGACACTCGCACCACCTGAAACGCAATAGACGCGTGCGACCGGTCGCAGGAATAAGTCGTGGTTCACGGAATTATACCTTTACGGTAGTTAAACAAAAATAAGTTTATGGAATGTATTTATTTCTTCAATGGAATTAGGTACTTAGGTAACTTATAAAAATGATTAGTACGTAAACCTATTAGGTACATAATCTATAGATAGAAATCAAACTTCACAATAATTATGAAGTTTTTAAATAAACAAGTACATAAGTAGGTGGTACTTGATTGACAATGAAAAACTTTACTGTTTTTTTATTCGGAGATAGGCTTGCGCTTTACTACTACTTGCCAGGTGTTAAGCAATAATGAAGCCTACGATTGAAGGCCTCTGCTCAATATACCGATTCACTAGTGATTACGAATGATTTTCAGTGAGAGGTAGCAGTGGAATGAGACTGCTTAAGGTTAGAAACCATAAACAAACAAGAATTTCCATCCACTTATCGCACTGGAACACGGCAAGGCCGCATAGCGTTGCGGCTTTGTCTGGTGGGTGGTCACTAACCATGGCCGAAGTCTACCACCAGTTAATTATGTACCTACCAATGAACTAATAGTTAAATTACCTACTGTGTGTGAAACATGTATTTTCTATAATTTTTTTTTTTTTTTAGGGGGAAAAAAAAATCGTGGGTTCGATTCCCACCCGAGACAAACATTTGTTTAAATATGTCTGTTTGTCTTGTGTCTGGGTGTAATTATCTATATTTGAGTATATATTTACAAAAAAAAAGTATTATATGAAGTGTATTACCAGTTATCTGGTTTCCATAGTACAAGCTCTGCTCAGTTTGGGATCAGATGATCGTGTATGTTAATGTCCCACTAAAAAAAAAAAAAAAAATCTATAAATTACTATTTGGATTTCGATAACATCTTTTTTGGGTAAGTGTCTTATTCATAACAGTTTACAACTCTTTTTAATAATTTCTAATAGGACGGAATAGAATGCACCCGAGCAAAGACGGGGAGAATTACTAATCAATTAATTTTAACCTAAAATTAATGACATAACTAGTTTTAAAAAAGAAAAAACTAAATACAAAACTACAATAAGCGTAACTCCTTTAAGAATCTGATGTAGAACGTACAATCTGAAAAGAAAAAAATAATTATGTTTAGCATAGATTATCTGTGGTTTAGCTAAGGAGTCAGGGCACAGATTAGATATAGAACCGTTGTCAGGGCGACGTTCAGTAGGTCGACCCAGTCCCCCGTAGCAAGAGAAGCCTTTGCTACGGGCCCCGCGCGTACTCCCAAGCATTAAAACTACTTCTGGTCAGACTACAATATTTGTAGATAAATAAAAAAAAACAACAATATTGAGGATTTTTGTTTGTGGAATACACGCCAAGGCGCCAATCGCGTCTTACCAAAAAAAAAAGTTGTTTGACACCCAAGTGACACCTGTTACGTGGCATATAACAGCAGATTGTTCAATAGCAAGATTAATTTTATCTAAAGATTTTTTGATCTATTGACAGATTTTGTATAAATACTTAAGTACCTACATTGTAAAAACATGAGAACTATTTCTTAGATAAAAGTATTAAACAATCTGAGTACATAGAGGCCGACCGTTTAATTCGCGTATCGCCATCAGAAGGTACAAAGTCATAAAACATTAATTAATTCTCATATAGAACTATTTAACCACAGATAAAAGTAATGTAAGACTATTCGTCACTAATATCCATATCGCTTGAATCATCACTGTCTGTGCAGCTTGAGGAGTCAGTATCTTGGCGATAGCCGATACGCGAGTTATACGGTCGGCCTATAGTAAGAAGTAGGTACTCGTATCTTAAACTTTTTTAATTCTGTAATTGGCTTGCGCTTGACCACAACTTGCCTGTTGTTAAACAATGATGCATACAATGAAACGCGCTTACTCAGTTCATTTCACTTATTACTTTTGTTTAGATTTCTGGTGTCTTTGGCCTTAGAACTTTGCCACTCTGGCCCTAGATATTTACCTGTTCCACTTCTTCCTGGCCTCTGGCAGAGTTGATAGACCCTCCTTCAACAGATAAACTCTGAGACCTGAAAAGCAATATATAAATGCGAATGTAAGTTTGTTTGTTACGCTTTCACGCAAAAACTACTGAACCGATTTGGATTAAATTGGGTATGGGGAGGTAGTTTGAGACCCGAGAAAGGACATAGGATAGTTTTTATCCGACTGCGCAAAAAGAAGATAATGTTTTGGTGCGATAACCGACATAAACGCGGGCGAAGCCGCGGGCGGAAAGCTAGTCTAATATATAAAATTTCCATGTCACAACGTATGTTACCGTACTCCTCCGAAACGGCTTTACCGATTTTTACCAAATTTTATATGCGTATTCAGTAGGTCTGAGAATCGGCTAATATCTATTTTTCATTTCCCCAACTGACAAGGATTACACAGGATCTACACCTAACATTTGTTTTTATTTTTGGGTCATTTTTTTATAATTTTTTTTTTAAAAGTGGCATTAAAAAATATATGCAACCCTAAATTTTTACCTTTCTATCACTAACCCCTATTTTTAATAGCGATATTAGTAATTTAAAAGTGAAAAATACGCGGTACGAAAATTGCTGGGGCAGCTAGTACAGTCCATCAAATCTAAGAAGTACCGTTTGACGTTTCACTGTTTTCTATTAAATTAGCTTAATAGAGGCGTAATTCACACTATTTTTATTAGCTTTCCTGTAAAATAATTGAATTATGAAGCTATTTTTATTTTAACATAACATAAACAATTTTCATACAAAAAATAAAATTCTAAATGTACTACGTTTAGAACTGTCAAACGGTACTTCTTAGATTTGATGGACTGTAATAATAAATATATTATAATACTAGCTGCCCCAGCGAACTTCGTACCGCGTATTTATTAAAAAAAAAATTCACTTAGGGGTATGAAAAATAGATAGTAGCCGATTCTCAAACCTACTAAATATGCATAAAAAAATTCATAAGAATCGGTCGAGCCGTTTCGGAGGAGTATGGCAACGAAAACTGTGACACGAGAATTATATATATTAGAGATCTCACCATAATGTAACCATAAGAGCTTAGTTTATACTATTACCACAGATAATGGAAAACAGGAGCATTGTGGGTAGGTATTAAAAAAAACCTGTATATTATTTTTGGTTCGTAGCGAGTTTCTTTCACATCACCCATATTATTATTACTCCAAATTATTCCAAGGTCAAAAGCCGTGGCCTCGCTTATAAGTTTTAACTCACCAACTAAGAAAGTCTCCAGCATATAGTCCCAGGACATCTCAGACATCGAGAAGGGGAATATAACTTTGTCAGAGTCTGTTAAATTGTTCCACATGCTTCTGACATTCTTGTCACAGAACTTCCACTCTTGGGTTGAAAAATAAAACAGAATATGCGCTAATTTCATCACTTTGTTGTAGAGTTTTATCATTCTGCAAAGAATTTAGTTATAATTTTTTTTATTTTATATTACGACCATTGCAGTGGCTGATTTATTCAAATCATATAACACAGCAGCATATGGGAAACTACGTCGAGTCTTCACGTCGTCCATTACACACAGTCTTATGACTAAAGTCTTCAATCAGTGCGTCCTACCCGTTATGACATACGAAGCCGAAACGTGAACACTCACGGTAGGATTTATTCATAAATTCAAAGTCGCTCAGCGAGCTATGGAAACGGCTATGCGCGGAGTCTCTTTGAAGGATCGAATACCTTATCGACATAGCCCACCGGATTAGTCAGCTGAAGTGGCAGTGCCGCAGAACTGACAACCGTTGGGGTAAACGAGTTCTTGAGTGGAGACCACGGATTGGCAAACGTAGAGTAGGACGTCCTCAGACTAGGTGAAGTGACGATCTCAGCAGGGCAGCCAGCATGAACTGGATGAGAAAAGCCGCAGATCGTGCTCAGTGGCGTACTTTAGGAGAGGCCTATGTCCAGCTGTGGACTAGAATAGGCTGATGATGTGCTGGGAAGTGTTATACCCAACTTCTAGTACTAAATTGTTTCTGCTAGTTTTTGGGGGAGGCGAGGTAACTATGTACAGCACACTTTTGCATTTTCACGCACATTTACAAAATGTTGAAGTGTCTTTACAAATGCATACGTATATAAAAGCTACAACAAACACAAAACATGTACAGACGGTACATGTACCTCGGCAGAGGAACGCATGGGCATTGCAGTTCCTGTTTTAATTGTTCTAAGCTGATCTACCAATAGGCTAGAAAGGCGGCAAATTAATTTCAAAACATTTTTTATAATATTTTTTGTTTATCCCCATGATGTTGGTAATTTCTGTGCGTTCAAAAGATTTTACCATAATAATAATTATGACTGGAACTGGCTCTACTAGGTCCCCTTAGCCCTTAGATTACATAACCACACACGCTGTCGTGTGTTTATATTTAAAGATATTTATAAAATTACCTAAAGTACCGTAGCTGTGTGGCTTCACATCAAGCTATACGTTCCAGTATGAGCTGAACTCGCATTGTATAGAATTTCCTTACAACGAGAGGTCAGCTTATACTGGAAATCGTATGTACAAAGCACTTACCCTCGTCTTCTCCCGGTTATAGTAGCGTAGATATCAACAAGTAAAGCCGGAATATAGTGTAGGAAGAAATTTAAAAATAAAAATACATAAAAATTATTCGTTGGATTCAAGCCGTAGTACCTGAAAAAGTAATGTAAATAATTATTATTAATTAAATTCTGATCATTTCGAGAAAACAAAAAATTGTTTGTCCCTTATGTGACCAAGACCATGCACACAACCCTAAACTCAACTGGCTACTCATGGATGAAGCAGCCAAGTCCCAGGACATCTAAACTGTCTTGGATCCCCCACGAATGTAAGCAGAAAACTTGGTAATTTTTGGGAGTAGTATCTGTCAGTTACGTGAGATAAAAACTAAAAACTATTTCTTATAAATAGGTAATCAAAGTTACTTACCACACAGCTTTTAACGTTGGTTTATCAATACCGTATTTCTGATTTGTGTTTATAAATTCTCCCCATGTGATTGGATTCTGTGCACCCGATACATAATTGTAAATTGGTATACTTGATGTTTGGCTAGAAAAATAAACAAAAACTGAGCAAATCGAAAATCTAGAATAAATCATCCACATAATATTATATTATTTCAAAGTTCTAATCTTCATAGGTCATTTATATAGATGAGAAATAATATAGTAATGTAGGCCCCAGTATACTTCCCTGAGGAATGCCAAAAAAATATGAAAAGGTTCAGAACTAAAGTTCTTCCCTACGTTTAAACATTAAGATCGATTTCTAAGAAAGTCAGCAAACAGTAGCTAGTGTGGGCCTCGATAACCGTTTGATTTAAATTTATTTAACAGTTTAGGTATTGAATCCGTATCAAAAGCTTTTGCTAGGTCGAGAAATATACCAATTGTATGCATTCCTTCATCTAGGTATGTTACGAACTGACATTAAGCTGAAATATGATAAGTATCCATTCTTTTGGTCTTTGTGTAAGTTTTGTTAGTGTTGGTATGGTACATCATTTTCCTTGCCTTTTTCCCATGTTTCTATTGGGGTCGGCTCCCATTCTAAACTGATACAGTTAGCTACCAGAATCAAACGAGCGACTGCCACCAGACCTAGAAACCCGTAGGGAACTAGTAGCCGAGTTTGAACCAGGTGTCAATTATATTAGGCTTCTGACCACCACGGTTGTCATAGATGTTTTAAAAGACAACCAGGGCCGATAGCTTTACATGCTCTTTGAAATCCAGAGGGTAATCCCTCAACCAACCAGACACCGGAACAAACCTAAATTGTTACACAAACATTGATCAGGGCAGGAATCCAACCCGCGACATCCCGGGCATAGTATAGCCCAATCGGACGGCACTGCTCGGTTACAGAGGTCGTCACATGGCACATGGCACACTTAACAGTACTTACTTTTCTTTATAGTTTTTAGCAGTGTACCACGCTGAGGCAAGAATCGCATTGACGCAGAGATCTACAGGTATCATATCTGCTACTTTGTCTAAATCCATGTACATAGTCCTTAGTACCTAGAAAATAGAGTTCAAAGTAGTAAAGCTACACCCTTTTAGTGTATCACTGCTAGACAAAGGTCTTCTCTCAATTAGTTGTATTAAAAGCTCAAAGAGTTCAGGCTTTAATCCACACGCGGTGGCAAAAATGGCCTTCTCCGGTATTGAGCAGCTGTCTTGAAATAATTAAAACAAGGCGTTAGTAAATTAACTCCTGTATTCATAAATGTCTTATAAGCTCATTATAGCTAAAATAGGTTTTAATTCGTTTGTCTTTGTCCGTCACCTTGACAAGAATACTAGTAAGAAAGAGACAAAGTCCATTTTAACAAAAAAGTCTTATGATTTCTATGCATAAGACTGTAAAAATCTTATAAGACTCTAGTTAAAATGGACTTATCTCTTTCTCCGTCAAAGTCAGTTACTTATGTATTATCGTAATTTAAAAAATGGCTTACCCCAGTGCCTGTTCCAACTACAAGTCCTGTAGGACCGTACATGCTGTCTGTCCATCCTCTAACTGGCTCCTCATACGTAGACACCACTATAAATAAAGTTTAAAATCAATATAATATATCTATAAAATTTCAGACTATCTAACGGATAAAAACGTTTGGAATTAAGTCGCTCTAATTCAACACACTAAACAAACAAAATGTAATAGATATAAGTACATCATTTAAAAAAGAAAAAAGCCTACTGAGTTGTTTGTCAGTGTTTCTCAGTAGTTGCCAGTCATTCACTGCACGGTAGGAAAAGATATTGGAATATTTTTATGTAGACTCGCGTCTCAAAGAATAGCATATTTTCTTTCGCGTCCGGCTTAGCAGTCAGGTTCACTAACCACTACGGTCTTTTTAACTGCCCAAAGCTGGGCACGGGTCTTCTCTCAACTGTCTTACGAGTTGAGAGAGTTTAAAGTTAGACCCTGCAACCCTCAAAATTAATGGACGCTCTCTTACCCCCAAGTACGTTTGAGATCAATAGCTCAAATCTTAGGGGTATTGAAAATTTTTATTTTTTTAAAGCGCATTTTTCCCTGTCACAATATTTTGTGTTCTGTAACCTCGACATTGGCAGAATTATCTCTGTGACGATGGAGCCATAACCATCAAAGTTGAAGTTGACAAATTCTAATTATTCTAATGCGAAAAACTGGGTTCAGCTGTGGGACACTATGGTTAGTAGGTACTTTACCTATAGAAGGTCTGAAGATGCATATAGGAAGCCCTTCTCCGTAGATCCTGACTGCTTCTTCAGCTACAGCTTTTGTGAAACAATATGTGTTGGGACGATTGCCGAGAAGACTGAAAGTAAAAGACCAACAGCTTATTGTAGCTTTTTAAAAAAATACGTGTGGCACTCGGGGACTGCCGCGGTAAAGCTATTGCATAGCATTTTTTATCAACATATGCAATTATAATTAATTATTTTTATTTATAAGCAGCTGGTATAGGTACACGCATACGTCTAGTCACACGCACACAAACACCGTGCCGAAGTCTGCCGAACTGAAACGACGTTAGACGATCAACACCGCACCGCTGAGACGGTCGGAGTGGGGGGTGTTAGGTTTACTTTCGTTACGGAATTTCTTGATTCGGTCGGATGTTGAAAATGTAGCACTTTGTTGGCAGTCTCGCGAAAAGAAAGCTAGGTATTAATAATACTTATATTTGTATTTAATTTATTTATTTAGGATTTCCAACAGATAATACATTCTTTTTTCTTAAAAAAAATTCAAGACTTATACGACGGGATATTAAAATATATATTATGATAAATTTGTTTTTTTTTGTCAATGGATGGCACTTACTTATCAGTGGTGAGAAATTTTATTAAAAAAATACTTTGTGACTATGTAGGTACTTACTTTGGCAAAATAGTCTCAACCAAATTATTATCCAACTGACAAACTGCTTCTAGCGCTTCCACCGACATCGGAGGTTCGTAGAATCTGAAATAATAAAAATAAAAATATGTATCTACATAGTTGGTTTTTAAATATATATAGTTTGGTTTTTTATAAATAAATAAATAAATAAAATAAAATAAAAAATCATTTATTTCAGACCGGAATAAATAGTGTTAGTAAAAATGATCTTACAAACTATGTTAGTATTATGTAGGTACATTGCTAAACAAATCGATTCAAAGATATTGCCGTGTCCTTAACTAGGTGGATGCGGGTCCAGTGCCTCATAATGGCACTGTCCACATCCAACCTCCCTGCTACTTTTGCTATTTTTATATTTTCTGCTATTTTTGCTGAGAGTTCCTTTTTTCAAACTTCCACCGTTCGGAATTGTACCATAGTATTTTAGTATCTGTGTTAATACTTACTTTTCTTCAATGAATTTTTCTTGTGTATTAGAAAACGCTGTTGATATATGCGTAATAGCTTTCAGGTATCGACATTCTTTAGCTAATTTAAGCACTTCCTTTGTCCCTTTCACATTGATAGCGGTAGAGACAGACAGCTTCTCATCAAACTTGACAGTTGCTGCACCATTTATTATAACTGTCACCTAAAAATAATAATAATTAGGTAACTACGTCAAAACATAAAAAAATATTAGCAGTTATCGGTTTCTCCATTTATCCACCTTAAAACAGCCACCGGTGGATACTCGGAAACGCGTGTCCTTCTATCCACCCCGGACAGGGTGGATAACCGTAATTCATTGTACTACAGTGTACATTGACTGTATTTGGGCAGCGGAGAAAATCGGAAGAAACATATTATATGAATTACGGTTATCCACCCCATTCAGGGTGGATAGAAGGACACGCGTTTCCGAGTATCCGCCTTAGGGTGGCTGTTTTAGGGTGGATTAACGGAGAGACCGGCAGTTATAGGGACTCTGATAGAAGGGCAAACTGTGAACTCACGAGATTTCACCCATCCACTTATTTATTTTGCTGTACTTATTTATCTGTATGTATTTACCAGTGGCAAAGAGTCCATACCAGCTGAGCCCTTCCCTTTAGGGAACGGTCATTATCACACGTACCTACTTGTAATTGTCATATTAATATCATTAACGCCAAAGCGTATCTGACAGCGGTTGTCAACATTACGAGAGTACGAAAAGGTCTATTTTGATTCAAACTTAACTGCAACTGCACTACAACTGAACTTATTTAATTACGAGAATTAGCTTACAGATGGCCGTGTGTGTTAATGTCCCACTATATTATTATTAGATAGTTATTAGGATACTAGTGTTATAATTATTTCTGTTTCTTACTTACTCTACTTGTAATCAATTTTCTGTCCTCTTCACTCATACCAAGTCCTGGAAGTCCCACATCACCTGCTATAGCCACTACCTTGTGAATAGCTTTTGGATTCTCTTTATGGGCTCTATGAAATAACTGAAAAATAAAATTAAATAACTTTGGGAAAAGGTAATAACCCGCGCCATTAGAGAAAAGAATCTAAAATAGCGGCACTATAGGCCGACCGTTTAACTCGCGTATCGCCTATCGCCAAGATTCTGTCTCCTCAAGCTGCACAGACAGTGATGATGATTCAAGCGATATGGATATTAGTGACGAATAGTCTTACATTACTTTTATCTGTGGTGAAATAGTTCTTTAAGAGATTTAATTAATGTTTTATGACTTTGTACCTCAGATGGCGATACCCGAGTTAAACGGTCGGCCTATTGTCATTCCCTCTTACTCGCACTTTATTGCTGTCTTTAGTCACACCCGCCGGTACGTTCTAGAAAAATGTATGGCTTTATTAGGGTATAATATAAGCATTTTACCACAGACTAAGTAAGCAGAGATCAAAATCAAAATAATTTATTTGCTTGAATACAGATGTGTTGGCACATCTAGATCTCAGTGCATTAGCTGTCATTTTATACTGACATCGCGTCCGTCTTTGAAGTCAGCTGTCACTCGAAAATGTCATTATGAACGAATGAATGAACCCCGAGCACGGGTGAAGCGGCCATCTTAGAATAGCTGACACTGTGTGTTGGATCGTTGTGTCGTCAGGAAGTGCAGTAAAGTGCTCGGTGAACGTTACGATTTAATCCAACGTAATCTTAACGATCTGTAATTAACTGGTAGAATTCGTGATTGTGCTACCGAAAGATTGGGGTGAAGTGATATTTGCCGTAGTTATTTTATTGAAATACCGTCTTCCCACCCGATTATTCTCGTCAACCTAAATTTGTCTGCTAATACTGATATTTTTAGTCTAAAACCTTCAAAAGCCTTCAGATGAATAAAATAGTAAAACATAACATAAACCAAGCCGTACTCTACCTTAAGAGGTGTGCAAATTTTTAGAATTATAATTATTATAGTCTATCACTTCAACCCTTTTTTTTATAGTCCCACGGCTGGGCACGGATCTTCTCTCAACTATCTTATGACTTGAGAGAGTTTAGATCTTAATCCACACACGTGTGCATTGCATACATTATGCGTTTAGGACAATTGCTTTTAAAAGTTTGTCAGTCTCTAATTTACGACCACACGAGAAGCAAAAGCTTTCACACAAAAAAAAATTAGAAATTTGTTCACGTATAAATAAGATAGGTATGTAAAAAACATTGACTCAACATAGAATTAAGAACCTTCTTCGTTTTGAAGTCGGTTGAAAATAACTTACGAATTCATCCAACATCTCATGCAGTCGACTCTGTGGGTCCTTCCCTTTCTTACTCCTCACCAACACATACAAGGTGTCTACGTCTGTACACGCTCTTAGCAATTTCTCAATTAACACTGAAACAAAGAGTGAAATGAAATTAAAAAAGAAAAACCCTTAAATAGGCCTGCGCTTGACTACAACTTGCCGATGTTAAGCAATGATGTAGTATACGATGGGACGCCCCTGCCCACTATACCGATTCATTCGTGGTTACGAATGAATTTCAGTAAGAAGGTGGCAGTGGAATGAAGTTCCATATGGTTAGAAACCATAAAGGAGCAACAATTCCAACCCACCGTCTTAAATGGTGTCACCAGACATCGCACGGGAACACGGCAAGACCGCTTGGCGGTGCGGCTTTGTCCGGTGGGTGGTCACAACAGCTGAAGCCTACCACCGGGTAATTACAAGTAAACTTAATTACCAGTTGATTGTCACCTGATTTACACCACCCGGGGACTACGTGTGGGGATTCAGATAAAAGGTGCACTCCCACGGACGAAGGTTTTTGGTTGTTTATTCTTTGTTGAGACGCGAGTCTACATAAAAATATTCCAATTTCTTTTCCAACCGTGCAGTTAATGACTGACAACTACTGAGAAACACTGACAAACAACTCAATAGGCATTTTCTTTTTTAAATGAAGTACTTATATCTATTACATTTTGTTTGTTTAGTGTGTTGTATTAGAGCGACTTAGAATTCCAAGCGTTTCTATCCGTTAGATAGGTTGAAATTTTATAATACGCTTTCTTACATAACATAGCTTTTTTTAAACCCCGATAAAAAATGAGTGTCTCCTCAAACTTTATGTTATTCGGAGTTCGGAGTCCGTGTAGCTACTAGGCGGTGTTATCATAATCTCAATCTCTTGGTTTTCTAAATATATTAATATTACTTACTACAGTCCATCAAATCTAAGAAGCACCGTTTGACAGTTCTAAACGTACTACATTTAGAATTTTATTTTTTGCATGAAAATTGTTTATGTTATGTTAAAATAAAAATAGCTTCATAATTCAATTATTTTACAGGAAAGCTAATAAAAATAGTGTGAATTACGCCTCTATAAAGCTAATTTAATAGAAAACAGTGAAACGTCAAACGGTACTTTTTAGATTTGATGGACTGTAATATAGCCGTTAGCGTGATGGGTACAAGATACTTGCATTTCACGCCGCAGGTCCACACCCAAGTCTGACATTTGTATGATAAACATGTCTGTTTGTCTTGAGTCTGGGTGTAATCCTACTAATATTATAAACGCGAAAATTTGCAAGAATGTATGGATGTTTGTTACTATTTCATGCAAAAACTACTGGATAGAATTGGATGAAACTTGGCACAGAGAGACATTATGGTTTATATTTACGCACAGGCTACTTTTTATCCCAACAAGTGCCACACCGTCGAAGCCGAGGGCGGAAGCTAGTTATCTATATTTAAGTATGTATTTACAAAAGAAAAGTATTATATGTAGTATATTGCCAGGTATCTGGTTTCCATAGTACAAGCTCTGCTTAGTTTGGTATCAGATGGTCGTGTGTGTTAATGTCCCACTATATTATTATTATAGTTCTGGAAGGCATTGTTTTTATTTTTATTTATAGAGTTAAGTACCTACTACAAAACTCATTATGATAACAAAATAACATATCTATCCATAATAAGTATGTTGGCACATCTACCTCTTAATGCATCAGCTGTCATTTTATACTGTCATCGCGTCCGTCTTTGAAGTCAGCTGTCACTCGAAAATGTCAATATGAACGAACGAATGAACACCGAGCACGGGTGAAGCGGCTATCTTAGAAGGGCTGACACTTTTTGCGATGGACGGTTGCATCGTCGGGAAGTGCGCACGAAAACACGTGCTCGGTGGACGTTACGCTTTAATACAATGTAATCTTAGCGATCTGTAATTATCTAGTAGAATTAATGATTGTGCTATCGAGAGATCGCGGTGAAGTGATATTTGCCGTAGTTATTTTATTGGAATACCGTCTTCGTACCCGATAATTCACGCCTACCTAAAGTTGTCTTGGGATTTAAATCGAAAACCTTCAAAAGCCTTTATACTTTTTGTCCAATTGTGTCTGTATGTTGTACTATGCGTTTCAAATAAGAATAGGATTGGAAATCCGCCATCTTGGATTGGAATACGCAACAACTTCACATTTTTTAGCACAAGGAGCAAAAATATTTGTTCGATATAATAATAAAATCTAGACAAAAAAAAATGCGTAGGTATACATTTATCTCATTGCCGTTCGAGTAAAATTGGACATTTGGAGTCTAATATTTAGGTACGAACATATTTTACTAACTTCCGAGGACAAAAAGCGGTGTGCGTTTTTATCCGTAGCTGCATTGTAATTATTTAATTAAGTAAAGTTTTGACATGATTCACTTTTCCATACATTTCAAAATAATATTATTGTCTGTGGTTTGATATTTTGTGCTGGCGCTACTTTTGTTTGGTTTTTGGTATGAAGTTAGCCGCGAGTCCAGTCCTATTCTTATTTGAAACGCATAGTACCAGATCAGAATTTGTTTACGCAACGAAGGTCAAGTAACGAAAAATAAAGTGTTACGTACATACAATACTTAACTGATTTTAAACTTGGGGTTTTTCCAAATGATCAAAAATATCCGTGTTTACCATAGACTCAGCTTTTTTTAGCTGTGGTGTTTACACAAACTCATTATTATCAGTAGGTATGACGGTGTGGCGTGGTCGGTAAGATACTTGCTTTTTACGCCGCAGGTCGTGGGTTCAATTGCCAAGTCAGACATTTGTGTGATGAACACGTCTGTTTGTCTTGAGTCTGGGTGTAATTATCTATATTTAAGTATGTATTTACAGAAGAAATACTTTTCTTATGATATATGTAGTATATTACCAGTTATCTGGTTTCCATAGTACAAGCTCTGCTTAGTTTGGGATCAGATGGCCGTGTGTGTTAATGTCCGAGAATATTATTATTATTATTATTATTAAATTATTAGTTATAATGGTATATTTTCCAGCAGCGGTGGCGCAGTGGCCTCGCTTGTGAAATATAATATCGAGAGTTCGATCCCCGGTCAGGAATTGGTTGATTGGTCGTGGATCTTTGTGTGAATTGCTCCATCACCGCTGCTCGATATCGGTGAAGGAAAACATCGCGAGGAAACCGAAAGTCTAATAAATAATCGTATCACATGTGACATCCACCAAACCGCACTTGGCAGCAAGTGTGGATTAAGGTCTAAACTAGGTAGTAAGTACCCCTATTACCAGTCTGATTATAGTCCTAGTCATGCCCCTTAGTTTCTGACAGTAATAATAATAATAATATAATATTTTTGGGACATTAACACACACGGTCATCTGGTCCCAAGGTAAGCAGAGCTTGTGTTATGGAAACCAGATAACTGGTATATACTATACATATAATACTTTGCTTTTCTAAATATATACTTATAATAGATATTTACATCCAGACTCGACACAAACACAAATGTTCATCATTAATGTTTGTCTCGGGTGGGAATCGAACCCATGACCTGCGGCGTGAAAAGCAAGTATCTTACCGACCACGCCACCGGCCCGTCGAGAGTAGTTAAATTAGTTAGTCGCCTATAAATTCCTTAGAGCGGAGGAGCCCTAGGGTCTGTTCCCATAGCTCCTGGTGTTCCTTATGCATATTTATTTGTTTCTCCCTTGACCTTTGCGGTCGTAACACTATTAACTGTTCTAGGCCAAAAAAAGGCTTCGTGGTCAGTAACTACTGTATTACACTTGTCTTCCACACAGGTCGTGGGTTCGATTCCTACATGATAGCAAGAACATTTCTATATTTTAAATATATATATATTAAATAATGAAATAATATTATACAATATTATTTAATAATTAAACCGTCCGATTGGGTTATTCTGTGCCCTGGAGGTCGCGGGTTCGATTCCCGCCCCGGACAATATTTGTGTAACAGCAAAAAATTGTTTCGGTGTCTGGTTGGTTGAGGGACTATCCTCCGTGCCTCGGAGAGCACGTTAAGCCGTCGGTCCCGGTTGTCATTTAACACATCTAAGACAATCGTTGCATGTAGTCAGAAGCCAATATAATCTGACACCTGGTCTAACCATCTCGGCTACTGGTTCCCTACAGGTTTCGAGGTCCAATGTCAGTCGCTCGTATAATTCTGGTAGCTAGCCGCATTAGGTTAGACTGGGAGCCGACCCCAATATTTTGTCTGGGTATATTTCTACAAATATTATAAACGCGAAAGCTTGTAAGAATGTATGGATATTTGTTACTCTTTCACGCGAAACTACTGGATGGAATCGGATGAAATTTAGCACAGAGATAGATTATGGTCTAGATTGATACATAGGCTACTTTTTATCTCAATAAGTACCACGCGGGCGAAGCAATGGAAGGCAGCTAGTTATCTATGTAGTAAATTTATAATCTGTCTCGGTGGTCCTGTGAGGTGGTCTTGAGGTTCCGGGTTCGTTACCCGGGTCGAGCAAAATCCGGTGTAATTTTGTAATAATAATACTTGGAGAATTTTAATTGCAGCTCGAAATTTGGAATTGTGCCCAATGAACGGTAAGACTCGCCCCCTATTACGTATGGGACCTAAACATTGCCAGCGGAAAGTGGGTGAAGTTCACCTCTGCCTATACCTTTGGGTATTACAGGCGTAACGCTGTGTGTAGGTACCGTATAATATATTTAATAACTTTCCGTTTGCAGATATGTCTGTTATAGCGCAAAACCATTAACCTCTTTTTGCGCAGTTGGCTAAAAACTATCCTATGTCCTTCCCTGGTATTCAAACTATATCCATACCAAATTTCATCCAAACCGGTTCAGTAGTTTAGACAGAGTAACAGACTTACGATACTTTCCCATTTGTAATATTACTAGCTGTTAATATGTCCAAAAATTAAAAAAAAAATTAAAGAGTGAACAACCCTTATCACTTAGGGGTATATAAAAATAGATAGTAGCCGATTCTCAGACCTACTGAATATGCATAAAAAATTTCATAAGAATCGGTCGAGCCGTTTCGGAGGTGTATGGTAACTAACATTGTGACATGGAAATTTTATTTAATAGAGGATTAATGATTAGGCGAGTTCAGTGATCTGGGTTTCCATAGTACTACAAGCTCTGCTTAGTTTGGAATCAGATGACCTTGTGTGTTAATGTTCTGACAAAATTATTATTCTAAAATCCAACTGGTTTCTTGTTATGCGTTCGCGCATGGGTGATGGCAACAAAATAATAACAAAATACATAATTATGAGTTATATTTTAATTAGAATTATAATTTTAAGGCACATTACAATCACCATAATATACGTAATAAAAAACAATTAAAGAATAACTTTTTCTACGACGCGACTCGCTTTCAAACTTATTCTGCCATCTGAAAACACATAAAAATAATTTTAGTTATAATTTTCAAACGAAAATAAATCATATTAACTAAAATCTTTTTAATTTTTCAACAATAACTAAAACCCCACACTACTTATTTTGAAAAAAAAAACAAAAAAAAAAAACAAAATCGATTTACATCTGACAGAATCATCGCGTGACATACATACAAGAAATTAAAAAAAAAATGGGTGCGTGTAATTATGTACGCGCGTGAGAAGTTATACTTCTTTGGCATCATTAAATAAGCAGACAGCTTCATACTGTTAATTTTGTGTCAATTTTTTTTCATAACGCGCCTAAAGAAGTATAACTTCAAAAAAAACATACTGTCGAATCGAGAACCTTTTTAAGTCTGTTGAAAATACAATTTATGAATGCACAGTTTCTCTTTGGTATATAAATAATAATTCCTGATACTATTAATTAATTATTAATACACTAACAAAACCAAATACAATATATGCAACTTATTTCTAATTTGTATCCCCATTAAAAACTATCAGATAAGTTTTTAATTTACTAACTTTTAGCGTAAGATCATCTGCGATGTCTATGAGATGTATCTCAAATGTTTACGTTATGGAGTGTAGAGGTAAGGAGGACTATCATATAGGGGGACAAGTTGAAAAGTACTGTAAGCTTTATGTAACAGTTCAAAAACCTTCCAGAATGGCGCTAGCGTAGCAACAGTGTAGAATGTAGCAGTTGTAGACGGATTGAAGTGTGCTGAGTTAATAAATTTATTATTTTTGTTGAATAAAGTAGTTAGTAACAGTATGCAATAACATAACGAAGTAGCATAACGAAGCGGAAGTTGTTCTTTCCTTGTTTACTTTTCTATCTTACTCTAATAACTTTTGGCGTCGTTTTTAAAATTTACCCTGATGCGATTGTAGCGCCACCCTAATTTAACACATTTCGACTGACACTTTTTCGTACACAGAGATAGTCCTCCTTACCTCTACCCTCCATAGTTGTTATTAGGTACATTGTAATTCAAAATATGTCATCAATGACATAGAATGTCTTCTTCTTCTTCTTTTAATTATGGCCTCTGCAGAAATTATTCCGCAATTTTGTCAATGTCAAGTTTAAATATGTATACAAGCTTCCAAAAGAAATGTAGCAAAAATCTGATAAAATTTCAGCGATCTTGTACGGTCATTACATTAAAACTATTATTAGACAAGTAACTTTAAGCTTTTAAAAGATTAGAAGTAAAAAAAACTCGATCAACAATTATTGTTCCGTCAATTGCGTCATCTGTCCAGCGCATTCGACGCTGTCAGGGTGACGTTGAAGCCTGTTATGGTGACATTGACACAAAATAATTTTTGGTAACTGGTTCTTAGTGGAAAAATTAGGTACCCTTTATGTACACACTGTCTTAAATCCTAAATGAATTTATTCAAAAACTTAATCGGAGGACAGAAAAAAACCTTATACCCACCCACAAAAACAGTAAACAACTCAGTCACAAAAACAAAACAAAATCATATCAAAACTCAAAGCAAAAACAATAAAAACACATGCTCATAATAATAATAAAAAACACTTACCGATTTATTTTGTAACCATTAAACCAAAAAAAACAAACAACACAAAAAAAACGCCAGAATACACGCACACACGCACACACTAAACACTTACCTTTTTTGAGTCTTATTCTTTGAAGTGAAGGGAAAATAAAAAGTCGATCGCGAATAGAATGGAAAAAATAAAAAGTCCTAATTTATTATTTGGCTCTCGTGTATTTCTTTTTGCAATATTGGAACAATTTATTACCTTTCGACCTCATTCATAAATGCAGTTCGAAAGGAAATGTGGTCCGAAAGCCTTTTGCAAATAGCATTTTATGTAAAAGTCATTCATTTCAATGTTGGACCTTTCGACCTTATTAACCGGGTTTTACAAGGAAATGCAGTTGAAGAGCCTCTTGCAAGTAACGTAAGTAATAAAAAATGATAATTTAACGATATAAATTTAGTAGTTATTTTAGTTATTTATTGCCTTTTTTGCTATTTCGTCCGTTTACCTCAAGATATAACGGATCCTACCGTTATTCTCTATAAAATTTGTAACTTAATTAATATTTATCGTAATATTTACACCTACAGTCCATCAAATCTAAGAAGTACCGTTGGACAATTCTAAACGTAGTACATTTAGAATTTTATTTTTTGTATGAAAATTGTATATGTTATGTTAAAATAAAAATAGCTTCATAATTCAATTATTTTACAGGAAAGCTAATAAAAATAGTGTGAATTACGCCTCTATAAAGCTAATTTAATAGAAAATAGTGAAACGTCAAACGGTACTTCTTAGATTTGATGGACTGTATAATAATATCTTATTAAAAAGAAATAACGTTAGATGAACTGTTTTAATTTTAATTCTAAAATAGACCTGCTACAACAACTTGTCTGATGTTAAGCAATGATGAGTCTACGAACGCGCCTGCCCAATATTCACTCAAGAAAATTCTTTTATCGAACCCTATTCTATAGCAGGGTTTTCAACGAAAATAATTCGTATGTGGACCGGTATCTTGGACCGACGCGTTGCATCGTAGACTACATCATTGCTTAACATCAGGCAAGTTGTACTCAAGCGCCAGCCTATCGAACAATAAAGAATATATATTATTTAAGTTCCGATAGTTAATTATTGTAAGTATGGATGTCAATTACCATAGTTCACCCGTGACTATGAAGTTTGAAAATACTTTGAAACGTCGAGATCTAAAATCTAAAATAAACCCCGATATAATCCGTTATAAAGTAGTTTTATTTCAATGTGTGATATTCGCGTAATTCGACGACCTCGGTAGTCGAGCGGTGTAAGCCGTGTCTGATTGGATTGATTCCCGCCCCGCACAATATTTATATAACAACAATTTGTTTCGGTGTCTGGTTGGTTGAGAGACTATCCTCCGTGCCTCGGAGAGCACGTTAAGCCGTCGTTCCCGGTTGTTATTTAACACATCTATGACGATAGTTACATGTAGTCAGAAGCCAATATAATCTGACAGCTGGTCTAACCATCTCGGCT
Organism: Meganola albula; assembly: GCA_936450015.1. NCBI lineage: Eukaryota > Metazoa > Arthropoda > Insecta > Lepidoptera > Nolidae > Meganola > Meganola albula. The sequence goes on from OW388171.1 coordinate 5,532,038, forward strand.
ACTGGTTCCCTATGGGTTTCGAGGTCTGATGGCAGTCGCTCGTATAATTCTGGTAGCTGCATCAGGTTAGACTGGGAGCCGACCCCAATAGAAATGGGAAAAGGCAAGGGGAATGTAGGTGTGATATTCGTGTTTAATTATTATGCAAATACTATTGTTTTTGAATTTAAAATACTTTGATTTCCATATCTACCTGTTCTTTCATCTCTTTAGTTAGGTACTCAGTAACTTGTAAACTGTATGACCTTACCGGTTTTGAACCAGTTCAGTTTAAAAATAAAATCGTTATCCTTTTTTATTTTATTTACCACAGACAACTTACGAATTAATAGGAGTTTTTTTTTATCAATAATTTTAATGTGAAACTTTTTACAGATTTGTCTATGTTTACCGTACACTTTCGTGAAAAACTACTGCTCGAAATAGGATGAAATTTGGCTCACTTTTAACCTTTTCTAGTGTTTTCTTAACTATCTTACGAGTTAAGACAGTTTAGGCCTTATAGGCCGACCGTTTAACTCGCGTATCGCGTATCGCCAAGATTCTGACTCCTCAAGCTGCACAGACAGTGATGATGATTCAAGCGATATGGATATTAGTGACGAATAGTCTTACATTACTTTTATCTGTGGTTAAATAGTTCTTTAAGAGATTTAATTAATGTTTTATGACTTTGTACCTCAGATGGCGATACGCGAGTTAAACGGTCGGCCTATAAACAACACACGCTGGCGAAGTGCGGGTTGATGGATGTCGCATGTCCTCAAACGATTAGTTCTTAGACATGTCAGTTTCCTTACAATGTGTTCCTTTAAGCGGTGGTGAAACAATTCACACACACACAATAACTAATAAGTAAGTTAGTAAGCTAAGTACTTTTAATATTAATAACTTAGCTAACCGCAGGCGCTAAGCTAAGTTAATAATATTTAAAATGTGAAAGTTACTCACACGCAAAATGTACTTAACCGATTTGGATGGAATTTGATACCGAGATAGTTTGGAACCAGGGAAAGGATATAGGATAATTCTTACCCGACTGCGCAAACATAGGCTAATGGTTTATTTAGTATTTTATACGGTCACGGGTGGACTGAGGTATTAGATTTTTTTTTGTTTTTTTTTTGTTTTATCCACCCGTGAACATGAAGTCTGAAAAGACTTTGAAACGTCGGGATCTAAAATCTAAAATAAACCGCGATAGAATCCGTTAAAAAGTAGTTTTATTTCAATGGTTTAACTCGATAACCGACGACGTAAGGAGCCGCGTATGGAAAGCCAGTAAATCATACATAATCTAGAGTTGCTGGAATATTTTTAACCTATTAGATTACCAATCAACCACAATTAATCTACAAATGGTAATTATTTATAGGAAACGTTTTGTTAACACAGAAATACGTCACTGTACGTCAGCGGTTATATTAATATTCATTAACAGTTAAACAATTAATTATCTATTAAACCTCAATTTTTCTAGAATGTTATAGAAAGAAAAGAAGGTTCGAACAAGTTTGTTTTTAGAGTTCCGTATTAAGAAAACGATAGGCTGGCGCTTGACTACAACTTGCCTGATGTTAAGCAATGATGTAGTCTACGATGTATGCCAGCCCAGTATACCGATTCACTCGTGATTACGAATGATTATCGGTGAGCAGGTGGCAGTGGAATGAGCCTCCATAAGGTTAGAAACCCTAAAGGAGCAACAATTCCGACCCACCCTCACTGCATGGTGTCACCAGACATCGCACCGTAACACATCACGGCCGCTTGGCGGTGCGGCTTTGTCTGGTGAGTGTTCACTAACCACGGCCGAAGCCTACCACCAGTTGATTGTCACCTGATTTGCGCCACCCGGGGACCACGTACATTCATTTCTTTTGGATTAATTTATTAATCCATATAGTTTTATGAGCAGAGATCTGCCAAATCGACATCGATACTCGTAATAATGGACATAACTCCACCCACACAAAAACAATAAATTAAAAAAATATACAAAACCTTTTTTTTTAATAATAATAATAAAAATATCTTTATTGTTTCACAACAATGTTCCTTATAACTAGTTGTTGAAGCCTCCTTTTAAGCAAGTAATGCTTGTGTTAGGAGACTCCGCTCTCCCTTTATAAATAAGTATTGTGTGAAGCAATTAGGTATTATCCTACGTAAGAAAAGAAAAACAACAAAACAAAAATAAAAAAAAATAAAAGTAAAAGTAAACAATATATTTTGGCCCGACTCACATTTGACAGACTCCTTATAAATTTACCCAACTTACATCCTTATTATTATTTTTAACTCTTTTTTAGCATAGGTAATTATGTTTACGAATAAGTAAATATTGTAATTACGAATAAAAAAAAATGTTGTGATACAGACTTTTTTGCTATTATAAAACAGCAAAAAAAGTCTTAATAATTAAGTTTATATATAAACTCTATGACTCAGAGTAGTTAAATCTGTAAGATGGCGCTTTTAACTGTTATTGATTAATAGTAACCCACAACTTTACGTAATATTTAGCCTTGTCCATATTTATTAAGTTGTTTGACACTGATGGGTCCCACTTACTCTTGTTTTTTTTTTCTTCTTTTGCAGTTTTTATTTATAGTATTGTCTTAGATTTACGCGAATATCACACATTGAAATAAAACTACTTTTTAACGGATTTTATTGCGGTTTATTTTAGATTTTAGATGCCGCCGTTTCAAAGTCTTTTCAGACTTCATGTTCACGGGTGGACTGAGGTATTTGACGTCCAAAAATATTAATCACTACTACTATTAATTATTACTGACTACCTTCAAACATTAATATTTAAGTTGCGTTCCGATTTAAGCAAACTGAGCTCACAGTGTTTTTGTTGTTATTTATGATTTTTTTCTCTTTCTTTTGTTTTTCTTTTCTTATTCGCAAGAAAATTGATCCTCAATCGTAGGTCAGCGGCCATTTTGAATCACCTAGTACAGACTAGACGTTGAATACTACGCGTTTCAAATGAGAATAGGATTGGAAATCCGCCATCTTGGACCGGAATGCGCAACAACTTCACATTCTTTAGTACAGTTAGAAAAAATGTTTCTTCGATATAATAATCACATCTATATGAAAACAAAATAAAAATGTGTATATCTTACTGCCGCCGGTCTACTAAAATTGGACAATTGGAGTAGAATATTTAGGTGCGAACATATTTTATTAACTTCCGACGACAAAAAGCGGTGCTTTATGTTAAAATGTGTGTTTTTATGCGTGTAAAAGAATTTGTGTACAAGTTTGTGGTATCCTAGCGCGTAAATTTACTTAAGTAGGTAGCTACATTGTAACTACATACCTAAATAAAGTTTTTTGCATAAATCAGTTTTCCATACATTTCAAAATAATATTATTGTCTGTGGTTTGACATTTCGTGCTGGCGCTACTTTTGCTTGGTTTTTGGTATGAAGTTAGCCGCGAGTCCAGTCCTATTCTTATTTGAAACGCATAGTACGTATCATTTGGTTGTCACCGGATTTAAAGATGCGTACCTAGCTATCCATGTCTAGTATAAGCTGATCTCGCATTGTATAGTATTTCCGTATACCTAAAACTCAACTTATACTGGTCGTTAGTTCGATTTCCAACTGAGACAAACCTTTGTTTAAATATGTCTGTTTGTCTTGTGTCTGGGTGTAATTATCTATATTTAAGTATGTATTTACAAAGGAAAAGTATTATATGTAGTATATTACCAGTTATCTGGTTTCCATAGTACAAGCTCTGCTTAGATCAGGTGACCGTGTGTGTTAATGTCCCACTATATTATTATTATTATACTGGAAATCTACGTATACCTTGTTGTGTAGTCGTGTGTACGCGGTCAAGCACTTAGCGAGGTTTAAATTTAGAGAGGTCATCCATCTATATGTCCGTAGGCGAGTGACCTGGAGTCCTGAAGTACAGGGTCTCCCTAGTTTAGGCTTAGAGTTATTTAAACATTACCGTGTCTTGAACATACTATTTTTTTGTATCCTTTAATAGACTTGGGCTTGACCACAACTTGCTCGACGTGAAGTAATGTTGCAGTCTACGATGGAACGCGCTTACTCAGTAAATACCGATTCACTCGCGACTTGAAGACAGGCAGGTTTTAACTATCGGGAAACGTGCCGGTAGAAAAATTCCACAACTTGGCAGTTCGCACAATTAAAAGTGGAAGCAAAGCGTTTTGTGCTTACCAGTAGAATTTTCACCATACATCGATGGCGTACAGCCGTACCTCTACTTATCCTCCTCATTTTTATATAAGAAGGTACTTGTTAAACGACAGTAAAATGAAAATTGAAAAGTTAATACCTTTTACTTATTTAAATTTTTCATGAATTATTTCTTACTATTGTCTTTTAATAAATAATTCACTCATTACTTATAAATTCATTAAGTTAAAGGTTACTTAAAAGGAATATTTAAGTTGCATATAATTATATTACTTATATAGATTACACACGGGTATACATCAAGTTATACTGTTCAAGTATAAGCTGACCTCTCGTAATCCCTCCTAATATTATAAATGCGAAAGTAACTCTGTCTGTCTGTTACGCTTTCGCACCTAAACTACTGAACCGATTTGGATGAAATTGGGTATGGAGGTAGTTTGAGACCCGAGAAAGGATATAGTATAGTTTTTATCCGACTGCGCAAAAATAAGGTAATGTTTTGGCGCGATAACCGACATACACGCGGGCGAAGCCGCTGTCGGAAAGCTAGTAAGTAATACTGTATGAAAGTGTCTTTCACATGGCACCAGTTATTTTCAATAAATTGCCAAAGGAACTGAAAAAACTAAATACTAATTTATTTAAACAAAAGCTTAAAAATATATTATGTAAAAAAATTTATTACAATGTGTCAGATTTTATATCCGACATTTTTTTTGCATAATAATGACATTACCTGTTTAATAATTTCTATTTTATAATTTTTACATTTACCTACTTAATATAATAAATAATAAATTTAATTAAATGAATTGTATATTTACAAATTATATTATGTTATGATAGTGAGATTTTATTATTATTTATATTGAAATTATTGAAAATCATCTATCATATGGATTTATTATTATTATCGATAATGAATAATAATTACTTAATTATTTTTGTGTGCCTAAATAGGCCGAGCATAGCGCTTTTTTAAATTGTAAATTAAATATGACCAACCATTGTACCTACATAAGCATCACAAATAGAGTCCGTGTCACGAAAGAAGTCCCGCGGCATTCAGTGGAACTAATTATTAAAGATCGGAAATGTTTCTCTATTTACAAGAAATTATAACAATAAGAATGAAGCCTGAAATTATTATAAATAAAATTTGAAGTTGACAGGGTGTCCTCTCAACTCTTAATTTTAATTAGACTGAAGAGACGCCTAGCAGCAGCATCCTAGCGCCCCGGCTGCGGGACTTCTTTCGTGAAAAATACTCGAAACGATTTTTCTAATCCTTTACAATGCGAGATCAGCTTATACTGGAAATATACAGCTTGATAAGTACCTAACCGTGTACCTTGTTATTGATATCGAATATCCATTAATATGCGTTTAAAATAAGAATAGAACTGGACTTACGGCTAACTTCATACCAAAATCCTAGCAAAAGTAGCGTCCGCAAAATATCAAACGAGAGACAAAAACATTATTTTAAAATGTATGGAAAAGTAATTCATGTAGTAAAATTCACTAAGGTATGTAGCTAGATTCAGCTACCTACCTAAGTAAATTTATGCGCTAGGATTCCACAAAATTGTGCACAAATACAACACGGATATAAACACACGTTTTAACTTAAAACACCGCTATTTTTCGTCTGAAGTTATTAAAATAAATGTTTTTTACTTAAATATTCGACTCCAAATTTTCTATTTCACTGGAACGGCAATATACGCATTTTAATTATTTTTCAATTAGATGTGATTATTATCAAACAAATATTTTTGTCCACCATACTGGAAAATAATGTTGTAGCACATTCTGGTCCAAGATGGCGGATTTCCAGTCCTAGTCTTATTTGAAAAGCATGATATTGATAAATAATTATTTGTGTTGCGCAACGTTTATCGCTATAATTTATTGTAAACTAGCGGCCCGGCGCGCCCCAGCTTCGCCCGGGTAGCTTCAGACCACTCAACAATTTACAAAAAATGTGATAAATAAAGAACCGCTCAACCGATTCTGTGCAAACTTCACATAAACCATCTACTAAATAGTTCGAACAATGCGCGGTATAAGGTCGCGGGCTCGAATCCCAATCGCGCCCACACTTCTTTGTGTGAATTGTTTCATCACCGCTGCTCATTATCGGTGAAGGAAAACATCGTGAGGAAACCGGCATGTCTTAGTACTAATCATACGAGGACATGTGACATCCACCAACCAGCACTTGGCCAGCGTGTGTGGATTAAGGCCTAAACTCTCTCAACTCGTAAGATAGTTGAGAGAAGACCCGTGCCCAGCTGTGGGACACTAAAAAGGGTTGAAGTGTGTAAGTGTCTAAATAAAAGTAGGTAAAAAACAGCAAACACCATGCACACTTACCTTTCCCCAAAAACCCAGTGCCACCAGTTATGAAAACACACTGATCTTTATAAAACTTCTGAATCTCAGTCTTAGGTCCTTTACCCTTAGTTAACTTCTGTTTTTCTTCTTCTTTCGCATCTATTTTATCTTCTTCAGCGTAATACGTGTTCTTGATGTCTGGCATGAACTCGTGGTCTTCCGAGAAGTCGAGGATCGGAGCTGTAGGGTTCATTGTTTCATTGTCCAAATCTGTATTACGGACTGAGTTTTCTAGTTCCTAGAAATATATATGAGAACTTAAATTAATCACATAGAGTACGGGTGGCATAAAATTAGCGGTCAGTGACCCTAGTGAGCGCACAGCTGATGCAGTAGGTATGATCAATGTAAATAGTAAACATTTGAAGTTAATGTATAAAAATACAAGATTATTAAAAAAAATTAAGTTTATTTTCTCTAAGCTTAAAAGATTTTCTGTTTATAAAAAAATTATAATAAATAAACTCTTTACTGTAGAATGTTATTGACAAAGTAATAAATCTACGTAATGTAAGAAAACGCTTTATAAAATTCCAGACTACTTATCTAACGGATAAAAATAATTGGAATTAAGTCGCTCTAATACAACACACTAAATAAAATTTAATACATATGTATGTACTTCATTTAAAAAAGAAAAAAGCCTACTGAGTTGTTTGTCAGTGTTTCTCAATAGTTGCCAGTCATTCACTGCACGGTAGGAAAAGATATTGAACTATTTTTATGTAGACTCGCGTCTCAAAAAAAATTAAGAATCATTTTTTTTTGATTTTCATTTCATTTCTAGCAAGTTTTTTCCCCAACTTGCGTGAGCTGTGTGCTGTTCATTTAATATTAGTAAGAAAATATTTGGATGACCGTGCTTTGCTCGGTATTTTTTTTTAAATGACATTTTCTAAAAATGATTCCTAGCTAGATCGATTTATCGTCCCCGAAACCCCCTATATACTAAATTTTATAAAAATCGTTGGAGCCGATTCCGAGATTCCAATTATATATATACAAGAATTGCTCATTTAAAGATATAAGATAAGATATGTCATCTGTTTGATAGAAGTAATGTAGGTTTTTTCCATGTAAAATTCTAATTATACAATTATAATAATATATTAATTAAATTACGCTTCGAAAAGCATAACATGCATACTTCCGTCTGTATGTATAACTATTTTTAATGTTTACAGTAATTTTTGAATCATTATACACATTATATTCAAATATCGTAACCCGTTAAATAGGTCTTTAAAAAAAAAATTTTTTTTTTCTTTTTTTTTTGTCATTTTTGATTTTCTTTCTATTTTCGGGACGTGATATACGCTACTTCTAGTACTGAATTGTTTCTGCCAGTTTGGGGGGGGGGGGGGCGAGGTAACCACGTACAGCACACATGTAAAAGTTGAAGCGTCTTTATGCACACGTAAACAAAAGCTACACACAACCACAAAACATGAACAGTTTGTGCATACAAACTGTTCATTACCTCGGTAGAGGGGAGTGCGCGCAATACCAGTTCCGTTTTAAATTTTCTAAGACCTAGCTTTAACTGTCTTAAACGCTTCGTTCTAGAAAAGGGAACCACATTTTAATCGGTATATTCTTATCTACTAATAACCGAATAAGCGAGTTCTTGAGTGGAGACCACGTCTTGGCAAATGTAGTAGGTATATGACCCACTCCAGATAGTTGGAGTGACGATCTGCTAAAGATAGCCGGCAGTAGACGGATGCAACCAGCCAAGTTCAGGGTGAAATGATGTTTAATGAGTTGCATAAGATGGACCGCGCTTAGCCATTAAATACCGATTCACTCGTGACTATTGCTATAACAGAGAGCCTCACCTGTAAATTACTCTGCAACTCCTTGCTAAGGTTCCTTACATTCTCCAACTCTTTGAGCTGCTGCGGTGAAGGTTTCCCGTAGATGTCTACTTCCACCTTCTCGCCTTTACCCTGGGCTGCTACCCACCGTTCCATCTTCTCCCTGGTCGCTTGGGTGGGAGTTAGGGGAGAATCTGCTAGATCGTAGTTCATTCTGGAAAAGAAATATTGGTTAGAGTCCAAATGTAATGTTTTTAGAAGCAATGCGCTAAGACTTCTGCGAATAGCTTTAGTAATTGCCAGAGGTCAGAATTAGGGGAATTAAAGTCATTTAATTGTAAAAATAAATAAAAAATACTTTAGCACATAGAAACATAATAACAAAATCTTTTTGCTAACGTTACTTCAATTATAGGCAAATACAGGTTACACTAAAGATCGAGTTGACAGAATAAAGCAAAAAATAAAATAAATTAATTATGTATTACCAAATTAAAATTATTACCTATCTTAAATGATAATTGAAAATCGATTAAATAAAAAAATATCTATTTGCAATAACAATAAATCAAAAGATCTAGTTAAAATTAATAATCACATTACAATACATTTGAAATTCATAAATTAATATACAAAATACAAATAAAAGTAAAAAAATAAACAATATAATAATCGAAAAAGAACTATTAATTAATTTAATTGTAATAATAATAGTACCTACATTAATGATTACAAGAAGTAGAAATACGTTATTTAGAAGTTTATTAATTATTTTCTCATAAAATATTAGGCCAATTTGAAAGATATACTGAATATGAAAGAGTCGTGGTTTTTGATATTTAATTTATAATAAAAAAAAAAATTATAGTCCTTACTCCGTCTGTCTATCTCGCTTTCACGCTACTGTTACAAAACCGATTTGAATGAAATTTTGATTAAGTATTAAAAATTTCATTAAAGTATATTTTTTACTTATTTGTTTTTTTTTATTAATAAAAGATTTTTTATATATTTTTAGTATCTTTACAAAAGAAAAGTATTTTAAGTAGTATTTTTTATTACCAGTTACCTGGTTTCCATAGTACAAGCTCTGCTTAGTTTGGGGTCAGAAGACCGTGTGTGTTAATATCGCACTATATTATTATTAGACCTCTAAATCCGGCCCTGGTGAGCTAGTCATCATCATTCCCCTTGCCTTTTCCCATTTGGGGTCGGCTCCCAGTCTAACCTGATGCGGCTAGCTACCAGAATTATACGAGCGACTGCCATACCTCGAAACTCGTAGGGAACCAGTAGCCGAGATGGTTAGACCAGGTGTCAGATTATATTGGCTTCTGACTACATGTAACGATTGTCATAGATGTGTTAAATGACAACCGGGACCGACGGCCCTGGTGAGCTAGTATAAAACATAAATATCGCAATTCAGTAATTATTTATTGCATACCATCTTTGTAATGAGCTAATAAGGCAACTCTGCACTTCCTGTTAATTTCTAAGTTACAATAATAGTAGGTACGTTCATTCCTACGTGACAATGAATTATTTGCTAAGTAAGCAAAGCAATATAAAAAAGCTAAGGGCGTTTCCACACAGTGGCCTTAGGGCTTAGCGGCCGTCCATTAATCAAGTAAAGCTCGAAGGGGGGGGGGGGGGGTATGACAAAAATCACGAAATATCACAAGGGGGGAGGGGGGTGTAGCAAGGTATCAAGTGTATTTATTTTTTCATTATTTTTTCAAACGCGCGAAACAACCTGCAACTTATCTGTGTACACATTGTTATCATGGTCCTTAATTTTAGAATAAAACAAGATTACACTTTATACCTGTTTATAAAATTAAACAGGTATATAAGGTGTATTATTACCTGTTAATTAAATTAATTAATTATTTTACATCTAAAATATTCTAAGAAATTTAAGATTTTTTGTAGATACTAAAATACACGTGATGTTGGATAGGGGGTGGGGGGGTTGTCTTAAACCTCACCATGTATCACCAAGGGGGAGGGGGGTTAAAAAATGTTTAAAAGAAGACCACGTGATTAATGGACAGGACAGCCCCTTACTCTAAGGCCAAGGCAAGGCCCAAATTATTTTGTTACCTAATATCGCCGGTCATTGATCTTCTGATATTAGTTTTGTACTAGTATAGTATTTTATTATCTATGGTTTTGATTACGTATATAAGGCCTGAATTGAATATTGTCATGTTTATTACTGGTTAGTCTAAGTTAGTTTCGATCCGGAGAACACGTTAAGCCGTCGGTCGCGGTTGTTATTTAACACATCTATGACAATCGTTACATGTAGTCAGAAGCCAATATACTCTGACAACTGGTCTAACCATCTCGGCAACTGGTTTTCGACGGATTTCGAGGTCTGATGGCAGTCGCTCGTATAATTCTGGTAGCTAGCCGCATCAGGTTAGACTGGGAGCCGACCCCAATAGAAATGGGAAAATATAATTAAAATTCGTAACACGTCATTTTACAATACCTGTAATATTATTATTAGGCAAATAATCTTTTAAACTTGCCATCATAACGAACAAATAATTCACCTGTAATTGCTTTTTCGCTGGATCAGTCTGCTTGCGACCACGACCGATGCAGCGCGTGTCGAAACGTAAAGCCAAATTAAAGGTGAGCGCTCTAATTGCCCGTTTAGATAAATATAAACACTAACCCCCGTATTAATAAACGTCTTGAAGGCTTTTGAAAGGTTTTAGACTAAAAATATCGCGTGAATAATCGGGTAAGAAGACGGTATTTCAATAAAATAACTACGGCAAATATCACTTCACCCCAATCTCTCGATAGCACAATCATTAATTCTACTAGATAATTCCAGATCGCTAAGATTAAATAGGATTAAAGCGTAACGTCCACCGAGCACGTGTTTGCGTGCGCACTTCCCGACGATGCAACCGTCCATCACAAAGTGTCAACCCTTCTCAGATGGCCGCATCACCCGTGCTCGGTGTTCATTCGTTCGTTCATATTGTCATTTTCGAGTGACAGCTGACTTCAAAGACAGACGCGATGACAGTATAAAATGACAGCTGATGACTCAAGAAGTAGATGTGCCAACAAGCTCATTATAGCTAAAATAGGTTTATAATTCGTTTGTCTTTGTCTGTCATCTTGACTTTTATACCATTAAGAAAGAGACGAAGTCCATTTTAATTAAAGTCTTATAAGATTTTTATTAATAAGGCCGTAAGTACGTATTTTTTGAGTTGTAAGTTGCGTAAAATTCGTTGATTTCTTACAAAACACGCAAAATGTGTGGCCTGCTGATCTACTTTATAAAAATAAGTCGGGTTTTCCTTCCTGACGCTCTAACTCCAGAACGCACGAACCGATTTCCACGGTTTTGCATTCGTTGGAAAGGTCTCGGGCTCCGTGAGGTTTATAGCAAAGAAAATTCAGGAAAAATTTCAGCAGAAAAGCGGGAAAATGTTACATAAAACGAAGCTATCTAGTGGCGAAACGGAGTTCGCCGGGTTTGCTAGTAGGTTAATAAAAACCTAGAAATAAAAAAGTTAGACCTTACTCATCTTTTGAATACATCAGGGTCTATCATCATCATCAGCCTATTCTAGTCCACTGCTGGACATAGGCCTCTCCTAACGCACGCCACTGAGCACGATCCGCGGCTTTTCTCATCCAGTTCTCACCGGCCGCCCTGCTGAGATCATCACTCCACCTGGTCTAAGGGCGTTCTACGCTACATTTGCCAATTCGTGTCCTCCACTCAAGAACGTTTACCCCAGCGGTTGTCAGTACCAGCGTTAGGCCAGCGTAAAAAGTAAATATTGTGTCAAATGTGGACAGACCCTAAGTTTACATATGATCGTGTGAATGTCAACAGACACTTGAACTTTACTTAATATGTACTTCTCAGAGGCCTTACCGTTTACTTAATACGAAAGCATATAATAATAATAATATAGTGGGACATTAACACACACGGTCATCTGATCCCAAACTAAGCAGAGCTTGTACTATGGAAACCAGATAACTGGTAATATACTACATATAATACTTTTCTTTTGTAACTACATACTTAAATATAGACAAACGGACGTGTTCATAACACAAATGACTGACTCAATTGTGCCACTATCGGGCACTGGTCTTCTCTCAACTATCTTAAGTTAAGAGAGTATAAACCTTAATCCAAACACGCTGGCTAAGTACGGGTTGGTGGATGCCACATGTCATCGACTTTAGTTCTTAGTTATGCCGGTTTCCTCAACATTTTTTCCATCACCGATATTAAACATAGACAATGAAACAATTCACACAAAGATAATTAATTTAGTTTAGTTTAGTTAAAACATTTTTAAAAATTGTTCTTAAAATCGATGTGTGGAGTCTACTATGAGCATTCGATCTAATTTCGATAAATCGGAGCCTTTACGGAGCGCACAAAGCACTGCCCCGCTCGAGGTTACCTCCGCGGTTTGACTACAAATATCTTGTTTATGCTATACCGTTTATAATATTTAACACAGACTATAATATTAAAGACTCATCTTATTAAAATAAAACTTACTTAATTAATTTAACTTATGTTATTTTTAAAGTATTTTTAAATCTTTTAACCGCCGCCACTATTAACATAAAAATTAACACAGAACGTACTACATTTGTGTGATAAACATGTCTGTTTGTTTTGATTCTGGGTGTAATTATCTATACATATTAAGTATATTTTTACAAAAGAAAAGTATTAAATATGTATTAAATTAAATAACATCTGGTCTCCCTAGTTCCTAAGCTCTGTTTAGTTTGGGATCAGATGGCCGTGTGTGTTAATGTCCCACTATATTATTTTTGTCTATTTGTAGTATTTATATGGTCTTATTCATAAATACCATAAGATATTCATTCCCCTTGCCTTTTTCCCATTTCTATTGGGGTCGGCTCCCAGTCTAACATGATGCGGCTAGCTACCAGAATTATAAGAGCGACTGCCATCAGACCTCGAAACCCGTAGGGAAACAGTAGCCGAGATGGTTAGACCAGGTGTCAGATTATATTGGCTTCTGACTACATGTAACGATTGTCAATACGGCGACGGATATATCACAAGATAAGGCGAGCCAAAAAAAAATCTTATAAGACTATAGTTAAAATGGACTTTGTCTCTTTCTTACTAGTATAAATATCAACATGGCAGACAAAGACAAACGAATTATAAACCTATTTCAGCTTTATGATGAGCATTTCTGGTTGTGTCGAGTCTGGGTGTAAATATCTATTATAAGTATATATTTACAAAAGAAAAGTATTATATGTATAGTATATACCAGTTATCTGGTTTCCATAACACAAGCTCGGCTTAGCTTGGGACCAGATGACCGTGTGTGTTAATGTCGCAGAATATTTATTCATCATTTCGCTTGCCTTTTTCCCATTTCTATTGGGGTCGGCTCCCAGTATAACCTGATGCGGCTGCTGATGCTGGTAGCTACCAGAATTATACGAGCAACTACCATCAGACCTCGAAACCCGTAGGGAACCAGTAGCTGAGATGGTTAGACCAGGTGTCAGATTATATTGGCTTCTGACTACATGTAACGATTGTCATAGCTGTGTTAAATAAAAACCGGGACCGACGGCTTAACGTGCTCTCCGAGGCACGGAGGGTAGTCCCTCAACCAACCAGACACCGAAACAAATTTTTGTTGTTACACAAATATCGTCCGGGGCGGGAATCGAACCCGCGACCTCCCGGGCACAGTATAGCCCAATCGGACGGCTTACACCGCTCGACTACCGAGGTCGTCGCGCAGAATATTTATTCTTATTTATTTTTGCAATGAGCTTAAAATACGTTTATGAATACGGGGATTCATGTGTAATGTGATGTCTATTTCTATCCATAAGTCTGTGGTAACAACAAAGGCGTTTTTTATTGTTACGGAATTGTGCTGTGATTCGACTAATTATAGACTTATTATAAATATGTTTGTGTTTATATGGGTTTATACGTCTTAACATAGGACTTTCGGACACTTCGGACGCCCTCGCTTAAGGTGATTTAAAATCTATGGTAATAGAACTTCGAAATACTTAAATGGTCGCAGGTTCGATTCCCAGTCGAGACCACACATCTTTGTGTGCGCTGCTTAATACCGGTGAAGGAAAACGTGTGGAAAACGTCATATCTAAGAACAATCGTTCGAGGACATGTGACATCCACCCACCCACACTTGGCCAGCGTAGATGGATTAAGGCCTAAACGCTCTCAACTCGTAAGGTAGCCCAGAGAAGACCCGTGCCCAGCTGTGGGACACTAAAAAGGGTTGAAGTGTATGGAACTTCGAACGGGTACGAACCAGAGGTGAATTTTAGGCTCATGCTATGAAACAACTTTCCCAAAAATATATTTGAAGCAACTTTTTGTTCATTAAATTAACTATTTTATATTGTGCCTCGTAGTAGAGGCGACCAGCGCTCTGCCGCAGTGTTTTTATGAGTGGATCAATATAAAACACCGAATTGATTGTCACCTGATTTGCACCACCCGTGGACCACGTATGGGGATTCAGATCAAAGGTACACTCCCAAGAACGAAGGTGACTTGGCACCAGCCCATCAAATCAAATAATGTCTATCTATACTTCACTGCATAGTATAAAACAAAGTCGCTTTTTCTGTCCCTATGTCCCTATGTGTGGTTAGATCTTTAAAACTACGCAACGGATTTTGCTGCGGTTTTTTTTTAATAGATAGAGTGATTCCAGAGGACGGTTTATAAGTATAACACATTGCATCCGTGCGAAGCTGGGGCGGGTCGCTAGTAGTATTATAAATCTGAAGAGTTTGTTTGTTCGAACGCGCTAATCTCAAACACTACTGGTCCGATTTGAAAAATTCTTTCACTATTAGATAGCCCATTTGTTGAGGAAGGCTATAGGCTACTTTTTATCCCACTGCTGGGCATGGGCGGGCGTAGCCGCGGCGGAAACCTAGTGTCAAATAAAATAACTCTTTGTGAGAAACTAAAACATCTTTTAATGATAATAATGATGAAATTTAATAATAAGTGTTGTTGATAGGACGGGGAAGTTTATTTTCCGTGATATGCAATTGTTCAGTTTAGTTTTTTTACTGTTTTTATGGTTCCGTACCTCAAAAGGAAAAACGGAACCATTATAGAATCACTTTGTTGTCCGTCGGTCAAGACTTTAAATAAATCAAATTTAATAATAATAATATAGTGGGACATTAACACACACGGCCATCTGATCCCAAACTAAGCAGAGCTTGTACTATGGAAACCAGATAACTGGTAATATACTACTAATACTATTCTTTTGTAAATACATACTTAAATATAGATAATTACACCCAGACTCAAGACAAAAAGACGTGTTACTCACACAAATGTCAGACTTGGGTGGGAATCGAACCCGCGGCCTGCGGCGTGAAAAGCAAGTAGCCACGCCATACCGGCTCGTTAAATATATCATAAAGTAATAATAAAAAAAATAAAATTATTATGTATCATTTTGTACGGATTTTGAACGGAACCCACGGTGCGCGAATCCGACTCGCACTTAGCCGGTTTTTTATAATGACAGCAAAAGTATGATTCTTTAATGACTGTTAATTATTGTGTTGGTATCACAATGTTTATAGACATGCTAGGAAACATAACAAAACCTTCTCATCTCAGTGACTTCATAACATCACGCCTGATACCCGAAGGTATAGGCAGAGGCGAATGTCACCCGCATTTATATCCCCATATCCCCCGAAGGGGCCGGTGGCTTGGTCGGTAAGATGTTAGCTTTTCACGCCGCAGGTCGTGGGCTCGATTTCCATCTAAGTCAAACATTTGTATGTTGAACATGTCTCTGTCTGTCGCTGGGTGTAATTATCTATATTTAAGTATATATTTACAAAATTAAAGTATTATAATATGTAGTATATTACCAGTTATCTGGTTTCCATAGTACAAGCTCTGCTTAGTTTGGGATCAGATGACCGTGTGTGTTAATGTCCCACTATATTATATATTATATTATACTGAAAACATAAGGTTTCATTCGTGTGAAAATAAATTATGTCTGACCGCTCTGGGATCTTACTCTATTTAGGCAACAGCTTGCAACTTTATAGGTTACGCGCGGCGACATATTATGTCTTTTTAACCGAATTCTAAAAGGAGGAGGTTATCAATTCGACTGTATGTTTTTTTATGTTTGTTACCTCAGAACTTTCGAATGGGTGATTCGATTTTGATTTTTTTTTTATTGAAAGCTGATGCTTCCCGTGTGGTTCCAATTCAGTTTGGTTTAGTTCTGAGAATGGCATCCATGAAGTCGGTTTTTTTTGTTAATATTTTAACTTATATATTACTATAAATACGAGTATCATATTACAGCAAGTAAGTATAACAATAGGTAGCAAATAAGTAAATATTTAATTAATTAATTCGTTGTGTGTGGACGATGACCTAAAGCGCCCTCAATTGACGTCAGTATAAATTTTGATTACAATGATAGGTATTTGAATTTATCAATAACAACACCTAAAGCTAGTACAATAGCACTTTAAACGATTTTACAACACGTACACAGCGCTTTGCTTCCACTTTAATTACCTATGCGTACTGCCAAATTGTGGAATTCGCCCTTACCTTCCTGTCTTCAAGTCACAAGTGAATCGGTATTTACTGGGTAAGCGCGTTTCATCGTAGACCGCATCATTGCTTAACAACAGGCAAGTAGTGTAGTCAAGCGCAAGCCTACTTCAGAATAAAAAAAATAGAATTCCACCCGCGGGACCATCTCGGCTACTGGTTCCCTACAGGTTTCGAGGTCACCTCTACATATAAGCTCATTATAGCTAAAATAGGTTTGTAATTCGTTTGTCTTTGTCTCTCATCTTGACATTTATACTAGTAAGAAAGAGAAAAAGTACATTTTAACTAGTCTTATAAGATTTTTATGAATAAGACCGTTAAAGTTTTACTACAATAAAAGACGTTGTTTTTATTTAGATTTTAGGCCTTAATCCACACACGCTGTAAGTGTGTGTTAGTGGATTTCACATGTCCTCGAATGATTAGTTCTCAGACATGCCGGTATCTAATAATATTTTCCTTCACCGATACTTGGCAGCGATAAAATAATTTACACAAAGATGTGTGGGCGTGTCCGGGACCTTATAATTAAAAGGCGAAGCCGATACCGGTACACCGCAGCTCAACTAGGTACTACTTCGACTTTGACGGGCCGGTGGCGTGGTTGTTAAGATACTTGCTTTTCACGCCGCAGTTCATAGGTTCGATTCCCACCCAAGTCAACCATTTGTGTGATGAACACGTCTGTTTGTCTTAAGTCTGGGTGTAATTATCTATATTTAAGTATGTATTTACAAAAGAAAAGTATTATATGTAGTACTAACGACCCGCCCCTACTTCGCACGGGTGCAATGTGTTATACTTATAATCCTTCCTCTGGAATCACTCTATCTATTAAAAAAAAAGCATCAAAATCCGTTGCGTAGTTTTAAAGATCTAAGCATACATAGGGACATAGGGACAGAAAAAGCGACTTTGTTTTATACTATGTAGTATATTACCAGTTATCTGGTTTCCATAGTACAAGCTCTGCTTAGTTCGGGATCAGATGGCCGTGTGTGTTAATGTCTTACTATAATATTTCTTACAAAAACACTATAATAATAATAATAATAATAAATATTCTGGGACATTAACACACACGGTCATCTGGTCCTAAGCTAAGCAGAGCTTGTGTTATGGAAACCAGATAACTGGTATATACTATACATATAATATTTTTCTTTTGTAAATATATACATATAATAGATATTTACACCCAGACTCGACACAAACAGAAATGTTCATCACTAATGTTTGTCTCGGGTGGGATTCGAACCCACGACCTGCGGCGTGAAAAGCAAGTATCTTACCGACCACGCCACCGGCCCATCATAACCCCACGCGCCAATAAAATTGAATCAGATTATTATTATTTTTGTACTTCCTCGTACCTTTTTGGTAATATGATGGGACCTTGAAATATTCAAGTTATGGTTTTTACGTAATGATTTTCATTTTAATAAATAACTTCCGATATCGTCTCCGTGTGATATAGTCACCGACTAGATACTCACTAGACGCCACATTTTTTTTAAATTCTAAAATACACTTAGTGACCACTGATAGACAGACGAATTATCTATTTAAATAAAAATGAAACCCGTTTTCCGCTGTCACGACATCACGCGTTCGATTTCGCTAATTCTTTTTTTTAAATATTCCTTTAAGTACGAGGATGGTTCTTACGCAGAGAAAAAAAAAAGAAAATTTAGAAAGCGAAGAAGTGCCGAAAACCGGGTTACCGGAAAATTCATATTTGAATTAAGCTCGCCTGTGTACATTGTTGTTTCCTATTTATAATTGTGTATGTAAGTGTTTTGTGTACAATAAAATAATAAGAATAGGCTTGCGCTTGACCACAACTTGCCTGATGTGAAGCAATGATGCAGTGTGCGATGGAACGCGCTTACCTAGTAAATACCGATTCACTCGTTACTTAAAGACCGGCAGATTATAGCTATCGGGAAACATAGATGCCGGCAGCGAATTCCACAACTTGGCAGTTCGCACAGTGAAAGTGGAGGCAAAGCGCTTTGTGCGTACTTTATTCAAATATTGTATTTAATTGTGATCGTCAAAAGATAGCTAACACGGATGACGACAAGCTATCTATTTTAATTAGTCCGACAGAATTATAAAAAAATGTTCGACACGTATTTTCGTTTTATCATCGAAATAAAACTATTAAGATATAACACATTAAAGTTATCGATTCGGAGTACGCTACATCATACCTCTGTATAAAACTTACCTAGGTATGACGTCATTGTATCTATAATTAAGTACAAAAAGAAAATTACGTGTCAAACATATTTAATTCACCTTTAAGACTGATAAAACAAAAAATATTGTCATCCCTATTTTGATTGGTCAAGTTCATGTCCTTGAAGGAACCAATCAAAATTGACTTGTGGTCGGATGATATATTGTGCAACGACATATATGTTAGACAAACGCGGCCGCGCGGGGGCCTTGTTATGCGGTGTCTATAGGTAACTAATCGGTGGAGAAAACTTAATCTCCAAACAACAATAAAAAAAAAATTGAAAAATTTCAATAAAAAATATTTAAAAAAAGAATTCTAATGTCAAGTTATGTCAAAAAAAACAATTTGATTACCTGTTTTTAAAAAAAAAAAAATTTCTCGGTTAGGCTTTCAATCCATTTAGTATTAAAAATTAAAAAATACATATAAGTTACTTTGTATTTAAAAAGGTTAGGTCCAAAACGAAATTCAATTTAATACATACAGCCATTAATTTAAAATGAACATTAAAAAAATTGCTATTCGAAATTCAAATAAACATCCCATCCTACTAAAAGTGACGTTTCTAAAAAAAAAACTTACCTGTATTTTTTTAATTTCTTGAGTCACCACTTGAGTGTAATTATATTTATTAATATAATTACTTTTATTTTTATTAACAGCGAGCGTGTGTATAATACGCTTGTTTACGAGTAACTGGTTACAATACAACGAACACTTATGGGTATCACAAGTAAGGATGAGTTGCAGAGGTGTTAAACCTGCGGATGCTTTTTCATCTTCATAATAATTATGGTTTACATTGATGAAATTTTTTTTTCTTTTTACACATTTAAAAAAGTTATGGTTAGAAATTCGAAAAATGTCTATACTATTAGTACAAAGGTAATTATATTATTATTATTAAGTTTGTTTGGTTGAAGGTGCTAATCTCAGCGACTTATGGTCCGATTTGAAAAATTCTTGCACTGTTATTGTACAGTGAAAGAATTTTGTAAAATTATTGAGAAACTTTTATTCCACTGCTGGGCACGATAAAGCTTTCCGCCGCGGCTACGCCCGCGTGAACAACGTCTCATACAAAACACTGGGATATAAAGTAGCCTATTATATATAGCCTTCCTTTAAATGGGCTATTTAACAGTGCAAGAACTTTTTTTAATCGGACCTGTAGTTTCTGCGATTGGCGCGTTCAAACAAACAAACATACAAACTCTTCAGCTTTATAACATTAGTATATGTAAAATTAACACTCACCTGATTATTTTTTCGTTTTTGAGTTACCACTAAAGTGAAATTACTATAATTAGTAATTACCAACGCGTGTGTGTTATGCGCTGGTTTATGAGTAACTGGTTACAATACAACGAACACTTATGGATATCACAAGTAAAGATGGGAGCCAGGGGTGTGGAACCTGCGATTACTTTTTCTTATACCTATTATTCTTAATTTTTTATACTAACCTATTTTTTATTTTTTATTCTGAAATAGGCTTGCATTTGACTACAACTGGCCTGATGTTAAGCAATGATGAAGTCTTTGATGGGACACGTTCGCCCAATATAGCGATTCACTCGCGATAACGAATGATTTTCGCTTAGAAGCTGACAGTGGAATGAGGTTCCATATGGTTAGAAACCATAAAGGAACAACAATTCCGACCCAAAAACCTAACCTAGCCTATAAGCGGTTGCAACACTAGATCCACCACATGCGCGGGTTTTTTAGGTCTAAAATACATAATATGGTTAATGCTTCTAGCTTCTCTTCTGGGTATTGAAGGCAGGGTTTCATGCCGCAGCCACCACTGAACTAAGGGAGAAATGGAAAATAAAAATAAAACTAGTTTTACCTTTTTCTAATACCTACTTACTTGGAAAATCTTAGTTGCAGCTTTAAGTTTGGAATTGTGCCTGATGAGGCTGGCCCCCTATTACGTATGGCACCTAAATATAGCTGGCGAGATGTGGACGATATCCACCTCTGCTTACACCTTCGGTTAATAAAGGCGAAAAGCTAAACTTTAAATAAAACTTTTTTGACTGTGACTTGCGATGGAATAAAATTGTAAGAATTTAAAATATCAAAGGCTAACTTCCGATCGTGGTTTGGTACGCCTATTATTATGATAATAAATATAATAATATGTACTATGCCATACCATAATCTAAACTTTGTGCCAAATTTCATCCATTTCGTTCCATTTTTGCTTGAAAGAATAACTCAAATCCCCATATCCACCAACACATTCTTTCGCGTTTTAATTAATTATTTTTTATCTCAGCTTATATCAGAGAGTTAATTGAGTTTATGAAAATTTAATGATTTTCTAAAATTAATGTACTTACTCATATAAAAACTTATGACTAGTTCACACCGTGCGAGCTAGAGTACAAGTCAGCCTACCGAGTAACTATTACCCTTTGTACGAGTTGTCAATACAAAAAAACGTTTTCGAACACCAAGATAACAAGTTGAGTACAAAAAAATATCTACAAATTATTTTACCTTGTCCTATTCCAATTCTTTTCATTCAATTTCTAGCACTTTTTTTTCTTTTTACCGACCGCTTTTTAATTTAAAAATGAATTTGAAAAAGCAGTTTGACAAGTTCGAGATAGTGTTCAAAAACTTTTTTTGTTCTGCACTGTTTGGCCGTAACTCACGAGTAAATAGTAGGTGCGACTTGGACAGTAGCTCGCATCCGAGTTAATACAACATTTTTTGTTTTTACTCATCCGTTCGCCCAGTCATCACTCGCATCTTTCGCGTTCAGGAGTAGTTCCAGTCTGACAGTTGTAAGCGGAACCTGTGTTTGTATGCTGCGTGTACGTCCGAGCGTTTATCGAGTATAAAATGGCTGCGAAAAGATGGTCTTCTGATAATAATATTTCACTTATAAAACTCTAGAGATAAACTCGTAAGACAGGGCAGCGACTACTTTGGTAGTGTAGACAGCAAAGGCGAGCTACAGGAGTACAAGTAGTCAAGCCGAATCTACAGGCTAGACAGCAGCTCGTACTGTGTAAACTAGTCACTAATATAAACACTACAGAATTCAATTAGTTAGAAAAAAGGGTTTAAAAAACAACGTTTAAAGTACTTATGCTTTGTTAATTAAGAAACGTTTCAGAAACAAAATCGAATTAACATTGACGGACCGGTGGCGTCTGAAATCTTCGTGATGAAATTAGGCACTGAGATAGATCATTAATTATAATCTAGAATAACATATAGGCTACTTTTATTCCTAATGCTATGCGACCGAGGAAGCGACTTTACTAGAACCTAATAATGAACCTTTTAAGTAAATAAAAGAAACTGACTGACTGATTGACATATACGAACAGTTCAAATCTAGAGACTTCAATTTTGAAAGAAGGGATTTTTCAGAAGTCACTCCGCAAGTGGATGAAACTGTCACCACGCGGGCGAAGCTGCGGGCGGAATCTAGTAATATTCTAAACACGACAATTTGTGTGGTTGTATCGATGACTCTTTCAAGCATACACAAAAAAAAATTGATTAAAAAAATGTTAAAAATGTTTTTAATTAATTAATTTTATTGAATAATTTGGCTCAGAAATGTATGATAGTCTAGCTAGAATAATATTCCATTGCTTTTAGCCAAATACAACGAGAGCGAAACCGCCACGGCACGCTAGTGTATTTATATAAAATAATATAACGAAACAAAATGTTGTTGACCTCTGAATCAAAAGAGTAGCTTGACGTCATGGTGTCGTATTTTTTTAAATTAATTCTATTAAACAGTTTTAAATAACGGGTCTTTAAACATAACAATAGTCTGGACCAGCCAGCCGTAGCCGGGATGGGGGGGGGGGATTACCACCCCCCCTGTATAATTATTTTATTATTATTAAAATTATTATACCACCATATAATATGTTCTTTCATGTAAAATGAAAATTCTCATAGAAGACTTCAACTAGATGGAAAAACTGTTTTTTTTATTTTTCAACCCATTTCAAGTAAGGTCCTCCAATCGACTACGTTTTTTTTGTATTTCGAACATGAACCGATTTCGGCGATATAAGGTCGCGGGTTCGATTCCCAGTCGTGTCCACATAACTTTGTGTGAATTGTAACATCGCTGCTGCTCAATATCGGTGAAGGAAATCATCGTGAGGAACCCGGCATGTCTAAGAACTAATCATTCTAGCACAAGTGACATCCACCAAGCCGCGCTTGACCAGCGTGTGTGGATAAGGCCTAAACTCTCTCACCTCGTAAGATAGTTGAGAGGAGACCCGTGCCCAGCAGTGGGACAATAAAAAGGATCGAAGTCAACCGATTTCTATGATTCTTATTTTAAAAGCTGTTACTTCTCATGAAAAAAATTAAAAAAGAATAATTTAATTAACTAATTTAATAAATAATAATAATAAATTAATAATTCATTAATAAGTAATTTATTTAAATAATTTATTTAATTAATTAATTTCCCATTTTAAATTGATCGAGATCAGACTAGTAAAACGAAGTGCAGTTTGGTCGTAGCTCTTTTATCATCAGCCTATTTTAGTCCACCGCTGGACATAGGCCTCGTTTAAAGCACGCCACTGAGCACGATCCGCGGCTTTATTCATCATCATTTAATTTAATTTAATACTTCAAATTGGTATGTTATTATAACTATAATTATTATATTTAATACTAGCTTCCGCCCGCGGCTTCGCCCGCGTGGTGATCGGATAAAGATTAGCCAAGTGACAGATCTATAAGAACCCTTTATCATATTTTTTTTATTTCTTATTCGTAGATCCCCGTTTCACCCCCTTAAAAGGTGAGTTTTGAAAAATCCTTTCTTAGTGCACCCCTGGACTCCGTAAGGAACCTATGTGCCAAATTTGGAGTCTCCAGACCCAGCGGTTTGGGTTCTGCGTTGATATGTCGGTCAGTCAGTTTCTTCTTTTATATATTTAGAAAAAGATGACTACGTAGAATGTGACGCGCAGGTGTAATATTATCAAATAAAACTCAATCTCATTGTTTTATAATTAACTAGCGGACCCGGCAGACGTCGTTCTGCCCGGTAAAGCAGTGCCATCTACCGGGTCTCAGACCTACCGAATTTAGCAAATAATAAATAATAGGTATCTAACCCGGTTTACGGCATTTCTTCGCTTTCTAAATTTTCTTTTTTTTAAATTTTTCTCTGTGTAAGAACCATCCTCGTACTTAAAGGAATATTTTTAAAAAAGAATAAGCGAAACCGGTCCAGCCGTTCACGCGTGATGTCGTGACAACGGAAAACGGGTTTCATTTTTATATATATAGACTAATCTTGTAAGCGATTTGGATGTTATTATATCTGTTAGTTTGTAAGATGTGAATGTATAAATAAATCATCTCATCTCTCTCATAGTCATTTAAAATATTAAATTTGTTGTATATCCTCATCATAGTCAAATTTTTATTACTCCTTTACGATTACTTACCATGTTTTTTTTTTCTTCGATAAGCTGGCGCTTGACTACAACTTGCCTGATGTTAAGCAATGATGTACTCGACGATGGAATGCGCCAGCCTAGTATACCGATTCACTCGTGATTACTAATGATTATCGGTGTGAAGGTGGCAGTGGAATGAGCCTCCATATGGTTAGAAATCTTAAAGGAGCAACAATTCCGACCTACCCTGTCTGCATGGTGTCACCAGACATCGCACCGGAACACGGCAAGGCAGTACCATATACAGCCTCATTCTACTGCCACCTTCCCGCCGAAAACCATTCGTAATCATGAAAAACCATAAAACCGATAAACCGATTCACTCGTGAACTCGTGACTACGAATGATTTTGAGTGAGAAGGTGGTAGTAGAGTGAGGCTTCATATGGTTAATTTCGCAGCAAAAATTTCAACCTACCTCCTTAAATGTTGTCACCAGACACTATTCAACCCACCTTGGGTCACACGGGAACCCGGCAAGGCCGCTTGGCGGTGCGGTTTTGTCCGGTCAGTGGTCACTAACCACGGCCCAAGCCTACCACCAGTTAATTACCAGTAAACATACCAGTTTATTGTCACCTGATTTGCACCACCCGGGGACCACGTGTGGACTACATCCAGATAAAAGGTGCACTCCCACGGACGAAGGTGACTCAGCCCCCAAAATGTATAAGGTTTAAGTAATGTGGTAGTTATATCAGTTATCTGATTTCCATGACAGAAGCTCTGCTTAGTATGGGATCAGATGACCGTGTGTGTTAATGTTCTAGAATTTAGAAATCAAACTAGCTTACCTGTAAGCGACGTTCGATTGTAATTATTCTTCCCGATCGCCTCGCTCGAAAATAATAGAAAAGTACCTATAAATTAATGAATTAATTTATATGTACTTTTCTATTATTAAGGGCGAGGCGATCGGGAAGAATAATAATTATTATTAGGCCTATGTCGAGCAGTATGGAAAATTACGTCGAGTCTTCACGTCGCCAATTTCACAAAGTTTTAAGACGAAATTCTTTAATCCAGTTATGACATACGGAGCCGAAACGTGGACAGTCACGGTAAGACTGGTCCACAAATTTAAAGTCGCTCAGCGAGCTATGGAAAGGGCTATGCTCGGAGTCTCTCTGAAGGATCGAATACGGAATGAAGTGATCCGACAGAGAACCAGAGTACTTAATCGACATAGCTCACCGGATTAGTACATAAGCTACATTGGCTGTGAGCCGGTCATATTGCCGCAGAACAGACAACCGTTGAGGTTAACGAGTTCTCGAGTGGAGACTACGGATTGGCAAACGTAGCGTAGGACGTCCTCAGATTAGGTAGAGTGACGATCTCTGCAAGGTGGCTGGTAAGAGCTGAATGAGAGTAGCCGCGGATCGTGCTCAGTAGCAAGGAGTGGCCTATATCCAGCTGTGGACTGCTATAAAAGAGCTACATTCCAAAAATACCTAAGAAATACCTAGGTTTGTTTCCCTTTGTTTTACAATAATTAAACTTTTGACTTTAATTATTCAAATGTCACCATTTAAATATTAATGTCTGTTTAATTATTATTGAAGTATTTGTATGTATGACCCTTCTACGTAGGAACATTCAATTGGAAATAACTGTTTGTTGTTTGTAAATACTAGCTTTCGACTCCAGTTTCGCCTGTACCCTTGGTACGAGTTAAATACGAAAAAAGATTTCGAATACTACCTTGAAATTGTCAAAATGTGTTTTCAAATTCATTTCTATCCTACAAAACATTTTATAATCAAAGAAATGTGATGCTAAAAATGGAATTAAATGGATGAGAGACAGAATACGTAAATAAGTTTGTACTTAGATTTACAATCCATCAAATCTAAGAAGTACCGCTTGACAGTTCTAAACGTAGTACATTTAGAATTTTATTTTTTGTATGAAAATTGTTTATGTTATGTTAAAACAAAAATAGCTTCATAATTCAAAAATATTACAGGAAAGCTAATAAAAATAGTGTGAATTACGCCTCTATAAAGCTAATTTCATAGAAAATAGTGAAACGTCAAAAGTAATTCTTAGATTTGTTCGATTGTAGTGCATTTTAACTTATTATCTTGGCAGGTTCATGATAATCATAATTATAATCGTTTATTCGTTAGAATATGATTTTGCATTCAATTGTGGTCTTAAGATTAAAATAGGTCTCAGCATATTCTACCGTAAGCGGTGTACAAACATTGATTATGTCGGGGACACTAATGAGATTTTACAAATAAAGTATCTACATGTCTATAATGCACAATAGAAATCAATATTTAATAAATAGCAATATTAGATTACTAAGTATCTGCCGAAAGTTGCCGAATACTTTCGGCAACTTTCTTCGTATTGACAACTCGTATTAAGGGTAAGTAGGTACTGCTAGAAATACCATAACGCTAAATTGAATTTATAACGCCGACCTAAATTTTTCTGTCTAAGAACTCTCCCAACTAATTGGCCTTTCAAACAGAAAAATGAAAATGTAAATCTGTTCATCCGTTCCGCAAAACTTAGAACGTTTGACACGGGAACTGTTAAAGCACGCGTTCCCCTCTACCACAGATAATAAAAATACCCTCTGCCGAGGTTTAAATACACAACAACATTTAACAAGTGTTAGTGAAGTGTTATACGCAACGTCTAGTACTAAATTGTTTCTGTCTTTTTTGGGGGGGGGAGGTAACCACGTACAGCACACATGTAAAAGTTGAAGCGTCTTTACAAATGCACACGTAAATAAAAGCTACACACAAACACAAAACATGAACAGTTTATGCATACAAACTGTTCATGTACCTCGGCGGGAGAAGAACGCGTGGGCATAACAGCGAATGTTCTGGGTGTTCTAAGCGCACGAGACGTTGAGTTGCGTTGCGGTCAATAATCCCACTTCATACCACAACTCTCATGGTTGGAAACGTAATTTTTTTATCACTGTATGGGCTGGTGAATCGGCATACTGGGTAGCGCGTTCAATCGTAGACCACATCATTGCCTATCATAAGGCAAGTTGTGGTCAAGCGTAAGCGTATTTTATCGCGGTTTAATTTAGATTTTAGATCCCGACGACGTTTCAAAGTCTTTTCCGACTTCATGGTCACGGGTGAAATATTAATCACAATTGTTACTGACTACCTACAAACATTATTATTTAAGTTGCGTTCCGATTTAAGCAAACTGAACTTACAGTGTCTTGAATTCTGAGTTGATTTTGGTTTGATGCAGGTGGTATATTCCAACCATTTTCTCTGTTAAAATTTTATTCAGAACTAGCGGACCCCGCAAACGTCGTCCTGCCCGGTAAAGCAGTGCCACCAGCCGGGTCCAAAAATAGAATACGACCTTTAAGATTTCATAATAATCGGTCAAGCTGTTTCGAAGGAGTTTTTTAATTTTTCTCTGGGTCAAAACCATCCTCGTACTTCAAGGAGTAAACTAAAAAATTAATTAGTGAAATTGGTTCAGCCATTTTTGAGTTATGCGCTTACCAACACATTTTGCGATTCATTTTTATTTAGTAAAGATTGGCATAACCCCAATAATTTTGGAAAACTACTACTACTGCCATCTGTTAGTAGTTACACTAACTACTTACTTCCTACAATCAGTTGCGCTAGTCACTCAGAGATGTCGCTACTTGAATTAACTGTTAGTTGTAGTTCATTGTTACAGCGATAGGTGTCGCTGCTAAAAAATTATTATTTGTAGGTATTGTAAACTAAAAGCATTAAAATTTGTATACAATAACATAACACAGACAACGCTTCTAATTTTTAATTTATTTGTATATTATTATTGAATATTATAAACAGAATTTCAACTTAAAACATAAAGTATTAAGAAAGTTCCTACATACCTACATTAACCATGAATACCATGATTAAATTTCAGTTAGAAAAACAAACGTTACGTAGTGATGGGATATTACATTTTTTTATAGAAGAAATGATTAAATAATCGTATAAAAACGTGCTCTTCCACTTTCATTACATACTAACTGCAAAAGAAACATCTAAAACTGCTTTCTAACATACTTAATCTGTCATAACTTTATTATTAAAAAAAACGGACAAGTAAGTACTTGATCGAATTATTTACCAACTTTCTTTCATAGACTGGCCAGGTTGGTATAGTGGTTAGTGACCTTGACTGCTAAGCCGGTGGTTGTAAGTTCGATTCGAGTGTTCTTGGTTCTGTGTCTAGGTGTAATTTGTTTTGACAAATTTAAACAAAATGTAATTTAGTAATACATAATGTAAGTTGCTAGTTCTCAAACACAAGCAATTAAAATGCTTAATGTATGTGTAAAAAAATTAAAAAAGTTTAACAAATACTTTTTCTGTTGCAAATGCAATGGGTATTGCGTTTAAGCCGATCATGCGATTAACATGACAGGATATTGCGATTATGCGATTTTATTTCGCGATTTCGTCACAATGTCATTCGTTATTGGTTTCACAGAATATGAAAGTAATTGCCGTTTCGATTCGAAAGGTGTTAGGTCTATTTACTTGGACATAAAATTGAACTTTAAGGTTATGAGTTAAAGTCGAAAATAGTTACAAACTCTACACAAAATTTATGACTCAAGGGTACAACCATGCAGGACTTGAAGTGAATGGGATCTGAGGGACTGCACTTTGCTGTTCACTGTTGTTAAAATTTGTTTTTTATATCTAAAGCATAAAGCAGCTTTTAGTGTGTAGTAATTCGATTACTTACGACAAAATGCGGTTCAATTCAACAACACATGGAGCTCTCGAATTCTATTTTCAAAAAGCAACAACTCAATGAATCATTGCAAAAGAATTTAAAACTTAACATCAATAGATAAAGACGTAATTTAAACGCTAATGATATGACATTTACGATGTTTGAACAATAGTGAAAGTTGTATGTTCTTGATTCAAAATCAGTTTGGCGGTAAAACTTGTGCTCGATGGTTGACGAATGTTATTTTTTTAATTTTTCTTTTTAAAAATGATGCGGTTTGTGGTTTAATTTAGCGATAAATAAATAAACTTTTCTTGACTTCTGTTAGCTAATACTGTGATAAATTAATACAAAATGTACGCGGAAAGTTTTTTACTGCTCTTCCTACTTTCTTTTGGTAAGTAATGTTTTGTTATTGCTCAATCGATATTAGTAATGATGGATGTAATGAGGATAATAGTAATAGATCATAAATTAACATAACGATTTTTTATGTTAAACCAAAGACTACATTTATTATTGTGCGGAAAAATCACTGCTTTCTTTGTAAAACATTTTATTTTTTTTATTTGGCAAGATGCGACTGGCATAATAATATGCCATAAACCAAAATGTAAATCATTTTTTCTCGCCAAAATGAATGAATTTTACACCGATAAATTGAGAGTAGGACTCGAGAACGAAGTGTTCCGTACCATTTGTTTTACAGTGACAATGAAAAGAACATTTACGGTTTATACCTAGCGTACAGCCCATAGACAAAGTATTGGTTAATACTCTTTGATAGACAAATAAATAGTATCCAGAGACATTAACACGCATGGCCATCTATCCCAAACTAAGCAGGGATTAAATGTGTTTTAGAATATTATATTGAACCTGTCAAAATCCGTTTTAATTTTAATTTTTCTTTCAAAAGGTTATAGAAATATATATAGTTTGTATACATACATACATACAATCACGCCTTTTTCCCATGGGGGTAGGCAGAGACTATAGAGTGCTACTTGCTACGATCTAAACATACTTCCTTAGCCTCACTAATGTTATAATACATCTGGTCATACATGCTGCGGTTGTGAGTGCTACGCACCTGTCCCTTTTGAAGGACGTCACCGATGAGATCAGCGAATCCTAGGGCGTCCTCTCCCAGGGTTTCCAGTCACCTCCCGTCCTATCCTCAGTTTGTAGATTTATATACATTTTAACTTAATAACTTGACAAGACTATGATAGCATTCGGAAACTCTTTTCTTATGAAAGGTCAGTCAAAAATAAAATAAAAATGACACAAACAGGACACACACAATTAAATAATAAATTAAAAAGACATGTTAAAAAGAAAAAATAAACAACAAAAAATAAAGTAAACAGTGTGACCCATTAATGTCAAACATGGACATTGCTCAGTAAACGCTGTGAGTACCTACTAGAGGCGACACAAAACACTGATTCCCTGAGTGTGACAACAATAAGAAAGTAAAAAAAAAAAACAAATTTTCATTAACAGATTTAGCCATAGATTTACCGCCGTATTCTTTGATACTTATGGCTAAAATAGGTCTATAATTTGTTTATCTTTGTCTGTCATCTTGACATTTATACTAGTAACAAAGAGACAAAGTCCATTTTAACTAAAGAGGTTTATAATTTTTTTATGAATATGGCCGTAAATCTCTGGTTATAAATAAAAAAAAAATTAGCCTACGCCCGCACCATAAACCTTGAATTTAAATAATAATGTAGGTACTTTTACATAAATAATGACGCAGATAACAATTAGTTGTAATTAATATTAACGAGGTAGTACTTAATGTTACTTAACTGACATAACTTCAAGGGTCGTTGGTTCGTGCCAGAAAAGCCACAAAAACAGCCATTTCATCACCGCTCATAATTTAAAATTAATTAAATTTTTTATTTTTATTTTTTATTTATAACAAAGATTCAACTGGACAAGCAAATTGACCTAACTGAATAAAAAAACTAAACTAACAAACGCCTAAACTAAAATAATGCATCAAAAAATTCTTCCTCATCGTTATCTTCCGAAAACCTACCTCTAACCAAAAAGGCTGCTCTAAAAAAAAATGTTATTCTTAACAAGACCTTTCATTTGTAATACTTTTGTAGTGTTTTCAAAATAATTATTCCCCCATCTTGGGTATTCTGACAGTTGGATTTAGCATGCCTCACACAGCTAACCATGTAATCTCAGCTTAACTAAACTACATAATAAGTAGATACATTTTTTTTGTAATTACATAAACATACATTTTTGAAAAACTAGCTGTCTCATCGAACTTCCTTTTAAACCCTCCATAAAATTGTTGACAAAAAAATGAACTAATTAATTAATATAATATTATTTTATTATCAGGTACATATTTTTTTTTTAATTTATGAATTATAAAATTGTTGTCGCTATTTTAAAATATTGGGTTATATGTATTGTATAATATCCAAGTACCTTATGTTAGTAAGTATAATATATCCTTGCTAATATCATATAATAAAAAAATGAAACTAAAAAATGTTTTAAAATTTTAAAAATAAAATAAATTTGTTTGGGGTGAACCACACTTATCACATAAACGTATGAAAAATAGATTATGTATGTATGACCGATTCTCAGACCCACCGAATATAAATATAGAGTTTCGGAGGAGTTTCGTTACAAACACCACGACACTAAAAACTTTACCCAGACACAGAACGAACATTAATTCATTCACGGTGGCGTGGTCGGTGAGGTACTTGCTATTCACGCCGGCATCGCGGCAGGTCGCGGGTTAGATTCCCACCCAAGTCAGACATTTGTGTGATGAACACGTCTGTTTGTCTTGCGTCTGAGTGTAATTATCTTTAAGTATGTATTTACATAAAAAAAGTTTTTTAAATACCTAGTATTTTACCAGTTATCTGGTTTCCATAGTACAAGCTCTGCTTAGTTTGGGATCAGATGACCGTGTGTGTTAATGTCCCACTATATTATTATTATTATTCATTATCACACAAAAAATTGTCTTGGGTGGGAATCGAACACAGCAGCAGCAGGCTCCGGCTCAGCAGTCAGGCTCACTAACTACGCGAACAAGCTAATCGAATTATCGTATCCGAAACTTTGATTACGTATACATGAAATAGTAATCACAAATTGAACCTTGGCCAAGTAGTCGCTAAGTTATGAGTAAACTAAGTAATTTCTCAAGAGATCTTTGCGATGTAACACACATCATAAACACAAGGCTATATCTTACGTAATAGGTAAGTACTAAATAACTAAATAGTAGGTACTCTATAGGGTGACTAGTAATACTCTTTAACGGACGTCGACAATATTTATTAAAAATATTGAACACGATTTTTTTTAAGTTTAAGTTGCAGTGCAGTTGCAATAAAGTTTACGTCTTAGTGCAAAATGGTATTCTTGTAATTGTTTAGCCGTCATATCTAGGATAAAGCGCTCGCGTGACGCGAACTTGACGCGTGCGTATCTAACAGCGGTTGTCAAAATTAAGAGCTGTGAACTTATTGAATTACGTGAATTAGCCTACAGATGCGACAAGCAGTTTAGGGTCTAGAACGTGCCATAGAAATATACACACCTACATACATTCATACACTCGGGAAACATATTTCACGCCACAGGTTGTGGGTTGAAATGAAATGAAATGAAAATGAAATGAAATGAAATGAAAATATGCTTAATTTTTTTTGAGACTTAAAAATAGTCCAATTTCTTTTCTTACCGTGCAGTGAATGACTGGCAACTACTGAGAAACACTGACAAAAAACTCAGTAGGCTTTTTTTCTTTTTTAAATAAAGTAGTTACTTATATCGTATTACATTTTGTTTGATTATCGTGTTGAAGTAGAGCGACTTAATTCCAAGCGTTTTTATCCGTTACATAGTCTGAAATTTTATAATAGGTACGCTTTCTTACATAACGTAGATTTTATAATTATTTTAAATTTGTTAATAGTCATTTCACTAATATTATTTGGAAGTTTATTGTAGAAACGTATACACTGCCCCATAAAAGAGTTACTGACTTTGTGGAGTCGAGTATGATGGGCTACAAGATCGTTCTTATTTCTAGTATTCAAATTATGTGTGTCGCTTATTTTTTTAAATTTTGTAATACTTTTTGGGTTCGATTCCCAACCAAGTCAGACATTTGTGTGATGAACACGTTCGTCTTGAGTCTGGGTGTAATTATCTATATTTATGTATTTACAAAAGAAAAGTAGTATATTACAAGTTGTCTGGTTCCCATAGTACAAGCTCTGCTTAGTTTGGGATCAGATGACCGTGTGTGTTAATGTCCCACTATATTATTATTACAATTATAGCCCTTCTGGGGCACACGGTTAAAAAACATTCAGTCAATTTGCCTCCTCTTTTTTAAGCCGGTTGAAAATGGTCTAGGTACTGAACAGTCAAGGCCGCTGGGCCAGTTTTTCGCCAGCCACTGTATATATATATTTTTGTCTTTTTCCAGCATCAGCGCTCCGCGGTGCTCTCATCATTCCTGAGGAGCTTCCATCACTGCTATCCGTCGCGTATTCTAATATTCCACCAATCAAAAAAGGTAAAGTTGCACCAACATAGCTTTATCACTTATTTTTATTCTGAAATAGACGCGCTTGAGAACAACTTGCCTGATGTTAAGCAATGTTGTAGTGTACGATGGAACGCGCCTGCCCAATATACCGATTCACTCGTGATTACGAATGATTTTCCGTGAGAAGTTGGCAGTAAAATGAAGCTTCATAAGGTTAGAAACCATAAAGGAGCAACAATTCCGACCCACCCTCTTAAATGGTGTCACTAGACATCGCACCGGAACACGGCAAGGCCGCTTGGCGATGCGGCTTTGTCTGAAACCTACCACCAGATTATTGTCACCTGATTTGTACCACCCGGGGACCACGTGTGGGGATTCAAATATAAGGTGCTCTCCCACGGACGAAGGTGACTCTACTTCCAAAATTCGTAACGTCTCGTGGCGTCGTTTCGAATTAATAGTTAGTTTGTTTTTCATTTTCGTTTTCAGGCACAGACTCTCGTGTGGGCTTTGGGTTTGCGTTTGGTAACCATGCTGATTTCCAAGTTATGTTAGAGCTTGGACCACAAACCAACACACAGAACTTAAGTAAGTATATAAAATAATTTAGTAACACACGGATACACATTAAGCTACACATTTCCAGTATAAGGGGCTGTCCATTAATCACGTGATCTTTTTTAAACATTTTTAACTCCCCCCCCCCCCTTTCTGTTACATCGTGAGGTTTAAGACTCCCCCTCACCCCACCTACCCAACATTACGTGTATTTTTAGTATCTACAATAAATCTAAATTTTTTTAAGATATTTTAGAAATTATCTTAAACTAGTGACCCGCCCGGCGCACAGTGGTCTGAAAATCGAGCTCCCCTTTCATAGAAAGTCAATGTGGGATATTCATAAAACTAAAATATGGAACGTCTCAGGTATACATTCCTTTAATGCATATTTTAGTATGAATGATTTTAGTTACTCCGCGCCTGAGAAAAAAAATATTTAGTATTTTTTTGTATGGGAGAAATTACATAAAGTACATTTTCTTGCGACTGAATGAAACTGAAAAGCTGGTACTCATACGAGCTATTGCCGCTCTTAAGGCGATTACGTTGACATACCACTCGTGTACCTTTAGGTGCCGCTTCACACGTAGGATTTTTTTGAAATTTCGAATTTTCGGCATTGAATATTTTAAGTATGTGACGCATTTAAATTAGGTTGGTAAGGAATATGGAATTAAATATTTATAATAAATACGCACCTAATATTATAATAACTGTTATAATAGATTCAATTACTTTAACTCAAAAAATAAGTTAACTTTAGAAATTCGTTTTTTGCGAATACTAATTAGGGCACTGAACTAATATCTGCCTTATTTTAACAAATAACTTTTTACAATAGTAACCTCATTAGCTAAGAGGGTGTTAATGATTTTTACTATACCTAATGATAACAGAGGTTCGTTATCATTATCAATTACGGGAATTACTTATTACTTTACTAATAGTTCAGTTTTATTACGTGTTAATTTGTACCGACCCTTAATGAGGGTCGGTGAGAGAGTTATACATAAATAGAATGTTTGGCATGGACTCAGTCAGTAACGTTTAGCACTTGTGCGCGTAAACTTTAATTTTTCTGTTCTTTCAATTTTTCTATTGCAATGGAAGGTTTTGGTACCAATCTTGATATTTTCATGTTTGTGGCCAACAACACTTCTTTCTCAGATCCCAATGTGTTGTTTGATGTGTTTGTGAATAGTATTGATTTGTCAGAAAATGAAAAGAGAGACTTGAAACAATTCTGCCAAACTTATGTGTGTGCATTGAAAAGGAAATGGATCTCATGTAATCGTAAACGACATACTTTCATTAAAAAGTACGAAGCATGGCTCCAAGAAGACATCAAATGGCCTGAAGTCATCAAGGAAAAGATGACTTCCTCCGTAACGATAGATCAGTCACAGTGTTCCAGTTCAGAATTTCCCGTAAACGAAGGTGCATCAACATCCGCACAACCACAGACTTGTAGTGTTGGAACCTCAACATCTCTTGGAAACCAAAGAAAGGAGTTTTCGGTGTTAAGCCCGTTACAGAAGAAAAGGAGAGTAGAAGAGCTTTTAAATCATCCATCGGAAAGTCTTGCTTATGCAACTGGCTTGAAGGCGCAAAATAAAGATGTAGCAGACATAATAAAATTAGTCACAGAGAATCCCGAAGAGGCTACAAACATAAAAGATATACTTAAAACTAAAAAAAATGTGCCCATATATTCTGCTGATAAAGCTTTAGGTATTTTGACTTCGTTGAAGCTGTCGAAGTGGCAGTATACTACTTTGAGAGCTTGTGCAAAGGAAGAAGGAATCCCACTATTTCCTTCATACACAACTGTCCTAGAAGCGAAAAAGGACTGTTACCCACCTAAGGATAGCATAGACATTTCTGAAAATGGGGCACGAGTTAAACTTCAAGCAATTTTGGATAAAACTGTGTCAAGACTTGGAAAATATCTACGTTTGCCCTCTACTTTAGATGGCAAGGAGTTAACACTTCTGTGTAAGTGGGGCTTTGATGGTTCTTCAGGGCAGAGTTTGTATAAGCAAAGCATGGTGGAGGAAGATGATTCCAGCGTCTTCATGTGTTCTTTTGTACCTGTAAGATTAGATTGTGATGAAGAAAATGTATGGGAGAATCCAAAACCGTCTTCGACAATGTTTTGCAGGCCTCTTTTTTTCAAGTTTGCAAGTGAAAACAAATTAGACATCAAGAGAGAACAAGCCACGATTGAAGCTGAAATTGCTACACTGGTGCCTTCTATAATGGGAAATCATGCAGTTAAAGTTAAAATGCTCATGACTATGATAGATGGTAAAATAGTTTCTAAATTATCAGAAACATCAACCCAAACTTGTGACATATGTAAAGCAACCCCATCTGAAATGAATAAATTACATGTGATCTCAGAGTATGTTTTGAATACTTTTATAATTTTCTTGGCTGATAATCATGAATACCTATTTTTAAATATATTATTTATTTGTTTTCCAGAAAACCAGTGTCAACGGAAATATACCAATATGGTTTGTCTACTCTCCATGCTTGGATTAGGTGTATGGAATGTTTGCTTCACATTTCCTACAGACTTGATTTCAAAACATGGCAAGCTAGGGATGCAGACAGCAAAAAATTATTGAAGGCAAGAAAGCAAATCATCCAGCAGAAGTTTCGTGATGAAATGGGCCTCTTAGTAGATATCATCAAACAAGGTGAGTCTTGAAGTGCAACGAGTTGATTTGAATGATTTTGAAAACGTTACTTACCAAATACCTTGTTTCTGCTCAAAATGGTGAAGTTTTTGGTTTTTGTTTCAGGTGCAGGCACTACAAATGATGGCAGTACAGCCCGAAAATTTTTTAGTAATCCTGTAAAAACGGCAGCCATCACTGGATTAGATTCCACTATAATCCAAAGATTTGCCACAATTCTAGGTGTGATAGCATGTGGGGAGCCCGTTAATGTTGAAGCGTTTGCAAATTTTGCGCGCCTTACTGCAGAAAGATATGTGGAACACTATGGTTGGTATTATATGCCGTCAAGTGTTCACAAACTTTTACTGCATGGTGCTGAAATTATCAGGCATTTCAACAAGCCAGGAATAAAGACTTCAAAAAAATCCGAGAACATTATTCGCGGAATTTTGTCGTAGAGCAACAAATGAAGATATTTTTAATGGACTCCTTGTATCGTCAGATCCGTACCTATCCAGCATAAGACCTGTACACAGAAAGTCAATCAGAACAGCTGTCTCTGATGACATGAAAACACTTCTCATTAATGAAGACAATACAAGTGTGGACAAAGAAAATATTGAGTTTGTTGATGTTAGTGTCGCAATGCTGGATTCAGAATTAGAAGATTTTGATGATAATTGTTAATGCGTATTTTATACATATCGACGTTATTATTATTTTTATTTATTTTAATGTTAAGACTAGATAAATAAGAATTTTTGGTATTAAAGAAGCAAAGAGAATATAGACGTATTTTGAAGAATGTAAGTAAATACTAACCAAATGAAGCTTTTTGTATTCTTTGATTCAGTTTTTTTCTAGTTATAGATGTAATTATTATTTTATGTTCTAATACTAGAGAAATAACGTTTTTCAGTACTAAACAAACAAAGGCTAGGGTTTAGACGAAGTATTTTGAGGAATGTACATACTAACCAAATGAAGTTTTCTAAATTATTCGATTAAATTTAAAAATAAATAAATTAGTTTTAGCTGTTTAACTGTTATAATATTTAAACACTTGTTTTACAATTGATTGTACAGTTTTTAATCGTATTAAATTTTCAAATATGAAAAAAATGTTAAATAAGTGTTTTATTCCTTCTTTAAATAGCGTGACTTTATGGTCGTTGCTTTCCTGTTATGAGGTGATTCTACTCATAAAAACAAACAACTTTTTTTATGGAAACCACCTTGAAATGACGGAAAAGAAAACAACTGTTTCATACATTACGGCCAAGCAGGTATTGAACTTTAGTATGAAACAGCAGACATTTTTACGCGATTTAGAGATTGTTTCCATAAAAAAAAATGTTGTTTTCATAAGGAATTCGCAAGAAAACAACAACCCCAAAGGCATAACATAAAATATTCAATAACGAAAATTCGAAATTTCAAAAAAATCCTACGTGTGAAGCGGCACCTAAAGGTACACGAGTGGTATGTCAGCGTAATCGCCTTAAGAGCGGCAATAGCTCGTATGAGTACCAGCCTTTCAGTTTCATTCAGTCGCAAGAAAATGTACTTTATGTAATTTCTCCCATACAAAAAAATACTAAATATTTTTTTTCTCAGGCGCGGAGTAACTAAAATCATTCATACTAAAATATGCATTAAAGGAATGTATACCTGAGACGTTCCATATTTTAGTTTTATGAATATCCCACATTGACTTTCTATGAAAGGGGAGCTCGATTTTCAGACCACTGTGCGGCGCCCCGGCTTCGCACGGTTAGATATTGGTAAAACATTTGTATGGGAAAAAGAAAAGGACTATTCTTAGGGTTTTCCGGCAATTATTAGAATTTTTCTCACCTTTTAAACCTTCCCTAGACCTCCACGAACATTTCAAGACCAAGATAAGATAAATCCGTTCAGCCGTTCTCGAGTTTTAGCGAGACTAACGACAGCAATGATTTTTCGTATTAAGTATAATCTTATTTTATTCTGAAATTAAGGACCATGATAAAAATGTGTAGACAGAAAGGTTGCAAGTTGTGACATTTCGTGATTTTTGTCACCCCCCCCCCCCCCCCCCCCCCTTTCAAGATTCACGTGATTAATGGACGGCCCCTAAGCTAACTTCTCGTTTTACCAAAATCCTGCGATCAGCTTATACTTATTTATATAGAAGTGTATAGCCTGATGTGTGTACTTTGGCCTCTTGGACAGCACCCGTTACTAAGGCTGGCCTTCCTCTTACAAGGAATTTACATTGCAGAATAAATAATACAACATTACAACCTGAATCGGAACGGCTAAAAGAAACACTATCTAATAAATAAAATTCTCGTGTCACAGTGTTACTTACCGTACTCCTCCGAAACGGCTTGACCGCTTCTTATGAAATTTTATAAGCATATTCAGTAAGTCTGAGAATCGGTTACTAGCTATTTTTCATACCCCTAAGCGACAAGGGTTATCCACCCCTAACATTTTTTGAATTTTTGGACATTTTTTTTGATTTTTTTTTATAACATCGCATAACAACCCTTCTGTCACCAACCCCTATTTTTTAATAGCGATATAGTAATTTAAAGGTGAGAAATTCGCGGCACGAAGTTCGCTGGGGCAGTTAGTATTGAAATAAAACTACTTTATAACGGATTTTATTGCGGTGTATTATAGATTTTAGATCCCGACGTTTCAAAGTCTTTTCAGACTTCATGATCACGGGTGGAGGTATTCGACGTCCAAAATTATTAATTACAATTATTACTGACTACCTACAAACATTAATATTTATGTTGCGTCAGTTTCCATTCAATTATATTCGCTTAAATCTAAGAAAATACTATACTTCAAACTAGACATTCTTCGGGTCA
Source organism: Meganola albula (assembly GCA_936450015.1). Classification (NCBI taxonomy): domain Eukaryota; kingdom Metazoa; phylum Arthropoda; class Insecta; order Lepidoptera; family Nolidae; genus Meganola; species Meganola albula. Next base: position 5,572,262 of record OW388171.1, read on the forward strand.
TTACTAATGACAATGTGGCGTCGCATACCTAACGCCACTCAAGAGACATGACGTCATAGCAATCCTGAATCGCACAAGCAAAGTTTCACCGACGATTAGCATATATACAACTTCCCGACAAGAATAGTCGGAGGGAATACCGCAGTAGCCGGGCATTACAACTCGCCCGGCTGGAAGGTCTTCCCTTTACACTGGAGGCTCACCTCCAGTCACCTCCACACTGGTGACCCCGACGTGATGTGAACACGCAACCTTCTACAACTACGTGAAGTTTATTTGCATTACATTCTGATACGATTTTTGGTGTGCTAAATTATTTCAAAAATTTCGCGTCGCATTACCATAATAGCTGTTATTCTAAACTCTCTTTGACCTAATAAAAGATGTGACATACGAATGATAATATAAGTTAAAATATTAACAAAAAAAACCGACTTCATGGATGCCATTCTCAGAACTAAACCAAACTGAAATGGGACGACACGGGAAGCATCAGCTTTCAATTAAAAAAAAAATTATCAAAATCGGATCACCCATTCGAAACTACCCTCCTCCTTTTAGAAGTCGGTTAAAAATAATGACAGTCTTTTCAAAAGTTAGGGTTGTAAGAAAATATATAGTTAGTTTTTATTTTTTTATCGTATTGTGGTTGACGATCTATATATCTGATCTTGGGGGCTGAGTCACCTTCGTCCGTGGGTGTACACCTTTAATTGAATCCTCACACGTGTCCCAGGGTGGTGCAAATCAGGTGACAATCCACTGGTGCTAGGCTTCGGCCGTTAGTGACCACCCACCAGATAAAGCTGCACCGCCAAGCGGCTTTACCGTGTTCCGATGCGATGTCTGGTGACACCATGCAGAGAGGGTGGGTCGGAATGGTTGCTCCTTTAAGGTTTCTAACCATAAGGCTCATTCCACTGCCACCTTCTCACCGATAATCATTTGTAATCACGAGTGAATCGGTATACTACATCGTAGACTGCATCATTGCTTGAGATCAGGCAAGTTGTAGTCAAGCGCCAGCCTATCGCAGAATAAAAAGAAAAATATATATCTACTATGTATTTATGTATCTATCTTGACAACTCAAGTAGATCCTTATATGTTCTCTATGGTCTGCCAGATGACACAATACATTACGTCACTCTATTATAAATGCAATATGTAATCTTTTGACTGTAATCTAAATAAAAATGAATTGAACAAATCTAAGAAGTACCTTTTGACGTTTCACTGTTTTGTATTAAATTAGCTTTATAGAGGTGTAATTCACACTATTTTTATTAGCTTTCCTGTAAAATAATTGAATTATGAAGCTATTTTTATTTTAACACTAGTTTTCCGCCCGCGGCTTCGCCCGCGGAAGTTGGTTATCGCGCTAGACCATTAATCCCTTTTTTCGCAGTCGGATAAAACTATCCTTTCCCGGGTCTCGAACAATCTCCATACAAAATTAGTTCAGTAGTGTAGGAGTGTAAGCAACATTTTAAAATCGTCAAGCGCCTATAGGTATATCCATAAAACAATAGGCGTTTCTTAAAAATACTACGGCTCTTAGACCATACTTATATGAAATGAAATTTAAATTTCGAATTCTATTCGTAGCATTGAGTTACCAAACATGTCATTGTGTCAAAATAAAAAGTAATTTAGATCAAAATTACGAAGGAGTCATGATATCAACTTTGAAAAAAATCAACCTCAGAATAATTTCACAGGCTTTGCCCGCTTAGTATTAGGATGAAAATAAATAAAATTGAAAAAATAAAAAACACGTGTTTCATTATTTGTTTTGAGCTTTATTTATACCAAATTTGAAAGAAATCGGACCAAGGACTAAACAGTTATGGAATATTTAACTTTTCCAAATAAACTCATTTAACACCCCCACCGGGGGTAGTTTTGGAAAAATAAAAAACACGTAAGTATTTCACTTAGAACGTGCGTGAGACCAGCGCCGGTGTAGGCGAGATGTTCTTGTTCGCCTCCGTGAATTATTCTTTCAAATCGTTGTTCAAAGTTAGTTATTACTGTTAATACTTATTAATTAGTGATGAGTAAAGTGTACTTTCTCTAAACAAAGTGATTTAACTTAAATCTGTGCAGTGTAGTTAAAGTTATAAACAATATAATTTAAAATTTTCTAATTAACGGCTAAACAATTGACGCCTACGCGCGCTACTATCGCACCGTGCCGTCCGCGCTTACTCGGCCGCGCTGCTGCCATCCCTCTTCCACACATACTCGCTTGCTCTAGCGCGCACCCAGTGTTTTGTTGACAGTCTGGTCCATAACCGCTTATTAATAAATAACGCTTAAATTTTTATTCCCGCCACTAACCTAAACAAATATGAATTGCTCCGCTTGCTATGTTAGCATTAATGACATCGAGGAAAGTCTTCGTTGCACTCGCGATAATTGTGGCAAACCGTAACATGCGATATGTACGGGCATAAAAAGCCTTTTAACCTTAGATATTGACTCTTGGATTTGCCCTGAGTGTCGTTGTGCTTTAAAAAAGGGAGGAGATAATTCTTTTACCCCGGTTGGCTCGAAACAAGACCCAAACGTTACGCATAGGAAGAAAGGTTCAACCATGTCCACTAAAATGAGTACCAACTACTCAGCTGAGAGTGATGTCGAATACGCTTCCGAAATGCATGTCCTACGTTCTGAGATGTCAACTCTTAAAGAATTGCTTACAAAAGCTTTAGCAATAATAGGTAGTCACGAAACAAAGTTAGAAAATTACGCTTCTCAGGTTGAACAACTTAATAAAAAGCTCGAGAAATATGAAAAAGACAATGTGCAACTACAGAATATCGCTAACATGCAACACAATTTCAACTGGCCATCAAGCATCCCACGTTCGGCAACCAGGCAGGAAAATAAACAGCCACCTAAACAAAAAATTAAAGAAGTTGTAAGTCGCCAGGTCTCTTATCATAATTCCCAACTAGATGAGCTTAAAGTTGACCATGCGACAACTGACCAATCAAACCTCAATTACTTGGATAGCACTACTATTAATCAAGAACCACTTTTGGCGGCAGAATGTGAACATGACGATGAGTGGACAGTAGTGAAAAAGCGCAACTTTAAGCGACGTCAATCACCGCTATGCGGGACCGCTGATCCTGATGTGATCAAATTGAAAGCTGTGGAATTACGTAAATATTTCCATCTATGGAATATGGCCTCTGAAGTTGATGAAGTTCGTCAATATGTTGCTCAAGTGTGTCCTGCCGTGAACTGCTCAGTAGAAGAACTTACTCCCCGCGGGGACTATAAGTCATACAAAATTGGTGTTCCAGCCCCATCTTATGACAGGTTGTTCTCTACGGATGTTTGGCCAACAAATGCTCGGATCAAACCCTGGATTAATTACAGGAAAAAATCTTACACGTCCAAAGCAATCTATGCAGTAAACTCGTCAAACAGCCAGCCCTTTCGTAAATTCACAACTACAGAATAATAGCTGTAAGAATGGCAAATATAGTAACTTCTATGCTTTCTACCAGAATGTTCGCGGCTTGAAAACAAAACTTTCTACTTGGCGCAACAACCTGTCCTTATCAGAACACCACCTGGTTGCGGTTACTGAGACATTCCTCGACTCTTCTGTCATGGATTCAGAACTCAATAGCGGTCTCTGGAATGTACTACGCCGTGACAGAAATACACCATGTGGAGGTGTCCTGCTAGCAGCAAGAACTCCCATCTTTTTACGGAGGAGATGCGAGTATGAAACCGACGGCGGCGAAGATTTGTGGGCGTCTTTCACATGTCATGGACGATCGTTCCTTGTGTGTGTTGTGTACATAAAGCCTAGTGCTAGTGATGAGGAGTATATGCGTTGGTTTTGTAAAACCGAAAGTTTCGTGAATAATTTTAAAGGATTCGTTATAATAATGGGCGATCTCAATTTAAAAAGTGCGTCAACAAATATCACCAACTATTACTGTTACTTTTTGTCGTTCTGTTCACTAGTTGATAAAAATGTCATACTTAACCTCCATGGAGGAATGTTAGATGTAGTGTTGGTTCGGGAAGGCTCTCATGAGGTGATTGTTTCAAGTACAGACAGCTTTGTTCCACCTGACGCTTACCATCCTCCGTTGGGCATTGAGGTAAGAATTGAGTCAGCTCATTGCTCAGATGCAATAGAACCCAGTAACATAAATCCTATGAGAGATTGGAACTTCTACAAATGTAATTATAAACTTCTATACTTGTTATTATCTGAGATCTCTTGGGACTCTGTATTAGAAGCCAATAACGTGTCAGATGCTGTAAATGCTTTTTACAAAATTATGTATGATATTTTCGATAATTGCATGCCCAAAAAACATCGCTCAAAGACTGTCAGCAAACGGTACCCTGTGTGGTTCACCGCTGATATAATTAACGACGCTAGACGTAAACTCACCTTGCATGCAATCTGGAAGCGCTCTAAAAGTCATGAAGACTATGAGACTTTCTCAAATCTTCGTAGCTCCCTAAAAGATCGGATTTCTGAAGCTTACCGTACTTATATTAGCCGCGTAGAAAATAATATCAGGAAAAATCCGCGAGAGTTCTGGCGACACATTTGTAGTTTAAGGTCTAAAGGTGGGTTTGAGCCATGTGTAAATTACCTTGGTAATATTTACAAAGGAGCAGCAGCAGCTGAGGCTTTTGCTAAGTTTTTTGCAAGCGTGTTTTTGACAGATATACCGCAATTAAATGCCGCCAACTCCAACAGTTCCGATATAAGCCATAACAGCAACTATATCAACATTTTCCTTTTTACTCACAAGGATATCTTATACGGTATAAATAAATTAAAAACAGGTAGTTCTATAGGTCCAGATTGTATACCATCCATAATTCTCAAAGACCTAAAAAAATCATTTGCTTCCCCTTTATGCCACATATTTAATTTGTCGTTAAAAACAGGTCTATATCCCACTCAATGGAAAACCTCACGCGTCACGCCCATACCCAAAACCTCCAACAAAATTGACGTTAAAGATCATCGACCCATAGCTATATTATCTTCACCTGCTAAAATATTTGAAAATGTACTTCATAAATTAATTTACACACAAGTCGAAAACCTCCTGAACGACACTCAACATGGCTTTAGACGCAGGAGATCCGTAGAGACAAACCTTCTTACCTTAACTGAATATATCTCAACACAGCTTGACAGGAGTCAACAAGTAGATGTCCTATATTTTGATTTTCATAAGGCTTTTGATCGTGTAAATAACGACATCTTACTCTCTAAACTTAGCTCCATAGGTTTTAGCCCTAACCTTCTACGACTATTAGCTGATTATCTTCGAGATCGTCAACAGTTCGTGAGGTTAGGCATCTACGAGTCGAGTACCTATCATACTCGTTCTGGCGTGAGTCAGGGATCGATCCTGGGACCTTTACTATTTCTTTTGATGATCAATGATTTGCCTGATGTACTAAAACATACAAAATGCCTTTTGTATGCAGACGATCTAAAATTATATGCCCGTGTTAACTCTGTATCGGATTGTGAAGCTATTCAGAGAGACATAGATGCTGTTTATAACTGGGGAGTTACAAATAAAATGGAATTCAATTCCTCTAAATGTTTTGTCATGACTTTTGGTCGAATACGACATCCCATCAGTTTTCAATATAAAATAAATGGTACTAATATAACTAGAATGACAGTTATGAAAGATTTGGGTGTAGTATTTGATCAGAAGTTGACATTTCATGATCATATCACTACCGTCGCAAAAGAGTCTTTCAAAAGACTTGGGTTCGTCCTTAGGAACTCACGAGATTTTCGAAACCAGCATGTCGTACGACTTTTGTACATTACTCTTGTAAGAAGCAAATTAGAAGCAAGCTCTTGCATCTGGAATCCATATGAGGATAAATATGCGCTGCTGCTTGAAAAGGTTCAAAAAGCCTTTTTAAGATTTCTTTACAAAATCACTCTAGGTTATTATCCATATTTATACCCCACGCAATTTCTCGTAGGATGTCTGGGGTATAATATGTTACAAACTAGAAGAGCCTATGACCAGCTACATATAATGCTTAAAATATCTAGGGGAGCAACAGATGCCCCAGATCTTCACAATGAGTTGACTCGTCTTTACGCCCCAAACAACTATCTCCGAGGTCGAAAGCACCGTTTGCTAGCCGTGCCCACGTGTCGCTTAGTGGCACGTGCCTCTTCCCCCGTTCCTCGCGTTCTTACGGCCCTCAACCACCTTGTGGAAGCCAACCCAAACTGTGATATTTTTGCAGATGAATTAAGAATATTAATGTGCATATGCCAGAGTTTCTGTGAATCACAGCTAGTTTAAGTATTTTTATTTTATTTTATATTTTTAGTTTTTTTTAATACCATTCATTTTTTAACTCAATTTGTGTTCTTATCCATATTCTTCTACTTTTTATGTACATGTTATTGTAATTGGTAATAAATACCGTTATAACATAAATAAATAAATAAATAAATAAATAAATAAATAAATAAATAAATGATTTCTTTTAAGGTATATGTGTGCCTAATTTGGAGTGAATCGGACTTGAGACTATACAGATCCAGAGAAACTTTAATTTTTACCAATAAAACTCATTATCCACACCTCTTAGGGGTAATTATGGAAAAATAAAAAACCCGTATCTCATTATTTGTCTTAAGGTTTATGTGTACCGAATTTTAAATGAATAGGACCAAGGAATAAAAAGTTGCATACAAACTTCACCCCTCTATTTAACCCTCATAAGGGATGATTTTTGAAAATATTGATAGCCTATGTCCGATTCTAGGGTATACACTACCTACATTTAAATTTTCGCGATAAAAAAGATACGCGGTAACAAACCTTCACACACACACACACACTTACTTTCGCATTTATAATATTAGTAGGATAGGATAGGATAGGATAACATAAACAATTTTCATACAAAAAATAAAATTCTAAATGTACTACGTTTAGAACTGTCAAACGGTACTTCTTGGATTTGACAGGCTCTATCTGTGTTGCTAAGTGCAAAGCTCGAGAACGGCTGAACCGATTTCGCTAATTTTTTTTTAGAATATTGTTTGAAGTACGAGGATGGTTCTTATGCAGAAATTTAAAGAAATACAAGTTTCTCGGAAATGGCTTGACCGATTTTTATGTAATATTATGTCTTATTTGGTGGTAATATATTTTCGGACCCGGTAGGTGGCACTGCTTTACCGGGCAGGACGACGTCTGCGGGGTCCGCTAGTTATCTATAAAACGAACGAAAATTGAAAAGATTTTTTTCGGTAGGAATTATTATATATTTTTCTAATTGATTCATTAAAATTTAAACGTCACAATACACTTACTGGTTTGTGTGAATTGTTTCATCGCCGCTGCTCAATATCGGTGAAGGAAAATATCGTGAGGAAGCCGGCATGCCTAAGAACTAATCATTCGAGGAAATGTGACATCCACCAACCCGCACTTGGCCAGCGTGTGTGGATTAAGGCCTAAACTCTCTCAACTAGTAAAATAGTCGAGAGAAGACCCGTGCCTAGCAGTGGGTCACTAAAAAGGGTTGATATGAATATACTGGTTTGCGCGACGCCAAATATTTGCAAAAGTTTTGCACATCAACAATCGTATTTAAATATAATGCAAATTAATTTCTGACTTCACATAGTCATAGGTTTTAAAATTAAATATAATGTAGCCTTTTTGGTTCAGATCGTAGTACACAAACAAAAGTGCACTCAAAGAACCGACTAACAGGTGACAAATCGGGCCCAGGACCGACGGTTTTACATGCTTTCCGAGACATTTTATTTTATTTTATTTTATTTATTTATTTAGATTAGCCAACGATTGTCTACACCATACATGACAGTATAATCTTTTAATTTTATACGGACAAAGTGTAACAATCACTTAAAGGCTAACACCGCATTCACAAAAGAGACATAGGGTATATATAAAAATCAATGCCAGTTTTCGTTGGGATTGTAAACTTCAATTGTAAAGTTCAATGCACATACAGTAAGTATTTTTCCTAAATAAAGCAGTTGACCTTTTGGGTATTTTTAATTTTGTCGGATCTCTGGAAAGATTGTAAATTTATAACTCAAAAACGGGCTTTCCTATTCAAACTTACCTGTGCAAACTCCACATGAACCATCTACTAAATAGTCCGAACAATGCCTAAACATTTGGTTTGAATAGGTAAGCCCGTTTTTGAGTTATAAAATTACAACGAAAAGTGGCATTGATTTCGGCATGAATCGGTGGAGCGGTTCTTTATTTATCACATTTTTTGTAAATTGTTAAGTGGGCTGAAGCTGGGGCGGGCCGCTAGTAAGGTATATAGTCCAGCAGAATTTGAAGCAACGACCTCGGAGGCTAGAGGCGAACACGCTGTCCCCACTGCCACCGAAGCGACTCACCTATAATGCGTAAACGAAGTATTTCTTTGTGTCCACAGCTGGACAAGGGTTCCAGCAGTCGAGTTCCAACGCGAAACGTCAAGTGAACATCCCCCCATCACCAATACCACCAAAAATACAGAAAAATAAAGAAAAGGTACTTAATTTCTTTAATTAATATTCAAGCAACATCAGGTCCACCGTAGCGATGTTTCCGCCTGCGGCTCCTCCTGCGTAATATTAGGTATAAAGGTTGCCTATTTAGTATGTTCTATTCCAGACTGTAATCTATCTCTGTGCGAAATTTCGTCCAAATCCGTCCAGTAGTTTTTGCGTGAAAGAGTAGAAAACATCCACATACACTTCAGCCCTTTTTTAATGTTCCACAGTGGGCACGGGTTTTCTGAAAGAGTTTAGACCTTAATCCACACGCTGGCCAAGTGCGGGTTGGTGGATGTAACATGTCCTCGAATAATTAGTTCTTAGACATACTGGTTTCCTCACGATGTTCTCCTTTACCGATATTGAGATGTGATGATGAAACTATTTACACAAAGATAGCTGGTAAGGGCACGACTGGGAATCGAACCCGCGACATTATATTTCAAAGGCGATACCTTTACGCCATCGCTGCCCCCATATTACTGATAATAATACATTTTATTTCAGCACCTTGCATCTGATGGCAGTAAATACCTCCAAAACTGGGCACAGAAGATGAAATACCCAGAAAAGGGGGATTCCCCAATTCCAGGGGAAGTCCCTAACTTAGAAGATTCAGTGGTCGAACTCATAAAGAATAGCAAAGGGGAATACGAGATCCACCAACCGCAGCCCGGCAACTTGCCCAAGAATGTTTTAGAAGAGTTGAAACTGTTATACAAGTTAAAAAGCGAGGCCGCGAAAGAGATGGGTGACCGGAAACCGGAAAGAAGTAAAGAAGAGGTCAAGAAGATAACTGATGATTTGTCGAACGTTGATCTAGATTAATGTAGATTTGGGTTTTGTAAATTTTGTAATAAATTGGTTGTAGTGTAGATACTGTAAATAACTCTAAATAAAAATGTAATAACCCCCAACCTTTAATTTTTTTAGCTAAGATCACTCCCGACTGCACCAATCAAACAAAAAAAAGCAAATCAAAATCGGTTCATCAGATCCGGAGCTTTGATACCACAGACAGACACCCACACAAAGAAACATCAGGAGTTAAAAAAAAATTAATTCAAATCCATAGTACGTGTATCTAGATGTTCGATCCCCGGTCGTGCTTACACATCATTGTGAGTAATGTTTCATGGCCGCTCGTCAATATCGGCGAAAATCGTAAATTCAGGAAAACATCGTGAGGAAACCGACTAAAAATGGTTGAAGTGAAATCTCTTTCTAGGTAAGGGTTCTGTTATTAATAAAAGTTCGCAGGTTCTGGCCCCGGCTGTGTCCTCACATCTTTCTGAATTTTTTCATCGCCACTGAGCTATATTGACGGAGCCTTGCTTCAACCCTTTCTTATCTTATAAATGTGCCTGGTAGACCCAGAGCACTTCGACCCAGCTGGATCTTTTGTGCGTCTCCTTGATACTATGAAGCCTCAGGTATTCTTCCTCCACACAGCTCGTCCACGACCGCTGCTAATTGTCGGGGACACATGAGTATTCATCAGCACCAGGGCGGTCCATTCCTAATGCATTCATGCGTCAACGAGTCGCACTCGCACAGTATATGCTCCATGGTTTCTTCAGCGTCTCCACAAGCTAGGCAAGTGCGACTTTTTGCTAGCCCTATTTTAAACAGGTGTTTCTGCAGCCCAAAGTGCCCAGTTAGTGCACCTACTACCAGTATTATTATAGTCCTGGTCAAGCCCCTAGATAGTTGAGAGAAGACCCATACCCAGAAATGGGACACTAAAAAGGGTTGAAGTGAAGCATTTACTACTTTTCTTTTGTAAATACATAAAATAAATAAATTACACCCAGGCTCAAGACACAATGACATGTTCATCACATAAATGTGTGTCTTTGGTGGGAATCGAACCCACGACCTGCGGCGTGAAAAGCAAGTGCCTTACCGACCAAGTCGTACCCTTCTTTAATAAATCTAGAGCACTCCTACCCAATGGGAACTTTTATACTTAACCTTGATATTAGGAGCCTACCCTTCAAGTATTCTTCCTCCGTACTGGTCGTCCATGACTGCTGCTACGTATCTGGGCATATGAAGCCTTAGTCATCAGGGGTAAGGTCAAGTCAGTCCTATTATTTTCATTAAGAGCCTCAATCTCTGAGACCACATCTCGAACTTCACCCGTATCATCAATTTAGGCCCCAGTAGGCATCGAGTCTATACAAGCCGATTCCCATCGCCTTCCGTTTAGGAATTGATTAATATCGTTTACGTTATTAAAATGATGTAACGCAGAGATTTCAATAGCATCAAAAATAAGTAGGTACCTATAATATGAAGATGGTGGTCGTCATTGAAACATCGGTGATGATATTGAAGAGATATTATTTTCTTATTGTGAAATTTATGCTCGCCCTTTCTCAGATTTCCACCCTCTACCACTGGTATCTACCTAAGTATGTTCTGTAAGTCCATATCAACAATTATACAAATTTTTTGTCCTATACTATTTTTAGTCCTGTTTCTGCCTATGTTCTATCAACTCTCAACCTAAAAGTGGGATATTAAGGCGTGCAAAACTTCAATATTAATCGTTTTGGCTGACTGTGGTCATAAAGTGCTATAAAACTCTAAGGAAGGTTTAAAGGAGTGAAATTCGCGGCACGAAAAGGCGGCTTCGCCCGCGTGGTCCCTGGTTCACCCCATCAGGGGGTGAGTTTCGAAAAACCCTTTCTTGGTACGACCGTAGACCTTGCACGGAATCTATGTACCTTTGAATCTCAGGACCCAATGGTTTAGACTGTGTGTTGATATGTCAATCAGTTTTTTCAGTCTGAGTGTATATATTTATTATAAGTGTATATTTACAAAAGAAAAGTATTATATGTATAGTATATACCAGTTATCTGGTTTCCACAAGCTCTGCTTAGCTTGGGACCAGATGACCGTGTGTGTCCAGAATATAATTTTATTTATTATTTATTTATTTTAATTAGGAAAATGAAAAAAAATTATAGACGTGTGTTTGTTGCGCTATAACTCGAGAATGGCTTAACTGATTTGCCTGATATTGGTTTTAAAATATTTGTAACTACAAGCCTAAAGAACTGTGAAAAGATTTTTTTTCAAGGGACTTAACCACCGCACCACCGCAATCACGCCATTGCTCATCCTGTGCACCAGGATCGACAGCGGCGCCGTGAAAAGACTCGGGATTTGAACCCGGCCAAGTCCCGGGACACCTAAACTGTCTTGGTTCCCGCATGAATTTAGTCAGAAAGATAATAGGAGGAGTTGGAAAGTTACATTGTCCACTTCCATCCAGGCAAAACGGGAGACAGCATAGAGAAAAAAAAAGGGGTTTAAAATTGCCTCATGAAAATGGACTAAGCACCACGGGTAATGTAATCTAAGGGGACCTATCAGAGCTGATTCCAGTAACAATTAAGGCAAAATCGTTTGAACGCATGGAAATTAGCACCGGTAGCAACAAGATTGGTTATACTTTGAAAAGGTTAGGAATAGGTATGGTAGAATAGAATAGAATAGAATATTTTTTATTTGTCAAACATAGGTGGATAATACATTTCAAGCTCTTAAGATTAAAACTGAACTCTATGTTTTGCAGCAATGGCATACAAATATTTGTGTTTAGTTGGAAAAAATAATAACAATAATAATAAACCAATATAAAGGATACAACAATTTAGTCAACACGAAATTGAAGAGTTAGATTAGTCTTAATAATTATTAAACTCAGTCATTAGTGAATTGTCATTAAAAAAACTCCTCAATTGGATAATAACATTTGTCTAATAATAAATTACGAAGTACTACTTTAATTGAACTCGTGAAATGTCAATGTTTTTATTGCGTCAGGTATTTTATTTTAAATTCTCGAAGTTGTACCATAGAAGCTCTTTAGCTTATGTGACGTTTTACACTTTGTGTCACATAATTGATTTTTGTACCTACCGATATCGTACCTACTGGTACCTACGAAGTTTGCTGGGGAGTTAAGCTACAAGTAGTAAGTTAAGTAGTCACCTCATATACCTCGTAACCTCGATAATAAAAACCCTTTAACAACGTAAAAATGTATTTATAATTGCACACAATTCAATAGTTTACACAGGTAATAACCGTGGGAAGTGATCAGTGTTTAGTTACAAAATTATTACTAAAATACTATCGAGAAACATTTTGTCGTAGACTTGTAGCGGAGTAGGTCTATTGTTTTAGGAATAACCAATAAAATGTACGGGAAATTATGTATTTGTGTAGTTATTGTGATTTTGAAATGTAAGTGTAAATTTTTTTAACCACTAACCTAAAAGAAATGTTAAAAGTTTAACGTGTATTGCCAATATCTATTAAAATTATAAAAATAGTAGTAACTATGTAGTGGGACATTGGCTATAAAAAATATGTTATAATGAATGATTTGAGTGAGTTAATTTGTCGAAGTAGTTTTAAGTATCTAAATGAAGTGAAGTTGAACTTTGTAACTTTACTATTATTTTTTGTTCTCAAGTGACATTATGTTTTATTGAGAACTAGCAGACCCGGCAGACGTCGTTCTGCCCGGTAAAGCAGTGCCATCTACCGGGTCTCAGACCTACCGAATATAACCAATAATAAATAATAAGTATCTAAACCGGTTCTTGGCACTTCTTCGCTTTCTAAATTTTCTTTATTTTTTTAATTTTTCTCTGCGTAAGAACCACCTCGTACTTATAGGAATATTTAAAAAAAAGAATTAGCGAAATCGGTCCAGCCGTTAAAGCGTGATGTCGTGACAACGGAAAACGGGTTTCATTTTTAAATATATAGATAAAATTTCTTTGAACCTATTTCTGAGTTTCTGTGAAGACGTTTTCAGTATCAGGCCTCATGTAGGGTACTTAAACACAGCGTGTGTGATATAAGAAAAAGGTTCTCAATTCGACTGTATTTTTATTATTTTGTATGTGCGTTACAAAATAATTCGGCCAGTTATAAATCAATATATATTTTTTTTAATTTCAAAGAGTACCTATACTTTCCAGGGTGGTCCTAAATAAATTTTATTGAGTTTGATTTGATTTGAGGTATAGATAAAATATTGAAGTCGGTATGATTTTTGACGTGATAACGTCTTTAAAATCGTTTTAGTCGGGTGACATGTTCAGAAACTTGTGTCACACCAAAACCTCACGAGCGCGATCGCAGGTATAACGAGAGAGAGACGGACCGATCTCCCGTCTCATCTCGAGCGCTGCCAGTCATTCCGTGAAACTTGTCACGCGGAATCCTCACGAGCGGAGGCTGGCATAGCGTTCGAGTGAGTGGACCGATCTTCCGTCTCTCTCACTCTAGCGGCAACAATATTAATTCCTTACTTCCCAAAAACTTATATCACCAATGAGACGTTATCACGTAAACATCTCGATCGTAAACCTACTTTACAAACAACCATTTTTTTTTTTAAAAGCTAATGTTGGATGATAAAACCATACGTTATATATTTTTTTCTAATTTAAAGCTATTTTGAACAGGTTTACCAACAAACAGCATATTTATAATCATCCCACAAGACGTTCCAGCGGGGTTGGCAGCGATATATGGTTTCGCACCGCCCTTTTTGAAAGGTATGACAAACTCTTATACTTATTCCTTTTTTTTATTCGTGAATTAGATGGCGCTTGATTACTACTTACCTGATGTTAAGTAATGAAGTAGTCTACGATGGAACGCGCCAGCCCAATGTACCGATTCACTCGTGATTACGAATGACTTTCGGTGTGAAAGTGGCAGTGAAATGAGGCTACTTAAGGTTGAAACCGTAAAGAAGCAACAATTTCGACCCACCCTCTTAAATGGTGTCACCAGACATCGCTTCGGAATACGGCAAGGCCGCTTGGCAGTGCGGCTTAATCTGATGGATGGTCACTAACCGCGGCCGAAGCCTACCACCAGTTAATTATCAGTAAACATAATTACCAGTTGATTGCCACCTGATTTGCACCACCCGGGGACCACGTGTGGGATTTCAGATAAAAGGTGCACTCCCACGGACGAAGGTGACTCAGTCCCCAAAAATTCTCTCTGACCAGCCAGACAGCTCCACTACTTATATGCAAATACGAGCACAAACGATTAATTGACGGAACAAATACCTACATTTTACAAATCAATAAAAAAAATATTCAGATAAGCCGCGATTTAGGAGTAAAAAACTGTTAATATATGTAACGTCACGCGACATTGTGAATCAATGTACCGCTGTTGACTGTTACTTTAACTAAACGTCCAATATTTTGTGATTAATCTACATGAGGAATCGTCTAAATATACGAAAGTGTCCGCTCGGTCTAGAGACTACTAATAGGTCTACATAGGTCTAGGAGTTTACTTAGAATTCAAATCACTTCCTAATGGGGTTACACGGGTAACACGCAGGCGAATTAGTAGTGTACTAGCACAGATAATATAATACTAACTAGTACTAGTGTGTCGGTACTGAGTGATGCGTAGCTAAGTAACACATTTTCTTTCATAAAGGTACTACGGTTATTCAATCACTATTTTCAGGTAATGACCACCGTGTGGGGTTTGGATTTCGGTTCGGCAACCACGCAGACTTACAAGTGCTGTACGAGTTCGGCCCTCAGACTGTCACGAAGCCACTCACACCTACCAGTAAGAATTTATTTGTCAACACACGGCTTCACATCAAGCTATAAAAACCAGTATAAGCTGACCCCTCGTTGTACGGAAATCCTATACAACGTAAGATCAGCTTATACTGGAAATGTATAGCGATGGCCGCCACTTTCTTCAAATATTGTGTGAATTTGTAATAGTCCAAAGTAGGCGAGGTATGAAGGTAGCTAGTGATGATTGGTTTGTTTAAGTTTTTGTTCTTGATCAAAATTAGCTTGTGGTCAGACAACTTTGACAGTCTAGACTAAATACTTACAGTATTTAGTCGGTGTGGCTACAGTCCATCAAATCTAAGAAGTACCGTTTGACAGTTCTTAACATTTAGAATTTTATTTTTTGTATGGAAATTGTTTGTTATGTTAAAATAAAAATAGCTTCATAATTCAATTATTTTACAGGAAAGCTAATAAAAATAGTGTGAATTACGCCTCTATAATAAAGCTAATTTAATAGAAAACAGTGAAACGTCAAACGGTACCTCTTAGATTTGATGGACTGTAACTTTTACCAACGCTTTATTAGTTTTAGCACACGCACAATTTAATTTATTTCAATGCCAACAATAACTAACAAATAATATTTTTACTGAAAGAAAGCAAAGACATAGACAATTATTTCGAGTCTTAAGTGTCGTATTGCAAATTGTTAGACATTATGCAAAAGTCTAGTAGTTCAAACGTCCAGTTAGTGCTAAAAAAAAAATGGGTGCGTGTACTTATGTACGCGCGTGAGAAGTTATACTTCTTTGGCATCATTAAATAAGCAGACAGCTTCATACTGTTAATTTTGTGTCACAGATGCGCGCGCATCTTAAAATTTCACTCTCATCATTTTTTCATAACGCACCTAAAGAAGTATAACTTCAAAAACTGTAAATAACCGCCTAAATATCTTTCTAGAAATCCGTTCAGTTTCCGTCCGTCAACGGTACGTGCGTCGTCGACCTGTGTTGGAGTTCTTACTGAGAGCTGGAATATTGAAGGACGCTACGTATCGCTTCAGTTTTGCTGATGATGATGATGATGATGAACCTAGGTAGACCTCAGTTGAAGCCAGAAAGAGTGAGAGGAGCGGTTTAATTTAATAACTGAAATTAAATTAAAACAAGGTATTCAATGGATTCAGTGTCAAAATTCCGCCATTTATTTACCTTTTGACCGCCCATGTCGCATATATGTGACAAATGGGTTTAAATTCCTAGTGCCTGTCGTATTTACGCACCGACCAGATACATATTATTATAGACACTGCGTAGCTGTGCCCCCGCGCATCTCGTACACTACACATTATCCGACCACAAGCTATATAAGATAGTTCGTTCAAAAACAAAAACTTGAAATAACCGAAATCAGCTGTCTTCCCGATACCCCGCCAACTTTTGACTATTGGATCAAAAAAAAAAATTTGTGGTCAGGCACCACAGGCACGGCAAATTTAACAGGGTGGCTAAAATGATTAGGTAATATGAAAAAATTTAGGATGGGTTTATAAGACGAATCTAACGATACCTGAACACATTAATTCCTTCAGATGCAGCCTTGTGTAAAACGCGAGCGTTAGCAAGTATGAGAATTTTTTTAGAAACACGCCAGGCGTGTTTTCGTTTTTTTTTATAGTGAAATAAAATACACAAAATAGGTTCATAATAATTATATTCCAGCTACTTTTAACATTAGTGTGCTTCGTTTCCTATACAACAAAAAAATACAAAGGACATTACTTAAATATTATCTTAAAAATAATTAAAACAATGTATTAAAATTAGTCTTTCCACTGATGGCAATATATTGAACATTAAATAAAAAATATTATTCTACGGTTTTATCTAAAACGTGGTAAATAAGTTTTATAAAGGCGCTTTCAGATATGCGTAATGATATTTGCAAAAAAAAATTGCAATTCTTTCAAATTATATGTTTTTTTCTCTTTCTATAACCCACTAAAGGCCGATAATTTAATAGAGACTTATCTAAGCAATATTAATTTGAGAAGCTCTAAGACTAGATATATGAAAAATCTGTCAAATCACCAAACTGTCACAGATAAATGTTATTAAAGTCGGAAAAACTACACTTTTGACAAACGTCATCGCGACATGTGTGGTATTGAGTATTGCCAATAAAACACGGGTCTGGTGATACGTCAAGTCCGATTTAAGCAAAAAAATAAATAAACCGCATTAAAATCCGTTATAAAGCAGTTTTATTTTATTGTTTCTTTACAAGTTACCTTCTAAAGTCTTTTTTTAAATATCAAAACAGGCCTTTTATTTTTGACTCTAGGCTTAGAACTTTAGGCTCTAAAAATTTTCTTTCATGTATTTGCAAAGATCTTTACTTGAACTTATCTAAAAGCGCCTTAACAGCAACAAGTCTTGAAATATTTACAAGTATGAATTTTGTGAGCGAACATCACTTGCTGATTGGACGAGCGCAGCCGGACAGCGCCACGCCACGCTATAACACTTTACCGATTAAAGATCGTGTATAAGATTCCGCTCACAAAATCCTAACACAATAATTACAAAAAATTTACACAAAAATGCCACTCTGTTATCAGAGGTCGTAACTCCAAATATCAGTTTTAGTTTTCTATTTGTGAATTTGGTTACTGGCAATAAGTATTTGACAAAATACGTCAAAATTATATTTCCAGTTAGAAAAAAATACAGGTTATTGATACAGTCGTTAATAGGCGTTGTTGGAAAAACCAGTAGTTTGTGAGTTACGACCTTTGATGATTAGGGTGACTAAATACTACTTAACTTTATTGTGTAAACAAATACTGCATTTCACCGATTTTAGTTTTCAAAATTATTGCATTTTACGTTTTACAGTTATTGAATAATCTCTAATAATAAAATAAAGTAGTGAATTTTGTCTAGATTGTCTATGGTTTTTTTGGAACTAAAAGTTGGAAATAAACATATTTGAATTGATTTTAGTACAGTTAGAAAAAAATATCATTGGTAACAAATCATACACATAAATAAAAATACAATAGAGGTTATAGTTACAGCTAACTGTGCATAATACTTACTGCTCGAATCTTAATATTGACATGAATAAGCACACATAAGATAACAAGAGACGTGAAGAAAAAGATGAAAAGTTCATACAGCCGTTATTAGGTCTACAGTAAGCCAGGTAAATAAAGAGGTTTCTGCTTCAAAGGGAAAGTTATTTTTTGGCAGTTGAAAACGAAAATCGGTGAAACGCAACATGCTTTTGATATGTTAATTTGTGACGATTTGGTTACAAACAAACTTATTAGTTAGTTTATTTTTTATTGTTGATGATTTAACACAAATAATTTGGTTCTACAGCTCAGCTGACGGCCATAATCACAGAACATTCAATGTCCAGTGTATTTCAAAGAAAATACAAAATTTTGTTTAAAATGGAACAACACGATTGTGATTATTCGCATTGGTTTAGTCTTAAAATTTAATTAAAAAGCTACACCAAAATTGACGCATTTTTAAGACGGAATGTACCTACAGCAGTCTGCCAATATTTGTCACATAATGTTAAAAACGACCATGAAGTTTTTTTTTGTAATCATAAAACAACATAAAAAAAACCTGACTGCATAAGTCATATAGTGACAAAAATATGTTACTTTCTTTTTCTAAACATCTTTCTAAAACATTTTAGGTTAGGTTAGGTTAATTCAGCCGTTTGAAAGATACGAGGTAATAAATTTACGAACATAGGTACATAGTACGAAAACCATAAACTTTGCTTGGCTGGCAGTCGAGTTGAAAGAACGAAATAATGCTAATCATGTTTAAGACAACATAAATGTTTTTTATAGGACTTAACCTACATCAACTCGGATTTTGAACCCGGCCAAGTCCCGTGACACCTAAACTGTCTTGGATCCCGCACGAATTTAATCAGGAATATAGCAAAAAAGTTTAGTAATAATTTCTAACTTCTGATATTGTAAAATATTTAAGCACTTCATGGTTACATGTGACATTGACAGAATTTTTATTTCACTAGCCGATCAATTTTTTTTGCAACCCCCAATAATTTTTAATGTCAATATTTATCTTTTGTTGAAAAATAATAAATGCAGTTTGATAATATGTAACAATAAACAATAATACCATAATGTGAAAATAGTCTTGTGTGGAAAAATGCAAAACAAAGCCGCCATTTTGATTATTATACAAAATGGCGGCAGATTTTAAAATTGTTTTTAATTTGGTTTTATATAGATCAGACTTAACAGACAACTTTTTTCATTAAAAAAAAATCTCGTCAAAATCTGTCTCATACTGTGTTTGGTGTTTTAATTATGGAAGAATACACCTAAGTCCAGCAATGGGCTAAATACGAGTCTTTTAGTCAATGGAAACTTATTATTGGAATGTTACAATTTCTATGTCATTTCAGAAAAAAAATACGAATATAATTACTTGTTCCTTTAGTCCCAAAACATTTATAATGTTATATTATATTCATTTCAAAGTCTACACCATTTAATTAGATATACATTACATAATATCCTTTTACGTATAAAAGCACTCTCTGACAGTGCGAGCGCACACTATAGACATGATACTACCCTTTTTTGTTGTGCCCTACATGTTCCATAATGGTGTACCCATATTTCTTTTTACTTTTTACTTCGACCCATTTCAGTCCCGCTGCTGTGCACAGGTCTTCTCTCAACCATCTTACGAGTTGAGAGAATTTAGGCCTTAAGCCACATACGCTGGCCAAGTGCGAGTTGGTGATTTCACATGTCCTCAAATGATTAGTTCTTAGACATGTCGGTTTCCTTACGACGTTTTCCTGCACCCCTATTGAGAAGCGGCGGTGAACAATTCACAAAAAGATGAGTTAGCACGACAGGGAATCGAACCCACGACCGCCGGCTTAGCAGTCAGCGTCACTAACCACTACGCCAACAGGCCAGTTAAATTGAATAATCAAACGGATTACCGCACTACGTTTGCCCATACACAAGCGAATCCACAGTCAAAACTAGTATTTTTATACGTAAGAAGACATTATCAACTATACAAATTTTAATGTTAGCTCTTAAAATACCATGACTTGGACGATTATTATTAATTAATGAACAATTAACACTTATCAACTACCCTCCGCCTTTGTCCAGCAGTGGGCACTAGTAATAATTACCACATAATTGTTACACATCTTCATGTTCCATTTACTCAGTCAATATTAACACAATTCCATTATTTTTATCATTACATTTCTTTTGACGGTCACAGTAGATATATAAGCTAAACAGTAGTTCGACTCAAACTATAACCACAGTCAAAAGAACTCTTTCATACAGTCGTCTAACGAGTTGGGTGCGGTACTGAGTACTCCATACATTGTACTCGATGACCCCCAATGAGAGTTGACTAATTGTTGTTGCGTCACGTCCTCTTTTTCGTTAAGAGTTAAAAAAAAGTAGGTGACAAGCCTGAGGTACGACGTAAGGACCACTGTAAGAGTTTCCTTACACTATGGACTGTAACTGTGATTAGGACATTTTCAAAATCAGTCATTTTGAGAATGGTGATTTTGAACTTTGTGCAATATGTCAATAGTTCAATATAAGAAACTATTCTAACAGAATAAAAGCGGACTCAAGACGTAAGAGAAGATTTCGTGGAAGTAAACTTAATAATATATGGAAATTCAATTAATCTCAATTACTCGTCGCGTTTGACTATCATTCAGTATCGTAGCGGGCGCAGGAAGGGGCGCTCGTTTGATAATGTAATTCTATTTATAGTCTAACTACGGGTTTAGCTTATATATCTACTGTGTTAAAGTCTAGCTACAAAACACAGCGAAAAGCGACGCGACTAGCGGTTTAACTGCTTACAAATATAAAAATATACTAACGTTTGTTTGTTACGTTAAAACTTTAGAACTGCTGAACTGATTTGGCTGTTATTAGCCTTAAAATACTCATAGAAGTCTAAGGAAGACATCAAAGGTGAGTAATACGCATAATTGTTGGTTGTTGAATCTGGTAAAACCGGTTAACCGATTTGTAGACGTGACGCTCGACGCTGTGTCAGCCAGACAGCGGTTTGAGTGTAGATTTTACAGTCCATTTCCTTAGATACGCCTATGTCAATGCCAAGTGCGGCTACCCGTAAGTTAATTTAGCTATTTAACCACGAATGCTTGCTGGCGTGCCGCAATGTATTTTAGATTATCTATGCAAATCGACTTTACCTACGCGCGTATCGAGAACTATACTTTACTAATGACTCACACTAATATAAGCGTATACACGTGTTCAGGGTTTATCAAAACACGATAGGCGTGTAACACTATTCTCAAACCGCTTTTTTACAAGTCTGTTCTTAAGTTTACCATTTCATGCTTAAGTTACCAATTAATGTTTTACACTTACCTCTAAGTATTACATACCATTTCCGTTTCGTACTTAACTCACCCTCGTAAATACTGTGATTTATTAACACATTTCGTTTTAGAATTGTATGTTTTTAATTCAAAATATTCACAATTGTAAATAGAATGTACTTTATATAATAGATACACTAGGACTCACGAGGTTAATATCCTTACCAATTCCGGTTCTTACCATTATAAGTTAACTATATTGTTACCAAATACGGCTCTTAACACTTTAACTTAACAATGTCTTTACCATTTCTGGAACCACTTGAAATTACCGATATAAGTTATTACCACTTTGAGTTTTATTCACAAAATACCACTACTAGCTCTCGCTTCCTGGTTCTCTCGTGTTTGGTGGTAAGCTCTGCGGTTGCGTAAACTGGTTCACCATTTTATTCTGCATCATATTTAGAAGTATATCTGAGTATTGTTCTATCAAAGACATCGCTGGATTGTTTGAATTTGTACCTTCTGAAAAGGAAAAATAAATTTAAATAAAAAAATGATACTTTTAGTCTAGCTAAGAAATAATTTCGATGACCTCTACTTTGAAACACCAAAAAAGGTCATCAAAATCGGTTCACTGTTTTGTACTACGACTCCACAAACTTGTACACATATTATTGTTCTAGCTGCCTCGAACTTTGTACCGAATATTTTTACATTTCAAACCATTGTTGGACCTGAATGAACGGATGAGCAGTTCTCGAGTTAGCGTCTCGTCCATCAATTCATTTCTTTATAAAGAAAAACCCAGCAAAAGCGGTGCTTTAGAAGGGCTTTTAATTTTTTCCTAACAGATGTAGTCCAGTTATTATTATTATCATTATACGTTGGTATAATTGATATTTTATGATAACACATCTAGAAATAAATTAAAATTATATATATCAAAGCCCAAATCTGGAAGTATACCACAAAAATGCTTAGATCGTGGATTGGTGTCAGGAATAGCTTCGTTCGCCTTGATGATAGGGTTACGCTCAATTACAATAATGAATCTAAGATGAAACGCGCTTACTCAGTACATAATAATAATAAAAATAGCATCCTTCATTTTCGTCGGAGGTTAATAAGTAGACACTAATGACTTACCTTTAGAGACTAAATGCTCGAGTTTATTCCTAGTATTATCCACATTGAGCCTGTAATCTCCATCATTTGAAGACAGACTGCTGTGAGCCTCTCCGTTCTGTGTGCGGGAGACAGCGGCGCGGAGTACCTTCTGCGTCTCGAGGATCGCGGCTTCGAGTCCTGGATAACACATTTGTATGACCATGATGAAAAATCACAACTATTTAGTATAACAGTAAAAGCCCGTGTCATAACAACACCCGATTCTTCGCGGGAACTGTTTATTGTAAGAGCCGATTTGACGGGACGGTGGCGTGGTCGATAAGATACTCTCGCTTTTCACCCCGCAGGTCGTTGGTTCGATTCTCACCCAAGTCATGACATTTGTGTAATGAACATATCTGTTTGTCTTGAGTCTGGATGTAATTATCTATAATTAAGTATATATTTACAAAAGAAAAGTATTATATGTAGTATATTACCAGATATCTGGTTTCCATAGTACAAGCTCTACTTAATTTGGGATCCGATGGCCGTGTGTATTAATGTCTCACTATATTATCATTATTACAGTATGGAAGGCGTATAGTTAAAAACAAATTTTAATAGATATTAACAAAAATATGAAACATTAAGCCAATTACAAGCCTTCATGTACAAAAAAATCACAAAAATAAGTCATAATACTATTTCATACGGCTCAAATAACGTAGATTTAAGGCATGATAAAATAGCCTTTCCGGTTCATCCTGTATCTAGTATATCAGTTATTCAATGCCACTGACACGCCTAGCGTGTCTTCCCTAATCTATGCCTCTATTCCGCGAACACGCTAGGCGTGTTTTAAACTTTCCACAGTTATATAAAAGACTAGCGGCCCGCCCCAGCTTCGCCCGGGTAGCTTCAGCCCACTCAACAATTTACAAAAAATGTGATAAATAAAGAACAATATCAACCGATTTTGTGCAAACTTAACATAAACCATCTACTAAATAGTCCGAACAATGCATTTGGTTTGAATAGGTAAGCACGTTTTTGAGTTATATATATATACTAGCTGCCCCAGCGAACTTCGTACCGCGCAAAATTGTGAATCTAAACCATTCCCAGATCCCCTTGAACACACACAAAAAATTTCATCAAAATCGGTCCAGTCGTTTAGGAGGAGTTCAGTCACATACACACGCACACAAGAAATATATATATTAAGATATATAGATTTCGCTATATTTGTGTTTAATTCAATTAAAAATCTCAGAGAACAATCTTTGTATATTATATAGCCTGGAAAAAACGGAAAAAGCGTGTAAAAATAGGCGTGGCATTTATTATGTTGCAAAATTTGAACACTATTTTATGGTTTTATAAAATAATAACAAAAATATTGAGATAAATTGCATTTAAAAGCAGTCAACCATGACATCATAACTTACATAAACTACAATCATAGTATTGAAATAAAACTACTTTTTAACGGATTTTATCACGGTTTATTTTAGAATTTAGATCCCGACGTTTCAAAGTCTCTTCAGACTTCATGTTCACGAGTGGACTGAGGTATTTGCCGTCCAAAAATATTAATCACAATTATTACTGACTACTTCCAAACATTATTTTTTGTTTGTTTTATTTCAATGTGTGATATTCGCGTTAATCTAAGACAATACTACAGCCACAGTAACTGTAAAATGTACATTGGCGTGTCTCACGACATTCTGAATCAATGTATAATAATAATAATATAGTGGGACATTAACACACACGGTCATCTGATCCCAAACTAAGCAGAGCTTGTACTATGGAAACCAGATAATTGGTAATATACTACGTAAAATACTTTTCTTTTGTAAATATATACTTAAATTTAAATAATTACACCCAGACACAAGACAAACAGACATATTTAAGCAAATGTTTGTCTCGGGTGGGAATCGAACCCGCGACCTGCAGAATGAAAAGCAAGCGTCTTACCGAACATGCCACCCAGAAAAACATGTTACGACAGTATTTTTTTATGTCCACCACGCCGATCTTACCGCTAATATCCGCAGCGGCATTGGGTTCCCGTTGCAAGCTCGCGTACAGCTGAACCACTTTGGATGCGGTTTTTGTAAGTTGTTCAGTCAACGCCGAGCATAATTGGGACGAAGATACTAGAAGAAAAAATAATTCGTTTAAGTGCAGCGAAGCCTTAATCTTGTACACAGATACACAAATCAAACGATTTCTTAACCCCAGACAATAAAGAAGTGTTATATAACCCTTTATAACACACTTTCTTTTTCGAGAGCAGCGGTGACGCAGCGGTATCAGTTTCGCCTTTGAAATATAAGGTCGCCGGTTCGATTCCCGGGTCGTGCCCGGGTGAGTCCACATATTTGTGTGATCAGTTTCATCGCCGCTGCTCCATATCAGTGGAAGGAGACATCGTGAGGAAACCGGCATGTCTAAGAATTAACCATAGAAGGACATGTAACATCCACCAACCCGCACTTGGCCAGCGTGTGTAGATTAAGGCCTAAATTCTCTGAACTCGTAAGATGACAAAAGACCCGTACTCACTAGACAGGGTTGGACTGATGACACCACTTTCTTGTCAACGGTTAAGACATTAAACCGCTATTTATCTGCTGTCACTCTATTGAACTTCCGATAGTGCGTACTACACTTACAGTTAGCGTCTGCTTGTGGTTCTGGCTTTGGTCTCTGTCTAGTATTGCTCGTCAGTCTGGCTGTCACCTCCCTCGCCTTAGCTGACAGGTCCCTCTCACTGCCGCTACGACCTATAAAGAATTACATAATATTATAACTGCCTGCCCAACTTAGACAATTTCAGTTGCAGCTCGTAGTTCAAAATTGTGCCCGATGAACCGGTCAATTGTCACTTGATTTGCACCACCCGTGGACCACGTGTGGGGATTCAGATAAAAAGTGCACTCCTACAGACGAAGGTGACACAGCCTCATTGACGGCTCGCCAAGAGTCAAGGCAAATTTAATAGGATCCTTGCGAAAAAAACCCACACGGAGACCTTACATACCCACTGCAAGCAGAAGTCTGCAGATCAGGGAGAGCTGCTGTCTACACGGTTTTCATACTCCACAAATCGCGACCTTTATCTACTTACCCAGTCACCGCAGGCTATGGTCTGCAGCAGTCTAATCGGACCTGCCATAATTGATAATGCCTGCCACACACATAGTGACTGTTATGACTTACCCAGTCTCCGTTGACTGTGGTCTACAGACGCAGCCCTGGGTCTGGTCGGCACGCTACCATCAGGGTTGGTTCTGTCTTCTGCCTCTGAACTGGACTCCTCGTGAGCGGCAGTTGCGAGACTCACTATAGTAAAATATGTGGTGTTAATAGTGCATCTTATAGCAGTGTGGTGAGTTCGGGATGTATATTGAATTATGTTGGTGGAAACTGACACTCATTCGTTGAGATTTTTGTCACTACAATTAGAGGTTAAATAGCCTGTTTTAGAAGTGGTAATTAGCCAGCGTGTGGTATAAACTAACTACTTTATATCATAGAAATATAATAATATAGGCGGCCAGTCTAGGTTGACTAGCAAATTACTCTGGGGATATAGGCAGACCGTTTAACTCTCATATCGCCTATCGCCAAGATTCTTACTGCCTCAAGCTGCACAGACAGTGATGACAGCGATATGGATATTAGTGACGAATAGTCTTAATTACTTTTATCTGTGGTTAAATTGTTCTTTAAGAGATTTAATTAATGTTTTATGACTTTGTATCTCAGATGGCGATACGCTAGTTAATCGGTCGGCCTATAGTATAGTGCGCAAACACAAGTGCACTTTCAGAGTCCGGTAGGACAGAATAACCGACACGAACGGTGAAAGATCGGGCGCAGTACCATCAGGCGCTTTACTTTCTACCAGTACTATTGTGAACTACCTTTTAAAAAGTCGGTAATAAATAACTCTTACCAGCACTGTAAGCACTCGCAAGGCCTCGTCTTCTTGCGGTATTAGCAGCAGCTTTGTTCATTGAGGATATAGTGGGTCTCATCAGACCTTGCGGTCTGGTCTGCTGCCGAGACGGCTGAGGGTCGGACTCCGAATCGCTCTGAAAGATCAGATGTGCTATTCAAGACTATTAAACTTTTAAACCTACCCTGCATATCACATGAACACACACGTTGTGTTTATACTAAAAACATAAGATAACTATTTCAGAATGCTGTTGTCCACTTTATAACTGAATACGCGTTTGTGATGACGTTTGATACAGAAAAATAAATTTTATTTAGGGAAATAACAAATAATGTTTTTTTTTTAATAAAAAATTGTTTGGTGTGTTCGCTCAATACCCAGAGATACCCAGTAAGATGTTACTAAGTGTATTAGAATAGTCTATTTGCTTGAGCCGAGATTCAAACCTGAGACTATAAAGCTAACACGCTTCCCTCTAGTCCACTATCAAAGTTTTTTTAAGTCCACGACCACAAAACATGCCTATTGTGGTTAATTAATATCTAACATATCTATTATTTCTAAATGCCGCTGTTCATTTTATAACTGAACACGGGTTCGTGATAACGTTTTAACTGTGTTACATTAATAATATTATTGTTACTAAAAAAGATCTAAGAGCCCGTGACGCCGTCGTTATTCTATAAAGACTGATAACGACTTCAGTAAGTAACTTCAAGATGCTCAATCAGTAATTGAGCTTCTTGTAGCTCTTATTGTAAGAGAGGTCTGATCATCGCGGGATCGCACACTAACAGTGTGTTTATAATAGTGCGATCTCGTACTGAAGAAGACTAATTAAAAAAATTGAGCAGACTTTAAAGCCAAGCAAAGATAATTTCGTTTCGTCTTCAATCATGGAGCTACGTTCGGCTGATGGAAGGGCCACTAACGAAGTCGGATTGAGAGGAAGCAAAGATGCTCAACTTAAATATTTGTTGAGACAGGTACGTTTGTCTTTATTCATGGCGGTTACATATTTATTCGAATGAAATTACATGTCATAATAAAATTTAAAATAGAATACTATTCATTAACTTTAATAATGACTAAATATAATTTTCGTATTTTGTTTCCCGTTACTGGAAATAGGCCTAAATATGAGGCTTAAACATATCCGACACTAAACGGCCCAGTGGCGCGGTCGACTTTTTACGCCGCAGGTGTGTTTTATGAACATGTCGGTTTCTCTGAGTCTGGGTGTAATTATCTATATTAACCCCCGTATTCATAAACGTCTTTTAAGCTCATTTATAGCTAAAATGGGTTTATAATTCGTTTGTCTTTGTCTGTCATCTTGACATTTCTACTAGTAAGAAAGAGACGAAGTCCATTTTAACTGAAAAGTCTTATAACTTTCTTATGAATACGGCTGTTAATATGTGTTTACAAAAGAAAAGTAGTCTAAGTAGTATATCATCATTTATCTGGTTTCCATAGTACAAGCTCAGCTTAGTATGGGATCAGGTGGTTGTATGTGTCCCAGGATCATTATTATAATTAAAATTTGGGTGATATTCGCCTCTGCCTACATCTTCATGTAATATGGTCTGACCTATAGTTTTTTGTTATTATTAGTTGCTGATATCGAGTGCGGTATGGATGTCGTTTTTCCTCGTTGGCATGGATGAATTTAATCTCATTAATATTATTAACGATGCTACACTGGACAATAGAGACCTAATAGAGTTATGGACAGGTAAGGAACCCATTCAATAACGTATAACCCTACCAAAATTGATGGGCCATTGAACGTGATCATGAAATCTGAATATACTTTGAAACGTCGGGATCTAAAATCTAAAATAAACCGCCATAAAATCCGTTATATAATATTTTATTTCAATGTGTGATATTCGCGTAAATCTAAGAAAATACCCCCGGTTGAGGTTAAAAAGTGTGATGATCGCAAAGACAACGCTCGAAACCATACAACCGCTTTAGTTTCTAACTAAACTACTTTCGATTGTCTTTTCCAGTTCGAATCTACTACTACGGGAAAGTGCCACTCATGATAATCATGATCATTTTGACCAAATTCATCGGAAGAAAATACGTCTTCGCAATTAGTGTTACCAGCCATCTCATTGCTAACTCTATATTGTGCGTTGCCTCGAACTTCACATGCGTATTAATTACACAAGTTTTTGCCTCGATTTCATATGCCGTTCATTATACAGTCTCTATCATTATTATACCAGAATACACTTCTCCTAAGCACAGAGGTTTATTTCTACCACTACAATTTGCTTCATATCAGCTAGGTGTCTGTGCTGCACACATAATAGGCATATATATTCATTGGAAAGCCACAGTTCTAGTAGGAATAGTTTGTTCAATAACAATTTTAATTACATTATTCTGGTGGCCAGAGTCACCATATTGGTTAGCGAATAAAGGAAAGTTTAAAGAATGCACTGTTTCACATAGATGGCTTAGAGGTGATAGTGAAGATAGTGAAAAAGGATTAAACGATTTAGTAACATCAGAAAAGGAATATCGGAGCAAACATGATACAAGAAATACAACATTTGTGATGAATGCAAAAATATTATCCAGAACTATAATTGCTAAACAGTTTTATAGGCCTTTTTTTATTTATTTATTAGTAATTCAACTCTATATTCTATCTGGAAATATTGAGAGCAACATGATCTTTTTACAATATGATATTCCAATAACTTCTTTTAACAAATTGGGCAAATCAGACTCTATTTTGTTAGTGTTCACCGTATCTGTCACACTAGGTTCATGCATTGGAAGTTTACTATTCAAATATTTTCAAAGACGTCCCTTAATTATTTACACATCAATAAATATTGTTATTTTTACGTTGCTTTTGCCTATGTATTTATATTTGACGACACCAAAAATCGTTTCGGACAATTTTTACATAAGTCTTGTTATTATATCGTTGTATTTTATAGCATCGTCGTGCCCATTGCTTTTCATTGCGTCAATAGCATCTGAAATAGTTCCTATAAGGTCTCGTCACTTATTTCTATGTGTCACTTATCTGCATTTCATAAGTGACACTTTAAGCCATTATTTATCTTTTCTTCTACTAACTTCTTTCGGTATTTACGCGTCACTTTTACCAATTTGTATTTTAACAACAATAATTATTGGTCTTTTGTACAAATATTTACCAGAAACCAAAAATAAGACTCTCTTAGAAATACATAACTAGAGCTCTGGCTCATCTTTTGTCTGGTCCCCTAGACAAAAACACATTGCAATAGCTATAACGAAGATTGCAAAGAATAAATATATGGAATGGACATTGACCTGAGCAGCGCAGCGTTGGCGCATGAAACTGTTCCAAGGTTTTGAATTTTATCGAGAACATTTTTTATTATGTAGTAGGTATGTATTTATAACATAGCCACCTTTCAGCATGAGAAGAAATACCTGGTGGATTGGGGTACCATTCGGGAGTCACACATACCCCTCACCCTGCACCCACACGGGGTAGGAGGGATCCATAAAAGATTAACCTCCAAAATAAGTAAATAATTTTTGTAACCCCCACTTATGTGTAATTTATTGATTAAAATTGTATGCTCGAAATTAAACATAAGTACAGTCCGCGGGGTCTAAACCGAGCTTTGCATTTGTGGAGTGATCAGTGATCATTTGTATGAGTTGCGTCGCGCCGCGCCTCAGGCCGATTGTCATAAAGCAGTATAAACCGGTTTTAACCAAGCATGGACATGTCGTGCCTTAGGCTGACAACACACCTACACTATCTATTTACACACACATTCAAAGCTCAGTAAAACACACCTAGCGTGTGTGCGGGAAGAGTGTCCGTATTACGTTTTCTATGCTCGCCACTAAGTTTAGTAAACATCGTTTTTAACCCCCGGCGAGATCATCCGAGAGGCCATTATGAAAAAAAAAAACGACGGGTTGCACTCCGGGAGTGCCGGCAGAAGTGAAAACTTGATTATTAACGTTGAGCATGTTTGATATTTTGGAATGGTTAGGGAATAATTTTGCACCAATTGCTTTATCAGTATAAAAGTACTATCATTTATGTGGTAGAATACAATATTCATTTATTGCGCTATCGTACACAAACATGACAATTTATATTACATTAAAAATTTAACACTTGAAAACTATTACAATTATTTTACATTAAAAAGTTTATCTCTCCGAAAAATCAACTTTACGAAAACACAACAATGTGATCACTACACAGACGGTCGAGCCATCAGCTGTCACCATCCATGGATGCGCGTGGCACGCTGTAACATACACGAACATTCGCGCAAGCGCCCTGCGTCCGTCTTACGCTTTTTCCGACTTTTTCGATCAGGGTCACGTGTCCTGACGCGAGTTTAAGATTTTATACCCATTACAGAAAAAGTGCTCAACGCCGCTAAAGAAGTTTTCACTTCAAAAAACTATGCGCCACGTAACAGTTCAGGGCAGGGTGTGTACACGGTAACTCTCCAAAGCATTAATAAATAAAAGATATTCCTTTCTAATAGTTATAGTCATAATTAACTTTCAGAGTAACATGTTAATGTAACAAATTCTCTGGTCATTTAACAATTACCAGAGAATTTGTTGCACCATCTCATTGTAAGGTTAAAGTTAAAAAGGCGATAAGTGACAAGACGATTTATCTTCCCTTTCTTGCTT
This sequence comes from Meganola albula, assembly GCA_936450015.1. Classification (NCBI taxonomy): domain Eukaryota; kingdom Metazoa; phylum Arthropoda; class Insecta; order Lepidoptera; family Nolidae; genus Meganola; species Meganola albula. The sequence continues at coordinate 5,603,646 of OW388171.1, forward strand.
CAAGAAATTTTGAATTAGTCATAAATACTTAAATGATAGATCTACAACTTTATGAGCAAATAAAAAATTGGAAATAAAAATTGTGATTTTTTTATAGTATGTTATGTTCATAAAAAATATTAAAAAAAATTGAAACCTATGTAAAAGCAGCAGTGGCGCAGCGGTGTGGCCTTAGAAATATAAGGTCGCAGTATCGATTCGACGTGCGCACACTTCTTTTTATGAATTGTTGAAGTAAAAAATTTGAGGAAACCAGCACATCTAAGAACTAATCATTCGAGGACATGTTGGTGGATGTCACATGTCCTCGAATGATTAGTTCTTGGACATGCCAGTTTCCTCACTATGATTTCCTTCACCGATATTGAGCAGCGGAGATGAAACAATTCACACAAAGATGTGTGGGTACGACTAGGATTCGAAGCCGCGACCTTATTTTTCTAAGGCGAGGCCCGTACCGCTGCGCCACCGCTGCTCCTCACGAGTTACTCAAGTGTAGGACTTACCTGGTTCAAGACCCCGACACTGCTACTTCTCGTCATGTTGCTCTTGATGCTGTACCTCGGAGCTGGACGGGCGAATCCACTTGGAGACTTGTTCGTAGTCCCGTTCTGTGGAGTCGTGGGTTTCGTTGCTCCTGTGGGTATTTAGTTATGTATGAACTTAAACAATTCCATGTAAAAATACAGTTTTAAAGTGCAGTCTGTGTAATGCGGCTTAGGATGGCAAGCGACCAAGCGCAATGCTTGAGATGCACAGATGATTTAAAGGGTCGAGCTAATATTACCTCGCGTTGATCCGTTTTATGAATTGCTAAGGCAAGTAACGTCTTTCACTGTATGTCGTGGACAGATCTTAAGTCGCGGTACACGGAATTACACCTTTAAGCTCTAGCCATTAAAATAAGAACACCCGTACCCAGCTGCCGTATTATAAGTGTCTAAACTGATTGTGATTCGGTTAAAAGAAAGGGATGCGGTTATACAATGTATATATCCCCATCCCGTTCTTTCAACGGAATCGTATTTGATTTTAACACTCATAATGCAGTAGTAGAATTTAAAGCTGTTATAAACGGGAACAAGGCCTCGATTCTGGCCTTACACATTTATCTCTAATAGACATTTGTCGAACAAAAATCTACCATTTCTTTTTTGACATTTGCGCGCTTTAGACATTTCTCTCTAATAGACAAATGTCGAAAAAATGGCGGATGTCATTGAAAAACAAAAGAACTCTCCATTTTTGTTAAACAAATGCTTATTAGAGGTAAATGTCTAAAGGACCAGATGCGGGGCTCTAGTCTGGTACTATGCGTTTCAAATAAGAATAGGATTGGAAATCCGCCATCTTGGACTGGAATGCGCAACAATTTCACATTTTTTAGTACAGTGAGCAAAAATGTTTGTTTAATATTATAATCACATGTGATTATGATAAAAATGCGTATTTCTTATTGCCTTTTGAGTAAGATTGGATATTTGGAGTAGAATATTTAGATACGAACATATTTTATTAACTTCCGACGACAAAAATCGGAGTTTAAGTTAAAACGTGTGTTTTTATCTGTGTATATGAATTTGTGTGCAAGTTTGTGGTATCCTAGCGCGTAAATTTACTAAGGTAGGTACCTGCATTGTAACTACATACTTTGTAAAGATTTCACATAAATCACTTTTCCATACATTTCAAAATAATATTAGTGTCTGTGGTTTGACATTTTGTGCTGACGATACTTATGCTTGGTTTTTGGTATGAAGTTAGCCGCGAGTCAAGTCCTATTCTTATTTGAAACGCATAGTAGGCTGTACTGAGCCTTGACCAACTGCTGCTCCCATGAATAGCGACTTACTGACTGCACGAGTGTTCATGTGTTACTACTTACCATCAGTTGAAATAGAGAATCATTGTGCCAACAGTAACTTATAAAAAAGTTACAATTAGATTTTATCTATCAAAAAATTAAAACTAAGTACTTTAATAGTCAGTCAATCTAAATTATACATTATAATATAAATTATAAGAATATACTCACGGCGTTATTCATAAAAACTTATACATCTAAGGCTCGGTGAAGTATGATTTTTCTATCCACTATTTTAGTGTACTATAGCAAATCATTAGATGTGTTACAGTTATATATATATAGAATGTCCAGTAAATAATGACATAAAAATAATCTAATGTACCATCTCCTTAACATTGGACCATCGTTTACGGGACATCCTGTATAACCCCCTTGTTCATGAATGTGTTATAAGCACATGCTTTATTATTATTATTACTAGGAATTAGGCAGTATTATGTTTAAACCTCAGTCAAGAATAAGGTTCAAAGCTATCATATGGTCAAATGAAAGTATTCGTAACATTTTATTTAAATAAAACAAAAACATGCATAATAATCAAGAATATAGTGGGACATTAACACACACGGCCATCCGATCCTAAACTAAGCAGAGCTAACCAGAAACCAGATAACTGTTAATATACTACATATAATACTTTGGTTTTGTAAATACATACTTAAATATAGATAATTACACCTAGACTCAAGACAAACAAACAGGTTCCTCATACAAATGTCTGAAATGGTTGGAAATCGAACCCACAACTTGCGGTGTGTAAACCAAGTACCTTACCTTACTTGTTTTTCACGCCTCAGGTCGTGGGTACGATTCCCACTTAAGTCAGATATTTGTGTGATAAACATGTCCGTTTGTCTTGAGTCTGGGTGTAATTATCTATAGTTAAGTATGTATTTACAAAAGTAAAGTATTTTTAAGTAGTATATTACCAGTTATCTAGTTTCCACAGTACAAGCTCTGCTTAGTTTGGGATCAGATGACCGTGTGTGTTAATGTCACATTATATTATTATTATTATATTACTCTAATCTATACTTGCTACTAGAATAGTATTGTGTCACATTTAAGCTTAGAAAATTTAACACGGAACTGGTATTGCGCGCGTTCTCTCTGCCGAGGTACATGAATAGTTTGTATGCACAAACTGTTCATGATTATTGTATGTGTGTAGCTTTTACTTAAGTGTGCATTTGTAAAGACTCTTCAACTTTTACATGTGTGCTGTGCGTGGTTACCTCGCCTTCCCCAGAAACTGGCAGAAACAATTTAATACACATGGCTACCCATCAAGTTATACATTTGCAGTATAAACTGATCTCGCATTGTATATGATTACCGTACAACAAGAGGTCAACTTATACTGGGAATGTATAGCTTGATGTGTAAAGGCCGACCGTTTAACTCGCGTATCGCCTATCGCCAAGATTCTGACTCCTTAAGCTGCACAGACAGTGATGATGATTCAAGCGATATGGATATTAGTGACGAATAGTCTTACATTAATTTTATCCTTGGTTAAATAGTTCTTTAAAAGATTTAATTAATGTTTTATGACTTTGTACCTCAGATGGCGATACGTGAGTTAAACGGTCGGCCTATAGCTGTGTGTACTAGAAGTTGCGTATAACACTTCCCGTGTTAAATACTCTAAGAATTTATGCGACAAAAACCACGTTTGTTTGTAAATTCTACTTGTGACTTGTGCAGTGTAGAAAGGTCGATAAATGTGAATTGCAATGTAAAGCATTGTAGACCGAATTCTAAAACAAAGTGTAGTCTTACGGTCTTATTCATAAAAATCTTATAAGACTTCAGTTAAAATGGACTTTGTCTCTTTATGACTAGTATAAATGTCAAGATGACGGACAAAGACAAACGAATTATAAACCTATTTTAGCTATAATGAGCTTATAAGACGTTTATGAATACGGGAGTTAGTATTCTGAATTTGTTATTAAGCATTACCTAATAACAAATTTAAACTTAGCTGTAACCAAGCATAATCTAGTAACATCTTCGCACTACGTTGAAACCTCGTTTTAGAATAAGATCACTTAGATTTATTTAAAAGAATTAATAATAACAAAACATATAACTTCAGGAAATAAAAAGTGTTACTAAAAAAATACCAAAACCATCCCAATTTGTACCAACACCATCCTACTTTGTACCATCACCATCCCAATTTGTACCCAACACCATCCCAGGTTATACTGAAAACATCCCATTTATACAAAAATCATCCCAAATTATCCGAAAACCGAAACTACTCCAAAGACGTGAAAATTCAATTCTACCAATCGCACACCTTGCTAGCAACTACAATACAGTTCACACAATTTTGAGCCAATTTTTAATTTTCAAATGATTAATATTTAAGGAATAATATTGATGTTTTAACAGTGCAGCATACACCTGGAACATTAATGACGACCGAGTGCGAGTGAGAATATGACATTTTAACGAAACTGGTGGTAGGCTTCGGCCGTGGTTAGTGACCACCCACCAGACAAAGCCTCACCGCCAAGCGGCCTTGCCGTGTTCCGGTGCGATGTCTGGTGACATAATTTAAGTGGGTGGGTCGAAATTGTTGCTCCTTTACGGTTTCCGACCATAAGGAGCGTCATTCCACTGCCACCTCACCGAAATTCATTCGTAACCACGAATGAATCGGTATAGTGGGCAGGCGCGTCCCATCGTAGCCTACATCATTGCTTAACATCAGGCAGATGTAGTCAAGTGCAGGCCTATTTCAGGATCAAAAAAAGACAGAGATGACAAATTTAACGCTAATGCAATATGTTTAAGAATGACAGGTTGACATATTTGTTGCATTTCATCCGCACGTTGGGCGTCAGATGTGTCGTCACATACCTAACAAGACATTACGAATCAATCGTGAATCGTGAATCGTGAATCGCACAAGCAAAGTTTCTCCAACGATTAGCATAACAAATTCCCGACAATAACAGTTGGAACCAACTACAGTCGAATGAGTTTATATGGCATCTTATAGATTAAAAGTCTTATTCATAAAGTCTTATAAGACTCTTTAGTTAAAATGGACTTAGGCTCTTTTTTTAGCTATTATGAGCTTATTAGTCGTTTGTACGATTTGAATGAAATTTGGTATGGAGGTAGTTAGAGACCCAAGGAAGGGCATAGAATAGTTTTTATTCGACTGTACAAAATGAGGTCAAAGGTTTAGCGCAATAGCCGACATACACGCGGGCTTAGCCGCGGTCAGAAAGCTAAAACGTAAATAAATAATTAACCGCGGACGCGGGCATTACACCTCGCCTGGATAATACTACCAGACGAGGACCAACCAGATCCTCCAGTCTCCACATACATAAAGGAAATTTGAATTGACATGCCAACACGAAAAATCTCATAGAAAGACAAAACTTAGTCATCATATCTAAGTAAATGTCAAGTGCCTGCATATGCAGACATATGCTCACTGTCGACAACGCACTACTTAATTGCGTATACTCAGTTCGGTATAAACAAGAAGTTAAACATAATACATTTAAGGAAAAGAGATAAACTGCATAACGCGACCGACAATACGTTTGGTCTGAACAATGCCTGACTGTCCAAACGTCAAAATTATTCCTTACATAAAACTTATTTGACGTACCGAAAAACACCTCTTATACCACCCAATGTTAAATGAAATAAGCCTGATATTGTTACAGGGTGTAACGAAAACCACCACCAAACCCACCTTGGGGTGTCCGCGGCGCAGGCATCGGTTTTGCCGCTAAATCGGAGAGGGAGATAGCTCTTCTCATGCCAGTCCCTTCTTCCTGATCCGACGGTGATAGATGCGAACGATTGGCTGGTAACATCCGATTTATTTAAAATCTAGACTATTATTGATATCCAATATCTATCTCTCAGTGAGCTGATGCTATGCTCAAATTTAGCTCTAAATTCTTATAAGTGTTAATCTTTATTTATTTACTATATTCTATCGATATCAATTATCTTTCTTGTGATATGCATGAGTATGGAATGTACTTTTGTTTCAATTCCATATATCTAATTCTACCGACTACCAACTATTATGTTACGACAGTCCATAGTTTGTAGACCGTTTATAGTGGTCCAAAAATTATTCAGGAAACACATTCACCCTGTATACTAATAAAAATAAATTTACAATGCCATGTAATTCAACATTCAGCGCCATCTAGGTAATAGAAAACTGTAACTGTAAAAACTAAATTTGAAGTGTTTAAAGATATTTAGACGGTGTGTATAGTAAGTAACTAAAGGTTGGTAGTGTATTTATTGCAAAAACATTTCTTATTTACTTTTTAAAGCATAACACTGAAAATAACCAATATTTTTTAACTATATTTAATAAACATTCCAACCTCTAAAAGCTCAAACAACACATCAAATAAATCGCATGCATGTCAAAATGCAATATTTGCTTATAAAACGAAAAAAATAACACCTTATACATTAAAAAAATAAGCTATGATTTGTGATAAGTCGTGAATGTAACCAGTGCTGATACAAAAATATGTCAAAATGGTATGTATAATTTAGAAATAACGTTTATGCAATCAAAAATTGGGCACAATTCACCATTTATCACGAATTTCGTTCGATATTCGACATTTTTTAATGGTTTTAACCTTGATATCTCGTGATATTACAGTTTTTAGTTCTATCCCAAAGATAGAGATACAAATATTAAGCTAAATTATTTTAAAACCTTTACAAATGCATAATCTCAGCTGTGAGAATGTATAAAGTGATATGAATATTTTTTTAAACTCCATTAAATTTGATGAAAATCCAGATGAGTTTCCAAAATATTCATAAATTTTAATTCAAGGTCAAAACCAAGCAAACTAACGCAAATAAATGGGACTCATACGACATCAACAAGTCATGCAGTCCCAACCTTGTGGTGAGAATTTTGATGGCAACACCGGTGTTTGAATCGGAACCCTTTTCGCCAAACAAAAACCTCTAGGCGGACATAAAACCGGTCGAATTTTATTAGGAATAATACGGTTTTCCATACACAACCTTGGTGTGGGGACTCTGACGATTTTTCTAAATGGCTTCGGTCTACTAAAGCCGTAAAAAGACAGTCTTTTAGGAGAATTTGTACAACTCGAGTTTGTAGTAGATGATTCATAATTTTCACTGTCTAAGTGTACGTCAGTTTTTGGTATCACCATTTCGTTATAAACTCTTTGCTTTAAACTCCTTGGTGGATTAAAGGTTTCTGGCTTGATTGTATTATTCAACTTTACATCTTCAGTATTGCCAGATGTATTTGTGGTATCTTCAATGTTGCCCGTTTCGTTAGTTGAATCTGTGTCAACAGTTACAAGTCCTCCTATTTGGTCTGAATCTAAAATGTCAGGTAAACTTAAGTTTCTTTTAATTTCTTTGTTTTCTGAAATCGTTTCTGTATCTGTGTCAGCTTCTTCTAAAGTTAATGACGCGAAGTTAGGAACGGTTGATTGTTTTGTAGCTAACTTCTCGAATTTTCTAGATAAAACCTTGACTACACCTTTCCCGTCATTTATGTTTGCTTTCAATGGTTTCATTCGCCATTCTTTTAGTATTTTTTCTTGTAATATCTTTCTCTCTTCCATTTCAACCAATTTATTGATGATTTCCAGCTTTCTTTCAATGTATTTATATTTTTTTATTTCATCGCTCATTTCTGGTGCGATGTTCTCTTTTGCTTCTCTTTGCCGACTGTGACAAGGCTCATTATCATTACAAGCCAGATTTTTATTGATTTTTTCTTTAGCTGATTTAGCGTATACATTATTATCTTGTTCAGCATAATAATCTAAAGAGTCTTTCACGAAATCGGACGCATCTAATACATCTAAGGAATCCATACTAACTTCCTTCATTCTTTCCATACGCTGCATCGCATAAACTTCCAGACTATCCAATTGTATTTCAGATCTGTTTTCATTAACATCTTTTTCTTTGACGAAAACATCAAATGTTTTTTCACTAGAATCTGTTTCCAGGTTTGAATTGTTGTCGCTCAATCTTCTATTTGTTAAATAATTCTTGTTATGAAGCCCGTCTAGCTTAGCTTTATATTGTGATGATATAGGAGAAGTAAGTCCTGATTTTTCTATACCAGCTTTAAGTTTATTATTCATTTTAACAGACGATGTCCTTTTCATAGGTTTCGGGGGTTTGTGTGGAACAAACTCCATGGTACATTTATTATTGTTATTCTTCTGACCACTGCCTCGTTCTAGGCTTTTAGTGGCATTATTGTACTTGCCGTTTGCCTTATCTTTATTTAATTGATTCTTGTTCGATTTTATTTGTGCGTGTTTTTTTATTTGTGCCTCGAATTTTTCTAAATTCTTTTGTACATGTGAATTTCGTTTCTCCATCAAATTTTTCAAAGGATTCGGTTTAGACGCTGGTTCTAAAACCACTTCGAAACTGCAGCTTTTTGATTTGACCATAGCTTGTTCACAACCTTCCATTTGACTCTTGTATTTATCTGCAAACTTCGGCTGAAGAGATTTACTAGTATTGACCATATTTGATTTATCTAACCTCGGTATTTCGTCACAGATCTTTTTCTCTTTATTATACTGCTGTATATTATTTCCGTCGAAATAATAGGCAATATTTTTTGCTGGAGGAGGTTGTTGGCTAGACGAATCGTATAGACTTCTAGATCTCGTCACTGTTTTGTGACCATCTATTGGTATTTCAAACCCGTATACTTTGTTAACTGGTGGTTTCTGATTAGTAATTGATGATGGTTTTATATTTTCGTTATAGTTAGGACTTGTTGCTTCTAAATAATTGGTATACATTTGACCGAAATAGGCATTGTTTGGACTAGAGCCATAACTTTTTGAAGAATTATCAAATTCGTAACAGCTTTTACTGTTTCTTGGTATATTTTGATTTTTAATCTGTCGTTTAGGTTTCGTTCCTTCAAATAGCATTTCTAAAGGAGCACTTTTGGTGCATTCAGAATCATCAGACAAAACGCTTTCTAAAGAATTACAATTTGTTCTGCAAAGTTGGTTGTCATTATCCAAATAATCGTCAGAAAGCACAGATTCCTGACTGCAGCTGTTTTTCATATACTTCTTCTGGTTCAAGAAGAAGCTAGCGCTGCTGTGCCTATGGTTCTCTAAATATTCTGTATCATGAATATTTTCATACGAGCAGTTTTGTGAGTCATTCAAAGTATACCTACTGTCAAATCTGGCTTGTTGAAAAGCAACTTCATTCCCATATTTCATGAAAATTTCGTTTGAAATACTCGAGCCGTTAGAATTGTCACTGAGAACCGATTCATTTGAACGAGTGACACAGCGTTTAGTTAAGACGCTTTGGCATCTATACATATTACTGTTATATTTTAAACCATCTTCATGAATATCATCTAGATTTGAAGGCATATTTCTAGGCAGAGTAGAGCTCTTCTGATTAGCTATGCATGCTGGTTTGGCTGGTATTACCGGTTTTTCACTTCCATATATCTCATAGTTAGATACAGAACGACGTGGTAAATGTTTAGTGTGTTTCTTGCATATTTTCTTTGAATATTGTTTATTTTTGCAACTAACGTCTAAACTCAAGCTACAATCTTCTAAAGAGTCTGATGAAAAGTTACCATCATCCTTTTCTTTAGTTGGTTTTAGATCTAATTCATTTCTATCAACATCATATTCATCTAAATCTCCATATTTTCTAGTTATTTCTGCAATCATTTTCTCGGTATCAGATTTAATAGTATCTACAATACTTTTGCCACTGTCTTTCAAATTTTTCCCATCAAAACCTACAAAAAAACTTAAAGAATTTCGCTTTTTAGGATCTAGAGAGTTTGTTTCTGGTTTTGGGCACTGTTGGGTAGCTTTATCAGCCCATTTACATTCTTCAGATACAGGTGAAACAGGGCAAGACTTGTAATTCTTAAATATACTTCTAGCTGGTTTAGAAGCTTTTGGTTTTTCTTCATTTTTAGTCAGATTTAAATGGAAATTCCTTTGTTTGATCTCTCTATCAGGAAATAACCGATTAAACACTTTAGACTGGACAGGTTTCGACATATCTATAGTAAATGCTAGAGGCTGTTTCTGAGGCAACTGTTCTTTGAAAACCATGGGTTTTGTATCAAAGGGAAGGTAATGGGTATTCTTTCGATCATTGTGTGTTATATTAGCATGTGGAGGTACGTAAGGTGTGTATGGTCCGATATTTTCTGAGTAATCGGGTATATTGTGATTCAAATTTGCCGGTATCGCGTAGGGATTTTTGTTTCTATAGTCGAGGCAAGGGTTGAGACTGTCGTAAAAGTTGGAGTTAAGACTGTCCAGGTTCTCCTCGGGACATGGGTTTATCCCTGATAGCGTGTGGAGAAATGTTTTGTTGTTTTTTAGTATTAGTTTGATGAGGGTACTTAAAAACGCTTGATAGTTAATTAAACATATTTTTTGTTGTACAGCAAGGTAACTTACAAAGTAAGTAAGTATATCTATTATTACATTTTAACTTAAAGTATTGCCATTATTATTTATTACAAATAGATAAATGTATCCAAAATGTCACGATAATTTTCAAGGTTTTTTTACGAGTAATAATCTAAAAATTACTATTTATTCTTAATATTCAGGGATTACATTCATTTGTAAGCGTTTTTAAGTAGTAATGATAATATTAGATGTTAGTTTACACTCGTAATTTGGTGAAACACAGTCATAGCTTTATATTATACATAATACCATATCAATCAATAAATTAATTAAATTTAAGATAAAACTTATGGCATTGTATTTATGCGATTTTTTATGAAAACTGTGACTGAATTTCTTGAGAGAAATTTAGCATTCGTTCTACTATCATTAACTTGGTTGACAGGGAGACATTGACGTAATAAAAAATGTTACACTATCAAAGAGCATCAAAAATATTTGTAACCTCTAGTATGTATAACCCAGGGTACTATGTAAACGCGCCTCTGGTTCCTAAGATACAGACACAGTTATAGTGGGACATTAACACATACGGTCATCTGATCCCAAACTAAGCAGAGCTTGTACTATGGAAACCAGATAACTAGTAATATACTACATATAATAGTTCTAGTTTATAGGACGACCGTTTAACTCGCGTATCGCCATCTGAGGTACCAAGTCATAAAACATTCATTAAATTCTTAAAGAACTATTTAACCACAGATAAAAGTAATGTAAGACTATTCGTCACTAATATCCATATCGCTTGAATCATCATCACTGTCTGTGCAGCTTGAGGAGTCAGAATCTTGGCGATAGGCGATATGCGAGTTAAACGGTCGGCGTATAGGAACTGAATGTTAATTTTATTTTTAAAACTTGTTATGTTAATAAATTATTCTTATTCACATCTACTATTAAAATTATTGTTCACTAGTTAAAATTTCAGATATTGTAGACAAATATGTCGAATCTTATTGGGCATATTGGGTACTGGATTTTTGAATTTGAAATTTGATAAATAGTACTAAATATTATTGAGTAAGAATGTTTAAAAAAAATTACAAGGCTTAGAAAGAGGGTCAAAAATCGTCGATCCTAATATTAGTGACCCACCGACTTATTACCTATAATTTTAATTTATGATTTAACAATACCCAATAGTCAATATTTGATTATATATTGCTTTCCATAATGTGTACACAGATGGTAAATTACATTGGATTCATTATGGACCCCGTCGGGCACAACAAAATAGACGTCAACAGTTTTAAGAAAGAATAATTGTTATACAATGCAATATTAGGATAATTGGTGGTAGGCTACGGCCGTGGTTAATGACCACCTACCAGACAAAACCGCACCGCCAAGAGGCCGCACCGTATTCCGGTGACACCTTTTGAGACGGTGCGGTGGGTAGGAATTGTTGCTCCTTTACGGTTTCCAACCATATATGGTGCCTCGTTCTATTTCCACCATCTTACTGATAATCATTCGTAATTACGAGTAGATTGGTATAATAGGCAAGCGCGTTCCATCGTAGACTACATCATTGCCTAACATCAGGCAAGTAGTGGTCAAGTGCAAGCCTATGTAAGAATAATAAAATAATAGACAGGGATAGTTGGAGGTGCCCAGCAGTGGGACATTACTGGCTATAAAAAAATACGAAACTGCTATTGTCTCCTTGATAATTTAACATTTATTTCAGAAAATGACGAATGCTACATTTCTCCTACAAAAAAAAGGTTAATCAAAGTGAAGCAACATACCGTAAGTCCGGGAATTGGATGGGATAGCCATAGACACAGGTCGGTTGCGCCGCGAGTTATCCTTCTCCGGTACATACGACAGGTCTGTGGTTGACTGACTGGATTTTAAATTAGACCGGAACGCCACCTGGTGGTGCATATTAGCTTATGACTACACTAATATAACAATAAAAATTGTTTGTTTGATTGGCTTCAGTTTCCAGAAACAGGTGGTAGGCTACGGCCATGGTTATTGACCATCCACCAGACAAAGCCGCACCGAGAAGGTGGGTCGGAATTGTTGGTCCGTTATTTCTAACCATATGGACTCTCATTTTACTGCCACCTTCTAACCGAAAATTATTCGTAAATACGACTGAATCGGTATATTGGGTTGAGCGCGTTTCATCGTAGAGCACATCATCGCTTAATCAATCATCAGGCAAGTTGTAGTCAAGCACAAGCCTATTTCAGAACAACCACGAAGTTACAGTATACTCACACTCTCGAGCTGTCTCCTGGTCTCCAGTATCCTCCTGTTGAGCTCCTCCCGTCTCCTGGCAGCCTCCGGGTCCACCAGCTTGGAGGGAGTGCGAGGCGAGGGAGTCGGCCTCACTGCCACCGGGGCGCGGGACAGGTGCTGGGATGACAGGGACGTGTTGCCTGGGGAACATAATAAATATCAATTATCTACGGAGTTAGGATGCTGCACAAAAGATAGAAAACCCGACCAGACCACGCACAGAGTTAGGTCATGTAGTTGTGCATACATCAAAAGTACTTCATACGTCAAAAAATTTAATAATAATATAATAATACTAGCTTCCGCTAGCGGTTTCGCCCGCGAAATTGATCTCACTAATCTTGTTTCTCCATACAAACTTTGGAACCCCGTTTCACCCCCTTAAAGGGTGAGTTTTGAAAAATCCTTTCTTAGTGCACCCCTAGACCCCATAAGGAACCTATGTGCCAAATTTAGAGTCTCCAGACCCAGCGGTTTGGGCTCTGCGTTGATATGTCAGTCAGTCAGTTTCTTCTTTTATATATTTAGATAGTGGGACATTAACACACACGGCCATCTGATCCCAAACTAAGCGGAGCTTGTACTATGGAAACCAGATAACTGGTAATATATGTACTACTAGTACTTTTCTTTCGTAAATACATACTTAAATATTAAAATTATTTATTTGCTTGAATACAGGTGAATAATTGGTGTTCACATTCATTCTCTTCAACCCTTTTAGTGGCCACACATATTTGTGTAAATGGTTTCATCGCTGCTGCTCAATATCGGTGAAAGATATCAGGAAACCGGCCTGTCTAAGAAGTACTCATTCGTAGACATGTGATATCCGCCAACCCGCACTTGGCCAGCGTGTGTGGATTAATGCCTAAACTCTCTCAACTCTTAAGATAGTTGAGAGAATACCCGTGCCCAACAGTCGGTCACTAAAAAAAGGGGTTAAAGTGAAAGCTGGTTGAGAGATTAACCGGCAGACTGATTTAGAACTGTCTAGTTAAACAGCTCATTGAAAAGTTTGATAAACCAATAAAAGCGATTGCTGAAACGAAAAGGTTCTTCCTCATCAGGAAACCAGCATGTCTAAGAACTAGTCATTCGAAGAAATGTTATATCCGCCAACCCGCAATTAGCCAGCGTGAGTGGACTAATGCCTAAACTCTCTCAACTCTTAAGACAGTTGAGAGAAAACCCATGACCAGCAATGAGACACTAAAAAGGGTGGAAATGAACTCCTTACCCGCAGTAAGAGTAGAGTCCATCTCAGCACCGCTGAGACTGTCGAACGCGGACTTAATGTACTTCTCTCTTCTGCCAGCTGTGTCCAATGATTCACAGGAACCGGACAGTGGATTGCGTTCTGTGTTATCTCCTGATGGTGTTGATACCTGGAGAACAGTAAAAGATCATTTCCCTCGTCTTATTCCCATCTCCATTGGGGTCGGCTCTCAATCTAACCTGTTGCGGCTGGGTACCATCGTCATTATCATACTTCGAAACCTGTAGAGAACCAGTAGCCGAGATGGATAGACCAGGTGTCGGATTGTTTTAGGGTTCTGACCACCGCGTTAATGTGCTCTTTGAAGCGCGGAACGCAGCAACCAACCAGACACCGAAGCAAATATTTGTAGTTACACAAAGATTTTCCGGGGCGGGAATCGAATCCGCGTCCTCCCGGGCATAGTATAGACCAGTCGAACGGCTTACACCGCTCGACTACTACACTCGACAGCAGTACGGTCTAACAGGTCCACATGTCTAGGAAACCACTGAAATATATACACAAAAAATCAAAATGGCTGCGGTGACAATAACTAAGTCTTCATAATTCCGTACTTATTCCCTTCACAAATGCACTTTTGTTCGCGCTCCGAAGCAATTCTATCGGCGCAGGAGAGCCTCACTACCGATAGAGTATCACTGCCGGCTGTCAGCCAGCAACAGGCCAGCAGCCTTAATCAACTGTGAACGCGCATCTACCATGTCAACTTTGGTGCTAAAACTACGACAGTTATAAAGTGGCGACCGTGACAAGACATTCTCACAAACAACTTTTGTCAAGAGAATCCAACATACCTCATCATCATCAGAGTCGTGCGGACTCCCACTGAGCGACGCCTGCGCAGGCGGCAGCTCGAGACGGTTCTCGTTGTTCCATCTCTTCGACCGTCTTATCGACTGACGCAGCTCCTCAGCATCCATCGCGTTCACCATGAACTCACTAAACATGATATTTTTCATTTCATTTCGCGTTGAATTACACGTTTGAAAAGCACAAAATGCTAATGAAGCAATCGCATCTAAGAATTAATGCGAAATATAATTAAAAAAATTGAACACTAACCCAGGTGTAACATCTTCACTGTTTCCAGGATAATAGGTAGGTCTGTTCGGTCTATCTGAAGACGACGTCCTCTCACCATCAGATATGTCTTCGATATCACCATCATGCTCTGTAGACTCTTGATCCTGAAACAATCAGTACAGGGTGTACATTCATACAGGGTGGCCCAATAACTATTATTTCGGGGTTTTACGAAATTCAATGAGGATTTAAAACCAAACTAAATAGACCGCATAAAGTTGAGAAGTAATCGAAATATAAACTACAACATATTGGCACAATGAATCGCCATTATATAAGATAACTGGTAATTAGTGTAAAGTACTTTCCCACGTGGTAGTGCAGGTTACAATTAGAAACAGCAACAATGTTTATAATTCAATTTTCTATTTCATGTTGAGCTGCGTAGTAGACGATGATCGTTACCAAGATCGTCAATCGTAAAATACGTAAAAAAAAAACGTTTCTTTGAAAAAGTTCTCTCTAAACAGGATCAGTCACCCTATATTTTAATTCGACAAAAAAGCTGTCAAAACGAATATATGTATTTATTTTTAAGTATAATTGATATTATAAAATAAAAAAATACAAAAAGAAAGTAAAGCAAAAAATACAAAACCCACCTCGTATTTAAAACTGCCGAGAGAGGAATCGTCGGTGTGATGTCGCACGCGGGTTTCAGTCGTGCGACTTTTCGACAAATTAATCGTAACCTAACGAACGACAAAACGCAAAACATAAAAAGGGTGTACACAACATAAAATTATATAACATGCTTAACATATAATATAAATACAATATGGCTGCCATTCCCAACTAATAAAATGTACAAATACGCATGCAAATGAAAAATAATGCAAAATATTATGAAAAAAATTAACATGCTTCGTGTCTGCAACAAAATAATATTAAAAAAATATAATATAACACCATCCCCATTTTAGTTATAATTTTATTTTTTATTAACAGGATTTAAAATAATAAAACAACATGCAGTATAGTTTAGTAAAAATTAAACCCTATAAAATATTTATGAGTATACCAAAAAAATATAAGTACCTAGCCAAAATACGGCACAGATATAGCAATAAAAACTGTAAACTTAACAGTAATACATTTAAATAATACTCCAAATAACTAATTATAATAAAACGTAATTAACAATGATTGAATTTCAAATATCCTACACACAAAACTTATTGCCACATTACAAAATTATTTAAAATTTCTAACTATGAAATAAAATCTTTAGCAAATATCTATGGTTTTCTAAGCTGCAACAATTTTTTGCAACAGCAAACAGCTACAAATGCTTTAGCTTTACAGACGACCACAATAGCGATGCGTACATTAAATGAAAATAATGAAGAAAAAAAACAATAAAAACCTTTTCAAATCTGGGTGATATAGTCAATATGTCGTAGGTTTTTTTCATAGAATCGTCGAAATGTTTGAAGAGCGCCTCGACACGCGGCAGTTGGGATATAATCAGCGACTTTGGCCTCTAGTTTAAAAAAAGCAACCACAACCATAGAGTATTGTGAATGGCTTCAATTTTCTTTTTTTTTATAAATTTTCATTTCTTTTTATTATGGCATTGTCTTAATGAACTTTACTAAAACTGTTTTTTTTTATTTTAATAAAATATTTTTGGTTGAACAAAATTAGTTTTAAAGTAAAAAAAAACAAAATAAAAACCATTCAGTGTTAAAAAATATTAAAAGAAAATATTATTTAAAAAAAAAATACTGAGGTGATGAAAATATTACAAAAACTTATACAGAGACACAAAAAAGAAATAAAATTGAAATAATACTTATAAATAATAGGTGATTTGTCTGTAGTAAGAACCTCTAGAGAAACACTTCTGTTTTGATATTAAAAAAATATTATACCCAGACAGTATAGTCCATAGAATGTTCCAACACATTTAAATACAATGAAGACAACACTTAATGTAACTATTAGCAAAACTGAAATATTAATTTACCCTTATTCTTATACTTAATAAATGGAACTTAAATCGTACCCGGTATTTAACCTTCCCTGGTCCTCGATCCTCGCTCTTTAGACATTTTTTGTTTAAAGTTTACTGCCGAAAACTTATACATGTTTACAGGGTCTTATAACTATTTATCTCTCTGTTGCGATTTATTTTTTCCAAATTTTAATTACATATTTTTTTTATTTACCGACGATATAAAATGTATTGGACCACCCTGTATAACACATCACAATTTACCTGGTCACTAACTACCACAACCGCACCGACAACCGGATGAGTGATTAGACAGGACAACAGTTATTCACGTTGATATCCCATAGATTTTACGATAAAAGAATAAATAAATAATTTTAAATACAGTATTAATCGAGTATGAAAACCAAAATTCATTTGAATCTGTCAGTTTGATAATAGGAAAAAAAATTGGACACGTGTTTTTTGGCTTTTTCAAAATAAGTAAAAAATACTCTGATAAATCGCATTAGGTTAACCAAATCATAAAATCTATGGAATATTTTTTTTGACTGTGTCAGAATACTTGAACTAAATGGCTAACGTACTCTGAAGATAATAAAATTTCAGCCACACTGTATAAATATTGTAACACAGTCAAACTCCAGTAAAAAATTACTGAAGTAAGTCCCTCTTTGCGTGTGTGAAAGTATTCGGATAAATGAATTAAGGTATTTATGTAATCTGTATCCGCCTCGCCTTTAAAATATAAGGTAACGGGGTCAATCCCCGATCGGGTCCACACATCTATATGTGAACAGTTCCATCTAGGGTTGTAACGGAACTTCGCCTCCGCCTCCGTTACTGCGGAAGTTCCGCAAGAAATCGTACCATCGCCTTCGCACAATTTAACGCCTCCGTTAACCTCCGCATCCGCGGAAGTGAAACTCATCCTCTTCGCATCCGCCTCCGCCTCCGTTAAGAAGGCCTCCGTTACAACACTAGACTTCCATCGCTGCTCAATACTGCTGCTAAAGACTAATCATTCGAAGACATATGGCATCCACCAACCCCCACTTAGCCAGCGTGTGTGTATTAAGGCCTAGACTGTCGCAACCCGTGAGATAGTTGAGAGAAGATCCGTGCCTAGCAGCATGACAGTGAAAAGGGTTAAACTCCCTTTTTGTCGTGTTGAATAAGTTTTATTTGCAGAAATCGTATTACATAGTTTAATCGATTTAAAAATCTAGTTCTTTGACATGTCGGTTTCCTGTTTTTATTCACCAATATTGAGCAGCATAAGATGTGTTGGCGCGTCTGAGGACTAAACCCATGACCTCATATTTCAAAGACGAGGCCCATACCGCTGCGTCACCGCTGCTCACAAAAAGGGAGTCACTTAAGTTTATTTACGGTACATAGAACAAATAACATACATAAATATAAACTTGTATATATATTACTGACCTGTTTCACTCCCGCGGTTTCTCTTCTTTTTTCAATATACCGTGTGTCAGTACCGCTGTCTAAGGAGCTATCCTTTGACCCATCTGAATCACGTTTATCTAAAAATATAATTCTTTATCAGCGTCGAGTATCATCATCTCCCTTCATCTTTCCCATTTCTATTGTGGTCGACTCACAGTCTAACCTGATGCAGCTAGCTACCAGAATAGTACAAGCGACTGCCATCAGACCTCGAAACCCGTAGGGAACCATTACCCGAGATAGTTAGACCAGGTGTCAGGTTATATTAGGCTTATGACTAACTTTAAAAATTGTCAAAGATTAAATGACAACCGGGACCGACGGCTTAACGTGCTCTTCGAGGCACGGAGGGTTCTCCCTCAATCAAATAGACACCCAAATTAATAAAAAAATTATGGATACGAAATCCGAGACCTCCCGAGTACAGTATAGCACAGTATGTACAGTTATACCGGTCAACTACAGAGGTCGTCGAGTATAGTTCATTATAGTATTTATCGGCGAGTTCATATGGCCGCGATCACCAGATACACCTCATTACCTTTGCATCTCGATGAGACACAAAATAACACCACAGAAAGTTAATCAATATCTCTGCCAATGATTACAGCACCTCCCTAATCACAAATATTCACAAAATGTTTGGATGGAAATGGATTTCTTATTTGTGCAGATAAATTCGATTTGCACACACCACATGCTCACTCAACCTCACCTGTACCTCATAGATATTGTACCCTAATGGAACAATGACAATCACAAGCAACCTGAGTGACGTTGACTTCATGTAAGTTTGGCAACTGACAGTCCATATGCTATCACAAGTGACTGAAGTGACACCTAACCATCTGTTTAAGCAACAGCTTGCCACGATTATAGGTTACGCGCTGCGACATATTTGTATAGGAACAAGTAGAACGCCCCACACGAACGGTTAGTTTCTATAAATGGTAAGAAACTTAAATATAATTCGTCATGATCATAATATATTCTCTAAAACAAATAGACGCTAAAAAATTGCCATTATGATCACCCATCCAAAGGACAACCGTGTCCCTTGATCGTATAAATCGGTTTAGAATCAACAATACCAATGAGCTATAAAGGCTAACAAAAATACCACATAAAACTTTATATGAAAATAATAATAATTCTCTTGATCTGGCTAAAAACCATCTCTACCACTTCACCTTTCAATTAAAAACCGCATCAAAATCGGTCCACTTATTTAGGCACTACGCCAGGTCATTTAGGTATCAAAGCCAGGCAACCGATACACACGCCAAACTAACCTATAACAAGCATCATTTTGTCGGGGTTCAAAAATGGTTTAAGTAAATAAAAATAATACAAGATAGTTACCAGTAGGGGCAGCCACCCTAGATGCCCACTTCCCCCTGGCGGGGGGCGCGGGGGGAGCGGGGGAGGCGGGGGACCCGGAGTCGCCAAGACTCTTCTGCGCCCACGTGGGCAGCCGCCCGATACGGAGACTGACAACAAATACAATATCCTTATAATGTTATTGAATCACTATGCAAGTCCGCAAGTGGTCATAGTGGAAGTGAAGTAGGTTCAGAGTGGAGTGGGAAGTCAGAGTAGAATCGAATTGGAGTTGGAATCAAATTTGGGAGTACAAGTATAGATGGATTATAATTGAAGTACAGTTGGAGGGAAGGTCAGAGGAGCTCGAATGGAATTGCAGTTGAATTGGATAGTGAGTGGAGCTGGAATGGTGATGTATCGAGTTATAGAGTGGAAGTGTAATTGGAGTTGGAGTCAAATATTATACAGTGCAGTAAACGCTCAAAGTCAGACAGAATTACCCTAAAATTGTCTTAATATAACTCTCTGGCTGTGAATATAATCAATCTGAATTCAACAATGAAATGAAAATGGAGTGGAATATAATTATACAGGGTGATAAATTATGATCAATACTTACGTATAATCAGGTACGACTGGTGTACTGAATTTATTTTCTTCGTACAGTTCTCTTGGTGGTGAGCCGAAATGTGAGTCGCTTTCGCTATCCAAACCAGACATACCATTACTGGACGATACTTTCCTAAGAAAATAATGAAAATCACGTTATTCGTGTGTGTTTGCTCCCAATTTCTATAACTTTGCTATATTGTATAATTTTAAAGGCACTTTTATTATTTGCCAATACTCTTTGTCAGTTACAATTTGTAATAACCCCCATTCCATATTTATCTACCACAGTGCTAGATCGATTTTTCTAACTAATTGTTTCACCCTAAAGTACCCACTGCTTTAACAATTTTCTACTAATTTAATATAAAAATCTGAAGCAAATTCTCAACCTTTTTATTTGGATTCTCAAAGCGTCCTCGAGACGCAATAGTGTGCATGCACATGTCTGTTCGTTTCTATTTCAGTTGAATGTTATGTATAAAGAAAAGTAGTGTACGTATAGTATATCGGTCATCCGGTTTCCATGCCCCGCTTAGCATGGGATCAGATGTCCGTGTGTGTTAAAATCCCAGAATATTATTATTATTATTTGAAGACGTACTTCCCATGGCGCATGGCCTGCTGCTGTAGCCTGGCCCGCATGGTGACCACCATGTCGTGCGGCACGCGCCACACGAACACGCAGCCGTCGCCGCTGGCCGACACCACGTGCTGGCAGTCCGGGGTGAACCTGCGCACACGCACACGCTGATCATCTTAAAACGTCTATGACAATATTGGAATAAATCTATTTTATAACGGATTTTATCGCGGTTTGAAACGTCAGGATATAAAATTTAAAAAAAACCGTTACGACTCTCGTCCAACTAATTAAAATTAAACTCCACCCGTGACCATATCATCTAAAAAGACTTTCGAACGTCGAGATCTAAAATCTAAAATAAACTGCGATAAAATCCGTTACAAAGTATTTTATTTCAATGTGTGATATTTGCGTAAATCTAAGACAATACTAGTTGAGACCATAATTTTTTGATTTTTTTTCTTTCTAGTTTTTTTTTTGTTAATCTAAATTCAAATTCAAATATTTATTTACGTAAAACATAGTAAACAAAGTCTCAAATCTATTTTGTTACATGTGATTTTTTATTTGTTAATAACAAATAAAAAATCATGATTAATAAATTGTATGATTTTTTCTACAAAACCTTCCGTTTTTTATATTATCACCCATTTCCCGTTATACTCACTTAAGTCCAGTAACAATCTCTGAATGTCCACACATGGTGGCCATACACTCTCCCGAATAATAATCGTAGACGCTAAGAATTTTGTCTGTACTCGATGTTGCTAGGTATATCCCACTGTTGTCTAGAGCCACCTGTAATAAATATATACAATTAAATTAACTTGAATTTAGCTTCTACCCGCGGTTTCGCTTGCGTGGTATTAGGATAAAAAGTAGCTTTTTTGCTATTCCAAGTATTGATGTATATCTGAGCTAAATTAACTAACATCCATCCACACATACACACATAGGCTGGCGCTTGACTACAACTGATGAAACGCGCCAGCCTAGTATACCGATTCACTCGTGATTATGAATGATTATCGATGAGAAGATGGCAATGGAATGAGCCTCCATATGGTTAGAAACCTTAAAAGAGCAACAATGCCGACCCACCCTCTCTGCATGGTGTCACCAGACATCGCACCGGAAACGGCAAGGCCGCTTGGCGGTGCGGCTTGGTCTGGTGGGTGGTCACTAACCACGGCCGAAGCTTACCACCAGTTGATTGTCACCTGATTTGCACCACCCGGGGACCACGTGTGGGGATTCAATTACGGACGATGGTGACTCATCCCCCCTCTTTCAATTATACAGGGTGAATTGGAAAGGTTATCACTTACACACTATTTCCTACTTCTAAAAATATCTCCAACTCCCACACACACTCTATTTCCCACTTCCGTAAAATATCTCACAAAGCGCTTTGCTTCCACTTTCATTGTGCGAACTGCCAAGTTGTGGAATTCGCTGCCGGCATCTATGCTCCCGATAGTTATAATAATCTGCCGGTCTTAAAGTCACGAGTGGAACTGTATTCACTGGGTAAGCGCATTCCATCGCAGACAGCATCATTGCTTCACATCAGGCAAGTTGTGGTCAAACGCAAGCCTATTTTAGGATAAAAAAAGATATCTAACACACACTACCTTCCACTTGAGTATAATATCTCCCTCTCACACAAACACTATCTTCCTTTTCTGTAGATATTATTTTTTATTTTTATTTTAGTGAGAGATTAACACACACGTTCATCTGATCCCAAACTAAGCAGAGCTTGTATTATGGAAACCAGATAACTGGTAATATACTACATATAATACTTTTCTATTGTAAATATATACTTAAATATTGATAATTACACCCAGTCAAAGAGAAACAGACATATTTAAACAAATGTTTGTCTCGGGTGGGAATCGAATCCACGACCTGCGTCGTGAAAAGCAAGTATCTTACCGACCACGCCACCGGCCCGTCAATATATCTCTCTCACTCACTCTCATCTCTCCCTGTGTCTATCACACTATACCTTGATCAAAGTGCCGTCTTCAGCAGTAGTGCCTCTAAACGTTTTCGTGTGTCTACCATTTGATGCGCTATACACACGGACGTTGCGATCCTGGAACCAACAAAGACTGCGATAATCCCAACAAACCAAATATTACATGGACATCATATTGTTTTTTCTATACCTGAAACCATTTTATGGCCAAGAAGTCCAAATACATTCTATAAAATGAAAAATTGAAAAATCTTTATTTAGCTTATATAAATGTAGTACGGTCACAGCATCCCTAGACCCTACACTAGGATACCCTGTGTCGTAGGGTCTAGTCTCTTTCCGTCCACTGTTGAATTTTACAAAGAAGTTTTAGCTAATTAAACAGGTCACAGATGCTAATGGAAAATTAAAAATAAACGTACTTCGTAAAAAATAAGTTTAAAATAGGTATATAACCTATCCCTCGTATTCATAAACATCTTATAAGCTTATTATAGCTAAACTAGGTTTATAATTTGCTGTCTTTGTCTGTCGTCATGACATTTATACTAGTAAGAAAGGTTTAACTAAAGAGGTTTTATAAGATTTTTAGATTGTTAGTCATTTGTACTAATCTACATTTGTACAGTGGTTTCAGGAAAGTGTTACAATAAAATAATCGTTAGAACAACAATAATAATAAAATTTTAACACACAGCGCCATCTAGTCCTAAGAAGTTAAGCTTAAATTAGAATACTTAAATACATTTTTTTGTAAATACATACATATATTAGATAAATTACACCCAGACACAGAACAAACACTCGTGCTCATCACACAAAGATTTGTCCTGAGTAGGCATCGAACCCACAACCTTCGGCTTAGCAGTCCGGGCCACTAACCAATACGCCACCAGGCCAGTCAAAGTGACCAATAAACTTACCTGACAAGCAGTTAAAATATGTCTCCCACCAGCATCGACCTCCATATCGTATAGCGTAGTTCTGCCAGACACGTTCTGACCCCTTTGGAACTGGTAACTGCCATCCTGTGTCTGTTGGTGTAAGCAGAGGTATCGTAACATATGCTAGCTAATCCCTAGCTCAATATAACAATTTATAGACTAACACGCAAAAATTGTGGTAAATCTTTATTCAATTTCCTACTGCAACTAAGTTATAAAGACACAAAAAAATTACTAGAAATTCGGAAATAGTTTATCTTTTATTGTAATTAGTTAGACATTTTTGTATCTTGTTGTAGAAACTAGCAATTAAGTTTTGTTTAGTATCATTTTGGCTTAATTTAAAATAGTTAGAGAGCTGGCCTGGCACACAGGTCATTTAATAATCTAATTCAGGCTAGCCGACACCTCTTCTGCAGAAGTAAGTAGTTATTAGTCTTAAATACATATAACATAGTCATATACTCGTAGATTATAGATAGATTTTAAAGATAATAATTAGCAATAAGTAATTATATTTAGCTTAATATTGTATCTAGCTCATGTCTATGCCATGAAGTTCAATAAACTTATTTTTATTTTCTTGCTTTTGCTTTACGATCAAATAAAGTATACGTGTTAGCGACGCGTGATCACACAGAGCCTGACCAACAAACCTTTAAGGAATACCCATTGTGGTTTCTTATGTGTGTTAGAATTTTCTTATACCTATGTGTATGCTAAAATAATGTATGTACAGTGCAAGCACGTACAAATTGAACATCATTGTGTCAGCAATATACTTGCTGTCGAGGTCTAGAATTTAGTGCACAAATATCACTCAAATCGCGTGCACTCATTATCATTCAATCAAACAATATACTTTTACAGTATTCTTTCGTATTAATTAACTATTATCATTATAAGGTTCAAACAGGTCCAATATTTTCGGACTATCTACAAGACAGATTAGAAAATAAAATTTTTAATCATTTTTATTAATAAAAATTTTGCTTCGCCCGCATGGTATTGCGATAACAAGTAGCCTATGTACTGTTCCAGGCTATAATCTATCTCTGTGCTAAATTTTATTCAAATCCGTCCAGTGGTTTTTTTTGTAGAAGAGTAACTAACCCACACATTCACATATCCATACAAACTTTCGCAATTATACAGGGTGAACCGGGAAGGCTTTATCATTCTTTAAATTGTACGTTACTTGAGCCATATGCAATCGTATTGTGACAAGGAAATTATATTAAATCAATTAGAAAAAAAACCCTACTAAATGAAAATAAATTATGATTGATAAAATATTACTTTTCATAGATGACCCTATTTTAAAGAGACCGTTATTTGTCATTCATTTGTTACATCTACGATGAGTTCATAAAAACGGCTGACTAGGGTAGTGCGACCCGAGCTTCCCGACCGAACATCAAAAATTATATCAAAATATAATGCAAATTAATTTCTGAAGAATTTCTGGCTTCAAGTATTATACTAAGCCTTTCCTGTTCACGTTGTAATATTAAGTAGGAATGATAGAAACTGCACTGACCGTTCTCAACTGTCTGAAGAGTATAGTTTTATCAGCTCCACATGACACCATCTGCAGACCAGCTCCTGAACTGAGGAACCGGACCGCGGTGATCGACGAGGAGTGCTCGTCCAGCGTCTGGAGGATCTGGTAACCCTGGGGTACAACCAGATCATTGTTTAATATTAATTTAAAAGGATTATATAACACGCCGGCTATATTTAGATTCTATACTTAATGAGGAGCGAGTGTACTATCGTTCATCGGGTACAATTCTAAATTTGCTGTAACTAAGATTTTTTAAGTATAATAGAAAAGTATTTACGCTTGACTTGGGTCTTCGCTGACATCCGGACTGCCGAGGTAGATAAAAAATTATACACTGTGTAATTATAGTTTTTGTAACATTTTTTCATTTTTTGTATTCGATAACTACTTGGAATAAATTTGAAGTAATTGTCGGATACAAGAAATGGGTCAGAGGATTTTTTTTTACTAATGTTCCGATAGTTAAAAATATGAGTTTTATAAAATATAATTTAAATTACACCGTGTATATGTAACAAACTTACACCTAAATAATATATCGATATACACATTCAATAGGGGATAAAAATACGACATTTAATCTCTTTTTGCGTAGTCGGAATCAAATCTTACGTCTTTCCGGGGTTTAAACTATTACTGTTCAATGTTGCCGACCGAAAACATTGTGGGGCTTCGGTATATTTTAGAACTAATCATTCGAGGACACGTAACATCCACCAAAACCTCGGTCGGCGTGGGTGAATTATCGCTTATACTCTCTCGACTCGTACGATAGTCGAGAGAAGATGCAGAAGAGACACGTCGCCCGACCGGTCGGAGGGAAGGTGACGTACCCGATCGACACGGAACACGTGTATGAGCCGGTCCCTGGAGGCGGAGGCGAGCAGGCGCGGGTGCGGGTGCGGCGAGTACTCGAGGCACAGCACCTCCGCGTCGTGCGCCTCCAGCGTGTGCAGCAGCGTGTGCACACGTCGCCCGACCGGTCGGAGGGAAGGTGACGTACCCGATCGACACGGAACACGTGTATGAGCCGGTCCCTGGAGGCGGAGGCGAGCAGGCGCGGGTGCGGGTGCGGCGAGTACTCGAGGCACAGCACCTCCGCGTCGTGCGCCTCCAGCGTGTGCAGCAGCGTGTGCACACGTCGCCCGACCGGTCGGAGGGAAGGTGACGTACCCGATCGACACGGAACACGTGTATGAGCCGGTCCCTGGAGGCGGAGGCGAGCAGGCGCGGGTGCGGGTGCGGCGAGTACTCGAGGCACAGCACCTCCGCGTCGTGCGCCTCCAGCGTGTGCAGCAGCGTGTGCACACGTCGCCCGACCGGTCGGAGGGAAGGTGACGTACCCGATCGACACGGAACACGTGTATGAGCCGGTCCCTGGAGGCGGAGGCGAGCAGGCGCGGGTGCGGGTGCGGCGAGTACTCGAGGCACAGCACCTCCGCGTCGTGCGCCTCCAGCGTGTGCAGCAGCGTGTGCACACGTCGCCCGACCGGTCGGAGGGAAGGTGACGTACCCGATCGACACGGAACACGTGTATGAGCCGGTCCCTGGAGGCGGAGGCGAGCAGGCGCGGGTGCGGGTGCGGCGAGTACTCGAGGCACAGCACCTCCGCGTCGTGCGCCTCCAGCGTGTGCAGCAGCGTGTGCACACGTCGCCCGACCGGTCGGAGGGAAGGTGACGTACCCGATCGACACGGAACACGTGTATGAGCCGGTCCCTGGAGGCGGAGGCGAGCAGGCGCGGGTGCGGGTGCGGCGAGTACTCGAGGCACAGCACCTCCGCGTCGTGCGCCTCCAGCGTGTGCAGCAGCGTGTGCACACGTCGCCCGACCGGTCGGAGGGAAGGTGACGTACCCGATCGACACGGAACACGTGTATGAGCCGGTCCCTGGAGGCGGAGGCGAGCAGGCGCGGGTGCGGGTGCGGCGAGTACTCGAGGCACAGCACCTCCGCGTCGTGCGCCTCCAGCGTGTGCAGCAGCGTGTGCACACGTCGCCCGACCGGTCGGAGGGAAGGTGACGTACCCGATCGACACGGAACACGTGTATGAGCCGGTCCCTGGAGGCGGAGGCGAGCAGGCGCGGGTGCGGGTGCGGCGAGTACTCGAGGCACAGCACCTCCGCGTCGTGCGCCTCCAGCGTGTGCAGCAGCGTGTGCACACGTCGCCCGACCGGTCGGAGGGAAGGTGACGTACCCGATCGACACGGAACACGTGTATGAGCCGGTCCCTGGAGGCGGAGGCGAGCAGGCGCGGGTGCGGGTGCGGCGAGTACTCGAGGCACAGCACCTCCGCGTCGTGCGCCTCCAGCGTGTGCAGCAGCGTGTGCACACGTCGCCCGACCGGTCGGAGGGAAGGTGACGTACCCGATCGACACGGAACACGTGTATGAGCCGGTCCCTGGAGGCGGAGGCGAGCAGGCGCGGGTGCGGGTGCGGCGAGTACTCGAGGCACAGCACCTCCGCGTCGTGCGCCTCCAGCGTGTGCAGCAGCGTGTGCACACGTCGCCCGACCGGTCGGAGGGAAGGTGACGTACCCGATCGACACGGAACACGTGTATGAGCCGGTCCCTGGAGGCGGAGGCGAGCAGGCGCGGGTGCGGGTGCGGCGAGTACTCGAGGCACAGCACCTCCGCGTCGTGCGCCTCCAGCGTGTGCAGCAGCGTGTGCACACGTCGCCCGACCGGTCGGAGGGAAGGTGACGTACCCGATCGACACGGAACACGTGTATGAGCCGGTCCCTGGAGGCGGAGGCGAGCAGGCGCGGGTGCGGGTGCGGCGAGTACTCGAGGCACAGCACCTCCGCGTCGTGCGCCTCCAGCGTGTGCAGCAGCGTGTGCACACGTCGCCCGACCGGTCGGAGGGAAGGTGACGTACCCGATCGACACGGAACACGTGTATGAGCCGGTCCCTGGAGGCGGAGGCGAGCAGGCGCGGGTGCGGGTGCGGCGAGTACTCGAGGCACAGCACCTCCGCGTCGTGCGCCTCCAGCGTGTGCAGCAGCGCGCCGCGCGCCGCGTGCACCCACACGTTGCCCGACCGGTCGCCCGACGCCACGTGCGCGCCGTCCGGGGACAGCCGCACGCACCTGCAACGGTACGGCACACGTCTGAGTACCGCGCACGCTCGGCGCGAGACGAGTGCGAGGGAGCTGCGCGTGCGCCGCCTGCCCTCCCACCATTACCGTAACGCACCACACCTACATACGAAGTCACATCCACCCAGTTTCTTGTAAAACAGGTTGTTTAGAAATTCCTTTAATATACACAGTCTATAAACAGTTTACTTATTTAGTTCTACTAACATCTGTAGGACCCGATCGAGCCCCCCTTTACATATATCAAATGAAATAAGGATTCCATAGTATTTTCTTAGATTTACGCGAATATCACACATTGAAATAAAACTATTTTATAACGGATTATATCGCGGTTTATTTTAAATTTTATATCTCAACGTTTCAGTCTGTTCAAACTTCATGATCACGAGTGGAAAAGTGAAAATACTTAAAAAAACGGGAAAGACGAAAAAACACTTAAATAAACCGCGATAACATCCATTCAGTTACGAATTTACCAGCAGGCTGAGTACGCTTGAGCCTAGGGCGGCGGATTCTAGAGGCATAGAAATGGTATTTCTAACCTCAAAAAGCTCAGATAACTATTATTTTGAGCTCCAAAAGTAGCAATTTCATTGCCAAAAATTTAATATGATTATGAACTACACAGAGAAAAAAATTATAATGAAAATGATTATCTTTTTTAAACACAGTGATATTCAGTTTCTAATGTTGAATCAGGAATAAAATGTAGCAATAATTATCAAGCTCTAACAAAAATTATATTTCTCAAGTTACGAAACTTTACTTACTAGAAACTCAAAAAATTACAAACCGGCTTGGTAAATTTACAAACTATTTATCTTTTTTGTCAACCATTTTCACATATCAACAGAATCTAGTTATATTTTATCAAATATCTAATTAACTATGAAGAATTTTCTGATATAGTGAATGGAAGAATGATAGGTTATTTTAAGGTTTTTAATGAAAAATAAAAATGATGTTACAACTAAAAGCCTTGAGAGATTTCCCGCCAAAATTGACGACGGAACAACAACTTTACGAACACTTGCAAAGAACATGGGACCTCATACCGCAGCAAGACAATGTCAATTTAATTTTAAGTATTAACAATCGCTGTCGATGTGTAATCAATGTAAGAGCTGGCAACACTGATTATTAATGATTAGATTTTATAAGATTTTTTCAATTTTAATTTAAATTAATAGTTTTTTAAGAAGAAATATTTGTTTTTATCGTACTAATTTTCTATGGCGATTAAAAAAATATTTAATATTATATTATTATTTTATATTTTTTTTAATTTATTTTTTTATTTTATATATATATATTTTTTTTTATTAATTTAATATTTATAATGAAAATACCAATTGTTTAGAAACTGTGCAGTTATTTGTGGAATCCAATGGTGTTAAATATCAATATCTTGTTTACTACAAATTCGTTTGCTGCGTATGTAAGTATTTATTGATTTCATGGATTACATTATTTAGAAGGTCAGATAATTTACTAAACTGGTTTAGAATGACTGTAATCAGTTTTTAATTTTTCATAAGATATATTTTATTTTTAAAAATAGAATAATTTAGTCCGTGTAGGGTATTGAAATGCAGAAGTCAGAAGGGGCGGCAAAATTTGAATAGCCTACTGGCGGCAAAAGTGTTAATCCGCCACTGCATCTATTATTGTAAAGTAACTTTATTTCTATAGGGATTCCATTCATTTTCAGTCATTTTTTCGACATTTGTCTATTAGAATTCAATATCTAAAGCTAAAAAATCGAAGCCCTGTTGTGAATGTGAAACATTTGAAATACTAATGGAAGACATTTAGAATATTGATACGGGACATCTGTCACATTAATGGAAGTTGTTTAAGAGTGTGTAGATGTTTAAATGTTAATGTCACACATTATCATCTATTACAACGACGTGAAATATGTAAATTATATAATAAAATACACTCATAGTATGAACATGGGAAATATATATCTTGTTATGTATCATCAAAAATTATATTTGTATTATTATTTTGATATGAAACATCTTAAATATTTAAAGGCTTTTGAAAGGTTTTAGACTAAAAAGTATCAGGATTAGCAGACAACTTTAGGTAGACGTGAATAATAGGGTAAGAATACGGTATTTCAATAAAATAACTACGGCAAATATCACTTCACCCCAATCTCACGATAGCACACAATCACGAATTCTACTAGTTAACTACAGATCGTTAAGATTACGTTGGATTAAATCGTAACGTTCACTGATCACGTTATTGCATCTGCACTTCCCGACGACACAACGGTCCAACACACAGTGTCAGCCATTCTAAGATGGCCGCTTCACCCGTGCTCGGTGTTCATTCGTTCGTTCATTTTCAACATCAACATTTTCGAGTGACAGCTGACTTCAAAGACGGACGCGGTGACATTATAAAATGACAGCTGATGCATTGAGAAGTAGATGTGCCAACATATTAATGTAAACATCTAAAATATCGATGTACAACAAGTATAATGACTATTAACAAATTTATAATAATTATAAAATCTACGATAAGTAAGAAAGCGTATTATAAAATTTCAGACTATGTAACGGATAAAAACGCTCGGAATTAAGTCGCTCGAATATAACACAATAAACAAACAAAATGTAATAGATATAAGTACTTCATTTAAAAAAGAAAAAAAGCCTACTGAGTTTTTTGGCAGTGTTTCTCGTTGGTTGCCGGTCATTTGCTGCACGGTAGGAAGAGAAATTGGACTATTTTTATGTAGACTCGCGTCTCAAAAAAAATAAAGCATATTTTGATTTTGATTTTTTGATTTTATAATAATGAAATAAAAATGGAATCTTACCTTACACCAGTCTTGTCATCATACGACTTTGATTTATCCTTATCGCTAGTGGCCGTTAGATCTACATCTTTGAGGAACTTCAGTTCTGGGTCTATGTATAATATTTTACTCAGTTCCTGCAAGAGAAAAACTTGAATTAAAATAATTCATAAAAAATTAACACTTACGGCGTTATTCATAAAAAAAGTTATAAAACTCTTTAGTTAAAATGGACTTTATCTCTTTCTTACTAGTATAAATGTCAAGATGACAGACAAAGAGAAACGAATTATAAACCAATTTTAGCTATAATGAACTAAAATACGTTTATGAATACGGGGGTAAGATCTAACAAAAAACTGCATTGATAGAACATACTAACAAATTAATTAAGAATATACATAATCTTATAAATATAAATGAATCCCTATTTCCCTTGGTCACGCCATCACGCGTAAACAACTGGACCGATTTTGCAAATTTTTTTTTTAAATATTCCATGAAGTACGAGGATGGTTCCTACGCAGAGAAAAACGTTAAAAACCATCTCCTCTGAAACGGGTTGACCAATTTTTATAGAATCCTAGGTCAAGTCAGATACAAAAAAATCTAATATATAAATTGCTCATGTCACAAAGTTCGTTCCCATACTCCTCCGAAACGGCTTGACCGATTCTTATGAATATTTTTATGCCTATTCAGTAAGTCTGAGAATCGGCTACTATCTATTTTTCAAACCTCTAAGTGATAAGGGGCGTTCACCCTAAATTTTTTTATTATTTTATTATGTGGCATTAAAAAATACATACAACCCTAAATTTTCACCTTTCTATCACCAAACCCTATTTTTTTATAGCGAAATTAGTAATATGCGGTACGACGTTCGTTGGAGCAGCTATATATATATATATATAAATATATATATTGCGCCAAATTTGACATGACACACGTAACTTAATAATAGGTACACAGTGACTGAAGAAACAGCGTACTCACATTACTATAGATATTTTGTTGCGAGGGCGATATCTGCCACATCCGCACTGTGTCATCGCTGGAGCAAGTGAGGAAAGTGCCCGGCGGCAGTGGACTCTCCGTGCACACCATGTCCACACCCCAGATACACGCCGAGTGGTACAGAGCTGAATGTGACTTGCCCACCTGAAAAATAATATTATCTCTTAGTGAGAGGTGTTACGACTCGTTTTTCAAGAGCCTAAACAAAAAATACCACAAGCGTATCTAGAGGTGCCTAGGGTCATACAGTATAAACCTATATAAAGAAAAGCATCACACTGTTGTGAGCCTTTCTTTATTTAAATTTCCCGCTTAATCTGTTTGATCACATTCAAATCCGATGCACCATGATTGTGACATGACAAGTGACAGTAGACATTTCGTCACGTCACTTTAATGTTGAGAACATGTATTGTATCATTTGTCTTGAATAGAAACGGATAAAATATTTTTACTTTTTAAAATAACGTGTTTAATAAGAAATACCAAAATAATAAATAAATAAATATTCTGGGACATTAACACACACGGTCATCTGGTCCCAAGCTAAGCAGAGCTTGTGTTATGGAAACCAGATAACTGGTATATACTATAAATATAATACTTTTCTTTTGTAAATATATACTTATAATAGATATTTACACCCAGACTCGACACAAACACAAATGTTCATCATTAATGTATGTCTCGGGTGGGAATCGAACCCACGACCTGCGGCGTGAAAAGCAAGTATCTTACCGACCACGCCACCGGCCCATCAAATAAGGGCTTCAAATGTAGCTGTTTTATAATGTCATAATATTTTAACTGGTACTAATACTGATTTTAGACATAAAACGTTAATGGCAGACATCTAAAACCTCGATGTGAGACATCTAAAACTCTGATGTGTGACATCTGAAACGCCGATGTGTAAAATATGATTGATGTGAGATATCATTTATTTAAAATTATTAACAAATGATGTAAACTCACCCGCTTAATATCCCGTACATCCCACACATACAGACTATGGTCGTTATAGACACATGTAAGTTTGTGGTTTCGTTCATCGTACGTTAGAGCGATCGCGTCCGGATACCTCGCGTTTGGTGGCTGGGTAAACATGTGACTGTGGAACAATTAAAAGGCTTAAAAATTAATATAAAATATGAAGTGTCTCCATTTTAGTAACTGAAAGGCACTTATATCTGTTTCGCATATTGATTTTTGTAATTTCCACTATATGACCACTGATGGCTTCATACTATAATGTAAGTTTCGGTGTGTATTTCTCTCTTACTTTCTCATGTAATCAATCTATAGTGATTAAAACTGTTTCCCACTTACACATGACATGATGCATTTTTGGCGACCGTGACGGGAACATTTTTTAGTATGCTAGACCAAGGCTTGATCAGGCGCAGTATTTGAACCCACGACGTGTACTACTTCATATAAGCTTTATAATATATGGATCAATATAGATATCACTAACCTTATATCCGTTCCTTTCGACACATCAACACCCAAGTAATGTGTTCTGGGAAGCGTGGTGACGTGGTGCAGTGTGTGTGGCGCAAAGCAACGGACGATGCCCTCCGCACACCCCACAAATATGTACGACGACCCTATCGCCATGCAGTTCGCTGACGTTGTCTGAAATAATTATATACAAACTAGTTTTCCGCCCGCGGCTTCGCCCGCGGATGTCGGTTATCGCGCTAGACCATTAATCCCTTTTTTCGCAGTCGGATAAAACTATACTTTAGCGGGTCTCTAACTATCTCCATACAAAATTAGTTCAGTAGTGTAGGAGTGTAAGCAACATTTTGAAATCGGCAGCCCCCATAGGTATATCCATAAATCAATAGGCGTTTCTTAAAAAATACTACGGCTCTTAGACCATATTTTAAGAAGAAATAAAATTTAAATTTCGAATTCTAATCATCGCATTGAGTTATCAAACATGTCATTGTGTCAAAATAAAGAGTAATTTAAATCAAAAGCACGAAAGAGTATTGATATCAACTTCAAAGAAAATCGCCCTCAGAATAATTTCGCAGGCTTCTCCCGCGTAGTATTAGGGTAAAAATAAAAAAAAATGGAAAAATAAAAAACACGTGTTTCATTATTTATTTTAAGCTTTATGTATACCCAATTTGAAGTGAATCGGACAAAGGACTAAACAGTTCTGCAATATTTAGTATTTCCAAAAAAACTCATTTTACACTCTCCCTGGGGGTAGTTTTGGGAAAATAAAAAACACGTGTTTCATGATTTCTTTTAGGGTTTATGTGTGCCGAATTTAGAGTGAATCAGACTTGAGACTAAATAGACCCAGAGAAACTTTAATTTTTACCATTAAAACTCATTTTCCACAACCCATGGGGGTAATTATGGAAAAATAAAAAACCCGTATCTCATTATTTGTCTTAAGGTTTATGTGTTCCGAATTTGAAATGAATAGGACCAAGGAATAAAAAGTTGCATACACATACAAACTTCACCCCTCTATTTAACCCTCTTAAGGGATGATTTTTGGAAATATTATTAGCCTATGTCCTATTCTAGGGTATATACTACCTACGTTTCAAAGTTCACATTAACATTGGTTGAGCGGTTATGGAGATACGTGGTAACAAACCTTCACACACACACACACACACACTTACTTTCGCATTTATAATATTAGTAGGAAGTTATTTTTAAATTCTTGGCTTCAGACACTGCCTTCTTATTGTAACTTGGAAATTATATGAATTAGACACAAATAATGACTTTCCATAATCATTAACATATAACACGACATGATTTCCATAATTTACATCCCTAGGATAATTATACTACACTAGCTTCAACCCGCGACTTCACCTGCTTGGTCCCCGTTTTACCCCGTTAGGGGGTGAGTTTTGAAAAATCCTTTCTTAGTGCACCCCTAGACTTCATACGGAACCTATGTGAAAAATTTGGAGTCTCTCGACCCAGCGGTTTAGGCTGTGCGTTGATATGTCATTCAGTCAGTTTCTTTTTTTATATATTTGGAAAAAAATCTACATTCTGAACTAGTTAACTCAGCCAAAAAGAGATTATTATTCCTCAGCATTTATTTTTGAAATTACCAATCCAATCCAAGTCCACCAGGCAGGATAAAAATAGATTAAGCTAATAAAATTTCTCACCCTGAGCTCGACCCATTTGTCCAAGAGCCGGCGACTGTTGAACTCGCACAGTAGTCCGCCTCTAGTGATCGCGTATGTACTGTCCGCACAATCTCCTCGACCACATACTACATCACAGAATTCGTTGTCTTTCTGCTCGCCGAGGATTGCCGACCGACCCATCAATGGTACAGGCTCTTTGAACTGGAAATAATAACCAAAAAAACTGTTGTATAACACAGCGAAAGAATCACTTCTAAGCATGAAACGAATACTATTTTTTCCGACATTTTATGTGACTTAACCGCATTACCACCAGGATCGATACTGGCAGGTAAAGACACCAAGTTCATGAAGCCCGGTCAAGTCTTGGGTCACTCAAACTGTCCCGCTTCCCGCACAAATTTAATCAGACAGATAACAGGAGTTGATTAGACTGTCCACTTCCCTCCAAGGAAAGCGAAATATTTTCAAGTGTATCTAACCTTCCCCATAATACCAATATCTGATATAAGGATAGTTAATAGGAATATGTGACGGGCCGGTGGCGTGGTCGGTAAGATACTTGCTTTTCACGCCGCAGGTCGTGGTGTCGATTCCCACCCAAGTCAAACATTTGTGTGATGAACATGTCTGTTCGTCTGGGTGTTATTACCTATATATAAGTAAGTATTTACAAAAGAAAAGTATCTTATGTAGTATATTACCAGTTATCTGGTTTCCATAGTACAAGCTCTGCTTAGTTTGGGATCCCACTATATTATTACTAGCTTTCCGCCCACGGCTTCGCCCGCGGATGTCGGTTATCGCGCCAAAACATTACCTTCTATTTGCGCAGTCGAATAAAAACTATCCTATGTCCTTTCTCGGGCCTCAAGCTGCCTCCATACCCAATTTCATCTAGATCGGTTCAGTAGTCTTTGCGTGAAAGCGTAACAAACAAACTTACATTCACATTTATAATATTAGTATGATTATTATAGGTAAAATTTTATACGAATACCTGTAGACAATAGCTATGTAGTGTTTGTAGAACTAACCTTGGCATTCCTGGAATACTCTAGATACCAGAACTTCACATGCCTGAAGCCAACCGTAACGAAATAGTTGCCGTTCTCGGAAAAACTAACTGCCTTCACACGAGACGACACCTGATGACAAAACAAAAATATAATATACTAGCTTTCCGCCCGCGGCTTCGCCCGCGTGTATGTCGGTTATCGCGCCAAAACATTACCTTCTTTTTGCGCAGTCGGATAAAAACTATCTTATGTCCTTTCTCGGGTCTCAAACTACCTCCATACCCAATTTCATCCAAATCGGTTCAGTAGTTTTTGCGTGAAAGCGTAACAAACAAACTTACATTCGCATTTATAATATTAAAATATAGAAGTATAGATAATCGACTAGCTTACCCTGATATACCGAAAGTATGTCAAAAGTGAGTACGTCTTCACACTCTTATCTTAATCCTAACTTGGGATTGAGTCACAAACTTATAAACGTATAATAATAATACTAAGATATTCTAGTGAACTTTGACGACCTCGGTAGTCGAGCGGTGTAACCGTCCGATTGGGCTATACTGTGCCCGGGAGACCGCGGGTTAGATTCCCGCCCCGGACAATATTTGTGCAACAGCAAAGATTTGTTTCGGTGTCTGGTTGGTTGAGGGACTACCCTCCGTGCCTCGGAGCACGTTAAGCCGTTGGTCCCGGTTGTCATTTAATACTTCTATGACAAATTGACAATAGTTACATGTAGTCAGAAGTCAATATAATCTGACACCTGGTCTAACCATCTCTGCTACTGGTTCCCTACAGGTTTCGAGGTCTGATGGCAGTCGCTCGTATAAT
This sequence comes from Meganola albula, assembly GCA_936450015.1. NCBI lineage: Eukaryota > Metazoa > Arthropoda > Insecta > Lepidoptera > Nolidae > Meganola > Meganola albula. The sequence continues at coordinate 5,641,017 of OW388171.1, forward strand.
TCTGGTAGCTAGCCGCATCAGGTTAGACTGGGAGCCGACCACAATAGAAATGGGAAAAAGGCAAGGGGAATGATGATTCTAGTGAACTTTAGGTAACTTACCTTGTTGCTGGCCAGCTTCAGGTTGGCGCGCCAGTCCCATACATTAACTATCATATCATGTTGAGATCCGATTGACACTAAATATTTGGACGACTTTGAGAACGCCTGGAACAAAATGAAATCTAGTTTAGACAAAAAAAATGCTTACAGTACTGAATAGGTTGGAGCAGCGGTGGCACAGCGGTATGGACCTCGCCTTTGAAATATAATTCGATCCCCGGTTGCGCTCACACATCTTTGCCGCAATTATTATCAGCGCTGCTCAATGCCGGCGAGGGAAAACATCGTGAGGAAACTGGCATGTCTCAGAACTAATCATTCGAGGACATGTGACATCCACAAACCGCACTGGGCCAGCGTGCGCGGGATAAGGCCCAAACTCTCTCAACTCGTAAGATAGTTGAGAGAAGACCCGTGCCCAGCAGTGGGGCACTAGAAAAGGGTTGAATTGATGCTGAACTCCAAAGTAAAACCAGAACATCTGTACTACCATATTTTTATAGCAAACTAGCTTTCCGACACCGGCTTCGCCCGCGTATGTTGATAATCGCGCCAAAACATTACTAAAAAAAAAAACTATCCTATGTCCTTTCTCGGGTCTCAAACTACCTCCATACCCAATTTCATCCAAATCGGTTCGGTAGTTTAAGCGGGAAAGCGTAACAGAGAGACAGACAGAGTTACTTTCGCATTTATAATATTAGTAGGGATAGTAGGGATAAAAAGATTTAGGTAATTAGATTGTGACGTTTATTAATTAGCATGCACTCCACTTACCACACAGCTGACTCCGTGCGTGTGACCCGGGAACTCCGCGATCTGCACCGCCCCGGACGCTATCGGATCCTGCAATAATAAAATAAATGTAAATAAACATTGAACTTGAAAACGAGACGCACGCACGTGCTTGCAGTTAAGTTATACGACGAAACTAATAGATGGCGCTAGTAGTTGTCGCTACTCGATGCTAGACGGCGGTAGTAGTACAATATGGCGCCGCTAACGTCATACCAAAAACCATGCAAAAGTAGCGTATCAAATCATAGACAATAATAATATTTTCCACACACGCTGGCCCAGTGCGGGTTGGTGGATGTCACATGTCCTCGAATGATTAGTTCTTAGACATGCCGGTTTCCTCACGATGTTTTTCTTTCGCCGATATTGAGCAGCTGAGATTAAGGCCTAAACTCTCTTAACTCATAAGATAGTTGAAAGAAGACCCGTGCCCAGCGGTGGGACACTATAAAGGGTTGAAGTGTATAATATTTTAAAATGTATGAAAAAGTGATTTATACACAAAAATTTACTTAGGTATGTAGCTACATTCAGCTACCCACCTAAGTCAATTTGCGCGGTATGATGCGACAAACTTATGCACGAAATATATAGACACGGATATAAACACACGTTTTAACACCGCTTTTTTCGTCCAAAGTTAATAAAATATGTTCATACTCAAATATTGGACTCCAAATTTCCATTTGCATTTTAATTTGTAATCATCTACTTAAATGTGATTATTTCCGAAACAACTTTTTTGCCCACCGTACTGAAAAATGTGAAGTTGTTGCGCATTCCGGTCCAAGATGGCGGATTTCCAATCCTATTCTTAATTGAAACGCATAGTATGTTTATCTGTTTATTAGTATCAAAACAAAAATCTTACCTGCAGATCCCATACCCTGACCGCGGGCGCGTGGCCACATTCGCCGGTGGCCAGGTACCGGCCGTCCGGCGAGAACGCGACACAGGTGATGCTCTTCCGACATGAGTTGAGGACGTGCGTCTGCCGGTTCTTCCTCACGTTGTACAGAACCACCGTGCATCTGGAAAATACAGAAACCAATTAAATAAGTACTTTTTTAAAACACAATCTCCCTTACTTAGAACGTTAAAATTTTTCCAATTAGTACACCTTATGCGGGCAAAATATGGGCGCGTTCCCACTTTGTCGTTTCGTTTTAAGTATCGTGGCTTATATATTTAAATGGAGGTGTTCACATATAGAACGACACGATTAACTGCCGTCTACTACTTTTCTGCGGTGACGACAGATTGTCCGATAAAAAATCGGAAAGCGGAGACTGTAGGGTTGTAGGATCGCTAAACGAGATTTTTACGACAAACAGTCGTTAGAATGGGGACAGCTAGAGACGATAGTCGTCCGCAGATAAATTAATCGTCACGACATAGTGAGTACGCGCCCTAAGACGACCTATTTGAAATTATACACCTTGTATGCCTGACCAGTGTGTATGCGCTTGTTTTAAGACAAATAAATTATCTTATCCTTTAAATTAATAATTGAATAATACTCTCGACGAGCACTTAAACACCCCTTTTTTACGTTTTATTCAAAGTTTTAAAGTTTTTATTCATTGATGCCGCAAGACGGTAGGCGTCGCCGAGGCAGACCGTGAACAATATGGCGAGACGATCTGTGCCTCAATTCCCGTAATTTCTTGACGCACCGATCAAGTTGCGGTGCACTTGCAAGTAAGTTTTTCGTCTTAGTGCAAAATGGTATTCTTATAATTGTTTAGCTGTCATATCTTATCTAAAGCGCTCTCGTAACGCCAACTTGACGCGAGCGTATCTGACAGAGGTTGTCAAAATTACGAGAATACGAAAATGGCTAGTTTGATCGAAACTCACTGCAACTGCACTGCAACTACTTATTTAAATAAGTGAATTAGTCTACTGAATGGCATGCGGTATTGAATGGCCAGAGGTCCCGGAAGACCGGACAAGATGGAAGACGTTAGGGGAGGCCTATGCTCAGCAGTGGGATTGTATAGGTTAGCAAAAAACACCTGAGGTACTATTAGAGAGATACCCTGGATATCATATAGCCTCAGAATGTTTGTCACGAACTAAACGCCAATCACACAACATTAAACGCAAAATAATTAAATAATACGACAATAGTCTACCCCCCGCCTATACAAACAATTAACGTAATATTAGACCTTTTAATAAAATCGTTGACTCACAATAATTTCGTAAAAAAAACGCGTATTCTTTTAACAGACTTCTGAAAAGGGGGAGATTGTTCTATGTCTGTTTGTGTGTGTGTTTTTTTATGTAGATACTCCGTCAACTGTGGACCGATTTTACAAAAATTCTTTTTTTGATTGAAAGAGTATCCCCTCAAGTTGGTCCCATTGACTATTTTTTTCATATGATTAATAAACATATCGCTTGCTCAGAAGAATACTGTATTAAGTCAAAATTTGGCGCTAACTGACTTAATAATACAGCTCGACTAAAAAAAGTACGTTCTTCCGTGTTCTAGGGAATAGAAAGATCGAGAGGAATAGAGATGTAACTTTCCTTATTGGCTCATTTAACGTGTAAGCGGTTTTTAACCTAATTCAAAAGGAAGAACGTACTTTTTTTAGTCGAGCTGTATTATTAAGTCAGTTAGCGCCAAATTTTGACTTAATACAGTATTCTTCTGAGCAAGCGATATTTAAAAAATACTTGGCGATTATTTGTGGAATATTACACATGAAGATTTTTGAAGGTTTTAGGCGTGAATAATCGGGTAAGAAGACGGTAATTCGATAAAATAATTACGGCAAATATCACTTCACCCCGATCTCTCGATAGCACAATCATTAATTCTACTAGATAATTACAGATCGCTAAGATTACATTGGATTAAAGCGTAACGTCCACCGAGCACGTGTTTATGTACGCACTTCCCGACGATGCAACCATCCTTCACAAAGGGTCAGCCCTTCTAAGATGGCCGCTTCACCGTGCTCGGTGTTCATTCGTTCGTTCATATTGACATTTTTGAGTGACAGCTAACTTCAAAGACGGACGCGATGTTAGTATAAAATGACAGCTGATGCATTGAGAAGTAGATGTGCCAACACACATTACACAACCACTTAAATTGTGAAGACTTAATTTGTTTACACTTAATATAATGACAAACCAAGTTCAGTGTAGGTATGTATATTTGTGTAATGTTGCTTAACCTAGTTTCGAGAAATGACAATGTTATTGAAACGAGGTATAGATGAAACTAACGAACACGACAGTCAATCAACACAACATTCCCGCCATAGCGCAGCGGAAACAGAGCATGCACTATGGTCAACTGAGTTTGATGTTTCTTACTTACAAATACTGTTTAATATCCATATTTCACATAGCATCACGCCTGTATTACCCAAAGGTGTAGGCAGAGGTGACAACAAACTACTTGGTCTATTATTAACTTTAGGTTCCAATGACTAGAAAATAATTAATTCAAATCCTGCGCCACTGCTTTTGGTGGTGTGGTCCCCCCCCACTGTCCTTCGGAGAGCACATTTGAAGTAATTGGTTGGCCGCGCGTCGGTCCCGCAGCGGTGCATAGCGATGTTGCCTGTAGCGTTGATGATTGGATAGCGTCTGGAAGATTGTGGTGACACCTGCATGCCTCGCACAGCACGTTATGATTTAGAGGTTGTACATATTTGTATATATTTACTCAGGTTGTATATATTTACTCAAAATCGACTATCAATAAATTATCAATAATACCTAATATAATTTATGGAGTGATAGGGAGTGGAGTGGATGGAGTGATCACTTGTTTTGACGAAAAACTCCGTCAAGATGGTGGCCGTCACTTGCTTGTCTGTGTGAAAAATACGCTTCGCTAAGCGCGCGATCGGGGATTGCACTCATTGTCCAGCTAGTCTAGGCTACCACACACCTATTAAACCCTCGACCTATACTACGAGACCGTCGATGAGGAAACAATGCTCGAGGGGAATATGAGCTCGGGTCTGCGAAGCGCATCCCGGAGCTGAAGCAGTGTGCAACACTGGTACCAGACGCTAAATAAAACTGCACACGTATTCAGTTTTAGTGGACTGTATTAAAAAGGGTAAATGGTTATAAAAAGTGAAATTAGATACCTAATGAACGTGTTTCCTGTGCAATAGTTAAAGGGTGACTGGCACTGGGCACACACCTTGTTAAACACAATGACCCACCACGAGCCAATAACAATGTGTTAAGCCAGAGCAATAATAAACATAAGTGTCTCTTCTCTTCTCAAAATGACTACAGATAGCAAAATTTCCCTTTCTCAGTATGTCCCTTTCGCAAAATGTCCCTTTCTCAGAATGTCCCTTTCGTGAAATGTCCCTTTAGCAAAATGTCCCCTTCCTCAAACAGACATTAAATTACTTTCATCAGTAAAAAAACTGGTCAAGAGCCAGTGTACAACACAGAGGGGTACTGATTATTAATGTTCAATCATTAAAATATGGGTAGGTAGGAATGTCGAAGGTCGAATCGGGCGCAGAGGAAGGATCACGGTGCGCGGACGAGGTTTATGGTTTGCTTGGGTGCAAACAAGCAGTACGGGGCGCAAACATATAGGACAATTTTATTTATTTCTGTAAGCCTTAACTATTTCAAAGCTAAATTTGATACCCTAAAATCTGCGGTCTTAACATTGAAAATAATATTAAATCTGACAATCTGACAAATAATAATAACTATAATAATTTGACATCACACTCATTATTCATGTTACCAGTAGTAAATAATGACATTATACTAGTAATTAACAGTCTAAAAAACACAAATACTACAGGGTTTGACGGTGTGTGTACTAAGGTTATAAAGTTTGTTAAAGATATAATTGCACCACCTTTGACACATATAATGAATTTAAGCATTGAGTCTGGCATATATCCAAACAGTTTAAAAAAAGTAATTGTGAAACCTCTTCACAAGAAAGATGACAAAATAGATAAAAAAAATTACAGACCTATAGCGAAAATTTCAGTGTTCTCCAAAATTTTTGAAAAAATTATTTACAATTCAATATATCAGTTTTTCACTAAATATAATTTATTTTGTAAAGAACAAAAAGGATTCAGAAAGAATACCACAATAAATATGGCTATTTATGATCTCCTGTTAGAAATAATGTCAGCAATGGATAAGAAAATCCCAGTGTGTGCAGTATACACAGACATGACAAAAGCATTTGACTATGTGGATCATAAAATATTGCTAAAAAAGTTAAATGGATATGGTATACGGGGAAATATCAATAAACTACTGGAATCTTACTTAAGCGATAGGTTACAGTATACTGAGTTATCCAGAATTTGTCCTATTAGTAAATTAGAAATTAAATACGTGTCAAAACCTAGACAAACTCGATATGGTGTGCCTCAAGGAAGCGTACTGGGGCCCCTTCTGTTCCTCATTTATATTAATGATCTACCAAATAGTATAAATCACAGTATGGTTCTCTTTGCAGATGACAACACCTGTGTAGTCAAATGTAATAATCATAATGAATATCAAAGCGACATTAATAATTCTCTTATTGACATTATAAATTGGTTGAATAAAAATAATCTAATAATTAATTTGACAAAAACAAAAGTAATGCACTTTCACCAACGATGTGAATTGCCAAATTTTGACGTATCCTACAACGGTATTGAAGTAGAAAAGGTAGACAGGATAAAGTTTTTGGGCATTGTAATAGACAATAAATTAAACTGGAAGCCACAGGTAGAACACTTATGTACACGCTTAAGTAAAGCAGCTTATGCTCTCTTTCAGCTTTCAAAAAAGGTTAACATTAATGCACTGAAAATGGCATACCACGGAATGGTAGGCTCAGTTTTGAGATTTGGCGTTATTTACTGGGGTCAATCAACAGACCGTGAACTTGCTTTTAGACTGCAAAAAAGATGTGTTAGAGCAATGTGTGGTTTAAAATCAACTGAGAGTTGTGCACCGTACTTCAAATCTTTAAAAATTCTGACATTACCCTCACTATATATATTAGAGACTGCTTGGTTTGTTAAAACTAATTCACATCTGTTTACTAAGATATCTGAAGTTCGTAGAGCACCTTTAAGAGCACAATATAGGAATAAACTCATTGATTTAAAATGTAATACTGCACTTTTACAAAAGAGTTTTTTTAGCACTGCACCTAAGATTTTTAATAAATTACCTGACACTCTAAAAGATTTACCTAATATGCGTTTTAAGAAATATTTAAATAAAATACTCATAGACAAATGTTATTATTCACTGCAAGATTTTTTTAATGATGATTTTATTTAATATTATAATTTTAATTTTAATGTTGACATCTTTAATGTTTGAATTTATTTAGCCTTCTTTTATTTTCATTATACTTATTAATATTTATTTGTACGTCTAAATGACAAAACATAGTGTTTCTAGTTTTATTATTTTTATGACCACAATATGTTATGTACCTATGTTCAACAAATAAAGAGATTCTATTCTATTCTATTCTATTCTATTCAAAAACATTAATGATGAAAATTTGTGTTTGTGTCGAGTCTGGGTGTAAATATCTATTATAAGTATATATTTACAAAAGAAAAGTATTATATGTATAGTATATACCAGTTATCTGGTTTCCATAACACAAGCTCTGCTTAGCTTGGGACCAGATGACCGTGTGTGTTAATGTCCCAGAATATTTATTTATATTTATTTATTTATAAGTATCTCTACTGTACTTAGAAGTAAAGTACAGTCGTAACAATAATTTATTCAACATAATGCCGCCGAGGGCGATGACCGCACGTCCACAGACTTCCGTTTCCTACGTGAGCCAGTCCCACGGTTATTAGGAGGGGGAACAGCTGATTTGATGGTGCCTTACTGTTATTTGTGACCTCTAATTGGTGCCTCCGTGGGTCAGCGGTATGCGTGTTAGGTTAAGAACCACGAGGACGAGTTCGAATCCAGGGTTATGCAAAAACACTTCTAATTTACCTTTATTACAAATTAGTAGGCCAGCTGCAATAAGGTCGTACGTGCTACCATGTTGATATATTTAGTAAATTCTTGGGAACCTGAAGAACTTGCCTTGGTGGTCGAGTGGGAAGAATTCGAATCCCGGGTCGAGCAAAAACACTCTTCTAATATATTAAGAAAATCTCAGTTACAACTCGAAGTTTTGAATTGTGCCCGATGAACGGCAATAAACATAGCCAGCGAAATGGAAAGAAAGAAAAATATTTGTTTGACAAAGACAGGACACACAATCTCAAATGATAAAAAAAAACACATGGAAAGAGAAAAAAATACATAAATAAAAACAATTAAAATAAAAAACCAAACAGTAAGTGTGACCCATCAGTATCAAACATGGACATGCTCAGTAAACGCTGTGAGTGCCTATTAGAGGCGACACACAGCACTGATTTTCAGCAATGTCCATATTCCCACAGGATAATCAACTGGTGGTAGGCTTCGGCCGTGGTTAGTGACCACCCACCAGACAAAGCCGCACCGCCAAGCGGCCTTGCCGTGTTCCGGTGCGATGTCTGGTGACACCATGCAGAGAGGGTGGGTCGGAATTTTTGCTCCTATAAGGTTTCTCTAACCATATGGAGGCTCATTCCACTGCCACCTTCTCACCGATAATCATTCGTAATCACGATTGAATCGGTATACTGGGCTGGCGCGTTACATCGTAGACTACATCATTGCTTAACATCAGGCAAGTTGTAGTCAAGCGCCAGCCTATCGCAGAATAAAAAGAAAATTTTGTATAGAGACCCAACACACGAGCAATAAACGTATAACATTTTTGTCGACAGCCAGCGTAGATTTTAAGGGTGACCAACCCCTAATACTAGTCTAAATTTATTTAATTGAACAGTTGAGTGTGACTCACTCCAAAACTAAAATACAAGGAAACAAAACCACATTTAGTAAGTAAGCAATAAGGATGAGTGCACACTATCGATCTAAGGGTGTGTCTACACACCCCGCCGCGCCCCGACACGTTATAAATTTAAAGCTTAGTTTATTAATGGGGTTGCCCACGGTACACTATAACTCCTCCTGAGTCAAACTTGTTCGATGACTTCAGCTTGAAATATAATAACGCCATCTAATCCCAAATATTGAATGAACCATAGATGAATAATCTTATTTATCTATTACTGAACTGATAGGCTACTTAAAAACATTTTTTTTTTGTAAATACATAAGATACAAATTTCTATCAGAAACAATTTTTTGAATTTATTTTGAAGTAAAACTATATTTTATCGGATTTTATCGCGGTTTAATTTAGATTTTTATATCCCAACGTTTCAAAGCCGTTTGAAGTCTGAGAAGACTTTGAACCGTCAGGATATAAAAATCTAAATTAAACCCCGATAAAATCCGTTATGAAGTAGTTTTATTTCAAAACAAATAGCGTACAAAATTGACCTCAAATAAAACACCCTTTATACATGATACATTTTCACTCCACTCACACGAGGCTGGGCGCGTGCGACGCGACACGGGGCGTCAATTTATCAATAAGTCGCGCGCGCTTCGTTATACCCTGGCCACGAAACACGGCGTCGAGCGGCGCGGCTGACGATTATGCAGTTCATTGCCCACTCGCGTTCACTTGTCTTTAGACACTGCTTAAGCAAATACGCAATGAACGGTGAAATCGCAAACCGCGCCGCCCGACGCCGTCTCCCGTGGCTAGGGCGTTATATCTTTACGCAGATACATAAGTTGATTACAAAGTAAGAATCATAAAAAGCTCACTGCCGTCTACTACATAATAATGCTAATACTTTCATAGTTTCTTTGCACGTGTTTTTTGAATAAGGAATAGAATACACAGAGTGATTTATGTGATTAGGTCCTCGACACACTGTATATCTATACTAATATTATAAATGCGAATGTAAGTTTGTTTGTTAATAATACTAATACTTTAATAGTTTTTTGCACGTGTTTTTTGAATAAGGAATAGTATACACAGAGTGATTTATTGTGGTCCTCGACACACTGTATATCTATACTAATATTATAAATGCGAATGTAAGTTTGGTTTGTTACGCTTTCACGCAAAAACTACTAAACCGATTTGGATGAAATTGGGTATGGAGGTAGTTTGAGACCCGAGAAAGGACATAGGATAGTTTTTATCCGACTGCGCAAAAAGAAGGTAACGTTTTGGCGCGATAACCGACATAAACGCGGGCGGAAAGCTAGTAAATAATATAAATATATCTACGAGCTCATGAACCGCGATTACCTCATTACCTTTGCACCTCGATGGGACTCAAAATAACATCACAGAAAACTAATCAATATTACAGCCAATGATTACCAATTATTACCAACCCAAGCAAAATCAACTCAGAATTCAAGACACTGTGAGCTCAGTTTGCTTAAATCGGAACGCACCTTAAATATTAATGTTTGAAGGTAGTCAGTAATAATTGTGATTAATATTTTTGGACGTCAAATATCTCAGTCCACCCGTGAACATGAAGTCTGAAAAGACTTTGAAACGTCGGGATCTAAAATCTAAAATAAACCGCGATAAAATCCGTTAAAAAGTAGTTTTATTTCAATGTGTGATATTCGCGTAAATCTAAGACAATACTATTACCAATGATTACCAATGATTACAGCACCTCCCTAATCACAATTTGTTTAGATGGATATAGATTTCTTATTAGTACGAACAAATTCGGTTAACACACACCCGATGATGCTCACTCAACCGACATAGACATTGTCCCCCGAAGTAACGATGACCAACACTGACAAGCAACCTGAGAGACGTTAACGTCTTGTAAGTTAGACAACTGACAGTCCTTATGCTATCACAAGTGACTAAAGTGACAGCTAACCGTCTGTTTAGGCAACAGCGTGCTACGTTTAGAGGTTACGCGCTGCGACAAATATATATAATACATAAAGGGTTTATGTATAGGCAATTAACACGCATGCCCAGTAAGTAATCGCGACCTTGACCTTTGGGAATATAAGATGGCCTAGAATCATGCGATAGTGAACTTATAATTAATTAGTTAGGTTCCACTGAGTTTGTAACCTTAACAGCCTGCTGCAGACCGGACTGCTGCGTTCCACATACGCCTGGCCGCACTTCGATTTTTATATGAAAACATATGATCTCAATACATCAACGCATTGTTGCGATACACCCTATATTTAGGGTAAAAGTAACTAGCAGGGTAATTTTTAGGGTATGTATTCTCTTAGTAACACTCAATTACAGTATAAAATAACAGTGAATTATTTTGTTCCATAAAAGATTCCGTGTCATACTACTAGACACTGTGGGAATATGGACATTGCTGAAAATCAGTGCTGTGCGTCGCCTCTAATAGGCACTCACAGCGTGTACTGAGCAATGTCCATGTTTGGCACAAGTAGGTCACACCTACTCTTTGTTTTTTATTTTATTTTTTCATTTGTGTTTTTTTTTCTTCTCTTTCTATGTGTTTTTTTATCATTTTGATTTTGTCTGTCCTGTCTGTGTCAAATAAATGTTTCTTTCTTCTTTCTTTCATATACGCACTGAGTGCACTTGGTGCAATATATTGTGTTGCTCTTTCTTTTCGTGTGTGTTGTTGTGAAAAATACAGTTGTTTTATTCGTAAAGAAGGAAAAGACAAGGATATTTTTAGGGTATTTTTTTTAATAATACAGATTCTAGGGTAAATTGAGACCAAGCCCAGGGTCAAAACTTTGACCTGCGACCTGGGAACACTCAAATCAAATTTACTCATGAACAATTTACATTGTGTTTGAATTTCTACCTACTTATTTTAAGACACGCATTCATAATAATAATATTCTAATTAAATGTCATTATATGCGCACTGCACATGTCGCTGGCTGCATTCCTGTCAGACGTTAGTGTGTTCAGGTTCTAACACCTAACATTAAAACAAACATCCTACGTGACCCGCCCTTTAATTCAAGGTGATAAATTACATGTCATCATCATCATCATCATCATCATCATCATCATCATCGTCGTATTCGTCGTCGTCGTCGTCGTCGTCGTCATCATCAGCCTATTCTGGTCCACCGCTGACCATTAGACCATTAGTAATATTAAACTCCTAAAAACAATAAAAGTTCCAAAAATCGACAAATCAATCGAAAAACATAGCCCATTCTTGTCTATAGACATTCTTGTGTATAGATACATAATATAACTATATATAATAATCAAATAATAATCAAATATAACTTTTATGAATAACTCTGATTATCAAGTCAAATACAAACATTATTTATCATAACAGTTAAGGCCCGCCTGACCTCCAAGACGTTTAGACGGAAGGACATCGCTAAAAATGGCAGCGTTACATCACATGTGCGCAGGAGTCGGTTATTGAATGACTGAATCATACAGTATACTGTGGTCATAAAGATATGGGAATGATGGACCTAGGATGTAAACTGCTGACACCTGATTGTCGTGGTGTAAAGGGAAGTATTATGTCCAGCACATGTGCGATGTCTGGTGACACCATGCAGAGAGGGAGGATCGGAATTGTTGCTCCTTTGAGATTTCTAACCATATAGCTCATTCCACTGCCACATTCTCACCGATAATCATTCGTAATCACGATTGAATCGGTATACTGAGCTGGCGCGTTCCATCGTAGACTACATCATTCCCAAACATCAGGCAAGTTGTAGTCAAGCGCCAGCCTGTCGAAGAATTGAAAAAAAGCGGTAGGATTACAGATACAGGGTTTTCTTGTAATAGGTTTGCGCTTGACCACAACTTGCCTGTTGTTAAGCAATGATAAAATCTACGATGGAACCCAATGAATACCGATTCATTCGTGACTCGAAGACAGGCAGATTATAGCTATCGGGAAACCGATGCCGGCAGCGAATTCCACAACATGGCAGTTAGCAAAATAAAAGTGGAAGGAAAGCGCTTTGTGCGTACCCGTGGAATTTCATTTATTTTTCACTCACTCACGAGTGAGTTTCGAAAAATAAAAATAATAAATAAATATTCTGGGACATTAACACACACGGTCATCTGGTCCCAAGCTAAGCAGAGCTTGTGTTATAGTAACCAGATAACTGGTATATACTATACTTAAAATACTTTTCTTTTGTAAATATATACTTATAATAGATGTTTACACCTAGACTCGATACAAACAGACATGTTCATCTCACAAATGTTTCTCTCGGGTGGGTATCGAACCCACGACCTACGGCGTGAAAAGCAAGTATCTTACCGACCACGCCACCGGCCCGTCTTAAACCCCTTTATTAGTGCACCCCTAAACCTCTTACAGAACCCATGTGAGAAATTTGGAGTCTCTAGACCCAGCGGTTTGGGCTGTGTATTAATATGTCAGTAAGTCAGTTTATTCTTTTATCTAATTAATTAGATTAAAGAAGATTTAGTCGTAATATTCGCTTTCCATTAGGTGAGCCATATGCTTGCTTGCCAACTTAGTAAAGAAAAATCTAGATTTATAAAATAAATAGAGCTTTACAACACATTTTCATCTATTTAATATTGTAGCCAGTGTAATTTCACGGTAAAGCGCACACAATTTTCCGGTCACAGCCTAACCTGCGGCTCTTCGATCTAGGTTTTGTAGAAAATTCTGGTACAGTGTCAAAGAAAAATGTCAAAATGATGTTTTATCACGACCCATCCACTATATGGTTACCAACTAGAGATCTTTAGAATCATCAAAAGTTGGCGGGTATCGCGAAAGATATGTAATTTGAAATGTTCAAGTTATTGTCCTTGAACTTCACTTCAACCCTTTTTAACCCACTGCTGCACAGGTCTTCTCTTCTATTCTTCCTCTCTCCTACTTTTAATTTTTTTTTTCTTTTTTAATTGAACACTGAAATTTATTTGTAATAATTTTACTGTACATTATGGTCTGCAATAAACTATTGAGTATTGAGTATCGAGCAATTAGGCCTTAATCCACACACGCTGACCTAGTGCGGGTTGTATGTCACACGTCTTCGAATGATTAGCCGGTTTCCTCACGATGTACGTAAATTGTAATATTAAATTTTTCTCGGTTAAGATTAAAACTGGATATTACTCACCCTGCTGGATAGGCGACGAGCTCGGTGTTAGGATCGCAGTCCAACGCTGCGTTACTGCTAACAGTGAGCCCGAGGACACTCTCCAACTTTATCTGTAGACAAAGAAACATTTCGTTAAAATCATTACAATATTTGACAATTGAATGCTATATATATTCACAAACATTTTGACGTTCATTAACTTTGTTAATTGCCTGCAGAGAACCTTCAACCTTAGCAAAAGACAAAAAGTTCTGAGAAGTAGAGTGTTACTCGTATGGAGCTTACTATGAGTTTGGACCAAATCAACATCAGACCTCAAGTGTGATGGTTGACATTGCGGCGCTTCGAGTGAATGCATTGTTATAGAGTTAAAAAGTTTTTTATCTTTTTTTTTTTTTTTTTTTTTTTTTAACTTATAATAGGCTTGCGCTTGACCACAACTTGCCTGATGTGAAGCAATGATGCAGTCTACGATGGAACGCGCTTACCCAGTAAATACCGATTCACTCGTGACTTGAAGACCGGCAGATTGTAGCTATCGGGAAACATAGATGCCGGCAGCGAGTTCCACAATTTGGCAGTTCGCACGATGAAAGTGGAGGCAAAGCGCTTTGTGCGTACCCGTGGAATTTCCACCATATAACGGTGGCGCATAGCCGTACCTCTACTTGTTCGATGGAAGAACGGGGATGGGGGAATAAGATTGTGTAATTCCAACGCACACTCTCCAAAGTGTATCCGGTAAAAGACCGAAAGACTAGCAACTATGCGGCGATGCTCGAGGCTTTGCAATTTAGCCTTGATGAATGATTCGTTGCCAATAAGCCTCTTGGCTCGTCTTTCTATAGACTCCAACGCCTCGAGTTGGTATTTAGCTGACCCATCCCAAAGATGCGAGCAGTACTCCATGCATGAGCGAACTTGAGCTTGGTATAGCTCAAGCATCTGTTTTGGCGTGAAGTACTGACGCACCTTCGCGAGGACACCTAGCTTTTTGGCAGCTAGTTGAGCCTTAGACTCAATGTACGGGCCAAAATTGAGGGTTGAAGTCATATTGACGCCAAGAAGCTCAAGGTGGTCTGTAATAGGTACGGATACACCTTGAAAAGTAGGAGCCAATTGAAATGGCCTTTTTTTAGCAGAGAATAGACACGCCTGGGTTTTAGCAGCATTAAACTTGACTAGATTGGCGTCACCCCAATCGGAAACCGATTTGAGAGACAAGTTTAAGCGCTCAACCATGGCCTCTCTAAGAGACTGGATCTCAGCCGCACTGGCACGTGGACTAGACATATAGCTCTCTACAACTGTGCTGTCATCTGCATACCCAAAGGTGCCGGGCTTAAGCAGATCATTAATGTGCAGCAGAAAAAGAGTTGCAGAGAGTACCGAACCCTGAGGAACACCGGCATTAATATCAATTGCATTGGAAGAGCAGCCATCAATGACGACTCTGATTGATCTGTTCCTCAGGAAATCCGATATCCACTCACAAAATCCAGTGGGCAAGCCGTAAGATGGAAGCTTACTGATAAGGCCGTCATGCCAAACCCTGTCGAAGGCCTTGGAGACATCAAGTGAAATTGCTAGCGCTTCACCGTACCTCTCCAAGGCCTCATTCCAGATGTATGTGGCGTACGCTAAAAGATCCCCAGTCGACCGATTCCTACGGAATCCATACTGTCGGTCGCTGAGGAGATCATTGGCTTCTAGGTACGCCAGGAGCCTGCGATTTAGAACACGCTCCATACTCTTACAGAGTATGGAGGTAACAGATATAGGCCTATAGTTGGCAGGATCGGCACGACTGCCTTTTTTGGGCACGGGCTGCACGTTAGCAAGCTTCCATGATCTCGGCACTTGACCAGTCCTTAGAGATAGCCTAAATAGGCGTGTCAGTACAGGAGACAACTCCGGCGCACACGTTTTCAACACTATGGCTGGAATACCATCAGGTCCACTGGCTTTGTTCACGTCAAGATTGCGTAGCGTATTACGAACCTCCGTTTGGCGTATACGAATTTCCGACATGTGAGTCGGACTGCCAGGCGACACAGGAGGTGTTGCGCTACCAGCATCAAGACGTGAAGCCTCTGCAAATAGAGAAGCAAACAAATTTGCTTTATCCTCAGCAGTGTGAGCCAGTGTTCCGTCAGGTTTCTGTAGTGGAGGTAGTGAGGGGCGGCAGAAGTTCGCCTCGACCGATTTAGCTAGGGACCAAAACGCTTTACTACCCGCTGGATACGAAGCCAGTTTGTTCCCTATTCGGCTAATATGGTCAAAGCGAGCCCTCTGCATCACTTTCTTGCAGGATTTGGCAGCCCTGTTAAAGGCTCTCTTCTTTTGACTAATATCCCTGGCCTTGCGGTGTCGAGCATCAACCCAGGCTAGATAGGCCATATGTTTCTGCGCCTCCGCACGTCTACATTGCGGCCCAAACCATGGGCGAGCTTTGCCGGACTGCGGCACGTCAGAGTATGGGATGAAATACTCCATAGCCTGACGCAGCGCATCTGTCACGGCTTCCGCACAGGTAGAGGGATCTCCAGAAGAGAAGCATAAGGGCTGCCATGGATAAGATGCAAAGAAGGACCGCATCTCATCCCAGTCTGCTGACTTGTACCGCCACATTCGCCGATGGCCCGTAGGGCTGGGATCAGGCGGGGAGTAGACGGATACAGATTTCACCAGACAGTGGTCTGATTTACCCAGAGGTGAGGAAACCGACACTGAATAACGGTCTGGATCAGTCGTCAGCAGAAGGTCCAAGCAATAGGGTGTGTGCGAGTCAACATCTGGTATCCGCGTGGCACCACGGACTAACTGGGTGAGATTCAACGCCAAGGCCAACTTCCTGGTTTCTCGCCCGGCATGGTCAGTATCCAGGTTGGGGAAGAGCCACTCTTGATGGTGAGCATTGAAGTCTCCCAGCAGCACCAATTGGGCCGACGGGTACCTCCGTTGAGCCGCTTCAGCCGCCTCACTAAGGTATTCGGTGAGCCTAGATGTCTCCTGATCTCCGCTGTGCGAGCGGTAGACACACGCATAAAGAATTTTCTCTATGCCTGTGTCCACCAGCACCCAAAGAGTAGAGTATCTGTGGTCTTCAAGGTTCCGAAGACGCCGACAGCATATGTCGTCCCGGACGTACACACACACTCCTGCATGGGGTTTAAAGTTATGCTCAAGTGTGTATCCCGGGTACGACAAGTACCCCACGTCAGACGGGCTACCTATCTGCGTCTCCGTTAAGAACAAGAGTGCCGGCTTATCGGTTTCCAGGTGATAGTGGACCGGCACGAGATTGGAGTGCAATCCTCGTATGTTACTGAGGTGCACTTTTAACGAAAGGGAGTGCAGCCGCTGTTTACATACATTCCTCTTGTTCTTTACCATTTTTGTGAGATTATCGGTTGAGGGTGGAAGTGGAATGAGGCTTTATATGGTTCACCATCAGACAAACACTCCACGGCAACATCGATGGGGAACTGGTATGAAGACTGCGGGGACGCCCGAGCCCCCCCGGGAATGTCCATCGGGCCCTTTCGTCCGGTCGCCAACCGGCACGATGGCGCATCCCGGGATTTTTCGCGAGTTGGCGGGACAGCCTTTTACAAGTGGCTAACTCGTTACTTGGGTCCCCTACTACCTGCGGTCGGCCAGCGGTGCACCGTGCCTCGGATCCCGCTACCCTCCAAGACCAGTTACCCGATGCTACCGCAGAAGTATCAGTCCACATCGGTGAAGCCATAAAAAAGCAACTGTTCCGACCCACTCTCACAATATGGTGTCACCAGACATCACACCGGAACACGGCAAGGCCGCTTGGCGGCGCGGCTTTGTCTGGTGGGTGGTCACTAACCACGGCCGAAGCCTACCACCAGTAAGTTGTCACCTGATTTGCACCACCCGGGGACCACGTGTGGGGATTTAGAAGGTGCCCTCCCACGGACGAAGGTGACTCAGCCCCCAAATAAAATAAATTAATCTGTAATAAAACTGTTATTTTAATATACTGTTGGACATCTTGCGAGTCAGACGTCCGTTGGTGAATCAAGAGTCCAACTTGAGACGCCAAGTAGAGCGGTCTTAGGTTTTACTTACTAAATCCCCTTAGATCCCAATAACAGGTAAGTTACTGTTTAAACGATGAATATTATGTAGGTACTTATCAGTGTAACAACTCAACGACTAAGACCATCCTGACACATGTCACCGAACCTACTTCTGATTGGGGTTTCCTCCCGTTTGCACCCCCTCTTATTAGTACTTAAGGAGTTTTTCTCAGTACTAAATACGATTACATAGCCCAGTTTACCCATCCTATTAACAAACACTATATTTTTACACGTTATCTTCAGTACACATTTCCAATGACCTACGTTACAAAACGAGCTGTTATCTCAATGTCAACCACCAACACAATGCCTATTTGTATTCTTGAGCAATTTTGACCTAGTACAGCACTTTGAATTTTTTTTGGAACGAAGTTCCTTATCGCGCGTTGTGAAAGGGGGCTAGACGGAATTCATTTCTATTTCGCGACGATTATTTTTGTTGAGTGTTTACAGATAACTTAAAAAAAAAATATTTTATTACAATTCCTTCACTAATTAATCGAAAGGAACTTCGTTCGGGTGTCCCTTGACACCTCTCAAGTTTTTTATTTTTATCTATAGGTAAATGTTACAAGACTAGTATGGAAAAAGTACAATAAGGGACAGTAGGGACAAGGTACGAAAAAAAGTAGTGAATCAAGTTTGTAAGAACGCAGAAGAGTCTATGAAACACATACTAATTATAAATATTCTGAGACATTACCACACACGGTCATCTGATCCCAAACTAAGCAGAGCTTGTGTCATGGAAACCAGATAACTAATATACTATACATTACTATACATATAGTTACACCCAGACTCGAGACAAACAGACATGTTCATCACACAAATGTGTGTATCGGGTGGGAATTAAAACCACGACTTGCGGCGTGAAAAGCAAGTGTCTCACCGACCACGCCACTAGCCCGTCCCATATTCTGTGCAAGTGTGACTAAATGGTAATAGAATACACATTAATGTACTTACACACTTCCAGTATAAGCTGACCTCTCGTTGTACAGGAATTCTATACAATGCGAGATCAGGTTATACTGGAAATATATAGCTTAATGTCTACCGTGTATACTACGATGGCACTGCTCTACGCCAGGTTAACACAGCTATAAGTATCTCCGACCAAAAGCTACAGTCATGATCAAACTGAATGGGACACAGAAGCTTCCTTAAGGGAACGCAGAAGGTACTGCTGGTGCGACTGGATCTCTAGGCTCTGGTAAAACCTGACTGTTTTACTAAAGTACGAAGAGCATCGATGGGCTGGTGATCAAAACGCACGACAACTTGCCAAATACACATGTTCTATAACATGTTCAACCCGTTCAAGTGTTCGCGAGCAGCGGTGGCGCAGCGGTACAGGCCTCGCCTTAGAAAAATAAGGTCGTGGGTTCGAATCCTGGTTGTGCCCACACATCTTTGTGTGAATTGTTTCATCTCCGCTGCTCAATATCGGTGAAGGAAAATATCGTAAGGAAACCGGCATGTCTAAGAACTAATCATTCAAGGACATGTGACATCCACCAACCCGCACTTGGCCAGCGTGTGTGGATAAGGCCTAAACTCTCTCAACCCATAAGATAGTTGAGAGAAGACCCGTGCCCAGCAGTGGGACACTAAAAAAAAGGGTTGAAGTGAAGTGTTCACGTGCCTCCACAATCGTCGTTTCATTCATCACAAATTTCAACACCTTTCGCTATTCTGTTCCTAATTCTGTAGTATTAATGACAATACATTCAATGCATTTCATTATAAAAATCAGACTAAAGTTGAGACACCTTTCTTGGGACAGCAGTTCCAAATAATCTGCCTACGGCCCAATGGCCAATATTGGCCGAACATGGCACCAAGGTTATTCTAGTTGTGCAAATGTTCTACAAACCTTGGGTATTAGATAAAGCTTTGTTTGATCATTTAACCAAAATCAGAAGGCGCCATTGTGATTTATTTTACTAGCGAAGTTGTAGATCCTTTTTTGGGTACATTTATAAACAGAAATATAACTTGTGCAGTTCTTAGCAGATATCACAATGCACTATCCACTTTAGATACAAACACTCTTTATTCCCCTAAGATTGAAGGATCCGCTTTGGGAATGACGAATTTTTATGGTCTCCTAGGTATGGCAAGAGGTGTTACTGACCACTGAAATGGTGATCGGAGCTAGTTCAACGCTAGATTTATTTGGTACCGACTCCTGTCCGTTTGGCCACAAAAATCGGCATCGTTTTGCTCAGCTTCGACTCCCCCTCCTCCCCATAGTAAATATACAATGATTCTCTAATTCCTATAGATTAGAGTCATTGGATATATTTGCACACAGCTTCTTACCCGTTTAGTGTCACCAACAACCTAACACTGGGCTACTCTACCCGACAACAGGAACTCGAAACGAACAGGCAGTGATATAAGTAATGGATTCATTAGAATTTACATTAATTGCGAATGCTTTATTAACATGTCACAAATTAAATATAGTTGCGAGATTCTGCTAAGTACGAAGTGAATTAACCAATCGCTTTATATCTACTTCTTTAGGATGCACGTTACACCTGCCGAGACGTGCAGCGTGCACTGATACACGCAATCACATACAATATCTCTCTCTGCTTCACGTGACCTTAATTGTCATCGTTGTCGAGTGAAATTATTACTTCTTTAATTAGCATATAACAAAAATCATGTATTTCATTAGTATGAATTATATTAGCATTTAGCTTAGCAATAGCAATTAGCGTGCTAAAATTCATAATGTCACATGCTTATGAAATAAATACGAATTCGCACACTACAATTGAACAAATCTAAGAAGTAACTTTTGACGTTTCACTGTTTTCTATTAAATTAGCTTTATAGAGGCGTAATCCACACTATTTTTATTACATAACATAAACAATTTTCATACAAAAAATAAAATTCAAAATGTAACTACGTTTAGAACTGTCAAACGGTACTTCTTAGATTTGATGGACTGTAAGTCAAATGTCCTTCTCTGGCACATATTTGCGTACGTACAACACTGGAACCGGTATCAAAGCTGTTGACCTTGACTCGCAAGGCTGCGGTGCATCCTCGCGTGACAAGGACGAGTTCATTCTTGTGGTATTTCTGGAATGTCTATAGATATATTACAGACTTTACAGACCAACGCTCCCATTATGTTATCTAAACTTGCTTCTAACTGTATTTTTAAGAGGATGTTATGAGCAACATGAACACACACGTATGTACTGTGAATGCAGAGGTTGGTTATAGCGCGGTAGTACGGCGAGTATGATGGGCACTTCTAGCCCGGGAAATGTACATTGTACAAGTTTGTGGCATCAACATAGCTCTAGTATATTGTTCAAATAGTATTGTCTTAGATTTACGCGAATATAACATATTGAAATAAAACAAGCAAAATCAACTCAGAATTCAAGACGCTGTGAGCTCAGTTTGCCTAAATCGGAACGCAGCTTAAATGACAATGTTGGTAGGTAGTCAGTAATAATTGTTATTAATGTTTTTGGACGTCAAATACTTCCCTCCGTTCACACGTAAACATGAAATTTGAAAAGACTTTGAAACGTCGGGATCTAAAATCTAAAATAAACCGCGATAAAATCCGTTATAAAGTAGTTTAATTTCAATACATTGTTTAAAACCAAAGTGATCAAAATGACATTATCTAAGTTTTAAGATAAACTGCCGAGTCATATAACTCTCTAGTTGATGAAAACCAGATCGTAGATAGAATTGATCATTACAGGATAAAAAAAATTACTCCTAACTTTTAACACGGTTGATGTCTAAACACACTATGCCGAAGTTACGTGTCCGAAGTTGCGCGGCTGATTTTACGTTC
The DNA here is from genome assembly GCA_936450015.1 of Meganola albula. Classification (NCBI taxonomy): domain Eukaryota; kingdom Metazoa; phylum Arthropoda; class Insecta; order Lepidoptera; family Nolidae; genus Meganola; species Meganola albula. Next base: position 5,662,973 of record OW388171.1, read on the forward strand.
CGACGTGTTCGGCTGATATGACACACTATAAGTGCCGAACTTACGCGGCAGAAATTCAGTTGCGTTACTTGATGCGTGTGTAGTGTGTATTCAGTGTTTCGATGTTCGTCGGCAATCGAACCGAACTTCGGTCGCGTATAATGTGTCCTCTACAGCTGAACGCTACGCTGAACTTACGCCCGAACGAAATTAATTTGCGTTTATAACGCAATGTAACTTCGGCGTAATGTGCCATCGTTAATACAAATAACATTGCAGGCGTAATCATGCCGAACTTCGGTCGCGTACTTTAATAATAACAATAATAATGATTTATTAATTCAAAAGGTTTTACATAGTAGTTATATTTAACACACAGGTACTTACAAGTTTAGTACAAGGTACAGCGCTTTATTACATTACATGTTTTACTATGTAAACTAGAACATGATAAACCCTATCACTTAAACTAGGTTGAACCTGTATCATAAGTGATAGTGTTCGGCCATTTATAAACTATACAGGTAAGGTACCTACTAAGGTTCAAGTTCGTTCGGTATAGTGTGTTTAGACTTTTTATAGAAAACCCATGCACAGCAAGTGGGACATTATTGGAGTATAGGAATCCTTACGTGGGATCGCTTAAAAAGAAAGTACACTTACGTAAGTGCGACTAACTTAATGTTTGATTTGATGTGTAGATACAAAGTTAGACATATTGAAATTAACTTTACAATATACTGCTACTCACTTTCACCTATTGGTTTTAGTACCTGCTGTTTAACTAATAAGTTAACAGAAGTTAATTACTCAGTGCCTCTTAGCTAGCTTTCAACTGCTACTTATTAGTAAAAACATGCTTAGGGTGGCAAATGTCAAAATAGCAATAGAGAAAGCAATAGAGTCTACCTTGGTAACTTAGATCTTTTTATAAAACAAATAAAAAATAACAAATAGCTTGATTGACGAAATCGTCCTAACGAAATGATGGATCGTCTCATACCTACAAGAAACTTAAAATAGAAGAATATTTAAATGTAAGGCAGGGATTGTCTATTTCCTGCGTATAGTTAAATTGTGCGGCAGAATGAAGGTCACATTCTCAAGATTTGCCATCAGCTGTTTTGTGGGTGGACGCTAACTGGAGCGGCATTTCGAAACTATGCGATAGCATTTCAACATGATCTGTGCATTCTTGGTGTTCTAAGTACCTATATCTGCTTCCAAATACCAAAGGTATATTAAGTTTGGATAGCAGCACTGCTTTGTAAATTGTCTCATTGACATATATACAGTAACAATATTAGACGGGCCGGTGGCGTGGTCGGTAAGATACTTGCTTTTCACGCCGCTGGTCGTGGGTTCGGTTCCCACCCGAGACAAACATTAGTGATGAACATTTCTGTTTGTGTCGAGTCTGGGTGTAAATATCTATTATATGTATATATTTACAAAAGAAAAGTATTTTAAGTATAGTATATACCAGTTATCTGGTTTCCATAACACAAGCTCTGTTTAGCTTGGGACCAGATGACCGTGTGTGTTAATGTCCCAGAATATTTAATTAATTTAATTTAATATATTAATTTGTCAGAATATGTACCTATTAGGGCACCCGAGAACAGTTTTTGATTTTGAGGAACAGCTCCACAATGTCTTGACACACAAATTGACGAATTAGTGTTTTAGTTAGATTGTATTGTCCAACTGCTGAGAGAAAGTTACCATCATTTCCAGTCGTTCACGACTTTTCGACATTTTATGTCCAATGCATCATTCCCGTCTTCTTTGCCTCGATCTGTAACGGGCAATCGCTTCACGTGCTGCGGGCAATCCCACCCTTGAGTTACCTAAATTCGCCATATGCCTAAACTGGACCCTTTAATGGTTATAACAACCGGAGATGATTTAAAGATGAATTAAACCTAATTTTGATTTAGAGTTACTCAAAGTCCCAAAAAAAGGAGATATTTTTGTTGGTAAAAATATTGCTGCTCCTCCACCTAGGCTATTTAGGAAACTAAAATTTTTCATAACGAGCAATTAAGTTGGTGGGGAAAATATTCCCTTTAACCGTAAGAGTAAAAAAGGAGTCACGTTTACGAAGAATTGATTCTAATCTGATTGGATCATTCATTCTCTAAGCTAGTGGGGGAGGGGCCCACTAGCTTAAAGATTGAATGATCCAATCAGATGAAACCTAATCCTGGATCCATACCGGGGTTCATGCATCTGTATAGTTGAAAACCTGTGATTCAATCCTATTTGTTTCAATCTAAAAACGATGGCCATCTGTGAGCAGCAGCCGTATTATAACACCATATAGTAGTATTATAGCAGTTGAACGAAAGAGAAGTTGCTCTACACATTGTATAGCGGCATCCCGCTTCCGCAGCTCCAGCAATACTGTTTTAAGCTGTTGTGGTATGACACCAGTAACGACATTACCACCTACGCGAATACTATTACCATATTTGTTATTCTGCGTCGTTATCTAGTCACAGTAAGGAATTTAGTTAACTTTGTATATCTACAATAATTTATATTATAGAGTTGAAGAGTTTGCTTGTTTTCTTAAATGCACTAATCTCAGAAAAAATGTCTTGTACTGTTAGATAGCCCATTTATTGAGGAATGTTACAGGCTACTTTTTATCCTGCTGTTGGGCACGATGTAAAATATAATTCACGCGGGCGGAGCCGCGGCGGTAGCTACGTTTTCATTCATAGACGAATGAATATGAATGAAAACGTAACTACAAAAAAGGGGATCCATAGTGTTGTTTAGGCTCCAGACAATCTTGTATCGTTTTGTAAAGGTCGCGCGACAGGTGGCAGTGGTGTGAATGAGATATCGAGAATATATGTATTGTCGCTCGACTAATCAAAATTAAACGAAACGAATCGTCTCTCGTGTCGTTTCATTTACGGCGGGGTTAAAGAGCTGTACTATACACGACAGCAAAACTAAAACCGTTCGAATAACCGCTTTAGCTAGGTTTTCTAGAAAATCTGCTGAGTCATGTCAAGATCATTCTCTAGTGGATGAAGAAGTGTACAATAATATGTATACAGAGACTAGATCAGAGAATAAAAAGACGACACGACAGATCGCGTCCTTTTAATTGGTAGAGAAACGTCATAGCAAGGAAAAGTCGTTGCTCTCATATCGATACCTACCTAGTTGAAATTTTCAGATCAAGCTATTTTCCAGCGACTGTCAATATTGCATTTAGGTGCTCAAATTTATAAAAGTTGGCAATACCGGCAGATAGAGCCAAAACACCAATCTCTTTACTATCACTTAGCCACAGCCGCGGATCATTGTACAAACAAATATTAGTACAGACGTGATCTATTGCGCAGGAGTGGGTCATATGTACGTGATTGATTACGCAACACTTATGTCATCAATTTTGACCGGCACAATACGCAATAACTGTTAGATAGATCTGTAGTCAAATTAAATTAATGGATGAAATATTATCTTTATTTGATAGTAACACAATGGATTCCGAACGTAATTCTGAGTCAGGAAGACTCAAATTCTAATATGTGGAATATTTGGGCCTGTTTTGCAAATTTACGCAGTTTTATGTGAAAAAGTAAACTGGAGGGTATTACTCGTACGATACCTACTCGGATACAGAAGGAAGAGTACTTTCATAACACTATGTTAAGTGAACATCTCTGCAAGGTACCTTGTACCATAATCTTGACTCACAACTATGCCGATAAGTTTTAACACACTCTTAGCAGACTGACCATATTTAGAACAATACGTCTGCTTTGGCAAAACAACAATTATAATCATTCGTTTGGAAGCTATGATGCCGCAACAACCCAAAGAAAGACACACAGATAAATGTTACGTAGGTACATAAGTAGACAAAGCTAGATTTGCCGACACACTACTAAGCACAATTCAAGCTCTGTTTTTTTGCGTTGTTTTTATATCATCATCATGCATCAACTTGGTATCCATTGCACCTCTTTACAACACCGCCACAGCGATCTGTATATTTACGCTCCAGACGAATTTTATCTCTAGTAGTCATCGACTAGACCTCGCTTCCTTCTATTATAAAATTGTAATCGTCAAAAGTTAACGGGGTATCGAGGAAGATAGCTAATTTTGATTGGTTCGTTAGTTCTTGTCCTTGAACGAATCAATCGAAATTGACTTATGGTCATGTAGATACTGGTACGCCATAAGTAAGGCGAGCGCAGAGCTATAGGTAGGCACTAGCAGTATAACAAAAGGTTGAAAACGAAAAAAGAATTTCAAAGCTATTGGAAACAAGAAGGCTCATGTGAAAAACATTTGTTTTTGCCCCATTTATCCTTAACAGAGTCGTCTCAAAATAACCCATGACATAACCCATGGTCTATTATTATTCAAGACAAAAAGGGCGATATCGTGTATCACCGCGTGGGTTAGAAGGCCGCACTCACTTTCATCATACTTTCCGTTTCGGAACTGGTTATATTCGCACTAGTTTGATTAATATACCCGTCTGGGGCGTGGCTGGCACGTTTGTGAGAGTCATGCTACAAAAAATTGTAGGTAGTAACTACACTTTGTAACAGTAGAAACCAAAGAATAATGTGCCTCTTTCAGTGGTACCGTTTTTAAAGTTATTGCACTGTGTGTATTCTGTAACGTAGAGGTCCCAAGTAGGCTTCAGAACTTAAGACAGATTATACACCCAAATCTTGTTTACAAGTGCCATTGGCTGTTAGTGGGTTTTAGTGATCGGAATCACACAAATTGTATCCCCATAAATAAATATCATGTTGCGTTCTTTAAAGATGACACTAATACAGCCGTTATGGGTAATTTATACTTCTATTTTGGCGTCACAACATATCGACACGGAGATTATTAATATGAAATGTTCTTTTTATGGTTATATGACAAATACCTTGGTAATTTATTATAAAAAGCAGTGTAAATTATGTGGTCAAGGTCATTTGTGAAACCAAAACTAAAAGAGGAATAGATTTTCAATACCGCTTGCTAAGATAGCGGTTTAGAAGTAGACCGCCCTTGCCATCACCCTCTTTTTGCCCTCTTCAATTACTCAGCACAAACCGCGGCATCTCTGTTAGCTGGATTGTCCTAAGCCTAATAAATACGAATATATATTTCATCAGTTGCTTGAGGAAAAAAAGTACAGGTTTTTCAGTAGAGGGGTTAAGGTGATCAACATGAATAAACCCAAATCTAAGGTTTGTGCAATTTACCAACTCCTTGCTGTCAATTGACATTCACTTCTCATTTATTGTTTACGTCATATGAAACAAACTTTATTTAAAAAAAGTAAAAAGAACACATTTAACATGAAGTAAAAGATTATATTCGTTTGTTAAGTTTCCTCTGACAAAGAAATTTAGTGATCCTGATGTTCCTGATCAGGATATTGGGACAAACATAATTAAACATTGTCATCAATACTTGACAAGTGTGCAAAATTTCAAATGAATCAGATGTTTTGCAGTTGGTAAAAATCGCATTCAAAGATTCCGTTACAAACATACAGATACAAGTGAAGGTGATTGTTGATTTTGATGATCCTGATCAAGATAATGGGAGAAACTTATTAAACCTTTATATTGTCACCGGTCCTCGACAAGTATGCAAAATTTCACAGGAATCTAAATTTTTAAAGTGGGTAAAAATCGTAATCGAATTGAAGCTAATAAAAAGCGTGTTAAAAGAGATAAAGGTCGTGATAAAACGGTCATAATAATAATATTTTCACATAAACACACAGCGCCATCAAGTCCCAAACTAAGCCATTATATTTGCTTGTGTTATGGGTACTAGGAACGGATACATTACTTAAATACATTTTTTTTTTGTAAATACATACATATTATAGATACATTACACCTAGACAGAACAAATAATCGTGATCATCACACAAAGATTTGTCCTGGGAACCCACTCATTAAGCACTACGCCACCAGGCCAGCCAACGGTGATTAGATTTGAATCCTTAAATCGTCTAGCGTTGGTGGTACCATAACTCCTCTCCATAGAAAAACATTACGTTACAATTTACATATAGATGCTGAGGTACAGGCAATACCTATATTATATGTTATGTAGCACTCCACAGTTAGTAGTTACTCAATAATGACTTAGTTAATATTTCCGCAACGTCTTCACTCCGCGTCAAACGTGACTTGTTTATTTTTTACTGATTATCACATGTACAAGGAATTATTTGCTTCATGGCTGTTGAGTTGAAGGTGGTATAAGTCTGATTTTATCACCTGTGTCCGTATTGGGAGTTTTCTATGCTCGCTACCGCTATAGCAAACTATCCATATACAAAGCATCCCGCTTGGATTACCCGATCACCTACTTTTCGCCACTTTTTATTTCCCATATGGGATAAGCCTATTGTTGGCACGTACATCTCTATCTCCAATCATTCAGCATTAAAAATGGGTACATCCTTATTCCAGTGGCCATCTTGCGCTCTCTGCTACCTAGCCACATTATGTAAACATAAAGTGGCGACCGTGACAGAACGCCGTTCATCGGCCACATTTCCACACGTCGAACTAACTAAGTAAATTTTATTTTAATTCTTTTGAGTAAATTAGAGGTTGTCATTTTACAGGGTATCTTTTGCAAAATTTACAACCCTTACCTGCTGCATATTCGTTTTTTTAGCTAAGAATAATCTCTTTGACTTTAGCTTTCGAATAAAAACAGGAATCAAAATCGGTTCACCCGTTTAGGCTTGTGTCACAGACACACAAATACATGTGTCAAACTTACTACAACCCTCTCTTTCGTAGGGGGTGAAGTTCAATGCAATTGAACCGTGTGAACTGCGCTGCAAGTGCATAATAACAGACGAGGTCAAGTTCGAACTCGGCACACTGAACAAATACCAAATAAACCTAGTTTCATTACTTATATAAACATTATGTAATAGGAAACAATAAATTGTTCGAGTACAATATATTACACAATAATATTTATTTAATTATATTAATTGTTGTTACTGCTTTAATCGTTATTTAATAGTTATACTCGTAAAATAAACCGGTCAAATACGAGTCGGCTTATGCACGGCACCTATATAATCATCGGTCAATCATTAGTCAGCCAAACCATTCTTTATCAACGTAAACTACCGTTACATAGCTTTCTGTAGGATTACTTTATAACCAGTACGCAAATTTTTTTAGTGGTTCATCAGAACCCATTTACATTAATCATTAATTTTTTTTATTCGTTATAATATCAGCAAATTAAAGACGATCTATTCGTAAAATATCGATGAAAGCGCGCGGCATAAAATTTGCGGGCAGCGACCCTGGCGAGCGCACAGCTGACCCGCCGACGAGAGGGTGACGTTGCCCGTAGTATCAATAGTATACAATTCGATAAAGGTTACTTAATTTTTTGTACTAAGACATATCATAGAAAATATCAAAGTTTGCGCACTTAACTGCGCATTTAAGCTGTGGTATGCTGCTCTGAATGCTTCACGTACCTCATAAGCCGGTGTGTTCAGACTGTCTCTGATAACTGGCGCACTGTTCCTGGGTCCGATCAGAGCCATGTTCACATTGTAAACGCATTTGCACTTATACTTTCACTACACTGGTGTTTCACTGGTGTCCCACTGGTATTTCACAGGTATTCCACTGATCTTAACTTCACTTAAATTCACTAGTACTTGTCAAGCTAAAGTTACAACGGAAGTTAGTAGTCATGAGAAGAGAACTGAGAAATTTAGCAAACCGCTCTGTTTGGAACTGTGCAGGCTATGACGAATTAGTGATCCTCCAGTGAAAAGGGAGGATCTTCAGGGCGGGAGAAGTTTTATGCGACGTTTTTGTTGTGCAGTGTAAACGCCCAGTTATCTTTAACGTGACATTAGTTATAGAATACGAAATTATAGGCCGACCATTTAACTCGCGTATCGCCTATCGCCAAGATTCTGACTCCTCAAGCTGCACAGACAGTGATGATGATTCAAGCGATATGGATATTAGTGACGAATAGTCTTACATTACTTTTATCTGTGGTTAAATAGTTCTTTATGAGATTTAATTAATGTTTTATGACTTTGTACCTCAATTCGACATTTTTCTCGACAAATGTCGAGTTCGAAATACATCTCTAAAGCACGAGAATTGGGGTCCAGGGGTGTTTAAATTATTAATTTAAAGTTAAAGTTAAAGTAAAAACTACCCTGTGACGACAAGAGCATGTCAATTAATCGTTTTTTTTTCAATTTGACCGTCAGTTCCAGAGATGAGAGCTTTAAAACATACAATAAACGGATATATGTAATGAGGTAGTTGAATTTTAATTCCTTCCCGGAAAATAACCTCGAGGTCTCATAATTTTATTGCATCAAACACCTTCATTAGAGAGACAATAATTAACCAGTTAATAATTTTTAAGATACATAGTGTAATTATGGCAAAGGTTATTCAAATTATTAGCAAATATACTAGTTTTATGTCTACGTCTACGGGAGTATTCACTACTTATTATAATAACAATAATTTAAAATTTTGATTTGTTAATAAGTTTTATTCAATTTATTTTTAGCAGCAGTGGCACAGCGGTATCGACCTGGCCTTTGAAATATAAGGTCGCGGGTTCGAACCCCCGTCGCACCCACATATCTTTGTGCGAATTATTTCATCACGGCTAGTCAATATCGCGGATCGTGATCAGTGGCGTACTTTAAGAGTGACCTATGTCGAGCAGTGGACTAGAATAGGCTGATGATGATGATAATGACGGGTCAATATCGGTGAAGGAAATCATCGTGAGGAAACCAGCATATCTATGAACTAACCATTCAAGGACATGTGCACTTGGTTTGTAAGAACTTGTAATAGTTGAGAGGTGACCCGTGCCCAGCAGCTAGACAGTAAAAGTGTTGAAGCAATTTTTTTTCTATGATGCTATGCCCAAAATTTTACTAAACCGCTTTGCACACAATACATGCACATCATAATCTGCATGTATCCAAATCACGAGTGAATCGGTATTTACTGTTAATAATAATCTACTATATAAAAATAAGTCGGGTTTTCCTTCCTGACGCTATAACTCCAGAACGCACGAACCGATTTCCACGGTTTTGCATTCGTTGGAAAGGTCTCAGGCTCCGTGAGGTTTGTAGCATAGAAAATTCAGGAAAATTTTCAACAGAAAAGCGGGAAAATGTTACATAAAACGAAGCCATCTGGTGGCGAAACGGAGTTCGATGGGTTTGCTAGTTCTTAATAATACCTAATATTATAATCAAAAGACATAAAAACAAACATATTCAAGCAGGTTTTTACAAATATTACTATACTTGTTATTAAGATTATTGTTATCATAATACAACGACATCGTCTGCTTATTAATTTTAATTAAATAAGAATACCATTAAAACTCCTCTACCGCTAATAATACTTCTTTTGTGTTTTGAATGAAAAAAAAAACCTCATCAAAATCGGTCCATCCGCTTATCCGCTCACTTCAACCCTTTTTAGTGTGCCACTGCTGGACACGGGTCTTCTCTCAACTATCTTACGAGTTGAAAGAATTTAGGCCTTAAAGCACACAAGCTGGCTAAGTGCGGGTTGGTGGATATCACAATATGTCCTCGAATGATTAGTTCTTAGACATGCCGGTTTCCTCACGATGTTTTTCTTCACACCAAACCCCCACACATGTGTGGGCACGACCGGGACTCGATCCCGCTACATTATATTTCTAATGCGATGCCCGTACCGCTTTATCAGCTACGACGCGACGCCACAAGCTACACAGACACACGTGAGATATAAAACACCTTTTTTTTTTAATTTAAATTTTTACATAATATGTAACTTAATACTACTACAGTTTTAGACTCGCCAAACTTAATGTTTAACGGCGAGACGCGTTCTTGACATAACCTACTTAATCCTCTAAATTCTAAACAAATAAAAATGTTAAAACATAAAAAAAAAACATCTTAACAAAATACGGAGATCAGGTATTTAACAGTGCAGTTTTCAGTCTTTTTTTTAAATACTTATTTTTAACTTTGGATCTTGTCTTAACAAATCTATGTCATTAAATATTTTAGGTACTATAAATTTATTTGTTCTATGCCCATAGTAATTTGTAACTTTTGGTTTAATTAGTCTCTGTTCTCTAGCTCTTTTTGTATTATATTTACCTCTTTTATTATTAAGTGACGATACGTAAAAGGTTCTTGATAGAAATAATATACAGTAACATTCACACGGCATATAAATCAAGTATAGTACAAAGTGTACAAAACAGTTGTCGCTTGTTTAAACATATAAAACAGTCGCTTACACCCCGGAGAGTAGAAAGCTATTACCAATTACGTTGTTAAGGTTACTAACTACTGACAGCGAGGCGATAGATATGACGAATGACGGGCCAGTGGCGTGGCCGGTAAGACACTTGCTTTTCACAGTTGTGTGATAAACATTTGTGCGTTTGACATATTTCTGTGGAGTATGTTCGGAACTAGAATGACCGGAAATAGAATGTCACAATTTGAGTGCCGAGCAGCGGTGGCACAGCGGTACGTGTCTCGCCTTAGAAAAATAAGGTCGCGGGTTCGAATCCTGGTCGAGCCCACACATCTTTGTGTGAATTGTTTCATCTCCGCTGCTCAATATCGGTGAAGGAAAACATCGTGAGGAAACCGGCATGTCTAAGAACTAATAATTTAAAGACATGTGACATCCACCAAACCGCACTTGGCCAGCGTGTGTGGATTAAGGCCTAAAAAACTCTCTCAACTCATAAGATAGTTGAGAGAAGACCCGTGCCCAGCAGTGGGACACTAAAAATGGTTGAAGTGAAGTGATGTCCGGAACGAGAATGTCAGGAGCACGTATAAAAATGTCATAGACCTGAAAGATAGTATTTCATGTACAAAAGCTTTATCATATCCATTATCTAAACCGGCCCTCACTTTGTTCAAAATTGTAGAAGCTGGTATTCGGAGACGTGAACAATAATTTAAGTTACTCTTCTTCCTTGTTTGTTGTATCATTTGCATATGCCCAATGGAGTGGCATAGTCATGTCTAACTAAACTTCTTAAATATAGATAATTAAAAAAAAATGTCTGTTTTATTTTGAGTGTGGGTGTGTAACTATTTATTATATGAATATATTTACAAAAGAAAAGTATTATATGTATAGTATATACCAGTTATTTGGTATCCATAACACAAGCTCTGCTTAGCATGGGATCAGATGACCGTGTGTGTTAATATCCTAGAATATTATTATTGTATTTTATTATGTCACAAAAGTCAAGGAAGACAGGGGTATAACAAAGTCACATTGTAACAGCGAAAACGTAGATCGAAACGACTTAAGATTTAAAGGTGACATGTGATAGATATATACACATACTAGCTTTCCGCCCGCGGCTTCGCCCGCGTGTATGTCGGTTATCTCGCCAAAACATTACCTTCTTTTTGCGCAGTCGGATAAAAACTATCCTATGTCCTTTCTCGGGTCTCAAACTACGTCCATACCCAATTTCATCCAAATCGGTTCTGTAGTTTTTGCGTGAAAGCGTAACAAACAAACTTACATTCGCATTTATAATATTAAGTATAGATTACTACAACATGTCACGTTACAATCGCATGTCGATTCTATCATTATATTCGTTAAGATCTTGGTTATGTGACTTTAGGGTAGGGGGCCAACTATAATATTATTTTCTGTTATCTGTAACAAGTTCTAGAAACTGTCATTAGACGGATTTTCAGTGTCTGACCAGTGACCATTCTACTAGAATTGTAGTAGCATACATGGGACCATGTTCAATAAATGTCGAGCTAGAGTAAATAAATATCATTGTGCACAACATTGTGTCAGATACTAAATTTTAATATAGTACTAGCGGCCCGCCCCAGCTTCGCCCGGGTAGATAAGATATAAGATAAGATAAGATAAGATAAGATAAGATAAGATAAGATAAGATAAGATAAGATAAGATAAGATAAGATAAGATAAGATAAGATAAGATAAGATAAGATAAGATAAGATAAGATAAGATAATATTTATTTGCTTCAAACATGCGTATAATTATGTTGGTTACAGTTTACACAGTTTCAACATGTTTGTGTCTATTGGAGATGTACAAATATGTAACTAAAAATAAATAAGGTAATAAATAAGGTAGCTTGAGCCCACTCAAAAATTTACAAAAAAATGTGATAAATAAAGAACCGTTCAACCGATTTTGTGCAAACTTCACATAAACCATCTACTAAACAACAACAATGCCTAAACATTTGGTTTGAATAGGTAAGCCCGTTTTTGAGTTATAAAACTACAATTATTGGTATAGCTTCGCATCTCACACTGGTGGGCATACCGATAACTTCTCTCTAGTGAAAGCAAAGACAAGTAGAAGGGAATGTGAATTTACCTTTATTAGGTCTCGGATACAATTGCAGTTATATGATACACGTAATACAATATTATAGCTTAACATTAACTGCCTCATTGGTGTAGAGGATAGCGTGGTTGTCTCTAGACGTCGTAGTCACTGGGTTCAAATCTCACGCCTGTAGGCTAATTCACGTAATTTCTTGACGCACCGATAAAGTTGCGGTGCAGTTGCAGTCACGTTGCAATTAAGTTTACGTCTTGGTGCAAAATGGTATTCTTGTGATTGTCATTTAAATAACATACACACTGAAGCGCTCGCGTGACGCGAACTTGACGCCAGCGTATCTGACAGTGTTTGTCAGAATTACGAGAATATCAAAAGGGCTGTTTTGATCGAAACTTAACGTCAACTGCACTGCAACTGAACTTATTTAGTTACGTGAATTAGCCCACTGGACTGAAAAGTAAATTGGGACTTTTCAAACTTCTCAGAAATTTTTAGTTAGGAAGTTGATGTTAATATACCAGTTTCCGGGACTACATTAAGTTTTTTTTTGAAGTGAAAACTTCTTTAGCGGCGTTGAGCACTTTTTCTGTAATGGGTATAAAATCTTAAACATGCGTCAGGACACGTGACCTGATCGAAAAAGCGTAAGACGGATGGAGAGTAGACAGCTATCCCCTCTCTACGGCGCGGCGAAAATGTATGCCTGGGCCTACTGTTTCGTTTAGGCAGCGCAGGGCGCTTGCGCGAATGTTCGTGTATGTTACAGCGTGCCACGCGCATCCATGGATGGTGACAGCTGATGGCTCGACCGTCTGTGTAGTGATCACATTGTTGTAAAAAAAAAGAGATAAACTTTTTAATGTAAAATAATTGTAATAGTTTTAAAGTGTTAAATTTTTAATGTAATATAAATTGTCATGTTTGTGTACGATAGCGCAATAAATGAATATTGTATTCTACCACATAAATGATAGTACTTTTATACTGATAAAGCAATTGGTGCAAAATTATTCCCTAACCATTCCAAAATATCAAACATGCTCAACGTTAATAATCAAGTTTTCACTTCTGCCGGCACTCCCGGAGTGCAACCCGTCTTTTTTTTATCCTGAAATAGGCCTGCGCATGACTACAACTTGCCTGATGTTAAAAGCAATGATGTAGTCTAAATTATAGTAGATGTGAAAAAAATCTTCAGGATACCCTACTAAATTTGACTCAAGATGATACAGAGAAGTTATTACTAGTATTAAAGTGAATAAGTTTCTTTTATTATAATTATTTACTACTTAGTTTGTATTAGAGTTAGTGTTATGAAATGTGTTATTTATATTTTACTTTGCACTTTAGTGATTATTAAAAAAAATTGGTTGCCTGTAAAGTTGGTATACGGGCGAAAGTTTTACGTGACAACGACTTTGAGTGGTAAAATAATTTTAATGTGAATATTCATTCGTATAGTAGGAAGAAGGATGAAATAATAGTAACAATTTAAAACATTTATTTATACAAAGAATTATATTTAAAACATTAATTTATACAAAGAATCTCGCTCTTAGGCGGGCTAACTGTGCTCGAGTGGAAGGGACGCGTGCCTTTCACTTTTTATGTCTGTCTCTCTCGCTCTTAGGCGGGCTAACCATGCCCGAGTGGAAGGGACGCGTGCCTCTCACTCGCTCTCATTGTGAGCGCATAACGTGAGCGGAGCGTAACGCAGTTTCTTGAAGTGTCACCCGGCAAACCAATTTATAAGACGTTGTCACGTCAAAACATTGTTTGCCTTTTAAGCCTGAAACAGAGGGCAACCTAATTCAGGCGAATGTATTATACTCTACCTATTATGAAATAATCCTGTACTCTAAGATATTAATTGTAACTACTTACTATATGAATAAACTTTACTTTAATTTACCTTTACTTTTACTTTAGTCTACGATGGGACGCGCCTGCCCACTATACCGATTCACTCGTGATTACGAATAAATTTCGGTGAAATTAAGGTTAGAAAACATAAAGGAGCAACAATTCCGACCCACACTCTCAAATGGTCTCACCAAACATCGCACCTAAACACGGCAAGGCCGCTTGGCGATGCTGCTTTACCCGAAGTCTACTACCAGTTTATTGTCACCTGATTTCCACCACCCGAAGACCACATGTGAGGATCCAGATATAAGGTGCACTCCTACCGACTAAGTATACAAGCAACTCTTTAATAGGCTAAGTCTGATACAATGTTATAATAGATTGCATGTAAATTGTCACATAGCTGTAGAGTTTCCTTAAATAAATAAATAAGAATGATGAAATCGAGTGCAAAATAAAATTTCAACCACTTCTAAAACGTAAACGCTAATAAGGTGACGTTAACGAGGTGTTGTCTCTTCTAAGAGACCACATAGAATTTAAATCACCTCACTTCAACCCTTTTAGTGTCCCACTGCTGGGCACGGGTCTTCTCTCAACTATCTTATGAGTTGAGAGAGTTTAGGCATTACTCCACACACGCTGGCCAAGTGCGGGTTGGTGGATGTCACATGTCTTCGAGTGATTAGTTCTTAGACATGCCGGTTTCCTCACGATGTTTTCCTTCACCGATTTCGAGCAGCGGAGATGACACAATTCACACAAAGATGTGTGGGCACGACCAGGATTCGAACCCGTGACCTTATTTTTCTAAAGCGAGGCTCGTACCGCTGAGCCACCGCTGCTCTTGAATTTAAATATAGGCCCCAAAATAACTGCACCTCCTCGCCTACATGACAAGTTTGTAATTCAAATCATTTCAACGAAAGAACTTAACAATGCACCTCACACAGACTAACAACTAGCTGTCAACGATTAAAATATACGGAATCGAATCTAGGACTGTGACACTGAATAACCTCACGGTTCACACTCTTAGTTAGACCTCAAACCATTTTAATGTCCCACAGTTGGACTTCTTTTAACTATCTAAAGAGTTGAGGGAGTTAAGCCTTAATTAATACTCAATACTCAATATCTTTATTGCTCTTCCATAAGTATTATAAGATGGTAACATTATTTAACATAGTGCACCATTATGGACCCTGCGAGGCACAGCAAAATAGGGTAGGAGAGAGGAAGCTCTGTTTGAAACGTTAATTTAAATGATCTAATGTCATTATTAATAGTTTTTAAAAAAGATAAAAATTAAAATAAAACATAAATAGATTAAATAAATAATAAATTAAAAAATAATAAAAATAAATATATCATAAACTAAAATCAAAATTTAAAATTACATAATTAAATTTAAAATTTTCAATACCAACAATTATTAATTCAATTCTTATATTATATTCATTTTTACATTAATTTTAATAATAATATACTATTTTTTAAAGTCATTAAAATTAATTTTTTTATTGAAGTTTGTCAAGGAAGTATTCATTTAGAGAGTAATAGCATTTAATTCATATACACTGGCCTAGTGCGGGTTGATGGATGTCTTCGAATGATTTTTTTTCTTAGACATGTCGGTTTGCCGTAGACTTAACATCAGGTTAGTCGTAGTCAAGCGCAAGCCTATGGAGAATAAAAAAAAATAGCAGATACAAAGTCGCGGTTGGAAATTTATTGTAATGTTTTTTTGTGCACAGTACACCCATGCGTCTGTGACGTCACCGCCCCCAGGTCTCAACTTATTGCGCACTTGTAGTACAACCCCCTGCCTCTTTTTCAGTAGCTGGAATCCATAAACCCTTTACGGATCACAGCCACTGAAGAGGTCAACCATATAAGAAATTAAAAAAAAATACATTATCAGCAAATGTTAAGTTATGGGCCGACCGTTTAACTCGCGTATCGCCATCTGAGGTACAAAGTCATAAAACATTAATTCAATCTCTTAAAGAACTATTTCACCAATGACAAAAGTAATGTAAGGGGGCGTCCATAAATTACGTGAGGCGTTTAAGGGGGGGAGAGGGTCGAGTCAAATCTCATCTAATCATACATTGGAGAGAGGGAGGGTCTCGGCAAATATCACGCAATTTTTTTTCTGATTGAAACAAAAACAGATTATACTATTTTGGCATTAAAAGCACGAAGCAGATTTATTTTTTCTTTTTACAATAACAATCCAACGCGTTTACGTAAGAAACTCACATTTTGAAAAATCTCACGTGAGATTGGGGGATGGGGGAGGGGGTTGATTAAAATCTCACGACATCTCACCAGGAGGGGAGGGAGGGGCAGAAAATTTAAAGAAACACCTCACGTAATTTATGGACGCCCTCTAAGACTATTCGTCACTAAAATCCACATCGCTTGAATCGTCATCACTGTCTGTGCAGCTTGAGGAGTCAGAATCTTGGCGATAGGCGCGGTCGGCCTATACTTCATACGAAAAAGTGAGAAAATTTTCTTCGTAAAGCGATTTTTTATAGGATCTTCGTCTTCAGAACGTCAGTTTTAAGGTGTCACACATAATGTGACTACAACAGTTACCTACTTCCTGAGATTGTTCTCGAAACAATGGATAACCAATATCCAACACTGTACACGTAACTGTAAATAAACTATATCATCGAACGAGAATTAACAGTGTTAACAACATTTTTTTTTTATTCTTCGATAGGCTGGCGCTTGACTACAACTTGCCTGATGTTTAGCAATGATGTAGTCTACGATAGAACGCGCCAGCCCAGTGTACCGATTCACTCGTGATTACGAATGATTATCGGTGAGAAGGTGGCAGTGGAATGAGCCTCCTTAAGATTCAATTCCGACCCACCCTCTCTGCATGGTGTCACCAGACATCGCACCGGAACACGGCAAGGCCGCTTGTCGTTGCGGCTTTGTCTGGTGGGTGGTCACTAACCACGGCCGAAGCCTATCACCAGTTGATTGTCACCTGATTTGCACCACCCGGGGATCACGTGTGGGGATTCAATTAAAGGTGTACACCCACGGACGAAGGTGACTCAGCCCCAAAATTAAAATCCCGCCACCGCAATCCCCCCATTACTACTCCTGTTAAAATCAACAGCGCCATCGTACAGACTCAGGATTTGAACCCGGCCAAGTCCCGGGACACCTAAATTGTCTTGAATTTAATCAGAAAGATAAAAGGAGTTGGAAAGTTAGATTTTCCACTTACTTCCACGCAAAACGGGAGACAGCATAGAGAAATTGAGAGGATTAAAGCACTTATAACTGTATGATAACAAAGAGGCTATAACATTTAAGAAGTAAAACATAAAGAGTAATATAATAAACTAAAAAAAAGTACGAATCGATTTCAATGAACAATAATCAAAAACTGCTCAACAATTTAGATATAATTTTATAGGACCACCTGGGAACAGATACACGTCTCAACCTTATAACACCTCTTTTTTGTCGGGGTTAAAATCCATTAACCAATTACCGATGCGATAAATGATAAAACCACTGTCAAACTGCTGAGGATATTATTTTCTTACATATCTATTAATAGGAATACAGCTCTACTCTTTATGTACAAAAATGAGTAAGTACCCTTTTAATAGAACATTAAATAAATAAACAAATATTTTGGGACATTAACACACACGGTCATCTGGTCCCAAGCTAAGCAGAGCTTGTGTTATGGCAACCAGATAACTGGTATATACTATACATATAATACTTTTCTTTAGTAAATATATACTTTATATAGATATTTACACCCAGACTCGACACAAACACAAATGCTCATCACTTAAGTTTGTCTCGGGTGGGAATCGAACCCACGTCCTGCGGCGTGACAAGCAAGTATCTTACCGACCACGCCACCGTGACGCGTGACTACTTAGTATTGACAAATTTTCTTTTCCTACCGTGCCCTGAATGACTGGCAATACTGAAAGATACTGCCAAAATACTCAGTAGGCCTTTTCCTTTTTAAATGGACTACTTATATCTATTGTATTGTGAATTCGTGACTAGTATACACGTGGTGAATGTTGTATAGCCTATGATTGTTACACGATTTTATTTGTATCAATGTGGCCTTATATAACGTGGAGACTCGAGATTTCGTTCTAGGATAACTCCATATCAGTTAAGGTTTCCTGACAACAGGATCAAGCGACACGGCTTAGCAAACATACTACGCTTGTCTTTAAGCGATCATCACTTGGCGAATGTTAATTGGCCTATGATTCTTACACTAGTTAATTTTTAACCTCCGACCAAAAATAGGGATGTTAAGTTTGTGTATCTGTAAACAAGTATGTTGCATCGTATCGCATAAACTATGGATCGATTTTGATGCGCGAGTGATCGAGATGATTTTTAGGTATGTCGAGAATTTCATGATATTTCAAATGGGAATCCCACTCACCCCTTTGTAGTTTAAATGTACAGAAAATGGGATTGGTATTATGAAGCTGAAGATTCTGTTTGTTTGGTTGAATGTACTAGTCTCAGGAAAAAACTTAAGGTTTGTTTTGAAAAATACTTGATTTGTTAGATAGCCCATTTATTGAGGAATTAGTTGCTTTTTCCTTAAATCGAAACGCAACTTAAATAATATAATGTTTGTAGGTAGTCAGTAATAATTGTGATTATTATGTTCGGACGTCAAATACCTCAGTCCACCCGTGACCATGAAGTCTGAAAAGACTTTTGAAACGTCGGGATTGAGAATCTAAAATAAACTGCTATAAAATCCGTTATAAATTTCAAGGGAATAGGCTACTTTCTATCCTACTGCTGGGCACTATATAAAATGAAGTTCATGCGGGCGGAGCCGCAGCTGGAAAGCTTGTCTTTCATATTTCGCAATATAGGTAGTCATATGAAAGCCCCTCTTTGTTCTCCAACGCTCTCGAAAGCTGGCGAACTGAGGCTTTTGTAACAAGCCTTTCATACAGAAGCTAGAAAGAAGCTTTTAAGTTCGTCACTTGGTGTTTGACACTGAAACTTTGATGTGGATAAAGTAAGGTAAAGTAAAACCATGACCAGTAAATACCTAGTAATCCAAGCTTTCAACAATAATGTACACTAGAACTAGAGTACAAAAACACTTCCCTTTCTAAATCGTTTACAGATCGTTACTTGACCGTATTAAGAAATGAAAGTGCAGGTCAAAAACTAGCCGTGGCTTGAGGGCAGGACATAAGGTCAGGCTGCACAGTGAAACTGCTAGCTCTAACTTATCTTGATCCGCTTAGCTTATAACTGTGCTTGTAGCCGACAAGTTTAAAACCACTAAGCTGTGTGTGGATTGGGGCCGTAACTGCCTCAACTCGACAGATAGTCAAAGGTAAATAATTATGTTTACTTACTGGTAAACAACTGGTGGTAGGCTTCGGCCGTGGTTAGTGACCACCCACCCCACAAAGCCGCACCGCCAAGCGGTTTTGCCGTGTTCCGGCGCGATGTCAGGTGACACCACCATATAGAGCCTCATTCAACTGCCACTCTCTAACCGAAAATCATTCGTTATCGCAAGTGAAGCGGTATATTGGGCGAGCGCGTCCCATCGTAGCAACATCATTGTTTAATATCAGGCAAGTTGTAGTCAAGCTCAAGCCTATTTCAGAATATAAAATAAAATTGAGAGAAGACCCGTGGTCAGCAGTGGCACAAGAGGATTGAAATGAAAACAAAGATTTTACTGTCGACGTTGAATCCATATAAACATATTTCTCAATTCAAATTCTTGCCCACACCTATTCCGCAAACACAAAAAAAAAACAGTTAAACTGTAATCCATATACGGATATACCGCTAGCTAGAAGGGTTACCTTACCGGAAGCACCGCCATCTTTGTCTCATACCGGATGCGAGCGGAAACCGCGAGAAATTATATCGCAACATTGGAAGTCTGACTAGGACTATTGCAGTGTTGTAAGGTTGCGATATTTTTTTAATTACTGCATTTTTATAGTGCAAGGCTATAGCGGCTAGTCCGAGCCAAATCTAGCCCAGAACATAAGAGATATAAGTTGTTACTTTCGCATTTATTTAGTAAGGATTACTCCAACGAGATAGATGAAGGTGATACATTTGTCCTGCAATCAAATGAGGTAAATCCGTGACAAACCCAATTGGTTAATGCGCATGAGTTCACATCCTCGTTAATACGACAGATGATGCTGATCTAGTGCCATTGAAACCCACGCGACTTCGAGAATAATCTTTTCAGAATGAGTGAAATGGTAATATTTAACTGCCTCTGACCTCCGGCCTTTAAACACAACATACGAATAAACGTCCTATTGTCTGGTACAGTCTAGTAATATATTAATTAGCATTCACATTAATTGTTAGCTTGCGAATTCTTCATTAGCATTTAACAAAATTAATTTATTTGCGAAATTCTGTGAAGTAAAAAGCGAATTCAGTAACTTTAGTATGCACATTACACTGGCCGGTAATAGAAGCGTGCGCTCTCTGTCGCACCCACAGGAATTCGGGAAAACTCCATCTCTCTGTTTTATGTTATGTTGATTGACATCGTTCGCGAGTGAAATTATTAGCAGTTTAGCGTATTAACAAAAATCATATACTTCATTATTTTCAATTATTCGCATGCCCAAAAAATAGATGCGAAATCGCATTAATTACTATCACTACTACAGGCGTCTTGTCCTAGCTATCTAATTATAGTTTAAGCTTCAAACTACACACGATGGCATAGCCATGATTGGTGGATTTTACTTGTGCTCAAATGTTTACTTTTAAGACATGGTGATTCCTTCGTAACTATTTCTTGTACAGTTATTGAGAAACACAATTTAAAGACTGTTTAAGTACTAACTTCTGGTCCCAAAAGTGACGTCATCAGAGTCTAGTGGCTCAGATTTTGATAGTGGCAATCAGGTACTCTTTATTGCCTATTACTTGATATGCATATGCAATATTATGCAAACAAAACCGGTTGTAACTAAAAAATGCTCTAACACATGCAATGGCTTAATAAAATATTTGTATACACGTGTGCCATGATTGGCTGTGATCTTTCGTCACTGATGCCCACGCGCAGCCTGTCAGCTACCGTCTGTGTGTCTCGGAGTGGAACAAATAGGTTACCTACATTGTATTATTACTCCTGCATACGAAGTGAGGTATGTTTGCTAGTTTTTAGTTTGCAACTGGTTAAGAAATAGTGATTTTTGAGTTAAGGATTCTCGTTTTCGTACCTATACAGTAAAAAAAGTTACGTTGTCAACATGCAATAACGACTATCGTTTGAACATGAGTATACTTAAATTTAAATGAGAGATTTTATCGCAGTTTATTACAGATTTTATATCCCGACGTACGTCGTCGTCGTCTGGTCTCGAAAGGACTTACCTGACATCCCATCTTATTAATAACAATTATTACCAACTATTACAAATATTACATTATTTCATTGTTAATATTAATCCGGGTCTCTACGGGATTTTTAATAGACAAACATTTAATACGCATTGGAAGTTTGCAACTTCGAAAATCCGAAATTATAGTATTAGAAGGAAATCATAAATTTATTATTTAATTTATAGTATTAGAAGGATAAATCACAGGATTTTTTGTGCTTTTTAAAATAAATCTCGAGATTTAAGGCATATCCACTTTATTCTTTTGCTAAATGTAACCAGTGTCAGTACATAAATAACTCTACTATTAATTATTATTATTGGTAGAATTATTATAATAATAATTCCGACCTCTGGTTAAAAGCCCACGACGAAGACATTCAAACCATACAATAGGGAGTGTCTTGAAGCTCCTGCACTATCAAGGAAGAATCCTTGACAGTTTAACAGCCCACAACACACAAATTAAACCATCCAAGCAGATAAAATAATTACAGACGCGATAAAAACTCGCCGTGTATGAATTATGCAGAATATGCAAAAAGTATGCTAAGTGTTGCCGTAATGTGGGCGATGAAAAACATAATAAGTGGTTAGTTGTTGCTTCATTACATCATAATAATGTATTAAGGTTTACAAAGAATAATAAACACTCTTTGAAAATCTAGAGCAAGAGCATTGGTAGATGAGAGGATAAGCCTTAGAGCCAACACGGGACAACGCAACTTCTATAGACCGACCGTTTAACTCGCGTATCGTCATCTGAGGTACAAAGTCATAAAACATTAATTAAATCTCGTAAAACTATTTAACTACAGATAAAAGTAATGTAAGACTATTCGTCACTAATATCCATATCGCTTGAATCATCATCACTATCTGTGCAGCTTGAGGAGTCAGAATCTTGGCGATAGGCGATACGTGAGTTAAACGGTCGGCGTATAGTACTAAATTGTTTCTGCCAGTTCTTGGGGGAGGTCAGGTAACCACGTACAGCACACATATAAAAGTTGAAGCATCTTTACAAATGCACACGTAACATTTTATGCATACAAACTGTTGATGTACCTGGGTAGAGAGGAACGCGCGCGATACCAGTTACGTGTATTAATTTTTCTAAGGTAGGTATATGTCCTCGACTAAAGCAGTCTCGGTAAAACAGCGAACCATTAATGTACGAGTTGTCAATACAAAAAAATGTTTTCGAATGTTACTTAATATAATATTTAGACTAAACCTACCCTACATCACATGTAATTTTAGTAACAACAAAAAATCTTAAACTTTTTAGAATATTTTAGAATACTATCATAAGTACAGGTATAAAGTATATTCTTATTTTATTCTGAAATTAAAGACCACTAGCAGGTTTCGCGCGTTTGAAAAAATATAATATACGCGTGATATCTTACTACACTCCCTCCCCCCTTGTGACATTTCATGATTTTTGTCGAACCCCTCCCCCTCCTTTCCTTCAAGATTCAGGTGATTTATTGACGGCCTCTTTATATCTATATATATAAAAATGAAACCCGTTTTCCGTTGTCACGACATCATGCGTGAACGGGTGGACCGATTTCGCTAATTCTTTTTTTTTAATATTCCTATATGTACGAGGATGGTTCTTACGCAGAGAAAAATTAAAAAAAAAAGAAAATTTTGAAAGCGAAGAAGTGCCGAAAACCGGGTTAGATACCTATTATTTATTATTGGTTATATTCGGTAGATCTGAGACCCGGTAGATGGCACTGCTTTACCGGGCAGAACGACGTCTGCCGGGTCCGCTAGTCTTAATATAGTTTCATTTCAATGATAAAGCAAAAATACGTGTCTAAAAATTTTTTTAAAATCTTCCTGAATATATAGTTAAAGTGCCATTTTTCATACCTTGCCGTCATCCCTATATTATTGCACATCACAGAGTTAGCAAGTGGTATTTAGACTAATTTCGTTCACAACACGGCACATAGCATGTCCAATGTGCATAATATATATTATGTAAATAAGCTATACATCATTTTCTCTGGCGTGTCGGCAGTAAAATTCACGTTATCTCCATGCCAAATCAGAGAATTTGATAACACAAATAAAATTAACTGTGATAATTTATGCAAGTATAATAATACCAAATGCAAAACGTAGATATAGCACTCACGCCTGCATTACACAAAGATGAAGGCAGAGTTGAATACTTAGATTTAATACGCAATTTCTAGTACTAAATTGTTTCTGGCAGTTTTTAGGGAAGACCAGGTAACCACATACAGCACACATGTACGGTAAAAGTTGAAGCGTCTTTACAAATGCACACGTAAATAAAAGGTACACACAACACAAAATGAACAGTTTATGCATACCAACTGTTCATGTACCTCGGCAGCTTGGGGGGATGCGCGCAATACTAGTTCCTTGTTAAATTTTCTAAGGTTGAATATCACCAACATTTCCCCGCCTATGTTTAGGTCCTATACGTAATAGGGGACGAGCCTATAGCCCTATATGGTCAATAGGCCACTGTGACGTCACATACCTAACATCACTCAAGAGACATCATATAACAGTCCTGACTCGCACAAGCTCCTGTCTCCACAGCCAATTGTTGAAACTGGCAACATTATAATAACAATTATTATTAAACATTGAAGAATTTATGTAGCAACACTTTGTGCTGTGGCAACACTGTGCTTAAGTCAAATTTTTCTTCTCCACCTCTCCGATCCGTGAAATAGACGTGTTTTAAGTTGTGTTCCGCAGTTTTATTTTATAAAAATAGCTAATTTAGAGTCAAGATGCCAACTAGATCCCAGCCCTATGATATAAAAAAAAATATATATATATATACAGCAGTCCAGTGCAAACCCAATGCATAACATTAAGTGGTAGGCTTCGGCCGTGGTTAGTGACCACCCACCAGACAAAGCCGCACCACCAAGCGGCTTTGCCGTGTTCCGGTGCGATGTCTGGTGACACCATGCAGAGAGGGTGGGTCGGAATTGTTGCTCATTCCACTGCCACCTTCACACCGATAATCATTCGTAATCACAAGTGTATCGGTTTACTGGGCTGGCGCGTTCAATCGTAGACTACATCATTGCTTAACATCAGGCAAGTTGTAGTCAAGCGCGCCAGTCGAATAATAAAAAAAGCAATTCCTAAACTTAGATATGATCTATTTCATCCACTTATCACAATTAATTCTGACGTCACCTTCCACATTCGCCTTGTACCTACTATTGACTTGCTAACTAAGATAATAAGGCGCAGCGGTGGTGCAGCGATATCGGCCTTGCCTTTATTTTCCGTTTTAAAACCGGGTTGCCGGGCTCGCTAGATACCTACTGCATTCACCAAACAACTGTGGCATCACTTCAACGCTTTTTAGTGTCCCACTGAGTTGAGAGTTTAGACAGCGCGTAGCGCAGCGGTTTCAGTCTCGCCTTAGCATCATCTTCACATCGACACATAATTGTGTGAATTGTTTCATCGCCTCGCTCAATATCGGCGAACGAAAACATATGTGAAAACCGTCTACGAACTAATCATTCGAGGACATTGACGTCTAATCTTATTCTTTATTGTACACAAAACACTTACATTAACAATTAATAAATAGGAAACAACAATGTACACAGGCGAGCTTAATTCAAATGTGAATTTTCTACCAGTAAACCCAACAAAGTATTTTCTTAGATTTACGCGAATATCACACATTGAAATAAAACTACTTTATAACGGATTTTATCGTGGTTTATTTTAAATTCTAAATCCCGACGTTTTAAACCCAACACATTGAATTGTCTACCAACACGCACTTGGCCAGCGTGTGTGGCTTAAACTATCTCAACTCGTAAGACAGTTGAGAGAAGACCCGTGTCCAGCAGCGGGACACTAAAAGGGGATGATGTGAGCTGAGACGAATGGAGAAAATACAAAATTAGGAACTATGTTTGTTAAATGACACTTTAGTCATTCAAATTCAGTTCCCACCCCATCTTTCACACGTAAAATGGCGTCCAATTTTAATAAATAAAGTTTTATATTTTTTATTCGATAGTATAGTCTTAGATTTACGCGAATATCAATTTAAAAATTAATAATTAAATAAATAATTAATTAATAAATAATAATAATAATAATAATAATATAATAATAATATTAATAAAAGGCCGTAGGGCAGCTTGTGGCGAGCTGTTATGGCGTAGCGACCATACGGACCCGAGTGCTCCAGGGAGAAGGTCCTGTCCCTCACCTCCGGCTTGTCTTTACTGGCTGGCTGGAGTGAACCCTGACGGGGGACAGATCTCCCACCTCTTGTTTGCCTTCATTGGCCGGCTTGAGTGGAGTCGTGAGAGCAGAGATGCTCGGAGGAGGAAGTGTCCCGTAAGTGGCTAGTGGGCACGTGAGGCTGGACCCTTAGGGAGCCAATGATCGGGTAGAATGCCGTGGGACACCGCTCTACTCCTCTAGCCCCTCAGAATATGTTGCCCCTTGTCGCTTCTTTTAGCGGCCATACGGGGGCCCATTTACTGAGTGGGCGAGTCACCCTCTGCCATTTTATCCGTGTTAATTTGCATTGGTCAGGCAGGGGCCATAGTCCATCCATAGTCCTAGTTACCTAATCCATTAGCACCCACCACCATAACCTAGATTTTAGTTCCTACTAGCTGTAATACCCGGCTTCGCTCGGGAGTTGATATGAGGTTACGTGGTAGTTGAAATAAAAAAATAAACTATGACGTAAAAAGTAAAAAATATATATATATTGAAAACATATATATTTACATGTATTTACATTATCATGGACATATATATTTACATGTATATTTAAACATATATATTTACATGTATTTACATTTTCTCATTATTTATACTACTTGTTTATAAACAACATTTTTCATTTTATTGTCCGGGGTATATATATATAAATTTTTCGAATTTCCTACTCTTGAGCAAGCTACATAAAGCTGACCGTGAGAGAAGCAGGATTCTTTGAGGTTGATGCCACAATATTTTAAAGTTTGCCCTTGCGCTTTGTTAATTGTAAAACTAAAGGCTAATTTAATTGGAAACTGCAATCTTTTAAATTGAAATGGCAATTCAGAAGAGATCAGTGGTATTCTAGGTATAAATACTGTGTGTCCTTTGTTCTTTCCAGAAATAAGTTCAGCTTCAATGATATTATTCGATAGCTGTTTTACGATCATCCTCGTTCCATTACATAGTTTTGGGGAGTTGAGATTTCTAAGTAGTATGATTGGAGATCCAATTTTCAGACGAAGGCAGTGTAATGGCATTCCTGGTACTTGTAAAGAGTTTAGAAATTCAGTAGGGAAGTTGACACTTTCTTCAATGGTTACCATCGTGTCGATCGATTTATATACTTTCTCTTCACCAGGTATTTTCTTTAGAATATTAAAATTGATATCGTCAACAATATTATTTTTAGTGGCCAAAATTGCTCTTTGAAATAACCACTCTACGTTGGTATAGTTCTGAATAATATTTGGATAAATTTTGTCGATTAGTTCGTTTTCAGTAGTGGCTATGTTACAGAAATCACTATTGAGTTCAATGAGACCGGTCGTTTGGTCAGTAGGATATGTACCTTCGCCTATTTGTAAAAGCATTTTAGCAAAATGTGCTGTTGTTTCATCTTTTGATAATTCAACCCTCATGTTTTTTGTTAATTGCAGTATTTGTACTTCTGGCCAGAGATGTGACTTTTTTAAGCATGCATTGATCTCGTCTGCTGGTGTTGACTTGGGAATAACTGGAAGTGTTTGTCGAAAATCTCCTGAGAGTATGAGTAGAGCTCCTCCCATTATTTCAGAGTTTTTTCGCAATTCTTGTAATGTTCTGTCCATGGCTTCTAGTGATTTTTTATGGGCCATGGTGCATTCATCCCAGCAGATAATTTTAGCTTGTTTTAGAAGTTGACCCCGTCCAGATGCTCCTGAGACTTTACATACCGGGAATTGTTGTTCGGCTATATTCAACGGTAGTTGTAAGGCAGAATGAGCAGTTCGTCCTCCTTCCATAAGTGTGGCTGCAATGCCGGATGATGCTAGTGCCAGTGCGATGTGTTTTTTAGCACGTATTTCCGCCAGTATTAGATTTATTAGAAACGTTTTACCGGTGCCTCCTGGTGCGTCCAAGTAAATAATTCCACCAGTGTTGTTATTTATTCGGTTCATTATAACGTTGTAAATTGTTTTTTGATTGTCATTGAGGAATGGTTTATTGTGAGCAATGTATTCAAGTAGTTCATTGACGTTGTAGCTTTTTTCCTTTGTAATTTCGTAGTTTAGCATACTGAAAGCATTTCTTTGTGGTGCTGGCATTCCAAGTTCTACTAAGGTCCGGTTATTTATTGCTAAGCATTTATCTTCTAAGCGAATGAGTGTTTCATTGAAGATGTTGTCACTGAATTCTATAGTCAGTTCTGGATTAGCTTGTCGGATTTGGTACAATATATCATCACTCATACTCCTTTTGAAAGAGTCCCATAGCTGTTTTGGGTTTGATGGGTTACATGTTGTTAGAATTATGGCGAATAACTCTCGAATTTGTTCAGCTGAAGCTGTGAGTGTGGCTTCTTGTAGTGTTAATTCCCAGTGGTTATCGTTTTCCAATAATCCTAAGCGTTGACATGCTTCTCTGTACGTCTGGCATAGGTAGCCGTCAATAGTCCTGAGATCTGTGAAACTTGTTGGTCCTCGTATTTCGTGTAACAACATCCGGAGATAGAAACATTCGGCATTGTTTGGATGTACAGTGTATACTCGACCTATTGTGTTAGTTTTCATTATTTCTGGATGACCCTCTTCTGGCATTCCTTGTTTTCGTCGTTGAAAAATTTTTCTTGTTTTGTCCCACGTATAATAAATAGGGACGTCGACATACAGTAACGTCTTTGCGAATGGATCCGTTTGGCAAAGTTGGAAAAAAGCTGTTAATGTTGTGTTCTGAGGTGGTTCGCTTGCAATTTTTCTAGCCGAGTCTTTTGTGAAGTAAACTCTCTGTCCATTCTCCAAATGTACTGCTAGATGTTGCACAGCTGGTTCGCGTTCGTGTATGGGAAAACTAAAAATCCTCCACGCTGCTTCGTTACTGTTGATGTATCTTCCCATTTGGTACATGAGTATCTCATCATTTCTGTTATTTTGTTCGCTATTTTGGACTATTTGAAATACTGCCATATCACTACCTTTGTTTACGTACTTACATATATATTTAATAGATTTTACTGAATTGCAATATTCAACGTTTATGTGTGCTTGGAACATTTTAGAAAGTAGTGGGTTATATGGTACTACCCATTGATTATCTATTTCCAGTTCATCTCTGCCTTGTATTCGTATTTTTGCTGTGAAACCACCGTTTTTCGGTGATCGTCTTCTATATTTGGGATAGCCGTCATCTTCAGTTTTTGTATCGTCTACGTATGGTTTTGGATATTTTTTTGTACATTTTCCATCACGCATGCATGGCGCATTAAAGTTTAATGGTCCACATGGTCCGTGAATCATGTTTTTCACTACTATGCTGTATAGTTCCGGATCTTTTTGTGGATTGGGAAATTCAGCTTGGATGATTTTGTCGATATCCGTGAGATAAATTTTATCGTGTAGCCATATGAGATTGTGTGAGTGAGGTAATCCTCGTTTTTGCCACTCGATTGTATACATCCAGCATCTAACGGTTCCAAAGATGTGGTATTTTGTGATGACTTCAATAAATCTTATTTGTTTTTGTCGAAAAACTCGGGCTATTATGTCGTGTCGATCCATGGAGGTTTGTCCATATTTTAGTTGTTCTTTGATTTCTGGCCATGATGAGTTGCATGTAAATGTTATGAAGAGATCAGGTCGTCCATATTTTCTTACGTAGGTCATGGCATCTTGAGTATATTCGTGCATATGTCTTGGACTTCCTATGTATGATGAGGGTAAGATTACCATTGTTCCAATATCGTCAATATTGCCGTCATTTATGATCGCATCTCGAAGGTGGATGTATTCTTCTGTGCGTAGTTTCTTCTGATTCAGTCTTATGTAAAGCATCCGTTCTGCTTCTATTTTTGCGTACATATCTACCAGAAATTGTTGGAATAAACGGCGAGTGTTGAGAATGTGATTGTATATTTCATTGTCTCTGATCATTAAGCGGTAAGCATAGAACTCCTTGGAAGTGACTTTTTTGTTTGTTTCTATGCCTGTTTCAGGATGAATTTGTTTTATATTGAAATGATAACCGTCCTCTCCGTGCAGAAATATTAAAGGATATTGAAGAGAATCATATGAACGGTGTGTCTCTGCAATGCGTTGTAGTCCTTTTCTTCTTCGTTGTAAAATTATGTCACGGCTTGTATTTTCATTGTCCACAATTACGATGGCGACTTCATCTATCTGAGGTGCATTAAATCTACGTTCGTGTTCTCCACGTGGTCTTTTATCGGCTCGAATCACAATTTTATAGTCATCAGAAATCATGCGATCTAGTGTTGTTTTGAATATGTAAATCAGTTGATTGTATTTGTGTAAGATCCTCTGTACATCTTGGATTATTTCGCGTTTCAATCCATTAAAATGTGTACTTCGTTGATCAATTTCTTGTTCTTCATTTCCAATGAAATATACTTGCAGAAATTTATAGTCATCGTTAGGCATTGGTAGTAACGATCCTATTTTGTGATAAATTTGCCCTTGAATTGAAAATACATATTCAAATTCATCTCTATTAGTGTTAGTCGAAGTAACACCGAAAGAAGTCATTTGAAAGCAGGAGTTGTATGATCTTATATTTTGAAGAAAGTGTTTTGATTCTGGTGTTTCCCCGGTCATGTAATGTAGAAATTCCTGCGGAGGTGCTTCCAGTGGTGGTAATCGAATTTTTCCATTCATGCAACAGAGACCTGGTGTTTCTTTACTGAATTTTTTCGCGTGGCAAAATTGGCAAATGTTATTCATTTTTCCGATCACAACATATTTATGATTGTAATATTTCTTCGTCGATTCGTAGTGGAATGCTTCCTTTGTTAGATTATCTTTTAAAATTCTCGATTCTTCAATAGTTTTATTTTCGCTTCTTTCTTCGCTTTTTCCGCTTCTCAGGGTGCTCATTCTGGTTCGTTGATTTTGTAAACGTGCTTCGCGCTGTTCTTCCGTTTCATTTCTTCGATATTCTTTTTGTTTCCGCCGTTTCGCTGCAGAACTGGCAAGATCTCCACCTCTTTTACGTCTAGGCATTATATTCTGTAAAATATAAATTAAATGAACATTTTATAGACAAATATATTATTACGTAAACGTGGGGCACGTTGAGACAAAGAAAACAAAATTATTTAATCTTCAAGCGGTCGCGCGATATTTTGTTTACGGCCAAAGTATATCGATTCAACGCCGCGCGACTACTTGAAAGTTAAGGAAATTACAATTAAAAGAAAAGAAAAAAAAACCATTAGAATTAATTAAATACATTATTAAAAATACTCACATTTAATATTTCACAATAAAGGCTCACAGATAACTTTTTTTTTTCTTCACTTCAAGATCATGAATTAATTAAACACACTATTAAAAATACTCACACGTGATACTTCAAAATAAAGGCTCACACAGGTAACTTCTTTCTTTTTCGTTTCGAAGTGGCTTGTTCCGCTGTTCAAATCGAATTAATTCTGGCGGGCGACACCGGGCTCTTATATATTCAGAAAGCTAGGCTCTAGGGTATTCCAGAAAGTTGGCTTTATGGAGACTATACACATGAAGTGTATAGTTGGCTCTAAGATATTCGAGAAAGATGGCTCTAGGATATTCAAGAAAGTTTGGGAATATTTACTTTCTCACACCTTCTAGGTATAGAATGTTCTCGACGTTATCGTTCGCCGTAACAATAGGTTTTGCAGCTGTAGCATACGCAGTAAAGGCGCGAAATTTAAAAACTTAAATTTTAAAATGTTTTCAGAAGTAATTTGAATAACTAAAATGATATCGCTTTAACTCCAACATATAAGTTAGCTACTGCTGTATAAATACACAAAATTTAATAACTTTATTATGGTAACAAATGTAATTTAAGACTTTATTGAAATGAGAATTTTAAATTTCGCGCCCCAAATAATCGTTCTTTTAAGTCCATATTGTGTACAATGAATGAAGTTCAACTATTTGACAACAGATGGCGCGACTACACTTACTTTCCAAGTTGAAGGGTTGGAAAAGCCCTTATATCTTTAAAAACACACCCTTTAGGTTAAAACGGGAACTTTCTTGTTCGAGGGGGGATAAAGGGTTATGGTAACAAATGTAATTTAAGACTTTATTGAAATGAGAATTTTAAATTTCGCGCCCCAAATAATCGTTCTTTTAAGTCCATATTGTGTACAATGAATGAAGTTCAACTATTTGACAACAGATGGCGCGACTACACTTACTTTCCAAGTTGAAGGGTTGGAAAAGCCCTTATATCTTTAAAAACACACCCTTTAGGTTAAAACGGGAACTTTCTTGTTCGAGGGGGGATAAAGGGCTATCACACTATATAAGTCCCTTTATCGTGATGGGACTCCTTTTTAAGTTTTATCGGCACGCACATTTTATCAACTTAGTTTTATTATATACTAGCTGTAATACCCGGCTTCGCTCGGGAGTTGATATGAGGTTACGTGGTAGTTGAAATAAAAAAATAAACTATGACGTAAAAAGTAAAAAATATATATATATTGAAAACATATATATTTACATGTATTTACATTATCATGGATATATATATTTACATGTATATTTAAACATATATATTTACATGTATTTACATTTTCTCATTATTTATACTACTTGTTTATAAACAACATTTTTCATTTTATTGTCCGGGGTATATATATATAAATTTTTCGAATTTCCTACTCTTGAGCAAGCTACATAAAGCTGACCGTGAGAGAAGCAGGATTCTTTGAGGTTGATGCCACAATATTTTAAAGTTTGCCCTTGCGCTTTGTTAATTGTAAAACTAAAGGCTAATTTAATTGGAAACTGCAATCTTTTAAATTGAAATGGCAATTCAGAAGAGATCAGTGGTATTCTAGGTATAAATACTGTGTGTCCTTTGTTCTTTCCAGAAATAAGTTCAGCTTCAATGATATTATTCGATAGCTGTTTTACGATCATCCTCGTTCCATTACATAGTTTTGGGGAGTTGAGATTTCTAAGTAGTATGATTGGAGATCCAATTTTCAGACGAAGGCAGTGTAATGGCATTCCTGGTACTTGTAAAGAGTTTAGAAATTCAGTAGGGAAGTTGACACTTTCTTCAATGGTTACCATCGTGTCGATCGATTTATATACTTTCTCTTCACCAGGTATTTTCTTTAGAATATTAAAATTGATATCGTCAACAATATTATTTTTAGTGGCCAAAATTGCTCTTTGAAATAACCACTCTACGTTGGTATAGTTCTGAATAATATTTGGATAAATTTTGTCGATTAGTTCGTTTTCAGTAGTGGCTATGTTACAGAAATCACTATTGAGTTCAATGAGACCGGTCGTTTGGTCAGTAGGATATGTACCTTCGCCTATTTGTAAAAGCATTTTAGCAAAATGTGCTGTTGTTTCATCTTTTGATAATTCAACCCTCATGTTTTTTGTTAATTGCAGTATTTGTACTTCTGGCCAGAGATGTGACTTTTTTAAGCATGCATTGATCTCGTCTGCTGGTGTTGACTTGGGAATAACTGGAAGTGTTTGTCGAAAATCTCCTGAGAGTATGAGTAGAGCTCCTCCCATTATTTCAGAGTTTTTTCGCAATTCTTGTAATGTTCTGTCCATGGCTTCTAGTGATTTTTTATGGGCCATGGTGCATTCATCCCAGCAGATAATTTTAGCTTGTTTTAGAAGTTGACCCCGTCCAGATGCTCCTGAGACTTTACATACCGGGAATTGTTGTTCGGCTATATTCAACGGTAGTTGTAAGGCAGAATGAGCAGTTCGTCCTCCTTCCATAAGTGTGGCTGCAATGCCGGATGATGCTAGTGCCAGTGCGATGTGTTTTTTAGCACGTATTTCCGCCAGTATTAGATTTATTAGAAACGTTTTACCGGTGCCTCCTGGTGCGTCCAAGTAAATAATTCCACCAGTGTTGTTATTTATTCGGTTCATTATAACGTTGTAAATTGTTTTTTGATTGTCATTGAGGAGTGGTTTATTGTGAGCAATGTATTCAAGTAGTTCATTGACGTTGTAGCTTTTTTCCTTTGTAATTTCGTAGTTTAGCATACTGAAAGCATTTCTTTGTGGTGCTGGCATTCCAAGTTCTACTAAGGTCCGGTTATTTATTGCTAAGCATTTATCTTCTAAGCGAATGAGTGTTTCATTGAAGATGTTGTCACTGAATTCTATAGTCAGTTCTGGATTAGCTTGTCGGATTTGGTACAATATATCATCACTCATACTCCTTTTGAAAGAGTCCCATAGCTGTTTTGGGTTTGATGGGTTACATGTTGTTAGAATTATGGCGAATAACTCTCGAATTTGTTCAGCTGAAGCTGTGAGTGTGGCTTCTTGTAGTGTTAATTCCCAGTGGTTATCGTTTTCCAATAATCCTAAGCGTTGACATGCTTCTCTGTACGTCTGGCATAGGTAGCCGTCAATAGTCCTGAGATCTGTGAAACTTGTTGGTCCTCGTATTTCGTGTAACAACATCCGGAGATAGAAACATTCGGCATTGTTTGGATGTACAGTGTATACTCGACCTATTGTGTTAGTTTTCATTATTTCTGGATGACCCTCTTCTGGCATTCCTTGTTTTCGTCGTTGAAAAATTTTTCTTGTTTTGTCCCACGTATAATAAATAGGGACGTCGACATACAGTAACGTCTTTGCGAATGGATCCGTTTGGCAAAGTTGGAAAAAAGCTGTTAATGTTGTGTTCTGAGGTGGTTCGCTTGCAATTTTTCTAGCCGAGTCTTTTGTGAAGTAAACTCTCTGTCCATTCTCCAAATGTACTGCTAGATGTTGCACAGCTGGTTCGCGTTCGTGTATGGGAAAACTAAAAATCCTCCACGCTGCTTCGTTACTGTTGATGTATCTTCCCATTTGGTACATGAGTATCTCATCATTTCTGTTATTTTGTTCGCTATTTTGGACTATTTGAAATACTGCCATATCACTACCTTTGTTTACGTACTTACATATATATTTAATAGATTTTACTGAATTGCAATATTCAACGTTTATGTGTGCTTGGAACATTTTAGAAAGTAGTGGGTTATATGGTACTACCCATTGATTATCTATTTCCAGTTCATCTCTGCCTTGTATTCGTATTTTTGCTGTGAAACCACCGTTTTTCGGTGATCGTCTTCTATATTTGGGATAGCCGTCATCTTCAGTTTTTGTATCGTCTACGTATGGTTTTGGATATTTTTTTGTACATTTTCCATCACGCATGCATGGCGCATTAAAGTTTAATGGTCCACATGGTCCGTGAATCATGTTTTTCACTACTATGCTGTATAGTTCCGAATCTTTTTGTGGATTGGGAAATTCAGCTTGGATGATTTTGTCGATATCCGTGAGATAAATTTTATCGTGTAGCCATATGAGATTGTGTGAGTGAGGTAATCCTCGTTTTTGCCACTCGATTGTATACATCCAGCATCTAACGGTTCCAAAGATGTGGTATTTTGTGATGACTTCAATAAATCTTATTTGTTTTTGTCGAAAAACTCGGGCTATTATGTCGTGTCGATCCATGGAGGTTTGTCCATATTTTAGTTGTTCTTTGATTTCTGGCCATGATGAGTTGCATGTAAATGTTATGAAGAGATCAGGTCGTCCATATTTTCTTACGTAGGTCATGGCATCTTGAGTATATTCGTGCATATGTCTTGGACTTCCTATGTATGATGAGGGTAAGATTACCATTGTTCCAATATCGTCAATATTGCCGTCATTTATGATCGCATCTCGAAGGTGGATGTATTCTTCTGTGCGTAGTTTCTTCTGATTCAGTCTTATGTAAAGCATCCGTTCTGCTTCTATTTTTGCGTACATATCTACCAGAAATTGTTGGAATAAACGGCGAGTGTTGAGAATGTGATTGTATATTTCATTGTCTCTGATCATTAAGCGGTAAGCATAGAACTCCTTGGAAGTGACTTTTTTGTTTGTTTCTATGCCTGTTTCAGGATGAATTTGTTTTATATTGAAATGATAACCGTCCTCTCCGTGCAGAAATATTAAAGGATATTGAAGAGAATCATATGAACGGTGTGTCTCTGCAATGCGTTGTAGTCCTTTTCTTCTTCGTTGTAAAATTATGTCACGGCTTGTATTTTCATTGTCCACAATTACGATGGCGACTTCATCTATCTGAGGTGCATTAAATCTACGTTCGTGTTCTCCACGTGGTCTTTTATCGGCTCGAATCACAATTTTATAGTCATCAGAAATCATGCGATCTAGTGTTGTTTTGAATATGTAAATCAGTTGATTGTATTTGTGTAAGATCCTCTGTACATCTTGGATTATTTCGCGTTTCAATCCATTAAAATGTGTACTTCGTTGATCAATTTCTTGTTCTTCATTTCCAATGAAATATACTTGCAGAAATTTATAGTCATCGTTAGGCATTGGTAGTAACGATCCTATTTTGTGATAAATTTGCCCTTGAATTGAAAATACATATTCAAATTCATCTCTATTAGTGTTAGTCGAAGTAACACCGAAAGAAGTCATTTGAAAGCAGGAGTTGTATGATCTTATATTTTGAAGAAAGTGTTTTGATTCTGGTGTTTCCCCGGTCATGTAATGTAGAAATTCCTGCGGAGGTGCTTCCAGTGGTGGTAATCGAATTTTTCCATTCATGCAACAGAGACCTGGTGTTTCTTTACTGAATTTTTTCGCGTGGCAAAATTGGCAAATGTTATTCATTTTTCCGATCACAACATATTTATGATTGTAATATTTCTTCGTCGATTCGTAGTGGAATGCTTCCTTTGTTAGATTATCTTTTAAAATTCTCGATTCTTCAATAGTTTTATTTTCGCTTCTTTCTTCGCTTTTTCCGCTTCTCAGGGTGCTCATTCTGGTTCGTTGATTTTGTAAACGTGCTTCGCGCTGTTCTTCCGTTTCATTTCTTCGATATTCTTTTTGTTTCCGCCGTTTCGCTGCAGAACTGGCAAGATCTCCACCTCTTTTACGTCTAGGCATTATATTCTGTAAAATATAAATTAAATGAACATTTTATAGACAAATATATTATTACGTAAACGTGGGGCACGTTGAGACAAAGAAAACAAAATTATTTAATCTTCAAGCGGTCGCGCGATATTTTGTTTACGGCCAAAGTATATCGATTCAACGCCGCGCGACTACTTGAAAGTTAAGGAAATTACAATTAAAAGAAAAGAAAAAAAAACCATTAGAATTAATTAAATACATTATTAAAAATACTCACATTTAATATTTCACAATAAAGGCTCACAGATAACTTTTTTTTTTCTTCACTTCAAGATCATGAATTAATTAAACACACTATTAAAAATACTCACACGTGATACTTCAAAATAAAGGCTCACACAGGTAACTTCTTTCTTTTTCGTTTCGAAGTGGCTTGTTCCGCTGTTCAAATCGAATTAATTCTGGCGGGCGACACCGGGCTCTTATATATTCAGAAAGCTAGGCTCTAGGGTATTCCAGAAAGTTGGCTTTATGGAGACTATACACATGAAGTGTATAGTTGGCTCTAAGATATTCGAGAAAGATGGCTCTAGGATATTCAAGAAAGTTTGGGAATATTTACTTTCTCACACCTTCTAGGTATAGAATGTTCTCGACGTTATCGTTCGCCGTAACAATAGGTTTTGCAGCTGTAGCATACGCAGTAAAGGCGCGAAATTTAAAAACTTAAATTTTAAAATGTTTTCAGAAGTAATTTGAATAACTAAAATGATATCGCTTTAACTCCAACATATAAGTTAGCTACTGCTGTATAAATACACAAAATTTAATAACTTTATTATGGTAACAAATGTAATTTAAGACTTTATTGAAATGAGAATTTTAAATTTCGCGCCCCAAATAATCGTTCTTTTAAGTCCATATTGTGTACAATGAATGAAGTTCAACTATTTGACAACAGATGGCGCGACTACACTTACTTTCCAAGTTGAAGGGTTGGAAAAGCCCTTATATCTTTAAAAACACACCCTTTAGGTTAAAACGGGAACTTTCTTGTTCGAGGGGGGATAAAGGGTTATGGTAACAAATGTAATTTAAGACTTTATTGAAATGAGAATTTTAAATTTCGCGCCCCAAATAATCGTTCTTTTAAGTCCATATTGTGTACAATGAATGAAGTTCAACTATTTGACAACAGATGGCGCGACTACACTTACTTTCCAAGTTGAAGGGTTGGAAAAGCCCTTATATCTTTAAAAACACACCCTTTAGGTTAAAACGGGAACTTTCTTGTTCGAGGGGGGATAAAGGGCTATCACACTATATAAGTCCCTTTATCGTGATGGGACTCCTTTTTAAGTTTTATCGGCACGCACATTTTATCAACTTAGTTTTATTATATATAATGATAATGATATATTATTACGTAAACGTGGGGCACGTTGAGACAAAGAAAACAAAATTATTTAATCTTCAAGCGGTCGCGCGATATTTTGTTTACGGCCAAAGTATATCGATTCAACGCCGCGCGACTACTTGAAAGTTAAGGAAATTACAATTAAAAGAAAAGAAAAAAAAACCATTAGAATTAATTAAATACATTATTAAAAATACTCACATTTAATATTTCACAATAAAGGCTCACAGATAACTTTTTTTTTTCTTCACTTCAAGATCATGAATTAATTAAACACACTATTAAAAATACTCACACGTGATACTTCAAAATAAAGGCTCACACAGGTAACTTCTTTCTTTTTCGTTTCGAAGTGGCTTGTTCCGCTGTTCAAATCGAATTAATTCTGGCGGGCGACACCGGGCTCTTATATATTCAGAAAGCTAGGCTCTAGGGTATTCCAGAAAGTTGGCTTTATGGAGACTATACACATGAAGTGTATAGTTGGCTCTAAGATATTCGAGAAAGATGGCTCTAGGATATTCAAGAAAGTTTGGGAATATTTACTTTCTCACACCTTCTAGGTATAGAATGTTCTCGACGTTATCGTTCGCCGTAACAATAGGTTTTGCAGCTGTAGCATACGCAGTAAAGGCGCGAAATTTAAAAACTTAAATTTTAAAATGTTTTCAGAAGTAATTTGAATAACTAAAATGATATCGCTTTAACTCCAACATATAAGTTAGCTACTGCTGTATAAATACACAAAATTTAATAACTTTATTATGGTAACAAATGTAATTTAAGACTTTATTGAAATGAGAATTTTAAATTTCGCGCCCCAAATAATCGTTCTTTTAAGTCCATATTGTGTACAATGAATGAAGTTCAACTATTTGACAACAGATGGCGCGACTACACTTACTTTCCAAGTTGAAGGGTTGGAAAAGCCCTTATATCTTTAAAAACACACCCTTTAGGTTAAAACGGGAACTTTCTTGTTCGAGGGGGGATAAAGGGTTATGGTAACAAATGTAATTTAAGACTTTATTGAAATGAGAATTTTAAATTTCGCGCCCCAAATAATCGTTCTTTTAAGTCCATATTGTGTACAATGAATGAAGTTCAACTATTTGACAACAGATGGCGCGACTACACTTACTTTCCAAGTTGAAGGGTTGGAAAAGCCCTTATATCTTTAAAAACACACCCTTTAGGTTAAAACGGGAACTTTCTTGTTCGAGGGGGGATAAAGGGCTATCACACTATATAAGTCCCTTTATCGTGATGGGACTCCTTTTTAAGTTTTATCGGCACGCACATTTTATCAACTTAGTTTTATTATATATAATGATAATGATAATGATAATGATATTCTGCAATAGTCCTGCTCTAACCGGGGATTGTCCTTGGGTGTACCTATATGGTGCGAACAGGGATAATCGTCGGTTGGTGCCACATTACATTTAGAGCAAAATTGTCTAACGGGCCTCTACGTGTTAGCTTCGGCCCCACGCACGCCACACAAAAGTCCGGAGCTCCATAGCTCCGTGATAAAAAACAGACAAACATATTAATAATAATAATAATATTAATAATAATTAATTAATTAAATTAATAATTAAATTTTAATTTAATTTTAATTTTATTTTTTTTATTTCAATTTTTTATTCGATTTAAAATCAACCGAATTATGGATAATCGCCCGATGATAGCTCGCAGCGTAAAAGTAGCGGTCAGTAACCCGCATACATACCTAGCAAGCGCACAGCTGATGCGACGGCGGCGCGCTAGTGACCGCAAAACGTGCTTCAAAGTACACACTTTTCAGAGATTACGTTTTGCATTTTTACAAATGAAAATAATGTGTTCATTAAAATTGCGTTACTTACAGTTAATTTTCTCAAGTTTGCTTACGCATTGGTTATAGAATTTTCTTGTATAGTTACTGTTAACATCGGCGGTTGCCACACTGCAAAAAGTGTTCTCACTTCATTGCCGGCATTTTTGCCGTCGCGTGTAGCTCATCTGCAGCTAGCTTGAAGAAAAGATTGAGATTCGGTCCATGGTACCACTAACTTAGAAATGCACGATGATTGGTAGGATAATAAAAATTGCATGAATTTGAACTGACAACCGGCGTAATAACGTATAATCTTACCAAAATTAATAAATAAAAATAAATAAATATTTTTGGGACATTAACGCACACGGTCATCTGGTCCCAAGCTAAGCAGAGCTTGTGTTATGGAAACCAGATAACTGGTATATACTATACATATAATACTTTTCTTTTGTAAATATATACATATAATAGATATTTACACCCAGACTCGACACAAACACAAATGTTCATCATTAATGTTTGTCTCGGGTGGGAATCGAACCCACGACCTGCGGCGTGAAAAGCAAGTATCTTACCGACCACGCCACCGGCCCGTCAATAGGTATGAAGCTGAGTGGCTCAAATATTCAAATACTAGCTTTCCGACAGCGGCTTCGCCCGCGCGTATGTCGGTTATCGCGCCAAGACATTACCTTCTTTTTGCGCAGTCGGATAAAAACTATCCTATGTCCTTTCTCGGGTCTCAAACTACCTCCATACCCAATTTCATCCAAATCGGTTCAGTAGTTTAAGCGGGAAAGCGTAACAGACAGACAGACAGAGTTACTTTCGCATTTATAATATTAGTAGGGATATAGTAGGGATGTTATGGGTACACACGGGTACACATCAAGCTTTACATTTCCAGTATAAGCTGATCTCGCATTGTATAGTATTTCTGTACAACGAGAGGTCAGCTTAAACTGGATTGGTTTAGGTTGATGTGAAGCCGTGTATACACCAACATCTTCATCTATTAAAGGCGTAAATTATATGAAGAGATAAATTCTAGTTATAATATGTGAGAAACAGAGCCTCTTTATAATGTTGACACAGTTATGTCAGTAAATATTAGCTAATTTCGCGCTCATTGTGATAAAACTTGTGTATTTTGTCATAATCTTAGAATGTCAACGGTTTCCGGAGAATACACCTTGGTTTCATTTATTAATGTTAAGAAACGAGTTGGTCTACGATGGAACGTGCTTGACCAATAAATGTAAAGAAAAAATATTTATATGACACAAACAGGACACACACAATGAAATCCTTACTAATATTAGAAAGTAATTACTTAAAATCCTTACTTCCTTACTAATATTATTAATGCGAAAATAACTCTGTAGCGCTTTCACGCCATAAGTACTCAACCGATTTCGATGGACCCAGGAAAGGACATTTTCATCCGACTGCGCCAAAAGAGGTAAATGGTTTTGCGCGATAACCGCACTGCTAGTACAAATAAAAGAACAGATAAAAAAGAAAATAAATTTGTTGGCACATTCGCTTCTCAATACATCAGCTGTCATTTTGTACTGTCATCGCTTCCGCCTTTTGAGTCAGCTGTCACTCGAAAACGTCAACATGAACGAACACCGAGCTCGAGTGAAGCGGCCATCTTCGAAGAGCTCGCACTTTGTGTTGGACCGTTGCGACTTTGGGAAGTGCGCATGCAACCACGTGCTCGGTGGATGTTACGCTTTTAGCTTTAATCCAACTTAATCTTAGCAATCTGTACCATCAAGAGATCTGGGTGAAGTGGTTATTGCCGTTGTTATTTGATTGGAATGCCGACATCTTACCCGTGATTATCCTGATTGTAGAAAGCCTTCAAATTAAACACTAAAAAGAAAAACAAATACAAGAAAATACTGATGCAATGGTGATTTGCAATGAGAACTTGGAATAAGTTTCCAATTCAAAAAGATAAAGGAGCAACAATTTCGACCCACACTCTCAAATGGTGGTACCAGACATCAAAATCACTCTAACATCGAATCACACTAATTGAGATGGTCAAAAAAGGCTAAGCGATACCCATCCAAAGTGTAGCCTTCTTAAGTGTCGTTTAACCTCATTATACAAACAGTTAAACCAAACTATTCAACAAATCTAGGTAATACCTAGATGCATTTAACGACTCTTTGACGCATAGATTATTTAATAGTCTGCAGCGAATTATATGCCATGTCAAGGACATCCAGTTTATGATAAACGATGGTATGGAATGATTTATTGAATCGTTAAACAAGACTTAAACCTAACTTAGACCTAAGTTGGGTTTTCTAACGGATAAATTCAAATACAGTGAAACCTGGTTATGTGAGACAGCGAGGGGACCTGAAATGTCGTTTCACATATAGAGGTATTCCACTTACCCAGTGTCTCAGATATCCAGGTATAAATAAATATCTGTCTCATTTATAGAGGTAAAACTGAAAGTCATTGATGCTCAAAATTACTTACGTACTTAGGTGTGGAATTTGTGGGTAGAATAAGAATGAGTAAACAAATAAAACAATGTTATATCTCAGTTACAGAGGTTTATGCATATAAAATTTACTCGATGTCTCAGTTATAGAGGTAACTATGATAATAAATCGAAAGAACAGATCCCAGATATAGAGGCTTACTTCGTCCTACTAACAGAGGTAATTCAGTGCCAAAGTGTTGGGACCTCAGCATGAGTTTCAGTTATGGAGGTTTCTCACTTATCCAGGTCCCA
This sequence comes from Meganola albula, assembly GCA_936450015.1. Taxonomy (NCBI): domain Eukaryota; kingdom Metazoa; phylum Arthropoda; class Insecta; order Lepidoptera; family Nolidae; genus Meganola; species Meganola albula. The sequence goes on from OW388171.1 coordinate 5,705,863, forward strand.
CTCAACCAAGTTTCACTGCACATATTTTCGGGATCTAAAATCTAAAATATACCGCGATAAAATCCGTTATGTTTGCGTTATCCGTTGTTTCAATGCGTTGTATTGTTAACTTCTCAGTTGTTAACCTTGGTTAAAACATAGTGTTATCATTTACCAAGAGGCTCATACAAGTTTTCTGTAAAAAATATTGATACCTACTCAGTAGGTAACTTATAATTTTTTGTGCAGTCGCAATTGTGATGCTCTGCTGATTATGTATTTATGAATTAAATTAGGCAACATAATTAAATAGAATTAAAAGTGCCTGCTAATCTGATGTGTAATTTTCCATTCAGCGTTCACGTCTTATTTACATCTTTTCTTTTCTTACAAGAAGGGGGTGGAAGGGAGTCTCCATAGTTCTTACACTTCTTACGTAAGATCGCTGCGATTAATAGGCAAAAATTCAATGACAACGGACCCACGGCACGCGTACTGCTCCTCCCGGGAATTCCCCGCTAAACGTGTATTCTTTTCCTATATATTGTTATTCTTTTCCTATTATTATACTTTTTCTAGTCATGGGGGGGCAAAATAGTCTTGCGTAGTATATGAATGGCCCCTTACTTAGTACGTTGTTGACATTGACATACGCTCACGGTCGTCGTCGCGCGATGCGTTTGATGTGAACGATTATTTAGGCCATCAAAAAGAACACAATTAGCTTAATTACATGCTAGTAAGAAAAACCTAATATTACGATTTTACTATACATCATTGCAACCCTTTTTAGTGTCCCACAGCTGGGCACTGGTCTTCTCTCAACTATCTTATGAGTTGAGAGAGTTTATGCCTTAATCCACACACGCTGGCCAATTGCGGGTTGGTGGATGTCACATGTCCTCGAATGATTAGTTCTAAGACATGCCGGTTTCCTCACGATGTTTTCCTTTACCGATATTGAGCAGCGGAGATGAAATAATTCACACAAAGATGTGTAGGCGCGACCAGGATTCGAACCCGCGACCTTATTTTTCTAAGGTGAGGCCCGTATCGCTGCGCCACCGCTGCTCTGCAGATAGACATACAAGATATCAAATACAACAGAAACATGTTGTAATCTAATAACTATAAAATTCCTAAACCATACAAGATAAATTAACAGTCGCGTAGAGCAGTTCCTATTTGTATATGGTCTGCCACAAGTCCTATATGGTAAGCTACCGAGACCAGGTATTCTGATTTGATTGATTAGATATTAACTTGCTTGATTAACTCGGAAACTGACTCACTGATCTATAAGGATATCCACCAAGATGTACGAAGGCAGGGAAGCTGTCGAAGGCGCCACTAGATAATAAAGAACGATGAGAAAAACGTCCAGTAGAATACCTAATTCGCGTAATTTCTTGAGGCGCCGATTAAGTTGCGGTGCGGTTGCAATCAAGTTGCAGTGCAGTTGCAATTAAGTTTACGTCTTAGTGCAAAATGGTATTCTTGTGATCGTCATACAAGTAACATACACGCTAAGCGCTCGTATGACGCGAACTTGACGGGAGCGTATCTGACAGCGGTTGTCAAAATGGGCTGTTTTGATCGGAACTTAACTGCAACTGCACTGCTACTGAACTTATTTATTTACGTGAAATAGCCTACAGATCCAACAGATTTGAAAAGTGATAATCTTACTAATATTATAAATCCCAAAGTGTGTGTGTAAATGTATGTTACCACGTATCTCCATAACAGCTCAACCGATGATAATGAAATTTAAAATGTTAGTAGTGTATACCCTAGAATAGGACATAGGCTAATAATATTTTTAAAAATCATCCCCCAAAAGGGGTTAACTAGAGGGATGAAGTTTGTATGCAACTTTTTTTCCTTGGTTTAAATGATATTTATCAATTATTTTCAATTTGACAACCAAGTATTTTTTATAGTATAGAATCGTCCTTGTTTACTTGTAATGTAATATGCTTTTTTGTTTATTTAAGTAGGTATGATGAAGTGCATGTTGTGGCTGCCTTTAATTGGAGGAGCACATCTGGACGTAGACCTGTACCACAAAGGCAAAGTAGTGTGTATCCTCTGTTGGAAGCCCTAAATAAATAAATAAATAAATAAAATATAATGATTTTAGCTTAAAAATTAATGCGTGTTTGCAGAAAAGCTTTTTTCATTATTATTAAACGGTATAGTTTAAGCAACTTACTTCTTAGATTTAAGCGAATATCACACATTGAAATAAAACTACTAATTTATAAAAAAGAACTAAAATCCTAAAGTAGTTAGTTTTATTTCACTTTAAGCGTTTTCAGGTACCAATGAACAAATTGACACCCATCCCATGACTGTTGTAGGGTGGAGACGAGGTTCATACAAAATCCTACAATGGACCTATATGCTTTAAGCTTCTAATGTAACCTAAGGGGACCTATCAATGCTGATTCCAGTAATAATTATGGCAAAATCGGTTGCAACAAGATCGGTATAATATACCGCCCCAGATAATGCTTGTAGATTTGAGCATAATGTTACGTTAATTCTCCCAAAGACTATCTGAATAAAGAATAACTATTTACCTACCAGCTAGTAACTTCGTGTATAAGTCCAACACGTACTTGACCGGTTTTTCGTGACTAAGGTTTTGGTGGAAGGTCGCGCTGCCCACTGGTAGAAATTTTATTGTGTGGGAGATTCTGTATGTAGGTCCTGCGCGGGATGGTGAGGTCGGAAGGGTGATGGGAGTGCGTAAGAGGGCCGATGGTGTTGTCGGTAAGATACTTGCTTTTCACGCCGCAGGTTGTCGGTTCGATTCCCAACCAAGTCAGACATTTGTGTGATGAACACGTCTGTTTGTCTTGAGTGTGCGTGTAATTATCTATGTATAAGTATTTATTTACAAAAGAAAAGTATTATATTTGAAATTGAATTGATCACACTAATCTTGTTTCTCCATACAAACTTTGGAACCCCGTTTCACCCCCTTAAAGGGTGAGTTATTTATTTATTTATTTTATTTTATTTTGGTACAAACAGTCATCATTAAATAAAGTGACTTAAACATAAACTTAATCTAAAGACAAAGAGTACCCAAGAGAAACAATAACAATAATAATTACTGGAAATTGCTAGCGGACAAGTAAAAAAAAAAAAAAAATTAATAAAAAAAAAAATTAAAAATTAAAAATTAATTAATCACAATTATACCTAACTATTTAAAAAATGTAAAATAAACCGCGATAAAATCCGTCATAAAATAGTTTTATTTCAATACTAGATATCGGATGTCGGTTATCGCGCCAAAACATTACCTTCTTTTTGCGCAGTCGGATAAAAACTATCCTACGTCCTTTCTCGGGTCTCAAACTACCTCCATACCCAGTTTCATCCAAATCGGTTCAGTAGTTTTTGCGTGAAAGCGTAACAAACAAACTTACATTCGCATTTATAATAATACTAGCTGCCCCAGCGAACTTCGTACCGCGCAAAATTGTGAATCTAAACCATTCCCAGATCCCCTTGAACACACACAAAAAATTTCATCAAAATCGGTCCAGTCGTTTAGGAGGAGTTCAGTCACATACACACGCACACAAGAAATATATATATTAAGATATATATAAGTATAGATGTGATATTCGAGTAAATTGAAGAAAATAGTATAGCGATTTAATTAATTCAATAATCATATCAGATTTTTGTACAAACATTGTTTAGTGTCAATGGTTATCGATACGAAATATAATACAGCGTACATTCACTATGAGTAATATCGGATCAGATTTCTGCTTAACACATTGGGTTATTATGCGTAAAGATACTTTAGTTCAGTTTTTAGAACCGAATATATACCTCACTTCAACCCTTTTTGGTGTCCCACTGCTGGGTACGGGTCTTCTCTCAACTATATTACGAGTTAAGAGAGTTTAGGCCTTAATCCACACACGCTGGCCAAGTGCGGGTTGGTGGATGTCACATGTCCTCGAATGATTAGTTCTAAGACATGTCGGTTTCCTCACGACGTTTTCCTTCACCGATATTGACCAGCGGAGATGAAACAATTCACACAACGATGTGTGGCCACGACCAGGATTCAAGCCCGCAACCTTATTTTTCTAAGGCGAGGCCCGTACCGCTGCGCCATCGCTGCTCAATATATACCTACTACCACTTTTTCTAAATCCTTATTTTTTTCGCGCATGACTTAACCCAATCACCCGGAAGGTCTTTTATTAGTTCACCGGACTTATACGGTGAGCCGTCCGAGGATCTTTCTTACTAATATTATAAATGCGAATGTAACTCGCGTCTGTCTGCGCTTTCACACCATAACCACTTAACCGATTTGGATGAAATTTGGTATAGAGATAGTATGAGAGCCAGGGAAGGACATTGGATAGATTTTCTCGACATTCACACGGCCGGAACCGCGTTCAGAAAGTTATATTGTACTAGCTGCCCCAGCGAACTTCGTACCGCGCAAAATTGTGAATCTAAACCATTCCCAGATCCCATTAAACACACACAAAAAATTTCATCAAAATCGGTCCAGTCGTTTAGGAGGAGTTCAGTCACATACACACGCACACAAGAAATATATATATTAAGATGAAATTGTAATCTCATCATAAGATTTTTTTTTATTCTGCGATAGTCTGGCGCTTGACTACAACTTGCCTGATGTTAAGCAATGATGTAGTCTACGACGGAGCGCGCCAGCCTAGTGTGCGTTCGTATAAGTTGGCAGGGTATCAGGGAACATAGCAAATTTTGATTGGTTCGTTACAGTTCCCGTCCTTGAACGAACCAGCGCTACTAAAATAATTAAGAAAAGACCCGTGTCGGATTCATACATTTACATTCAACAACAACTAAAATAAGGAAATACAATAATGAATTTTATTTCAGCAGCGGTGGCGCAGCGGTCGCCTTAGAAAAATAAAGTCGCGGGTTCGAATCCTGATCGTGACCACACATCTTTGTGTGAATTGTTTCATCTCAGCTGCTCAATATAGGTGAAGGAAAACATCTAAGAACTAACCATTCGAGGACATGTGACATCAACCAACCCGCACTTGACCAGCGTGTGTGGATTATGGCCTAAACTCTCTCAACTCATTAGATAGTTGAGAGACCTGTGCCCAATAGTGGGACACTAAAAAGGGTTGAAGTTAATGAATTTTATTTCATTAAAAAAATTTTTTAGGGGTTTCACAAGCCCAACCGATTCAAATAAAATATGTAATTTCTTCACAAAATACTATAATTGCGATGGTGATTATGATAAAGTCATTTAAATCACTTCAGCCTGCACCTTCGTATAAGTATAAGCATGAATCACATCCACTGCCGGCAGTTTCAAAATATGCTAGTAAAAGTTACAAAGAATTTTTTTTTTTTTTTTTTTTTTTAATGGCTGACAAAGAATTTATTTAATAACAAAGAAAGTTAATGTAAAATAGAGCGGTCGCATTTCTAAAGAAAATAACTACTAATTTTAAACGTTACACATTAACGTTATTAGTGCTGTAATAACAATTATTATTGCTGTTACATTTAAATAACGGCTTTAATAACATGTTACGTAATTCAAACATAACCAGTCGACCAATAATGAACTTGGGATTTCTAATTAAATATCTATATTAATGCCTACCAGCAGACCTCGCATATTTGGTCCTGCATTGCTTATGTAATGTCCAATTAATTTTAACCTTTTGGGACCCAATTAGTCACAAAATCTTCTATTCCAACTAAGAGGCTAGTGACCATGTTATTGTAACTAAATAATAATAATAATGTTCTGCGAAGTTAGCACACGTCACACACGTTTGGTTGGTTTATACCTAGACTTACATAATACTACTTTTTTTTAACACATACTTCTTATAAATAATTACACCCAGACTCAAGATAAACACACAAATCTGTCTGTTTGGATGGGAATCGAACCCACGGCCTACAGCCGCACCGCAAGTATTTATTTTGTCGACCACGCCACCGTACCGGCCCGTAAATCTTAAACAATGAAGAGTTTATTTATTATTGTTATAAAGTATATAATTTATGACTTTGGTTACAATCCATAACCACGTAGGTACCTACATATGAACTAGTCATTACGTGTACATGTTTTTTCAGTTAATTAGGTAATGGATAAACGCGGTTATCTCTTATCACTGGAACTATTTGCCATATTTATAAGGTTAAAGGCCATGCAACATAGGTTGTGACGATTCCTTTTATTTTTAGATATTTTATACAGTCTAAGGTAAATTCCGCTATAAAATCAGGTTTTTCATCTTAATTCTATCAAATTATGCTTCTATAGACTATGTTATGATTCGATTAGTATAATACGCAACATCTCGGAGGGCGGAGGCCTTGTACATAAACTTTGTACATCTGCTAATCAAAAAAACTGTTATTAGTTTTAATCATAACTACATACTTGCATTAGTAACGGTTTGATAAAAAATCCGATTCACATCACTAGCACAATTCAATTTTCGAACAAACACTTGCCACACGCGACAAAACAATCCAAATGATTCTAAATACAAATTATTTGATTATTATATTCGCGCCAACGCGTCCGGACCTCGCAGAGAGGCTACCTTCACTGAGTTAGATTAGAGTATGTCGTTAACGTAAAACGAAATTACATACATATTGTATAGTGCGATCAACAAATGTTGGCACCTGTGTGTGACACTTAAAAAAATTAACAAGGAATTGTGCACGTTCCTCTCTTCCGAGATACATGAACTCTTTTAATGGAAAATTTTGTGCCGTGCTTGTGTGTAGCTTTTATTTACGTGTGCATTTGAAAATACGCTTCAACTTTTACATGTGTGCTGTACGTGGTTACCTCGCCTCCCCCAAGAACTGACAGAATCAATTTAGTACTAGGAGTTGCGTACAACACCTCCCGTGTTAAACGCTCTAAGGTGTGTGACTCTTGCTTAACATCAGGCAAGCTCAAGCCCTTACAAAATAAAAATAATATAAATGAATCAATTAGGCGTAAGATACAATGCAGGAATGGGCTGACATCTTCAAAGGTTGGCAACGCACGAGTAAAGCCTCTGGTGCTACGTCTAGCTACTCTAATGGTTTACCATGAGGTGGGTGGGACGTTTGCTTGTTAACAAACTTGGTAGTATAAAAAAACAGGTACATATGGGAAAAAGAATTACTCTTTAAAAACCTGTTGTTTTCGTTTATGTTATTTTTATTTTATACAGGTCAACAGCGAAGCGTCTAGAAATCGGAATGTCATGTCATCTATTAAGACGTCATAATTTCTTTAAACATAATTGATCGAACTACACTTAAATGTTTGTTTTAAAACATGAATGATTTATTACGTAACAGATAACTGAAAAGTCAAAAACATTGTAAAGAATAAATACGAATGTATAAGCTCGGTTTCATGATAAAAAGTCGTAAAATAAAATATACAGATTTACTATAATTATATTGAGTTATAGTCAGATTCAATGAGGTTGTCCCATGCGAACATAATTCGTTTAATAATAATAATAAATTAAATATTTTATCATAGTTCACTTCAACCCTTTTTAGTGTCCCACTGCTAGGCACGGGTATTCTTATTATATTACTAGTTGAGAGAGTTTAGGCCTTAATCGTGCGGGTAGGTGGATGTCACATGTCACATATTATAGTTATCTTAGAGTAATAACGTCACAAGTTCTAAGAGCGTCCCATTATGCATAAAACTTTATTAGGCTGTACTGATAAGTAGCGTATTTGTAATTCCGACATTGTTAATAGCTGTGGTCGTACATTTCAGCGATTCATTATTGAGAAGATATCTATATATAAAAGAAGAAACTGACTGACTGACTGACATATCAACACAGAGCCCAAACCACTGGGTCTGGAGACTCCAAATTTGGCACATAGGTTCCTTATGGGGTCTAGGGGTGCACTAAGGATTTTTCAAAACGCACCCTTTAAAGGGTGAAACGGGGTTCCAAAGTTTGTATGGAGAAACAAGATTAGTGAGATCAATTTGGCGGGCGAAGCCGCTGTCGGAAAGCTAGTTATTTATATTTGTAACGCTTTCAAGCGCCAATAGTATGGAATGGAACTATAGGTAAGTAATTTGATTTACGCGAAGATCACACATTGAAATAAAACTATTCGGATTTTATAGGGGTTTATTTTATATTTTAGATCTCAACGTTTCAGTCTTTTCAGACTTCACACCCGTGACCATGAAGTCTGAGAAGAATTTGAAATGTTGGAATCTAAAATCGAAAATAAAAATGCGATAAAATCCATTATAAAATAGTTTTTAGTGTTATTTCAATAAGTAATTTGATTTAAAACTTAGTTACAGCAACACAGGGCTAACATAATAAGTTAATGTTGAGCTACGTCCCAATTTCCCGCTCGGTTTGTTCCAAGTTATTCAATAAAGAAAACCCACCACTTAGTTTATTAGTAGTGGGTTAATTACGAATATAACATCGACCAGATAGATACCTATTAGACGCCTTTTTCTTCAAATCTACTATATAAAAATAAGTCGGGTTTTCCTTCCTGACGCTATAACTCCAGAACGAACGAACCGATTTCCACGGTTTTTCATTCGTTGGAAAGGTTTCGGGCTCCGTGAGATTTATAGCAAAGAAAATTGAAAAATGAAAAAAAAAATGAAAAATGAAATGAATGAATCGAAAAATGAGTTGGTAAGCGCATAACTCGAGAACGGCTGAACCGATTTAGCTAATTGTTTTTTTAGAATACTCCTTGAAGTACAAGGATGGTTCTTATGCAAAGAAAAAAAAACTTCCTCAGAAACAGCTTGACCGATTCGGTAGGTCTGAGAATCGGTCGTAATCTATTTTCGGCCCTAGTAGGTGGCACTACTTTACCGAGCAGGACGACGTCTGCGGGGTCCGCTAGTCTATAATATAAAAATGAATCGCAAAACGTGTTGGTAAGCGCATAACTCGAGAACGGCTGAACCGATTTCGTTAATTCTTTTTTTAGAATATTCCCTGAAGTACGAGGATGGTTCTTACGTAGAGAAAAATAAAGAAAAAATCCTCCGAAACGGCTTGATAATTTTTATGAATCCTTGTAACTATGTTCGGTAGGTCTGAGTGTCGGTCGTAATCTATGTTCGGACCCGGTAGATGGCACTGATTCACCGGGCAGGATGACGTCTGCGGGATCCGCTAGTATTGTATGAAATTTTAATCGTCAAAAGTTGGCGGGGTATTGAGGATGATTGCTGATTTTGTTTGGTACGTTCAAGTTTTTATCCTTGAACAATCCCACCCATCCTCCCACCCATCAAAATTAGCTTGTTGTTGATATGTAGCGGTAAGACATAAGTTTGGCAAGCGTGAGTGCCATTATTATGTAAGTACTTAGTAATTTTTAATTTTTGAACAGCGGCGGCAGTGGTACGGGCCTCGCCTTAGAAATATAATGTCGCGAGTTCGAAACCCAGTCGTACCCACACATCTTTGTGTGAATTGTTCCATCGCTGCTGCTCAATATCGGTGAAGGAAAACATCGTGCGGAAACCGGCATGTCTAAGAAGAGATGCCCAGCAGTGGGACACTATAAAGGGTTGATGTTATAGTATTTTCTAACATTCTCACAATTTTATTAAACCCATGAAGTCGGCTTCGGTTTTAAAAAAATTAAACCTAGTTATTTATACATTTCTAATTAGGCTACTAGCAAAAGATAAAAAACACTGAAAACATAAAATTAAAAACTTTAATTTAATAAAACATCTCTTACCCGATCTGTAATCGCCTCCCCCATTTTCCCGCGTTTCAATCCAGGTGCGCGAATGACATTCGCCGGTGGCGCCACCACGCTGCTTGCGGCCGGTGGCGCATTCCCGCTACTACTCCCTACCGGTATAAATCCGGCCTCCATGGTGTTTGTATTAACACATGTTTCTACTTAACAACAGATGGCCCTGTCCACAACTATGTTAATGCGGCCATTGCGCACTAGATGGCGCTGTTTTAAATTTATTATATTCTAGACGCTTTATTATCAAATTTTAACTAGATTTTATAACTTTAAACTCACAAAACACACACTATATGCACTAAATCAATTCACTTATGCAATTGGACGTATTTCGAGTCACTAGCCATTGTAAAGGAACTGTTTTTCAATAAGAAAAGCACTATTTTGTTTGTTATTTCACAGAATTGAGCATATTATTTATATGAACGGAATGTGATACCACTTAAATCACTAATATATTCACGAATTATTTTATAATTACATCGTAGACGAGTTCTCGTATCGACGGGCAAACATAATATGTTCTGGTTCTGTTTTACCTATGTATTGCCGTCTCTGTCGTTGCCATATCTGTGAAAGAGAAGGATGAATTAGAAAAAAATTGACCAAACATATCTATAGAAACGAAAAGTAAATAAGTTTGAAATGTTTGAATAACGCCCTATTGACTTGTGTCAAATGGTATTAGGGAAAGAATGAACATGCCTTGTATTACCCGAACGTGTAGGCAGAGGTGAGTACCACCTAGTTTAGGTCAGCTGGCTATTTGGGTCCCATGCGTAATAGCGGGCGAGCCTATAGAAGTTTATCAGGCACAATTCCTAACTTCGAGTTGCAACTAAGCTTAGCTTCAACCCTTTTTAGTGTCCAACTGCTGGGCAAGGGTCTTCTCTCAACTATGTTATGAGTTGAGAGAGTTTAGGCCTTAATTCACACACGCTGGCCAAATGCGGGTTGGTGGATGCCACATGTCCTCGAATGATTAATTCTTAGACATGCCGGTTTCCTCACGATGTTTTCCTTCACCGAAATTGAGCAGCGGAGATGAAAGGATTCACACGAAGATGTGTGGGCACGACCAGGATTCGAACCCGCGACCTTATTTTTCTCAGGCGAGGCCCGTACCGTTGCGCCACCGCTGCTCTGAATGCAACTAAGCTTCTCTTATGTATAATAAAAATGTCTTATTTACTCGACCCGGCAATCGGACCACGTACACGTACACGTACACGCTTACCACTGGACCACCGAAGCAGAGGAAAGACTAAATAGGTATAAATTTAATAACTATTTATATAATTATTATTAGTACATGTTTACCTACACACATAGTACACACTTTCCTCAGTACTTAGGTTGGTATTACATTATAACAATAATTAATTCTAAAATACACGGTATTTTACTCGTTTCTGCGAGTTTAATCTAAACTAATATTATAAAACTAAGTTTGTTTGTTTAGAACGCGCCTATCCCAGGGACTACATTTTTTTATTGCTTTCGTTGCCACAATTGTCACAATTCTGCCAGTTGAGAGCGGAGGTCGATAGCAAATGGATTACAATTTTATTTTATTGATATCAATAATTAATATAGTATATTAATAAATGCAAAAAAAAAAATTGAAAAAGCAGGACTGGGATATGGATATTAGTGACAAATAGTCTTACATTACTTTTATCTGTGGTTAAATAGTTCTTTATGAGATTTAATTAATGTTATATAATACCTCAGATGGCAATACGCGAGTTAAACGGTCGGCCTATAGGTAGTATGTAACGCGACAATTCCGTTAATTATAAATCGATTGTGACTATTTGTGACACATAATTCTTTTTTTGTTAAAATTATTATACTTTCTAGGTGGACTGATTTTATCAAAATCGTTTAAGCAGGTTTTGGGTTATTGTTAAAACATTAAAAAACTCACTACGTTTCTTTAAAAAGCTGATATTACTAAAGTTTCGACTTGGGTGTTCTACGATTCCCACAGTGAGCGAGGTGCACGTAACGTTTACTCGAATCGTATTAGAATTCTACTTGCCCGTATGCTAATAAAAGCGTGAATTAATTTGAATACTTGTCCACGAAGGGCATTAGTATGCAGTCATTTAAACCTATGTAACTATTAATAAACATTAGGTATCAGTCGCGAACAGTCCATATAAAGCCGATTCCAATCGGTTTCCCTTTAGGAATTGATTAATATCGTTTACTTCTTTAAAATTATATAACGCCTGAGTTTTAAATAGCATCAAAAATAAGTACTTGTAATATGGAGGTGGTGGTCGCCGTAGTTCATACCACCCGTGCGCGATAAGTTGAGACTCGCCTGGAATGCAACCCTCCGCCCGCAACCCCTGTAACTTCCCCTCAAGCTACGTGTTGTACTGTAGGCAACGCCATTTTATTTAACATCCTAGGTGGATGTCACATGTCCCCGAATAATTAGTTCTTAGACATGCCGGTTTCCTCACGATCGATGTTTTCCTTCACCGATATTGAAAAGCGGCGATATTACAATTCAAACAGATGTGTGGGCACGACTGGGAATCGAACCTGCGACGTTATAAATCTAAGGCGAGGCCCGTACCGCTGCGTCACCGCTGCTCCTCATTCCGGTCCAAGATTGCGGATTACCAGTTCTATTATTTATTTCTACCTATTATTCGAGATTAGGACCTTAAGGGCGTGTTCCCACAATGTCGTGACGACTAATTTATCGTCGGACGACTATCGTCCCTAGCTGTTCCCATTAGAAAACGACGACATTGTATCGTTTAACGGCAGTCGTTTTGTCGTTTACCCATCAGTAGCAAGCTGCAACCATACAGTCGCCTCTCCGCTCCCTAGGAGATCAGAAGTGCGTTTATACACATGATTTGCCGTCAACGCAAAAAGTAGTAGACGACAATTAATCGTGTCGTTCTATATGTGAACACCTTCATTTAAATATATAAGCCATGACACTTGAAACGACACGACAATCAGAATCTGCCGTCACGACGTAGTGGGAACGCGCCCAAGAATACCTAGTATTGCTAGTTCAGGCGGTTAAGTTATCTTTAAACAAACAGTGAAGAATGGACACGCACGTTATGTCGTATTATTATTTGCATAGTATTGCGCAGTTTTGTGTAACATGTTACCAAATTAGTGAATATTGATGTGTATTGACATGTTACGACAACATTATGTTTACATTGTCTGTAATATTTCAACGTCCCACTGCTGTTTCAATGTCTGTTTTAAAGCACTAAGCTATAGGTATAAGGTTCTATCTTCGGTCGTGTCGTGCTCAATATTAGCACAGATAATATAATACTATACTAGTAATAATAATACTATATTAGTGAAGGAAAACGTCGTGAGAACTCATTCAGGACATGTCCAACCACCAACCCGTACTTAGTCAGCGTGTGTAGATTAAGGTCTAAGCTATCTCAACTCGTAAGAAAGTTGAGAGTAGACCCGTGCCCGGCCGTGGGACTCAAGAGTTCAGGTTATGCGTACTTTAGATAATATTTTCTCAGAATTTTACTAGGCTTGGCTCACTGTAGCTTTTTTTCATTAGAAAACACCAGATTTTTGTACGTTTTTGTGAACAAAATCCAAAATAAAGTGAAGTTGGTTTTTAGTAAGTTTTTTAGATTTTAAAATAAACTGCGATTTCAGAGTCTTTTCAGACGTCTAAGGTCACGGGTAGACTGAAGTATTTGACGTCCAAAAATATTAATCACAATTATAACTGAGTACCTACAAACATTATTATTTAAATTGAGTTCCGATTTAAGTCCGATTTAAAGTAGTTTTATTTCAATAGTTTTTAGTATTTACTTGCTGCCTCGGCGAACTTCATACCGCGCATTTCTCACTATTTAAACTGTCGTTAAACTTGTTTGAATACTTTAAGACCAAAATTAGTCAAATCAATCCACCCGTTCTCGAGTTATAGCGAGACTAACGAACAGCAATTATTTTTATATATAAGAATTTGCTCACTTTTTAAACCTTCCCTAGACCTCTACGAACAAGACCAAGATAATATAAATCCGTTCAGCCGTTCTCGAGTTTTAGCGAGACTAACGAACAGCAACTGATTTTTATATAAAATTTCCGTGTCACAATGTTTGTTACCGTACTTCTCCGAAACGGCTTGACCGATTCTTATGAAATTTTTCATGCATATTCAATAAGTCTGCGAATCGGCTACTATCTATTTTTCAAACTTCTAAGTGACAAACGAGGGGTGTTCACCCCAAATTTCTTTGATTATTTTTTTTATTATGTGGCATTAAACAATACATACAACCCTAAATTTTCACCTTTCTATCACCAAACCCTATTTTTAGGGTTCCGTACCTCAAAAGGAAAAAACGGAACCCTTATAGGATCACTTTGTTGTCCGTCTGTCTGTCCGTCCGTCTGTCAAGACCCTTTTTCTCAGGAACGCGTGGAGGTATGAAGCTGAAATTTATATCAATTACTCAGGTCTACTGTCCCTTTAAGCTGTGAAAAAATCAAACTTCTAAGCCAACGCAATTAAAAGATACAGCCGTTTATGCCGCAAATTTTCGACACTTGCAAGGGAATCAAAACCTACAGGGTGCTTCCCGTGAACTCAGAATCTTGAAATTTGGTACGAAGCAACGTCTTATAGCATAGATAAAGGAAAAATTACGAAAACCATAAATTTTTAGTTACATCACATAATATATATTTTTTTAATAATTTTAAACTTACTACCCATTTCCTCATAAACGCGTAGAGGTATTAAATTGAAATTCATACCAAATACTCAGGTCTATAATACCTTTAAGCTGTAACAAAATCAAACTTCTATGTCAACGCAATCAAAAGAAACAGCAATTTAAGCTGCATATTTTGAAACTCGCAAGTACTCGCAAGGGAATCAAAACCTAAAGGGTACTTCCAGTCGACCTAGAATCTTGAAATTTGGCATGAAGCAACGTTTTATAGCACACATAAAGGAAAAATTCCGAAAACCTTAAATTTTTAGTTACATTACAAAATATATATTTTTTAATAAATATAAACTTATTACTTTTTTCCTCATGAACGCGTAGAGCTATCAAGTTGAAATTCATATCAAATACTTAGATCTAATTGCCTTTAACCCTTGAAAAAAAAAATTCTAAGTCAACGCAAAAACGCAAAACGCAAAAGTACAACCATTGATACCGCATATTTTGAAACTCGCAACTACACGCAAGGGAATTAAAACCTAATAGTGACTAAAAACTTAGTAAATAAATAACTTTAATAAAAGAACTTTCGCAAGTCTGCTGCAAGGCTAGTATAAGTGTTTCAGTTATATTATAGATAAATGATATGTGTTAATATAAAATAAAGGATTACTTAAACGATAAAGAGATCTTTGTCTTAAAATGCTCCTCCATCTTTCCCCATTGTAATGTTATGAATTTTATTTTGCAATAAAAATACCATAGTTATGACTCGATTGTCGTAATGAACGAACTTTGTAAACCTTGCAGGTTTGTACGGAACCCTCGGTGCGCGAGTCCGACTCGCACTTGACCGGTTTTTTAATAGCGAAATTAGTAATACGCGGCACGAAGTTCGCTGGGGCAGCTAGTATTTAAAGATTAGTCCCTCAGTCGAAGTTGTAAGCCTGTTCACTACGAGACGTGTAGTGTTCATACAAAGACAGATCACGCGTCACGTACGTAACAACGTGTTTTAACACGGATTACCGAGACAAAGAGCAAAGCGGCACGTTTCGTTGGTTTCCTTAACTAATTACAAACTTTGTACAAGTATGTACTTAATAAAAAAACAAACTGTTTATTTCAGACAGCATAAATCCATATTTGTTAGTAACAATGCCTTACAGAACTATGTCAGTAAAATTTATTTATTTATTTAAAAAGCATGAGATTGAGATGGATGTCAAACATGGACATTGCTAAAGTAATGTCTACTATTTTCCGCGATAAAAGTTACTGGTCACGTTGCGCTGGTCAAGTGAGGGTAAGTGGATGGTCAATGGTCATTGTTTTAATTGTTGTTTCTAGGGTTGTCCAAAATTATATGTAGTATCTATCTGAGCAGCGGTGACGCAGCGGTACGGGCCATGCCTTAGAAATATAAGGTCGCGGGTTCGATTCCCGGTCGTGCCCATCCATCTTTTTGTGAACTGTTTCATCTCCGCTGCTCAATAACGGTGAAGGAAAAGAACCTTTTTTTTATTCTGCGATAGGCTGGCGCTTAACTACAACTTGCCTGATGTTAAGCAATGATGTATGTAATCTACGATGGAACGCGTCAGCCTAGTATACGGATTCACTCGTGATTACGAATGATTATCGATGAGAAGGTGGCAGTGGCCTCCATATGGTTAGAAACCTTAAAGGAGCAAAAATTCCGACCCACCCTCTCTGCATGGTGTCACCAGACATCGCACCGGAACACGGCAAGGTCGCTTGGCGGTGCGGATTTCTCTGGTGGGTGTTCACTAACCACGGCCGAAGCCTAACACCAGTTGATTGTCACCTGATTTGCACCACCCGGGGACCATGTGTGGGGATTCAATTAAAGGTGTACAACCACGGACGAAGGTGACTCAGCCCCCAAACTAATCATTCAAGTACATGTGACATCCACACCTCGCCAGCGTGTGCGGATTAAGGCCTAAACTCTCTCAACTAGTAAGATAGTTGAGAGAGGACCTGTGCCCAGCCATGGAAAGGTGTTAAGGTAAAAAGTGAATATGTCTCTTCATCTAAATTTTTTAAACATTGAAATTCGTTGCTGATGAACACCGATATTTCTAAGATCGATATTTTATGAGCGGTGCATCTCTACCAACCAGACTGCCGCAGGACGACACACCATTACTTCCCATCATCCTTACTTCCTTACTAATATTATAAATGCGAAAGTAACTCTGAACCGTAAGTACTGAACCGATTTGGATGAAATTGGGTATGGAGGTAGTTTGAGACCCGAGAAAGGACATAGGATAGTTTTTATCCGACTGCGCAAAAAGATGGTAATGTTTTGGCGCGATAACCGACATACACGCGGGCGAAGCCGCTGTCGGAAAGCTAGTTAACTATAAAGTCCAAAAGTGAATTTACATAAAACATTTTTCTATTTCCCGAAGAAAGTTTCCTCAAAGTAAAAGGTTTAACTAGGCCTCTCAACGATGTCATCAACTTGAGGGAAGTAGAACGTAATAAGATTGCCTCTTTCCGAGATATGTCACAGCAGGAATTATGAGATACTAGCTTCCGCATACAGCTACGCTCGCGTGGTGCAGTTTCACCCATTTAGTGGATGAGTTTTGAAAAATTCTTTCATAGTGCACCCCCAGACCAGACATATAGGATAATGTGAGGTGTCACTGCGGGCCGTACAGACACGTAGCTATAGAAACTCTGGGGGGGATGTGGTTATAAAAAATGAAAACGCGAGCACAGCGACTGCGAAGTTATTTGTCGGTAACAAGGAAAAAAGGCGAAAATGTAAAACATTGGACAAATGCATCGCGAGCAAAAATCCCACATGATGTGGCCAACCTGGGAGCGAAGTTTGAGCAGTTAATGCTTTCCAAAAAAGCTATGGCGGCGTTGTGACGCCATATTTTATTTTGCTGTGGGAATGTGGACCTAGGTGACAATCAGTGCTGACTACTGCTGACTCGCCTCTGGTAGGTACTCACAGCGTTTACGGAACTATGTCCACATTCGAAACTAATAATAATAATAATATTCCAGGACCTTAACACAAACTATTATCTGGTCCCAAGCTAAGCAGAGCTTGTGTTATGGAAATGAGATAACCGGTATATACATATTTAAACTACTTTTCTTTTGTAAATACATAGATAGTTACACCCATGCTCGAGGTAAACAGACATGTTCAACACACAAATGTCTGACTCGGATGGGAATCTAACCCACGACCTACGGCGTTTACCGATCACGCCACCGATGGGTCAACAACACGAATAGGTCATTGGATGGGTGACGCAGTTTACTTATTGTTTTTTTTTCTTTTTACATTCTTTATCTATTATTTGATTGGGTCCCGTTTGTGTCAAATTTATGTTTTTTCTTTCTTTTCCTATCAATAAATAAAAAAATAAAATAAAAATAAAATAAAAATACTTTATTTTCAGACAACACAGTCCATAGGTATTGTTAGTAATATAAGACAAAAGAACTTAAAAACTATGTTAGTACAAGAGAACAATACATAAACATAATTTAATTAATTAATTTACATAATAATACCAGTACCTCTAATAATAAAATATAAAGATAGGTATGGGCAAAATGGACACAGCCCACAGACTTATACACGGACGTGCAACTCCGTGTACCGTCTGAAAATGGCCGCATCCATATATCAATAAGGTTAACGAGTTGTTGATTGGAGCCCACGGAATGACAAACAGCGTGGCTGGTGAGAATTGGATGAAAGTAGAAAGAGGGAGTCAGTATCATGCATTAGAAGAGGACAATATCCAGCCGTGAACTATTACAGAGTGATGGTGACCATGGTGATGACAGCTACAGTGTCCAGCCAGTGGGACAACACCTATGTAGCTATAACTAACGCAGTGGCCACGGGACACTGCGTCGGGCGGTGCGACTGGCGATTTTGTAGTCCGTTGCCCAGTCGCGTTCACTTGTCTTTAGACACTTCTAAAACAAATACGCAATGAACGATGAAATCGCAATACGTGCCGCCGAGACGCCAAGTCCCGTGGCCATAGTGTAAACTGGCATCTTGAATCCTGATAGAAAACCCATACATCTCAACAGATTGCATAAAATCAATCCGCCACGGTCAATTTGTCACGGTTTCATTGTTCCTGATCCGCTCCATTTATCAAAGTATTAAGATCTAATCGACAAATTTGTAGGTGTGGCTGTAACGAATCTAATAATGTAGGTAATTATACTAGTTTCCGCCTGGATTTTGGTCTATTTGGCTGGTATGTTGGCACGCATAGGGTGGGTAAATTGGTCTTCAATGTACGCATCTAAATTCGTCGGCGTTAGAAGCTTGAGTTTCCATTTCCTACCAAGCAAATCCGGGAGACACCTAACATTTACCAACTGCGCCCACGCTTTCAGGGAACACAAGCTAAGTAAAGTCAGTATGACGAATTCAAATTCGCTGGTCTAATACAGAACCATGACTAATTAAGAAAGCTGGAGGTTTGCCAATCCTGGCCCTCATCTTTGTTGACTTATATCGGTGACTTGAAAGGCATGATAGTCCTTTTGTCTTCCAACAAATACAGGGCTAAATAACATTATTCAACAAAAACTAAATATAACCTGCTCACTTAGAGCATTTAACACGGGAGGTGTTATACGCAACTTCTAGTACTAAATTGTTTCTGCCAGTTTTTGGGGGAGGCAAGGTAACCACATACAGCACACATATTAAAGTTGAAGCGTCTTTACAAATGCACACGTAAATAAAAGCTACACACAAACACGAAATATGAACAGATTATTTGCATGAAAGCAAAAGATACACGTTAGACATACATTATACATATATTTTTCTTTTTCTTTTTATTATATTGATATTTGTTTCCATTTCTGGTTTCCCCATTTAAATAATTTTGTTTTGTTATTTTTATAATAAGTCAAGTGTTACCATTTTTTTCATTATATGTAGGTAATCATACGCATGCTGTGGCACCTTAAAATGTTATGCATTTAATTATAATGTTAGTGCTAGTTAATTTAGATTAAAAAAAAATGTAATAACTACTGGTTGTCCAAATAAATAAATAAATAAATAAATAAATAAATAAATGAATAAACTGTTCATGTACCTCGGCAGAGGGGAACGCGCGTAATACCAGTTCCGTGTTAAATTCTCCAAGACTAAAAAGGATTAAAGTGATGTCCTAATAATAATTTCGTTCGGCTTTTTCAGCTCGTTTCTACGAGGGCTACACTGATAGTTTTTGTAACTGGCCATTTTTAAAGAAAATAGTAAAATTTTAATTTTGAAAATAGAACTTGCTAATATTATTGAGTACTAATTTCATTACTACATTAATTTCATTATTACATTACTAATTTGTTTTACAAAGCAGTTAGAAAACCACAAAAATACTTATTTCTTGTGATTCTATATTTTCTAATCTGTGACCTAGATTATGAGCCAACGAGGTCCAGCAAAATGTAAAAAACGTCAGGTGCTTGAAAGGATTTCGTGCATACATGCGGGCATTAGCTAGCCCTGCACCTGCACGTCGTGAACAAGACTAGAAAGTGATTGAAGATAGCATCGTAGACTGCAACATAGCTCCACATCAGGCAAGTTGTGGTCAAGCGCAAGACTATTATAGGATAAAAAAACACACGAAAGTGTACAAGGTGCATATCATACTCTTTGAAGACGTAAAGACACCATTGGACCTTCGCCATCAGTATATGCTACCAAACCGGCGCGGCGGCCATTCCTTGTACCCCTCGGGTCAGTCTTTCCCTACATCTCCTAGGTCTTCTTTAAACTGTAACTGTGCCAAAATAAGCAGTGTTGCGGATCAATAGCTGCTATTATGTACCACTCCGGCACTTCTGTGTCACTGAACTTACACTGTACAAGTTAACTCAGAAGGTTAAATTTGCCGGGCAGCACGACGTCTGCGGGGTCCGCTAGTTAGAGATAAATGTCTAAGGCGCGAGAATTGGGGTCCAGGGCGTTCTATAAAGTTTTTACGAGTGAAACCATGTCTTCTTAGTCGTTACACCCTTGAAAGTGATCGTGAAGGTCATATGGTATTGCTGGGTGTAGATTTAATACACCTCACGATAGTTACTCATATCTACCTGCTCGAGGCCATCTTGCTACATTTGTTTAGAGTACTTCGCTCTACAGACTTGATTAGGTTAGTACAGCGCGGTCTTGTGCCGTCCTCCCTTCCGACACCACGTAAAGGAAGACAGACAGGAGCCCATATAATCTTAATATATATATTTCTTGTGTGCGTGTGTATGTGACTGAACTCCTCCTAAACGACTGGACCGATTTTGATGAAATTTTTTGTGTGTGTTCAAGGGGATCTGGGAATGGTTTAGATTCACAATTTTGTCCGCTGGCGGTACGAAGTTCGCTGGGGCAGCTAGTATTTTATATATTAATGGATTACATTCTACAATTAAATAATGTGTGAATTTAAAATAAAAAAGGATTGAAACATTTTTTCGCATTATAGACATTTAACTAAAAATTTTTGGAATAATATTCCACTAAGGGCAAAAAAATCGCTTTATCATCAGCTGCTGCGAACTATACGCACCGCTGTATTGATCTTGACTGCTCTGACGAGCGCCTTTAACTTTTACCCTACTCCGCAGACGAGTGTCACGCGATATGTTTGAGACGATGTAATAAAAGTCTCAATTAAAAAAGATATATTTAAGTAGTATTATAGTTCCTAGTACAATAAGAACTACTTAATTTGGGACTAGGTGGCACTCTGCGTTGTGTTATGTTACGTGTGAAATACTTACAGCGGACTAAACCTTCTGCATTTATTTATATAAGAATAACTGATTGTAACTAAGAAATCTAACACAGTTTTATTCATTGTCATTTATTCTCCGTTTGTTTCTCAGAAATCTATTTGTTATTTT
The DNA here is from genome assembly GCA_936450015.1 of Meganola albula. NCBI lineage: Eukaryota > Metazoa > Arthropoda > Insecta > Lepidoptera > Nolidae > Meganola > Meganola albula. The sequence goes on from OW388171.1 coordinate 5,727,315, forward strand.
TGTTTCTGATTCCATGTTACACTAATTTTACTCTCTATTATTATTTAGTGGCATCGTTCGGTGTTCGGTGGCTTGGACCGAACACTTGGCTTTTTGAGAGCAAAATTCTTCACTATTGTGTGAGCAGGAGCACACTCTTATGCTATGACGTAAGCGAATACCAGCTTGGAGTATCAAACAAACAATGGATCAAATGCTTAGCAAGACAAAGACAGGAAGACAGACAGACATATTATCTGTTTTACGATAACGTTCTCTTATTAGTACTAACACATTACCATGCGTTCCAAATAAGAATAGGACTGGAAATCCGCCATCTTAGAACGGAATACGCAACAACTTCAATTTTTTAGTAAGGTGGATAAAAATGTTTATTCGTATATTTAACGTATATTATATATCTATCCAGTCATATAAATACTTATTTAAAACGCATAGTAATATAAAAATTCACAAACTACAAAGGTAAGCGCGAAACACAACTCTTCCTTGTCAGTTGGGCGAAAATTAAAACCCCCAAAAAACGATTCGGTCTACAATTGACACAAGTATAAGTAAGACCATCTATGCGTTGTAACATCTATGACACAACATTATTTGCATTCAATGAATGAAACCCTATTGTTTTGTCTAGATAAAGTAATGAACGCATGTCACACCAATGTGCACGTACCACCGACCAGATACCTATAGACACCGCATAGCTGGACGCCGCGCCGCGCTAGCCTAACTTATATCGTACATACCACTACTAGTAACAATTATTGTTTAATAAAGAATTTAGTAAATTTTCATGCAAATAAAGATTTTGAATTTAATATTTTCTTGTACTAAGCGTGTTGCTAAGCGTACCGGGGGACATTGAAATGAAACTGTTAGCAGAGCTAGGTTCCTCAGGGATAAACAGTGAAAGAAATTGGGTCAACGGACATGCATTTATTGCAGCACACGGCTAGTAACTAAAACATTAACAATAAACGGCACCGGGCGCTGGCGCATCTATTCATACTTAAGTGGGTACATAGATATAGAACTGACATTAGTTAACTTGCTACTATTACGTATGTATAGCTAGGCACAAGCTCACGGCTTCGAATATACTAACACCTCCCCTCGAACTAGTGAGCGACCCAAACACTTACAAAATGCCAGGTAACAAACAAAACATTTCAACTATTATAATTCATTCATTACAATCCGTAATTCCTAAGTTACGCACACATTCAAGATGTTTTGATGCGCACAAACCTTTCGTCAAAACATCTGCAGGCATCCTTTCCGTACATAAGTATTTAAGTTCAACAACATTTCGTTCGCACATATCTCGAATGAAATGGTGCCTAACATCTATGTGTTTAGTACGCGAGTGATAGCTTTTATTTTGAGCTAACTTAATCGCGCCTTGGCTATCGCTGAATAACGTTACACAGTCACAATACATCCCGATATTATTCAGCACACCACGTAAACATACAACCTCTTTAGTAGCCTCCGATAGCGCCATATACTCGGCTTCGGTGCTGGACAACGCAATCGTGCGCTGCTTTTTAGCCTCCCAGCTGATCGGAGCGCCAGCTAAAATGAACGCGTAACCGGAATAAGACCTTCTGTCTACTACATTCGCACCCCAGTCCGCGTCGACCACGCCGAATAAAGGCAAACCTGTACATTCGTATACTAAACCATAATCAGCCGTACCTTTCAGATACCTTAACACACGCTTCACTGCCTTCCAGTGCTCAATATTATAATTAGTATTAAACTGACTTAAAAAATTTACGGCATACGCAATGTCGGGCCTAGTTGACACTGCTAAGAACATTAACGCACCTATCAAATTTTTGTATGGATAACGACTCATCATTTCAGTATCTACACATTCAGGCTTATTAAATTTCATATTAACTTCGATAGGCGTTACTGCAGGTTTGCACTCACTCATATTATAGCGTTCTAAAATTTTCTCAACATACAATCTCTGATTAAGGTACACCCTACCTTCTTCATCGCGAGAAAATTCAATGCCTAGACAATTACTTATTTCGCCCATATCTTTCATCTCGAATGACTCTGATAACTGCTGTTTCACACGTTTCATCCATTTACTGTCATTCGTCGCCAAAATAATGTCATCAACATATACAGCTATTAACATCATACTCTCATTCTTCTCTGAAATAAAAATACAATGATCTTGCGGCAATGACTTAAAACCAATACTATTTAACTTTCTTACCAACTCCTTATGCCACTGCACTCCAGATTGACGTAAACCGTACAAAGACCTTTTTAAAGAACAACACATACTTTCACTATCACTTAAACTTTCATACCATCGTTTAACTGTCTCTAAAATCCTTTTTTCTTTTATTCTCTCTTTCTTTGTACCTATCTTTTGGTTTTTAATTATCTTCTCTAAGACTTCTTTTAACTGTTCTGGTACTTCCATAAATACCTCTTCTTCAAGTTTACCATTCAAGTACGCAGTCACAACATCCATCTGATGTATCTCAAGTCCATATTCTGCCGATAAAGCGGCAAGTATTCTTATAGACGATGATCTCACCACTGGTGAGTATGTCTCATAAAAATCCTCCCCTGAGCGTTGTGAGTATCCTTTCGCAACTAGTCTCGCTTTCTTGCGTTCTACATCGCCATTAGTTTTTGTTGTTAAAACAAAACGAGTTCCAATCACTTTTCGATCAATAGGTTTTGGTACTATTTCCCATGTATTATTTCTTATTTGAGCTAAAAACTCATCCTCAATAGCAGATCTCCAAGCTTGAACTTCATCTGACTTCTCTGCCTCATGCCATGTTATTTGCTCAGTAGTTGCAATACCCGCAACATAGTCCTCATCACTGTCTGATTTTTCATCATTTTCTTCCTCACTTTCTGAGTTCATTTCATTTATTATCGGTCTATATTCTATAAACTTCTTTCGACACGTTCTTATCGGTCTATTTCTTCCTCTTTTTGCAGGTTCAATTAGCTTTTCCCATGAAACCGTAGCATTTCTTTTCCGTCTACTTTGGACTTGGTATCTATCTTCTTTTTCATCATTTAAACTTTCTAATGATCTTCTCATTTTTGCTTTATCTTTATTTGCTTTTAAAGGAGGTTTACGCTTCTCTACTGTCTTCTCAGGTTTCTTTAAATCTACGATCACTTTTTCAGTGTCTATATTTTCCTCTTCGTCAATTATATCTTTATATTCATGTTTAAAAGCTGTTTCATCTAAGAACTTTACATTTCTACTTATTATGATTCTTCTGTTGCTCGGATTATGGATACGATAAGCTTTTGATTGCAAATCATAACCCATAAAGATTCCTAATTCAGAACAAGACTCAAACTTTCCTTTAGTAGATCCTTTCTCCTTATAATATACTTTTGATCCAAAAGCTCTCATATGGTTTACTGTAGGTTTCTTTTCCTTCCATACAGTAAAAGGTATACTACCTTTCAACGCTGTTGTTGGACACCGATTCCTTATGTAGTTAGCGGTATTCACAGCTTCAGCCCAAAATGCTGGTGGACTACCTGCTTGTTTCATCATGCATTTTGCCATTTCTACCAACGTCCTATTTTTTCTTTCAGCTACCCCGTTCTGTTCGGGCGTATGTGGTACGGTTAATCTCCTTGTAATTCCATTCTTTTTCAGAAAATCATCAAAATTCTTATTTACATACTCTCCACCATTATCAGACTGTAGACATTTAATTTTCTTTCCGGTAAAGTTTTCCACTTCAGCTTTATATTCTTTAAATATCTCAAAGACATCGCTTTTGTTCCTGATAAAATATACTTGACACCATCTTGATTTATCGTCTATGAAAGTCACGAAGTATCTTTTACCTCCAAATGATTCTACTCTCATTGGACCACATAGATCAGAATATACAATCTCGAGTAAATCTGTAGTACGGTTATTTGATCCTTTCGGAAATGGTTTGCACGTTTGTTTTTCTTGAATACATATCTCACATTGCGATAGTTTTTCACCATCATTAATTTTCATGTCATAAACCAAATCATTTTTAACCATAGCCTTTAAATCTTGCTCATTTAAATGACCTAGTATTTTGTGCCATTTATCTATGTTTTTCTTTGGCACTTCAGCGTTCTTCACACTATTCTCACACAAACGTACATGATAAAGATTGCCAACTCGATCAGCGCGCATATGAACTTTACTTCTGTCGTCAATGACAATCGCCTCATTTTTCTTAAAATGAACCTCAAAGTTATGATCTGTAATTTTAGCCACAGATAATAAATTTGTGCGCAAATCCGACACATAATAGACTTTCTCTAAGTCAATTCGGCGCTCTTCGCTACCAGTGTCTACTGAAATGCTTACTTGACCAGTTCCAGTAATACGCGTGCTATTACTATTTGCTAAATTTAACTCATTGTTCAAGCTGGTAAATTCTTTTATCATTTTCTTTTCATTGCACATATGCCCTGTGCATCCACTATCAATACACCACACTGAGTCTCCACTCGTGTTGCTCAACATCACATCTTCTGTAATACTAAGCATAGTTGAATAGCTACTAGCTTGTTTCTCTTCAAAAACTTTCTTCTTTTCGAATTTTCTTTTACACTCTTTTGCAATATGCCCTTGCCGTCCACAGCTATAACACTTTATATAGCTATTTACCCTATTTTTGGTAAATGTGTTCTCCTTCTTGTAGGCACGTTGATTCTTTTTAACATACATCGCACCTTGCAAACCACTATATCCTTCTTTAGATTTTCGGCCATCGTAATCTTCTATTATTTTAACTTTTAACACGTCGGTGTTCGGTAAATTATCCCGAGATTCGATTGCCGTTCGAAACATCGTAAAAGATTCTGGCAAACTGTATAGAAGTAATATAGCAAGTAGTTCATCTATAACCACTAATCCTATTTCTTTGAGCTTCTTCACAGCATCAAAAAAATCAGCGAGGTGCTTTCGCAGGTCATCTTCTTCCTGCATACGAGTTACAACAAGTCTTTTCAACAACGACGCTTTTCGCGCTGGCCCACTAGATGCATGCAACGATTGCAGCTTGTCCCATATCGCTTTCGAAGTTCCCAAGCCGTCCAACGCAATTAACTCACTCGAACTAACAGCTAATAAAATATCTGACTCGGCCTTCCCGTCCATCTTAAGCCATTCGGCATATTTCGGATCTGTAGGCAATGGCCGCGGCAATTCACCGGTAACATATTCCCACAAGTCATTTTTCTTCAAAATGGCACGCATTTGTATCTTCCAGGTGTCATAATTATCGCCCGTAAGCTGATCAATTCTTATTGTAGCCGACATTACTATGTTTTTTCAACAAAATCAACTAATAACGAGTTTAACTGTGTCTTTACGCACTATAACAATAGTTAATTGCAATATTAATCACTAAGATCGGCCGCAGTAAACAGGTAACGTGACATTCCACGCGCCACGCCCACGTTCACTTTTTAGTTTTAAAATCACTTATTTATGATAAAAGTCACTTCGAATTACTAATTAACACGATATATTCATTTCCCGTCGTATCAACCTGGGCCCATAACCTGTTAGCAGAGCTAGGTTCCTCAGGGATAAACAGTGAAAGAAATTGGGTCAACGGACATGCATTTATTGCAGCACACGGCTAGTAACTAAAACATTAACAATAAACGGCACCGGGCGCTGGCGCATCTATTCATACTTAAGTGGGTACATAGATATAGAACTGACATTAGTTAACTTGCTACTATTACGTATGTATAGCTAGGCACAAGCTCACGGCTTCGAATATACTAACAGAAACTACTTTTTAACGGATTTTATCGCGGCTTATTTTAGATTTTAGATCCCGACGACGTTTCAAAGTCTTTTCAGACTTCATGTTCACATGTCACGAGTATACAGCCAGCCTTATGATTGTAGTTTTGAAAAAACATCGAAATCCCTTTAGGAAGTATTTATTGGTATTAACGTAGTAATTACTATTCACAAATCTGCGCTCAATCGAAACTGGATCTAACCACAAAGCTAATAAAGTCGGTATTCTTTTGACAAAACTCTATGGGGTTCTTATACCATCACGTAATATGGCTTCCCATTTCTAATTGTTTGCTAATCTTGTACCGAAGCCATAAGAAAGGCGATCAAAATGTAACTTGGTGTTATCTAACTTCCTATACAATTGATACTAACGCTTTTTAATTCTACAACAATGGGCAAGGTGAATAAATTTAATTTTTAGTTCGATTTGTAGATTGTTCGAAAATATTTGACTTTTTTTTTCTTTTTTTACCTACAATGCGTTTCAAATAAGAATAGGACTGGAAATCCGCCATCTTGGAACGGAATGCGCAGCAACTTCACATTTTTTAGTACAGTGGACAGAAACGTTTGTTGGAAAAGATACATCGAGATGAAAATTAAAAAAAAAATGTATAATCTTATTGTGGTTTGAGTAAGATTAGGTATTTAGACTCGAATATTTGGGTACAAACAAATTTTGTTGACTTCGGAAGAAAAAAAGCTATGATATAAAATAAAACGTGCGTGTATGTCTGTGTTTCTGGTTATTTGTGTACAAATTTATGGCATTCTAGCGCGTAGCTTTACTAAACTTTACACTTTTTCATATATTTTAACCCATTATTATTAAGTGTGGTTTGATACTTTGTGCTGACGCTACTTTTTGATATGAATTCAGCCGCGAGTCCAGTCCTATTCTTATTTGAAACGCATTGTAATCGTAAAATATAGGCGGTTATTGAGGAAGTGTCGCGACAGGTCACGTTTACCTCAGTAAACGTGTGAATTACTCATAATACCAGTTTCCAATTCTCCTTCCTTTTTAAAGTTGGTTAAGAATAGGTAGGTGTTCAATATCCTTCATTAGCTCTGCCCGCAGCTTCGCCCTCATGACCGTATCATGCCCAGCAGTAGGATATAAAGTAGCCAACAGCCTTCACCAATAAATGGGCTATCGAACTGTGGAAGAAATTCTCTAATCGGACCAGTAGTCTCTGAGATTAGCACATTCAACCAAACTATTCAGCTTTATAATATTAGTATAGAATTATTATTGTTTCAAACTACCCCTCTAGAAAATATTTTATCTATGAAAAGGTATCAGATTAAGGGAATTCTGATTTACTTTTCTTTTTTTCGCTATCATATCTGGGCCATGACAATCTGTTCGGGGACATTAAGCCACTTATTTCTCTGACTCTTGTCTGAATTGTATATGTTTTTTGTTTATATTTTAGAACTTTTACATCATTGTGGTTTAGTTCTAGATCCCTAGTGTAAATCTGTCGCTGCGGCTGGGAATGTCGCATTTCCTTAGCCTCACATGTTGTTGGCCTTTAACCACACTTACTGCCAGTGCCAGTTCATTTAATTCTGTGTGTTGTACAAGTCTTTTTTGGCTTATTCTGATTTACTTTCACATTTACAATATTAGTATGAAACGATTTAGATATCAATATTGAACACAAAAAACCTGTTTCCTTCAATGACATAATTACTTCTAAAAACCTAATTATTAAATCAATTTATACAAGAATCAGTGAATTATAAATGTAATCAATGAGATAAGGAAGTGAATGTATGATGCTTATGTAATTTGAGATGTAAGCCATAGATTATTGCCATAATATGTTATGACATAGCAATATTAACATTTCAATAACAGTTGACAAACGCAGTCAGAATTTCGTTTCAGGATATTATTTTAAAATATTGATTCCGGATCCCGTACATATGTCACACACAAGTTTATTTCTGCTCGCAATCACAAAGCTCAGCTGAATGATGAACAGGCTTATTTTATGGGACTTGTATGAGCATATACATTTGCGGAATCAGCAATAAGTTTTTAATCTAATTTACACATTTATGTAAATTCAGTTTGTCATTGGTAATCAAGTAAACTGCACCTTCTCACATTACTAAATTCATACCCATTTATTACTATATTATCAGTTTTACATTATAGATTTATTATCAACTATCAGTGTTAAATATCACTCGCTTCAACCCTTTACAGTGTTCCACTATTGGGCACGGGTCTTCTCTCAACTATCTTATGAGTTGAAAGAGTTTAGACCTTAATCCACACACGCTGGCCAAGTGCGCGTTGGTGGATGTCACATGTCCTTGAATGATTAGTTCTTAGACATGTCGGTTTCCTCACTATGTTTTCCATTACCGACATTGAGCAGCAGAGATGAAACAAATCACACAAAGATGTGTGGGCACGACCAGGATTCGAACTCGCGACCTTATTTTCTAAGGCAGGCCCATACCGCTGCGCTACCGCTGCTCAGTGTTTAATATCAGTCTATCCCATTATCAGTTCTATTTAGTTCGAATATCCCAGTACAGGACTTAACCTAACCAGGATTCCACCACTGCTGCTACTGTAAGCCAAGATTAACAGCAGCACAGTGAAGTATCGGGATTTGAACCTGGCCATGTACAGGACATCTATACTGTCTTGGATCCTAAACAAATTTTATTAGAATGTTAATAGGAGTAGGAAATTTAGATTGTCCACTTCCCTCCAAGCAAAGTGGGAGACAGCATAGAGTAAAAGAGAGGTTTAAATTTTTTCATCAAAATGGACTAAGCACCATATGTATGGATTTAATGCATTTGAAATCCTGATTTGATATATCGAAACAAAATCCCAAAACTTAATTTTGACAGTATGTGACCTAAGTTGCCTTACAAGCATATTATTATCCCATTAAAATTTGATGGTAAGCAGTTACCATAGTCTATGGATGCTTATAACACAAGTTCCTGAGGTCTATGGGAGCACTAAAGAGATAGTAACAAAATAAGGTAAAGGATTTTAAATAACCTGAAATATTTTCTAACAATTCTATAAGACAAGAAAATGAAGACTTCTTGAACATGACCTGGATAATCTAGATTTAACTAAATTTTTGGGGAGGTCTGCCATGGTCTAATAATTTAGGAGTGACCAAACTTAATGAAGAATAATACCTAATACCTGTCACTGATCTGTTTCAGTAGGCATTTAAAATTCTTTAGTTTGTGGTATCAGGTAAAATTAAATGAATAATAATTAAACAGGTAAAATGTGAAATAAGGCGCAGAAACTCGTTAGAAGACGTAGTAAACTGTATATTTTTCTTTTTACCTACACAGATATTATTTTAGGAGGTATTAGTAACAAGGGACTATTTTTTTAATATTGGATTACAATTAACCTTTATATCATAATAGGGCTACACAGTAGATTATAATCTAGTTATACAACACAGTAGGTGACGAGTTAGTACTTTCACAAACCCTACAATTGATAAATTCATGAAAATCTACGAATTTCGAAAATTAAGGAAATATTATCGTGACATTTCTAAAAGAATACAAAACTTACCTGAGATAATTACGCGCGTAAAACGTCAGCAATACTATTAAATCACTTAACACAGCCGAATTTACGTTGAGATTAAGATAAAAGTAAATAAAGTTTTATATCTTTGTTTCAAGAAGATACGCGTTCGTACACTCAATATGGACACTGCGACACACTTGTTCATATGATATTTACAGCTGATGTGTAAAAAATGAACAATATATCACTCGTGGGACACTATTTCAGCAATATCCACTACGAAAATCTAGCGTCCGCTAAAATATTTTGTCGATCGGTTGTAATCGTCACGAAAATGTTGGATTGATTTGATTGATTAGCGAATGGTGAATGGATGTGTAACCGAACAAAATCAGACAAACTAATTTATTCCATAATCCTTTTTGTCGTTCCTTAACTTCAATCTTTACCCGCGGTCCAACTTTTCTTACCATAGACTTACAAGAAATAAATAGGAATGTTACTCTATGGTAATTTTTACTAGGGATGGGAGTTAAGGACAAGCATTTTTTTCGTTAAAATAATGCATCAATGTTCGTGTAACTGGGCGTTTGAACTGCACAACAAAACATGATACATGCATAGTCTTATCTCTTTCTACTCATCTCGAAACAATATAGATAGCTAGAGGTAGTTAGTGCTTGCTTTCTTGTGCATATTTCGCCAGTGGAAAGGAGAGGTCAAAAGTGGGCTAGAATTTTGAACACCAATGTGATATACCTCATTGGAAAGCTTATTTAATAAGCTGTTAGAATTTAACCAAACACGAATTTTAGGAGCAACCATTTTTGTAAAAATCAAAAAAATGTAATAGAAAAACAAAACGCATATTACCTTTAATTATCCGTTTCCTAAGCAGTATAAATATTGCAATCACGTCAACAATTGCATTCTGGTACAGTACTTTTCTCTTGTAATATTATTCTAGCTGCAGCTTAATGTAATTATGACGAAAAATATTTGTTATCTTATTAGTGTAATAACAAAACGCGTGGAAAAAAATATAATTACGGGAAACGTCATGATGTCATTGTCATTGATCAGTTTGATTGACAGCGTCGAAATAATTTTGATTTTTTTGGTTGCTCTATTGACATTTGACCATGGGGTTGCCAATTGCAATAATCATAATATTGCATTAAGGATTCTTATTTTCAATTTCAATTTTTAAAAAAACGGGGGGGTGTAAAATTATTTTAAATACACCAAAAAATTTAATTAATTATGTTCTATTAACCTATGTAACTCAGATTGCTGTTCAAATTTACAATTATTTTAATCCCAGGCTCTATACATTTTTTGAACGTCTCCTTAGAGGTAAAAATATCACATGTCAAGCCGTTGGAGGATATAAACCAAGATTCAACTTCCACTTGTTACAAAATATTTCTAGTGTAGATCTTGGAGGTATGTAGTCGTATTTACGATAAACAGCATAATATATATTGTGTGAAGCTATACACCGTGACTTTTAAATGGTTGCTTTCCCGCGACAGAATGATATTGTTTTGGAAGTCAATGAAAAAAAAAATAGTAACAAAGAACTTAGTTACATCTAAGCTCATACCTTTGACTAAGTAAGATCGACAGGATAGTAGCACCGAGAGCCGCACGCACACACATGCGACATAGCTTGAGTCGGTGGGCAACAGCGGTAAGCGGGGTACCAGAGGGGTGTAACGCACACTAACATTGTTAGATTTTTGTCGGCAGCAGTGGAGGCATACAATTAAGATAAGTGAACACGCGCGCTATTTTAAGCTTCAAGTTCTACGTACGATAGATTATTTTGCTGTGAACAAAAACGGTACTTGCTTACCTAACTTGTCTTTTTACATGCCTACAAGTATTTTACGTCGTACTTTTGTTGCCTACTATTATTTCTCACGCTTTCAAGTAAACAACGTATTAGTTTCGAGTTTTGTAAATAAAAAAATGTTTTTTTTAAATTAAGGTATATTTTTGTATTGTAATGTTGATGGCAAGCAACCATTAAAAAGTCACGGTGTATGTCATTCTAAAATCAAACATTTTTGAATCTGAACTGCAATTTATATCATTGTAAAGTGTAGTATTTATGCAAACATAAACTGACCTACACTTGTACGTATACATAAATATTTGTTAAATTATTTGATTATTGTTTCTGCCTATACTTTCAGTAACTTCCCCCGCAGTAATTTTATTCAATTCAATATTTTATTTCTGGCCTCTGAAGTTGTTATTTAGAATAATACACAAGTCAGATCAGATATATATAATATGAAGTGACTAACGTTTTTAGAAATCGATTCCTTTCGTCCACGGTCCAACCCTATCATAAACCTCAAACGTCAAAATTAGTCAATCAAATTACTTTAACTATTCTGTGGTCAAGATAAAATTGTCAATTATAAAAAAAAAGTGGTATCACTCTCTGTGGTCAAAGACAGTATCCTACAACTTAGCCTGTCCGCAAGGGCGAATTTAAAAAAATATCTCTGACTCTGTCTGTGGTAGAGATGGGCCAACTCGGAAAAAACATAACTCGAGTTAACCCGGGTTAAAATCCACGTAACTCGAGTTGAACTCGAGTTACGTAACTCGAGTTAACTGGATGGACAAGTAAATGTTTTGGATGTTTGAGTTTTTACCCATTTATTCCCTCAGTTGTTCCAATTTTTATCTGTTTCAATTCCTATGTATTGGGCCCACTATATTTGAATGTACACGTACACATCTTACACGTAACACGTCCACTAACTGAAGACGAATCGAAAACATCCCAAACTAACGATGTTTTTTTGGGACCCAGCATTTTTCAAAAACAAATATCGCACAACACGCATTTCGAGATAACCTCAAATGTTGTTTGTTCTGAATGAACGAATGAATATAGTGACTATATTCATTTCATTCGTTCACAACAGACTATATTAAAGTCTCAAACGATCGGCTAACTTCGCTCCATGTCGGTTCTATTCGGTTTTCGAACTCGAGTTAGAGAGAGTTCAACTCGAGTGGATTCGAGTTACGCCCAACTCGAGTTAACTCGAGTTAGCTACTCGAGTTGACCATCACTAGTCTGTGGTCAGTCAACAACGTCAACAATAATACATTTCATGGAGTATATAATTTTCTGCTTAAAATTTGACATAAAACTACTAGAACTTAATGTTTTAGTAAATAATTAACAATTTTAATAAAATCCAACACGGTGTGTGTCTAGCTGTTACTTTTGACCTCAAAATGGAGGACTCATATCATGAAAAGCAGGACGAGAAAATCGAATTTAAAAAGCCAGTTCTAATAGGACGTGTTGGGAAACTGCCTAAATTGGCTAAAGAGGTACCAGATAAGCCTCCAGAAGAGGTTACTGAGGTACAAAAGGTAGAGAATACAACAGACTTAACAAAAAAGTCACTCCCGCCCGCGGTATTGTTGAAAGAATTATCAACACCTATACCATATAAAGAGCCCAAATGGTCCGGTATTTGTCCTGAAGGTATTTATGCACATTCATTTAATTTTTATCAACCCATTATTAGTGTCCCACTGCTGGGCACCGATCTTTTCTCAACTATCTTATAAGTTGAGAGAGTTGTATGCCAAGAGGCACACTGAATTTCGGGACATACTTTAACTAAGAACAGGAATAATACCTAAAATGCAAAGTTCAGAATAAAAAGGTTATTTAGTTAGTTCATTAACTTAATAATAATTTTCAGGTTCACAGTACAGGTTAGAAGTATTGAAGTCAGGTATGATTGTTGAAAACTGGGACCTGACACAGAAACCTTATTATGTGTTCGGCAGACTTGCTAACAGTGATGTGATTATGGCCCATCCTACTATATCCAGGTTTGTGTCTATTCATTATCATTTCCCTTGCCTTCTATCCCATTTCCATTGGGGTCGGCTCCCAGTAAACTGTAAAAAAAGTGTCGCTTAACTGTTTACTAACATTGATACAGACATTTGAATTAAGCTCACCTGTGTACATGTGTTATGTCCTATTTATAAATTGTAAATTACAAATATTATTATTATTTATTTTATTTGGAAATTCCATGGGTACACACAAAACGCTTTGCTCCCAGTTTTACTGTGTGAACTGCGACTGGCATTCGCTACTGGCATCTCTGTATCTCAATAGCTATAATCTGACTGTCTTTAAGTCACAAGTGAATCGTTATTTACTGGGTAAGCGCATTTCATCGTAGACAGCATCATTGCTTAACATCAGGCAAGTTGTAGTCAAGCACAGGCCTATAACAGAATAAAAAAATATTATATGCAAGTGTTTTGTGTTTAATAAAGAATAAGAACTATGGGTCTTAGACAAAAATGTAAACCATTGTTAGCTGTGTTACTTAAATCAATAATTTTTATTTATTTATCTGATTCAGGCAACTAGGCCTAAAAAAACTGAAATAAATGTTATTTAGGCTTTTTTAAATATATAAATACATTAATAACCAAATGAGGGAATATTTCTTTTAATGAAATATTCCTCAACTCCTAATCTTGATTACTTTCAGGCATCATGCAGTCTTACAATACAAAGCCTTTGTAGAAGAAAATGAGCCTCCATCTGGCTGGTACCTGTTTGACCTGGGCAGCACCCACGGCACATACCTTAACAAAGAAAGGCTAAAACCCTCACATTACACGAGGGTACGAGTCGGCCATCAGATCAGGTTTGGAATTAGTACTCGGACTTATATTATGCAGGTGAGCTAAACCATCACACAATAAATAAATAATCAAATGATAAAAAGAATACACATGGAAAGGATAGGAAAAAAATACATAAATAGAAACAATTATAAGAAGAAAATAATAAAAAACAAAGAGTAAGTGTGACCCATCAGTGTCAAACATGGAGATTGCTCAGTAAACGCTGTGAGTACCTACTTGAGGCGAACCACAGCACTGATTTTCAGCAATGTCCATATTCCCACAGTGTGACGCCAGGCGCCAGGGTTGCCAAAAGATCAAACCTGCATGTGCTTATGAAAATTGTAATTTGTTTCTATGTATTAAGAAGAAAAAGCAAATATTATCCCAACATTATCACCAACCATTACATATTCGTTAAAATTCACTATAAAACTACAAAATTGAGTTATTTAGAAAAGATATTATTGTGAAATTGATAGATACATTAAACACATTAATACATAATATAATAAATAATCAACACCTTTAATAATAATAATAATATTCTAGGATTATAACACACATACTGTACATATTATTATACTACACATATATCAGATGATTACACCCAGAATCAAGACAAACAGACATATTTATCACACAAATGTCAGTCTTGGGTGGGACCCTTGAATCGAACTTAACTATACTGTCGATAATAATATTATGAAGCTAAAGAGTTTGGTTGAATGTGCTAATCTCTACTACTCAGATTCTATAGTATAGTTAAAATCTCGCTGCAGACTCGGTCATACATCATAATCGGAGTAGGGATGTGCTCAAGTTGCGCGCGCGCAAGGCCAGTCCAATTCTCAAATTAGACTACTATACTATAGTAGTCTAATTTGAGAATAGACAAGTTCTCACACTTTTAGATACCCCATTTATGTAGGAAAGCTAAAAGCTACTTTTTGACGTGACAACGTCTTAAATTAGGTTGCGGCTGGGAGGCACTTATGAAAAAGTGTAACGCTCGGTAACGTTACGATGAGTCACCGAACGAGAGAGAGGCCCGCCGAATGCCTTGCGTCTCTCTCCCACTCAACTATGTTTCATCCTTCTTCCTACTATACGAATGAATATTCACATTAAAATTATTTTACCACTCAAAGTCGTTGTCACGTAAAACTTTCGCCCGTATACCGAATTTACAGGCAACCAATTTTTATCCCTGATAGAGCTAAAATAGCAGCTTTGATAAAATAACGAAGGTCTGGCGTTCACAGGCTCTTTTTGTATATGTACAATTTTTAGTGACGACGTCACGCCCTCACTCTTAAAATTTTATATGATTCGTTTCAGTATTTTTTTTTATTTAATTTGTAGGGCCCAGACTTTGATTGTGAAGGGGAATCAGAGCTTACGGTCACAGAAATTAAGCAGAAAGCTTTGGATATGAAGTTAAAACGAGATGACATGATAAGAGACTTAAAAGAACAGAAAGAGAGGGAGAGAGCTGAGGAGGAGAAGAGGAGAGAAGAACAAGGCATTGACTGGGGAATGGGTATGTGTAGTATTTCTCCTTTTGTTGTGTAAACATTTGAAAGAGTCTGCTGAGGGTCCTTTAGGTCCACTAGTCAACATGTTCGCTTAATAACTGTGAGGTCCCGGGTAAGATTTCTGGGTCGAGCAAAAATAATTTTAGATTAGATTAATAGAAGAAAATTATAGTTGCAGCTTGAAGTATAGAATTGTACACGATGAACGGCAATAGGCTCGCTCCCTATTACATATGGGACCTAAACATAGCCGGAGTAAATCGGGTGATTTACCACGCCCACACCTTCAGGTAATAGAGACTTAACTATCGATATTTAAGGTATAAGGGGTAGTAAGTGTTATTCTATGGGTTTTTTTTAACTAAAACACACTGTTTTCACTATTTAAACGGTATAATATATTTGCACATGTGTAGTTTTAGTACAGCAAGAAGACGAGAAAGAAAGCAATGACACCTTAACCAGTCCTGCGCCTGATCTCTCACCAGCCATGTCAGTTAACAGATCCTTCGGTACTCTGATCGGGAATAGAGAGTGTGCATTTGCGTATACGCATACGCATGTGCACAATAATATCACCTACGCATCTAGTTAGTCAGCTTAGACTGGCCGCGTTTGGAGGCGTGAGTGTTATGTTATATTTCTTATCTTCCAGGTGAAGATGCAGAAGATGAGCCAGATTTATCAGAGAATCCTTACGCTGTTACTGCTAATGAAGAGTTGTACCTGGATGATCCTAAGAAGACATTGCGAGGGTACTTCGAGAGGGAAGGTCATGAGCTGACATATAATTGTGAAGAAAGGGGCGTTGGGCAGTTTATATGCAGGTAAAATTAATTATAATGACCGTGTGTGTTAATGTCGTAAAATATTAATTCTAGGACACTAACAGACACAGTCATCTGATCCCAAACTAAGCAGAGCTTGTGTTATAGAAACTAGATAAGTGATATATATACTATACATTATTACTTTTCTTTTGTAAAGCTACAATAGATATAGTATCATTCAAATGTTTGTCTCGGGTGGAAATCGAACCCACGACCAGCGGCACGATATCTTACCAACCACGCCACCGGTCCGTCAAATCTAAAAAAACTCAAAATTAAAATTGCCTCAGTGGTTCAGTGCTAAGCGTGTTCGCTCAGTTCAATCTTTGCTCAGGTAAACACACTTTTCTAGTATACTTAAAAAAAAAAATTTGCGAATCGAAGTTTTGGAATTGTGCCCGATAAATGGTAATAGGCTCGCCGAATTTTTAAACAGTTTTTAAAATAGTTTTCTTACAAGGACTAACAGTTTTGGAAGCTTAAATTTTTTCAAACAAAACTTTTTTTTACATACCCCCTGGGGGGTTTTTGGAAAAATAAAAAAAAATATATATTTTATTATATGTTTTACTTGGAATAAATCGTACCAAGGAATAAAAAGGTCGATAGGAACTAATTTATTTTATAAACTTTAACGGACTTATTCTGAAAAACCTTATAAAACTATTTAGTCTGTCTCTTGACTTTGTCTCTATATATTGACTTTGTCTATTTCTTACCTAGTATTGTCTTAGATTTACGCGAATATCACACATAAAACTACTTTCAGACAGAATTCAAGACACTGTGAGTTCAGTTTGTTTAAATCGGAACGCAACTTAAATATTTATGTTTGAAGGTAGTCAGTAACATTGTGATTAATATTTTAGGACGTCAAATACCTCAGTTCGCCCGTGAACATGGAGTCTGAAAAGACTTTGAAACGTCGGGATCTAAAATAAACCGCGATAAAATCCGTTAAAAAGTAGTTTTATTTCAATCAGTCCAGTTAGCTTTAATAATACTGATCTCTTTATTAATAAGGTTGTTTTTTTAATGTGGTTCAGGGTGGAACTGCCGATAGATGATGCCAGAGGTAACCCAGTGATAGCAGAAGTAATACATAAAGGGAAGAAAAAGGAAGCTGTTATAGCGTGTGCACTAGAGGCGTGCAGGATATTAGATAGAGCCGGACTGCTGAGGCAAGCTAAACATGGTAACCTTTTATTTTATTCTGGAATAGGCTTGCGCTTGACTACAACTTGCTTGATGTTAAGAAACGATGGAACGCGCCAGCCTAGTGCACCGGTTCACTCGTGATTACGAATAATTATCGGTTAGAAGGTGGCAGTGGAATGAGCCTTCATATGGTTAGAAACCATAAAGAAGTAACGATTCCGACCTACGCTCTCTGCATGGTGTAACAACGCATCGCCTCGGAACACGGCAAGGCCTCTTGGCGGTGCGGCTTTGTCTGGTGGGTGGTCACTAACTACGGCCGAAGCCTACCAGTTGTCACCTGATTTGCACTATCCGGTGGCCACATGATAGTGCAAGTCAGACGTGACTCAGCCCCCAAAAATTGTCCAAACTGTCCCAACTGTCTATAACTGTAATAGCCCCCAAACAGTTTGTTTCTTTTATTTCTACTGTACTTAGGCTAAAAAAAGGGTATAAAGTATAAAAAAAAGTATAAAAATCTTGATCACTAGCCTCCACACTAGGATCCCCTGTGTCGTGGAGGCTAGTCTCTTTCGTTATGATGGGTCTTGTAACTAACTTCATTATTAATAATAACAAAAATATATATAGGTTATGTAAGTGTTGGTATGACATAACCCACATTTTATAGTTTTCGACCTAATGATACAAAGTAACTAAGCTAATAATTCTCTACATTTTAAGCTATTGCATAGCTTTTATCGCGGGCTTTGAGCGGGGCGACTGAATCAAGAAATTCCGTAACGAAAATAAACCTAACACCTCCCACTCCGACCGGAACAGCGGTGCAGCGTTGAAAGCAGTGCATCGTTTAACGTCGTTTCAGTTCGGCAGATTTCGGCACGGTGTTTGTGTGCGTACGACTAGACGTATGCGTGTATACTAGCTGCTAACTGCCCATAACCGATTCTATCTCTTTTAGACAATGCTATAGGCCGACCGTTTAACTCGCGTATCGCCTATCGCCAAAATTCTGACTCCTCAAGCTGCACAGACAGTGATGACGATTCAAGCGATATGGATATTAGTGACGAATAGTCTTACATTACTTTTATCTGTGGTTAAATAGTTCTTTAAGAGATTTAATTAATGTTTTATGACTTTGTACCTCAGATGGCGATATGCGAGTTAAACGGTCGGCCTATAGGTGAGCGTGCTTTTCGGCCGCGTCCACGAGTGTACGAAGCTCGCACGGATCGGGAGTGCATAAATAAAATAAATAAATAATTATAATTTCATAAGATGATAAAAAATGCTATGCAATAGCTTTTTGTATAAGAACCATTATTACATACAGATTCAAATTGTTAGTGAACAGTAAGCGACATTTTTTTTATACGGTTTATATAATTAAAAATCAGCTAATTCATAAGACTTATCTATATGAGGGTATCTTACAATAAATCTTAAAATTGAAAATTTTATTTTTTATTTTTTCTTGTCGTTGGTTTTTAAAGATATTAATTTGCACGTTTTTGACGATAACTCAAAGTCACCTAAAAGTTCTTTGCTTGGTTACAACCGGGTTATACTGTTTTTTGATAATCGGCCTGAGGCTCGGTGCGTCCGTTGCGCGACGTACACAAAAGCTCAGCGAAGACTAGCTCTATAGATATTTACAGTTTTATTCAAAAACATCTTATAGGACTCTTTAGTTTAAATAGACTTTAGTCTCTTTCTTACTAGTATAAATGTCAAGATGACAGACAAAGACAAACGAATTATAAACCTATTTAAGCTATAATGAGCTTAATAACGTTTATGAATACGTGGGATACTTTATTGTAGAATCCCGGCGTCGTAAAGAACGCGATTGGTCAGCTGATGACTACTACGATTCGGATGAAGATTCGTTTTTGGACCGCACCGGAAGTGTCGAACGGAAACGGAGGTTGCGTATGCAGAGACATGGCGCTGTTGAGAAGGAGGAGCAGAGAGCGAAGACTTACGACGACTTGGTAAGTATGAAACATTCATTTTATCCTATATTAGAGTTTTTCCTTGACCACAACTTGCCTGTTGTAAAGCAGTGATGTAGTCTACGATGGAACGCGCTCACCCAGTAAGGGGCTGTCCATTAATCACGTGATCTTTTTTAAACATTTTTTAACCCTCTCCCCCCCGGTGATACATGGTGAGGTTTAAGACTACCCCCCCCACCCCTGCCTAACATCACGTGCATTTCTAGTATCTACAAAAAAAAATTTTTAGAATATTATTTTAAATACAGGTATAAAGTATAATCTTATTTTACTCTGAAATTAAGGACCATGATAAAAATGTGTAGACAGAAAATTTGCAGGTTGTTTCGCGCATTTTAAAAAATAATGAAAAAATAAATACACCTGATAACTTACTACACCCCCCTCCCCCTTGTGACATCTCGTGTTTTTTGTCAAAGCCCTCCCCCCCCCTTTGAAGCTTCACGTGATTAATGGACGGCCCCTAAATACCGATTCACTCGTGACTTGCAGTCAGGTAGAGGAGAAACGTACAAAGTTCAGAGACATTCTTCAGGTCATTACTGATGACTATGTGAAGTCAGAAATTAATTTGCATTATATTTTGATTCGGTTTTTGATGTGCTAACTTTGTACAACTTTCGCGTCGCACAACCCTAATCAGCTGTTTTCCTGAACTCTCTTTGACCTATAGGCCGACCGGTTACCTCGCTTATCGTCAAGATTCTGACTCCTCAAGCTGCACTACTCATGAGGTCCATGAAAACGCTAATGAAGGGCCACCTTCCACTGTCACTAAAGCGTTAACTCGTCGACATGTGTATTCTGCCTGTCCTAACTTATGGCGCCCAAACTTGGTCTCTGACTGAGGCTCAGATGTCCAAACTCAAGGTTTGCCAAAGACCGATGAAGCGTAATATCCTAAACATAAAACTCACGGATCGAGTCAATAACTCAGTCATACGTTCCAAAACGGGCATAGTGGACGTGGGCTATAAATCCGCAAAGTGGTATTGGGATTGGGCCGGTCATGTTTGTCGCATGCATCGAGACAGACGGACCCGTATCACGACGCAGTGGATTCCTGGAGACGGTCGTCGTCTCCGAGGAAGACCACGGAAACGATGGTGCGATGATATAAGCTCGTTTGTCGCGACTTGGACGGAAGAAGCTAGCAATAGGGGCAGTTGGAAGGCTATGGGGGAGGCTTTTGCCCAGCTGTGGGATACTACAGGCTATTAAAAAAAAATTCTTATGTTATGGGTACTGGGAACGGATATAATACTTGTGCTCATTACACATATATTTGTCCTGGGTGGAAATACCTACGACCTCTGGCTTAGCAGTCAGGGTCACTAACCACTACGCCAATAGGCCATTCAAAAAGCTTAAGCTATGTAAGTTTAGATAATATGTTATTCTTTCCGCAGATAAAAGAAATATCCGATATCGAAAGTCGGATATCTGCAGAAGAGAAGTGTTTGGCGCGGTTACGCGAGTCAAGTACCAAGAACAGTCAGACGAGTGGGGATCAGGATTCGTTGGATGAGTATATGAACAGTCTTGGAAAGCAGGGACAGACTATGGCGCAGAAAGCTGAAATATCTAACACTAAGGTATCACATTTCATCTACTTTAAACCTTTTTTAGCGTGCCAAAGCTAAGCACTTAGAGTATGTAACACGGGGGTTGTTATACGCAACTTCTAGTTCTAAATTGTTTCTGCCAGTTATGGGGGGGGGGGAGGCGAGGTAAATAAAAGCTAAACACAAACAGAAAACATGAACAGTTTATGCATACCAACTGTTCATGTACCTCGGGGGAGTTCCGTGTTAAATTTTCTAATATCGGTTAAGGAAAACATCGTGGGGAAACCGTCATGTCTAAGAACTAATCATTCGAGGACATGTGACATCCACTAACCCGCACGTGGCCAGCGTGTGTGGAGGCCTAAACTCTCTCAACTCGTGAGATAGTTGAGAGAAGACCCGTGCCCAGCTGTGGGACACTAAAAAGGGTGGAAATGAGAATTGACTTAATATTTAAATAAGTATGTTATATTAACCAATTCCTAAAGGGAAGCCGGTACAATTCTGATTGTATGTACTCTTCGCCACTGATGCACATGTACATGTTTTAAACATAGATTTTTACTTTCAGATGAGCATACAAAAGCTAAAAGCAGAGCTATCTAAAACTCAACGATTAGCTGAATTAGCAAGACCAGCTCATTTACCGCCGCTAATTAAAAAAGATGACAAGCAACTCAAAATAACAGGAAATTCCGTTATATTCGGTAAAAGGTGAGGTTTGAAATGGTTTTTTATGTCAGAATTCAATTATAATTTCTAAATATGGTAATTGTGTTTACTGGTAATTAACTGGTGGTAGGCTTCGGCCGTGGTTAGTGACCACCCATCAGACAAAGCCGTACCGCCAAGCGGCCTCATAACTCGTAAAATAGTTGAGAGAAGACCTGTGCCCAAGACCCAGTAGTGGGACACTGAAAAGGGTTGAAGTGACGCCATTCAGTTTAGTTGCATCCTTAGATTACTATCTTAAAAAAGAATTTACTATCTTGAAGCCGCACTGCCACCGTGTGCCGATGAGATGTCTGGTGACACCATTTAAAGAGGGTGGGTCGGAATTGTTGCTCCTTTATGTTTTCTAACCATATGGAGCATCATTCCACTGCCACCTTCTCAACGAAATTCATTCATAATCACGAATGAATCGGTATAGTGGCAGGCGCGAATTTTTATCATGCCCAGCAGCGGGATAAAGAGTAGACCTTCCTCTATAAATGGGCTACCTAACAGTGCAAGAATTTTTCAAATCATGATTAATGTGTTCAACAAAACTCAGCTTTGTAATACAAATATGGATGGTTCTAGCTTTGTATACGGTACAATCTTATCTTTAAATGCGGTTGGAGCTGCGGTCGTAAGCTAGTATACTTCTAAACAAATAAATTTTTGAACTAAATTTTTTTACAGTTACACTGATAACATTAGGGGTAGTAACTCTGGAGACAGGTGTATACTACTTTTTACCCAATTTCGCAAAAGGTGGGCAATATTTTTGCAAAATTTCAGGATAAAATTAAAAGAAGACGCAGAAAAGCGACCAAAACTACGTCCCGAGAAGAGACAAGATGAATCAGAGTTTGTAGAAGAAGTAGATTCGGATGATGAAAGTTTAGAAGCTTCTAGAACGGTACAGAACGACGATAAAAGAGAAAAGGCAGAAGTAAAAAAGAAGGCAGTCGTAGAAAAGAAGGAGGGGGAGGTAGTCATGAAGGAGGAAGAAGTAAAGAAGATGTATGGTCCCATGCGACCGCCAGAGAACTATGTGATTCCGGAAAATTATTTTGATCAAGAAAGTGACAGAGATTTACCAGAAATTATGGAAAAAGATGAATAAGATTAAGTGTTATTAATAAATATTGTTTTAAGAAACTGCTTTTCCATAACTAATCTGGTTACTGTTGTTGTCAAACTTACAAGACGTCAAAGTCACTCAGGTTGCTTGTCTGTAATTGTCATCAGGGGACAATTGTTTATGATGTGCGTTGGGTGACCACGTGGTGTGGAAACCGAATTAGTTTATGATCGAATGATATGCAGTCATACGACATAAATCAGGCGAGCGGTGTACCTTAGCTATGCGATGTCTATAGATAGACCGTTTAACTCGCCTATCGCCAAGATTCTGACTCCTCAAGCTGCACAGACAGTGATGATGATTCAAGCGATATGTATATTAGTGACGAATAGTCTTACATTACTTTTATCTGTGGTTTAATTAATGTTTTATGAGTACCTCAGATGGCGATACACGAGTTAAACGGTCTATCTATAGTAAGCTTCTTGTCTGTCGGTGCTAAAAGGTAACTTTATAGAATTTTAACTTTCGATCCTAGTATCATGGCTAGATAGTTTGGAAGGTACGGATATTACAAAAGAAAACCACAAAATTGATTATCAATAATTTATTGCTTATAATTACAAAAGAAATATACATGAATCTACATTTCAGATGGTATTAACTAAAAACCGGTGTTTATCGACATCGAAAACTTAACCGGTATATAATAACATCTCTATTGTGTTCATCGCAGAAAAACCGATAAATGATATCATTTATGTTAATTTTCATCTTTTAATTATGGCCTCGGGAGAATTTTTTCTGCAATTTAGATAATGTCAAATTTAAATAATTCTACAAGCTTTTAAAAATATAGTAGTAAAAATCGAAATAAACTACGTCTTGTACGGTTTTGTATGAATTCTATTAACCTGTCATATAATAAGTATCTTGTATACTTAAAAGTAAAAAAAAATAACTGAAAAACTGCGATGTTCTAGGACGCCATTTTTCTTTTATTTATATTTATGATTCTGTGTTAATTGCAGAATATAACGTGTAATGTTTATATGACAACGAAATGTCATCCTCATGCTTGGTTGGCGTAAAATGTTTATAAAAGTTGACAAAAATCATTTAATGATAATTATTTCTTGATAAACACCGGTAACATATCTATTAGCCTATTTTATCGGTCAATTTCTCCGAACACGACGTCAAGAGTACCAATAATAGCTACAATATCTGCTAACATTGAGTTTTTGCCTATTTTTTCTAACGCAGCTAAATGAGCGAAGCCAGGCGCCTTAATTTTGCACCTGAAATGAAGTAAAATTAAAGCTAAAAACTTTTCTAAAAACCACGTTAAATCCAAATGTTAATCCTGTTATTCTCAGCAAGACCTTTCATTTGCTACACATATTGTAGGAGTGTATTCAACGTAACTAATCCACCATCTTGGATGTACCGCCATGTTGGATTTAGAGTGTCATCTCACAGCTAACCATACATTCTGCCGTCATAAGGAAAAAGGGCACATCTGAGAGTTTTTTTCGTAAATGAATTATTATAGCGAGACGTAATAATCGACCAGTCCGAGTAGCCCCCGCACACCGCTCGCACCAGTGCGCATGCGCCGTCCCGCTCACTCGCGCCGCTCTCCCGGTAGCCGCAAGTCAGCCGCGAGAGACTCGCGCATGCGTAGCTGCGCACCGGCACGACCGGAGTGATCTATCTAGTTCTTATAGTATTATTATTTACAGTCGCACTTGTACTTTATACTATTATTATAGGGTTTACGGTTAGAACTGTGTTATATTTCATTTACCTTCTGCCTATCCCCTACATTATTGATATTATCAGTCAGTATCTTTTACTGATTCCGACTATGATAAATACTTAGTTACGAAAAAAAATGTAAATTGTGCCCTTTTTCTGTATGACAGCAGTATTGTAATCCAAACTAAACGTGTAGGAACAAATACCAGCTCAATTGGTCTACTTCAAAATTGAGTTGCGAGATTCCTCCCGAAATAACAAATATTACAAGTTGATCAGAAAAATAGCGCGGGAAACTTGCTTGGTGCCGTTGCTTTAGTTTTTGTTTATGGCGGCAGCCGCGTATTGCCAGTAAAAAAAACTTGATCAATGGCTTGTAAAAGAAAAGAGTATAAAGTGCCGCTAACTGCTTCATCGGCCGTGTGGTAAGAGTGTTTGCGAGGTCCTGGGCAATCAATTCAAATCGAGCTTAAAGTCAAATGTAATGTCAAATTGCAGTATAATAAGGTGAAGAGAGAAAAGTCACAGGTTCAAATCCCGCACCAAACCAAAAAATGTATTCAATCTAGTTTTTCACTACAAGAATTCCGTAATCACGAAATAGGTAAAGTCACATCCCTCTGCTTCTGAAAATATGTTAAGTCGTCGGTCCCGCACCAGATCTATCACCGGTCATGTCAGTTTGCCCACTTTTGCGCACACACGTTCTGCACAACAATATCTACTGCATACTTGTTGAGTCTGCTAAATTTGCCCACCATAGGCAAAACTCCGCTAGGAGAAAAATATTATTATTTTACCTGTACGGTTTCGAACCCCCGTCCGAGACGAGGTAGACCCCGAACTCTCCTTTCGGCGCTTCTACAGCTGTGTAAGTAGAGCCTGGCGGTACTTGGTACCCTTGTGTGAACAACTTGAAGTGATGGATTAGGGCCTCCATTGATGTCTGGAAGAAAAGTACCGTGGTGAAATACAATACTTATAGTATTTCGTACGGACAACGACAGCTCTGCGCTGCGAGGTCACATTTGATTTGACTTTCGAGTATTTTTTTTTTACTCTTAAAGATTGCCTTGGCGTCGGTAACTATGTAATGTGATGTACAATAACATATTTTAACTGTCAAGCCAATTTGTGACCTACCAACATTGGTAGAGTTATACAACTACCTACCAACCAACATTGGTAGAGTAATGCAACTCGCACGAATTAAAACTGACAAGAGTTTCATGCTCTATACACTGAGCTAACCGAGCAAGAGCAGCGGAAGCGCAGCGGTACGGGCCTCGCCTTATAAATATAGGGACGCTGGTTCGATTCGTGCCCACACATATTTGTGTGATTTGTTTCATCACCGCTGCTCAATATCGGTGAAGGAAAACATCGTTAGGAAACCGGCATGTCTACGAATTAATCATTTGAGGTTATGTAACATCTACCAACCCGCACTTGGCCAGCGTTCGTGGATTAGAGCCTAAACTCTCTCAACTCGTAAGACAGTCGTGAGATGACCCGTGCATAGCAGAGGGACACTAAAAAGGGTCGACAGAATACCTTCATCTCTTCGCGAGAGGGCGGCGTCAGCTTGGCGTCATCAGTCTTGACTTCGCCGGGTGGCATCTTGTTCAGACACTGCTCGATGATGCGGAGAGACTGTCGCATTTCTTCTAAACGGCATAGATACCTGTAAACGATATTATTGTTAAGACTGGTGGCGCCATCTATTGTCCGATAGGACAAACTACTTGAAATTCAAGAATTTTTGATATAGATAGGGCTGTAAGCAACCTCGCAATCAGTCTTGGTCTTAGTTTGGATTGGGGAAGACTTGAAGCGAAAGTAAGGAAAGAGGACGAGTTTAAGACAAGCGTGATTACTAATGATTATCGGTGAGAAGGTGGAAGTAGAATGAGCCTCCATATGGTTAGTAACCTTAAAGGACAACAATTCCGACCCACCCTCTCTTTATGGTGTCACCAGACATCGCACCGGAACACGGCAAGGCCGCTTGGCGGATCGGCTGTCTGGTAAGTGGTCACTAACCATGGCCGAAGCCTACCACCAGTTGATAGTCACCTGATTTGCACCACCCGGGGACCTCGTGTGGGGATTCAATTAAAGGTGTACACCCACGGACGAGGGTGACTCAGCCCCCAAAATAGCTAAAATAGGTTTATAATTCATTGTCTTTATCTATCATCTTGACATTTATACTAGTAAGAGAGAGACAAAAATCTATTCTAAAGAGTTCTATAAGATTTTTATGAATAAGGCTGTTAGTATTTAGCGACATTGTAATTAGCAATGGTGGTATAATTATGGTGATTTGAATCCCAAAAAAATGGTTATTACATAAGAAAATTGTCATAAACCTCTTCACCTGTCATAACAGTCTCCATTAGTACCGATGGGCACATCAAACTCCATATGTTCGTACGCATCGTACGGCTGACTCTTGCGCAGATCCCACTTGATGCCCGACCCGCGGAGCATCACACCACTGTAAGAAAAATTGGGTATAAATTAAATATCGCAATAATTAAGTACTATTTTCGATTACTGTGTTTGCACTGCAAAAACTTCATTAGGATTACACGAATTTTTTTTTTTAATTCTGTTTCATGGCAATCTGTAGGCATATTCAGGTAATTTCTTGACGCGCCGATCAAGTTGCGGTGCAGTTGCAATCAAGTTAAGGTACGTCGTAGTGCATAAAGTATTCTTATATTTGTCATGTAAATAACAATATCAGGATGACTGAGCTTCGCTCGGTATTTTTTTTTTAAATGACATTTTCTAAAAATGATTCCTAGTTAGATCGATTTATCGCCCCCGAAACCCCTTATATACTAAATTTTATGAAAATCGTTGGAGCCGTTTCCGAGATTCCAATTATATACAAGAATTGCTCATTTAAAGATATAAGATAAGATAATACGCTAAAGCGCTCACGTGACGCGAACTTGACGCGTGCGTATCTGACAGCGGAAGTCAAGATTTCGAGAATACAAAAATGGTCGTTTCGATCGAAACTTTACTGCAACTGCACCGCAGCAGAACTTATTTAATTACGTGAATCAGCCTACATTTCCAGGAACAATAAGCCACTTTTTTGGGTGATAATTTTTATGTATATTTCTCATGGATGCGACCCTTGAACTGCTGGAAAATTACTTCCCAGCAAGCTCTCTCATGTCTCACTGTGGGAATCTTCTGATAGGATTTGGGATGTCATGCCTCTTCAGCCTAGTATCGGAGTCCGCTTTCTCCACTGAGGACCTGCGCCAGTTCATTCACGTGAGATTTTAGCTTCATTAGCTGGTATTTCCGGCTGGGTTGGACTATTTCTTGTCGAACGGTTTTTATACCAAGGTCTATGTATATGTATTTATTGCTTATACACAAATAAATGTAGTTGCGAAATTCTGTGAAATATGAAATGAATTCACTATAAAAGGCCGACCGTTTAACTCGCGTATCGTCATCTGAGGTACAAAGTCATAAAAAATTAATTAAATCTCATAAAGAACTATTTAACCACAGATAAAAGTAATGTAAGACTATTCGTCACTAATATCCATATCGCTTGAATCATCATCACTGTCTGTGCAGCTTGAGGAGTCAGAATCTTGGCGATAGGCGATGCGCGAGTTAAACGGTCGGCCTATACTTGCTTCAAACCCTTCTTTAGCATATACATGCTAAAGAAGTAGATTATACCGACCGAGTACATTACACCGACCGCGACCGGCAGCGTGCGGTCTCTGTCGCACGCACCCACGTACTATATCTGTTTATCGTTAGTGGCCTTGATACACCATTTGCTCGCGAGTGAAATTAATCATATACTTTATTATTATAAATTTATATTAGCAATTACCTTAGCAATAGCAATTAGCGGGCTAAGACTCATGAATTCTCATGAAATTTATAAGAATTCGCATTTATTTCCACCATGATTCTTTAAATATTAAATCATATTTACATAAATAAATAAATATTCTGGGATATTAACACACACGGTCATCAGGTCCCAAGCTAAGCAGAGTTTGTGTTATGGAAACCAGATAAGTGGTATATACTATGTATATATTAATACTTTTCTTTTGTAAATATACTTAAAATATATATTTACACCCAGACTCGACACAAACACAAATGTTCATCACTAATGTTTGTCTTAGGTGGGAATCAAACCCACGACCTGCGGCTTGAAAAGCAAGTGTCTTCCCGACCACGCCACCGGCCCGTCAAATTATCAAAATGTCATATTTACGTCTGTACTCACCTGAATCCGTAATTAAGTGCATCTTGAGCTGTCACTATACCAATATCCTTGGTCCTCTGCACCCAGATCCTGTTGGTGGTCAGCACATCTTCCACTTCATCCAAACGCTCAGCGAATTTAGATGAAAACTCATAAATATCATCCATTAGACCCAACGGCATGTCCTGCAATCAAAGAGCCTCCATTTTACAAAAAGTAGCCTATATAATATGTAGCTATAAGCCGGTTTCCAAACTGCGAACCATAAGTTGTGAAAACTACATCAAATTACTTCTAAATTTTTCATTCGGAATTGATAGAACGTGAACTAATAGATAAAATTGAAAGAAAACTATTAGGCTTAATTTTTTGTTTACTTTTCTTTTAAAATAAGCTTTTACTTTTTTTCTTCTTTTGATTGCTTTATATTAGTAATCTGTGTGGGCTTGTAATTAGCTAAATTGTTAACCAAATTTGCTTACTATAAAATGTTGTGTCTGTTAGCCCTCCTAATAGTAATAAATAAATAAAATAAATATATAAATAAAATAAATATATAAATAAAATAAATATTCTTCCTTAATAAATGGGCTATCTAACAGTGTTAGAATTTTTCACATCAGACCAATAGTACCTGAGATTAGTAAGTTCTTAGAAAATATAACGCGAAACTATACTCATACTACGCACGTTCCCTTCAGCCGATGTACATGAGCAGTTTGTATGGATAAACTGTTCATGTTTTGTGTTTATAAGGTGGCGGGTCCGGTTTCCCGGTCGTGCCCACAAATCTTTGTGTAAATTGTTTCATCGCCGCTGCTCAATATCGGTGAACGAAAACATCATCAGGAAACCGGCAAAATGACTAAAAACATATCATTTGAGGATATGTGACATCCATCAACCAGCAGTTGGCCAGCGTGTGTGAATTAAGGCCTTTCTCAACTCGTAAGATAGTGGAAAGAAGACTCGTGCCCAGCTGTGGGACACTAAAAAAGGGTTGAAGTGAAAAAGTGTCAGTTATTAAGTTACTAGCTGCCCCAGCGAACTTCGTACCGCGTATTTATTAAAAAAAAAATCACTTAGGGGTATGAAAAATAGATAGTAGCCTATTCTCAGACCTACTGAATATGCATAAAAAATTTCATAAGAATCGGTCAAGCCGTTTCGGAGGAGTATGGCAACGAAAACTGTGACACGAGAATTTTATATATTAGATGTGCGAGGTCACATGCAGTAGGCACCTATCATAGTAGAAAGTAGTCATACCAAGGAAACTCCTCCCGGTCTTATATACGCAGCATGCATCCTAGCTCCGCTGACTCTCTCGTAGAACTCCATCATCTTCTCTCTCTCCTCGAACAGCCAGAAGAACGGAGTCAACGCTCCCACGTCCAGAGCGTGGGTACCCACCGCCATTATATGGTTCAATATACGAGTAATTTCAGCGAAAAGAGCTGAAAGAAAGATTATTAATTTAAAACAATCTATTTCATAATTTAATCCTATATAGGCCGACCGTTTAACTCTCGTATCGTCATCTGAGGTACAAAGTCATAAAACATTAATTAAATTTCTTAGAGAACTATTTAACCACAGATAAAAGTAATGTAAGACTATTCGTCACTAATATCCATATCGCTTGAATCATCATCACTGTCTGTGCAGCTTGAGGAGTCAGAATCTTGGCGATAGGCGATACGCGAGTTAAACGGTCGGCCTATAGTCTTTAACACTGGAGGTGTTATACCCAATTTCTTCTGGTTTCTTTCAGGGGAGGTAACCACTTACAGCACACATGTAAAAGTTGAAGCGTCTTTACAAATGCACACGTGAATAAAAGCTACACACAAACGAAACATGAACAGTTTGTGCATACAAACTGTTCATGTACGTCGGGAGAAGGGAACTCGCGCTATACCAGATCTGTGTTAAATTTTCCAAGAATATAATATTTCTTTATAATAATAACTAGCTGACCCGGCAGACTTCGTACTGCCTCAATCGACTGCTGGTTTTAGGGTGTTCCCGGCAATTATTCGAATTTTTCTCACCTTTTTAACCTTCCCTAGACCTCCACGAACATTTCAAGACCTAGATAAGATAAATCCGTTCAGCCGTTCTCGAGTTTCAGCGAGACTAACGAACAGCAATTGATTTTTATTTAAATAGATAGATTTATACAGAGCAGCGGTGGCGCAGCGGTAGAAAAATAAGGTCGGGGGTTCGATGCCCACACATCTTTGTGTGAATTGTTTTATCGCCGCTGCTCAGTATCGGTAGAGGAAAAAATCGTGAGGAAACCGGCATGTCTAACAACTAATTATTCAAGGACATGCGACATCCACCAACCCGCACTTGGCCATCGTGTGTGGATTAAGGCCTAAACTCTCTAAACTCGTAAGATAGTTGTATAGTAGCAACTATCAAGAGTTGAGAGAAGACCAGTGTTCAGCAGTGGGACACTAAAAAGGGTTGACGTGGATAATTCACACATACACACAGCGCCATCTAGTCCCAAATTAAGCAATCAGATTTGCTTGTGTTATGGGTACTAGGAACGGATATACTACATAAATACATACATAATAATAATAATATAGTAATAATAATAATAATACAGTGGGACATTAACACACACAGTCATCTGATCCCAAACTAAGCAGAGCTTGTACTGTGGAAACCAGTTAACTGGTAATCTACTACATATAATACTTTTCTTTTGTAAATATATACTTAGATATAGATAATTACACCCAGACACAAGACAAACAGACGTATTTAAACAAATGTTTGTCTCGGGTGGGAATCGAACCCACAACCTGCGGCGTGAAAAGCAAGTATCTTACCGACCACGCCACCGTCCCGTCATAATAAAGATTAATTAAAATTTCATCATTAATTAATAATTTGCTTTAAATTTCCATTATTACCAATAAAATTTTCGAATAATTATCAATAAATTTTTCGTTGTTACCAACAAATAACATCGCGCTAGCTGCGCTTGAGTTTTTATTTTAGCAATGTCCACATGACTCGAACCCCCCCCCCCCCACCTAGACTGCGAGACTTTAAAGCGCACTTTTTAGTGCACTTGTTTTTTACTTTTTGCAAAATTATAGCGATGGCCATTACAAAGAAGAGCCGGTTTTCGCTTTTGATTTGTAACAAACTTTAAATTATTAACCATTTTAACTATAATGTGCCAATATAACAACAAAATTTAATATTACACATACATCAACATGACAGTGTGTACCTATGACATATTAACAACCAGCCAGACAGATTTTCCATATATATTTCGTGTAAATAGTTTCGTATCTAACTGTACCTATTTTCAAAAAGTAGGCATTTTGTTACCATGTCATTATGCGGTTTAGTCATAATGCGAAGTAGAGAATATGATATGTGGATTATTTACTACATAGGTTTTTTGCAATGTATGTATAGACAACCGGACCCATAAATATAAATATAATAAATATAAATATAATAAATATAAATATAATAAATATAAATATAATAAATATACTCACTTCTAATATACTTAGCTCGCAACGGAACATCAATATTGAGTAATTTCTCAACAGCAAGACTGTAACACTGTTCATTACACATCATAGATACATAATCTAGTCGGTCGAAGTAAGGTAACGCTTGAGTGTACGTTTTGTATTCTATAAGCTTCTCTGTACCCCGGTGGAGGAGGCCTATGTGAGGGTCTGCGGCTCGGACAGTCTGTGGACAAAAATCATAAATTAATTATTTATTTTATTGATTGAAGATTTGATTTGTGGTGGTGTTAGTTCTTTGATATTATTTACACAGTCATCTGTTGGTTAATTCACGTAATCAAATAAGTTCAGTTGCAGTGCAGTTGCAGTTAAGTTTCGAACAAAACAGCCCTTTTCGTACTGTTGTAATGTTGACAACAGCTGTCAGATACGCTCGCGTCAAGTTCGCGTCGCGCGAGCGTTTTAGCGTGTATGTTATTTGTATGACAATCACAAGAATACCATTTTGCACTAAGACGTAAACTTAATTGCAACGTGATTGCAACCGCACTGCAACTTAATCGGCGCGTCAAGAAATTACGTGAATTAGTCTACTGATCCTGAACAAAGCAAAACTTATAAAGGTAATTTCCTCAATAAAGCAAAGGAACTTTATAAGCTTGGTAAAGCTGTGCAAAGCTCTGGCACGTGCTGGCTCTTGTCGAAAATTACCACCGCGTAAACAGAAGATCCGGCGTATTCATACAGTGACAACATTGACAGATTCGTGATCAGACATTGTAGTGATGCAGTGAAAAGGTTCTTTTTACTTGTGTGGAGACTCCGCCGATCGGGTGGTAGTGATCCTTCCGGCCAGGCGAGGTTTGATGAATAGATAGGGATCAAAATAGTACAGTAGTACACAACACATGCCGAGATATCGCCCACGCTGTCATGGGCCGTGCCGCGCCCCTCCAAGATAGGCCCCGAGACGATTAAGGTTCCGGTCAAGACCGCACCGCG
Organism: Meganola albula; assembly: GCA_936450015.1. Lineage (NCBI taxonomy): Eukaryota > Metazoa > Arthropoda > Insecta > Lepidoptera > Nolidae > Meganola > Meganola albula. The sequence goes on from OW388171.1 coordinate 5,760,836, forward strand.
CTTGACCACAACTTGCCTGATGTGAAACAATGATGCAGTCTACGATGGAACGCGCTTACCCAGTAAATACCGATTCACTCGTGTCTTGAAGACCGGCAGATTATAGCTATCGGGAAACATAAATAAATATCCCCAATCCCAAACTAGAGTGTCCGGCAACGTCCTGAGACGAGGTTCGTCCTCATAGCAGTTGCCACAGAACTTGATCGGGTCGACCGTCCTCGGACGGCTCACCCAAAAAGTCCGGTGAATCAATAAAGGCCCTTCCGGTCGATTGGGTCCGGTGGGTTGACACCGTTGAACTTGAAACACTGTTCTTGTCGGGACGTCAGCGGCCACCGTGTGTCACACCTCGCCAGGTCGAAGATATTCCCCTTTTACTGAAGGGCCACTACCACCCGATCCTCCCCAACATCACCTTGTAAGCCTTGTAACTTAAATAAGAAAAGACTGGGGGCTTTTGGGGGCTGACTCACCTTCGTCCGTGGGTGTAAACCTTTAATTGAATCCCCACACGTGGTCCCCGGGTGGTGCAAATCAGGTGGCAATCAACTGGTGGTAGGCTTCGGCCGTGGTTACTGACCACCAACCAGATAAAACCGCACCGCCAAGCGGCCCTGCCGTGTTCCGATGCGATGTCTTGTGACACCATGCAGTGAGGGTGGGTCGGAATTGTAGCTCCTTTAAGGTTTCTAACCTCAAGCTCATTCCACTTACCACCTTCACACCGATAATCATTCGTAATCACGAGTGAATCGGTATACCTACTGGGCTGGCGCGTTCCATTGTAGACTACATCATTACTTAACATCAGGCGAGTTGTAGTCAAGCGCCAGCCTGTCGAAGAATAAAAAAAGGACAAAAATATCACTGGTCAACTAGTTGGAAATGTTAAGATGGTCTCTCACCTCTCCATCTAACTCCAGCACCAGCCGCAACACACCGTGAGCTGCGGGATGCTGTGGTCCAAAGTTCAACACCATGTTGCGCACGCGCTTCTCACCGGGAGCCACCACACCTGGACACCATCACTTCTATCTTATCTTATTACTACATATTTTTGAAGTGAAAATTTCTTTAGTCGCGTTGGGCACGTTTTTGGTAATGGACAATTTTATGGTTTGCGTCACTTACATGTTCATGCCTGGTGCATGCGCAGCGGCCGTGTGATGTGTGCGTTAGACGATGTTTGGATAGGTGAGATCTCGTAAGTTTAGTTTTTACTTCGATAAAAAAATAAAAAATAAAAATATTTATATTGTGCCAGTAAAACAAAATCCGAAGGAGGAGCCCTAGACACCACCTAACTGCCAATATTTTTTATCCTTTAATAGGCTTGCGCTTGACCACAACTTGCTTGTTGTTAAGCAATGATATACTCTATCGAACGCGCTTACCTAGTAAATACATATTAACTCGGGACTTAAAAACAGGCAGATCACAGTTATCTAGAAACAGACATTCCGGCAGCGAATTCCACAATTTGACAATTCGCACAATAAAAGTGGAAGCACAGTGCTCTGTGCGTACCCGTGAAATTTATACCATATATCGCTGGCACATAGCCGTAACTCTACTTGTCCGATGAATGAATGGGGATAACAAACAATCCCTACTAATATTATAAATGCGAAAGTAACTCTGTCTGTCTGTCTGTTACGCTTTCCCGCTGAAACTTCTCAACCGATTTTGATGAAACTTAGCACAGACAATCTTTAGATCCTGAGATAGAACATAGGCTACCTTTTATTGCGAAAAGACCGAAATCCATATTCTATTCTATTCTATTCTATATTCTAGATTTGATGGACTGTAAGTATTACTAGCGGCCCGCCCCAGCTTCGCCCGGGTAGCTTCAGCCCACTCAACAATTTACAAAAACATTTGGTTTGAATAGGTAAGCCCGTTTTTTGAGTTATAAAATTACAACGAAAAGTGGCATTGATTTTTATATATATAGATTACGAATCGTTTGTATGGGAGTACAGAAAAGAGTTGTTATTAGACGTTTTCAGGCAACTTTTAAATTTTTTCTCTGCGTGAGAACCATCCTCGTACTTCAAGAATAATTCAAAAAAAAATTAGCAAAATTGCTTCAGCGATTCACGAGTTTTGCACTTAGTAACACATTTAATGATTTATTTTTATTATTTTTTTTCTTTTTACTTTATTAGGTCAATTTAAAATGTATATATATTACCATGATAAGGTGGATGTTTAAGGAGTGATGTAACCTCATCAGGGTACATCACAGCACCCTGAAACTGCTTCACATACTCCGCATCGGGGTACCATCGTGTGGCGTTACGTTGGGAGCTGCAATTGTAAATTTAAGAAACATGTTATCAACTAAAGATCCAGCTGGGTAGAAGTGCTCTGGGTCTATCAGCCCCATTTAAAAGATAAGATTACCAGCTACTACTTCCAGCATTGCTTCAAGTCACTATGTCCCGACAAATGGGTTGATAAGTGGGATTCCCAGCTCTCAGAAGGCACTTTCTAAACTAAATCTAAACTATTCCAACCGCAACACTTAATTTATCAGTTATTTTTATGAACTTAGTCCGCAATGTGATAGGAATATATTAAGAGATAAGTAAATAAAAAAATTTGTATGATTTTAGTAAGAAAATCTACAATAGAATTGATTTATAGGGTGACTGGTGGACTTATAGTGAAATATTTGACCCTGTGGTAATTAAACTCATGATTAAAAACGAATTTCCCAAAGAACCATTATTTATAGAGCATTTTTTTTAATTACCAAGGCAAGTGTAGGCTCTACTCTACTACTCTACACTCTATTATCATCACTTCATCCTTTTTTAGTGTTCCACTGCTGTAGGGGACTTCTCTTAACTATCTTACGAGTTGAGAGAGTTAAGGCCTTAATCCACACATGCTGGCCAATAGCAGGTTGGTGGATGTCACATATCCTCAAATGATTAGTTCTTAGACATACCGGTTTCCTTGCCTTTTTTCCCATTTCTATTGGGGTCAGCTCCCAGGTTAAAACCTGATGTAGCTAGCTACCAGAATTATACGAGCGACTGCCATCAGACCTCAAAACAGTAGCCGAGATGGTTAGACCAGGTGTCAGATTATATTAGCTTCTGACTACATGTAACAATTGTTAGAGATCTTTGTTGTGACACAAATATTGTCCAGGGCGGGATTTGAACCCGCAACCTCCCGGGCACAGTATAGCCCAATCAGACCGCTTACAACACTCGACTACCGAGGTTGTTAATGGGTTTGTTATTATTAGCTTTGTAAACTTTCCATAAGAGGGTCCATTTTGAATGGAGTTAAATAAAATAATAGTGTTTAGTTGTAATATCTTGTTTGGCATTAGCCTATATATTACTGTAAAGACTTTTTCCATAGTCCTCTTAGTTTGTCGGGTACAAGTGGACCTCCAATCCTCTATGTGTGGGCTGAGAGTCCAACTTTTTAAACAAAATTTTAACAAAATTCTGGTTTTAACTTTCACAATTCTTTGGGAATGTTCACTAAATCCTGAGCATGTCTCCAAAGAATTCTGAGAGAGTAGCCCTCAGGGCAGATGCACATACGAATTTCTAAGTAGATTTTAAGCTAGGAGTCATTTTAAAAACACAGGTAAGTATACTCCTAAAAATTTTGCTAGAAACAATAATTCATTTACTGCAATTAATACAAAAATAGAGTTTAAAGTCCTGTTAATAACATGCTACGTAATGGTTTGAATCACAGACTATTATGGGAGCTTAATTAATAGAAATTAGAAGAAAAATAGTACCAAATTGATAACCTCAAACGTTACATAATTTATAAATGGCATTAACACGAAAATATCAAGCAGTATTTATAATAATCGTAACACTCACTTCACATTGTACACTGCTGGCAAATTCTTTAACAGGGCTGTTGTTTGCCCAAAATTCGAAGATTTTCGCAGAAATACATTGAGTATGGAAGCCATTTTTGACAGAACAGCAATACGTTTCGTTCGACGTAGAATAACAAGTGACGTTAGATGTCACTTTGTCCTGTTTAAATTCAAAATGATGTAAGAAATATTTTAGGACTAAAAAAACCATCAGTCAAACTAATCTCCGTGACGGAATAATACCCGACCATAATCATAAGTTATCAACAAATTATTACCATCCAAATTGATTATCTCTACCTTTTGAAGTCGAAATAAACTACAAGCATTGGTTGTACAACGGAACGCAATTTGCTGGAAATGTCAAACAGCATAACCAAGACCTAGCTTGCCCTATGACTTTGCTTCCTTTAAATTACTAAACATAATTTCGAATAGATAGGCCTTAAAAACTTTTTATTTATCTAGTTCGTGTAAATAATCTAAGACTTGAAGTTAAGCTTTCATGTATTTATTAAAGTAATGCTCTTTTATGAGTATTTTATAATCAGCAGATATTGAAACAGACCATCAGTTTTGCAAGCTGTTAGTGCTTCTATTATAACAATAGTATCATGGATCCTCGTGAAAGCAAACACACCTATCTTTGCAATAAATGCTAAGTATATACTATTTATAATGCGCTGTCTGTAATCAATAATTATAATATTACGCTTTACCTAGAGTAGTATTATAATTTATATTATCTGTGCGCTTTATCATGTGTAGTTTAATTATACACGAGTTTGGCGAAAACATTCATGAAGACTCCCACTGGCCGAATAAGAATGACCACTGACCGAATAAGAAATTAATAAAAAAATATAATGCATCAAAGTAGTTTTTTATTGAGATAAACTTAAAGCTAAATTAAATATTTACACACAGACAGTCCAACTTTTTCACCATACATAATGCAACGAGGTTATGTTTATCTTGTAGAAACTGTAGCCTCTTTCCTCGCGGCATCTTGTAATAACTGTGTATCTACTTCATCAGCCGGCAACTGCACATATCGAACTACAGAACCACGAATAAAACAATTCTTCACCGACAACATGTGAGGATATTTCTCAGGATCTATGACGCTGATGTCCGAAAGCTTGATATTCAAGTACTGGTCGACAGAATGCAACGTTCCACAAATGCTGAGATCATTTTTCAGTTCTACGACCACGTCTTTGCCGACTAATGACTTGAAAAACGAGTAGAATAACATTTTTGTTTATGTTTTTACGAAATTTGTAAAAATAGCGGCCTTTGCAGTACAACAATAGCAGGAAAACGAATGAATGAATGAGAGAAATTTACTCATTCATTCAATGAAGGAGTTTCACACAAGGACCTTAATAATTGTCTTTGGTTGCAACACTTGCAACATGCACAGCAGACAGACCATAGCTTTAGGACATTTATAGTTTGCAAGAAATATTGTAATATGTTAATGTATAATTTTAATGTTATTGATCACGGGGCCGTACACCGAGCATGTTATATGCTCAGTTATATTCACAGTTTTTTTTAAATTAGTTTTATGCAGAGTCCCTATAATTTAATTTACGCGGAGGCGGTAAAGTCTAAAGGCGTCTCGACTGCCTGTGCGTGCGTGTCCTGTCCGTCCAGTCCTGATAAAAAAGTCATTTTACTTAGTCTATGGTCATTTTTAGAAGCGATGCCGGGTCGCTTCGCTAGCGTTTTTCCGGTCTATCGGTTAGCGCTTGCATAGCAACAACTAAATATTTAGTTATTTATGTAGTATTTGTTGTTTTTATTATAGCTGACTATCTGCGAACATTACTAAATACTTGTATAGTAGTTAATTTCTTATTGTGTTAATTTTATAACCTCTTAAAAATGACTGCCGAAATTGAGGAAACTGCCGAAATTGTAAGTTTTTATTATTTTGTTACGGTTTAAAATGCTTTATATTGCGGCTTGCTGTCCCTAGAAGTGCCCAAAAGTCACATAGAGCACTTTCTTCTGTTTGCGACCGGTATTTACCAGTAAGTTTAATGCCATTCTGTCGCGTCGGCATAATACTTTTTTGCATAGTGGCCTTTATCATATCTAAAGCTCAATTAAGAGTTAACGGATAAGATGCCGTACACTGTTTATTAAGATTTTTAAGGTGTAATTTGCTCGACCTGGTAACAAATCCACCTCTTGCTTGGACCAATTAATTATTCACTAATATTAAATTGACCATAACACAATATAAAGTTTATTCTAACCATATAAATATGTTCAATTACTATGGTGCACCATATTTTCCTTTTTAAGATGTTAGATGTTAAATTTAACATTTGTTTATATATGTCTGTTTGTCTTGTGTCTGTTGGTGTAATTATCTATATTTATGTATAAATTTACAAAAGACAAGTATGTTATAAAGTATTATATGTATTACCAATTATCTGGTTTCCATAGTACAAGCTCTGCTTAGTTTGGGATCAGATGACCGTGTGTGTTAATGTCCCACTATATTATTATTATTATAATAAATTTTCAACTTTTTATACTGTGCTATGGAAAATGCATTTTACTCTACAATTTTGTTTTGCTTTCTGCTAGTGGCTCCATAGTGCCTATGTTGGTTGTCACGGCAAACCATTAAACTATAATTGCAGTTGGATAAAAACTGTCTTATGTCCTTCCCCAGGTCACAAAATATGTTATTTTAAATTTGTTAATAGTCATTTCCCTAATATTATTGGGAAGTTTATTGTTGAAACATGTACACTGCCCCATAAAAGAGTTAATGATTTTGTGGAGATGGGTATGATGTGCTACAAGATCATTGTTATTTCTATTATTGAAACTGTTGTTTTTGCATATATATTATTATAGTATTTTCTCAAATTTACATGAATATCACAAATTTAAATAAAACTATCTTATAATAGATTTTACTGTGGTTTATTTTAGATTTTAAATCCTGATGTTTCAAAGGGTTTTCAGATTTCATGCATAATTATTTATGCCCAGTTGCAGTTAAGTTTCGATCAGCAGCCCTTTTTCGTACTTTCGTAATTTTGACAACCGCTGTCACATACACTCGCGTTAAGTTCAGGTCACGCGAGCACTTTAGCATTTCAGTTATTTATATGACAATTACAAGAATACTATTTTGCACTGAGACGTAAATTTCATTGTAAATGCACCGCAACTTGATCGGCGCGTCAAGAAATTACGTGAATTGGCCTACTGGTCACAGGTGGAAACAGACTTTGAAACTTTGGGATTTAAAATCTAAAATAAACTGCAATAAAATCCGTCATAAAATAGTTATATTTCAATGTATATTATTAGTCTGGATTTACCTGACTTACCCTATAAAATTATTAAATTGAACTAAATGTAATATTTGTGATTTAGGATTGGGGTAATGAGCGACTAAGCCGAGCACAGCGATCGGTCGAGGCTAACATCTATGATGTAGATTCGTGGTCTCTTCTCATAAGAGAAGCACAAACACGGCCTATCAATGAAGTCCGACCTATGTACGAGAAGCTTATCAATGGATTCCCTACTACTGGCCGGTTTTGGAAAATTTATATTGAACAAGAGGTAATATTGATGATTTCATTGTTTTTTTGCTGCAAAATGGAGGATGATGTGTATCTTTAATTTTTTTGAGGCTTAATAAAATAAGTTAAGTTGTGATGGCTCCAACCATAATATTTTTCATTTTTTATTCTGCAATAGGCGTGTGCTTGACGACAGCTTGCCTGATGTTAAGCAACAATGTAGTCTACAATGGGACACGCCTGCCTAATATACTGATTTACTCGTGATTAGGAATGACCTTACCTTATCAACTCCTGTAAGATTTAGAACATATTTTTTTGCAGCAGATAGAGACAGAAAAGGTTTTTTTTGTTAAAAAGGTTTTAAGCTCAGGGTGAAATAGTTAAACCAAAAATAGCATCTGCCCATGACTTTTTATAGAACAACATCTAGACTGATTTTGTGAGGTCATAATATGTTGTGTTGACCAGATTTCCTAACATCAACGTTCAATATAAAGTGTAATTATAATTATATTTCTATCAACGTATTGGCTTATAGTCTTGCGACTGACTGCTGATGCAAATTGGAAAAAAAAATTCTATTGAACCAAATACTCGGCCAATCACAATACTTCACACATACATTGTACACCAGCCCCTCTATCGGCCACCCCCACCAGTAACTACACACCTATAGGACGACTACACACATCATCACTAATTAGTAATTGGTCCTATTTTCTAATTCTTTTTATTCTGCAATAGGTTTGCGCTTGACTACATGCCTGATGTTAAGCAATGATGTAGTCTACGTTGGGACGCGCCCGCCCAATATAGGTACCGATTCATTCGTGACTACGAATAACTTTTGGTGGGAAGATGGCAGCGGAGCCTACTATTAACTACTACTAAAAATCCTTTCTTACCACTCTGCACCTGCACCCCTAAACCTCTTACGGAACCTATGTGCCAGGAGTCTTTAAATGCACTGGTTTGAGCTGTGCGCTAATATGTCAGTCTGTCAGTTTCTTTTTTATATAATTAGAAGTTAGATTATTAATAATAAGTTGATTAATATTTCAATTTCAGATGAAGGCGAGAAATTTTGAAAAAGTAGAAAAGGTCAGTATTTAACAGAGTTGGTAAGAAAATACTGAGATATATTTTTATATCTATTATTTACAGATAATAAATTTACTGTGACAACAATGCAAATGCATTGTGCAGTATCAAATAGCATATTTATAGAGCACTCTGACAGTTTAAATAGAAATGGCTGCCTGTTTAATGGAGCCTGAGGTGATCCGGCCAGTATAATGTTACTCCAAGACAAACACAGTGTGCATGTTAAATCCTTCTTGTATTGTAATTCACCTAAACAAGAACAGCAAATCTGACGTCAGTGTAAGGTCAGACTAGGTGGAGTGAAGATTTCAGCAGGGCGGCCAGCAAGAACTGGATGAGAAAAGCCGCGGATCGTGCTCAGTGGCGTGCTTTAGGAGAGACCTATGTCCAGCCGTGGACTAGAAGGCTGATGATGACTTTTTTTTGTATGCCAACAGACCAATCAATGAATGATGCCAGTCTGCACGCTTACAAGGATTTTTTTCAAACATAGTCGGCGTGGGGCTCTGTGGGGCAAAGGTTTCTTAACGTTGGTGATATCAGATGGTTTACTTGAATGAACGTTCACTCGAGTGATCTGTGATGCTCACTTTTCTTTCATTCCATGTTCACACGACTTAGCTGCATTCAGCTAGAAAGGAACAATTATCCGTAGTTTATTTCAATGCGGCGTCGAATGACATCGTAAGTCATAAAATAACTTGCGACGTTCAATCAACGTGATGCTACAGGATTCGAGATAAAATGGCCGCGTCCAGGTGACTGAGAGTGAACGAAAATTGAACTGTTCATTTTTCATTCATTCCTCGTTCACACTATTGCTTCACTTTGTATTCAGTGTCATTTTGAGTGAAAGATGCGAAATGAAACATGGGAATAAACAAAAAAATTACTCGTCTGAAATCACGTTTCCTTTTTCGCCCGCCGTCTATGGATCGTCTATGGTCTTGTAGCACCCTGTGTTGGTCTTATATTAGTAACATTATGTTGATCATTCAAAACTTTACCTAAGGCTTCATTAAACAGGACGAAAACATTTTTATTTTAAGTGATTTTTGTGCTCTGTAAACTTGTCTGTAATTATATATCTACACTAAAGTAAAAAAAAACATATATTTCTAGAATTAGAAAAATAATTATTAAAAGGTAATTTAGTAGGCTAATTAAATCTGTGATATTTAAAGTTATTTTAGTATGTACGCTAGATATTAAAATAAAATTATAATTGAAATTAAATGTTTCTTTTCGGATAGGGAATGTGTGTTCAGACATGTTGGAGGCGAGTTTATAATGCAAATATCCCTTAGTTATAATTACACAAGATTTTGGCACTTTTCAGACAAAAATATCTATAATCCAAATGTTATCAAGTTCTGTTAAAAGAACATAGCATATTTAAAAAGTATTTTCATTGTAATTAATCTTAATTGTATTATTTGTTTAAAAATCTTGACGTCCCATACATTGTGCATTTGTATTTAAAGCTCGCTTTTGACATGTAAACCCTTCTAGATAATTCCTTTTAAGAATGTTCAATTCATTAAGAAAGGCTCTCAAGGCTAAGCCTCTAACCCATTACAGTTAGGCTTTGGGGTAAATACCCCATAGAAGCATCGAGGCGATGAGATGGTAACGTTGCGCTAAATCTGTAGCCATTTTGATGGGATTTAAAGGGACCTATCTCGTAAGCAGTAATTTTTAAGCCGCGTGCATATTTACCCCGCCCTTTGTATTGTATCGCGTCGCAAGCTATCAGTTTCATACATTTATTATGGTTGAAGAGAGGGAGAGAGTGGGGTGTATCCCCCTATTTCTATTTTATATTTCTATTAGTAGAAATACTGGGCCTGATTCAGACTGATTGTCCCACTATTTCTATTGCTGTCGGCTGCGACAAAAAAAACCGATAGGACTTAATATTATAATTAGGACTTAATATTAAAAAACCGATAGGACTTAATGCGACACGACACACGGGGCTGGGTAAATGTTTTCGTCTTTAGTGGGTTCAGTGGGAACTAGGAGTTCTGTAGAACAGTTCCAGAGTTCTACAAGATTAAATATTGCCAATATTTTTTGCACCTTATTGATTTGATTTTGTTGTGTTAACACGGCTACACAAAAAACTATACATTTCCAGTATAAGCTGATCTCGCATTGTGTAGGGTTTTTGTACTACGGGAGGTCACCTTATACTGGAAATTTAAAGCTTGATGTGTACCTTCAGTTAGCTTACAAATGTATTTTGTGTAAAGTTTTATGTAAATTCTTCATGGCAAATTTAAAAACTAACACAATGTCTGAACAGAAAAAGTGCCCATTCGGATTTATATGATTAGAATCTTGGCTTTTAGATTAATAGGAAAAAAGTATTTTTCACTTGCCTTGGATATGCAGGTAAGTATTAATTTATTATAACTAGTTTCCGCGACGTCCCATAAAAACATGAATCGTTTTAGGGTTTAAAAGTAGCCTATATGGCAGTGGCGAAGAGTCCATACAAGATTGGCGAATGGCGAAGATTCCCATTTGCTTCCCTTTAGGAATTAGTCAATATCACACGTACTTAATGTATATGTAACGCCTAAAAGTTTTAAATAGCAACAAAAATAAGTATAGCATCAAGTGTAAGAACGATCGGTGACGGTATTGGAGATATTGTCTCCTTAAGTAAGAACTTTTGTACTCCGGCTTCACTTTTTCAAACTTCCAACCTTCGATATGGTAATCCAAGTACCTAATAACGTGATATGAATAGATTCAGATGTACAAATAAGATTTCATCTGAATCTATTCTTATCAACTTAGAACTTAGAACTATTTATAGATGACGTAAACGACGTCATCTTTAAATAGTTCTAATTTTCCTATATCCCAGACTCGGTTCGACCGTCCTCGGACGGCTCACCGAAAAACTCCGGTGAACCAATAGAGGCCCTTCCGGCCGATTGGGTTAGGTCATCAGCAAATTTATGGTGTGCCAAATTTCATCAAAATTGGGAGTCAATTTTAGAGAATCTAACTAAAACGTTTGTAGCGCTACCTTTAACTTAAGTATTCATACGTAGCACCTTTTTTATAATAGTACCTAGGTACAACAAATATGTAAAAATCCACTGTTTTAGCAGGGTTTCTCAGCAAGTAGCAACAGCCACATCATTCTCTGTACGGTTGGAAAATAAATTGGACGATTTTAAGTAGAGAACTCTCCAAAAAAAAAAAAATAATTTCATTTTTTTTATTTCACGGTGGCAGATGCTTCTTCCAGAATGGGTTAGAATTTACATAAAAGCAGAAGAGCGTTAGTCTCACCGACCATGGCAGGAGCCAGATATCCCTAGAAAATATCCCAATGTTTAAATAATTTTGTTTAGAGTAGGCATGATTCCTGTGTAGCTAAATAATGTAAATTATATTTAGGACCATCAGAATTAAAAAAAAACCGGCCAAGTGCCAATGAAAATCGCATGGGTAGGGTACAGTTAACATAAGAGTTGGGAGATAGTGTTTCTCCAGACTAATCCGCCTGTCACAGCCCGCTGGTTTGCTTCGAAGTTATTGGTCCGATTGAGTTGTAATTTGGCGCACTTATGTAAATTGGTTGCCAATCAGGGACATAAGCAAATGAGTAAATTTTGATTTCGAGGTCAGATTTTAGGGCTGAATTACTGACTCGCGCCACTGCCCAGCTCCAGGAGGAATACTGGCAGACTTAAATGCCGATGGCTTCCTTTCCTTTCCTTGTTATGTTTGTAATAACGATGTACTCGGTTGTTCAAAGTTGTTCCAGCGATGCCTGATGAAGATCCTGAATATTGAGCTCTGGAGATTGTATCTGAACTATGTGAAGGAGACTAAATGTATGCTGCCTACTTATAAGTACGTATATATAAACTACTAGCTTCCGCCCGCGGCTTCGCCCGCGAAATTGATCTCACTAATCTTGTTTCTCCATACAAACTTTGGAACCCCGTTTCACCCCCTTAAAGGGTGAGTTTTGAAAAATCCTTTCTTAGTGCACCCCTAGACCCCATAAGGAACCTATGTGCCAACTTTGGAGTCTCCAGACCCAGTGGTTTGGGTTCTGTGTTGATATGTCAGTCAGTCAGCTTCTTCTTTTATATATTTAGATAGATTAAGGATAGCATGCTGCAGGTGACGACATTTCTTGCGGTGCGTTTAGATCTCCCCCTCCCAAACTGCGTGACGGGGCTCGCTTGAAAGGGCGAGTCGGCATTCAGGGTATCGCGGTTGTGTCACCTGTGGTTCCCGTGACACCCTGGCTACAATGCGAGAAGGAACACCCGGGGTGTTTTAGTTCGGGTTACCAGTATGGAGTCCCACATACATAGTCCCTGTATGGGCGCAGGGCGGGGGGATTCTTAAAGATTTCCCCCCGGTAAACAAAAATAAAAGCGACAACATTTCTGTGCACTATGAATTAATATTACACCGTTGCACCTTAGTTGGTGTCCATTATTTACATGAGGTGTTCTAGGGGGAGAGGGGATCAAGCTAAATCTTTCCAAATATCACATAAGGGGGGAGGAGGGTCTGGGCAAATATCACGCAAATATTTTTCTCTCAGAAAACGGTGTAAAATTGCATAAAAAATAGTTTCTAGAATAAAATATGGCCAAAACTGAGACAATAGTATTAGTCGTATTCATCCGAACTTAGCAGAGCAGCGAAGTAGCGCTTGATTGTTTAGCTGTATCGACACCAGCGTGACCAGATTTAGATTGACCGTTGACAGCCAAAATAGAAGTTTTGAAGAATTTCGCGTGAGATTAGGGGAGGGGAGAAGGAGTTGAGGAAAATCTTAAGATATCTCACTGGGGAGACAGGGGGGGTAGAAAAATTATGAAAAATGCCTCATGTAATTAATGGACGCTTTCCAACCGCGCGACCTACTTATGAAATTTGATAAAATTTTGCCAGAAGTTAGGTAATAGTGAATCCCCATACACACGAAGTCTCCGGTTGGTTGGTTGATGTTAAGCAATGATGTAGTTTGCGAAGAAACGCGCCTGCCCAATATACCGATTCACTCGCGATTAGGAATGATTTTCGGTGAGAAGATGGCAGGCAGGCACTATAATGGTTAAAAACCATAAAGGAGCAACAATTTCGACCCAATGGTGTCAACACACACAGCAAGGCCGCTTAGCGGTGCGGCTTTGTCCGGTGGGTGGTCAGTGTGGTCACTAACTACGGTCGCAGTCTACTACGAGTTTATTGTCACCCGATTTGCACCACCCTGCGACCATGTGTAGGGAGTCAGATTAAAGGTGCACTCCCCAGACGAAGGTGACTGAGCCTATATTAGTATTTTCTTAAATTAATGGGAATATAATCCATTGAAATGAAACTACTATAAAAAGGTAATCTTATCTTATCTTATCTTACTAATATTATAAATGCGAAAGTAAGTGTGTGTGTGTGTGTGTGAAGGTTTGTTACCGCGTATCTCCATAACCGCTCAACCGATTTTAATGAACTTTGAAATGTAGATAATGTATACCCTAGAATAGGACATAGGCTAACAATATTTCCAAAAATCATCCCTTAAGAGGGTTAAACAGAGGGGTGAAGTTTGTATGCAACTTTTTATTCCTTGGTCCTATTCATTTAAAATTCGGTACACATAAACCTTAAGAAAAATAATGTGATACGGGTTTTTTATTTTTCCATAATTACCCCTATGAGGTGTGGATAATGAGTTTTAATGGTAAAAATTAAAGTTTCTCTGTATCTGTATAGTCTGAAGTCCGATCCACTCCAAATTTGGCACACATATACCTTAAAAGAAATCATGAAACACGTGTTTTTTATTTTTCCAAAACTACCCCCGGTGGGGGTGTTAAATGAGTTTTTTTGGAAATACTAAATATTCCATAACTGTTTAGTCCTTGGTCCGATTCACTTCAAATTCGGTATAAATAAAGCTTAAAACAAATAATGAAACACGTGTTTTTTATTTTTCCAATTTTTTTTATTTTTATCCTAATATTACGCGGGAGAAGCCTGCGAAATTATTCTGAGTTTGATTTTCTTCAAAGTTGATATCAATACTCCTTCGTGCTTTTTAGCTAAATTACTTTTTATTTTGACACAATGACGTTTGATAACTCAGACCGATTATTAGAATTCGAAATTTAAATTTTATTTCTTCTTAAATATTGAATGAAAAACTTACAATGATCATGGTCTAAGAGACGTAGTATTTTTTAAGAAACCCCTATAGATTTATGGATATACCTATGGGTGCTTGCCGATTTCAAAATGTTGCTTACACGCCTACACTACTGAACTAATTTTGTATGGAGATAGTTCGAGACCCGGGAAAGGATATTTTTATCCGACTGCGAAAAAAGAGATTAATGGTTTAGCGCGATAACCGACATCCGCGGGCGGAGCCGCGGGCGGAAAACTAGTAATATATAAATATAATATATTTTAGATCCCGAGGTTTCAAAGTCTTTTCAGACTTCATGTTCACGGGTGGACTGAGGTATTTGTCGTCCAAAATTATTAATCACAATTATTACTGACTACCTACTTACTAAAACACCATCACTTAAGCGAACTAAGTTCACAGTGTCTTGAAACCCAAGCAAAATCAACTCAGAATTCAAGAGACTGTGGGCTCAGTTTGATTAAATCGGAACGGAACTTAAATAATAATGTTTGTAGGTAGTCAGTAATAATTGTGATTAATAATTTTGGACGTCAAATACCTCAGTCCACCCGTGACCATGAAGTCTGAAAAGACTGAAACGTCGGGATCTAAAATATACCACGACAAAATCCGTTAGTAATTTTATCTCAATGTGCCCATATTGATAACTTAAGCTTTTAATTTAAGTAAGCCAATGATAAACAATGATTCGTTTGGGCACTACGGTAGCAAACTCCACACCGGTACACACTTCAAACTCCGGGTCGGTCCTTTCGGCATCGGGGTTTAATAACACCGCTTGGGCACCCAGATATTGGTATTTTTTTACAGAGAGAAAATGGCTCAAGCATACGACTTCGCTCTTGACAAGATAGGGCTGGACATCCACGCGTATCCTATTTGGAACGATTATATCACTTTCTTGAAGAGTGTGGAGGCCATTGGCTCTTATGCTGAGAATCAGAAGATTTCGGCTGTTAGAAAGGTAAGCCATTTTTATCATTCGTCGTCAGCGTGGACTAATATTGATATAGACCTCTTCTGAGGTCCTAAAAGAGAAGCAGTATTTGAGTTCTATAAAAATACTAGCTGCCCCAGCGAACTTAGTACCGCGTACCGTTAGTTATGATTGACTTTCCGATCTTTTACTACGGTAATATAAACTCTTTGTAATTAAAAAATATTTTCGTTCGATTAGCTATAAAAGCGTGGTTTTTTAGTTTTTTTTAAACTATAATTTGTTTTTAATTTTTTTTTGTTCATAAGTATATTGGGGAAACTGTTATTAAATTATTGCATTGTCATCGGTCCTTGATACGTGTGCAAAGTTTCAATTTAATCAAACTTCTGGAAATCGGTCAAATTTATGCTCAAAGATTCCATTACATATATAGATACAACCCAAGCTAATAAAAGCGTGGTAAAAATCAATTGCTGTTCGTTAGTCTCGCTAAAACTCGAGAACGGCTGAACGGATTTATCTTAAAGTGGTCTTGAAATGTTCGTGGAGGTCTAGGAAAGGTTTAAAAGGTGAGAAAACTTCGAATAATTGCCGGGAACACCCTAAAAACAGCAGTCGATTGAGGCAGTACGAAGTCTGCCGAGTCAGCTAGTTTAAAATAAATATTTCCTTTTATCAGGTGTATCAGAGGGCGGTGATTACACCTATAATTGGAATCGAGACACTCTGGAAGGATTATATCGCGTTTGAGCAGAGTATTAACACAATTATTGGTAAGTTATCCTGCCAGGAAGTATAGAACTCGACCAATTTGATTTTTACTCTAATTTCACTGCCAACTCAGTGACATTGTATAATATATCTAAGTACATAGTATGTAATGTTAGTATGTAGGTATATGTATGTACTTAAAGTTAATTGTTGTGCACTTCTACCCATTCCACAAGTTTTCTCTACTAGAAGTTTGCTGGTAGAAAATTCATATTTGAATTAAGCTCGCCTGTGTACATTGTTGTTTCCTATTTATAATTGTTTATGTAAGTGTTTTGTGCACAATAAAGAATAAGAATAAGAACTTCTCATTACAAATCATTTGTAAACACGAGTGATAACACATTATTGCTTAACATCAGGCTAGTTGTAGTCAAGCGCAAGGCTATTCTAGAATAAAAAAATATGTGTGTTGCAGCGGAACGGATGGCGATGGAACGGTCCCGTGAGTATATGAATGCACGGCGTGTGGCTAAGGAGCTGGAGACGGTCACCAGGGGGCTGAATAGGAACATGCCCGCTACACCGCCCACCGCTGACAGGGAGGAGATGAAACAGGTACATATAAGGCAAGATGCTAAAACAGATCATATAAATCGGTTCACCGTTCAGTTATAAACTGTTTTCGTGTGGGGGGGGGGGGGAGTATGGTTGAGGAAAACATCGCGAGGAAACCGGCATGTCTAAGAACCAATCGTTCGAGTACATGTGATATTCACCAACTCGCACATGGCCAGCGTGTGTTGATTAGAGCCTCTTTCAACTCGTGAGACGGCTGAGATAAGACCCGTGCCCATTAGTGGGATATCAAAAAGGGTTGAAGTGAAGTGAAGAGGGGAGTACGTGATAGTTATCGAGACCTACATTCTCAACGATAAAATTCGTTATAAAGTAGTTCTATTTGAATAACCCCATTTGTCACATTTTTATAGTCAAAGTATAGTATTTTTTGCAAAAATTCAGCACATAAATTTTTTTATAAATAAATAAATATTCTGGGACATCAACACACACGGCCATCCGGTCCCAAGCTAAGCAGAGCTTGTGTTATGGAAACCAGATAACTGGTATATACTATACATATTATACTTTTCTTTTGTAAATATATACTTATAATAAATATTTACACCCAGACTCGACACAAACACATATGTTCATCACTAATGTTTGTCTCGGGTGGGAGTCGAACCCACGACCTGCGGCGTGAAAAGCAAGTATCTTACCGACCACGCCACCAGCCCGTCAAAAATAAAAAATAAATTAAAATATAATTTAAATTAATTTTTGACTTCGCATAGTCATTAGTAAATCTTAATATATATATTTCATGTGTGCGTGTGTATGTGACTGAACTCCTCCTAAACGACTGGACCGATTTTGATGAAATTTTTTGTGTGTGTTCAAGGGGATCTGGGAATGGTTTAGATTCACAATTTTGCGCGGTACGAAGTTCGCTGGGGCAGCTAGTAATTACCTAAAAATGTGTTATTCAAGTCTAGAATAGCTTTTATGGTTCGGGTTGTATATCTATAATATAAAAATGTATCGCAAAATGTGTTGGTAAGCGCATAACTCGAGAACGGCTGAAGCGATTTCGCTAATCCTTTTTTTAGAATATTCCTTGAAGTACGAAGATGGTTTTTATGTAGATAAAAATAAAAATAACTCCTAAGAAACAGCTTCACCGATCCATACGAAATCTTATAGGTCGTATTCTGTTTTCGGACCCGGCAGGTGGCACTGCTTTACCGGGCAGGACGATGTCTGCGGGGTCCGCTAGTTAGATATATATATTCCTCTCTCTATCCTAGGTGGAACTATGGAAGAAGTACATCACCTGGGAACGTTCGAACCCCCTGAGATCTGAAGACACAGCTCTCGTAGCCCGTCGAGTGATGTTCGCTATAGAACAGTGTCTACTCTGCCTATCCCACCACCCAGATGTGTGGCATCAGGCTGCGCAGTTCCTCGACCATTCCGCTAAACTGCTGCAGGAGAAGGGGGTGAGTAGTGGTGGAAATAACCCTATTTATTCATATTTCCTACTAATATTATAAACGCCAAAGTTTGTTAGAATGTGTGAATGTACAGTGAAACTTGGTTTTAGTGGGACCTGGATAAGTGAGAAACCTCCATAACTGAAACTCATGCTGAGGTCCCAACACTTTGGCACTGAATTACCTCTGTTAGTAGGACGAAGTAAGCCTCTATATCTGGGATTTGTTCTTTTGATTTATCATCATAGTTACCTCTATAACTGAGACAGCGAGTAAATTTTTTAAGCATAAACCTCTGTAACTGAGATAACATTGTTTTGTTTGTTTACTCATTCTTATTCTACCCACAAATTCCACACTTAAGTACGTAAGTAATTTTGAGCCTCAATGACTTTCAGTTTTACCTCTATACAGATAGATATTTATTTGTACATGGATATCTGAGACACTGGGTAAGTGGAACACCTCTATAAGTGAAACAACATTTCAGGTACCTTGATGTCTCACTTAACTAGGTTTCACTGTATATGGAAGTGTTCCTAGATGGCGGGTGTCGCATGCGCATCCTACTCGCTTTGACATTCGTTCATTCATTCAATTGAATAACCGGATGTAACAGACAAGTCAAATCACTGCACTAATTAAATAATTACACTTGACATATTAAATTATATTCTATTTAATTATTTATTCATCACCTTCGTCCGTGGGAGTGCACCTTTTATCTGAATCCCCACACGTGGCCCCCGGGTGGTGCAAATCAGGTGACAATCAACTGGTGGTAGGCTTCGGCCGTGGTTAGTGACCACCCACCTGACAAAGCCGCACCGCCAAGCGGCCTTGCCGTGTTCCGGTGCGATGTCTGGTGACACCATTTAAGAGGGTGGGTCGAAATTGTTGCTCCTTTATGGTTTCTGACCATAAGGAGCATCATTCCACTGCCACCTTCTCACCGAAATTCATTCGTAACCACGAATGAATCGGTATATTGGGCAGGCGCGTCCCTCCGTAGACTACATCATTGCTTAACATCAAGCAAGTTGTAGTCAAGCGCAGGCCTATTTCAGGATAAATAAAAAAATAATGAACACTACCACGTGGTAAAGTATATATTGTTTTTGTCGTGGTCAGGACTCGAACGCGGCTCGTCTGTTCTCCGAGGAAGCGGCGGCGGTGTACGAGCGCGCTACGAGCGGTCCGCTCAAACAATCAACATTGTTGCATTTCGCACATGCGGACTATGAAGAGAGCAGATTACATTATAATAAGGTATGATAGATTTTTTTATCTGAGCAGCGTTGGCGCAGCGGTACGGGCCTCGCCTTAGAAAAATAAGGTCGCGGGCTCGAATCCCGGTCGTGCCCACACATCTTCGTGTGAATTGTTTCATCTCCGCTGCTTGATATCGGTGAAGGAAAACATCGTTAGGAAACCGGCACGTCTAAGAACTACAGTCCATCAAATCTAAGAAGTACCGTTTGACAGTTCTAAACGTAGTACATTTAGAATTTTATTTTTTGTATGAAAATTGTTTATGTTATGTTAAAATAAAAATAGCTTCATAATTCAATTATTTCACAGGAAAGCTAATAAAAATTGTGTGAATTACGCTTCTATAAAGCTAATTTAATAGAAAACAGTGAAACGTCAAACGGTACTTCTTAGATTTGATGGACTGTAATCATTCGGGGACATGTGACATCCGCACTTAGCCAGCGAGTGTGGATAAAGGCCTGAACTCTCTCGACTCATAAGACAGTTGAGAGAAGACCCGTGCCCAGCCGTGGGACACTAAAAAGGGTTGAAGTGTAAGTGTATGATAGATTTTTATAACCAACTACCGTATTTAAGCTAAATAACTCCTAAAAACGTTTTTAGTTTAAATGGTCTTATTAAAATGGACTAAAAAAAAAATATAAAAAAAAAATCTTGGATTTATTTTAAATGAATTTTATAAGTCAAGATCTTCCATTTGATACCCATACGAGAGGTATATAAGAAAATTGGTGATCCGCTTTCTTATGGCGGCGGCCATCTTGGATTAATTGGGATGTTGATGACGTATTATTTAGTATTGTCTTAGATTTACGCGAATATCACACATTGAAATAAAACTACTTTTTAACTGATTTTATCGCGGTTTATTTTAGATTTTAGATCCCGACTTTTCAAAGTCTTTTCGAACTTCATGTTCACGGGTGGACTGAGGTATTAGACGTCCAAAAATATTAATCACAATTATTACTGACTAACTCCAAACATTAATATTTATTCAAGACACTGAGCTCAGTTTGCTTAAATCGGAACGCTACTTAAGTATAAATTTTTGAAGGTAGTCAGCAAAAATTGTGATTAATATTTTAGGACGCCAAATACCTCAGTCCACCCGTGAACATGATGTCTGAAAAGACTTTGAAACGTCCGGATCTAAAATCTAAAATAAACCGCGATAAAAGCCGTTAAAAAGTAGTTTTATTTCAGTGACGTATCATTTTATTGTTACTAGAATTAAAGGTGCAATGACTTTTCTAATAATGGAATTGTGCCGGATGAGCGCCAATAGGCTAGCCCTCTATTACGGCGAAAAATGAGTGATATTTACCTCTGCCTACACCAACGGATTATACAGGCGTGACGTATATCTTTGTCCAGGTACATCTGGTGTATACCAGATATTTGGATATGGAGGACATCGACCCGACCCTCGCTTATGTTCAGTATATGAAGTTCGCACGACGAGCTGAAGGCATTAAGTCTGCGAGGACTGTGTTCAAACGGGCCAGAGAAGATACCAGGTAAATATTGTTTTGACAATGTTGTTCTACGGCCGCCGTCATCAACGGAGCTCTTGCGCTGGATCAGTCAGTCCGGAGCAACTCGTGTCGAAACGTAAAGCCAAATTAAAGGTGAGCGCGTTATTGCCCGTTACGATAAACATAAATATTTGTTGGTACAGGGGGATAGTCCTCGCCAGAAGACTTAATAAGTGGGTGACTTAATAAGTGACTTAATAATGTCTGTAGAGAACTGGGGACAGCTCGTGTAGCGACGGTCCCCACTCTATGCCCGTGCGGACCTCAGGCTAGACTGTCGAAGCGTGACGTCACGACGCGCTGCCGCCTCGCTGTCAAGTCTGCTCCCGTACTAATGACTTCTCCGACATAATATTAATATATGTAATATACTCTAGGTCACGGTACCATGTCTTCGTGGCCGCTGCTCTAATGGAGTACTACTGCTCCAAAGACAAAAATATAGCCTTCAGAATCTTCGAGTTGGGTCTGAAGAAGTTCTCACATATACCTGAATATGTCCTGTGTTATATTGACTACTTATCGCATTTAAATGGTGAGTGATATTACTATTAAGCTACAGTAAAATATTTATTTAGAACATCAAGATACAATTGGACAAAAAAATTACCTAGTTGAATATAAAAACTCAACACTAACACACTATCGGTTAGAAGGTGGCAGTGGGATGAGCCTCCATATGGTTGGAAACCTTAGAGGAGCAACAATTCCGACCCACCCTCTCTGCATGGTGTCACCAGACATCGCACCGGAACACGGCAAGGCCGCTTGGCGGTGCGGCTTTGTCTGATAGGTGGTCAGTAACCACGGCCGAAGCCTACGACCAGTTAATTACCAGTTGATTGTCACCTGATTTGCACCACCCGGGGACCACGTGTATTCAGATAAAAGCACTCCCACGGACGAAGGTGACTCACTCCCCAAAAGGGTCACTAAACACTTCACCAACAGACCAGTCAATCTATTTAATTATCTTGTAGAGGACAACAATACCCGTGTACTGTTCGAGCGAGTGCTATCCTCGGGCAGTCTGAAGCCGGAGAGCTCGGTGGACATCTGGAACAGGTTCCTCGAGTTTGAGTCAAATATTGGAGACCTGGTGTCCATTGTGAAGGTGGAGAAGCGAAGACAGGCGGTGCTGGAGAAGGTAAGAGTTGATTTTCGATTTAACGTGCCGGTGCGATACGATACTTGCTTTTCTGCCGCAGGTCGTGGGTTCGATTCCCACCCGAGACAAACATTTGTGTGATGAACATGTCTGTTTGTCTTGAGTCTGGGTGTATCTAAGTATGTATTTACAAAAGAAAAATATTTTAAGTAGTATATTACCAGTTATCTGGTTTCCATAGTACAAGCTCTGCTTAGTTTGGGATCAGATGGCCGTGTGTGTTAATGTCCCACTATATTATTTCTACTACTTTAAGAAAGACGTTAAAATCGTAATATCATTCTCATTTAAATTTAAAGTCGTTTATAAATTATTATTTTTTCTTGTCTAATAGATCAAGGAGTTTGAAGGCAAGGAGACCGCGCAGCTGGTGGATAGGTACAAGTTTCTGGATCTGTACCCTTGTACCATCGCAGAGCTTAAGTCTATCGGGTATACTGAGGTGAGTGCTGGACACGGGTCTACTCTCAACTATCTTACGAGTTGTTAGAGTTTAGGCGTTAATCCACACACGCTGGCCAAGTGCGCGTTGGTGGATGTCACATGTCCTCGAATGATTAGCACCTGAGTTATCATAATATTATAAATTGTCGCGAAATTTACCATTCTTCTTATTCTTATGATATTTTAGCAGTTCTTCATTGCCTCAAAACACTAATAAAACGACGTTGTCTAAAAATGAAACCTAGCTTTTCGATTAATCGCCCCCGAAACCCTCAGCATACTAAATCTCATAAAAATCGTTAGAGCTGTTTTCAATATTTAGATTATTCTAGCAGCCCGCCTCAGCTTCGCCCGGGTAGCTTCAGCCCACTCAACAATTTATAAAAAATGTGATAAATAAAGAACCGCTCAACCGATTTTGCGCAAACTTCACATAAACCATCTACTAAATAGTCCAAACAATGCTTAAACATTTGGTTTGAATAGGTAAGCCCGTTTTTGAGTTATAAAATTACAACAAAAAGTGGCATTGATTTTTGTATAATATATATTATATAGATATTTATATAGGTAGATATGTTTAAACAAGAATTGCTCGTTCAAAGGTATTTCAAATTGTGTTTGTGTGTAGGTAGCTGCCATGTCTAATAAGTCGTGGGCCCTTGGCGGAGCCCTAGCGGGCGTGTCTCCTGAGTTAGCCGCAGTTATATTGGGACAAAAGTAAGTATTCAGCACACCATTTTATTTTATAATAGCTTAGCGCTTGACCATAACTTACCTATTGTTAAGCGATATGTTCTACGATGGAACGCACTTACCCAGCGAACACCGGCAGACATTTGTGTCGAAAGAAAAAAAATCATTTCGAGACTTAAACCTTTAATTATTTTTACTGTCCCAAAACTGGGTGTCCTGGTTTCTCTCAACTATCTTACGAGTTGAGGGAGTTTATGTTTTATAAACTTCTTCATAGTTAATTGCTCACTGCCGCGAGGTGCGTCATCATTCAGGCAGTCGGGTTAGTAGAGATGAATATCGACATTAGAACATCGATCTTAGAGATATCGGTGTTTATCATCAAAGAAATATGAATGTTTAAAAAATTTATATATAGATACATCTTCACTTTTTACTTCAACCCTTTTTCAGTGTCCCACGGCTAGACACGGATCTTAGCTCAACTATCTTCCGAGTTGAGAGAATTTAGGCCGTAATCCACACACGCTGCAAGTGCGGGTTTGGTGGACGTTACATGTCCTCGAATGATTAGTTCTTACGTGCCGGTTTCCTTTCGATATTCAGTAGCAATTCACACAAAGATGTTTGGGCACGACCAGGGATCGAATCCGCGACCTTATATCACTAAAGCGAGGCCGATACCGCTGCGCCACCGCTGCTTTAATCAAACCTTACTGTGTAACTGGTTTAGATTTTTTTGCAACTATTATAATTGTTTCAGAGATAACGACCCGAATAAAGACATAGCTCGCCCGGATACCAGTCAGATGATTCCGTACAAACCAAAAGTGAACCCGTTGCCGGGTGAACACCCTATATCGGGTAAGTATAGTTATAGTGTCCCATTGTACCCTTAGTTCGAAACAAAATCGTATAGTATGCGTTTCGAATAAGAGTAGGACTGGAAATCCGCCATCTTGGAACTTCACATTTTGTAATGTTGTGAATTTTGATATTAAAGATACATCATACATACATACTTCGAGCGCAATTCATACATGAATGAACTTGTTCACAAAATGGCGGCCCAATATTGACAAATGCATCCGATACTTACACCTCTGCCTACACCTTCGGTTAATATAGGTGCGATGATATGTAATGTTTATCACCAGGTGGTACGTTCCCTCTGCCCGCGGCGGCTGCCCACTTGTGTACGTTGATGCCTCCACCCACTTCCTTCAGAGGGCCGTTCGTCTCCGTGGACAGGATGATGCAACTCTTCAACAGGATATCTTTACCTGATAAACGTAAGTATAAATACACGTTTTGTAAGAAATTGTTGTGATAGTAGGGGAGCCGAAGAGGGGATTTTGGGATTTACTCCAGCGCGTCAGATTAAAAGATAGGGGACACCTTGCGCTCTGTTGAATACCTTCACCAAATCAAAGCTTCGTGTATGGAGCCGGGAGTTTACACTTACAGTAGTCAATCAAAATATTTCTAAGACATATTTGTTAGGTGAAAATATTTGAATTCGTCAGAATAATGTACGATAAGTACATTAGATGTTAATAAGTGTAAATATCAACAATCAGGCGATTTGAGCCAAGAGCGAGGAAAAGGGAGAGCTACAAATTCAGGATGCTTTCAAGTCACCTGGAACCACTTTAGTTAGGTTAATTCTTTTTAAAATAAAACTACTTTTTAACGGATTTTATCGCGGTTTATTTTAGATTTTAGATCCCGACGTTTTTTTCGTTTTATTTCAATGTGTGATATTCGCGTAAATCTAAGACAATACTAATTCTTTTTATTTATGAAAATAATTTGAAGATACCAGGAGAAGCACACACTGTAATTTTTTTTACGGTTTGGAATTAACGAAATCTTAAAAAAAAACTGAAAAATCCTTTACCACCGCTGAAGAGATGGACATAATGTAACCTTTTTTTACTTCCACTTAATCTATAAAGCTAGTATCGACTACGCTCGAGTAACTACACATATTGCATCTTCGGCTCCCCTACTATGATTAAAAGTAGCCTATGTGTCAGTGGCGAAGGGTTGAAGTCTGAAAAAGGGAAGCCGGAGCAAAAACGTTTTTACATAGGAAAATAATATCTCTTCACTACCGTCCCTCTTAAAGGACATCATTGATGAACATTAGCAAATGTCCTCCTAGGGCTTTCTCTTCCAGCGTTTCCACTCACCTCCGCCGTGTATATGTATACCTTTCATTAATCATCTATCATCCATCCTCTCCATCATCACCAAACATCCTCTTTAATATGGTCTCAACGTAAATTTGTGTACTCCTTTCTACCTCCTGCTTTTTTTCACTTACACGGTGTTAGAACTTCAACGACTGTAGAAAACGTCACAGTTGTCTATATTTCGGTTCATAAATTAAAAGGATTTCAAATAATAATGCGATATATTAAGTACTTACAGGCTTTTATTCCAGTATTGCAAATACACTTCACAGCAAGCATGACACTATTAAATTATCACTTTAACACTGTATTACACAATAAAGCTGCTTAACTACGATCAGAAGTCCGCACACTTCGGAGATCGGAACACAACTGTCTGCTTAAGTCCGGCACAACGACAAGGTTGGACTCGCATCCGTTTTGTCCAACGTTGTCGCTGTCCAACGATCAGGCAACTTTACAATACTTAACCGGAAGTCAAAACAATGATTATTAATATTATTAGTTGTTTTTGCCAACGCGAAACTATAACAATATTGATATTTTATCATAGATCGTTTAGTGTTGCTAACACGATTAAATGTAAATTGATTAATATTGGACTAGATGGCGCTGTGTGTATGTGTGAAAATATTAATATAATTACTCTATTTTGTATCTAGCACCACCGCCGACGCAGGAGAGTGGGTGTGATACGAAATTATTCGACTTGGCGCGCTCCGTACATTGGATAGTGGACGATGAGGGAATCACTACTGTAGCTAGCAAGGTAACTACTTCTTTTTTTATTTTTCGATAGACTAGCGCTTGACTACAACTTGCCTGATGTTAAGCAATGATGTAGTCTACGATGGGATGCGCCAGCCCAGTATACCGATTCACTCGTGATTACGAATGATTATTATTGGTGAGAAGGTGGCAGTGGAATGAGGTTAGAAACCTTAAAGGTGCAACATGCAAGGTTTAGCTTGACCCCCCCCCCCCCCCCCCCTTAAACACCTTACGTAATTAATGGACACCCCCATACACCTCTGCCTACACATTCGAGTACTAGTGTGAGCTCTGTGGGATGTAGTTTGAACAGGATCTTATGAAAGTATTTTTTCAGGCGAGGAGACGGAAAATAGGCGAAGATTCAGATGATGATGACCTGGGAGTAGCCCCCCCAGTCAACGACATCTACCGGCAGAGGCAGCAGAAACGTGTTAAATGAACATTATGTTGAAGATAAATAAATAATTACTACCCATCATTAATGGAATGATTTTGTATTTATGATTTATTAAAGATATCATAAATTTTGTATTGTGTATTTATTGGTATTTGTTTTACTTCAATTGCTATTGTTAGAAATATAAGGCCCCGGATTCGATACCCGGTCGTGCCCACAGATGTTTGTGTGAATTTTTGCATTGCCGCAGCTCAAACCAGCATGTCTAAGAATTAATGGATATGAGACATCCAACATCCCGTACTTCGCCAGCGTGTGTGAATTAAGGCCTAAACTCTCTATTCGTAAGGTAGTTGAGAGAAGACCCATGCCCAACAGTGAGACACTAAAAAGGGTTGAAGTGAAGTTGTCGCTATCGTTATAAAAAAAAATACGAATTTTAGGAGCTAAATGACTTGATCTTTTTCACTCTTTATTAATTAAATTACTTTTAGCTGTTGTAATAAATTACAGCACAGCGCCATCTATAAACGCTGACAGGAAATGCAATGCGTAAAGCTTTTTTGTGTTTGCGACAATAGCGCCATTTTTATTGCCGGATTAAAATGAAATCTACTAAATTAGTAGAAAAAAGTTCTACTATATACAACGTATCTGATAGACCTCTAGCGCACTCCGCCTGCTTGCTTGACATTATTCAAAACTATTTAAAGGGCATCTATTTGATTTCCTTAATTATTATTTATATATTTGATATGACATGAACATGTGACATCCACCAACCATTACACCACTCTTGGCAAAGTTGACTCTCAAGACCTAAGATTGTTGAGCGAAGACACATGCCTGGCAGTGAGACACTAAAAAGGGTTAAAGCGTATATTTTAGTAGTCAGAATAAGTAAAATATAAAGTCAGCACAGTTAACTTTGTCATTTTTATAAAACACTAGCAAACCCGGCAAACTCCGTTTCGCCACCAGATGGCTTCGTTTTATATAGTATTATATTATCTTTGGTTTTATGTAACATTTTACCGCTTTTCTGTTGAATTTCTTTGCTATAAACCCCACGGAGCCCGAGACTTTTCCAACGAATGCAAAACCGTGGAAATCGGTTCGTGCGCACGAAGCGTCAGGAAGGAAAACCCGACTTATTTTTATATAGTAACTAGCGGCCCGTCCCAGCTTCGCCCGGGTAGCTTCAGCCCACTCAACAATTTCCATAAAATGTGATAACCATAGCAGCGCCATCTATTGATTACTTACTCAACCCAGTCGAAAGGTATCGACATCTGTTAGAATCATTTGGAGTTAACAGATAATTGTGACTGTCAAATAATAACAGACAAATAATTAGCAATAAATTAAAATTGCGACTATAATTTGAGATTTAAACTATCCTATCTCTCAAGTTGGATCGAACTGCACATGGTGTGCGAATTTTATTATAATCGGTTAAGTGGTTTAGGAGTCCATTGAGGACAAACATTGTGACACGAGATTTATATATATTAAGAAGATTAAACTTACTTCATCAAAAAATTGCGATTTGAGAGCGCTATGATAAAATGATCAGTTAAAAAAGGTTCATCAGTTACTGGGCGTTTGCACTGCACAACAAAACATGACACAAGCATGGTCTTATCTCTTTCTACTGATCTCTAAACGATAGAGTTAAACAGTGCTTGCAACGTGTTTTCTTGTGCATTTGATGCCAGTAGAAACTAGGGGTTTTTAGACAATATATACCCGAAGATATAGGTAGAGAGAGATGAATGCTATCCACATTTTGCCAGCTGTTTAGATCCCCTGCGTATGAGGCGAGCATATTGTCGTGCTTAGTGTACAATTAGAAACTTCGAGGGAAACTGATTTTCTGAGTGCCTACCTACATTAAAAATATATTTTTGCTAAATCTAGTTTGGAATTGAGCCCGATGAACGGCAATCGGTTCGCTCTCTACGTAAACATAGCCGACGAAAAGTGGGTGATTTACACCTACGAATTATACAGGCGTGAGCGCAATATAATAAAGTATTTTCACCTATCTTTAGTAATGTACACTACGAAGCACAGACAATTTATTTGTCTTAATCGGCAATCCATAGTATGTAGATAGCAAGTAGGTAATTTATGATTTTTCAATGAATTAATTGACGGTTTGGTAAAGTGGTGTAATGAAATGCTAGTTTTTAGTTTTACTATCGTTTAATGTAGTGGCAAGGTTCAAGAGATTTTTGATAATCTTCCAAATTATCATGTGGTAGAAAATGGTTTACCTAGTCTAGTAACACCGAGATCAAAATGTCATTAAACTTTTTTTACATTTTAGCAATCAAGCTTTTCTTTCGTTCGGTTCGCCCTTCGCGTTTCGCTACTCGCTAGCTTTCGTGCATCTCAATTAAATAATTTCTCCTTGTTTATTTTGGAATGTTTTAAAATATATTGAATGTAAAGTGTTTTAATGTACGTAGGATTGAAGTATTTTACAAGTGTTGTGTTCGTTTATTCGGTAATATTGAAATAAACATGAATGTATACTCAAACGCAGTGTTGGAAACATGTGATTTCGGATGTAAATAATTCTTAAAATTTAGTCTTATTATGGACGCGACGAGTTGTTACAGTGAGTTTGAGATGTTTTTGAAGGATTAGTGTAGTGTTTGTTTCATTTAAGTGTTTGAATACAGTTCATTTTAAGGATTTCGACGTACACTTTACTCTGAAGTTATCAACTCGATTATTGCACGTAAGTTTTTTTGTTTGTTTATAATGTAAAAGGAAGTTAGTTATATTATTTTTATTGTTAACATCTGTCGTCAACATGTATGAGTCACTGATCAGTGTTATATATAGTTTTTGTTTATTTATTTGTGTGAGATTTCGGAGTCGGTCGTTGGTCTTCAATTAGCGTCAATTAGACGGTCAAATTCGCTACAAATGTAGTTTATTAGCTATAACTTTTGATAGTAGTACAGAGGACTTTGTATTTTAAAGTTAATTTAGTGTCAAGTAAATATGTAAGACAGGACTAAAACAAATGATAAGACTATTTTTAATCATTTTAACTAATGTATGTTGTAAAGGTTAACTGCCTTGAATATTAGCACAAAGATCCAATTAAAAAGAAGGTTCCAGGTTTGAATCTCAGTTAAATGTTGCCTATATTTGCTTACAAATTAATGTTATTTTTTATGTAAACAATATTTATAGATATATAATGTTTTTTTTATTATTTATAATTTTTATTGTTCTTTTAATGTATTACGTACATAGGTTTCATATTTACTGTTTTACATGTTATTCCACTTACCTTGTCTCGTCTTTAAAGGGTGCTAACATTTACCTCAAATTTAAGTGTAAAGCCTCAAGGTTGACCTGCACCAACTCCGCATCGGACACCTCAAATTTGACATTGGTGGATTAGTCGTAAACAACTCCATTGTGATTAAAAAAAATGTTGCCTATTTTTCTACTATCTACTCATTTTGTACTTAACAAGAGGCTTTCATAATAGGTCAGGCCCTATAATTATTAAAAGACTGTAATTATGCACAATTTATGTTTATTGTGTTAACTCTTGACAAACATAATGTAGGATGTCTTCCACCTAGATGGAGTGATGATCTGCAGAAGATAGCCAGCACCAGCTAGATGCAATAAGCCAAAGACAGGGTGAAATGGTATTTTATTATTATTATCGTAACATAGTGTTACATCTGTATTACAAAAACAAACAAAACATAAACACTCAGTAAGTAGTTACAAATAATGTAAATTGTTCAAAAATATGAAGGCTTTTGAAGGGTTTTAGACTAGAAATATCAGAATTAGCAGACAACTTTAGGTAGGCGTGAATAATCGGGTAAGAAGAGGTATTTCAATAAAATAACTACTGCAAAATATCACTTCACCCCAATCTCTCCATAGCACAATCATTAATTCTACTAGTTAATTACAGATCCATAAGATTACTTGCACTTCCCGACGACACAACGGTGCAACACACAGTGTCAGCCATTCTAAGATGGCCGTTTCACCTGTGCTCGTTGTTCATTCATTCGTTCATATTGTCATTTTCAAGTGACAGCTGACTTCAAAGACTGACGCGAGGACAGTATTAAATGACAGCTGATGCATTGAGAAGTAGATGTGCCAACAAATATATTAACAGTATTACCACAAACAAAAGCACTAAAACGTCATAAAATACACATTTTACATGTTTAACTTACCTCTCTCAACATTATTTACTTGGGGATAAAAAGTTGAGCAAAAAAGTTACTATTGTCTAATATAACATACAGTAACAATTAACAATTAATTATCTAATTAGTATGTAAACAACATTAGGAGAACAGTGAAAGTGTTTAATCTTCCCAAGCTCTCTGTCTAACAATAAATCTTGTTTATTTTTTGCTTCACTTATGTGAGTATTACATAAATGAATCACTTACACCTTTTTAGTGTCCCAACTAGTCTCAACTACGAGTATCTTAGAGTTGAGAGAGTTTAGGCCAGTCCACACATTCACATCAAATGTCAAATTTTAACAACATTTGAACACTCTATATTATGTTGTTACTAGCTTCCGCCCGCGGCTTCGCCCGCAAAATTGATCTCACTAATCTTGTTTCGCCATACAAACTTTGGAACCCTGTTTCACCCCCTTAAAGAGTGAGTTTTGAAAAATCCTTTCTTAGTGCACCCTTAGACCCCATAAGGAACCTATGTGCCAAATTTAGTCTCCAGACCCAGCAGTTTGGGCTCTGCGTTGATATGTCAGTCAGTCAGTTTCTTCTTTTATATATTTAGATAATAAAATAATAAAAATAATTTATTTCGGACAATTTACAAATCCATATTGGGTTAGTAGATACATTAAATAACGGGTTAAAAAAATAAAGACGGGACTATTTACTCCATCATGTCATCTTCAGCTCACCGAGGTTCACTTAAAATTTGAAGTTCCGTGAACCTCCAAAAGACTGCTGTTATGTAGCAAGCTATTTTTTTATCCTTGTATTCAACTGGTGTCTGGTGCTTGACTACAACTTACCTGATGTCGAGCAATGAATGCTACGATGAAATGCGCCAGCCCAATGTACCGATTCACTCGTGATTACGAATGACTTTCGATGAGAAGGTGACTGTTACATAAAGGAACAACAATTTCGACCCACCCTCTTTGCATGGTGTCACCAGACATCGCACCAGAAGATGGCAAGGCCGCTGGTCGGTGTGGCTTTGTCTGATGGGTGGTCAAAGCTAACTTTTTTCAGTGATAATATTTTCCTCTATCAACTTACAACATAAACAAACAATAATAATCACAATAAAACATTGTTATGATAATTATTATATATATTATACTAATTACCTGAGATAATTATACTAATGAGACATCATTATAAAACTTCCTATTAAGAACAACTTCATACTTATCAGTTTTATCATTAGTTATCATACTGTACTAGCGACCCGCCCCAGCTTCGCCCGGGTAGCTTCAGCCCACTCAACAATTTACAAAAAATGTGATAAATAAAGAACCGCTCAACGGATTTTCACATAAACCATCTACTAAATAGTCGAAACAATGCCTAAACATTTGGTTTGAATAGGTAAGCCCGTTTTTGAGTTATATTACAAGGAAAAGTGGCTTTGATTTTTATTTAAATAGCTTATGTGTGGCTGTTGTAGTGTAACTATCAACCTGCCCTGGTTTAGCTTGGGTGCAAGTTATCACTTTAACCCTTTTTAGTGTCCCACCGCTGGGCACGAGTCTTCTTTCAACTATCTTATGAGTTGAAAGAGTTAAGGACTAATTCTAAAAATAGGCATGCGTTTGTCCACAGCTTGGTTAATGTTGAGCGATGATGTGTTTTACAATGGAATATGCTTAATAGATAGACCGTATAACTCGCGTATCGCCAAGATTCTGACTCCTCAAGCTGCACAGACAGTGACGATGATTCAAGCGATATGGATATTAGTGACGAATTGTCTTACATTACTTTTATCTGTGGTTAAATAGTTTTAAAAGAGATTTAATTAATGTTTTATGACTTTGTACCTCAGATGGCGATACGCGAGTTAAACGGTCGGCCTATAACACCTTATCCCATAGGGATACCTATCCAGCAATGATTTTTTAGTCCTAGTTATTGGGTGTGGAGTGAAGTGAAACTCGTACATTGTTTAGTTGCAGTGGAGAAGGTAGATAATTTTGAGTAACTGGTAAATAGTCTCTTTCTTGACTAGGGTCGGGTACCTACAGCTGATTTGCTCTGAAAATACTGTACCGATCTAGTACACTATAGCTAAGATCCTAAGATTTAGTACACAATGACATGTGAATTGGTGCCAGATATGGATGTTTTATGAAAATAATTGAATTTTAAACATGTTTTTTTTAAAGAACTATTATATTGTGTGAGTAGCGGTGGCGCGGCGGTACGGGCCTCGCCTCATAAAAATAAGGTCGCGGTTTGGAATCCTGGTCGTGCCCACACATCTTTGTGTGAATCGTTTCATTTCCGCTGCCCAATATCGGCGAAGGAAAACATCGTGAGGAAACCGGCATGTCTAAGAACTAACCATTCGAGGACATGTGACATCCACCAACCCGCACTTGGCCAGCGTGTGTGGATTAAGGCCTGAACTCTCTCAACTCATACGATAGTTGAGAGAAGACCCGTGCCCAGCAGTAGGACACTATAAAGGGTTGAAGTGATTATGTGTGAAATATGAGATAGCAAAATTACAAAAAAAAAATTGAAATGAATGAACTTGTTTTGTTTTAAACAGTTGTACAACAACTTCCTCAGAGCATTTATCATAGGAGGATACGCATCTTCTAGTACTAAATTGTTTCTGCCAGTTTTTGGAGGAGGCGAGGTAACCACGTGCAGCACACATGAAGTTGAAGTGTCTTTACCACCAGACAAAACCGCACCGCCAAGCGGCTTTGCCGTCCGGCGCGATATCTGCACGACACCATTTAAGGAGGTGGGTCGGGATTGTTGCTCTTTTAAGGTTTGTAACCATATGGAGCCTCATGCCACTGCTACCTTCTAACCGAAAATCATTCGTTATCGCAAGTGAATCGGTATATTATGCGAGCGCGTTCCACCGTAGACTACATCATTGCTTAACATCAGGCAAATTGCAGTCAAGCGCAAGCCTATTTCATAAAAAAATAATGCACACGTAAATAAAAGCACACGTAAACACAAACAAAACATGAACGATTTGTGAATACAAACTGTACCTACATGTAATTCAGAAGAGGGGAACGCAAGCGCAATAAAAGTCCCGTGTCAAATTTTCTAAAGAATAATTTCATTCATTTTACATATTCTACTTTATTATTAATGAAATTAGTTTAAAAAAAAACCTTTTTTTAATTCATAAATTTAGCCCCTCGTGCCTCAGAGAGCACGTTAAGCCGTCCGTCCCGGTCGTCATTTAACACATGTATGACAATCGTTACATGTAGTCAGAAGCCAATATAATCTGACACCTGGTCTAACCAACTCGGCTACTGGTTCCCTACGGGTTTCGAGGTCTGATGGCAGTCGCTCGTATAATTCTGGTAGCTAGCCGCATCAGGTTAGACTGGTAGCCGACCCCAATAGAAATGGGAAAAAGGCAAGGGGAATGATGCTGAATTTACTAATTTAGCCACAAAAACGTGCTCTGGCTGTTTACAGTTTGGCGGGATATATTACACTGTAACATAATATTAGTGTTTCTCTAGAAATAAATAAATTAAAAAGTAATCTTTGGTATTTTTTTAGATTTACGCAAAAATCACACATTGAAATAAAACTACTTTATAACGGATTTTAGTTACTAACTAGCAAACCCGGCGAACTACGTTTCGCCACCAGATGGCTTCGTTTTACGTAACATTTTCCCGCTTTTCTGTTGAAAATTTTCCTGAATTTTCTTTGCTATAAACCTCACGGAGCCCGAGACCTTTCCAACGAATGCAATACCGTGGAAATCGGTTCGTGCGTTCTGGAGTTATAGCTTCAGGATGGAAAATTCGACTTATTTTTACATAGTAGATAATAATTTTATTTAGTTAATTTATTCCGTTTGATTTTAATCTTTACTCTAAAATACCTTAATTTTGTGATTTTTTAACAGATTTTTATGCTTCCTGCACATATTTAAAGTCTCAAGGTCTTAAACAGTATTTATCTATTTATACAATAACTGATAAGAGACCCGCTCTGATAAGAGGTCATTGTCACAACTGAAATACTTTAACGGTAAATGATAACATTATTTATATTTCTCACATGAGATACTTCCTCAGTGAGCTAAAGCTGTGGCACGTGGCAGAGGTCCGGGGCCTCGCTTCGCGCGACATTTATCTCTAACTAGCTTTCCGACTATCACTGCTATCACGTCAAAACATTACCTTCTTTTTGCGCAGTCGGATAAAAACTATCCTATGTCCTTTCTCGGGTCTCAAACTACCTCCATACCCAATTTCATCCAAATCGGTTCAGTAGTTTAGGCGTGAAAGCGTAAAAGACAGACAGACAGAGATATTGTCGCATTTATAATATTAGTAGGGATGTAAGAGGGGGGGTGTAAGCCCGTTGTAAGAAGAGGTGTGTAAATCCGACCAACCCTCAACCAGAAGTAGGTTCGGTGAACGGAGAAATATAGGTAAAGTGTCAGGATAGTCTTTTACTCACTTAACTTACTCACATATTTATACCAAATCGGTGAGTAGTTATACTGATAAGCACCTACCTAATATCTGTCGTTTAAAAAGTAACGCCCAGATTATCCTACCTACCCCAGTATTAAACTATAACGGGTTCCTAGGGGATTCAGTAAGTAAAACTAAGATAAAAGGTGGATTAGCCGCGCACACGACCGCTCTACTCGGCGTCTCGTAAGTTGGTCTACTCATTCGCCAGCGGACGTCTAACTCGCACGGGGTCCAGCGATATATTCATTTAAATGGTAACAGTTAATACAGACAAAGAACAATATACATAATCATAAAGCTATACATAGACAACACTTCATTCATTCAGTCGAACGGCTTTGCGATGTCACCTGTCATACTATACATTTCCAATATAAGCTGACCTCTCGTTGTACGGAAATCCTATACAATACGAGATCAGCTTATACTGGAAATGTATAGTTATACAACACTTGGAATTACACAATTATTGGAATTGTTATTAATTATTTATTTTGGTTTTTGCTTTAATTTGTTAACTCCATCTAAGCTAAGCAAGTGTAAGCTGTGGTTGCCTATAATTGAAGATGCGTTTATGATAATTTTTTTTCTTATTTATTATGCTATAATAATAATGTATCTTTATTGGCGATCCTTAAATTAACAAAATAAAATAGCAAGTTTAAGCAAAAAAAAAAAAACACCCCATTCATTCAGTCGAACAGCTTTGCGATGTCACCTGTACATTACCAGTATATGCTGATCTCTCGTTGTACGGAAATCCTATAAAATCCGAGATCAGCTTATACTGGAAAATTATAGTTTGATGTGTATCGGTGTACGGCAATTGACGTACCCCCAATTACGTATAGGACCTACAGTCAGCCGGTAAAATGTGTGTTATATTCACCTCTGCCTACCAGCGGCGAAGGATGGAAGTCTGAAAAGGGAAGCCGGTATAAAAAAGTTTTTACAGGAAAATAATATCTCTTCACTACCGTCACCGATCGTTCTTACACTTGATGCTATACTTATTATTGTTGCTATTTAAAACTTTTAGGCGTTACTTAACATATTATTATGTACGTGTGATATTGACCAATTCCTAGAGGGGAGCCGATGGGAATCGGCTTGTATAGACCCTTTACTACTGCTGCCTATCACTTCAACCCTTTTTGTTAGTGTCCCACTGCTGGGCAAGGGTCTTCTCTCAACTTTCTTATGAGTTGAGAGAGTTTAGGCCTTAATCCACACACGCTGGCAAAGTGCGGGTGCGAATGATTAGTTCTTAGACATGCCGGTTTCCTCGCGATGTTTTCCTTCACCGATATTGAGCAGCGGAGATGAAAGAATTCACACAAAGATGTGTGGGCACGACCAGGATTCGAACCCGCGACCTTATTATTCTAAGGCGAGGCCCGTACCGCTGCGCCACCGCTGCTCTCTGCTGCCTATACCTCCGGGTAATACAGCCGTGATCATTTCCAAATTCTTATAATAATAATTTATGTCGCGTTTAATAAAACATTTTTTCTTTCCCAATTCGTTACAACTTGTCAACTGTTACGCCTGTATTACCCGAAGGTGTAGGCAGAGGTAAATATATCACCCACTTTTCGCCGGCTATGTTTTTAGGTCCCATACGTAATAGGGGGCGAGCCTATTCCCGTTCATCGGGCACAATTTCAAACTCCTAGCTGCTGTTTTAAGATTCTTTGAGTATAAAAGAAAAATCCGTTAAGAAGTAGTTTTACTTCAATGTGTGATATTCGCGTAAATCTAAGACTATACTTCTTTGAGTATGTTAGAAAAGTCGTTCTGCTCGACTCGGGAATCGAACCCGCTTACCACTAGACCACAGAGGCAGTTTAGATAGCTATTTTTTTTAATTTTCTTTGGTATAGCGGAAAATTCAGTGAAAATTTCAAATTCTATTTAAATATTTATAACTTACAGCTTGTTGCCAAATAACCAGATAAATAGTTATAATTAGTTCTATTATCATCTTCAAGGTAAGAAATGGTAAAAAAAGGAATTTGACAGCGGTGGGATTCGAACCCACGCCCTTTCGGACTGGTGCCTAAAACCAGCGCCTTAGACCGCTCGGCCACGCTGCCTTGTACTACGACGGCTGAAATTAATATCCTGTATCTACAGAATGTCATGAAAATTGTTTTTGTTAAAAAAAGATGTTTGTCACATAGATTGAAACCTAGATATCTACCATCACGCCTTTCTCCATCGGGGGTAGGCAGATATGTAATTTATTTGCTATTAAAAAATTTTTTTTTTGTTTCTCACATTGAAACCTAGTTATCTCCCATCACGCCTTTATCCAGCGGGGGTAGGCAGATATGTAATCTATCACATTTTTTGCTTATCTTTTAATATTTAATATATTATGTCAATAGGTTCTAGTTGTAAAACGATTTCTTAGTTTCTAATTATACTAATAGTAGAATTTCGACCGCGGCTTTGCCCGCACGATGTTATCCCGCTAAACTATTAACTTCCTTTTAGCGCAGTCGGATATAGACTGTCCTATGACTTTCCAATTAAAATATCTTCATACCAAATTTCATCCAAATCGGTCCAGTAGTTTTGGCATGAAAGCGCGCCAGACAGTTAGTACCTAAGCGCTTAACTGCCACTTGTACAAGCTGCCAAGTTGTGAAATCCGCTACTCGCGATGGTTATAATCTGCTTGTCTTCAAGTCACGAGTAAATCGGTATTTACTGGGTAAGCGCCTTTCATTGTGGACTGCATGCCTAACAACAGGCAAGTTGTGGTCAAAAGCCGGCCTATTTTACATAATAAAAAAGTGAATTCGACAACTTGGCAGTTCGCACAATAAAAGTGGAAGCAAAGCGTTTTGTGCGTATTTTTATTCCACTATTCAAGTATTTTAACTTACTTTAAGTGTAGGTTAGTCCAGCTCCAGTGATGGAATCATCATAAATTCTGTCAGGTATCGGCCTACAAAGTTTTTTATATCTCTGGAACTATTTATATACCTACTAGCTGATCCGGCAGACTTCGTGCTGCCTCAATAAAGCAAAATGAAATATTTTTTTCTCACCTTTTAAACCTTCCCAAGACCTCCACGAACATTTCAAGACCAAGATAAGATAAATCCGTTCAGCCGTTCTCGAGTTTTAGCGAGACTAACGAATAGCAATTGATTTTTGTTTATATACTAGCTGCCCCAGTGAACTTCGAACCGCGCAAAATTGTGAATCTAAACCATTCCCGGATCCCCTTGAACACACACAAAAAATTTCATCAAAATCGGTCCAGTCGTTTGAGAGAAGTTCAGTGACATACACACTCACAGAAGAATTATATATTTAAAGATTACTAAAATGTTTCTTCGGCAAAAAGACAAAATTTTGAATTGTATCCTTTTTCACTTAAAAGTGAAAATGGGGGGTGTGTGGGTTTACCACCTAGTTTAACATACATTTAGAATTTTATTTTTTGTATGAAAATTGTTTGTTTTATCTTACTAATACTAATATTATAAATGCGAAAGTAAGTGTGTGTGTGTGAAGGTTTGTTACCGCGTATCTCCATAACCGCTCAACCGATTTTAATGAACTTTGAAATGTAGGTAATGTATACCCTAGAATAGGACATAGGCTAACAATATTTCCAAAAATCATCCCTTAAGAGGGTTAAATAGAGGGGTGAAGTTTGTATGCAACTTTTTATTCCTTGGTCCTATTCATTTAAAATTCGGTACACATAAACCTTAAGAAAAATAATGAGATACGGGTTTTTCATTTTTCCATAATTACCCCTATGAGGTGTGGATAATGAGTTTTAATGGTAAAAATTAAAGTTTCTCTGTATCTGTATAGTCTGAAGTCCGATTCACTCTAAATTCGGCACACATATACTTTAAAAGAAATCATGAAACACGTGTTTTTTATTTTTCCAAAACTACCCCCGGTGGGGGTGTTAAATGAGTTTTTTTGGAAATACTAAATATTCCATAACTGTTTAGTCCTTGGTCCGATTCACTTCAAATTCGGTATAAATAAAGCTCAAAACAAATAATGAAACACATGTTTTTTATTTTTCCAATTTTTTTTATTTTTATCCTAATATTACGCGGGAGAAGCCTGCGAAATTATTCTGAGTTTGATTTTCTTCAAAGTCGATATCAATACTCCTTCGTGCTTTTTAGCTAAATTACTTTTTATCTTGACACAATGACGTTTGATAACTCAGACCGACTATTAGAATTCGAAATTGAAATTTTATTTCTTCTTAAATATTGAATGAAAAACTTACAATGATCATGGTCTAAGAGACGTAGTATTTTTTAAGAAACCCCTATAGATTTATGGATATACCTATGGGTGCTTGCCGATTTCAAAATGTTGCTTACACGCCTACACTACTGAACTAATTTTGTATGGAGATAGTTCGAGACCCGGGAAAGGATAGTTTTATCCGACTGCAAAAAAAGAGATTAATGGTTTAGCGCGATAACCGACATCCGCGGGCGAAGCCGCGGGCGGAAAACTAGTGTTAAAATAAAAATAACTTCATAATTCAATAATTTTACAGGAAATCTAATAAAAATAGTGTGAATTACGCCTCTATAAAGATAATTTAATAGAAAACAGAGAAACGTCAAACGGTACATCTTAGATTTGATGGACTATAGTTAAAGGTCCGTCCTTAGTTTTTAAAGTCGGTAAAAAATGAAATGGTAATCACATATTTTTTGCTGACGCAAACTACCCTTGTAAAATACTATGTAAACCCTTGTGCTGTTATATCGATTTGTGAGTTTCATTGATACGAGAGGGTCGGCGACCGGCGACGTCTGCCCGTCACCCTGCCACTTGGCAATCAATATGAGTAGAGGGTTGAATGAAATTGTCTAGTTACGAGTATCAAGGTTAAATATTGTACTATATTTAGTAATATTATAGTGGGACATTAACACACACGGCCATCTGATCTCAAACTAAGCAAAGCTTGTACTATGAAAACCAGATTACTGGTAATATACTACTTAAAATACTTTACTTTTGTAAATAGATACTTAATTAGAGATAATTACATCCAGAATCAAGACAAACAGACATGTTCATCACATGTCTGACTTGGGTGGGAATCGATCCCACTACCGGCAGCGTGAAAAGCAAGTATCTTACCGACCACGCCATCGACCTATCAAAAATTTTAAGTATGTAAACCTTAAATATTATAATTTTTGACATTTATTGAAATAAAACTACTTTTTAACGGACTTTATCGCGGTTTATTTTAGATTTAAAAAAATAAATCTATATATATATAAAAATGAAACCCCTTTTCCGTTGTCACGACATCACGCGTGAACGGCTGGACCGATTTCGCTAATTCTTTTTTTAAAATATACCTTTAAGTACGAGGATGGTTCTTACGCAGAGAAAAATTAAAAAAAAAGAAAGTTTAGAAAGCGAAGAAGTGCCGAAAAACGGGTTAGATACCTATTATTTATTATTGGTTATATTCGGTAGGTCTGAGACCCGGTAGATGGCACTGCTTTACCGGGCAGAACGACGTCTGCCGGGTTTGCTAGTAAATAATAAATCCATTAAAAAGTAGTTTTATTTCAATTTGTGATATTCGCGTAAATCTAAGACAATACTTTTTGACATTTAGGTCAAAAATTCAAAATACAAGTCTTATAATTCATTCACTACAGTCATTCATTCTTTCAATTGCTCTAGTAAGCCTCAGTCCACCCGTGACCATGAAGTCTGCAAAAGACTGAAACATCGGGATCGAAAATCTAAAATGTACTGCGATAAAATCCGTCATAAAGTACTTCATTTCAATGATGTCTCCATGTGTTTTAGTAAGAAACACGTAGGTATTTATCATCATATTCATCATCATGGTGATTTGTTAATACCATCACGTTCAAATCTAGGCAATCAGTGATTATATTACAAGTTTGCTAGGTAAGAAAAAGTAGGTAGCATTCCGCACGCACGTATGTCGGTTATCGCGCTAAACCGTTAACCTCTCTTTGCGCAGTCGGATAAAAATTGTTCTATGTCCGTCACCGGGTTTAAAGCTATCTCAATATCAAATTTGATCCAAATCGGTTCAGTAGTTTTGGAGTGAATGCGCGACAGACACAGTTACTTACCTACGCATTTATGATATTTATTAGTAAAAATATATTTAAGTTATTCAAATTAATTATACTCTAAGAACTCCCAAGTTGTGGAATTCTCTATGTTGTTTCCCGATATCTATAATCTGCCTGCCTTCAAATCGGTATTTACTGGGTAAGCGCATTCCATCGTAGACAACATCATTGCAAACAAGCAAGCTTATTTTATTATAAAAAAACTGCTCAATTTTCATAACCTTGGTTCGTTCACATATGGGTCATTCTAAGTTAAGAGGTAATATGTTGTATGAAGCGACGGCATGGCATTTTTTTTATATTTTTACATAAGTATACATTTTATGTAATAGAAACTTTTAAGATGAAAACATTTACAAAGTGGCCAGTCAATTCGTTGGTTTTTTCTCGTTTTATAAGTGACCAGGGTAAATACTCAGTACAGGGTAGAGACAAGATGACCAGGGGAGGATACTTTATGAACAGGGAAGAGAGATAGACATATCAAAAACACGTTTTTTTAAAGAATGAACTGTATTTATTCATTTTTTATTTTAATTATGAAATATCTAATCAGATTCTAATAATCAGATTTGTTATTTCTTAGCAGTCTTAAGCGCTAAAACAAAAATATCTATAACTTTACTATCAATATGAAATAAATTTTTGGGGGCTGAGTCACCTTCGTCCGTGGGTGTAGACCTTCAATTGAATCCCCACACGTGGTCTTCGGGTGGTGCAAATCAGGTTATAATCAACTGGTAGTAGGCTTCGGCCGTGGTTAGTGACCACCCACCAGACAAAGCCACACCGCCAAGCGGCCTTGCAGAGTTCCGGTGCGATGTCTGGTGACACCATTTAAGATGGTGGGTCGGAGTTGTTGCTCCTTTATGGTTTCTAACCATATGGTGCTACATTCCACTGCCACCTTCTCAACGATAATTATTCGTAATCACGAGTGAATCGGTATACTAGGCTGGCGCGTTCCATCGTAGGCTACAACATTGCTTAATATCAGGCAATTTGTAGTCAAGCGTTAGCCTATCGAAGAATTAAAAGCAAGAAGAATATGAAATAGTCACTAATAAATTAAGCAACAACTTCTCGGAGTAACAGTAATAATTTTTTCTTGATAAACTCTCAAAACATTTTAAGATATAGATTCGTTAAATGCATAAAATATACGCCTCGCTTTCATTTTCAAGTTAGGGCAAGGTAGTTTTTTAAAACTTGATCTCAGGTGATCACAGAATTAAAAAAAATATAATTTGACGTTCATCATCTTCTTCATCACCTGTGCACAATGCAACGTAACGATATTCTGTTTATGTATCTTGAAGTTTAACCAGCACAAAGCCCCTATTGCTGAATGTTTCCTTTCCAGATGTTGAGGGCTTTGAGTCATCTTTGTGCAGTTAGGTTTAAATACTGGTAGGTACAGAATGCTGTAGTGTTTCTTGAGGCTTCTTCCTGTGTTCTTGAGATGTGAAATTGATGAGTGGGTCATCTTCGAAATCGCTAGCTCTGTAAATAATCATCAACGCGTAGATTGAATTTACAATGTGTTTCTGGATAATGCACAGTATCCAAATAAAAATGACGACATAACTTTAAGTCACAGAAGTAGCTCAAACTTTTCAATGTCAGGCAATGACATATATATACGCAATCGGTAACTTAGTGAACCTTTAGTGTGCCTGAAAAACTCATATTAAATTGTAAAGTCAGAGAAAAATGCAGAAATATTCATGAAAACGCATACAAATGTGTCTTCCCTGGACTTTAAGTATCTCCCCTGCTATTAAAAGTGCCAGGGGAAATACGCCAGGTGAGAGACATTTTCGATTGATATCTTAAATAGCCGAAAAAGTGTTTCTCATACGCAATTCACAATTAAACGTAAGATTGTATGCACTATTCATAGCAAACGTGTAAGTCTATATTAATAATTTAACGAATAATTTCTAAATGAAACTTACCAGAGGAAAGACTACATTCACTCAACATTTCTACATCCAGCGAACGGTGGGACTGAAATGGCCGTTAAAATGGCTGCTCAGTGGGCTTATGGGGTGCTTGCTGCTAGCTTCACATTACATCCTACGCACTCAAAGTCACAACTTCGACAACTTAGTAAAACAAAACTGAATTTTAAACGTAAACCAAAAGCCAGGGGACGAGACACGAAACTCGGGGGACAAATTTCGGCGTTGATTTTATTTATGAAAAATTGGAATAAAAGTAATTTTACGTATAAGATACTGTAAGTAAGTTATTGTTCTGTATAAAATAAACGATGATAAAGTCATTATTGAATTTTAATACATTCATAATAACTGGCTAACAAATAAAGTCGGTTTGGGGACAGACCAGGGGAGAGACTTTTTTCTTATATTAAAACTTATTGTGACTAAACTACGTACATTTCTGTAATAAATTTAAGTGAGCAAATAGAAAACATTTAGTTTTAAGTAATTAATTAGTTAATAAGGAAGTTAGTATATAAAAAAAGTATTTTTTTGTCCTGGCCATGGAAAGTACCTCTTAACTTAGAATGACCCATATAGTATTACATTATCTGTGGTTCACAGACAAGAACTCTAACGAACCAATCAAAATTAGAATCAAAATTAAAATAGAATCCTAAAACAGCACCAGATGGCGCTGTTATAATAATAAATTACAATGATCTGTGGTAATTGAAGTTAATCTATAAAAACAAAAAAATGAGCTCTCTTCCCCTATA
Organism: Meganola albula; assembly: GCA_936450015.1. Lineage (NCBI taxonomy): Eukaryota > Metazoa > Arthropoda > Insecta > Lepidoptera > Nolidae > Meganola > Meganola albula. Next base: position 5,805,379 of record OW388171.1, read on the forward strand.
CCCCGCCAACTTTTGATGATTACAATTTCATTCAATATTTAAAGAAAGTGGCGTCTAATAGGTATCTAGTCAGTGCACAAACGTTATTTTTTTGTTACCCTGTGACCTTTGACACCAATATTGCACTCCCAATTATCTAGCTAGGACAAAGATTGTCTAGTCATAGACTCGTAGACCTAGGGCGTCTGGAGGAGGTCTGGAGAGCGTTTCGGCCGGGGTTATTAAAAGTTTAATAAACCTGATGACACAAAGATAGAGATAGACCCTCCGGATTTATAAACGTCTTTTAAGCTTATTATCTTATATCTTTAAATGAGCAATTCTTGTATATTGGAATCTCGGAGTCGGCTCCAACGATTTTTATTAAATTTAGTATATTATAGGGGGTTTCAGGGGCGATAAATCGATCTAGCTAGGAATCATTTCTAGAAAATGTCATTTAAAAAAAAAATACCGAGCGAAGCTCGGTCATCCAGATATTAACTATAATCCCTAATAGTCGCTACTAATATTATAAATGCGAAAGTAACTCTGTGTCTGTCTACTGAACCGATTTGGATGAAATTGGGTATGGAGGTAGTTTGAGACCCGAGAAAGGACATAGGATAGTTTTTATGCGACTGCGCAAAAAGAAGGTAATGTTTTGGCGCGATAACCGACATACACGCGGGCGAAGCCGCTGTCGGAAAGCTAGTAGGTTTATAAATCGTTATCGAATGTCGACTTTGTCTGTCATCTTAACATTTATACTAGTAAAAAAGAGATAAAGTCCATTTTAACTAAAGAGTCTTATAACTTTTTTATGAATAAGACCGAGAGTTATTAATTATTAAAAGTTTTTATTTAACTCCGCGTGTTTGTATGTATGTATGTCCTGGAATCTAGCAATATATATTTCACCCACTTCCACTAAAGCTGAATCGAGCTGAAATTTTGCAAACACGTTTAGTTTTCATGACAATACAATATTTTATTAATGCCGCAATTTTGAATCCAATATGGCGGACGGTACAAAATGGCGACGGTACAATATGGGTATCAAATGAAAGAGCTTGAATAAAAAGAGAAATACAAGATTTTTAAGGAAAATCTTTTTATTTTTAAACAACTTTTAATATTTTATATTAGTATTTATTGCCAAAAACTGTGTACATCGGGCATACAATAACATACAAGTAAAATATAGTAATCAGTTATAATATATCAAGGTACGATAGTTTATTTGATTCTTTCTTTTCACGCCGCAGGTCGTGGGTTCGATTCCCACCCGAGACAAACATTTGTTTAAATATTGTGTCTGTTTGTCTTGTCTGGGTGTAATTATCTATATTTAAGTATATATTTACAAAAGAAAAGTATTATATGTGGTATATTACCAGTTATCTGTTCTGCATAGTACAAGCTCTGCTTAGTTTGGGATCAGATGACCGTGTGTGTTAATGTCCCACTATATTATTATTATTATTATTCTTTATTCTAAATTATGTTATTGTAGAATACCTACTATAGTTCTGTATGCTTATAATATATGTGTTTTTATGTGTTTTCTCGGTAAGTGAATTTATGTTAATTCTTATGAGAAATAAAGATAAAATTCTAAACCTAAACCTATTTATACTAATCAAAGAACTCCTTCAAATTATAAAAAACTATAAATTATACTTACTCCTTCAAAACGATATACCTAACGTTATTATCCTGGAGGTACTTGTCGAAGCCGGTGCGTTGGGTTTTTTTTACATTCACTACAAGTGTAACTTTGTACATCCAGTGCCGGATTAAGCAAGCGCGGGGCCCGTAGCAAATCATATTAAGGGGCCCTTAATCTGCTATATATACATTAAAGTAAAATCGGTTAATTTTTATATTACAAAGATTGTTCAACATCTGGTCAATTTTAAATAACAATGTATTGACATGCATAAAAAAATCTTTTGATATTTATCTAGCTTTTGAGCAATCGGCTCCCTGTAATATGCCATATATTAACAGGTGTGACTTTAAGATTGTACCCTCAACAGAATCCTAACTAAAACCTTGGGAAGTTTTAATGTTTGGAGGTTTGTATACGCGGGGCCCTCATTTGCAAGGGGCCCGTTGCAAATGTTACCCTTGCTACTTGGTTGATCCGGCACTGACTGAATGAGCGGCACAAACTATTCAGTTTATCTGGTGGTTTATTTTCCGTCTGTGTTCAGGAGTTTTCCTATATGAATAAACACTTTAAAAATGCAACAAAAAATTATGGGATCCTGTTCTCTATGTAAAATTAAATAATCTTTACTTTTAAATTACAAATGCGAAAGTATTGAACCGATTTGTATGAAATTTGATATAGGGAAGGGGAAGGACATAGGATGGTTATTTTTCGACTGCGCAAAAGTTAATTGTTTAGCGTGATAACCGACATAACGTGCGCACAGAGCCTCTGTCGGAAAGCTAATTTAAATATTTTTGAAATGAAACTACTTTTTAACGGATTTTATCGCGGTTTATTTGAGATTTTTAGATCACGACGTTTCAAAGTCTTTTCAGACTTCATGTTCACGGGTGGACAGGTGGTTCAGGTATTTGACGTCCAAAAATATTAATCACAATTATTACTTCCTACATTCAAACATTAATATTTAAATTGCGTTCCGGTTTAAGCAAACTGAGCTCACAGTGTCTTGAATTCTGAGTTGATTTTGCTTGGGTTTTGGTACAAGTAAATTAAGCACTGGGTCCCAAGCTGGTGGTATATTCTAAATAAACTACTGAACCGATTTGGATGAAATTGGGTATGGAGGTAGTTTGAGACCTGAGAAAGGACATAGGATAGTTTTTATCCGACTGCGCAAAAAGAAGGTAGTGTTTTGGCGCGATAACCGACATACACGCGGGCGAAGTCGCTGTCGGAAAGCTAGTACTAAATATTTTTGAGTTCATTATGCGGCTTATTATTACATCTGTAAATATTAAGCCTAATTATCATTATGCGTAATCAAATGCTTTATGCTAAAATTAATATTGTGCGGTAACTGTTGTTCATGAAACATAAAAATATAGGTGTTATTATACCTATTTCTTATCTGTGGCAGTATTTTAAAGGTCTGTAGTAATAAATGTTAAATTATCTGTGACAGTGACGTTTTTTGTCTGTCACTTCTCTTCACCTAAAAGCCGCTAGGTTCTTTTAGTAGTCTCTGACCTAAAAGAAATATACCGCATGACTTGTGTGAGCATTAAAATATTCAAAGATTTTGTGAGTTTTACTATAAAATTTCAATTGTTTTATGACAAGTTAAATTATGACATATTGTTATCCTAATTTTATGCGAATGAATAGGGAAGCAATCACCATACATTAAGCTTTTTTTTTTTTTTAGGGTTCCGTACCTCAAAAGGAAAAAACGGAACCCTTATAGGATCACTTTGTTGTCCGTCTGTCTGTCCGTCCGTCTGTCAAGACCCTTTTTCTCAGGAACGCGTGGAGGTATGAAGCTGAAATTTATATCAATTACTCAGGTCTACTGTCCCTTGAAGCTGTGAAAAAATCAAACTTCTAAGCCAACGCAATTAAAAGATACAGCCGTTTATGCCGCAAATTTTCGACACTTGCAAGGGAATCAAAACCTACAGGGTGCTTCCCGTGAACTCAGAATCTTGAAATTTGGTACGAAGCAACGTCTTATAGCATAGATAAAGGAAAAATTACGAAAACCATAAATTTTTAGTTACATCACATAATATATATTTTTTTAATAATTTTAAAATTACTACCCATTTCCTCATAAACGCGTAGAGGTATTAAATTGAAATTCATACCAAATACTCAGGTCTATAATACCTTTAAGCTGTAACAAAATCAAACTTCTATGTCAACGCAATCAAAAGAAACAGCAATTTAAGCTGCATATTTTGAAACTCGCAAGTACTCGCAAGGGAATCAAAACCTAAAGGGTACTTCCAGTCGACCTAGAATCTTGAAATTTGGCATGAAGCAACGTTTTATAGCACACATAAAGGAAAAATTCCGAAAACCTTAAATTTTTAGTTACATTACAAAATATATATTTTTTAATAAATATAAACTTATTACTTTTTTCATCATGAACGGGTAGAGCTATCAAGTTGAAATTCATATCAAATACTTAGATCTAATTGCCTTTAACCCTTGAAAAAAAAAATTCTAAGTCAACGCAAAAACGCAAAACGCAAAAGTACAACCATTGATACCGCATATTTTGAAACTCGCAACTACACGCAAGGGAATTAAAACCTAATAGTGACTAAAAACTTAGTAAATAAATAACTTTAATAAAAGAACTTTCGCAAGTCTGCTGCAAGGCTAGTATAAGTGTTTCAGTTATATTATAGATAAATGATATGTGTTAATATAAAATAAAGGATTACTTAAACGATAAAGAGATCTTTGTCTTAAAATGCTCCTCCATCTTTCCCCATTGTAATGTTATGAATTTCATTTTGCAATAAAAATACCATAGTTATGACTCGATTGTCGTAATGAACGAACTTTGTAAACCTTGCAGGTTTGTACGGAACCCTCGGTGCGCGAGTCCGACTCGCACTTGACCGGTTTTTTTATTTATTTATTCAAAATATAAGTATCACACAAAACATCATCCGTCGCCAAACTGTACATACAGTTTGTAGGCGTCGTCGCGCTCATTCATAATTTATAATATGTACTTATACTATTGAATTATACCTACTATACCTAATTACAATTTTATGCATGCATTTTCCTATTTATTTATTTTTTACTTACTTCCAAATATATCTTTAAGTTTCTGTTTTAATTTCAATTTACATTTAATTTTGTTTTCCTCCCTTAATATTTCATATTGGTTACATAACTCTGGCACTATATACTGTCTAGTCCTTTTACCATAATAATTATTTACTTTTGATTGCGTTAGCTTTCCAATCTTTGACGTTCTAACACTATATTTATACTTTTTCTTAACTTTATATTCTTCTTTATAATATGATTCTAACGCTATTAAATATTTAACGTTTGTGTCAACAGGCAGCATTGCACATTCTTTAAATAACTTAGAATAATCATCTTTATACTTCTTTACAACATTTTTGTCAACCATTATTTTTAAAAATCTTAACTGTATCTTTTTTATTTCTCTGTATCTTTTTTATTTGCTATTGAATAGCTTCTATCGCTGGCCTTGCTTGAGCCCTAATCCGGAAATTTCGTAACGAAAATAACCTAACACCCCCCACTCCGACCGGCACAGCGGTGATACCTACTTTTTAGGAGTTTCAATTGGATGAATATTAGAACTTTTAATGACTTTTTGAAATATCACGCTTGTCTCTTTAGTTCAGCAACTCGCCTCTAGGTGGCATTGGTTGTATCTGTAATATTGGTTGTATTGTTGGTTGTAATTTGTTTTCTTATCGGTCACCACGCTCAAAAAGTGTAGCTTGAATTAATATCAAAGAAATAAAAACAAAGGAAAAAAAATACTGCAAAAATAAAATATATAAGTAATTATAATTACTTAAGTTGATAAAAAATGCTATGCAATAGCTCTACCGCGCCAGTCTCCGAGTGCCACACTTCTTTTTTTTGCATATAACGCCACACGCCACGAAATTAGGAAAATCCTCTGTAAAGGTTGCTCGGTGACCCAGAAAACAACAGGGCGAGTTAATAGAAGCCTGTAAGAGCACAGATTATTTTGTAAAGGTCACTAAATATTTTATTTACGAGATTGTGTCTACCAGTGCAGTGTTGAAGGGTGGAAATTAGAAAAAGGGAAGACGGAGCAAATTGATTGGCTTTCAAACATACTAAGAAGTATGTACTGCATTTTTTTATGCTATTTAAAACTTTTAGGCGTTACATAATGTTTAATCAAGTACGTTCTATTGGTTAATTTCTAAAGGGAAGCCGGTGGGTTAAATGTTATATGGAATCTTCTCCACTGGTGTCTACCTACCCCTCCGTAATCCTTCTTCCAACTTCCTCCATACGATGTTAAAGATTGTGTCAATAGATGTTAGCTGTTATCCTTTCACGGGGAAAACAACTTAGATAAAAAACCTCAGAAAGCCTTAAAATGAAAACTGCGTACTGCAAATGTTTGTACTGCGTCTTTTATATATATATTTTATTGTTTAATTAGTTTCCGGCCTCGGCTTTGGTGGTCCCCGTTGTTCGCCCCTAGGGGGAAAGTCTAGAAACATTATTGTAGACCCTAGACCTCGCCCGGAACCTATGTGCCAAATTTGGAGTCTCTAGACCCAGTGGTTTGTGGAAGAAGTAGAAACTGGAAAGACAGAAATATAACCCGCTTTTATAGCATATACAGGGCCCTGCGTACTCAATTTATCAATGCCTTCGGTAGGCTAATTCACGTAATTTCTTGACGCGCCGGCGCCGATCAAATTGCAGTGCAGTTGCAATTAAATTTACTACTAGCGAAAAATATTATTATATCATAACATTCATAACCTATAACTATAGATATACCGTTTAACTCGCGTATCGCCTATCGCCAAGATTCGGACTCCTCAAGCTGCACAGACAGTGATGATGATTCAAGCGATATGGATATTAGTGACGAATAGTCTTACATTACTTTTATCTGTGGTTAAATAGTTCTTTATGAGATTTCATTAATGTTTTATGACTTTGTACCTCAGATGGCGATACGCGAGTTAAACGGTTGGCCTATAGTGTTATAACTTTGCATGTGCTGCACGTTGACCGAACTAAACTGTCCTCTGAGACGTCAAATGAATAGGTGAACACCAAGACGCGCAGTAGTAGAATACGCTGAAGCGCTCGCGTGACGCAAGCGTATTTGACAGTGATTGTCAAAATTACGAGAACACGAAAAGGACTATTTTGATCGAAACTTAACTGCAACTGAACTTATTTAATTACGTGAATAATTAGCCTACAGGACGCTTAAAGCTAGTAAATCTACATAATCATGACTGTGTAGTATAAAATGATGTTGCTTCTGCTGTTTGTCAGCGATAATCTAAAAAACTACTTAACGGATTTTCATGCGGCTTACACCAATAGATATAGTGATCCATGAGGAACGTTTTAGTATATAAATTATACCCGTGCGAAGCAGGAACGGGTCGCTAGGTAACCTATAACTATCGATCTTCATATCTGCAGTGTTTAAATAGGACAGTAGGCTTTCACAATCTGTAGTATTGTTGTCTTTCAATACATCGGATGTGTATACATCTAGAATTGTGAGACTAGATACAACTCACAAGAGAGTAAAAAGATAGTGTATTGAAATATAGGCCTTTTGTATTGAGAATCTGGGTGAGTGAGCGATCTCTGTAGTCGAGCGGTGTAAACCGTCGGATTGGGTTATGGACAGTATTTATTCTGTGTAACAACAAAAATTTGTTTCGGTGTCATTCATTAATGGATTCGATTCCCACCCGAGACAAACATGTGTTTAAATATGTCAGTTTGTCTTGTGTCTGGGTGTAATTATCTATTCTAGTCTGGACATTAACACACACGGTCATCTGATCACAAACTAAGCAGAGGTTGTACTATAGAAACCAGATAACTGGTAATATACTACATTAATACTTTTCTTCTGTAAATATATACTTAAATATAGATAATTACACCCAGACACAAGACATATTTAAACAAATGTTTGTCTCGGGTAGGAATCGAACCCACGACCTGCGGCGTGAAAAGCAAGTATCGGTGACTTCCCTCCATAGAAGCCTAAACATTAGTATTTAAGCCTAGTACAAGATACTCCAAGGTTCTTCCTTTTAACTATATCTGTATTTCCTACTACCTATATATGGCATAGGTCTTTGACTTATGTGTACTGTATATGCAATTTTGTAGAGTACATCTACATGTACATGACTTTACAAATGAAGCGCGTTAGTACAGGCGGTACAGGGAAAAAAAACGTGATTATATGCAGGTTTGAGGGCGTTTTTTTAAATTTTCTGCTTAGTGCTTTTAATGCCAAAATACCTTTTATATTTTTTTGTTTCAATCAGAAAAAAAATTGCGTGGTATTTGCCGAGACCCCCCCCCCTCTCCAACATAAGATTAGATGAGATTTGACTCGACCCCCTCCCCCTCCTTAAACACCTCATGTAATTTATGGACGCCCCCTTTTCAAGAATGAATTATTAAATAACACCAAATATTAAAAAATTAATAATCACAATTATTACTGACTACCTGTAAACATTATTATTAAAGTTGCGTTCCGATCCAACTTTATCAAATCGTGTTTCCATCGTTATAATTCCTTAGAATATAATTATTCTCGACTATATTAATACATTCTTTTTTTCATATTTTTATTTTGCTTTTCACTGCATCAAAAAGTGTTTCAAAATACATGTATATGCGGATTTTCATTATAACCTGGCCTTAAGCAAACTGAGCTCACAGTGTCTTGAATTCTGAGCTGATTTTGCTTGGGTTTTGGTACAAGTAAATAAAGCACTGGGTCCCAAGCTGGTGGTATATTCAAACCATTTTCTCTGTTAAAATTAGTTGTTGTAAAATTTAAAATAAACCGCGATAAAATCCGTTATTAAATAGTTTTATTTTAATAGCAGGTATTAGATAGCCAAATGGAGTAGAGAGCGAATCTCGGCTGCGCGAGTGCCGTTGAATTTATCATTGCCGCCGGAACTTGACGTATATGGGCCACCGGTGTATTTATAGACCTATGAGCCTATACTCTATAGGTACATACATAATATGTGCAGTCTGTAGTTGGTACGGTTCGTAATCTTGTGGTTTGGTGTTGGGAATGAGAATGTTTATAATAAATTCAAATAGACGGACATAGATGGGCCGGTGGCGTGGTCGGTAAGATAATTGGTTTTCACGCCGCAGGTCGTGGGTTCGATTCCCACCCGAGACAAACATTTGTTTAAATATGTCTGTTTGTCTTGTGTCTGGGTGTAATTATCTATATTTAAGTATATATTTACAAAAGAAAAGTATTAAATGTAGTATATTACCAGTTATCTGGTTTCCATAGTACAAGCTCTGCTTAGTTTGGGATCAGATGACCAAGTGTTAATGTCCCACTATACTATAAAAAAAAAATTGTTATGTGAATGTGGCGCAGCGGTACGGGCCTCGCCTTACAAAAATAAGGTCGCGGGCTAGAATCCTGATCGAGGCCACACGTTTGTGTGAATTGTTTCATCTCTGCTGGTCAATGTCGGTGAAGGAAAACATCGTTAGGAAGCCGGCATGTCTAAGAACTAATCATTCGGGGACATGTGACATCCACCAACCCGCACTTGGCCAGCGTGTGTGGATTAAGGCCTCAACTCTCTCAACTCGTAAGATAGTTGAGAGTAGTCCCGTGCTCAGCTGTGGGACTCTAAAAAGGGTTGTAGTGATACTGTTTTTTTTTTAACTTAAAATAAGCTTGCGCTTGACCATAACTTGCCTGATATGAAGCAATGATGCAGTTTACGATGGAACGCGCTTACTCAGTAAATACCGATTCACTCGTGACTTGAAGACCGGCAGATTGTAGCTATCGGGGAGCATAGATGCCGGCAGCGAGTTCCACAATTTGGCAGTTCGCACAAATTGAAAGTGGAAGCAAAGCGCTTGGGTGTGATGGGTCATTTACACTGGACAACAGTCTTGACAGGACTGTAAGACGGGACGTTTAGTGACGTCGAACAAACGTCAATTTATTTTTAACCAACTTTAAAAGAGGTTATTAGAATACCGGTGGCGCAGCGGTATCGGCCTCGCCTTTGAAATATAAGCTCGCGGGTATCATATATGTATTTGTGTGAATCGTTTCATCGCCGCTGCTCAATGTCAATGGTGAAAGAAAACACCGTGAGGAAACCGGCACGTCTAAGTGCTTATTCGAGCTTATAAGATTAATATTAATTATTTATCTTATATCTTTAATAATAATAATAATAATTCATTTATTTCGGAATTTCTTCCATAAACTTGTTAGTAGGTAACATATTTCTTAAGAACTAGTGTTAGTAGGTACAATAACATATAAAAGTGTACTGCCTTTCTCAGGCACTCTTCAGCTTACATGCATAGCTGTCCAGTGCCTGAGAAAAGCCCCATCAAATCTACCGGCTACAGTAGCCAGGATGCTGTTGGTGCTGCCACGCACGCGTCGCCACAGGGATGCTACGCGTTTCCGCATTATGGCGTAAAAATCATCCACACGATTTTCGGCGAACATCCCTGACGCACTGCAGTAACGTGGCAGACCCATCAGCGCCCTAAAAGCATTATTATATTGGACACGTAGGACGCTGTAAGTCTTCTTAGTATAGTCGATCCACAGGCTGCAAGTATAAAATGTTGTGCAGTAAGCCTTGAACAACGAGACTTTCACATCCTTAGCACACCTTGCAAACCTGCGTATCAACATATTACTTCTAACTGCCAGCGCCCTACGTTCCCTCTCCATGTCCATGTCGTCCTTGAGATCTGCTGTAACCCAGTGCCCCAGGTACTTAAATTTTGAAACTGTCTTAAGCACTGTACCGTTTATTGTTACTTGTGGTGTCACTGGGTAACATTTAGTACCTGCCTTAAATATCATGAGTTCGCTCTTAACCGCGTTGTACCTGAGACCATGGGCTTCCACATACGTCTCACAGATGGCCAACAGTTTTCTGAGGGCATTGACTGAGGGACTCAGCAACACCATGTCATCGGCGTAACTAATATTGTCTACAAATGTACCATCGATTGAACAACCGACCATGGCGCCGCTGAGCTCCACAATCAAACAATTAACATACAGACTAAAGAGTTTAGGCGAGGTCAACCCCCCCTGCCTCACCCCACATTCAAGCCTGTATGGTTCGGATAGCGAGCCTGCCCACTTTACCATATTCTCTTGGTGACTGTACCAATATTTAAACAGTGAAATTAGTTCACTTGGCACTGTCGTCTCTGAGTGCAGCTTCTGCCACAGTTTATTATATGAGACCATATCGAAGGCCTTGGATAGGTCAAGAAAACAAGCATAAATGGGCGTTTTCCTATCCGTATAGTACCTGACAGTATGCTTGAGACACAGCACTGCAGTTTCTGTGGATAAACCAGCACAAAAGCCGAACTGGGCATCATGCAAGGATAGATGTTTTTCCAACTGTTTATCAAGCAGACCGTCCAGTACCTTGGCTATGATGGTGGCCAACGATATCGGTCTATAGTTTTTAATATCAGAAGGATCGCCCGTACGATTTTTCTCTATAGGAACCACTAAAGTTCTCATCATCTCTTGTGGTAGGTAAGAGTGAGAGACGCAGAATGTGTAGAACATTGCTAGGACTCTGGGTAAGTGAACACCCGCATGTTGTAAGTGCTCAATACTTAGTGAATCGTACCCAGGCGATTTACCTCGTGTTATGCCCTTCACAACCTCTCTCACATCTCTTGCACTGAACTTTATAAGAGCGCTGGGATCCTTAAGGGACTCTCTGACACCAGACGATTCTTCCGATTCTCCCGACCCAAGTGGAGACTCTACTTTAAAATAGTTTTTAAATAACTCAGCGATTTGTACAGACTCACTAACACCCTCTACACTCATGGGCAAGCTCGACTTAGGGTTCAGTTTCTGTGTTTCTTTCCAAAAATTACCAAACTGCTTGTTCGAATGATGAGAAGCAATTATATCTAAGCGTATTTGTTCAGCATTATTTTGACACCATTTTAATTTCTGTTTGAATACTTTTTTTGTGTTTTTCATAACTTCAAAAACATTACCTGATGTTGGTCTACCACAAAAAATCCAGTTCTGAAACGCTAATCGAGCCTCCCCATGAGCCAGTCTCACATATCTATTCCAGCCAGTAACGTGCTTTTTTCTTTTTGCAAACTGTGTCTTATGACTATGAATAGACGCTTCTCTCAAAATATTAACGATATTCAAGTACATTTTATCTATAACGCGTCTATGATTTGTGTTACAGCAATACTTATCACAACAATCCCTGAACTCTGCTGGAAAATCCACATCTCTTAATTTACTGTGACAAAATTCATTGAAGACTAATATTTGCTGTGGATTTCTTTCGCCCCATAAAATCTTTCTATCTGTATGACATGTATTTGTGGTATATTTTGTCCTAATTAAATTAAAATTACATTTTACCTCTAAAGGATAGTGATCTGACCAATAAGTATTATAATGTATTTTTGCATCTATAACAGTACTCCATCCAGCATCTGACACTACACAATGATCTAACCAACTTTTAGTATAATATGCATCGCTTACGTAGGTGTGCGAGTCTGAACTAAGGCCCAATATATCAATGTCGGCACATCTCCAACTTTGTTCTACACAAAAGTCCTTGAGTATTTTACCAAAACAAGAACCAGGCTGCGCATTAAAGTCACCTAATACAAACACCGAGTCAATATTACATTCCTGTACAATAGCGACAATCTCCCCAATACACTCTGTAAACTCAGCTATGTTGTCGACTGAGTCAGTGGGCATGTACACGCTCAACACTAATAACTCGCGCTCCGCTAGAATTATTTTAATTGCTGCAATCCTTGCACTTTTACATTGCACTACTGATACCGTATTAAACACACTTTTACGCCACAATAGCGCCACTCCACCGTACGGCCTCCCGCGTAATAAGCCGGCGCCCGTGTCCACTGCTGACTTTCCAGTGTATTGGAATTCGGGATCAATACTACCCAAAAAAGGTATGTCTTGGGGCAGCAACCAAGTTTCCTGTAGTGCTATAATATCCGCGAAGCGACATAATCCTCTCACACAATCTACAGAACGTCTCACTGACTTACAATTAAATGTAACTATGCTCGTATTATGTTTGAAATCCATTAAATATGTATTATTTATGTCTCGTCATTTATAGTACTATTAATATTTTCGTTTGATTCTGCGTTGCGATAATTATCCCTATTAAAGTACATAAAACGCCGAAATCGAATACCTTCTGGCCATAACTCTGTATTTAAAAACAAAGATAATTTGTTGTGTGGTACAAAAACTTTATAAGCGTTATAGCGTTTTGGTTGCTTCATATTTATCTGCTTAAGCGTTACCGTTGATACATTTGTCTTGTCCCTTATGTAGTTCAGTATGTCGCTTTCACTAGTCTCTTTGTCTACATTATTTATGAACAATGGAATGTTAATATTTGCAGCTTTAAATTTGTCATTAGGCTGCGTAACAGCTTTGCCTTCTGAACCTATAATTTTATTTTTCAATCTCTTTTTCTGAACAACTTTCCACTCCTGTGATGTAGTTTCCTCCTTCCAAGGCTTTTCATCAGCTACACGTTGCGCTATCGTTTTTGTTTTGGACCATACGCTATTTGTTGTGTTACCTGTACCTGGCGCATGATTCACACTCGCAGGCGACGATATTGTCACTGCTTCACTCGGCATACAGCGGCTGACAGCGGCCGAGGACGGTTGTTGTACTTTTAGTGCCTCGATATCTCTGTGTTGTGGTAAAGCGGATGTGTTCTTAGCCAAGTTTTGAGCAATTTTGTTATATTTCTCCGACCCAGTAGATATATATGCCTGTGACTCATTTGCCTCGTCAGTATGCGGCAACAATCCTATCGGTCCGCTATCAAAGCAAAAACTATCCGTTCCATCAATTCTACATCTACCGCCTCTTTTTGTGTTTACATTTACATCAAAATTGTTAACTATCGAAGCTTTTTTCAAATTGTTTAACTCGTTTTTGACTTCACATAACTGGTTTTCTGTCACATAAGTCTCTTTTAGCAATTTAATATCATTCTGTATAAGTAATATATCCTTCAGTAATCTAGTCACATCTACATGATCAAAACTAATGGGTGGGAGTTTATGTAATTCTTTTGCGACAAATATTGGTACATATTCGGGATCTGTTTGTTTAAATGCTGCTATCATGTCATATAAATCACGCTGTATTTTACCATTATTTCTTCTATGAACATGTCGTAATTCATTACTTAGTGAGTCAAAAAGCAGTTTTTTGGCTTTTTCGACATCTTCCACGGTAAAACTAGTCATACATATTCGAACTAGGCTCTCCTCGTCCATAACATCCACTTTATTTTGGATGAAAGCTAACACTTCACATATCACGATATTGCAAGTTTTACATTTAATAACATTCGCGGCCATATTAAGTATTTGTCATAATTAGTGCCACAACAAATACACCCTCTCTTTACAACGCATCGATGACAACTGAGCAATTCTTGTATATCTTAATATATATATTTCTTGTGTGCGTGTGTATGTGACTGAACTCCTCCTAAACGACTGGACCGATTTTGATGAAATTTTTTGTGTGTTCAAGGGGATCTGGGAATGGTTTAGATTCACAATTTTGCGCGGTACGAAGTTCGCTGGCGCAGCTAGTATTTATATATAATTGGAATCTCGGAATCGGCTCCAACGATTTTCATAAAATTTAGTATATAGGGGGTTTTGGGGGTCGATAAAGCGATCTAGCTAGGAATCATTTTAAGAAAATGTCATTTAAAAAAAAATACCGAGCAAAGCTCGTTCATCCAGATATTTTATTATTAAGGTCTGAACTCTCTCAACTAGCAAGATAGTTGAGAGAAAACCGGTGCCCAGTTGTGGGACGTTAAAAAGAGAAGAAATTTACTGTTTTAATACAAAATTTGCCTATCCTTGTTCTATATCTATTTGATGGAAGTCCGTATCAAGTGGAAGTTCACAATAAATAATTACATATTGACAATTATAATGAATTATAGTCTAAGAGCCGACGACCACTAATAAATCAATCATACGGACATTAATATACTGTCTCTTTATGTTATTTATAATTTATGTGTCCGATACATTCTGTGCGATATCCTGACAATACTCTCGTGTGCTACGATGCCACAACCTTGTAAACTGATATACATGTAAAAAAATTAAGTTTTTTTTTACCCTATAATAGGTTTGCGCTTGACCACAACTTGCCTGATTTAAAACAATGTTGCAGTCTACGAAGGAACGCGCTTACCCAATAAATACCGATCTCAACTCGTAAGACAGTTGAGATAAGACCTTACAAATTAAGAAACTTAAAATTTTGTTTTGTCTGGTGTCTCACCAACCACTGCGGAAGCCTACCATCAGTTTATTGTCACCTGATTTCTACCATCTGGAGACCACGTATGGGAATTCAATTATATGTGTACACCTACGGACGAAGGTGACTCAGCCCCCATAACCTAACCTGCTTTTTACTATCTACCATGTGTGGGAATTCTGTTACAGGTCTAAATAGTAAATAACAAATTGAAATAAAACTACTTTTTAACGGATTTTATCGCAGTTTATTTTAGATTTTAGATCCCGACGTTTCAAAGTATTTTTAGACTTCATGTTCACGAGTGGATTGAGGTATTTGACGTCCAAAAATATTAATCTCAATTATTACTGACTACCTCCAAATGTTAATATCTAAGTAGCGTAAATCTAAGACAATACTGGTAAATAACAAGTTTATTAAAAGCTTGTAAAATCATGCAAAACATAGGTTTAAAATAACCGCTAGTTAACGAGCGGTAGGTTCACTAACATTTTAATAATACACACATACATCATAGTAAAGAGATTATTTTTAACTGCACGTATAGTTCAATGTACTACACAACCTTATGTAGTTGGTGTAAGGTTCATTTTTAATTATAGCGTCAACTGTCTGATGATGGACCCATAGTTGTGCTGTTTGTTAGTAAACTTAACTGAATGTGGTGTAAAAGATTTTGTACACGGCTACTCATCAAGCTATTCAAAACCAACATAAGCTGATCTCGCATTGTATAGGATTTCCGTACAAAGAGCCGAAAACTAGTGTCCGGCAACGTCCAGTCGAGGTTCGTCAGTCAGTGGCAGTTGCCACAGTACTTGATCGGTTCGACCGTCCTCGGACGGCTTACCGAAAAAGCCCGGTGAACCAAAAGAGGCCCTTCCGGCTAATTCGGTTAGGTCATCAGCAAAAAAAAAGAGGGCAGCTTATATTGGTTATTCATAAAAATCTTGTAAGGCTCTTTACTTAAAATTGACTTTGTTTCTTTCTTACTAGTATAAATGTGAAGATGACAGACAAAGACAAACGAATTATAAACCTATTTTACCTATAATGAGCTTTAATGACTTATGAATACGGGGGTCACAACATTCATTTAACTTCAACCCTTTTTAGTGTCCCATCAGAGCACGGGTCCTCTCGAGATAAGAGAGTTCAGGCCTTAAACCATACAAGCTGGCCAAGTTTCGGTTAATGGATGTCACATATCCCGAATGATGAGTTCTTAGACATACTGGTTTCCTGTTTTCCTTCACCGTTATTGAGCAGCGGCGTTGAAACAAATCACACAAAGATGTGTGGGCATGACCGAGGATCGAACCCGCGACCTTATATTTCAAAGGCGATTTAGCCTTCCGTAATCAATGTACGAAATATTAGTAAATTTTTCAATGAATACCATATTTATTTTCTTTCTAAACGGTTAAACACTCTAAGATATACACCACACAGGAATCCAACCAGACATATGTGGAAACAAAATATTAACATGTGCGTTAATAGGTCAAACTAATGTTTGTCATGTGGCGGGAATCGAACGCGTAACTGTAACATAAACTTGTTTTGTGAAATTAAAACGATGTTGCTTTGAGTGTTTATAACTCGGAAACTGCTCGTTCGATTTGCATGTTTTTAGCACGAATATAAATTTGTAATTTAACTAATATTAGGCGGAGCAGTTGTGGCGCAGAGCGGCACTGGCCTCGCCTTAGAAATGTAAGGCTATGGCCACGGGACATGGCGTCGTCGGGCGGCCCATTTTGCGATTTCGTCGTTCATTGCGTATTTGTTTTAGAAGTGTCTAAAGACAAGTGAACGCGACTGGGCAATGAACTACAAAATCGCCAGTCGCACCGCCCGATGCAGTGTCCACGGCGCGGCGTAAGGTCGTAGGTTCGGTTCCTAGTCGCTCCCACACATCTTTGTGTGAATTGTTACATCGCCGCGCCGCTGTGACACACAGGCGATCACAGGCGTCACACTGTGGGAATATGGACATTGCTGAAAATCAGTGTTGTGTGTAGCCTCTAGAAGGTACTCACAGCGTTTACTGAGCAATGTCCACGTTTGACACAGTCACTGATGGGTTACACTTACTCTTTGTTTTTATGACCTATATTTTTATTTTCAGCTGTTTTCATATAAGGTTTCTTTTATCTTTTCATGTGTTTTTTGTTTATTTATTTATTTATTTATCGTATTATGGTACATAGGTATACAAAGTTGTTAAATAGATACATAAATGTTCACTACGACACTAGTGTTGTAAAGCTGTCTCTAATATATACAAGGATGGCAATGTCAGTATCTTATGCTCTATAAAATATAGGTATATTTTATAGAGCAAAATATTGGTTCTGTGTGTCCTTCTTCTTTCACATAACACCCCTATTTTTCGTTGGAGGTTAAAAAGAAACCCAAATACATCGCGCGTTTATCATAGTAGGATTTGATTACATATTCAAATTGTTGTCGCATTAATCAATGTGCCACCATATTTGATGGTGGCGACGTGTGGGGTCAAAATATCCATGGGTTAATTAAGTGGCTTTGGTAGATAGTGCTTTTTCCTTCTTGAGAACACGAATAACATAGCGCTCACTGCTGACTACCCGAAAGTGAAGGCAAAGGTACTATGCGTTTCAAATAAGAATAGGATTGGAAATCCGCCATCTTGGACTGGAATGCGCAACAACTTCACATTTTTTAGTACGGTGAGCAAAAATGTTTGTTTGATATTATAATCACATCTAAATGAAAAAAAAAAAAAATAAAAATGCGTATATCTTATTGCCTTTTGAGTAAGATTGGACATTTGGAGTCGAATATTTAGATACGAACATATTTTATTACTTTCCGACTACAAAAATCGGAGTTTTATATAAATAAATATTACTCGATAAATAAATATTCTGGGACATTAACACACACGGTCATCTTTTCTTTTGTAAATATATACTTATAATAGATATTTACACCCAGACTCGACACAAACACAAATGTTCATCACTAATGTTTGCCTCGGGTGGGAATCGAACCCACGACCTGCGGCGTGAAAAGCAAGTATCTTACCGACCGCGCCACCGGCCCGTCAAACAGATGCTGACAGCGATATGTCATACACGTTTTAGTACATTATCTGCGTAGGTTCGCTTTATGTTTGGAGGTTATATTTCAATATTGTCGCACGCGTAGGTTGGACCTTGCTCTCTAAATGGAAAGGAAGTGATTTTGTACAGGAAAGCATTAGTAAGTTTATAATAATAACTAGCTGCCCCAGCGAACTTCGTACCGTGTATCACTAATGTAATTCGTCCAAAAATTAAAAAAAACATTAAGGGTGAACAACCCTTATCACTTAGGGGTACGAAAGATAGATAGTAGCCGATTCTCAGACCTACTGAATATGCATAAAAAATTTAATAAGAATCGGTCAAGCCGTTTCGGGGGAGTGCGGTAACAAACATTGTGACATGGAAATTTTATTTATTAGATATTTTCACACATACACACAGCGCCATCTAGTCCCAAATTAAGTAATTATGTTTGCTTGTGTTACACGGCTACATATCTAGCTATGATACAATTCCAGTATAAACTGATCTCGCATTGTATAGGATTTCCGTACAACGAGAGGTCAGCTTATACTGGATTTGTATGGCTTGATGTGAAGCCGTGTGTCTAGCACCAAGCTATGTAAATCTAGAACTGAAAGTATATCAATTACATACGACGGGCCCGTGACGTGGTCGGTGAGATACATACTTGCTTTTCACGCCGCAGGTCGTGGGTTCGATTCCCACCCGTGACAAACATTTGTTTAAATACATCTGTTTGTCTTGAGTCTGGGTGTAATTATCTATATTTAAGTATATATTTACAAAAGAAAAGTATTGTAGTATATTACCAGTTATCTGGTTTCCATAGTACAAGCTCTGCTTAGTTTGGGATCAGATGACCGTGTGTGTTAGTGTCCCACTATATTATTATTATTATTTTTATATATACATAATAATATGTTTTTTGTAGATACATACACATTCTGTTTAATAAAAATGAATAACTAAATGTGTTGCTAGCCGCAAAACTCGAGAACGGCTGAAACGAATTCGCCAATTTTTTTTAGAATGTTCCCTGAAATACGAATTTGGTCTTTACATAGAGAAAAAAAAAAGGAAAAATTAAAAAAGAAGTAAGTTATTCGAGAGAAGAAGTTATAGGCTTAACAATTATGAAGAGTTCGAAAAACCGGGCGAGATATTATAAAAGGAAAGCCGAAGGAAAAACACTTGGTATTCATGACTTAAACCGCCGCGGTTGTATTCAGTAGGTCTGAGACCCGGTAGAGGGCTCTGTTTTACCGGGCAGGATGACTGCCCGTCCGCTAGTTAGAGATAAATTACACCAAAACAGAACCAATATTCGTGCTCATCACAAAAAGTTGTCTTGGTTGGTAGTACTTCAACCAACCAAAATCTTTGTTGTTACAAAGATTGTCCGGGACGAGAATCGAACCCGCGCGGCCAGTATAGCCCAATCGGACGTACACTACTCGACTACCAGTGGCCGACTATCGTAATATTCGAAACTCTCACAAAAGTGAATCCTATTTCTTACGTACTAGAGTGCAATTTTACAATTCTCTCGCAGCAGACATTTGCAAAATGTTTTTATTATGAATCATCATTTCATTGCGTTATTGTGATACATACACAGTTGTTACATTGTAAGGCTCGGTTTCACCACCTAACTATCGATTAATACGAAAAAAAATTTCGAGTAAGTTTGAACTTGTGAAAATGTCTTTTCTATTATTCATGTTACTTAAATTCTTAAATTTACGCGAATATTACACATTGAAATAAATAGGTACATAAAACTATTTTGTGACAGATTTTATCGTGGCTAATTTTAGATAAAATCCGTTATAAAATTAGTTTTATTTTCATTTTATTCATTTAAAACGTTCAATAAATCTATATTTATATACAAATGAAACCCGTTTCACGCGTGAACGGCTGGACCGATTTCGCTATTTTTTTTTAATATTCCTCTAAGTACGAGGATGGTTCTTACGCAGAGAATAATTAAAAAAAAAAAAGAAAATTTAGAAAGCGAAGAAGTGTCGAAAACCGGGTTAGATACCTATTATTTATTATTGGTTATATTCGGTAGGTCTGAGACCCGGTAGATGGCACTGCTTTGCCGGGCAGAACGACGTCTGCCGGGTCCGCTAGTAGAAAATAAAATACGAGAAATAGCATAAAATGAATTAAAAAAAAATAGAATAGTTTTAATAATTTGTAGGTTTTTTTTTGCTTTTTAACTTATTATCTTGACAGGTTCATGATAATATTCGAAAACTTTTTTCTTATTGACAACTCGTAGGTACTAAGAGTACAGGCAATTTTGGAGTGATCACGCAAGGTTATTATCCCTACTTATCCCTACTTAATATTATAAATGCGAAAGTAACTCTGTCTGTCTGTCTGTTACGCTTTCACGCCTAAACTACTTAACCGATTTAGATGAAATTTGGTATGGAGGTAGTTTGAGAGCCGAGAAAGGTCATAGGATAGTTTTTATCCGACTGCGCAAAAAGAAGGTAATGTTTTGGCGCGATAACCGACATACACGCGGGCGAAGCCTTACATCAGTGGTTCTTAAACTTTTTGGGTCCGTTACCCTTATGACCTAACTAGGGTCGCTGATTTTACCCCTCTTCCCCACGATGATCTCAAACAATATGTGTTTGTTTAGACAAATGCGTAGACTTTAATAAAGATAAGCAATTGCACATGAAAAATTGTGATATTTTTACTCTAAATTACTTAAAGAATAAGGCAACTCAATATTTAAACGTATAAAATAACTCGGGAGTAATTTTACAACAGTCGTCAGATCAAAGTTTAAGTCAAACATTGGTATGATGAATGCTTGTGTTACGGTTATAGATAGACCGTTTAACTCGCGTATCGCCATCTGAGGTATAAAGTCATAAAACATTAATTAAAACACTTAAAGAACTATTTAACCACAGATAAAAGTAATGTAAGACTATTCGTCACTAATATCCATATCGCTTGAATCATCATCACTGTCTGTGCAGCTTGAGGAGTCAGAATCTTGGCGATAGGCGATACGCGAGTTAAACGGTATTTATTTATTATTTGACTGATAAAGTAGGTATTATGCTCATTGCTCATGGATACCCCTGCGAAATACATGTTTTACCCCCGCGGGGTAATTACACCCAGGTTAGGAACCCAGGCCTTACGTGCTCACCTCAAAATGGTAATGTATAGTATAGAAGTTGTACTTCGGAGTCTGTTAGTTGGTGTTGTGATACCCCGTGCCTCGGAGAGCACTTAAAGCCGTCAGTCCTGCGCACGATCTTCACCATTCGTGTCGGACATCCCATCCCACCGGTCTCAGAGTAAAGGCACATGATATAAAACTATGCTATCTATAGGTAATGGAAAGTGCATCTTTGTTTGCGTACACACTTGTGGACTAGAATATCTGCTGCATACCTCGCTAGTGACTAGTCAGCTTAGAATGGCTGCCTAGGTGGGGTTAACGTTTACTCATTTACGTAAGAAATAAAATATGTTAGTCAGTGTTAGTCATATCAAGATGCTACACGCAACTAGTCATAAGGTTAAACCCTAGGTATTATGGGTATGACGTGATACCATTATGATAATAGAAGGATGTGACGTCTGAACTCACGTTCTAGTTACAGGTGATTTAATATGGCGCTCATAGTTCGTTCTGTAGATTTTATCTACCATGTTCTGAAACGATCAGTGAGGTTAAGCGTTACTTGGTGCGGCCGATTTTTGAATGGGTCATGTTTTCTGCTGGCGTTGTTCTAAGGGTTAAAAACCTCAACTTATAGAATCAACTTTCTCCCTTTTTAGTGTCCCACTGCTGGGCACGGCTCTTCTCTCAACTATCTTATGAGTTGAGAGTGTTTAGGCCTTAATCCAAACATGCTGGCCAAGTGCGGGTTGGTGGATATCACATGTCCTCCAATGATTAGTACTTAGACATGCCGGTTTCCTCAGGTTTTTTCTTCACCGTGAACAAAAATGTGAACAGAACTGGGAATCCAACCTGCGACCTTTTATATCTAAGGCGAGGCCCGTACCGCTGCGCCACTGCTGCTATCTCTAATATCTCCCACCAAAATAGCCATTTCATCACAATTAACGTCACCGTTCCGAGAATTTCAATTGGTCTTTCTGTTTACGCAGCCTCGCATAAAATTTAATATTTAGCGGATGATAAAATCGGTCAAGTGTGAGTCTGTGTAAGAATTTTTATTACTAGACTAGCTCTACCTTTTTTCCGAGGGGAAACCCTTTGCAGTCTCCCTAAGGGTTCCCACTACAACCCCTCGGGTGTTCCATCTCACAGCTAATTTAAATTGTAAGGTACTATTATTTGTAAATTGTGATCTTTTAATAAGTAAACAATTTATTATTGTTTTTATAAGATACTTTCGCAACCCCCGGCTGGTGAACCCGCGTCCTAAGGCCCCTTCTCATCAGACGGAGGTTCCCCCTGCAACATCAGAAGCGGCGTCACCTAGAAACCCGTAAAACAATTTCGCTCTAAATGTAATATCAAACATGCATATGTGTAAACCCTAGGTATAAAATTATAATGCCTACAGCGGCTGCCGCATACCATATTACACATTTAGAGGGCGCAGCTGTCTGTCTGTTAGATAATATTGTAGCAGTTAGGTCTAACTGCCCGGTGAAGCGAAACCGTCATCTATATATATATAAAATCTAGCTGCCCCAGCGAACTTCGTATCGCCAGCGGACAAAATTGTGAATCTAAACCATTCCCAGATCCCCTTGAACACACACAAAAAATTTCATCAAAATCGGTCCAGTCGTTTAGGAGGAGTTCAGTCACATACACACGCACACAAGAAATATATATATTAAGATAAAACTTGTTTTCCGTTGTCACGACATCACGCGTGAACGGCTGGACCGATTTCGCTAATTCTTTTTTTAAAATATTCCTTTAAGTACGAGGATGGTTCTTATCTAGAGAAAAATTAAAAAAAAAGAAAATTTAGAAATCGAAGAAGTGCCAAAAACTGGGTTAGATACATATTATTTGTTATTGGTTATATTCGGTAGGTCTGAGACATAGGATGGCACTACTTTACCGGGCAGAACGACGTCTGCCGGGTCCGCTAGTAAGTCATAATAGCAAACATAAGGTTGGAATATCATTTATTCCCGTTGCCTTTTTCCCATTTCTATTGTGGTCGGCATCCAGTCTTAACTGATGCGGCTAGCTACCAGAATTATTTGAGCGACTGTCATCAGACCTCGAAACCCGTAAAGGACTTGTAGCCGAGATGATTAGACCAGATTATATTATACTAGTGGCCCGCACCGGCTTCGCACGGGTAGATATCGGTATAAGAAAAAAAAATTAATGATTTTTTTTTCTTATTCTTCGATAGGTTGGCGCTTGACTACAACTTGCCTGATGTTAAGCAATGATGCTGATTATTGTTTGATGATTTTGATTATCGTTTCGCCATACCAGACTTGATCGAGTGTTCTAAGCATGAAAAGTACACCAAGAGGGTGATTTGGTTGGTTTGGGGGCTGAGTCACGTTCGTCCGTGGGTGTACACCTTTAATTGAATCCCTACACGTGGTCCCCGGGTGGTGCGAATCAGGTGACAAATAACTGGTGGTAGGCGTCAGCCGTGGTTAGTGACCACCCATCAGACAAAACCGCACCGCCAAGCGGCCTTGCCGTGTTCCGGTGCGATGTCTGGTGACACCATGCAGAGAGGGTGGGTCGGAATTGTTGCTCCTTTGAAGTTTCTAACTATATGGGGGCTCATTCCACTGTCACCTTCTCACTGATAATCATTCGTAATCACGAGTGAATCGGTATACTAGGCGCGTTCCATTGTAGCTTACATCATCGGTTCACATCAGGCAAGTTGTAGTCAAAAAAAAAAATGATACCCCCCCCCTTTTTTGTAGATGGTTAAACACCAAAAGAGTAACAATGATGTTTATTTTCTCTTGAACAGCTTCAAATTGGACACATTAAAGGTTTCCTGCTTCTGGTAATTTAAGAAGGAAGTATCTAGTACGTGATAGATTGTGTTAAATGATTTTAAACCTTAAGTGTAAGTAACAGGGTTGATATTTGAGAAATTGTTTGTGGGTTAACAAAGAGGGTGTTAGAGTAAGCAATCTTTTGGCGGTTAGAATTTAACGTTTAATGGTTTTATTAAATGTGTTGAAATGCTGAGTTATGGCTTTATTACACGTGTACGACGCCAGTACCCTTCTTGAACTTGTCAAAATGCATTTTCAAATACATTTCTTTACTACATAATATAAAACAAAGTCGCTTTCCTGTCCCTTATATCCCTATGTATGCTTAAATCTTAAAAACTACGCAACCGATTTTCATGCGGTTTTTTTATCATATAGAGCGATTCAAGAGGAAGGTTTATGTATATAACGCATGCATTAAAAAAAAATATATTCAAAAAAACATTTAAAAATGCATTATTGAAATTATAAGTGTTTTTCTACTATATTTAGTAGAAAAACACTGATAATTTTAGATGTTTCTGATGCGATGTCGTAAATTAACGCATTTATTGTGCTTACATTGCAAACGCTGGCTAAACCCTACGAGATATATCAAAACAATGTACTACAGTATTGCACACCTTAAAAAGGTCAACAAAAAAGTCCGAGCTGGTATATGTCTATCTCTTAGGGATAACCCACAATAACCATTTTTTGATCTTTTACTTTCAACCAAAAGTAAAGGCTTATTTACGAAGCGATTTTAAGCAATTTTGCATTAATTCTTATCTAATTATGTACCTTAAATACATTGTCTATTTAGTATCAATATGTCTATATATCAATATGGCCCTTTACAGATATTATAGAATATTTCCGAAGATATTACAGATTTAAAATGGCGGTGCGGCGGTACAGCCCGGCCGCGCGCGGGGCGTGCTGTTTGTATTGTCTAATGGCAAAAAAGCTGTTAACGTTGTATAAAAGGTCATTTTTAAATATACCTCAATATATTTAGTATCAGCATTGCATTTAATCTCTAGTGATGTTATAATAATATTTGGGTGAGATATTCATATTCCTATTACAGAATATACCGGGTGACTGGTGATTACTGTAAAATACTTTACCAAGTGGTTTTGCGCATGATTACATTCAATTTTCCCAATGAAACTTTTTTGCTGCGACTTACAAACAGAAAGCTTTGTCATTACGAAATACGACTCATATTTTCGTCTCTTTTACTCGTATGGCCTTGATGACGACGAGAGCGAGTAAGAATAAAGACGAAGGTGATGGTCTTTTGAGCCTCGGCTTTACTCGCCTTTGAAAATAGTGCCACGGGTTTTATTCCCGGTCGTGCCCACCACACACATCTTTGTGTCAATTGTTTCATCGCCGCTGCTTAATATCGGTGAAGGAAAACATCTTGAGGAAATCAGCATGTCTATCATTCGAGGACATGTGACATCCACTAACATACTAAGCCAGCGTATGTGGATTAAGGCCTAAACTCTCTCAACTTGTGATAGATGACAGAAGACCCGTGCCCAGGAGTGGGACATTAAAAAGGGTAGATAGAAACGATGGTCCTTACGTCTGTCTACACTTTCAGCTAATACAGGTGAGAGCTCTATGTTATGTTGGTAATACTGATAGACTAGCCAACATTTTAAGGTAAATCTTAAGGTAGAAAAAAATCTTTAACGAACACGTTAATGGTGTCTATTATGTGATGGCGTCAAAGCGCTTTGATACCTCAGAAAACTCATAAGAAAGTCTTTAAAGCGTATCTCACACAAAATAAGTGTAATGAAAGGCAAAGATACTTTTTTGCTATCTAAATGTATTATATAAAATTTCCATGTCACAATGTTTGTACTCCTCCGAAACGGCTTTACCGATTTTTGCCAAATTTATATGCGTATTCAGTAGGTCTGAGAATCGGCTACTATCTATTTTTCAAACCTCTAAGTGATAAGGGTTGTTCGCCCTTAATTCCTTTTTATTAATAAATACGCGGTACGATGTTCGCTGGGGCAGCTAGTGTACATATAAAAATCTGTCTACACACCGGGGCTTCGGGTCCACCGCGCCACGCGGTCCAATCCGCCGGCCTTATTTTGTAACTACCTTGCCGGCGGCTTGCGCCTGCTCGTATTACTCAGCCAGTGGGCACCGGCGACGGCTCGAATCTCATTGCCGTTGCCAGCAAAATTGTCCAACTCGCGACTCCTAAAACCGCCTTTCCACCCGTATGCACTAACCCGCCGGGTCTGTACTGGCGGGCTGGCAGCCCCGGACTCGCAGTCTAAACCGCTGGGTTTTGAGACTCCAAAGGCACATTTCCGTATAAGTAGGAAAGTAGTAGCAGGTCGGGATCTAAAATCTAAAATAAACAGTGATAAAATCCGTTAAAAGTAGTTTTTTTTTAATGTGTGATATTCGCGTAAATCTAAGACAATACTAGGTTATTACTTATTTACTTCAACCCTTTTTAGCGTCCCACTGCTGGACACGGGTCTCCTCTCAAATGTCTTACGAGTTAAGAGAGTTTGGGCTTTAATCCACACTGGGCACGACCAAGATTCGAATATGCGACCTTAAATTTCTAAGGCGAGATCCGTACCGCTGCGCCGCCGCTGCCTTTCCTTAAGTAGGTCTAAGAGTGCAATAAGAAAGGATTTTTCAATATAGTGGACAAAGCCGCAGGTGGAAGCTACTTAAATATAAAAGAAGAAACTGACTAACTGACATATCAACCTTAGCCGCTGGGTCTAGAGATTTCAAAGGCACATTTCAGTATGAGGTCTAAGGGTGCACTATCTAATCAATTTGACAACATTAGTAATTTCAAGACAAGGCTTATAAGGCCAAAGAGGCAAACAAAACCTGTACAAAAAAAAATGTCTTAGTAGTTTCGGCTGTTTTAAAAGTCACTTACTATCGAAAAATGCGTCGTCTTATGGCTTTCTTTTTCTTTAAAATGTTTTCCATTCAATTTGTTAAATTATTGTAATAAATATGAGGTGTTATCAGGTTTTATATCAATCATTTATTAAAGCTATTTTTTTTATTGTTACAGATCTTCCCGCCAACTCAACAAAATGGCGTCCACGAAACCCTCAACTAGTGTCAAACCATAGAGGATTTTGTTAAACATTTACATAAATTATGACTTAAATTACTCAACTTTTACAACGGCAGCTAATTAAACATATTTTAGTAATAATTACTATAAAAATCCACGTTCCTTTAGCAATATGTCAATTAGGAAAACCAAAGTAATCTAGACTTGAAATACCTCTCATAGAAATTTCTCGAAACACAATATTTTTGAACCAAAGCTAGTTATAAGTATGTCGAATCAGGTACCTATATATAGTCAAGTAGTCCCAAAATCTCAGTATAGAGGAAAAATCTCAAAAAACAAAGAAAGCAGCAAAACAAGAACAGAATTTGATCCATTAAACTTTAATAATGGCGGGAACTTTGCTATGAATAATCAAGAAGGGAAAGATAAGAAAGAAGTGAGGAAGAAGGAAGAGGCGAAAGTTAGAAGAGTGCAGAAGAATGAGGCGAGTGAAGGGAAGGTGGAGGCGTATTTGAGGCAGTACCAGGTCAGCATGAGGCAGCAGCAGCATCGACATTCAGCGGTGAGGCAAGCTGAGCATCGTGTTAATCTCAGGTAAATTAAAGAAATTACTTACTGGTTCAAAATAACTGTCCTACACCTAAAAGGGTATTTGCAAATCTTAACCTTTATCATGAAGGGTCATGAAACCTTCAAAGAGGAAACACGGGTACAAAGGGCAACGTTGAATAACCTTGCGAAATATAAAGTTAGCCTAAGTTTTTAATATAGCATTATTACGGAAATAGCCACGTCAAATGTCTTGTTATTCAATATGTCTCAATATGTCCAAGCGGCTAATCGTTTATTAACAAAATCCAGCTTAACCTCTTCTAACTGGCAAATTGTGAGCATTATTTGCGAAAAATTTCGCCTTTGTATATCTACACTACCTTGGAGTAATAAAAGAATATTGTGTTACAAGGGGCTGTCTTTTGTCTGGGATTTCTTCCGCGTTATATACCGAAAGCATCACAAGGGAAAAAACCGGGACAAAATACCCTTTAAAGTAAACTATCCTAGGTGTAATACATGTGTGCGAAATTTCTTTAAAGACTCGCATTTATGGTAGTGGTTAGATTACAAAACAGTTGAATGTCCATTGCAAAAATATTACCATGCGCAAGAGCGTCACACGCGTGTTTAATTAATTACACTGTTTAATTACCGTCATTATGACTTACACTGCTAACACAGAGTGCGGTCTCTATGTACCATTGTTTGACTTTTAAGTACGAAATAAATCTCGAAAATGTCAACCATAGACCGCGCTTACTCAGTAAATACGAATTAAATTTTTACTTGAAAGTAGATTGTAATTGCGTTGCATTGTAATCTTATGTTGTTTTATCTTTCTTTTGTACGTTGCTATACCCTAATCGGGTCTCATGTTGAAACTTTGTAACTTGTTGTTAAACATCTGTACCTACACATGAATGCAATAAACGCTTTGACTTTGACTTTGACTTTAGATTATAGCTCAATAGCTGTAAGTTGCGGAAAGCTGTTGGCATCTGTTTCGCAATGAAAACAGATGACAACAGCTTTCCGCAACTTCGCAATCCGCATAATAGAAGTAGAAGAAAAGCGCTTTGTGATGTGGCAGATATCCAATGGGTGCCGTATAGTGTGGCGCAGGTATTTCTACTCGTTCGATAAATAAACGGATATGGGGGACTCGCTTTAACCCTTTTATAAGTGTTCCACTGCTGGGCACGGGTCTTCGGTCTTTAGGCTTTAATCCGCACACACTGGCTAAGTGTGGGTTGGTGGATGTGTCATGTCTAGCTAGACCCCAACGTCACAAGATGGTAAACTTTACCGCAAGCCGCTAACATGCTGCAGAGAACGCGGAACGCTCTGAACTCTTTGAACTATGACCGCTAGACCGCGCCCGGTGTACGTTAGGTTAGATAACAGTATGTTTAGTTAAGCAAACCTATTGTCGTTGCTAATAATTAATTAGTGATGTAATATGTAGTTATTATGTACATTGTACATAACATAATTGTTAATGTATTTTATCCCACATACGACGACCTCGGTAGTCGAGCGGTGTAAGCCGTCCGATTGGGCTATATTGTGCCCGGAAGGTCGCGGGTTCGATGCCCGCCCCGGATAATATTTGTGTAACAACAAAAATTTGTTTCGGTGTCTGGTTGGTAGAGGGGCTACCCTCCGTGCCTCGGACAGCACGTTAAGCCGTCGGTCCCAGTTGTCATTTAACATATCTATGACAATCGTTAAATGTAGTCAGAAGCCAATACAATCTGACACCCAGTCTAACCATCTCAGCTACTGGTTCCCTACGGGAGGTTTGATGGCAGTCACTCGTGTAATTCTGGTAGCTAGGCGCATCAGGTTAGACTGGGAGCCGACCCTAATAGAAATGGGAAAAAGGCAAGGGGAATGATCATGATGATGTTGTATTTTATCCCACATAACATAAAAAAACGGTGTGTTTTAGAGAATCGGTTAGAACGAAGTTTCTTTCGTTGTTAAATTATAGGTGTTTAAACGTGGCCACCGAAATGTTCGGTAAATGCAGTTGTGGATCCCGACGAACACGAACGGGAGGCCTATATTCCACTCGCTCTGTGGTCATTTGGGTGAAGAGGCAACATAATGTACACCCCCCCCCCTCTTTGTAAAAAGGTCCTAAAGCTTAATACCATTTCAATTATGCTAAATTTGCTCAATTTTCAGTGAAAACTTTAACCGCGTTGGGCACTTATTCACTCCAACCGTTTTTAGTGTCCCACTGCTGGGCACGGGTGTTCTCTCAACTATCTTATGAGTTGAGAGAGTTTAAGCCTTAATCCACACACGCTGTCCAAGTGCGGGTTGGTGGATGACATACATATATTATCGAATGATTAGTTCTAAGACATGCCGGTTTCCTCACGATGTTATCCGCAGCGGAGACAAAATAATTCACACAACGATGTGTGTGCACGACTAGGATTCGAATGTACGACCATATTTTTCTAAGGCGACGCTCGTACCGGTGCGCCACCGCTGCTCTTCATTAAGTAGGTCTAAGGGTGCAATAAGAAAGGATTTTTTAAAAATCACACCCTAAATGGGTGAAATGAGGACCACGTGGGCAAAGCCACAGGTGGAAGCTACTTAAATACACTTACTGGTAGGGGAAAATACTATCGGTTCGCGTCACCGACATGACTAGCGCATGCGCAGCGCTCGTGTGCTGTGCTCGTTAGATGCTTTTTGGATGGGTGAAAACTAGTGAGTTCACAGTTTTCGCTTCTATCGGCAATCTCTACAACTGCCGATATATTTTTAATATTGTTATTATAGTTGTGAAGGAAGACATCGTGAGGAAACCGGCATGTCTAAAAACTAATCATTCGAGGACATGTGACATCCACCAACCCGCACTTGGCCAGCGTGTGTGGATTAAGGCCTAAACTCTCTCAACTCATATGATAGTTGAGAGAAGACCCGTGCCCAACAGTGGGACACTAATAGGGGTTGAAGTGATGTTATTATAGTTACCACTTTTCGTGGGTCCTTACTTTTGCTTCAAACAGGATTTGAAGCAAAAATAACTACTCTCATTTAAACGTTCTTTTATGTCCATAGATCCCTGCCTCTAAATGACGTGGTACCAGCTCGCGGCCATGATAGGACGCCATCAGACCGACATAGGGGCTTCCCGGAGAGAGACAGAGACGAAGCTAGGGAACACCGCCGTGAGAGAGAGCGGGATAGAGAAAGAGACAGGGAGAAAGAACGGGAGAGAGAGAATTTTGATTTTGATGGTAAGTGAAATAAAAAAAATAAAAAAGTACTTGGCGTATGAACCTATTTAGGAGGAGACACACTTATGGTTTTTTTTTAATAGCGGCATAATAATTATTCTACCCATTTTTGAAGTCGGCTCAATTTTGAAATTAGTTTTATTTTAATATCTACCTACACAATCTTAATCTAAATATATAAATATAAGAAGAAACTGACTGACTGACATATCAACGCAGAGCCCAAACCGCTGGGTCTGGAGACTCTAAATATGGCATATAGGTTCCTTATGGGGTCTAGGGGTGCACTAAGAAAGGATTTTTCGAAACACATCCTTTAAGGGGATGAAACGGGTTTCCAAAGTTTGTATGAAAATACAAGATTAGTGAGATCAATTTCGCGAGCGAAGCCGCGGGCGGAAGCTAGCACTAACATAGTTTGTAAAATTATTTATTTATTTATCAAAAGGTGCAGTTACAGAACACAGATCAATTAGTCATTATAAAAAAAGGTTTTTACATAGTAACATTTCTAAATCTGCACTCCAATTACAGCTGTACACAGCTTCCAATATTCATTTCATTACTAACACTATGGATTCCGGTCCGAAATTAATGTTTTTTTTTTCTACTTTCGTTTTTATTCGTAATCTAAAATTCTTTTCCAGGTACGCCACTCAGCCCAATAGCAACGCGACACGAGAAAGAGTACCGCCCCGTTCGTAAGTCTTCCTCAGCGCATCGTGTGACGGAGACCACTATAGCTATAGACAAGAGGAAGTTCTTCTGCAGGGAGTGGGCGTTCCAGAAGATAGCGCATTGCTTGGAACAGAGGCCGGTTAGCAAGACCTGCGGAGCTCTTATACTAGGTAAGTCTAATTTGTGACCTGCACACGAAACGCGGTATCTATAAACTTCTAAGTCAATTTGGGAGTTGCCGTGTGATATTAGCAGCAGTGGTGGCACTGCTCAATAAAGGTGAAGAAAAACGTCGTGAGGAAACGGGGATGTCTAAGAACTAGTCATTCGATGACATGTGACATTTACTACAGTCCATCAAATCTAAGAAGTACCGTTTGACGTTTCACTGTTTTCTATTTAATTAGCTTTATAGAGGCGTAATTCACACTATATTCATTAGCTTTCCTGTAAAATAATTATTGAATTATGAATGAAGCTATTTTGATTTTAACATGACATAAAAAACGTTTAGAACTCTCAAACGGTACTTCTTAGATTTGATGTACTTTAATTCGCACTTGGACAGCGTGGAGCAACTTTATTTTTTTTTTGTATTCTGCAGGTGATGCGGGGAGTGGTAAGACAGCGTTATGTCAGGAGCTGAGTGAGCCAGGCCAGGGTCCACAGGCCCGACAACAGAGAGCCTTGAACAGGAGGCTTCTGGCAAGACATTTTCTGCAGGTAACATTAACAGGCTTTTACCCTTTTCAGTGCTCCACCGTACATCTTATTTTTTTATTGCATTGTCTTTTACAACTTGACGTTGGTAGAATCACAATCAAAGACGGTGGACTCCAATTATTTTTAAAAAGTGAACTGATGGTTTGTCTTGAGCGCATACGTCAGGCGGTGCGGGCTGTCGTTGTTCAACCGTCATTCAGAAAGCAAGTGGTGTTGCGTAGGCGAGCCAAATATAAGATTATTCTACAATACACCAACCAAGAAAATCTTACATATATATCGGTACAGGGGGCCGATCAGAGGGATAGTCCTCGCCAGAAAACTTATTGAGTGGGTGTGGTTACGAGCAGCAAACAAAATTAACTTAATCACACTATTAATTTGTTACGAAATATAAAAAAATAATACAACGAGTGGTAAGACAGTTCCTAGACCGATGTTGGTCGCACGGATGTCTGTAGAGAACTGGGGACAGTTCGTGTAGCGACAGGTGACGTCACGCGCTGCCGCCTCGCTGTCAAGTCTGCTCCCGTACTAATGACTTCCCCGACATATTATGTTAGTAAACCAAATATGAACCTATGATTTTGTATTGACAGAGTCACACAGAGACGAGTCTTCGTCCAGGAGAGTTCGTCCGTTCCCTCGCGATGCAGATCTTGAGTCATTCCTCCAAAAGACCACGAGCTGAACACTCCGATGCGTCTCCACGAGATCCCGATACACCACACACTCACAGGTCAGTTTAGTCGGTATAACTTCACGTCAGTAGGCTAGTAAAAGGTTAATTAGCATTTACATTAATTTTAACACGCGAATGCTGAATTATTGTTTTGTTTTATTCCAGACGTAATTCTGAAGAGGAGAGGCTGATCAACCGGTTCCGGGAGCTGGGTGATGATGGAGAGGAGAGCTCCAAACCCTTGCTGGGTGATAGCGAAGGTAAAGTATTAGAATTTGATCTAATTCTCTTACTCTGAATGAATTTTATATACTTATATTAGCGGCCCGCCCCAGCTTCGCCCGGGTAGCTTCAACCCACTCAAATTTAAAAAAAATGTGATAAATAAAGAACCGCTCAACCGATTTTATGCAAACTTCACATAAACCATCTACTAAATAGTCCGAACAATGCCTAAACATTTGGTTTGAATAGGTAAGCCCGTTTTTGAGTTATAAAATTACAACGAAAAGTGGCATTGATTTTTATATATATATCGATTAAGTACCAATTCGTTTTTGGTCGTCTGAGACAGTTTTAATATAATTTATTTTGAAGTTAAAGGAATGTTGCTGATGTTTCCAGACCAACGCACTGATGATGAAGACGGCGGCTCGTCCGGGCGTCGAACCCGCACCATCCATCGTATACACGAACGTGAGAACTACACCGACCTACACGCTGATGCTCCACTCAGTATGACGAACGATGTAAGTCTACTTTTAAGGTTCTATAAGTTTGCCCCCACCAGCATCGACGCTTTCATTGCTTCTTTTTCATTAACTCACTAGCTGCCCCAGCGAACTTCGTACCGCGTATTTCTAATGTAATACGTATGTATTTTTCAAAAATAAAACCGAAAAATATCGTCCAAAAAAAAAAAAAATTAAGCGTGAACAACCCTTATCACTTAGGGGCATGAAAAATAGATAGTAGCCGATTCTCAGACCTACTGAATACGCATATAAAATTTGGTAAAAATCGGTAAATCCGTTTCGGAGGAGTACGGTAACTAACATTGTGACATGGAAATTTTATATATTAGACTAGCTACGCCAGCGAAATTCGTACCGCGTATTTATTAAAAAAAAATTCACTTAGGGGTATGAAAAATAGATAGTAGCCGATTCTCAGACCTACTGAATATGCATAAAAAATTCATAAGAATCGGTCGAGCCGTTTCGGAGGATTTCGATTACGCACCCCGTGACACGAGAATTTTATATAGATACTAGCTGCCCCAGCGAACTTCGTACCGCCAGCGGACAAAATTGTGAATCTAAACCATTCCCAGATCCCCTTGAACACACACAAAAAATTTCATCAAAATCGGTCCAGTCGTTTAGGAGGAGTTCAGTCACATACACACGCACACAAGAAATATATATATATTAAGATTAGATTAATTTAATGATCACCATCTAAAGTCGTTCCAAGTTGTACGACTTCATTCGATGCCGTATTCCTTTCTGGTAATTAATTAATTAGCATTAACATTAATTTTAACACGCGAATGCTTCATTAGCATTTTCCAAATTGAATATATTCAAATTCAAAGTTCTTTATTTTCGGACAACACAGTCCATTTGTTAGACGACCTCGGTAGTCGAGCGGTGTAAGCCGTCCGATTAGGCTATACTGTGCCCGGGAGGTCGCGGGTTCGATTCTTGCCCGGAAAATATTTGTGTAACAACAAAAATTTGTTTCGGTGTCTGGTTGGTTGAGGGACTACCCTCCGTGCCTCGGAGAGCACGTTAAGCCGTCGGTCCCGGTTGTCATTTAACACATCTATGACAATCGTTACATGTAGTCCGAAGGCAATATAATCTGACACCTGGTCTAACCACCTCGGCTACTGGTTCCCTACGGGTTTCGAGGTCTGATGGCAGTCGCTCGTGTAATTCTGGTAGCTAGCCGTATCAGGTTAGACTGGGAGCCGACCACAATAGAAATGGGAAAAAGGCAAGGGGAATGATGATGACAGTCCATTTGTTAGTAATATTGTAGACTACAGTTAGTAAATAAAATTAAATTATATTAAAAAAAATCGTGTGACAGAAACGACGACGTTTGTGCGACTTTAGAGACGGACGCGATGACAGTATAAAATGACAGCTGATGTATTGAGAAGCGGATGTGTTACCTATTTAATATCCTTACTATAATATTATAAAGCTAAACAGTTTGTTTGTTAGAACGCGATAATCTCAGAAACTACTGATCCGATTTGAAAAATTCTTGCACTGTTAGTTAGCCAATTTATTGGGGAAGGCTATAGGCTACTTTTTATCCCACTGCTGGGCATGATATGTAGCTCACGAGGGGTAAGCCGCGACAGAAAGTTAGTTATAATTATAAATAGATGATGATTGAATGTTATATTAAAATCTATATATGTATATAAAAATGAATACCTATTTCCCTTGGTCACGCCACCACGAGTAGACCGACGGCTGGACCGATTTCGCTAATTCTTTTTTTTAGAAAATTCCTTAAAGAACGGGGATGGTTCTTACTCAGAGAAAAATAAAAAGCAAAATCTCCTCCGAGACGTCTTGACCGATTTTTATGGAATCTTATAAGTATCTATATTCGGTAGGTCTGAGAATCGGTCGTAATCTATTTTCGGACCCGGTAGGTGTCACTGTTCTACCGGGCAGGACGACGTCTACGGGGTCCGCTAGTTAATATATAAATAGACATTTATAAAATATTGTTTATGATTAATAATAATAGTAATAATAATAATAATATAGTGGGACATTAACACACTCGGTCATCTGATCCCAAACTAAGCAGAGCTTGTACTATGGAAACCGGATAACTGGTAATATACTACATATAATACTTTTCTTTTATAAATATTATATACTTATATATAGATAATTACACCCAGACACAAGACAAACAGACATATTTAAACATATGTTTGTGTCGGGTGGGAATCGAACCCACGACCTGCGGCGTGAAAAGCAAGTATCTTACTAACCACGCTGCCAACGGCCCGTCAAAATTAAATTTGAAAAATTTAAAACATCACCTTTTTATGTTTTGTTACAGTTACCAGAAATATTGCCACGATCATCAAAACCTTCCAACCCTTTCACCCCTGACAATCAAAACGAGGACCAACGGCTTTACGAGAACCACGAGAATCTCTTCCTCCGCAACATTTCGCAGCGGCAGTCCAAAGGGAACTCTAAGTTATTGCGACAATCCTCTGAACCGATATACGAGAGGAGAGTGAACGTGCTGCAGAAGAGTTTGTCCGAGAGGGAGAGTTCGGGAGAAGAGAAGAGAGTGGAGAATAGTCCGCCGAAGTCCAGAATACCGGTTGCTAACTTTAGGTAAGGTTTAAATGTCACTTCACTTCAACTATTTCCTAGTGTCCCACTCCTGGGCTCGCGTCTTCTCTCAACTATCTTACGAGTTGAGAGAGTTTAGGCCTTAATCCACACACGCTGTCCAAGAGCGGGTTGGTGGATGTCACATATTATCGAACTATTAGTTCTAAGACATGCCGGTTTCTTCACGAGACAAAATAATTCACACAATGATGTGTGTGCACGACCAGGATTCGAATCTACGACCTTATTTTTCAGAGGCGACGCTCGTACCGCTGCGCCACCGCTGCTCAAATTCAAATAAAAGTTACATATAACCCCCGATAGCAAAGAGAGGAGGGAAATACCCTGGATTTTGGTGTCCAGAACCCGGATATGTTAATAGGTGTTTAAACCTAAATCTGTACCTACAGGAAACACGAGTGAGAGCTAGGTCTGGCTGGAATTTACCAAGTAAATAGGTACTTACCAAGCTTTCCCAGTCTTTCCGGCTGTCCAGGGTAGTTTTCACAGTAGAAATATATCCAAAGCACAGCGGAGCGAAGCGGCGATACTGCTGTTAGATGTGCGGAGATACAATGGATGCGGTGCGCGAGGCGAAGGAGATGCAGCTGTCCACGCGACACATGCGCTCGCACAGGCTTCACCTTTCCACGGCGACGATGCAGATATTTGCATCGTAGAAAGAGATAGGAATAGCCTGTGTTTGTCATAATTTACAAGGCTCTTGGGCGTGAACACTCATTATAGCTAAAATATTTATTATTCGTTTGTCTTTGTCTGTCATCTTGACATTTACACACTTGACACTAGTAAGAAAGATATAAATTCCATTTTACTAAAGACTTATAAGATTTTTATGACTAAGACCGTGAATTGTTTAACCGAAATATAAATAAAACCCCGCCCGGACGTTACCCGGATGCCTTCTTAACTGGGGCATATCCGTGGAAACCCGGACGGATCGCAACCCTAAATGTATTATTACTCGTTAACACACCCAACTGTAAGAAAAATGTTCTATTTTTGTTCTTTTTTTGGGGGCTGAGTTACCGTCGTCCGTGGGTGTGCACCTTTAATTGAATTCCCACATGTGGTCCCCGGGTGGTGCGAATCAGGTGACAATCAAATGGTAGGCTTCGGCCGTGGTTAGTGACCACCCACCAGACAGAGCCGCACCGCCAAGCGGCCTTGCCGTGTTCCGGTGCGATGTCTGGTGACACCATGCAGAGAGGGTGGGTCGGAATTGTTGCTCCTTTATGGTTTCTAACTCTTGGCGGGCTCACCGATAATCATTCGTAATCACGAGTGAATCGGTATACTAAGCTGGCGGGTTCCATTGTAGACTGCATCATTGCTTAACATCAGGCAAGTTGTAGCCAAGCGCCAGCCTATCGCAGATTAAAAAAGAATAAAAAATAGACTAATATTTAATATCTTTCAGATACCCAAACAAAAGCGACCTCCGATCAGCCGAAAACTCTCCAATCAAAAAACCAGACCCACGTCCACCTAGTCCGAAAACTGAAGAACTACCTGAATACCAGAACGTTCTTAAACCAGAACAATCTGAATCAGGACCAGCGAAAGTACCAGGAGATGCAGAAGTACCAGAAGCACCGGAAGATGTAGAAGCAGGGCATGTAGAAGAACCAGGGCAGATAGAAGATGTACCTCCGCCGATACCAAGTTTACCTATAAGCCCAAGGACCTTGATTGCGAACGCTTACTATGATAAATTGTTGTCGGAACCTGAAATACAACAGGTATGTTTCGTCAATTAATAACAAATTCATAATAATTATAAAATCTAGGTTAAAAAGTTAAGAATTACAGTCCATCAAATCTAAGAAGTACCGTTTGACATTTCTAAACGTAGTACATTTAGAATTTTATTTTTTGTATGAAAATTGTTTAAATAAAATAAAAAGAAGCTTCATAATTCAATTATTTTACAGGAAAGCTAATAAAAATAGTGTGAATTACGCCGCTATAAAGCTAATTTAATAGAAAACAGTGAAAAAGAATAAACTGATTGAGTGAAACAGTCCAAACCACTGGGTCTAGAAACTCCAAATTTGGAATTTAAGTCTTGTATGAGGTCTAGGGGTGTACTAAGAAATAATTTTTCAATACTCACCCCCCTAAGGGTGTTAAATGGGGGGTGAAAAACAGATATTGTATGCAGCCTATTTCTCTTTACAGGCACTTCTGCCACACAATCTGGAGAAGAACCCAGACGAGTGCTTCAAGAAGGCCCTATTATTTCCTCTATTAGAGATCGATCCTCCGAAACAGTGTCTCTTTTTATTAGTAGACGCTATTGACGAAGGAACTGTGGGCGGTAAGTGTGAAAGGAGAAAGAAAGAAAAAACATTTATTTGACACACAAAATCAAATGATAAAAAAACACATAGAAAGAGAGAAAATTGGTTGCCTGTAAAGTCGGTATACGGGCGAAAGTTTTACGTGACAACGACTTTGAGTGGTAAAATAATTTTAATGTGAATATTCATTCGTATAGTAGGAAGAAGGCGCGTGCCTTTCACTTTTTATGTCTGTCTCTCTCGCTCTTAGGCGGGCTAACCATGCCCGAGTGGAAGGGACGCGTGCCTCTCACTCGCTCTCATTGTGAGCGCATAACGTGAGCGGAGCGTAACGCAGTTTCTTGAAGTGTCACCCGGCAAACCAATTTATAAGACGTTGTCACGTCAAAAAAAACAAATGGAAAAATAAAATAAAATACAAAGAGTAAGTGTGACCTATCAGTGTCAAACATGGACATTGCTCAGTAAACGCTGTGAGTACCTACTAGAGGCGATCCACAGCACTGATTTTCAGCAATGTCCATATTCCCACAGTGTGACGTCAGGCGCCAAGGTTGCCAAAAGATCAAACCTGCTTAATTTGTTTGTATGTACTAAGAAAAAAAAAACAAATATTATCTAAAGATTATCACCAAACACTGGTTATCAAATTAGTATCAAATTCGTTACTAATATTATAAATGCGAAAACAAAGTTATGGAGTGGGAGTGCGCTACGTCATATAGAGTAACGAAACTTGCCTGGATGTGACGTCATCCGAGATTTTGCTTGGACTTATCGCCGTAATCTAAAGGTCACACAGAAAAAAAATCGTTCGTTTCATTAATTTTGTTCATTTCATTCATTTCTTTCATTTCGTTTGATTAATTCATTTCGTTTATTTCGTTCATTTAGTTCATTTCGTTCGTTTCGTTCGTATCGTTCGTTTCGTTAGTTTCGTTCGTTTCGTTCGTTTCGTTCGTTTCATTCGTTTCGTTAATTTCATTCATTTCATTCATTTCATTCATTTCATTCATTTCATTCATTTCATTCATTTCATTCATTTCATTCATTTCATTCATTTCATTCATTTCATTCATTTCATTCATTTCATTCATTTCATTCATTTCATTCATTTCATTCATTTCATTCATTTCATTCATTTCATTCATTTCATTCATTTCATTCATTTCATTCATTTCATTCATTTCATTCATTTCATTCATTTCATTCATTTCATTCATTTCATTCATTTCATTCATTTCATTCATTTCATTCATTTCATTCATTTCATTTCTTATTCTTCAACTTTCGCGTTTTACCCAATAGTCAGCACTTCCTACTAATATTATAATATTGGGTATTTGGTGACAGGAGTACCGGAGTCAGGGCCGGAGGGGTCGTGCAGCGTGGCAAGCCTGCTGTCCCGGCACCAGCATCTGTTCCCGCAGTGGCTGCTGCTGGTGTGTACTGCTAGGAAACATTGCAGGAACCTCACCAGACTCTTCACAGGTATTCCTTATATTTTTCTACAAGGTCAATTAACTGTGAGTTGAAGTGACATTTCTAACGAGTTTCCGTATGTGGTCACAAGCACATTGCTTCAGCGAAGAAGCTCTGTTGATGACGGTGTCCATGTTATACCTCTACTTGTCTGAAACAAAAGGGGATAGGGGAATAAGATTATTAGTTAATCTTTAAAACGTTGAAGGGGTTGCAAAGATTTTTTTTAACAGAGTTGCGTAAATTTTTTGTTGTAGGTTTCCGCAAGATAACTTTGGACGAGCTTGCGCGTGCGCACGTGTCGAGCGATGTGCAGAGATATGTACTCGCACGGCTCGACTCGCAACCTAGACTCAGGTACTGTATTACCATGAAGAAGGAAACTTGTGTGAATTGTTTTTCTTTAAATTTATTCTAAAATTATTAAAAAAATAAAATAGAATCCGCTGTTTTGGAGTTCATTTAAGCTTTTTGAATAAGTACATATCTCCTATCGAAGATTCTTGAATTCGTCTACTCATCCAGGCTATGTGAACTTGGCACCCGACCTTGAAAAACCTAATCGTTTATGGTTTTAATCGAAAGATATGGGTAAGTAGTGGTTTGTAGTGACGCGATTTTTTTTTGTAGTAACGTCAAAAAAATTTTTTTTTCGTCGAAAAAGTTGTCATCCCCCGACTTCAAAAAAAATTACTTTTAACGATTGAATCTCATAGATAGGCGTTAGTAGTTGATTGTAGTAACTTTATTTTCATTTTTTTTATAACCAAAAAAATTAAAAAAAAAAACAGTTTTTTTTGGTTTGTCAATCAGCTCAGTTTTGGATTGTAGAAACTTGATTTGGTTTGTAGTTGTTTGTAGTAACTTGATTTCGTTTGTAGTAACTTGATTTCGTTTGTAGTTGTTTGTAGTGACGTTAATTTCGTTTGTAGTAACTTGATTTCATTTGTAGTAACTTGATTTCGTTTGTAGTAACTTGATTTCGTTTGTATTAACTTGATTTCGTTTGTAGTAACTTGATTTCGTTTGTAGTAACTTGATTTCGTTTGTAGTAACTTGATTTCGTTTGTAGTAACTTGATTTCGTTTGTAGTTGTTTGTAGTGACGTTAATTTCGTTTGTAGTAACTTGATTTCGTTTGTAGTAACTTGATTTCGTTTGTAGTAACTTGATTTCGTTTGTAGTTGTTTGTGGTGACGTTAATTTCGTTTGTAGTAACTTGATTTCGTTTGTAGTTGTTTGAAGTGACGTTAATTTCGTTTGTAGTAACTTGATTTCGTTTGTAGTTGTTTGTACTCATGTTAATTTCGTTTTTAGTAACTTGATTTCGTTTGAAGTAACTTGATTTCGTTTGTAGTAATTTGATTTCGTTTGTAGTTGTTTGTAGTGACGTTAATTTCGTTTGTAGTAACTTAATTTCGTTTGTAGTTGTTTGTACTCATGTTAATTTCGTTTGTAGTAACTTGATTTCGTTTGTAGTAACTTGATTTCGTTTGTAGTAACTTGATTTCGTTTGTAGTAACTTGATTTCGTTTGTAGTTGTTTGTGGTGACGTTAATTTCGTTTGTAGTAACTTGATTTCGTTTGTAGTTGTTTGTAGTGACGTTAATTTCGTTTGTAGTAACTTGATTTCGTTTGTAGTAACTTGATTTCGTTTGTAGTGACGTTAATTTCGTTTGTAGTAACTTGATTTCGTTTGTAGTAACTTGATTTTGTTTGTAGTTGTTTGTAGTGACGTTAATTTCGTTTGTAGTAACTTGATTTCGTTTGTAGTAACTTGATTTCGTTTGTAGTTGTTTGTAGTGACGTTAATTTCGTTTGTAGTAACTTGATTTCGTTTGTAGTAACTTGATTTCGTTTGTAGTTGTTTGAAGTGACGTTAATTTCGTTTGTAGTAACTTGATTTCGTTTGTAGTTGTTTGTACTCATGTTAATTTCGTTTGTAGTAACTTGAATTCGTTTGTAGTAATTTGATTTCGTTTGTAGTAACTTGATTTTGTTTGTAGTTGTTTGTACTCATGTTAATTTCGTTTGTAGTAACTTGATTTCGTTTGTAGTAACTTGATTTCGTTTGTAGTTGTTTGTAGTGACGTTAATTTCGTTTGTAGTAACTTGATTTCGTTTGTAGTAACTTGATTTCGTTTGTAGTAACTTGATTTCGTTTGTAGTTGTTTGTAGTGACGTTAATTTCGTTTGTAGTAACTTGATTTCGTTTGTAGTTGTTTGTACTCATGTTAATTTCGTTTTAAGTAACTTGATTTCGTTTGTAGTTGTTTGTAGTGACGTTAATTTCGTTTGTAGTAACTTGATTTCGTTTGTAGTTGTTTGTAGTGACGTTAATTTCGTTTGTAGTAACTTGATTTCGTTTGTAGTAACTTGATTTCGTTTGTAGTTGTTTGTAGTGACGTTAATTTCGTTTGTAGTAACTTGATTTCGTTTGTAGTTGTTTGTACTCATGTTAATTTCGTTTGTAGTAACTTGATTTCGTTTGTAGTAACTTGATTTCGTTTGTAGTAACTTGATTTCGTTTGTAGTAACTTGATTTCGTTTGTAGTAACTTGATTTCGTTTGTAGTAACTTGATTTCGTTTGTAGTAACTTGATTTCGTTTGTAGTAACTTGATTTCGTTTGTAGTTGTTTGTAGTGACGTTAATTTCGTTTGTAGTAACTTGATTTCGTTTGTAGTAACTTGATTTCGTTTGTAGTAACTTGATTTCGTTTGTAGTTGTTTGTGGTGACGTTAATTTCGTTTGTAGTAACTTGATTTCGTTTGTAGTTGTTTGAAGTGACGTTAATTTCGTTTGTAGTAACTTGATTTCGTTTGTAGTTGTTTGTACTCATGTTAATTTCGTTTTTAGTAACTTGATTTCGTTTGAAGTAACTTGATTTCGTTTGTAGTAATTTGATTTCGTTTGTAGTTGTTTGTAGTGACGTTAATTTCGTTTGTAGTAACTTGATTTCGTTTGTACTTGTTTGTACTCATGTTAATTTCGTTTGTAGTAACTTGAATTCGTTTGTAGTAACTTGAATTCGTTTGTAGTAACTTGATTTCGTTTGTAGTAACTTAATTTTGTTTGTAGTTGTTTGTACTCATGTTAATTTCGTTTGTAGTAACTTGATTTCGTTTGTAGTAACTTGATTTTGTTTGTAGTTGTTTGTACTCATGTTAATTTCGTTTGTAGTAACTTGATTTCGTTTGTAGTTGTTTGTAGTGACGTTAATTTCGTTTGTAGTAACTTGATTTCGTTTGTAG
Source organism: Meganola albula (assembly GCA_936450015.1). NCBI lineage: Eukaryota > Metazoa > Arthropoda > Insecta > Lepidoptera > Nolidae > Meganola > Meganola albula. The sequence continues at coordinate 5,849,023 of OW388171.1, forward strand.
TTCTTTGAAGTGACGTTAATTTCGTTTGTAGTAACTTGATTTCGTTTGTAGTTGTTTGTACTCATGTTAATTTCGTTTGTAGTAACTTGAATTCGTTTGTAGTAACTTGATTTCGTTTGTAGTAACTTGATTTTGTTTGTAGTTGTTTGTACTCATGTTAATTTCGTTTGTAGTAACAAGTTACTACAAACGAAATTAACGTCACTACAAACAACTACAAACGAAATCAAGTTACTACAAACGAAATCAAGTTACTACAAATGAAATTAACATGAGTACAAACAACTACAAACAAAATCAAGTTACTACAAACGAAATCAAGTTACTACAAACGAATTCAAGTTACTACAAACGAAATTAACATGAGTACAAACAACTACAAACGAAATCAAGTTACTACAAACGAAATTAACGTCACTACAAACAACTACAAACGAAATCAAGTTACTTAAAACGAAATTAACATGAGTACAAACAACTACAAACGAAATCAAGTTACTACAAACGAAATTAACGTCACTACAAACAACTACAAACGAAATCAAGTTACTACAAACGAAATCAAGTTACTACAAACGAAATTAACGTCACTACAAACAACTACAAACGAAATCAAGTTACTACAAACGAAATCAAGTTACTACAAACGAAATTAACATGAGTACAAACAACTACAAACAAAATCAAGTTACTACAAACGAAATCAAATTACTACAAACGAATTCAAGTTACTACAAACGAAATTAACATGAGTACAAACAACTACAAACGAAATCAAGTTACTACAAACGAAATTAACGTCACTTCAAACAACTACAAACGAAATCAAGTTACTACAAACGAAATTAACGTCACTACAAACAACTACAAACGAAATCAAGTTACTACAAACGAAATTAACATGAGTACAAACAACTACAAACGAAATCAAGTTACTACAAACGAAATTAACGTCACTACAAACAACTACAAACGAAATCAAGTTACTACAAACGAAATTAACATGAGTACAAACAACTACAAACGAAATCAAGTTACTACAAACGAAATTAACGTCACTACAAACAACTACAAACGAAATCAAGTTACTACAAACGAAATCAAGTTACTACAAACGAAATTAACGTCACTACAAACAACTACAAACGAAATCAAGTTACTACAAACGAAATCAAGTTACTACAAACGAAATTAACGTCTCTACAAACAACTACAAACAAAATCAAGTTACTACAAACGAAATCAAGTTACTACAAACGAAATTAACGTCACTACAAACGAAATCAAGTTACTACAAACTAAATCAAGTTACTACAAACGAAATTGACGTCACTACAAACAACTACAAACGAAATCAAGTTACTACAAACGAAATTAACATGAGTACAAACAACTACAAACGAAATCAAGTTACTACAAACGAAATTAACGTCACTACAAACAACTACAAACGAAATCAAGTTACTACAAACGAAATTAACATGAGTACAAACAACTACAAACGAAATCAAGTTACTACAAACGAAATTAACGTCACTACAAACAACTACAAACGAAACCAAGTTACTACAAACGAAATTAACATGAGTACAAACAACTACAAACGAAATCAAGTTACTACAAACGAAATTAACGTCACTACAAACAACTACAAACGAAATCAAGTTACTACAAACGAAATCAAGTTACTAAAAACGAAATTAACGTCACTACAAACAACTACAAACGAAATCAAGTTACTACAAACGAAATCAAGTTACTACAAACGAAATCAAGTTACTACAAACGAAATCAAGTTACTACAAATGAAATCAAGTTACTACAAACGAAATTAACGTCACTACAAACAACTACAAACGAAATCAAGTTACTACAAACGAAATTAACGTCACTACAAACAACTACAAACCAAATCAAGTTTCTACAATCCAAAACTGAGCTGATTGACAAACCAAAAAAAAATTTTTTTTTTTAATTTTTTTGGTTATTAAAAAAAATGAAAATAAAGTTACTACAATCAACTACTAACGCCTATCTATGAGATTCAATCGTTAAAAGTAATTTTTTTTGAAGTCGGGGGATGACAACTTTTTCGACGAAAAAAAAATTTTTTGACGTTACTACAAAAAAAAATCGCGTCACTACAAACCACTACTTACCCATATCTTTCGATTAAAACCATAAACGATTAGGTTTTTCAAGGTCGGGTGCCAAGTTCACATAGCCACTCATCCAGTATCATTTTAGACGATAGTTTACTTTATTCGCCAACAGATGGCGCTTTTACTATTTAGCTCGTCATATCTGGCAATAGATGGCACTACTATCATCTAGTTCGTGCTATCGGACAATAGATGGCGCTGCCAGACTTAACATTATTCCTTGTGTCACGTTGTATAGAGCTCGAGTGTCCAGTGACAGTACAGCAGCAGCGGCTGCAGCAGCAGCACTGGATCATCTTAGGATCAAGAGTGATGGCTGTCTGCTGTATTTAGAGAAGGTGAGCTTTTCCTTAGTGTCTTCTCTAAACTATCTTACGAGTTTAGACCTAATCCACACAATGGGCACCGATTGCGGATCGTTCGCGGTCACCAGTGTGGAAATTAGAGAATCGTGTAGGGGGCCGTCCATTAATCACGTGAAGCTTGAAAGGGGGGGGGGGGAGATGTTTGACAAAAATCACGAAATGTCACAAGAGGGGGGGGGGTGTAGTAAGATATTACGTGTATTTATTTTTTAAAACGCGAGAAACATCCTGCAGCCTTTCTGTCTACACATTTTTTTATCATGGTCCTTATTTTCAGAATAAAATAAGATTATACTTTAAACATGTATTTATGATAATATTCTAAGATATTCTAAAAAAAAAAATTTTTTTTCAATTTCACGTGATTAATGGACAGCCCCTAGGAAAACATCTATATGTAATGTAAACCAACCTGTGAATAAATACTTAGAGTAAAGTGATGTACTACAGTTTTATAGAAGACAAATATCTAAAATAAACCGCGATAAAATCCGTTTAAAAGTAGTTTTATTTCAATGTGTGATATTCGCGGAAATCTGAGACAATACTAGACAAATATCTTTTATTTTTTTTTTTTTTTTTTTTTATTCTATAATAGGTTTGCGCTTGACCACAACTTGCCTGATCTGAAGCAATGTTGCAGTCTACGATGGAACGCGCCTACCTAATAAATACCGATTCACTCGTGACTTGAAGACAGGTAGATTATAGCTATCGGGAAACAGAGATGCCGGCAACGAATTCCACAACTTGGCGGTTCGCACAATAAAAGTGGAAGCAAAGCGCTTTGTGCGTGCCCGTGGAATTTCCACCATATAACGGTGGCGCATAGCCGTACCTCTACTTGTACGATGGAAGAATGGGGATGGGGGAATAAGATTGTGTAATTCCAACGCACACTCTCCGAAGTGTATCCGATAAAAGACCGAAAGACTAGCAACTATGCGGCGATGCTCGAGGCTCTGCAACTTAGCCTTGATGAGGGACTCGTTGCCAATAAGCCTCTTAGCTCGCCTTTCAATAGACTCCAACGCCTCGAGTTGGTATTTAGCTGACCCATCCCAAAGATGCGAGCAGTACTCCATGCAGGAACGAACTTGTGCTTGATATAGTTCGAGCATTTGTTTCGGTGTGAAGTACTGACGCACCTTCGCGAGGACACCTAGTTTTTTGGCAGCTAGTTGAGCCTTGGACTCAATATACGGGCCAAAATTGAGGGTCGAAGTCATATTGACGCCAAGAAGCTCCAGGTGGTCTGTAATTGGCACGTACACACCTCGAAAAGTGGGAGCCAATAGAAATGGCCTTTTTTTGGCGGAAAATAGGCACGCCTGGGTTTTAGCAGCGTTGAACTTGACTAGATTGGCGTCGCCCCAATCGGAGACAGCCTTGAGAGACAAGTTCAAGCGCTCAACCATGGCTACTCTATGGGACTGAATCTCAGCCGCACTGGCACGGGGACTGGACATATAACTCTCTACAACTGTGCTGTCGTCTGCATACCCAAAGGTACCGGGTTTAAGCAGATCGTTAATATGCAGCAGAAAAAGAGTCGCAGAGAGCACTGAACCCTGAGGAACACCGGCATTAATATCCATTTGATCGGAAGAGCAGCCATCAATGACCACTCGGATTGATCTATTCCTCAAGAAGTCCGATATCCAATCGCAGAAACCAGTGGGCAAGCCGTAAGAAGGAAGCTTACTAATAAGAACATCATGCCAAACCCTGTCAAAGGCCTTGGAGATATCAAGAGAAACAGCAAGTGCTTCTCCGTACCTCTCCAAGGCCTCATTCCAGATGTATGTGGCGTACGCTAAAAGATCCCCAGTCGACCGATTCTGGCGGAATCCATACTGTCGGTCGCTGAGGAGATCATTGGCTTCTAGGTACGCCAGGAGCCTGCGATTAACAACACGCTCCATGCTCTTACAGAGTATGGAGGTGACCGAAATAGGCCTATAGTTGGCAGGATCGGCACGACTGCCTTTTTTGGGCACGGGCTGCACGTTAGCAAGCTTCCAAGATGTCGGCACTTGACCAGTCCTTAGAGATAGCCTAAAGAGGCGTGTCAATACAGGAGACAACTCAGGCGCACAAGTCCTCAACACTATGGCTGGAATACCATCAGGTCCACTGGCTTTGTTCACGTCAAGATTGCGTAGCGTATTGCGGACCTCCGTTTGGCGTATGCGAATTTCCGACATATGAGTCGTACTGCCAAGTGTAGCAGGAGGAACCGCGCTACCAGCATCTAGACGTGAAGCCTCTGCAAATAAAGAAGCAAACAAATTTGCTTTATCCTCAGCAGTGTGAGCCAGTGTTCCATCAGGTTTCTGTAGTGGAGGCAGTGAGGGGCGGCAGAAGTTCGCCTCGACCGATTTAGCTAGGGACCAAAACGCTTTACTACCCGCTGGATACGAAGCAAGTTTGTTCCCTATACGGCTAATATGGTCAAAGCGAGCCCTCTGCATCACTTTTTTGCAGGACTTGGCAGCCCTGTTGAAGGCTCTCTTCTTTTGGCGTATGTCCCTGGCATTGTGGTGTCGAGCATCAACCCAAGCTAGATAGGCCACATGTTTTTGCATCTCTGCGCGTCTACATTGTGGCCCAAACCATGGGCGAGCTTGGCTTGACTGCGGTACGTCCGAGTATGGAATGAAATACTCCATAGCCTGACGCAGCACATCAGTCACGGCTTCTGCACAGGTAGAGGGATCACCAGAAGAGAAGCATACGGGCTGCCACGGATAAGATGCAAAGAAGGACCGCATCTCATCCCAGTCTGCTGACTTGTACCGCCACATTCGCCGATTTCCCCTAGGGCTGGGGTCAGGCGGGGAGTAGACGGATACTGATTTGACCAGACAGTGGTCTGATTTACCCAGAGGTGAAGAGATTGATACTGAGTAACTGTCTGGATCAGTCGTCAGCAGAAGGTCCAAGCAATAGGGTGTGTGCGAGTCAACATCTGGTACCCGTGTGGCACCACGGACTAGCTGGGTGAGATTCAATGCCAAGGCCAGCTTCCGCGTTTCTCTACCTGCATGGTCAGTGTCTAGGTAGGGGAAGAGCCACTCTTGATGGTGAGCATTGAAATCACCCAGCAGAACCAATTGGGCAGAGGGGTACAATTGTTGAGCCGCTTCAGCCGCCTCACTGAGGTATTCGGTGAGCCTGGTTGTCTCCTGATCTCCGCTGTGCGAGCGATAGACACAGGCATAAAGAATTTTCTCTATGCCTGTATCCACCATCACCCAAAGAGCAGAGAATCTGCGGTCTTCGAGGTTCCGGAGACGCCGGCAGCATATGTCGTCCCGGGCGTACAAACACACTCCCGCGTGAGGTTTAAAATTGTGTTCCAGTGTGTACCCCGGGTACGACAAGTACGCCACGTCTGACGGGCTACCTATTTGCGTCTCCGTTAGGAACAAGAGTGACGGCTTATCGGTCTCTAGATGGTAGTGGACTGGCACGAGATTAGAGTGCAAACCCCGAATATTTGCGAGGTGCACTTTTAAAGAAAGGGAGTGCAGCCGCTGTTTAGGCACATTTCTCTTGTTCTTTGTCATATATGATGCGAGTGAAATACGGTAGAGGGTGGAAGTGGAATGAGGCTACATATGGCTAACCAGCAGACACACACTCCACAGCAACACCAATGGGTAACTGGCATGGAGACCGCGGGGACGCCCGAGCCCCCCCGGGGATGTCCATCGGGCCCTTTCATCCGGTCGCCAACCGGCACGATGGCGCATCCCGGGATTTTTCGCAAGTTGGCGGGACAGCCTTTCATGAGTGGCTAACTCACTACTTGGGTCCCCTACTAACTGCGGTCGGCCAGCGGTGCACCGTGCCTCGGATCCCGCTACCCTCCAAGACCAGTTACCCGATGCTATTATAAACGTGCGAGTCCAGAGCAGTGAGACCATAGGGTAGCAACTGTTCCGACCCACCCTCTCATTATGGTGTCACCAAACATCGCACCGGAACAAGCGCGGCTTTGTCTGGTGGGTGGTCACTAACCACGGCCAAAACCTACCACCAGTTAGTTGTCACCTGATTTGCACCACCCGGGGACCACGTGTGGGGATTTAGATTAAAGGTACTCTCCCACGGACGAGGGTGACTCAGCCCCCAAATATCTACAAAAAGTCCGCGGTACCATGTACCTAATCACATAATATGTTACGTCATAACGTCACCATAACTATTTTTTTAACTTAAAATAAGCAATTGTAACGCCGCGCGCCGTTACAAATTTAATGGTCTATTATAGACCGCCATCTGAGGTACAAAGTCATAAAACATTAATTAAATCTCATAAAGAACTATTTAACCACACATAAAAGTAATGTAAGACTATTCGTCACTAATATCCATATCGCTTGAATCATCATCACTGTCTGTGCAGCTTGAGGAGTCAGAATCTTGGCGATAGGCGATACGTGAGTTAAACGGTCGACGAGTTCAGCAACAACCTATAAAACGGACTAAAATAAGATTTTATCATGTTGCCCATTGTTACAGGTGCTGGATGGTGTTGCAGATGGTTTCATAGCATTACGGGAGATTCGCGAGATCCCGGGCACTTTAAATGGATTGTATCTATGGCTTGCGCAGAGGTTGTTCCATGGGAGGCGGTTTACTAAGGTGAGAAAGTTTAATGCTTATAAAAAACTTCAGGAGTTATGGAAACAGATCCCAGTGCTCCTCCACTCACTTAGGATAATGATTTGTGTGCATGGTGGTCATGTTTATTTGTTTACCCCCGAAAAAGAATTTGGGGCTGAGTCACCTTCGTCCGTGAGTGTAAATCTTTAATTGAATCCCCACACGTGTTTCCCGGGTGGTGCAAATCAGGTGACAATCAACTGGTGGTAGGCTTCGGCCGTGGTTAGTGACCACCCACCAGACAAAGCCGCACCACCAAGCGGCGTTGCCGTGTTCCGGTGCGATGTCTGGTGACACCATGCAGAGAGGGTGGGTCAGAATTGTTGCCCCCTTAAGGTTTCTAACCATAAAGAGGCTCATTCCACTGCCACCTTCTCACCGATAATCATTCGTATTCACGAGTGAATCAGTACACTGGGTTGGCGCGTTCCATTCTAGACTACATCATTGCTTAACATCAGGCAAGTTGTAGTCAAGCGCCAGCCTATCGAAGAATAATAAAAAAAAATAGGGGCACCTAAACTAAAGAACGGGTTTCGTGCAATTTTACAATTAAAAACCGAGGCGAGGTCGTTCTTAACTACGTCGGAGGTTTGATTTTTATGTTTAAGTTATTAATTTTGTTCCCAGGTTCGACTCCTGCTCGATGTACTTCTAGCGGCTCGTTGTGGTGTCACAGAAGAGATGCTATACAAATGTCTTCTGACTAAAGAGTACAGTGTTACCAGAGAAGATTTTAATAGAAGACTACATTTACTTAGAAGGTATGTCATGATTTCTGATTAACTGACTTCAAATATTCTGGGTCATTATAAATAATAAATATTCTGGGTTATTACCATACACGGTCATTTGGTCCCAAGCTAAGCAGAGCTTGTGTTATGGAAACCAGATAACTGGTATATACTATACATATAATACTTTTCTTTTGTAAATATATACTTACAATACTTACACCCAGACTCGACACAACCACAAATGTTCTTAACTAATGTTTGTCTCTGGTGGGAATCGAACCCACGACCTGCAGCGTGAAAAGCAAGTATCTTACCGACCACGCCACCGGCCCGTCAAAAAGTAAAAGCTTTTAAATTTGACTAGATTTTTTTATGTATCACTTCACTCACTTCAATCCTTTTCAGCAACGGTCTTCTCTCAACTATCTTACGACGAAAGAAGTTAGGTCTTAATCCACACACGCTGGCCAAGTGTTGGGTGGTTGTCACATGTCGTCGAGTGATTAGTTGTTAGGCGTTCACGGTTGTGTCTCTATGGATCCCGTGACCCCGTTGTGGTTGCTGAAGTCGGTGGTGTGTAGTGTGTATGGCCCCGCGCAGGTCGCCTTCGACCAGTGTCCTAATTCACGTATTTCTTGACCCGCCGATCATGTTGCGGTGCAGTTGCAATTAAGTTTACGTCTTAGTGTAACATGGTATTCTTGTAATTGTTTAGCTGTCATATCTAATCTAAAGCGCTCGCGTGACGCGAACATGACGCGAGCGTATCTGACAGCGGTTGTCAGAACTACGAGATCACGATAAGGGCTGTTTTGGTCGAAACTTAACTGCAACTGCACTGCAACTGAATTTATTTAATTACGGAATTGGACCACTGAGCACGAATGGGTGGCGTGGCCTCGAACGAGTCTCACATATCCCAGTCTATTCCCTCTGTAAAACAGGCGGGGAATGCGTAATGCATTCGCCATCATAAAAACAAAAGTTCTTCGGCATGCCGGTTTCCTCACGATGTTTTCCTTCACCGATATTGACCGGCGGCGATGAAACTATTCACACAGAGTGTAGCAACGACCAAGAATCGAACCCAGGACCTTAATTGTTTCGAAGGCAAAGCCGATACCGTTGCGCCACCTCTGCTCTATCTGTCGTCTACGGGCCTAAAATTGCTAATATTTATATTAACCAGGATACTAGTGATGGAGCGGTCGACAGGCTACCTGTCGCTGTTCCACCACTCGTTCGCGGCCTGGTTGGTGGATGTGAAGCACTGCACACGTCGGTACTTGTGTTGCCCAACAGACGGACACGCGGCACTCGCTATGTACTACACGCTCGACGCTAAGAGGTATGTACATTGTAATATATTGTAAGTATAGGGTAGTTCTATGTATAATAATATAATTTGTAAATGACCGCAATGTAGCAACCACTCTCAGTCTGCGAATATACGTACTACAGATCATTGTCTTATTAACTGCATACTTAATCATAATATGTTCCGGTGCGATGTCTGGTGACACCATGCAGAGAGGGTAGGTCGGAATTGTTGCTCCTCTAAGGTTTCTAACCATATGGAGGCTCATTCCACTGCCACCTTCTCACCGTTAATCATTCGTAATCACGAGTGAATCGGTATACTAGGCTGGTTCCATAGGCGTTCCATCGTAGACTACATCATTGTTTAACATCAGGCAAGTTGTAGTCAAGCGCCAGCCTGTCGAAGAATAAAGCCTGAAAAAGGACATAGGATACTTTGTAATGCGAAAAAAGGGGTTAACTTAGGGTATGTAGGTTTGTATGGAAATATACGGTATAAAATATACTTCAAAATAAATAAATCTAATAAAGGAGAGGTCAAAAGTGGGCTAGAATTTTGAACACCAATGTGATATACCTCATTGGAAAGCTTATTTAATAAGCTGTTAGAATTTAACTAAACACAAATTTTAGGAGCAACCATTTTTGTAAAAATCAAAAAAATGTAATAGAAAAACAAAACGCACATTACCTTTAATTATCCGTTTCCTAAGCAGTATAAATATTGCAATCACGTCAATAATTGCATTCTGTTACAGTACTTTTCTCTTGTAATATTATTCTAGCTGCAGCTTAATGTAATTATGACAAAAAATATTTGTTATCGTATTAGTGTAATAACAAAACGCGTGGAAAAAAATATAATTACGGGAAACGTCATGATGTCATTGTCATTGATCAGTTTGATTGACAGCGTCGAAATAATTTTGATTTTTTTGGTTGCTCAATTGTCATTTGACCATGGGGTTGCCAATTGCAATAATCATAATATTGCATTAAAGATTCTTATTTTCAATTTCAATTTTTTAAAAACGGGGGGGTGTAAAATTATTTTAAATACACCAAAAAATTTAATTAATTATGCTCTATTAACCTATGTAAGTCAGATTGCTGTTCAAATTTACAATTATTTTAATCCCAGGCTCTATACATTTTTTGAACGTCTCCTTTTGTTTCAGATTGAGCGCTTTAGAAATTCACAACTATGTATATCATATGACCAGTTTGGAACAACATTTACTATCGCTCAAGAAAAATAAACATAGGTAAGTGTACACAAGCTAGTTGTACATTATTAGCTAAGTACTTACACGTGCCTAACTGTGACGTAGTACTTATCATTTGACACGCGCATTAGTTTTAATTATTGTGTCATCATTCCCCTTGCCTTTTACCCATTTCTATTGGGGTCGGCTCCCAGTCTAACCTGATGCGGCTAGCTAACAGAATTATACGAGCGACTGCCATCAGACCTCGAAACCCGTAGAGAACCAGTAGCCGAGATAGTTAGACCAGGTGTCAGAATATATTGGCTTCTGACTACATGTAACGATTGTCATAGATGTGTTAAATGACAACCAAGACCGATGGCTTAACGTGCTCTCCGAGGCACGGAGGGTAGTCCCTCAACTAATCAGACACCGAAACAATTTTTGTTGTTACACAAATATTGTCCGGGCCGGGAATCGAACCTGCGACCTCCCGGGCACAATATAACCCAATCGGAGATAACCCAATTCCAACCCAATATATAAGTTTTAATTATTGTGTGATCTGCATATATCATAACATTGCATATTATTATTTAGTACTATAAAGAGCATTCGTATAACTCGGTTGTCTCCTTCATATCATTTAGCAGGTTTTGTACTTAGTATTGTCTTAGATTTACGCGAATATCACACATTGAAATAAATCTACTTTTTAACGGATTTTATCGCGGTTTATTTTAGATTTTAGATCCCGACGTTTCAAAGTCTTTTCAGACTTCATGTTCACGGGTGGACTGAGGTATTTTTGGACGTCAATCCAAAAATATTTATCACAATTATTACTGGCTACCTCCAAACGTTAATATTTAAGTTGCGTTCCGATTTAAGCAAACTGAGCTCACAGTGTCTTGAATTTTGAGTTAATTAGTTTATTTCCAGTGCTTAATTTACATGTACCAAAACCCAAGCATTTAACACAGAATTCAAGACACTGTGAGCTTTTTGTAAATACATACATCTTCTAAATATATAAAAGAAGAAACTGACTGACTGACATATCAACTCAGATCCCAAACCACTGGGTCTAGAGACTCTAAATTTGGCATATAGGTTCCTTATGGGGTCTAGGGGTGTACTATGAAAGGATTTTTCAAAAGAAACCCTTTAAGGGTGTGAAACGGGATTCCAAAGTTTGTATGGAGAAACAAGATTAGTGAGATCAATTTCGCGGGCGAAGCCGCGGGCGGAAGCTAGTAGTATATATAAATTACACCCATACACAGAACAAACAATCGGGCTCATCACACAAATATTTGTCCTGGGTGAGAATCGACCTACCTCTACGCGAACAAGCCAATCAAAAAATGATTAAATGACTCTCGTATTACAGTGAACAGAAAGAAGAAGAAGTAGACCTTCACACCTTAATACTTCTATGGGTGTTGGACTCTGGGTGTGATATAGAGATGGCACTCAAACGTGACGAAATGTACAGACAGTTGGATTACAAGGTAATTGTAAAAATACTTGCATTTTTGGCTCGGGTTAGATTATTTCCAATGTCTTACTATTTGCTTAACAACAGGCATGTGGTCAAGCGCATGCTTATTGTAGAATAAAAAATATCCAATCAAATTTAAGAGAAGGGCATAGCAGATTTCTTTGCTCAATAATTGCCCTAATAGGGGTGCTACCGTCCACCTTACAGAATACACAGCGTGTAATAACTGTTGGTTGTGTTCCTGTGTGTGAGTAAGGTCGACAGTGACTGTGTGGATACCGTCCACCTTACAGAATACACAGCGTGTAATAACTGTTGGTTGTGTTCCTGTGTGTGAGTAAGGTAGACAGTGACTGTGTGGATACAGTCCACCTTACAGAATACACAGCGTGTAATAACTGTTGGTTGTGTTCCTGTGTGTGAGTAAGGTAGACTGACTGTGTAGGTACCGTCTACCTCACAGAATACACAGCGTGTAATAACTGTTGGTTGTGTTCCTGTGTGTGAGTAAGGTAGACAGTGACTGTGTAGGTACCGTCCACCTTGCAGAATACACAGCGTGTAATAACTGTTAGTTGTGTTCCTGTGTGTGAGTAAGGTAGACAGTGACTGTGTGGATACCGTCCACCTTACAGAATACACAGCGTGTAATAACTATTGGTTGTGACCTTCTTTTAGATGTCTTAACTATAGGCAATGCGTTAATTTTTATGTCTCTGGTGATGTAAGCGCTCATAGACTGTGATTTGATCTACATCAAAATTAGTTAATTTATTGGTGGTAGACCTCGGCCGTGGTTAATGACCACCCACCACAAAGCCGCACCGCCAAGCGGCCTTGTCGTGTTCCGATGCGATGTCTGGTGACACCATGCAAAGAGGGTGGGTCGGAATTGTTGCTCCTTTAAGGTTTCTAACCATATAAAGGCTCATTCCACTGCCACCTTCTCACCGATATTTATTCGTAATTATGAGTCAATCGGTATACTGGGCTGGCGCGTTCCATCGTAGACTATGCTTATCATCAGGCAAGTTGTAGTCAAGCGCTAGCCTGTCGAAGAATTGAAAAATAAGTTCAATATATTTAAGACGGTGACGGTTTTTTTTATGTTACAGTCAGAAGAGACCAAAACCGAAGAGAATGATGGTGACCACGACTCGGATGGAAAGGACTCTCTATCAGGTAAGTTGAAAAGTATTGTTACAAGTTGAGTATAGAGATAAATTGAACCGCGTTGTGCAGAAATATTTCAAGCCACAAGAACCCAATATTTTAAATATGAATAAGACTGCATATCCGCCATCTTAAACGGGCCGGTGGCGTGGTCGGTAAGATACTTGCTTTTCACGCCGCAGGTCGTGGGTTCGATTCCCACCCGAGACAAACATTAGTGATGTGTCGAGTCTGGGTGTGAATATCTATTATAAGTATATATTTACAAAAGAAAAGTATTTTAAGTATAGTATATTATACCAGTTATCTGGTTTCCATAACACAAGCTCAGTAGGCTAATTCATGTAATTAAATAAGTTCAGTTGCAGTGCAGTTGCATTTAAACTTCGATCAAAGTAGCCCTTTTCTTATTCCCGTAATTTTGACAACCGCTGTCAGATATGTTCGCGTCACGCCAGCGCTATACACTAGATATGACAACTAAAAAATTACAATAATACCATTTTGCACTAAGACGAAAACTTTATTGCAACTGCACCGCAACTTGATCTGCGCGTCAAGAAATTATGAGAATTAGCCTATTGCTTAGCTTGGGACCAGATGACCGTGTGTGTTAGTGTCCCAGAATATTTATTATTTATTATTATTATTATCTTGGACCGGAATGCGCAACAACTTCACATTTTTCAGTACGGTGGGCAAAAATGTTTGTTTGATTTAAAAATCATCAATCTAGATGAAAAATATATTAAAATGTGTATATCTTATTGCCGTTCCAGTGAAATTGTAAATTTGAAGTCGAATATTTAGGTACGAACATATTTTATTAACTTCGGACGAAAAAATGCGATGTTATAAGTTAAAACGTGAGTTTATGTATTTGTGCACAAGTTTGTGGCATCATAGCGTTTTATTACTGGGAGCCCTTTATCAAAGCATCTAATTCGTATCCAAATATAATTCACAAAAAAATACGAGCCAAGTTCGGTTGTCGTACTCCGATTATCCAATTCCGAGTATTTTATTATTAAATTTATTCCTAAAACCCAAAAAGACATATCAAATATTTTTTTAATAATCTTTTCCTAATCTTTTACTTTATTGTACACAAAACATTATATTATAACACATTATACAACTAGCGGACCCCGCAGATGTCGTTCTGCGCGGTACAGCAGTGCCACCTACTGGGGCCGAAAATAGATTACAATCGATTCTCAGACCTACCGAATCGGTTAAGCTGTTTCTGAGGAAGTTTTTTTTTCTTTGCGTAAGAACCATCCTTGTACTTCAAGGAGTATTCTAAAAAAAACAATTAACTAAATCGGTTCAGCCGTTCTCGAGTTATGCGCTTACCAACTCATTTTTCGATTCATTCATTTCATTTTTTCATTTCTTTTTTCATTTTCCAATTTTCTTTGCTATAAACCTCACGGAGCCCGAGACCTTTCCAACGAATGCAAAACTGTGGAAATCGATTCGTGCGTTCTGGAGTTATAGCGTCAGGAAGGAAAACCCGACTTATTTTTATATATACAATATATACAAAATAAATATATACTAATGATGTGTGTGTCTATCAGTGGTCACTAAGAAAAAATTTTCTTTTCTTTTTTCTACATGACAGACTAAATAGTATTTTATACCGTTGAATCATGCCTATTATAATTTCCTGGTTATTATTGTCGTGTGTGTTTCCCTGTGACCCATATATTAATAAACTGTCAGTAATTTTACAAGGAAACCTGTGGTTTACCTGTGGTTTATAATAATAATAATACTTTCACACATACACAGCGCCATCTAGTCCCTAATTAAGCAATATTTGTTTGCACTACGGGTACTAGGAACTGATTTATTACCTAAATACTTTCTTGAAATAAAACTACTTTTTAACGGATTTTATCGCGTTTTATTTTAGAATTTAAAGTCTGACAAAAAGACTTCATGTTGACGAAAAGATTTTAATATTATTGAGATTAATAGTTAATGATGGTTTTTAAATTATTTCATATTTATAATAATCTAATTATATAAATTTAACTATTTGAGATGCAATTTAAATTATTATTAATATTATTATTGTTATTATTTTTTAATGAATTTTATTTTGGTATTTACTTTTTAACATGTTTTTATGTTAAATTGTGATTTAACTATTTGAATGTATTGTTTGAATGTATTATTTATTAGAATGTATATTTAGACCTGTAATGTAATATTACCAATAAATAAGTTTTGAGTTATGAACATGAAGTCTGAAAAGACTGTGAAACGTCGGGATAAAATTCTAAAATGCACTGCTATAAAATCCGTTAAAAAGTAGTTCAATACTCAATATTGTCTGGTGGGTGGTCAGTAACCACGGCCGAAGCCTACCACCAGTTGATTGCCACCTGATTTGCACCACCCGGGGACCACGTGTGAGGATTCAATTAAAGGTGTACACCCACGGACGAAGGTGACTCAGCCCCCAAATTTAAATATCGTATTTATCCATTATTAATATTATTCTTATCGCCACTCGTGATCATGAAGTCTGAAAAGACTTTGAAACGTCGGGTTCTAAAATCTAAAATAAACCGCGATAAAATCCGTTATAATGTAGTTTTATTTCAATGTGTGATATTCGCGTGAATATAAGAAAGTACTATGTAACCCCGTATTACAAGATTTTTAAGATTTTTAAAACAAACAGACATGTTCATCACGCAAATGTCTGTCTCGGGTAGGAATCGAACCCACGTTAAAAGCAAGTATCATACCGACCACGCCATGGGCCCGTCAGTTCATCCACACACGTTGGCCAAGTGCGGATTGGTGGATATTACATGTCCTCGAATGATTAGTACTTAGACATACTCGCTTCTTCACGATGTTTTCCTTCACTGAAATTGAGCAGCGGCGCATTAAGTTATCTGTGAATGTGTATGACCTCACACAATTCTCCTGAACAATAATTTCAATAATTACTTGTAATTATATTATCATTTTGATCCCTGTGTCCGGTGGTGCTTCTTGTTCATTATAGGTCTCAACTCGTAAGATAGTGGAGAGAAGACCCTTGCCCAGCAGTGGGACTATTAAAATAGGGGTAGAAGTGAAACCGCCATTAATCACGGCAACATTTCGTATTGTTCATTTTATTCTACAAAATTTTAATCATTATCTCTTCCGATAAAGTATCAGTAACAAAAATCCATTACTGATATCATTCTTATCTTTATACAAATAGAGTACAAATTACATTGAATACTATATTAGTAAATTATATTTATACAAGCATGAACAAAAATTATATTTATTAAGGAAAATATGATTTTATTAGTTCAGTATAAGTGTTTGAACTGTATAAGTGTAACGTTTGTGAAGTTAATATTATTATTAAGAATTAAAATGTGAAATTAATTATACGCTATAGATTTCACTAATCATCACCATTGGCCTTGCCCTTTTCCCATGTCTATAGAATCGGCTCCCAGTCTATAGGCCGACCGTTTAACTCGCGTATCGCCTATCGCCAAGATTCTGACTCCTCAAGCTGCACAGACAGTGATGATGATTCAAGCGATGTGGATATTAAAGTTTGACAGTTCGTAAACGTAGTACATTTAGAATTTTATTTTTTGTATGAAAATTGTTTATGTTATGTTATAATAAAAATAGCTTCATAATTCAATCATTTTACAGGAAAACTAATAAAAATAGTGCGAATTACGCCTCTACTAAGCTAATTTAATAGAAAACAGTGAAACGTCAAAAGGTACCTCTTAGATTTGTTCAATTGTACTGACGAATGGTCTTACATTACTTTTATCTGTGGTTAAATAGTTCTTTAAGAGATTTAATTAATGTTTTATGACTTTGCACCTCAGATGGCAATACGCGAGTTGAACGGTCGGCCTATAACTTGATGCCGTTAGCTACCAGAATTCAATAAAAACTAATATAAAATTGAAAAGTGGAAAAGCAGTGAAAATATGTTTTTATTATAGCATTGATGTGTCTAAAGATGTGCCTTTAGATTCTATAGTGATAAACTCAGAACAGTTAGTACAGGAACTGTAAAGCGCACACGTTCCCTTCTGCCGAGGTACATGAACAGTCTGCGCATGTTTTGTGTTTGTGTGTAGCTTTTATTTACGTGTACATTTGTAAAGACGCTTCAACTTTTTGTAAGTATGCGTGATCATGTAAAAGTGTGCTGTACGTGGTCACCTCGCTTCTGTCAAAAATTGGCACGAAACAATTTAGTACTACCTAGAGAAACTACCGGTGCAGCGTTGGAGCAGCGGTGGCGCAGCGGTACGGGCCTCGCCTTAGAAATATAAGGTCGCGGGTTCGAATCCCAATCGTGCCCACACATCTTTGTGTGATTTGTTTCATCGCCGCTGCTCAATATCGGTGAAGGAAAACATCGTGAGGAAGCCGGCATGTCTAAGAACTAATCATTCGAGGACATGTGACATCCACCAACCCGCACTTGGCAGCGTGTGTGGGTTAAGGCCTAAATTCTCTCAACTCGTAAGATAGTTCAGAGAAGACCTGTGCCCAGCAGTGGGACACTAAAAAGGGTTGAAGTGAAGAGAAACTACCTAGCAGAGATCGTCACTCCACCATATCTGAGAGTTTATTCGAAATTGCGATATCAATTTTGTTTTATTGAAAAAGTTGGCCGGCTATTCTGCCGCAGAATCGACAACCGTTAGGGTAAATGAGTTCCCTGGGACTAAGTGGAGTGACGATCTCCGCAAGATGGCTGGTGACATCTGGTGACAGCTGGTTACAGCGCGTGTGAAGTGGTAGGGTGAAAGAGAGGCCTTTAATAATCATAATAATAATTCGTTTATTTCGGAATTTTTTCGATAAACTTGTGTGTTAAGTTTTCTTCTGAATTTTTTTTTCTTGTTTTCTTTTTTTTCTGCTTTTTTATGTCCAGCGGTGGACTAAAATAGGGCTGATGATGATGATGATGATGATGATAAAATTTTTGTGAATTTAGTGACAGTGACATTATAAACTATTCCCTCCGACAAATAGTTGACGGCCTGTGCATGGTACGCTACGGTGTCGGCCGGTGACGGAACGGTCTAGTGGGCATAGTCTCATACTTCTCAATACAAAGAATAGTTTTTTGTCCGAAACGGTCCTAGTACGGTCATGGTATGCTATGGGATAGTGGGCAGACACCTGACTTAATATAATTTGAAGAAACAGGGTTTATAAAAACTAAAATGTATCATATTAGAACAAACTTTCATATGTTGGATCTCTTGGATTTTGTTTGTAAACAAAGTTGCGATGATTCCGAACGTAAATATTACTTTTAATTTGGCATAATCTACCTTATATCATAACTTATAGAGTAAGATCCCAGAGCGATCAGACACAACTTATTTTCACACGAATGAAACCTTATACTTCTGACTGAATATTTTTTGTCTTAGGGGATGTTTGGTCACTCTAATTTGTCTGACTGATTGAATATAACTTTTAAATAAATACTTCAATAACATATTCAAAAATCAGCTATGTGAAAATAAGTAAAATAACTCTTATTTTTAGTTACCTTTCTCACCTGGTACCTGCCCAGGAGTCACTCGGAAAGTTTTCACAAGCGCATAGGTATTAAAGGCACACGAGACGCTACTGAAAACATAAGGTTTCATTCGTGTGAAAATAAGTTATGTCTGATCGCTCTGGGATCTTGGACCATTAAATGCTATGTATGGCGGTAATGTTTTTTTCTTTCTTGAATAAGCTGGCGCTTGACTACAACTTACCTGATGTTAAGCAATGATGTAGTCTACGATGGAACGCGCCAGCCCAATGAAATGAGGTGGCAGTGAAATGAGGCTCCATAAGGTTGAAACCATAAAGGAGCAACAATTTCGACCCACCCTCTTAAATGGTGTCACCAGACATCGCACCGGAACACGGCAAGACCGCTTGGCGGTGCGGCTTTGTTTGATGGGTGGTCAGTAACCACGGCTGAAGCCTACCACCAGTTAATTTCCAATAAACATAATTACCAGTTGATTGTCACCTGATTTGCACCACCCGGGGACCACGTGTGGGGATTCAGATAAAAGGTGCACTCCCACGGACGAAGGTAGCTGATTTGTTGTAGTACACAGGAGAGTATACAGTGCACTCACTAAGAATGTATTTATTTAGTAATAATAATATAGTGGGACATTAACACACTCGGTCATCTGATCCCAAACTAAGCAGAGCTTGTACTATGGAAACCAGATAACTGGTAATATACTACTGAAAATACTTTTCTTTTGTAAATACATACTTAAATATAGGTAATTACACCCAGACACAAGACAAACAGACTTATAGATAGACCGTTTAACTCGCGTATCGCCTATCGCCAAGATTCTGACTCCTCAAGCTGCACAGACAGTGATGATGATTCAAGCTATATGGATATTAGTGACGAATAGTCTTACATTACTTTTATCTGTGGTTAAATAGTTCTTTAAGAGATTTAATTAATGTTTTATGACTTTGTACCTCAGATGGCGATACGCGAGTTAAACGGTCTATCTATAGAGTAGTCGCTCAACCAACCAGACAACGAAACAAATCTTTGTTGTAACACAAAGATCGTCCGGGGTGGGAATAGAACCCACGACCTCTCGGGCACAGTATAGCCCAATCGGGCAGCTTACACCGCTCGACTACAGAGGTCGTCGGGTTACATATCTTAAGCGTTAATTTTCTTTTCAGTGGAACCAGCAACTATAGAAGAAATAATGCCGGAACTGATAAACGGCGAGGCGACAACCCGATGGCCACGAGACCGGAGAGTGTTGAAGGCGTTGTTGGAACTGAGTCGAGCTGACGTTCCACAGGAGGAGACAGAAGCGATGAGGGTATGTCAATAAATAATCTAACCGCACAGGAATTTTTTATACCCTATTGTCAAAGAAGGGTTATATTTTTCGCGCGTATCATATATATTTGTAAATTTCACTTCAACCCTTTTCGTCCCACTGCTGAGCACGGGTCTTCTCTCTCAACTATCTTATGAGTTGAGAGAGTTTAGGTATTAATCCTCACACGCTTGCGAAATGCGGGTTGGCGGATGTCACATGTCCTCGAATGATTAGTTCTTAGATATGCCGGTTTCCTCACCATGTTTTCCTTTACCGATATTGAGCAGCGGAGATGAAACAATTCACACAAAGACGTGTGGACACGACCAAGATTCGAACCTGCGACCTTATTTTTCTAAGGTGAGGCTCGTACCGCTGCGCCACCGTTGCTCAAAAAAGTTTGTAAATTTAAAATTGATTTATTATCTTATAACTCTTGTCACAGATAAGGTGTCATTAGATTTGTATCATAAACACAAATGTTCTAGACATATGTTTAAATTCTTGTTATCTTTAACTAAACTTCGAGTTTGTTTGTTTTAACGCGCTAATCTCAGGAAGTACTGGGCCGATTTAAAAAAAAACACACAACCAAATAGACCATTTACTGAAGAAGGCTATAGGCTACTTTTTATGTCATTGTAAAATGTAGGTTATACGGGTGAAGCCGTGGGCGATAAGCTAAAAAAATGCAGGGCAAATAGTTTGATAGAAATAGTCTATTTCTCAAAATGTCCCTTTTTCATATTGACGACCTCGGTAGTCGATTGGTGTAAGCCGTCCGATTGGGCTATACTGTGCCCGGGAGGTTGCAGGTTCGATTCCCGCCCCGGACAATAATTTGTGTAACAACAAACATTTGTTTCGGTGTCTGGTTGGTTGAGGGACTACCCGGTCCCGGTTGTCATTTAACATATCTATGACAATCGTTACATGTAGTCAGAAGCCAATATAATCTGACACCTGGTCTAACCATCTCGGCTACTGGTTCCCTACGGGTTTCGAGGTCTGATGGCAGTCGCTTGTATAATTCTGGTAGTTAGCCGCATCAGGTTAGACTGGGAGCCGACCACAATAGAAATGGGAAAAGGCAAGGGGAATGATGATGATGATGATCTCTTATAATCTCAGTCTCAAATTATCATATTCTCAAAACGTCATCTAATTTGAAGCCGTGAAGATTTGTCTAGCAGGTTGGTGTTCTTCACAGATATCATCCGACCAGACGGTTGAGTCAGAAGACAACGCTGATGCTGAGGAGGAGGATGATCTCCAGCTGGATCCTGGGATGGTGCACGAGCTTGCTGCTAAGGGAGATGAGGATACGCTGGCTTTGTTGTTGAAGGTACATCATCTACAAACGTTCTTTCATTCTATATTGTACATAAAAACATTTATACAGACAATTTATAAATAGGAATGTACAGAGGCGAGTTTAAAACAAATTAAAACAGTGAAACATTTAGGAAAAGTTAATGAACAAGTCGGAGATGCAGAGGGATTTTTATCTGCTGCGTCATCGGTGTCCCCTATGATACACGCCGTTCCACAGAACCAGTGCGCACAACCGGCGCGGTCGAGCTCCGGAAGTCAAATGTGTCGTGTCATTCTCCCACTAGCCCTAACTTAGCATAATAACATGACAGATGTCAAACGTCATTCACGACAGTTCATAGACAACCTCGACTCGAACTACTGACTCGATGACAGCTGTTGTCAATTCATCTACATTCATCTCATCACAGATCACCAACCTGCACTTGACAGTTGAAATGCCGGTTTCCTTATGATTTTTTTTCACCGATATTTAGCAGCGGCTATGGCAATCGAACCCGCAACCTTATATTTCATAGGCGAGGCCTATACCGCTTCGTCACCGCTGCTTCAATGGGACTCTAATAGGTTCTAAATATCCACAGCGGTACCCATCAGCAAGTAGCGCGTTGGATGTCTCCGGTGGTACAGCGCTACATGTAGCGGCTCGAGCCGGCCGGGCGGCAGCGGCCAGGCTGTTGCTGGCGGCTGGAGCCAGGCCTGATGCTGCTGATGCTGATGGGTGGAGTCCGCTAAGGGCAGCCGCTTGGGCTGGACACACTGAGGTAGGTCTTACACCTAGAGATTTATAGATTAATATGAGCAACATGTAGAGCCTGTGAACGACAGACATTAGTCATTAGATTATATATTAGCCTTTTAGAGAAATACGCTTGAGCGATTTTGATATACAAACAAACCATTTTAATAATACTTACTCGTAATTATAGACAGGTGCTAAGAACATTTTACATTAAAATGTGACGTTTTGTTATTGGTCGGGTTATGTTCGCTATCTATAATATCGATCAACTTGTATGAGCAACGTCACTTTCTTTGTCTACACTTTTTTCAAGCCTAAATGAATAGGGTATAGATTAACCTCAACTTCACCTCACTTCACCTTCATCTCACCTCACCTTCACCTCACTTTCACCTCAATTTCACCTCACCTTCATCTCACTTCACCTTCACCTCACATTAATTTGATAAAAGTGGGTAGTACGTTAAGCGAAGTTCTATTGAATATTTGTATATTTACATATTTGATTTTTATCTCTAGGTGGTGGACGTGTTGTTGGAATTGGGTTGTGATGTGGATTGCGTAGACGCAGACAATAGGACAGCGTTAAGGTACTCTGATTTTAACATTTTATTTATCAAATATAAGTATCAAATTGTTTGATAGAGGATATAATGCAAGTTAAATTAAGTATGGTTTTTCTAATTATTGCATTAATGTTAAACTTACCGCTTGTGTGTCAGAGCGGCGGCATGGTCGGGGCACTCGAGCGTGGTGTCCCGGCTGCTGGCGGCCGGCGCCGCCCCGGACCGGCCGGACGCGGAGGGACGGACGCCGCTCATCGCCGCCGCCTACATGGGACACGCGGACATCGTGCGGGACCTGCTGGACGCGGGCGCAGACATCGACCACGCGGACGAGGACGGTACGTACATGGGACACGCGGACATCGTGCGGGACCTGCTGGACGCGGGCGCGGACATTGACCACGCGGACGAGGACGGTACGTACATGGGACACGCGGACATCGTGCGGGACCTGCTGGACGCGGGCGCGGACATCGACCACGCGGACGAGGACGGTACGTACATGGGACACGCGGACATCGTGCGGGACCTGCTGGACGCGGGCGCGGACATCGACCACGCGGACGAGGACGGTACGTACATGGGACACGCGGACATCGTGCGGGACCTGCTGGACGCGGGCGCGGACATCGACCACGCGGACGAGGACGGTACGTACATGGGACACGCGGACATCGTGCGGGACCTGCTGGACGCGGGCGCGGACATCGACCACGCGGACGAGGACGGTACGTACATGGGACACGCGGACATCGTGCGGGACCTGCTGGACGCGGGCGCGGACATCGACCACGCGGACGAGGACGGTACGTACATGGGACACGCGGACATCGTGCGGGACCTGCTGGACGCGGGCGCGGACATCGACCACGCGGACGAGGACGGTACGTACATGGGACACGCGGACATCGTGCGGGACCTGCTGGACGCGGGCGCGGACATCGACCACGCGGACGAGGACGGTACGTACATGGGACACGCGGACATCGTGCGGGACCTGCTGGACGCGGGCGCGGACATCGACCACGCGGACGAGGACGGTACGTACATGGGACACGCGGACATCGTGCGGGACCTGCTGGACGCGGGCGCGGACATCGACCACGCGGACGAGGACGGTACGTACATGGGACACGCGGACATCGTGCGGGACCTGCTGGACGCGGGCGCGGACATCGACCACGCGGACGAGGACGGTACGTACATGGGACACGCGGACGTCGTGCGGGACCGAAACACACCAAACAAACTTCGTAAACTTCTCTAAAATTACTAGACCTAATTACTAATAATAAAATGTGTGTTCATTAGTATGTTCCTCACGGCACACGTACCCACAGGTCGCACGGCGCTGGCAGTGGCAGCGCTGTGCGCCAGCGGCTACGGCAGCGCGGCAGTGCTGGTGGAGCGAGGCGCTGACGTCACCAAGCCGGACAGGGACCGCGCTACTCCGCTCCTTGTCGCTGCTTTTGAAGGACACACGTGAGTCGCACTACTACAGTAGATGTAAAGTCAGGTCAACGACAGATAACAAAAATTATGGAACCAACATCAATTTTAAGTATTACGCTATTTATAATACAGAGTAATCAGGATATTTGATTGTTTTTATAGAATATATGTATATTGAGGTAAATTCTACTAGCTGCCGATGAACTTATACCGCGATTTTCTCACATTCAAAAGTTCCTCTAGACTACGATTATTTTGAAACAAAAGTCAGCAAAACCGGTTTAGCCAGTTCGAGTTAGAGCGTCACTTAAGTAAAATCATTTTTAAATATAAAGATAAATAAATAAGTGTGGGCAAAGATGCGATCCTTGGCTTACACCACTTTTGGAATGTAGTTATGTCTAAATTGGAGCCTTTGAATATAATTCTCAACATTCGCCTAGGGTGATATTATGATAACCAGCTCACCAATTCATTTGACATATCATACATTTTAACTTTTGTGACTAGTATATTATCGTCAACTTTGTCAAATGCCTTACTGAAATTACTAGGGACTTCAATAACATTATTATTTGTATCGACCGATATCAATACCCAGCATAGGTTTCTAGAATGGTAGCTGTTGATTTTCTTGAACTCACTTCAACCTTTTTTTAGTGTCCGTGACATGCCGGTTTCCTCACGATATATTCCTTCACCGATCACCGTTGATTTTCATCAACTGACTTAAATTGAAGTGGTTCTATGCGCATACGCATGTTTAGTGACAAAATTGTCATCATTATACGAATAGTGAGATCTGCGAGTTGTTGCTGGAGCACGAGGCAGACATAGAGGCGGTGGACAGCGCCGGGCGCTCCGCCCTCTGGGCAGCCGCTGCCGCCGGCAGGCCGAGGGCTCTGCGCCTGCTGCTGTTCTGGGGAGCCTGTGTCGATGCCATGGATGCTGACGGCCGCACTGTGCTCAGTGTTGCCGCTGCACAAGGTACTGCATACTATTCATTTTTCTATACTTTATTTGTTATAGTCAACAAAGAAAATCATAAGTTTGATATTATATCACTCCAAATGGAGCCTCATTCCACTGCCACCTTCTCACCGAAAGTCGTTCGTATTCACGAGTGAATCAGTACATTGGACTGGTGCGTCCCATCGTAGACTACATCATTGCTTAGGTAAGTTGTAGTCAAGCGCTTGCCTATTTAAGAATTAAATAAATATGTATTTTGACAGGTAATGTGGAAGTGGTCCGGCAGCTGTTAGACCGTGGTTTGGACGAACATCATCGCGACAATTCAGGATGGACACCGCTGCATTACGCCGCGTTTGAAGGTAACATTCATGGAGTACTGCTCGCATCTTTGGGATGGGTCAGCTAAATACCAACTCGAGGCGTTGGAGTCTACTGAAAGGCGAGCCAAGAGACTTATTTGCAACGAATCCCTCGTCAAGGCTAAATTGCAAAGCCTCGAGCATCGTCGCATAGTTGCTAGTCTTTCGGTCTTTTACCGGATACACTTCTGCGCCACCGATATATGGTGTAAATTCCACGGGTACGCACAAAGCGCTTTGCTTCGACTTTTATTGTGCGAACTGCCAAATTGTGGAATTCGCTGCCGGCATCTATGTTTCCCGATAGCTATAATCTAGTGGTCTTCAAGTCAAGAGTGAATCGGTATTTACTGGGTAAGCGCGTTCCTCTGTAGACTGCATCATTGCTTCACATCAGGCAAGTTGTGGTCAAGCGCAAGCCTATTTTAGATTAAAAAAAAACATTCAATTTATTTTTATTTACTTTTGCCCACGGCTTCGCCCGCGTGGTTCTTGTTGGGATAACAAGTAGCCATGTGTTAATCCAGACCACAATCTATCTCTGTACCAAATTCGTTTCATTTCAATGATATAGCAAAATATACGTCTATAACATTGTTTTATAATTTTACTGACGGACTAAATAAAATACGATTTTTCATACTTTGTCGTCATCCTTGTTACCTAAGTTCTAATAGTAAAAAGACTTATACGTTCTCGTAGGACATATAGAGGTATGTGAAGCACTGCTGGAGGCAGGTGCGAAGGTAGACGAGGCGGACAACGAGGGGAAAGGTCCCCTACTGCTGGCGGCTCAGGAAGGGCACACCACGCTGGTGGACCTGCTGCTGGACCAGTGGGCGGCGCCGGTAGACCAGCGGGCACATGACGGGAAGACTGCCTTCAGGTATGTTAACTACTGACAAACAAAAATAAATAGAAGATATTCCTCTTCTCCCTCTCTTCTTTCTTCTCTCGCGCCTCTCTTTATTTATCCTCTTTACGATCTAGCTCGAATCTTCGGTTTGAATAATTAGATTATTTGACTTTTATTATCTTTGCCCTGCTCATCGGCTGTGGAGATTTTCAACTAAATACTTATTTCCCAGATTGGCTGCACTAGAAGGGCATATAGACACAGTGTCCACACTGTACTCTCACGGTGCGGACGTGGACGCTTTGGACGCGGACAGAAGGACAACTCTGTACGTGCTGGCGCTAGACAACCGTCTAGCTATGGCGAGGCATCTGCTGTTGCATTGTGGCGCGAATGTCGACGCCACAGATAGCGAGGTGAGGATGGTCTACAGCCCGATTTATCGCTAGTAGAGTTTCGTACTTTAAAAGAAAAAAAAATCGGTCTAGAGCAAGTTAACATCGCATAGGCATGACAGGCCGGTGGTGACGTGTCAGTAAGATATTTGCCTGTCACCCCTCAGTCGCTTCTGCTATCTGCAGAGCGATAAACTCAAAAAGTACTAAACGGATTTTCATGCGGTTTTACCAATAAACAGAGTGATCCATGAGGAAGGTTAAGGTTAAGTTTAGGCAAGAGAAGGTGTAGGTCGCTAATATTATAGATAAAAATGATTTCATGTTTCAAATAAAACACTCTGTAACGGATTTGGTCGCGATTTATTTTAGATTTTTTATACCGACGTTTCATCTTTTCGTTATAAAGAAGTTTTAGACTGTGTGATGTTTGCGTGAATTTAAGAAAATGTGGAGGTGACTGGAGGATCGGGTGGTAGTGACCCTCCAGTGAAAAGGGAAGACCTTCCAGCCGGGCGAGGTGTGATGCCCGACGACTGCGGTACTCTCTCCGACAGTTCTTGTCGGGAAGTTGTATATATGCTAATCGTCGGTGAAACTTTGCTTGTGCGATTCAGGATTGTTATGACGTCATGTCTCTTGAGTGGCGTTAGGTATGTGACGCCACAAAAATATCAATTGACGATTGTTTGTTCCGCCAAAACTTGAGAACGGTGGAACCTATTTGGTTGATTTTAGTCTTAAAATACTCATACAAGTCTGAGGTAGGTTTGAAAGATCGTCGTTTTTACTAGTGTTGTAATAAATAAATGTATTTTTTGTCATTAGGGACGAACACCATTACACGTGTCCGCGTGGCAAGGACACACGGATATGGTGAATTTGCTGATCAAAGTTGGTGAGTTTTGTATTCAATACCTGCGCTAACGCATTGTCTTCAACATAATGTTCTCACTAACAAGCCCTCAAGGTCAGGTCAAGTCACCCTCTTGCCGCCGGTCAAGTTGCGGTGCAGTTGCAAATAAGTTCACGTCATTAGTTTCGTATTATGTCCACTAAAAGCTGTCACTGCGGGTGAGTGTCCTGAAGGCCTGTTTCCCTAGTTTAGGCCCCAGTCCACCCACACACCTCCTACGTAACGTTCCTTCTTTCATAAACTCCTATGTATGTAGTGGTGGAAAATAAAAGTTATTATTATTATTATTATTATTAGTGTAAAATGGTATTTTTGTAATTGTCATATTTAATCATGAACGCCGAAGCGCTCGCATGACGTGAACTTGACACGAGCGTATCTGTCAGCGGTTGACAAATTACGAGAGTACGAAAAGGTCCGTTTTGATCTAAACTTAACTGCAACTGCACTGCAACTGAACTTATTTAATTCCGTGAATTGGTCTACTGATTTATTTTCAATTTGTGGAAGATCTAAAACTTGCTGACAATGATATTTTTCAAAATTTCGCAATTTTGTTCAAATTTTAAAAATTTTTAGAATCGTAATTATAGTCCGTCCGTTAGAAGTGAAATAAAAATGGAATGGCTTTATTTTACACAATGTAATTTTTTTTTTGGGAGAACACAGATTTTGAGTAAATTTGTATAATTTTCGTTAGTTTCGAACAATAAATTTACAAAGTAGTTGTGCGTGTTCACTTGAGTAGGGCCGTTGGCCGATTGCTGGCTGACAGCCGGCAGTTTTGTCGTAACTTTTGGTCAGATGTAAACATATGGATTTTCATTCCATTAAATTTCACCAAAAATTATTTATAATTGTAAAAGGGGGTGTAAACCAGACCAACCCTCAACCAGAAGTAGGTTTGGTGAACGGTGAAACATAGGTAAAGTGTCAGGATGGTCTTTTATAATAACTTAGTTATGCAAATCGGTAAGTAGTTACACTATTAGGCCATCATTTTGTGGAGGTGACTGGAGGATCGGGTCTGACCCTCCAGTGAAAAGGGAAGATCTTCCAGCAGGGCGAGTTGTGATGCCCGGCGACCGCGGTATTCCCTCCGACTGTTCTTGTCAGGAAGTTGTATATATGCTAATCGTCAGTGAAACTTTGCTTGTGCGATTTAGGATTGCTATGACGTCATGTCTTTTGAGTGTCGTTAGGTATGTGACGCCACAATTTAAACAGTAACGCCCAGATTAACCTACCTACCCCAGTATTAAACTATAACGGGTTCCTAGGGGATTTAATAAGTAAAACTAAGATAAAATGTGAATTAGCCCCGCACACGACCGCTTTACTTGGCGTCTCGTAGTTGGTCTACTGATTCGCCAGCGGACGTCTAACTCGCACGGGGTCCAGCGATATATTCATTTAAATGGTAACAGTTAAGAGCGTTTACGCCGTCCGGCTCGAAAAGTGTACTTTTCAAACCTACTAAACACTGCAACCGCTTCTCGTAAAAATATGAAAATTACCAATAAACATGGGGAATTTCTTCATCATTTAATATAATTGAGAAAATATTTAGATTAATGTAGTATTAGTACACTATATTAAGATAACCTAACAGAGGTTTTCATAATTTTGCTGTAGACATCAGTTTCGAAGCTACTCATCTACAAAACCATTTACAGAACTAGTTGGAAAAAATTTTTGACCAATTGCAAAGATCCTTAAGCATTTAAATAATTGAGAACATTTATAGATTTTGGTATCCTACAACAAGAAATAAAATTACAAAAAATATGAAAAATTAAGAAATTAAAATGACTTTTTTAACTACTTAACTTACTCAATTTGATGTAAAAGTAACATAACACATTAAAAAAACATCTGCTTCAAAACATACACTTTGAAATTTTAACAAATTTGTAATAGTTATTTTTTTATAAATATTTTAAAATGACTATAAAACCGCGTCGGCAAATCGTGTCAAATTAGTCCGCCGTCTGGCGTTTCAGCGAGAGGACGTATCGCTCGGCGCTCTGATTTGACCTGTGTTGACCTTTGTTGTGCATACAATAATATTGTACGTATAAAGTGCGCTCGAAAACTCTTGGTACTTTGGTAAGATAAATATTTTATTACTGTTTTTTAATGATTGACTATATTTTTGAATTGACAATTAATTATAATTTCAGTTATAATGGGAAATAAACGAAGTCGTTTGTATCAAAGAAACGAAAATTCAAAAATTTGGAAAGTATGGTGAAAGCAAGAGCTAAAAGGATGGTAATCCAGATCTTAACCTCACTTTGGACTAACCCTCTGACTAATAAAATATGTATGATAATAATAATAACAAATTTATTTAAGTGAATAGTTATTTTATGTTTTGCCCTTTTCTCCTGTATGACAATTTTAAATTATGTGACAGAGACAAAACATACAAAAGATATTTACAACTTGTACATCGTTTATTAGTGAGTACACACATGAAAACACACATAATCCTAATCACTACATAGTATAAAACAAAGCCGCATTCCTGTCCCTTATATCCCTATGTGCGCTTAAATCTTTAAAACTACGCAACCGATTTTCATGCGATTTTTTTTATCTTAAAGAGTGATTCAAGAGGAAGGTTTATCTATAATACATGCATAATATAGCAGAAAAACACTGATAATTTTAGATGTTTCTGATGCGATGTCGTAAATTAACTCATTTTTTGTGCCAGTGCTTGGCACAAAAAATGCCATGCTTGCACGCTGGCTAAACTCTGCGAAATATATCAAAATAATGTATTACAGTATTGCACACCTTAAAAAGGTCAACAAGAAAGTCCGTGATGGTATGTCTATCTCTTAAGGATAACCCACAATAACCACAATATCTTTTACTTTCAACCAAAAGTAATGGCTTTTTTACGAAGCGATTTTAAGCAATTTTTCATTAATCCTTATCTAATTATGTACCTTAATACATTGTCTATTTAATATAGATCAATATGGCCCTTTACAGCCCATAATTTAAATGAATATTTCCGAAGATATTACAGATATGATATACGGTGCGGCGGTACCAACCGGCCGCGCGCTGTTTCTTTTGTCTATTGGCAAAAATAAAAGGACATTTTGTAAATATACCTCAATATATTTAGTATCAGCATTGCACCCGTGCGAAGCCGGGGCGTGTCGCTAGTATTATATAAATGCAAAAGTAACCCTTTCTGTCTGTTAATTTTTCACGGCTGCGCTATTGAACCAATTTACAATTAGTTCAAATATTTTCTAATACGTTCGGCAATTTTAAAACTACACGTTTAAAGCTTATTTTTGAATCTTTCTATATAAGTAATTTTAAGACCTCAAATAAATATGGGATACAGGTTTTTTATTATTACATATTCTAATGTTGAAGAAAATATATTTTGATAACAATGGTGGTTTTATATAAATATGCCCATCAGCGTTGCCAGACGTCCCGATTTTATGTGTCGGGCGGGATGTCCCGCGTAGATCAGGCGGGACACTGCCGCTGAGACTACTACTGAGACTGCACGAACGTGGGTTGTGGCGTTGTTGTGTATAAGGTGGCAAAACTGGCAACATTCCGCGGGCCCACGGCCTTAGGAGGCCCCAGGTCTGAGGAGCTTAAAATAACCAAACTGCTTTAATAATATAAAGTAAAAAATAAAAAAATTGCCCGTTCGTGCCCGTTATCTGTGTGCGAGTTGTTTCGTTGCCGCTGCTCAGTGTCGGTGGAGGAGAGCATCGTGAGGCAGCCGGCCTGTCCGGGAGCTGGTCATTCTAGAGCATGTGGCGTCCGCCTGCCGGTCCACGCTGGGCGACGTGTTTGGGTCGAGGGCCTGGATTCTCTCAGCTCTTGGGATGGATGAGACACTTGTGTCCAGCAGTGGGACGCCGGTGTCCAGCAGTGGGACACTTGTGTCTAGCGGTGGGACACATGTATCCAGCAGTAGTGACTGGGACACCTGTGTCCAGGAATGGGACACTTGTGTCTAGCAGTGGGACGCCTGTGTCCAGCAGTAGGACTCTGAAGGATGGTGGAATGATTGTTAAATCTGAACTTTAGCACAGGTTTGCCACAACGTGCGTACCTATAGATGGCTGTTAATCCTGACATATTACCTTCACGAGCCTTCTTAATGTTTAGTTTATTTATTTACAACAATATATAAAATATTGTTTACTTTATTTTAGTTTGTAAATAAATGTGGAAATAATTGGAACTATAACTATACGATTTTAATTTGTGACTTATTACGTAGGTATACCTGTTAGTACCGACTACCGACGAAGGTAAGGTATGAATGGACAAAAATATTCATATTAGTTACATTGTCTGAAAATTGGATATTGCAAACTAGCAATAAACAAATTTCCGGTAACAACAATATTGCAAAAAAAAACTTTTAAAAAGTCAAAATTATTATAACTTTAAATCATTTGTACTTTTCATCAGTACTTTTTTCGAACACTAGCCATTACACTCGAACGGATCAAAATGGGTTAGTTGACTATAACGCAAGACATCGTGCTAGCACCGTGCACACAGCTGCGTGCTTTAGTGTGCGTAATATTTTCCATTGAATTACCTACACTTGATGTCTCGCGCTACGCGTAAACGCTCTTAATGCAGACAAAGAAAAATATACCTAATCATAAAGCTATACATAGACAACACTTCAATCATTCAGTCGAACAGATCTGCGATGTCATTGTCACCTGTCATACTTGACAGCTGACGTTGATCCGGTCCAAACTCACTATGACCGACAACATAATCATGAGTGAATCGGTATATTGGGCAGACTTCCGTAGCGTTTCTTCATGGATTTCATTATTATTTAACATCAGGCAGGTTGTAGTCTTGCGCAAGTTGAATTCAGAATAAAATATCAAACTTGCCATAAAATATGTTCTTAAAAGTTTGTGAAGAGTTTTTTTTTGGTTAAACGTGCTAATCTCAGAGACTATTGATCTGATTTGAAAAAAGTTTATGAGCATGCCACATTCTAAGGGTACAGGTCCCACTCTTTGGTTAAGTGAACGTAACATTATGCTCGACATTTTGTACACACAGTTACAAGCTTAAATTAAATATAGAAAGTTTTACATATACATACACATACATACAATAACGCCTTTTTCCCATGGGGGTAGCCTCACTAATGTTTATACTATAATATAATAATATAATATATTAATAATATAGTGGGACATTAACACACACGGTCATCTGATCCCAAACTAAGCAGAGCTTGTACTATGGAAACCAGATAACTGGTAATATACTACTTAAAATACTTTTCTTTTGTAAATATATACTTATATAAAGATAAATTACACCTAGACACAAGACAAACAGATATATTTAAACAAATAATAATAATATAAGTTCCAGTATAAGCTGATCTCGTAGTGTATAGGATTTTCGTACAACGAGAGGTCAGCTTAAATAAAAAAGCCGTAATAAAAAATGTAAACAATCTTTTAGGTGTTAAAATATTTTTATTTGAAGATTAATTTTGAACTTATAATTAATCTAAAACTTCATATTCTAGTCGTCATTGTCTGTATGAAGTTAGATGATTCGCTAGAAGAGTCCGATACAGCCATATTTATTACAAAACATTTTATTATCATGTTGTCAATTTTGCTAGTAAAATTGTTTTCTACTTATATGACGAGATCGAGACAGGAAAACCAACAGAAACGAACTAATAACAACGAAAAATTAACAGTAACGAATTAATAACAACAATAACTTGCACTAACTATTTCAATAAAATAGCCTTTAATCGTAACTACAATAGTTAGATAATGTAAACTGTTTTTTTTTATGTATTGTAATTGTAACTGATTAAAAACCATAAAAACTAAACAAATACGAAAACGAAAAAATTCACGTATCACTTCGAGCGCAATTCATACAGGAATGAACTTGTTCACAAAATGGCGGCCCAAAATATGTTTACAAAATCTGTACGTACAGCTTTACTTTCCTTTTCCGGCCGCGCCCCGCCTTTCTAAGATAGTTCCCCAGACGTTTACGGTACCGGTCAGGACCGGAGCGCGCGATCGCGAAATGCCCCCCGATCCCCTAAAACTAGAGTGTCCGGCAACTTCCTGAGCCGAGGTTCGTTCCCACATAGGGAGCCCTCATGGCAGTTGCCACAGTACTTGTTCGGTTCGATCGTCCTCGGACGGCTCACCGAAAAATTCCGGTGAACCAATAGAGGCCCTTCCGGCTGATTGGGCTAGGTCATCCGCAAAAAAAAAAGTCTTCGTCTAAATAATAACATAACAATATATCTCCGTCCTTGTCTTTCGCATGATACTGCACACGAGAGAAAAGGACAAACATAATAAGCGCTCTATATCGCAATGTAACATAGTAGCTGTCAATTTGTTTACATTTTTTGTCTCGTTTCTTTGGCCTTACTTTAGAAATATATAGTTTGATGTGTAAACGCGTGTACAAGCATTATCTGTAACGGTATTTTATACTGATTTTATTCAACGGGGTGAATTTCTGTACGTTCAAACGATTTGCCTCGATTATAACTGAAACCGTTTGGTCTACTTCGATGGGGTAGTTTAAACCTCTCATTTTCGACGTGCCGTCTTCCGCTCCGACTAGAGGGAAGGGAACAATCTCACTTTCGACTCCTCCTGTTATCTTCCGGATCCGAGACAGTTCGAGGTCTCTGTCCAGGCGGCGCGGGCGTGGAGGCGCGCGACCGGTGCGCGCGCACGGCGCTGCACGCGGCGGCGTGGCGCGGGCGCGGCGCGGCGCTGCGCGCGCTGCTGTGCGCCGGCGCAGCGCCCTCCGCGCTCTGCACGCAGGGGGCCACGCCGCTCGGCATCGCGGCGCAGGAGGGGCACCGCGACTGTGTGCTGGCGCTGCTGCGGCACGGCGCGGACCCGCTGCAGCCCGACCGTTGTGGTGAGACCCTTGTCGGTCCTGTGCTGCACGGCGCCGGCGCAGCACGACCGTATAGCGGTGTCTCTCTGTCGCCGCTCGCGACGATAGTGCTTATTTCGTCGGTGTGTCGGTAGATAAGCTGATAGCGTATCTGTTCCCAGGTCGTACTCCCGCGAAGGTAGCGTGGAGGGCCGGTCACACCGACATCTGTCGGCTGCTGGAGCGGTGCAGCGCTCCCTCGGCTCCGGACCTGCAACCTGCCGTCCCCGCTGGTGACTATTAACTTGTTATTACTGACTTGTATACTAGCTGTGTATCTGTAATTGTAAATCGGACTAAATCATCGATGAAGAGAAAAGTGTCTGATTCTAGGCGTCAAGATCGTGGATTTAAAAAAAGGCAGGATTTTTTTAACTTTAGTCCGTAGACAGAGGGCCCATATCACGACGCAGTGGATACCTGAAGACGGTCTTCGTCTCCGAGGAAGACCACGGAAGCGGTGTTGCGATGATCTAAGCTCGTTTGTTGTTACTGGGACGAATGAAGCTAGCAATAGTGACAGTTGGAAGACTATGGGGGAGGCTTTTGCCCAGCAGTAGGACATTACAGGCTATTAAAAAAAGTCCGTAGTCAAGAAACTGTAAAAATAATAATTATTATAGGAGTTGGCAAGTATTTGAAAGGTTCGATTCATTTTTAACGACGAACTAGTGTATCAACTGAACAAAAAACATTTCCTTGTTTTGTCAATTAGTTCATTCATTCATTCACAGGTTCACCCGAGTACAAACGCAGGAGCGTTCACTCGTCGAACTCAACTAAATCTTCGTCGAACCTAACTGGTGGTTCTGCACGATCTCACGAACCTCCCGATGTTACGGAAAAGGTATGATTTTATTCATATACATACATACTAGTTTCTAACCTTGACTTCGACTGCATTTTAAACATGTTTTATTACAACGTTTTCATAGAAAATCATTCATCTTTTTATCTTTCTCGCTCCATCCAAGTGCCTATAGATTCTATTCTTCTTCAATCTTCCATCCAGGCACTGGAACGACTCTTCTATCATACTGATGTCTTTATTCTTCTCCATCTATCCGTCCAAACTTTCAGTCATCCTAACCTTCTTCGTCCATTGAGAGAGTGGGTGAATTGATTCACCGACTCGCATACCATCCTTCCACCCATGACAGTTAATAACAGTGGTAATTGTCTATAGGCTAGTCGTGCGCACCTGTCGTTATCATTCGCTCAGCACGTGTCACGACCGCGGCATCGTGACGTCACAGCGCCTAGAGTTCCTACACACGCAACAGTGGAAGCAGACCCTAATCTCAGGTCAGTTTACATACACGTACGGTCTTATTCTTAAAAACTTATAACACATCTAAAGGCTTGCTAGAAACGCTTAAAGTGATTAAAAAAATAGTATTGCATTTGAAATATAATTGCTTAATTTGGGACTAAACGGCGCTGTGTGTGTGAAATTATTATTATTATTATTATAATGCCAGCTTCAAAATTGTTTTTTATCTGTGGAATGTATAGTGACAGTGCTACCGTTTCCTAAATGTTGGGTCATCAAAGGTGGATCATTTATGTAAGAAACGGTCCTACTACACTCCCCTGTGGTACACCGTATGTTACTGTCTGCGTATTTGACGTATATGTCATGTTTTCTTGTATTAAAATGTATATTATTTATTTTTGTATATCTACGATTTTATAAAAAGGATGTTAAAAGCTTTATCGCATTCCGAATTCCATATGCGTTTAATTTATTTAATAATATGTCATGGTCAACATCGTCAAAAGCCTGTGTCATAATCACAACAGATGGGTCTTCGTATCTACGTAGCTCATTACTATGTTAATAAAATCATAAATAGCCATATTTATAGTTTTGTTTTATCGGAAACCTCTTTCTGTCTGATACGCTTGCACGCACAAACTTCTGACTCTATCTGGATGAAATTTGATGAATGTTTAATGGTTTTGCGCGATAACTGACATAGACGAGGGTGAAAAGTGAGATCCGCATAAATTGGAAATAACACTGCGGTATTTAAATAGTGTTATTGTTGTCAGGAGTTACCAAGCGAGCGAACGTGACAGCGAGCTATGTTCGTGGCGCGGCTGCTCGCCTCTGTACGCGTCGCCGCCTCGCTCGCCGCTCAGCGATCTCTGCAGTCCTACACAACCACTCACAGGTATACATTCACTCACTCACTCACTCACTCACTCACTCACTCAGCGACAGCGAGCTATGTTCGTGGCGCGGCTGCTCGCCTCTGTACGCGTCGCCGCCTCGCTCGCCGCTCAGCGATCTCTGCAGTCCTACACAACCACTCACAGGTATACATTCACTCACTCACTCACTCACTCACTCACTCACTCACTCACTCACTCAGCGACAGCGAGCTATGTTCGTGGCGCGGCTGCTCGCCTCTGTACGCGTCGCCGCCTCGCTCGCCGCTCAGCGATCTCTGCAGTCCTACACAACCACTCACAGGTATACATTCACTCACTCACTCACTCACTCACTCACTCACTCACTCACTCACTCAGCGACAGCGAGCTATGTTCGTGGCGCGGCTGCTCGCCTCTGTACGCGTCGCCGCCTCGCTCGCCGCTCAGCGATCTCTGCAGTCCTACACAACCACTCACAGGTATACATTCACTCACTCACTCACTCACTCACTCACTCAGCGACAGCGAGCTATGTTCGTGGCGCGGCTGCTCGCCTCTGTACGCGTCGCCGCCTCGCTCGCCGCTCAGCGATCTCTGCAGTCCTACACAACCACTCACAGGTATACATTCACTCACTCACTCACTCACTCACTCACTCACTCACTCACTCACTCAGCGACAGCGAGCTATGTTCGTGGCGCGGCTGCTCGCCTCTGTACGCGTCGCCGCCTCGCTCGCCGCTCAGCGATCTCTGCAGTCCTACACAACCACTCACAGGTATACATTCACTCACTCACTCACTCACTCACTCACTCAGCGACAGCGAGCTATGTTCGTGGCGCGGCTGCTCGCCTCTGTACGCGTCGCCGCCTCGCTCGCCGCTCAGCGATCTCTGCAGTCCTACACAACCACTCACAGGTATACATTCACTCACTCACTCACTCACTCAGCGACAGCGAGCTATGTTCGTGGCGCGGCTGCTCGCCTCTGTACGCGTCGCCGCCTCGCTCGCCGCTCAGCGATCTCTGCAGTCCTACACAACCACTCACAGGTATACATTCACTCACTCACTCACTCACTCACTCACTCACTCACTCACTCACTCAGCGACAGCGAGCTATGTTCGTGGCGCGGCTGCTCGCCTCTGTACGCGTCGCCGCCTCGCTCGCCGCTCAGCGATCTCTGCAGTCCTACACAACCACTCACAGGTATACATTCACTCACTCACTCACTCACTCACTCACTCAGCGACAGCGAGCTATGTTCGTGGCGCGGCTGCTCGCCTCTGTACGCGTCGCCGCCTCGCTCGCCGCTCAGCGATCTCTGCAGTCCTACACAACCACTCACAGGTATACATTCACTCACTCACTCACTCACTCACTCACTCACTCACTCACTCACTCACTCAGCGACAGCGAGCTATGTTCGTGGCGCGGCTGCTCGCCTCTGTACGCGTCGCCGCCTCGCTCGCCGCTCAGCGATCTCTGCAGTCCTACACAACCACTCACAGGTATACATTCACTCACTCACTCACTCACTCACTCACTCAGCGACAGCGAGCTATGTTCGTGGCGCGGCTGCTCGCCTCTGTACGCGTCGCCGCCTCGCTCGCCGCTCAGCGATCTCTGCAGTCCTACACAACCACTCACAGGTATACATTCACTCACTCACTCACTCACTCACTCACTCACTCACTCACTCACTCACTCACTCACTCAGCGACAGCGAGCTATGTTCGTGGCGCGGCTGCTCGCCTCTGTACGCGTCGCCGCCTCGCTCGCCGCTCAGCGATCTCTGCAGTCCTACACAACCACTCACAGGTATACATTCACTCACTCACTCACTCACTCACTCACTCAGCGACAGCGAGCTATGTTCGTGGCGCGGCTGCTCGCCTCTGTACGCGTCGCCGCCTCGCTCGCCGCTCAGCGATCTCTGCAGTCCTACACAACCACTCACAGGTATACATTCACTCACTCACTCACTCACTCACTCACTCACTCACTCACTCACTCAGCGACAGCGAGCTATGTTCGTGGCGCGGCTGCTCGCCTCTGTACGCGTCGCCGCCTCGCTCGCCGCTCAGCGATCTCTGCAGTCCTACACAACCACTCACAGGTATACATTCACTCACTCACTCACTCACTCACTCACTCACTCACTCACTCACTCAGCGACAGCGAGCTATGTTCGTGGCGCGGCTGCTCGCCTCTGTACGCGTCGCCGCCTCGCTCGCCGCTCAGCGATCTCTGCAGTCCTACACAACCACTCACAGGTATACATTCACTCACTCACTCACTCACTCACTCACTCAGCGACAGCGAGCTATGTTCGTGGCGCGGCTGCTCGCCTCTGTACGCGTCGCCGCCTCGCTCGCCGCTCAGCGATCTCTGCAGTCCTACACAACCACTCACAGGTATACATTCACTCACTCACTCACTCACTCACTCACTCACTCACTCACTCACTCAGCGACAGCGAGCTATGTTCGTGGCGCGGCTGCTCGCCTCTGTACGCGTCGCCGCCTCGCTCGCCGCTCAGCGATCTCTGCAGTCCTACACAACCACTCACAGGTATACATTCACTCACTCACTCACTCACTCACTCACTCACTCACTCACTCACTCACTCACTCACTCACTCAGCGACAGCGAGCTATGTTCGTGGCGCGGCTGCTCGCCTCTGTACGCGTCGCCGCCTCGCTCGCCGCTCAGCGATCTCTGCAGTCCTACACAACCACTCACAGGTATACATTCACTCACTCACTCACTCACTCACTCACTCAGCGACAGCGAGCTATGTTCGTGGCGCGGCTGCTCGCCTCTGTACGCGTCGCCGCCTCGCTCGCCGCTCAGCGATCTCTGCAGTCCTACACAACCACTCACAGGTATACATTCACTCACTCACTCACTCACTCACTCACTCACTCACTCACTCACTCAGCGACAGCGAGCTATGTTCGTGGCGCGGCTGCTCGCCTCTGTACGCGTCGCCG
Organism: Meganola albula; assembly: GCA_936450015.1. NCBI lineage: Eukaryota > Metazoa > Arthropoda > Insecta > Lepidoptera > Nolidae > Meganola > Meganola albula. Next base: position 5,888,779 of record OW388171.1, read on the forward strand.
CCTCGCTCGCCGCTCAGCGATCTCTGCAGTCCTACACAACCACTCACAGGTATACATTCACTCACTCACTCACTCACTCACTCACTCACTCACTCACTCACTCAGCGACAGCGAGCTATGTTCGTGGCGCGGCTGCTCGCCTCTGTACGCGTCGCCGCCTCGCTCGCCGCTCAGCGATCTCTGCTGTCCTACACAACCACTCACAGGTATACATTCACTCACTCACTCACTCACTCACTCACTCACTCAGCGACAGCGAGCTATGTTCGTGGCGCGGCTGCTCGCCTCTGTACGCGTCGAGTTAACTACAACTTGCCTTATGTTAAGTAATGATGTAGTCTACGATGGAACGCGCCAGCCCAGTATACCGTTTCAAAATTTCGATTTTGACTTTTAATTCACATAAAGTATTATAATGTGTCGAAATGCGTTATTCCAGGATCTCAGCCTCCAAGTCTGACAGCAGTACAGCCAGGCTTAGCAGATACACATTTCAACAGAGATACGCATATGCGGATAATTCTTGGCAGAGATAGTAAACCGCCTCAAGAACGGACTGAAAGGTCAGTACAAAGTTCATTCACTTAAATATTGTCGATAAAACTGCAAGAAAATGTACCGTAATTCCCATTTCCACCCAAATTTTGGGACTTTCTAAATTATCCCAATATTTTTATTTATATGAAAAGTGGAACTAGGTGTTCCGGAATTTTTTGTAAGTGGAACTAACTGGACCGGTGGGAAGAAAGGCCTCAGTATTTCTACCAATTGCAATATTTTATGGTAATTTTATTGCCTATACTATTTGTATGTAATTTATGGCAGAAATTTAAAAGAAGAAGCTATCTGACCAACATATCAATGCACAGCCCAAACCGCTGAGTCTGGACGCTCTAAATTTGGCACATGGGCTCTATGTGAAGTTTAGGGGTGTAATAAGAGGTGGTTTTCACCTCTGCTTACTCCTTCGGGTAATACAGGTGTGATGCTATAATATGTTACGGTCTAAATATTGTTGTGTAACGTAGCGAGGCGTGGAAAGCGATGGGGCGTCTAGCGTACACCAGAATTATTGGGAGCATTGGCAGAGCTAGAGGGCGGATATTGAAAAAACAGTGAGTCTTCTACACTCCTTACAGATATACAAGGTGTTAATGAATTAGGCCTTCAAAATTTTGGGGATTGTTTAATATAATATTCCATGAATAATCGTAAAGTACGTTTTTAAATTAGCTAGCGTTTTAGAGATATGCATTAATTTGCAATGAGCGTAAAGTATTAAATATGCTATCCGTACTACCCAGGCGCGATAAGTTGAGACTCGTCTGGAATGCAACCCTCTGTAAGTTTAAGGCGGTGTTGTTCCGAGTACAACACTCGCTATATTAAAAAAATAGCAGAGACGAAGTCGCGGGTGGAAACTTGTTGTGATTTTTTTTTGGGCACAGTACAACCTAGAGATAAGAACGATCTTGTAGCACATAATACTCGACTCCACAAAGTCAGTAACTCTTTTATGGGGCAGTGTATACATTTCTACAATAAACTTCCAAATAATATTAGGGAAATGACTATTAACAAATTTAAAATAACTATAAATTCTACGTTATGTAAGAAAGCGTATTATAAAATTTTATACTATCTAACAGATAAAAACGCTTGGAATTAAGTCGCTCTAATTCAACACAATAAACAAACAAAATGTAATAGATATAAGTACTTCATTTAAATTATAAAATTTAAAAGAAAAAAAACCTACTGAGTTTTTTGGCAGTGTTTCTCAGTAGTTGCCAGTCATTCACTGCACGGTAGGAAAAGAAATTGGACTTTTTTTAAGTAGACTCGCGTCTCAAAAAAATTAAGCATATTTTCATTTAATTTCATTTAATTTCATTTAATGCGCCTGTGACGTCATCGCCTCTAGGTCTCAACTTATTGCGCACGGGTAGTACTGTACCTTTCTATGTACTTACCAGACGTCGCATCGTACTTTAGGTACTGTAAGCGAAAGAAGTCTTAGTAGAAAATTGATTTTTTTCTTGTATAAAATTTTTTTTGATACCAAATACCCTAGCAAAGTTTGACAGGTTAATTAATTAACACCATATAAATATAATGAGCATTGATAAGCAAAGTTACAATTTATTGTAATTGTAAATAGTTTACAAATAAAAGAGATGCGCACGACCTCTTCGCCGCCCGCGTTACACTTGACACGCAGCCGTTTGTAGGGAGTGCGACAAGTATCGACTGACTTTTGTGATCGCTACGTTACAACTTTCATTGAAATACGTTGGAACTAGGATTACTTGTTCCGGAATAACCTGGAACTAGTGGGACTACTTGTCCATTGATAAAATGGGAAATATCCTATTAGTATTACAAGTGCAAAAGTGTGTGTGTGTATCTGTAACGTATCTTCATAACCACTTAACCAATTTTAATGAAATTTCAAATGAAGATAGTGTAGACCCTGGAATCGAACATAGTTATATGTTCAGAAATCATCCCCTAAGAGGGTTAAATAGTGGGATAAAGTTTGTATAAAACATTTTTCTTCCTCGGTCCGATTAACTCAAAATTCGGTACATATAAGGGCGCCTTTACACTAGCGTTCGTCCAGCGTAGACGTTCGATGAACGTATGCGCAGCGTGCGTTGCGTTGTCGTGACAAACGCTAATGTGAAGGCGCTCTTAACCTCAAAACAAATTATGAAACACGTGTTTTTATTTTTTCTAAACTACCCCTAGAGGGTGTGTAAATTTAATTTAATCTTACGATCTTTTTATTTCTTGTTCTGATTAATTCAAAATTCGTTACAAATAAACCTTAATACAAATAATGAAACATGTGTTTTTATCTTTCCAAAACTGCCCCCAGAGGGTGCATAAAATGAGTTTTGTTTGTAAAAATTTAAGTTTCTCTGAATCTTTTTAGTTCTAAGTTCGATTCACTCCAAATTCGGTACTCATAAATCTTTGAAGAATTAATGAAACATATATTTTTTAATTAAATCGGAGCGCAACTTATATAATAATGTTTGTAGGTAGTCAGTAATAATTGTGATTAATAATTTTGGACGTCAAATACCTCAGTCCACCCGTGACCATGAATTCTGAAAAGACGTTGAAACGTTGGGATTTAAAATCTGCAAATGCCTTGGGGGCAAGGGATTTGTAAGATGAGTTAATATTATGAATGTAAACGTTAGTACGGATAATGTGTATAATAATATGGCTGTTTGTTACTCTTTTACGCAAAAACTTATGGACCAATTTGGATTAAATTTGACACAGAGATAGATTGTAGTCTAGAACGGCTCATAGGATATTTTTTTTCCTAACTTCCGCGAGTGAAGCCGCGGCTGGTAGCTAGTAATATATAAACTTCTCACCGAAAATCATTCTTAATCACGAGTGAATCGGTATACTGGACTGGCGCATTCCATCGTGGACTGCATCATTGCTTAACATCACGCAACTTGTAGTCAAGTGCAAGCCTATTTCAACATAAAAAAATCTGGATGTCCTAGATTTTGTTGATGATTATTACCAGATATCTGGTTTCCATAGTACAAGCTCTGCTTAGTTTGGGATCAGATGACCGTGTGTGTTAATGTCCCACTATATTATAAAAAATAACTCACGACCTTCTCTTAGACCTACGGTACCTTTAAACACACAAAATTTCATAAGAATCATTCAAGCCGTTTCGGCGAAGTTTTGTTACAAACACGAATATTTTATGTAGGTACAACTAGCTGCCCTGGCAAACTTCTTACCGCGTATTTCTTACTTTTTAAACCTTTTTAAGACTTGTATTAGGATCAAAATCGGCCAAATCAATTTTGGTGAAATTTTAATTTGCCGATTTTTATAATTTTTTTCTTTTGTTCGCAGTAAAAGCAAGAGGAACGGTATAGTCACAAACCCTGCGATGAGACTCGTCGCGAACGTCAGGAACGGACTCGGTAAGTTACGTACTGATTCTCAGTGACAGTCGGGCGGTCCGTAAATCGCTAATATGACTAAAAATTGATTCATCATTGATCATTCATGTAATCAGAAGCCAATATAATCTGACACCTGGTCTAACCATCTCGGCTACTGGTTCCCTACGGGTTTCGAGGTCTGATGGCAGTCGCTCGTATAATTCTGGTAGCTAGCCGCATCAGGTTAGACTGGGAGCCGACCCCTATAGAAATGGCAAAAAAGGCAAGGGGAATGATGATTATTATTGTTTTATTATTTTTTTAAATGTGTGATATTCGCTTTAATGTAAGTAAATTCTAAAATTAACTTATTTATTCACAGACAGCGCCGCAGCGAACATTCGACGTACAGGTGTAGCGTTAGCTGCTAGTGCTAGTTCTGCTAATCCAGCTGTTAAAACTAACGCCTTCCAATGGAGAAAAGAGACGCCGCTATAAGCTGGAAGAGTCTATCAGACAGTTCACAGTGAAATCATCGTGTTTTTTTTGTACACGAAAACGGGGATGGATCAGGCAAGATTTTCAAGGGTGTTTTTTAAGCGAAAAACGCCTTTTTGTAAACTTTTTAAGGAACATAGGTAGATAATGTCCTTTTAAGGTAATCGGTGAAAAGGACGCCGCTATGAGTTAGAAAGATCTAAAAGAGAATTTAAAGTTACGACGTCAGTGTATTATTGTCTAGCGATACTATCGCTAATATTATAAATGTCGTGGTACAGGGGATAGTAAAAATCTTACACTGAATTTACGATTAAGTTTGTGAGAAAAAAATCAAATTATGTTTTGATTTTAACTAGCTAGTCCATAATAATTAAATAGGGATGAAAGAGTTCAAAACGTCGCGCTGTGACAGTAAAATCTAAAATAAACCACGATAAATAATTTCCGAAGATATTACAGATTTGAAATAGCGGTGCGGTAGTACCGGCCAGGCCGCGCGCGGCGCGTGCTGTTTGTGTTGTATAATGGCAAAGAAGCTGTTAACGTTGTATAAAAGGACATTTTGTAAATATACCTCAATATATGTAGTATCAGCATTGCACCCGTGCGAAGCCGGGGCGGGTCGCTAGTTTGTTATAAAGTAATATTGGTGCGCAATAAGTTGAGACCTGAGGCGGTGAGTCTGTAACACTGTTGTGATGATAATCCGTTTGTTTGACGTAGATTAGTGATTTGAATAGAGAAGTTGGTTAATAGTACCATAGATGTATGGGGACGTCCGTTAATTACGTGAGGTGTTCTAAGGGGGGAGAGGATCAAGCTAAATCTTTTCAAAACTCACTTATGGAGAGGAAGGGTCTTGGCAAATATCACTTAATAATTTTTCTCGCAGAAAACGGTGTAAAATTGCATGAAAAATTATTTCTAGAATAAAATATAGCCAAAACTCAGACAATAGTATTAGTCGTTTTGTTCGAACTTCGCAGAGTAGCGAAGTAGCGCTTGATTGTTTAGCTGTATCGACACCAGCGTGACCAGATTTAGATTGACCGTTGACAGCCCAAATAGAAGTTTTGAAGAATCTTGCGTGAGATTAGGGGAGTGGAGAGGGAGTTGAAGAAAATCTTACGATATTTCACCAAGGGGGGAGGGGAAAAATTCTCAAAAATGCCTCACGTAAGGACGCCCACTGTAAACTACTTCTGTGAGCAAGTGTTAAGAGTGTTCGGGTCTCAAAATCTTATCGCGCACGGGTTGTATAGAAGTGAATGGATACTGGTTGGATAAAATGAAGTCACCTCCTCTGTCTATTAGCTATATACTCAAAAAATACTGAGCGGATTTTCATGTTGCTTTCTCCAATTAACAGAGGGATCCATGAGGAAGGTTTAGGTGTAAATTTGTACCCGTGCGAAGCCGAGGCGGGTCGCTAGTTGAATGCAAATTTAAATATTCTAATATATAATATCTACCGATGAACTATGTTACTTAGAGAATTTATACAAAAATAACAGTTAGCAAGTGTCTATCTCCAGGAGTAGGATATTTATGAAAAAATCTCAAAGTAGTTGTGGTAGGTATTTCGAATTGTATGTGTAATATGATAGTAGGTTCGGGTAGCGATAAAACCGATCAAACCGCGGTAAAACCAATCAAACCGCGATAAAACCGATCAAACCGCGATAAAACTGATCAAACCGCGATAAAAACTATAAAACTGCGATAAAGTCTATTAAAAGTAGTGCAAGGAATGCTACTAGACATTTTTGATAATAGAAAAACCTTAATAGTAGATTGAAGTGAGATTATGTACTATAAACGGCACCTTATTGCGTGTGGGACCCAAACATAGCTAGCGAAGTGTGGGTGTCACCTTTGCATATTATATACACGTGCAGCGTTAAAATTGTTCGTTAAATTAACGATATTATTAATGATAAAAAAATATTTATTTAAAACAAATTTGTGTCTAAAATATAAGAAAACCTAAACAAATGTAAAGCTGATTCATTTAAGATTAATAGCGCTTTCGTGTAAAAGCTCTTGTTGTTTGTTAACTCTTAACGAGTAAAAGTTATACCTCATTAAGACGCCATAGCGACGTATTCTGGTATCTGAAGGTCGCCAAGTGGAGTCGCCATGGTGTTTCCACAGTCCGTTTCGTTTACGTCGTCAGGAATAGATCTAGAAGGTATAGGCTGACGATTGAGTGAGCGAGGTGCAGTTTACTTGTGTACTTTGACAGGCCTGGTGTGGTTGTGGGTTCGATTCCCACACAGTTCAAATCTTTGTGTGATGAGCATGATTGTTTTTTCTGTGGCTGGGTAATGTATCTATTATATGTATGTATTTACGAAAAAAAAGGAATTTAAGTAATGTAATCAAACGCTGCTACGCGACCTGAACCTGGTCGCACGGGTACTTGCCGATTTTACTGCGAAATTTACCATTTTAATAGTCGGGACTAGATGGCGCTGTGTGTATGTTTGAAAACATTAATATTATTATATTATAGTGGCTTGTCGACCGCTGGAATATCCAAAAGCCACCTTCTAACTTGGCATTGCCTTACCGATGCCAAGTGAGTTAGGTACGTTAGGTACCGTATATTTCAATATTAACTGCTTGGATACGTAGACGCCAGCGTCTAAATGAGGCAGACCTCAAAATCTCTGATTACTAGTCGAATTCGAGAAAATCGTGTAAGTAGATATTTAAAATCTATGAGGAACTTTTACTGTAATTACCCCGATTATTGCGATTTAGACGTTTAGATTCAGCAATGTGTTGACAAAAAATAATGAATGTCTACTGAAGACTAATTTTCGTGTTCTCAGTATGCCACGTTAGAGATATTACTATCACTCAACGCACGAGATGCAACGAGTAGTCAATAGTGATCGACATCGTAAGTCGGTTTCATTAGTTTTCAATCAACATTCTAGAGTGTTTCATCGAGAAATTGGGTTCAGAAGGCTAATTCGCGTAATTAAATAAGTTATGTTGCGGTGCAGTTGCAGTTAAGTTTCGATCAAAACAGCCCTTTTCGTACTCTCGTAATTTTGACAACCGCTGTCGGATACGCTCGCGTCAAGCTCACGTCACGCGAGCACTTCAGCGTATATGTTATATAAATAACAATTACAAGAATACCATTTGGCATTAAGACATAAACTCAATCGCAACTGCACCGCAACTTGATTGGCACGTCAAGAAATTGCGTGAATTAGCCTACTGACTTGTTGCTTGCTAAGCGTCTAGAGCGTAGATAGATTAGAAGTCACCTGGCAACCAGATACCTATAGACACCGTATAGCTGTGCCCACTCGCTAATTTATGTTATACTATTATAAATCGGTACAGGGGGCCGATCAGAGGGATAGTCCTCGCCAGAAAACTTAACAAGTGGGTGTGGTTACGAGCAACAAACAATGTTAACTTAATCACACTACTAATTTGTTACGAAATTTTAAAATAATACAACGAGTGGTAAGACAGTTCCTAGACTGATGTTGGTCGCACGGATGTCTCTAGAGAACTGGGGACAGTTCGTGTAGCGACAGTCCCCACTCGTCGCCCGCGCACTTCAGGCTAGACTGTCGAAGCGTGACGTCACGACACGCTGCCGCCTCACTGTCAAATCTGCTCCCGTACTAATGACTTCTCAGACGTACGAGTATATATATAATCCGACCATATGCTTAATTTAGAACGTTGACTTTCCATCTCAACTTGCCAGGTAGCTTAAAAGAGTCTAGGGGCGTGGCAGGCTATATATGGATGTAGGCTAATCTATAAGGTATCTAACACCAAGGTATGTATGTATGATGCTATACAGTACCCTAACTAAAGCGCAAGCAACGCTGCGTTTCATGGTACACCGTGTAAAACTGACGATTTTTGATAATTTTTCTTTTGAAACATATTTTTTAGTTCGAAATAAATGAAAACTGTGATTGAAATAACGCATTTTGTATCTATATTATGTATTTAAAAATGATTTGGAAATGATTTCCATTTGTTAAAGCGCTCGAAGACATTTTGTGAAGTTATTTGCTAAGGTAGACGACATCTCTGTCAATATTTATATGTTTAAATCTTCCTAACTCTCTGTTTTCGAGAGGCTTTATACGGAATTAAGAAAGATTAATTTCTGGAATATGAAATTATATTAAAGTTTATTAATGATTTGTTGACTGCTAGACTGCCCAGCAGTGATCGCGCAGCGGTAGAAGCTTCGCCTTTGATATATGATTCCCAGTCGTGCCTCACATATTTGTGTGAAGTGTTTCATCGTCGGTGCTCAATAGCAGTGGAAGAACCTACCCGCACTTGGCCAATTCTCAATTCGTAAGATAGCTGAGAGAAGACCTGTGCCCAGCCGTGGGCACTAACAAAAGAGTTTAAGTGAAGTGAAGACTTTTTAGCTATTGGGAAGTTAGCGGGATATGTAGGAATGCCTGCTTACCTACAAAAAACACCAGTCCAGTCACCACTAGTAGAGTCTGGGTGTAATTATCTATATTTCAGCATGTATTTACATAGAAAAGTATTATATGTAGTATTTCCGTAGTACAAGCTCTGCTTAGTTTGGGATCAGATGGCCGTGTGTTAATGTCCCACTATATTATTATTATTTATAAGTCTGTTATTTCAGATTATTCATATAATAATGATTCGCAATATTTTCACGTGTCTGAGAGCGCTTAAAGAAACAATGTTTTTTTTTTTTTGTAAAAATATATTTAGAAATTATTTAAAAGTATTACAGTACACTGTATTCGTGTCATATTCGAGGCTAAAATATTCGATGTAATAATTATAACTGAATAACTTAGTAATGACGTATTTGTTATTATTATTTAATAATGGTGATATATTTTACTTTATAGTGTTATTATTTGTGTGTATTTAATGTATCTGGAAGAAAAATAACGTTAAACTGCATAAACATGTTCGATTTCGATTCCCGCCCCGGACAATATTTGTGTAACAACAAATATTTGTTTCGGTGTCTGGTTAGTTGAGGCCTCTACTCCTACCCTCCGTGCCTCGGAGAGCACGTTCAGCTGTCGGTCCCGGTTGTCATTTAATACATCTATGACAAGCGTTACATGTAGTCAGAAGCCAATATAATCTGACACCTGGTCTAACCATCTCGGCTACTGGTTCCCTACGGGTTTCGAGGTCTGATAGCAGTCGCTCGTATAATTCTGGTAGCTAGCCGCATCAGGTTAGACTGAGAGCCGACCCCAATAGAAATGGAAAAAGGCAAGGGGAATTATGATAGTTGTATTTAGGAATAGACTGTGGGTCAAAAATACACGTCTTTCGTTAGCAATTACTACATTTTTTTTTGTAATAAGTCATAATTAAAATAAAAAATCTTTATTAATATTTTTTTAAGTTTATTTTCTCAAAATTAACGCACTTGTTAACCTGTGGAATGTCTGGAATTAAATCTAAACCCATTGTCAATTTTTTTTCTATGAAATAACTTACTTTACTCTTTCTACTATGTTCGAGAGGTTCAAAAGTTTCTCAGTGTACAGTTACATTATTCCAGATACATTAAAACACATTATTGTATTTATAAAATCGAATCTTGCTAATAATCAAGTCAATTTAGTTTTAAATATAACATTTGTGGTAGACGAAATTTTTGTTCACTGGCAGGAAAAGAATGGCGGTTGTTTTGAGGTTATTATGAATGAATATTGGTGAATAATATGTTATGTAGGTAGTTACAATTTTTGTTGCCTTTATTGATAAAATTACTTCATTATATGTAGGTACCGAGATAGCATTCACACTGAAACGCGTTAGACGAGGTAACTCATCGAAGCGAATGTGACTCACCTCAAATATCAGCTTGAAATTATTTATATATAAAGACCTTGATAAATCGTCTTCCGCATGGTATGCAAGTAAATAAAGTTATACATTTCGGTAGCAACACCTTTTTTTTATTTTGAACATACTCGTGTTTAACAAAATTGTGTAACTTGCCAGTCGCACTGAAATGGAAAATTTCATTTTAGTAAACGAGTTACCCCGCATGTACAGAGACATGAGAGCACATTCAACGAGACGAGATACCTCGCCAGTCGCAGTGAAAAGGAACTTTTTTCTACATTTTTTTTTAAATATTCAATAACATTTTTAGTACTCGCACTGAAAGGAAAATTTTCATTTTGAAAAACGAGTTACTTTACCCTCTGTACCTGAGAGTACATTAAACGATACGAGATACCTCGCCAGTCGCAGTGAAATGAGGTTTCCTCAACATTTTTTTAACTTATTCAAAAAATTGCTCGCCAGTCGAACTGAAAGAAAATTTTTCATTTTTGTAAACGAGTTACTTCGCTCTTTGTACCTGATAACCACATCAACGAGACGAGATGACTGTGACCGCGCAGAGAAATCAGATTTCCTCTACCACAAATGTTTTGAACAAATAAAGGAAAGCTTTTGTAAAAACTTAATGTTATAATAATTTATTAGTTGAAGTGTGTGTTGAGTTGTGATCTATAATAAGTACGAGTAGATGTCGAGATAAATAAATATATATAATTTCTCTTATTTACTGTGTTTTATTTACCAACCGGCTTTGCCCACGTGATTTATTGGGATAAAAGGTAGCCTATAGTAGGGGAGCCGAAGAGGGGATTTTGGGATTTACTCCAGCGCATCAGATTAAGAGATAGGGGACACCTTGCACTCTCTTGAATACCTATACCAAATTTTAGCTTCGTGTGAAGAGCCGGGAGTTTACAGTAGCCAATCAAAATATTTCTAAAACATATTTGTTAGGTGAAAATACTCGAATTCGTCAGAATAATGTATAATGAGTACATTAGATGTTAATAAGTGTTAATATCAACAATCAGGCGATATGAGCCAGAAGCAAGGGAAAGGGAGAGCTACTAATTCAGGATGCTTTCAAGTCACCTGGGTCCACTTTAGTTAGGTTAATTATTTTTTTTTTATGAAAATAATTTGAAGATGCCAGGAGAAGCACAAACTGTAAATTTTTTGACGCTTTGGAAGTAACGAAATCTTAAAAAAAAACTGAAAAACCTTTTACCACCGCTGAAGAGATGGACGTAATGTAACCTTTTTTTTACTTCCATTAAAGTCGACCAAGCATCGACGACGCTCGAGTAACTACACATTTAGCATCTTCGGCTCCCCTACTACTATGTGTTAATTCAGACCATAATCTAAGTCTGTGTCAAATTTGATGGGAGGTGCGTGGTCGGTAAGATACTTGCTTTTCACACCGCAAGTGGTTCGATTCCCACCTAACAGAGATTTGTGTAATGAACATGTCTGTTTGTCTTGAGTCTGGAAGTAATTATCTATATTTAAGTATATGTTTACAATAGTATCATAGGTAGTATATCATCGGATAAGGATGAAGGTACATGTGTGTTTGCAGCACAAAACAAAACATGTTACGAGCTCTGTCTCTTTCTACTCATCACAATACGATAAGAGTATGAGATTGTACAATTAAGAGTCGCGTGAGAGTTCATTGTATACACGGATATAGGCCGTCCGATTAACTCGCGTATCGCCAACTGAGGTACAAAGTCGTAAACATTAATTGAATCTTATAAAGAACTATTTAACCACAGATAAAAGTAATGTAAGACTATTCGTCACTAATATCCTTATCGCTTGAATCATCATCACTGTCTGTGCAGCTTGAGGAGTCAGAATCTTGGTGATAGGCGATACGCGAGTTAAACGGTCGGCCTATAGACATCGCATCATCACAAGTTAGAAGGGTGTCAAAAGTTAGTAGGGGAAGATAGCTAATTTTGTTTGATTCGTACAAGCTCTTGTCATTTTTTTTGAACTTAAAATAAGCTTGCGCTTGACCACAACTTGCCTGATGTGAAGCAATGATGCAGTCTACGATGGAACGCGCTTACCCAGTAAATACCGATTCACTCGTGACTTGAAGACTGGCAGATTTTAGCTATCGGGAAACATAGATGCCGGCAGCGAGTTCCACAATTTGGCAGTTCGCACAATGAAAGTGGAAGCAAAGCGTTTTGTGCGTACCCGTGGAATTTCCACCATATAACGGTGGCGAATAGCCTTCCCATACTGTCATTAAACGAACCGATGAAAATTATATAGGCTTGATAAGATGGGCCGCCGCGCTCCCCTCAGCTTCTGTCGTACCTATGTACAAGTACAACATAGAGCGTGCGCGGAGACCTAACTAATCGGTGTCTATAGGAATCTGAATTGTTGTTGAAATCACAGACTTATTTTCTTCTCTCTACTATTATATCTAGTATTATATTATCTGTGTTATTTACAAAAAAAAAGTAATATAAGCATAGTATATACCAGTGATCTGGTTTCCATAACACAAGCTCCGCTTAGTTAGGGACCAGATGACCGTGTGTGTTAATATAAAAAAAAATATTGTCAGACATACACCCAGCGCCATCTAGTCCCAAATTAAGCAATTATATTTGCTTGTGTTATGAGTACAAGGAACGGATATAATAACTAAATACATTTTATGTTTGTAAATACATTATATATAATATATTATAATAATATAATAGATAAATTATACCCAGACACAGAACAAACAATCATTCTCATCACACAAAGATTTGTCCTAGATGGGAATCGAATCAAGACCTCCGGCTTTGTTTTTTATCTTAAAATAGGCTTGCGCTTGACCACAACCTGCCTGATGTGAAGCAATGATGCAGTGTACTATAGAACGCGCTTACCCAGTAATACCGATTCACTTTCGGCAGTTCACACAATGAAAGTGGTAGCAAAGCGGTTTGTGAGTACTCGTGGAATTTCCACCATATATGTATAGGTGTCGTACAGCCGTACCTGTACTTGTCCGATGGAAGATCAGGGATGGGGGAATAAGATGGTGTAATTCCAACGCACACTCTCCGAAGTGTATCCGATAAAAAACCGAAAGAATAGCAACTATGCGGCGATGCTCGAGGCTTTGCAATTTAGCATTGACGAGGGATTCGTTGCCAATAAGCCTCTTGGCTTAGCAGTCAGGGTCGCTAATAGGGTCAAATTATTTATTTAAATTGAAGTATGCTCTACCAACAGTACACTGTAACAAACAATGAATCAAAACAAACAAACAACACACGTGTCGCCTTACACACAGTTAACACAAGTGCCCTACATCAAATCTAGCGTAAAACCAAAACTAACAACCCTTACAATAGGGTTGACAATCGTTGTAAGTAACTACGTAGGTATAAATTATTAGATCAGTACAGGGAAAGCGAATTTGGGTACATTTGTTGGCACAATTTGTTGACGTAGGTGGCGCGAGAGTAGCGACTGCCAATATGACGAGCGAGATCTACTAACACTTGCTCATTCATTCAGAACGGAGTGATTGATTGGCTCTTATGGCTTCTTGAAGGCATTCTTTGGAGAAAGCGCGCGACACATTGTAGTCGGAATTGATATTGGGTTTATAGGCGGTTGAAATAACTTATAGAACAATCACATAGATACTTATTGATTATTGAGTTTAATGTGCAAGTTTTAGGTCATAACAGATGTCAAGCTAACAAATTTGTCATCATCATCATCATGATCAGCCTATTCTAGTCCACCGCTGGACATAGGCCTCTCCTAAAGTACGCCACTCAACACGATCCGCAGCTTTTCTCATCCAGTTCTTGCCGGCCGCCCTGCTGAGATTGTCACTCCACCTAGTCTGAGGGCGTCCTACGCTACGTTTGCCAATTCGTGGTTTCCACTCAAGAACTCGTTTAACCCAACGGTTGTCAGTTCTGCGGCAAATATGACCGGCCTACTGCCACTTTAACCTACCACAGTCCATTAAATCTAAGAGGTACAGTTTGACGTTTCACTGTTTTCTATTGAATTAGCTTAATAGAGGCGTAATTCACACTATTTTTATTAGCTTTCCTGTAAAATAATTGAATTATGAAGTAAAATTCTAAATGTACTACGTTTAGAACTGTCAAACGGTACTTCTTAGATTTGATGGACTGTAATCAGCTTACTATCCTCACAGTAGGACTGGTCCATAAATACGAAGTCGCTCAGCGAGGTATGGAAAGGGCTATGCTCGGAGTATCTCTGAAGGATCGAATACGCGACATAGCTCACCGGATCAGTGGCTAAGCTGAAGTGATGGTGGGCTAAGACCCAAAAAAAGGTATTAATTCACTACTAATGATTTTCGGTGCGAAGGTGAAAGTGGAATAAAGCTTTAACTATATTAAAAAGGTACAGAGTTTCGCGTTTAACCTTACCACCCGTGTCACATAAAACATTTTTTCATCCATTATTCGTTGTATATTTTATAAGATCGTAAAATTTCGCAGTCAGGGTACGGCAACTAATATTTAGCCAACAGGTTAAAAAATACCCAGGTATACTTAAATACCTATTTTTGAAATCCTTACTATTATTAGTATAGTATTATATTATCTGTGCTATTATTATAAATTTTAATGCGAAAGTAACTTTATCTGTTTGTCTGTCGCGCTTTATAGCCAAAACTACTGAACCTATTTGGTTGAAATTTGGTATGGAGATAGTTTGAGACCCAGGGAAGGACATAGGATAGTTTTTATCCGACTGCGCAAAAAGAGGTTAATGGTGGTGTGGGCGGTGAGGTAGTAATTTATACGTACATTTTTATCTTTGCGGTGCCAACCCTATAAGTTTAATAGGGGTATAATAAGGGGTAGAACTAGTTGAATGTAATACGAAACGGGACACCACATCACGGACGACGCTCGTTTACTTTGACGGGGGAGTACTTATGTTAGACATCTTTTTTTAAGAGATTTACCTACTTAACTATCAACTACCTACAAAAAATAAAAGTTGAAAAGACAAGAATAAGAAAAAAGAAAACAAGATAGAGATAATGAATGACAAGAATTTAAAATGCAACCTAATTTTTTTTTAATTTCCTATTACTATCTACTTAATAAACTATTAATTTAATTATGTGTTAATTTATTTGAATATGTAATATTGGTTTTAGGATTTTAGGTTATAAAATTTTGAAATAAATTAAATAAAAAATCACACACAGATAAATTAAAGATAAATAATTATTAATATTATTTATTATTATTTTACCTTTAATTTATCTGTGTGTATCTTTTTTTATAAAAAGATAAATAATTAAAGATAAATTACCTACTTTCTACCAACAATATACCTACCCATGATGATTACCTTAAACCATCGCTTAATCAACACAATTATACCAAACAATTGCTCGAAATCCCAAAATTTTATTTACAAAATCATATTTCTTTTCCATTCTTTTCTCCCCTCAAGAGCTTAGTTCCGCTACTAGCCGCGTGGCGCGCACGTGTCGCAGCTCAAATTTCTTTTACAAATTGCCCATTGTTTTCTTTTTAGACAAAGGGGTGATTTTAAACGTCGAGATGTGCTTGATTGTATGGCCTGTCTCAATCTTAAGAGTTTTGAGATGTTTAACGGAAGTTGAGAGGGATTTTTTTTAGCGGAAAGGGCTGTATTAAGAGTTTCATGATTAAATTCATACAGTGACAAACTTAAAGTCTATATTGATGGATGATCTAAATCTTGATGAACTTTAGCATAACATCCCACTATCACAGCTGAAATGAAATGAAAATATGCTTAATTATTTTTTTAAGACGTGAGTCTACATAAAAATAGTCCAATTTCATTTCCTACCGTGCAGTGAATGACTGGCAACTACTGTGAAACACTGACAAAAAACTCAGTAGGCTTTTTTTCTTTTTCAAATGAAGTACCTATATCTATTACATTTTGTTTAATGTGTTGTATTAGAGCGACCTAATTCCAAGCGTTTTTATCCATAAGGTAGTCTGAAATTTTATAATACGCTTTCTTACTTAAAGTAGTATTTACAATAATTTTAAATTTGTTAATAGGGAAATGATTCCTAATATTATTTGGAACTTTATTGTAAAAACGTATACACTGCCCCATAAAACAGTCACTGATTTGTGAAACGTGTATAATGTGCTGAAAGATCATTCTTAAAAAAAAATCGGCTGTCGTATTGACGATATAAGCGTTAATAATATCAGCTACGCTGATGATATGGCGTTACTGAGCCCAACAATCAAGGCACTCAGAGAGTTACTGCAAACGTGTGAACATTATGCTGCTATCCACGGATTAGCATATAATGTTAAAAAAAGCGAGTACTTGGTCTTTAAGGCCGCGGATGGTAAATGCCCAGTATCTATACCTCCTATATTACTGAATAAGTGTGAACTTAAGCGAGTGTATCAATTTAAATACTTAGGGCATTATGTTACCGACGACCTCAAAGACCAAGCTGATATCGAGAGGGAACGTAGGGCGCTGGCGGTGCGATGTAACATGGTGGCCCGCAGGTTTGCACGATGTAGTGAGGCAGTCAAAATTTCACTGTTTAAAACGTACTGCCAAGTATTCTACACGTGCAGCCTGTGGACCAACTATACGCAGCGTGCTGTCAGTGCTATACGTGTCCTTTATAATAATGGTTATAGAATGCTGATGGGGCTGCCTCGCTTCTGCAGTGCATCAGGTATGTTTGCGCAAAGTCATACAAACGACTTTTTTGCGATTTGGCGCAAAAAGACAGCCTCCTTGCTCTGCAGAGTTCGGGCCAGCCCCAACAGTATATTGCAAATGATGGCCATGAGGTATGACTCGCCTATATTGAACCATTGTGTGCGTAGATGCATGTCAGCCACACAATTGGTTGCAATATAATATTGTTTAAATCTTTATTAATTTATTTACTAACATAGTCCTAAGCATATTGTTACTAACACAATATGAATCTTTGTGTTCGAAATAAAATCTATTTTATTTTATTTTTATTTTAATTCTATAGTATAAGTAAGTACATACAATAAATTTGGTGGCCCGAAAATGCTGGATTAAACGGAAGGGGGGGGGGGGGGGGTGGGAGGATAGGAGATGGTATCACTGATTGATTTCACTCTCTTCATTGGGGTCCTCAAAATTAACGGTTTCAAAGTTATAATTTTTATTTTTAGGAAAACTTCACCGATATTAAGCAGCGACAGTGAAACAATTTATTTACACAAAGATGTGTGGGCACGACCGGGGATCGAACCCGCTACATTATATTCGAAAGGCGAGGTCAATACCACTAGCAAGTAATTCTACCACTCAACGCACGACATACAACGAGTAGTCAGCAGTTTAAAGCAACCGACATTATATTTTATTTCGATTTCATTAGAGATACCGTGTTGTCAAACCCGCCATCTAGACAAAATATAACACTTAAAATTGAAGTTTTTTTTTATTCTTCGATAGGCTGGTGCTTGACTACAACTTGCCTGATGTTAAGCATTGATGTAGTTTACTATGGAACGCGCCCAGTAAACTGATGCTCTCGTGATTACGAATGATTATCGGTTAGAAGGTGGCAGTGGAATGAGCCTCCATATGGTTAGAAACCTTAAAGGAGCAACAATTACGACCCGCTCTCTTAAATGGTGTCATCAGACATCGCACCAGAAAACGGCAAGGCCGCTTGGCGGTGCGGCTTTGTCTGATGGGTGGTCACTAACCACGGCCGAAGCCCACCACCAGTTAATTACCGTAAACATAATTACCAGTTGATTGTCACCTGATTTGCACCACCCGGGGAGCAATTGTGGGGATTCAAATGAAAGGTGCATTGCAAATTGAAGTTGCAATTGAAAAAAGTTCTTATATAGAAAAATAATATCTCTTCACTACCGTCACCGTTCACTACCGTCACTTGATGCTATACTTATTATTGTTGCTATTAAAACTTTTAGGCGTTACATAATATATTATTAAGTACATGTGATATTGACCTTTTCCTAAAGGGAAGCCGATGGGAATCGGCTTGTATGGACTCTTCGCCACTGGTAAGTAGATACAAATCTGAAAATGTAAAGTAGATTTATTGATTGATTGAAAACTCCAACTACAATATTGTGTTCTTGTGTCTTCCTTGTCTTGTGGACAACACGGTCCAATTTTCAATCGATATTCGCCAATTATTATTCGACATATGTCGCGATCAAGACAAATATCTATAGAGAGACCGTTTAACTCGCGTATCGCCTATCGCCAAGAATCTGACTCCTCAAGCTGCACAGACAGTGATGATGATTCAAGACGAATAGTCTTACATTAATTTTATCTGTGGTTAAATAGTTCTTTATGAGATTTAATTAATGTTTTATGACTTTGTACCTCAGATGGCGATACGCGAGTTAAACGGTCTATCTATAAAGCTCGTGCACCGGTGTTCAGCTTAAACTGGAGGCCGAAAAATGGCTTGTTCCTCCAAGTCATTTTTCAGCTACATTGGCAAGTCAGGTTAGAAGCTTAGACTGTAGCCAAATATAGGTTAAAGGAGATTATTACTAGTAAGATAATTTGCGAAATAAACTCGGCCCCCTTCTCTTTAGTGCTAAATAAACTCAATTTACAAGATAATTACACAAATCATAACATCAAAAAGACAATTTAGTCGCGTGTACTCAATAAAAGGCGCGCTTACATTAATATGTTTTGACAGAAGCATTTAGAGCTATGATGCTCAAAGATGTCTACAGTTACTCCCTGGGGTCAACACAGTTCAAGCTCTGTGTCATTTCTGTATTAAGATTTTTCAGATTACATAATATCGATGACAAAATCGTTTCCTGTAATTACATTTAGACTTGGAATTTAACTAGCTCTCATCCTAGCTTGGTTTAGTGTGCATTTTAATCACGCCAAGTTGAAAAATGCTAAGAATTTGTAAATTATTTTTTTAGGTAACATGTTAAACAAAAATACAAATACTTTCTTACAATAGCTTTCGCCTATGTCTTTGTATGCGTAAAACTAATAGAAAAGTATCCTATTATTTTCAGATAGCCTGTGTGTTATTCAGGACTTAATTCTATTAGATTGTTTATAATTAAAGCATTTTTTTACAGGGAAAAGTAACAAGCGCATTCAAACATACTTTTGCATTTATTATTATTATAAGTAGGATAGATATAGATACACCTATATTTTTTTTACTTTAAGCTGTTTCTCATGCCTTTAAAACTGGATTTAAATGAAACCCGCCTCTTTTTGTCGGAGATCATGACTAGCTGATCATCGCAACTTCGTCTATATAATATTGGTCGTAGCTTGATGTAATTTAGCCTTTCTTCATAAATGGGCAATTCAACATTGAAAAAATTTTCAGTTTGAACCAGTAGTTCCTGAGATCAGTTCAACCAAACAACTCTTCAGGTTTATAATATCACATCAAGAATTTGGTATTTTTTTAATCATAAAGCCTAGAGCATTGCCGTTAAATTGCTAGTCTTTCGGTCTTCTAGTGTATCCGAAATTCAGAGAGCATGACTTGGAATTACATAATCTTATTCCCAATGCCCGCTCTTTTATTGGACAAGTATGCGCCATAGATACATGGTGGTACGCACAAAGCTGTCAAGTTTATTGTGTGAACTGCTAAGTTGTAGAATTCGCTGCCGGCATCTCTCTGTTTCCCGATAGCTAAAATCTGCCTGTTTGCATGTCACTAGTGAATCGGTATTTACTGGGTAAGCGCATTTCATCGTAGACTGCATTATTGTTTAGCAACAGGTGAGTTGTGGTCAAATGCAAGTCTTTATTATAATAAAAAATAAGATTAAGTTCTATAGATTCCCAGGGGTGCGATAATAAGTGGTCTACGAATACAAAGTTTGAGAACTACTGTTATTGGGGTTGCAGTTAATTGTGTTCGGGCCTTTATTCTGCCGGTGTCTTAATACATTTATATGATAAAGTAGGGTTGATTTTTCATTGTGTAGTGATTTGATTCAATTTGTTAGAGATGACAGCTTTGTACGGTGTAATCATAGAGCAGAAAATAGCTTTTATACTTCAATAGGTTAGTATTAACCTATAAGTGTCCACGCCGGCCAAGTGTGGGTTGGTAGATGTCACATATCCTCTATAGGCCGACCGTTTAACTCGCGTATCGCCTGTCGCCAAGATTCTGACTCCTCAAGCTGCACAGACGGTGATGATGATTCAAGCGATATGGATATTAGTGACGGTTAGTCTTACATTATTTTTAACTGTGGTTAAATAGTTCTTTATGAGATTTAATTAATGTTCTATGACTTTGTACCTCAGATGGCGATACGCGAGTTAAACGGTCGGCCTATAATGATTAGTTCTTAGATATGTTGGTATACTCACGATGTTTTCTTAACAAGAAAATTGCCGCAACTTATGAGTACTGCCGCCGCTGAAAGCGCCAAGTGGCGCGATACGTAAACCTTGTAGGATATTACGCGTTTCAGCCGTTTTGAGTTGAACCTGGATCCGTGGGACCTTGAAGCACGTTTCTGTTTCTTCTTCAGTGTTCGTGTTCAGATGGCTGGGCCTTGATTCTTGCTTTATAACATTTATTTCATATCCCGCAGACGTCGTCCTGCCCGGTAAAGCAGTGCCACCTGCTGGGTCCGAAAACAGAATACGACCTATAAGATTTCATAAAAATCGATCAAGCTGTTTCATAGGATTTTTTTAAATTTTTCTTTGCGTAAAAACCATCCTCGTACTTCAAGGAATATTCTAAAAAAAGAAATAGCGAAATCGGTTCAGCCGTTCTCGAGTTATGCGCTTTCCAACATATTAACATCAGGTAAGTTGTAATCAAGCGCCAACCTATCGAAGAATAAAAAAAGTCTTAAATTGAGTTGCAAGATTTGTTCCATACTAACAAACAGGGCAAGTTAAATAAGTTTGTAGTAAAAAAGAGAGTTGTTCTACGGCTGCCGTCATCAACGGAGCTCTTTCGCTGGATCAGTAGGCTAGTTAGCGTAATTTCGTGACGCGCCGATCAAGTTGCAGTGCAGTTGCAATCACGTTGCAATTAAGTTTACGTTTTAGTGCAAAATGGTATTCTTGTGATTGACATATAAATAACATACACGCTAAAGCGCTTGCGTGGCGCGTACTTGACGCGAGCGTATCTGACAGCGGTTGTCAGAATTACGAGAATACCTACCAAAGGGCTGTTTTGATCAAAACTTAACTGCAACTGTACTGCAACTGAACTTATTTAATTACGTGAATTAGCCCACTGTCTGCTTGCGACCACGACAGGTGCAACCCGTGTCGAAACGTAAAGCCAAATTAAAGGTGAGCGCGTTTATTGCTCGTTATGATAAATATATATATATATATATTTAATAATGCGACGCGAAAGTTTAAAAGTATATATAAAAAATAGAGGTTTAAAAAGACCGGGTACTTACGCGATGCGACAGGTTATTCCCACAATAACTCATCTATTGTCAAATAATATTGACTCAACAAACGTGTCATATCAGGAATCGTAGCACTTCGCTAATTGGCACTATAGCACTTGCGTAGAAGTGCCACTTCTATGCACAATGTTTAGCTTGCATTCTGAAAGTGTTTGGGGTAGATATAATCTGTATTACATTGATTGAAGCTACTTCACTTCAACCCTTTTTAGCGTCCAACAGCTGGGCAGGGGTCTTCTCGGCTATAATTTTTTTCTAATCAATTAATTAAAATTTAAACGTCACAATATTATAACATTGGGCTAAATACCCTTTTCCTCGAATGATATAGTTCTTAGACATGCCGGTTTCCTCACGATGTTTTCCTTCACCGATATTGAGCAGCGGCGAAAACTCACTCAACTCGTAAGACAGTTGAGAGTAAATCGAAATTAAATGCAAATTTGGTTCTTATTTTTAAGTTAAATATAAATTGTATATATATACTTACAACATGTTTTAGTAAACCCGTGCCCAGGAGTGGGACACTAGGGTTGAAGTGACTACCCTTTCCGGTTTACCTTGTATATAAAAGAAGAAACTGACTTGATTGACATAACAACGAACAGCCCAAACCTCTGCGTCTGAAGACAACAAATTTGGCACACAGGTTCCGTGTGGGGTTGCACAAAAGGATTTTTCAAAACTCACCCCCTAAGCGGTTGAAACAGGACCCAAGCGGGCGAAACCGCAGGCAGAAGTCGATTAAAATGATACTAATAATTATATTATAGTGGGACATTAACACACACGGTCATCTGATCCCAAACTAAGCAGAGCTTGTGTTCTGGAAGCCAGATAACTGGTAATATACTACATATAATACTTTTCTTTTGTAAATACATACTTAAATATAGATAATAACATCCAGACACAAGACAAACAGACATATTTAAACAAATGTTTGGGTGGGAATCGAACCCACCGACCACGACCACGCCACCGGCCCAATAATAATAAATATTTAATCAATTACCATCTCATCGGCAATTAGCATAGCATTAGCATGCACGAAAATTCGCATGCTAATGAAATGTATGCGAAATATACTGCTACTTTTTACTACCTACACGCTAGGGACGTTCTAGCTTTCGTAATTGTTTTGAGACAAGACTTCAGACTGTCTTGTAACAAAATCAGTAACTCTTTTATGGGGCAGAGTATACGTTTCTACAATAAACTTCCAAATAATATTAGAGAAATGACTATTAACAAATTTAAAATAAATAAAATATCTACGTTAAGTAAGAAAGCGTATTACAAAATTTCAGACTATCTAACAGATAAAAACGCTTGGAATTAAGTCGCTCTAATTCAACACAATAAACAAACAAAATGTAATAGATATATGTACTTCATTTAAAAAGGAAAAAAGCCTACTGAGTTGTTTGTCAGTGTTTCTCAGTAGTTGCCAGTCATTCACTGCACGCTAGGTAAAGAAATTGGACTATTTTTAAGTAGACTCGCGTCTCAAAAAAAATAAAGCATATTTTCATTTCATTTCATTTCACTTGTCAGTGTGCGAAAAATAGAAGTTAAAGAGTGTAGTGTGTGTTTACAAAGGGGACTGTTTGTAGATAAGGCAGGCGCTCATTAGCGGAGCGCGTTGAGGGCTCCAGAGACACAATTAGTGGCAACTATATCGTACTGTTTAGAAATTACATCACTACTATAGGCCGACCGTTTAACTCGCGTATCGCCATCTGAGGTACAAAGTCATAAAACATTAATTAAATCTCCTAAAGAACTATTTAACCACAGATAAAAGTAATGTAAGACTATTCGTCACTAATATCCTTATCGCTTGAATCATCATCACTGTCTGTGCAGCTGGAGGAGTCAGAATCTTGGCGATAGGCGATACGCGAGTTAAACGGTCGGCCTATAGCGACCCGCCTCTTCTTCGTACGGCCGCAATGCTGATCTGTATATATAAAAATTAATCCTTATTTCACGATATCACGCGTGAACGGCTAGACCGATTTCGCTAATTCTTTTTTTAGAATAATCCCTGAAGTACGAGGATGGTTCTTATGCAGAGAAAAATAAGAACCCCATATCCTCCAAAACGGCTTGACCGATTTTTATGGAATCTTATAACTTTATTCGATAGGTCTGAGAATCGGTCTTAATCTATTTTCGGACCCGGTAGCACTGCTTTGCCGGGCAGGACGATGTCTGCGGGGTCCGCTAGTATTAAATATACTAAGGTATATTGAAATAAAACTACTTTTTATCGGATTTCGAATGCTCCGCGAAGCTATTGAAATTAAAAAACATCCTAATTTTAACAGAGAAAATGGTTGGAATATACCACCAGCTTGGGACCCAGTGCTTAATTTACTTGTACCAAAACCAAAGCGAAATCATAACAGGAAACGTAAAAATGTCAAGCAAAGCATGGAAAATGTAAATATACTATTAACTGCACCTACTTTTTTAAATCGGTTAAAAATACAGACGAACACAGGTCGCTAACCTCTAGTTTACAATAAGCGGTATTCATAAAACGACAAATGCTGAAACGCGACCCCAAATCGTCTCTCTTGATCCCTAATTGGCGGCTCCTGATTGGTTAAAAAATGGATGATGCGCGCACTGAGCCCTCTGATTGGCTGTTTGCGGAGACCACGCCTCGTTTCCCGGATTAGGGTATGGTAAGGGTGAAAAGTTTAAACTGTGGAATGTTTTGATACTTGGGATTACGGATTATTTAATTAATAATAATATAGTGGGACATTAACACACGGCCATCTGATCCCAATCTAAGCAGAGCTTGTACTATGGAAACCAGGTTTCTTTTGTAAATACATACATAAATATAGATAATTACACTCAGACTCCAGACAGACGTCTTCATCAAACAAATGTCTGACTTGTGTGGGAATTGAACACACGACCTGCGGCGTGAAAAGCAAGTATCTTACCGACCACGCCACCGGCCCTTAAAATTTGGTTTAAAATTGATTATTATAGAGTTATATTGATTTTAAATGTTATTGTCGGGTCGGATCAGCATTGCCATCCAACGCGGTAATACTGCTAGCCTTCTGGGTACGTTCACAGAATATAACGATGCGGAAGAAATTTTTGACACATTAGTTTAGGCACAGAATACTATACCAGTATTTATGCCGCGCCTGCGTAATTTATTATTTACAATTTACAGAAATATGAATTAGAAATTCAATAGGTATTTCTATTTTATCGTACTTCTAAAAATAAAATTAAACGTTTTTCATCATCTGTTTGTTAATATTTAAAAATTTTCTCGAAATCGATATGCGTAAGTACCGCCATCTATGTAGCTCTTTAACAACTAAATTTTCTTTGTTCGGGATGGGACCCCATGGTTTAGGTTAGACATTAGTTAGTTAGTTCTTAATTTAGGTTAGTGTTGAGTTGTTCTTAACTTCAACCCTTTTTAGTGTACTTTGGGCACGGGTCTTCTCTCAACCATCTTACGAGTTGAGAGAGTTTAGGCCTTAATCCACACACGCTGGCCAAGTGCGGTAGATGTCGCATGTCCTCGAATGTTTAGTTGTTACACATGCCGGTTTCCTCACGATGTTTTCCTTCACCGATTCACAATTCACACAAAGAAGTTTGGACATGACCGGGAATCGAACCTGGGACCTTATATTTCTAAAACGAAGTCCTAGAAACTGCTGCGCCGCTAGAAAATAAAAAAAGAAATTTAAAATAAATCTATCAAGTATCAAGAACGTTCGCACCGTTTATCCGCTTTGCATTCTAGGGATGATTCGACAACCGGGTTTAGCCCGTCTTACATCAATTTAGCGACTCTGTCGGTGTAATACATGCATATATATACATATTTATGTAATGTAAGGGCGATTTACATGTAACTAACTAAAAAATAACAAACAATACACTAGTGGTAGGCTTCGGCCGTGGTTAGTGACCACCCACCAGACAAAGCCGCACCGCCAAGCGGCTTTGCCGTGTTCCGGTGCGATGTCTGGTGACACCGTTAGAGAGTGGGTCGGTTGTTGCTTCTTTAAGGTTTCTAACCATATGGAGCCTCATTTCACTGCTACCTTCTCACCGAAAATCATTCGTAATCACGAGTGAATCGGTATATTGAGTAGGCGCGTTCCATCGTAGACTACATCATTGCTTAACAACAGGCAAGTTCTAGTCAAGCGCAAGCCTATTTCAGAATACCTAAATTAATTTATGAACAGCGTTATCTGCCTCGCTTTTGTAAAATAAGGTCGCGGGTTCGATACCCGGTCGTGCCCACACATTTTTATGGGAATTCTATCATCACCGCTGCTCGTCATCGGTGAAGGAAAACTCCGTGAGGAAACCGGCATTTCTAAGGACTAATCATTCGAGGAGATGCGACATCCACCAACACGCACTTGGCCAGCGTGTGTGGATTAAGGCATAAACTCTCTCAACTACCTTATAAGTTGAAAGAGGGAGACGACCCGTGGATACAGATGTCGAACTCCTCTTTTTTCATCGGAGGTTAGAATAATACTCCCTCACTGACCCGTCATTATGACATAACATTACCGCTCACGCCTGTAATGGTACCCGAAGGTGTAGGCAGAGGTGAATTTTAGCCACATGTCGCTGGCTTATAGTGGGAGAGCTTATTGCCATTCATAGGGCACAATTGCAAACTTAGATCTGCAACTCAAAATTTCTTAGTATCTATATTAGATGTCTTTTTGCTCAACTCGGGAATCTAACCTGGGACCTAATGGTTACTATTACACACTATAGGCCGACCGTTTAACTCGCGCATCGCCTATCGCCAAGATTCTGACTCCTCAAGCTGCACAGACAGTGATGATGATTCAAGCGATATGGATATTAGTGACGAATAGTCTTACATAACTTTTATCTGTGGTTAAATAGTTCTATATGAGATTTAATTAATGTTTTATGACTTTGTACCTCAGATGGCGATACGCGAGTTAAACGGTCGGCCTTTAAACAAAGTGTGCTAAATATAAGTTATTCATTTAAAAAAGAAAAAGCCTACTGAGTTGTTTGGCAGTGTTTCTCAGTAGTTGCCAGTCATTCACTGCACGGTAGGAAAATAAATTGGACTATTTTTATGTAGACTCGCGTCTCAAAAAAATATATATTTTCGTTTTAATTTTATTACTAAGCGAAGAAGGTTACCACTTGACCGTCCTCAGAGCATTTAACACGGGAAGTGTTATACGCAATTTCTAGTACTAAATTATTTCTGCCAGTTATCTGGTTTCCATAACACAAGCTCTGCTTAGCTTGGGACCAGATGACCGTGTGTGTTAATGTCCCAGAATATTTAAAAATTTATTTATTTATTTAAAAAAAATATGCATACAAACTGTTCACGTACCTCGGCAGAGGGGAACGCGCGGAATACCCAGTACAAACTCGCCTTTACATTGAACTGCGTATAAAGTATTTTTTAAATTGATTTCGAATTTTGACAATTTTGTCTCGTACGTTATATTATACATTGACACTCTCGGAATAGACTCTTAGGTCCTGTGGTATGTGTCTATCACGAGGTTCGAATCCTGGGTTGAGGAAAAACTGTATTAAATCATTTATGTACTTGTTTTGTTTCAAAATCAATAACAAAATCAAAATATTCTTTATTTGATCGTACATAAAAATAGTCCAATATCTTTACCTACCGTGCAGTGAATGACGGGCAACTACTGAGAAACACTGACAAACAACTGAGTAGACTTTTTCATTTTTAAATGAAGTACTTATATCTATTACATTTTGTTTGTTTATTGTGTTGAATTAGAGCGACTTAATTCCAAGCGTTTTATCCGTTACATAACATTTTTAAATAATGTACTTGTAAAATAAATGTTGTGTATGAAAATTAAAAAAAAAATTAACGGTTTGAAATCAATCTCGTTGGTCCAGTACCTAATATTGTGAGGTTTCAGGTACCAACCCCAGGACGAAAAAACATACCATTCTAATGTAAGTAGGTACTTAGAAAAATCTAGAAAATTGTGCAATTCGAACGGTGATAGGCTCGCCCCATACGTTAGGGACCTAAACATACCCGGCGAAATAATAATAATAATATAGTGGGAGATTAACACACACGGCCATCTGATCCCAAACTAAGCAGAGCTTGTACTATGGTAACCAGATAACTGGTAATATACTACATATAATACTTTTCTTTTGTAAATACATACATAAATATAGATAATTACACCTAGACTTAAGACAAACCGACTCGTTCATCACACATTAATGTCTGACTTGGGTGGGAATCGAACCCACGAAAATGTGGGTGGTATTCACCTCTGCCTACAACTAATAATACAGGTGGGAGCGCTATGTTATATTAATAACAACTTTGCGCCTGCGCGTATCTTGGTTTTCGCCTTAAACCATTAATCTCGACAACGCAGTCGGATAAAAACTGTTCTATCTCCTTCTCCGGGTCTCTGTTTATCTCCATACCAAATTTCACTCAAATCGGTTCAGTAGTTTTGTTACTTTTGCTTTTATAATGATTACTAGCGCCCCGCCTCAGATTCGCACGGGTGCAATGTGTTATACTTATAAACCTTTCTCTGGAATCACATTATCTATTAAAAAAACCGCATCAAAATCTGTTGCGTAGTTTTAAAGATCTAAGCATACATAGGGACAGAAAAAGAGACTTTGTATAAAGTTGCACACGTCACATGTCCTCGAATGATTAGTTCTTAGACATGCCGGTTTCCTCACGATGTTTTCCTTCACCGATGTTGAGCAGCGGAGATGAAACAATTCACACAAAGATGTGTAGGCACGACCAGGATTCAATCAAACCCGCGACCTTATTTTTTTTCTAAGGCGAGGCCCGTACCCCTACGCCACCCCTGCTCATAGTAAGTTAGTCATAATTACCAATAAAATATCATATTTATCTAAACAAAAATTTCAATAATCGTAGTTCTCACAGGTGTCCAATTTCGATTTAAAAAAAGTATAAAAAAATGCCATTTTTAACTATCCAAAGAACAGTTAAAAAGGAAAAAATAAAAAAGCAACCAGCATCCATTTTCCACCAATAACGACAGCGTAAACTTTTCATCCCCCACCCAATCTCATCCCACTTCATTCCCACCCCATTTCATCCCCACAGCGACAGTTTAGCCCGCGGTCCGCTACATTCAACTCGTTTTGGTACCATAAATCGGTCATTAAAAACATTATTACCGATTACCGCGGTAAATTTTGAATTCGAATTTTTAACAGTTATTCTTGACAGATTTGAAAATAAAACAGTTTTTATGTAAAACTTTACAGTGATTATTACAGAATACTGATTTTAATAAAGATAAATTCACAAGAAAAAATACAGTTAATAAAAAATGTTACGCTGAATAATATTAACATTATAAAAAATGTGAAAATATTTGAAATTTTAACAAAAGATTTTCAATTTAAAAATTACTGTAAGATTCAAATTTCGCGTAATTTTATTTTATGTTTAAATAAGATGGTTAACAAATTGAGATAATTTGAGCTAGTTTAAATATATATTTCAATAATGGATCCTGAAACAAGAAGCGAATCGCCATCAGAAAATAGACAAGAGCATTCAAAAACATCTTTTTTAATTGAAGACATCCTGTATCGGAATCAGGAACCAAGGAGTTTTAAATCACCCGAAAGGAGGTTTGATTATGAGCCGAAACCTTTTTTCCCGGTGCCTAGTGATGTGCGACCACACGTGCCTGGACGAGAGGGGTCATATTTACAAGTTATGGGGGCATTAGGGGCATATCTTCATACGCCGAATACATATAAGGCTGTGGAAGCGCCGTACTTTTTATCACAAGGTATGTACATTGAAAAAATACCCACCTACCTACTGACTTAAGTACCTACCTGGATACATACGGCCTTATTCATAAAAAACGTTATAAGACACTTTAGTTAAAATAGACTTGGTCTCTTTCTTACTAGTATAAATGTTCGTGACATTTATACTAGTAAGAAAGAGACCGACAAAGTCAAACGAATTATAAACCAATTTTAGCTATAATCAGCTTAAAATACGTTTATGAATACGGGGGTTTGTGTCTAAAGTCAAGGCTCAAGAGAGATAGGGTGCGACATTTTTCGCTCAATGGGCTGCCCGACTGGAAAGGGAAGCAGCTCCTGCCTCCTAGGTACCTTCCTTGCAAAATACACTTAGTAAGGTAGCTAGACAAGTCGGTAATATGGAAGTGAAGCTTCTGTTTTTGCGAGAGTCCATAGGCCCGGTGGTTGCTGATTATTTTCTGGACCGTATGCTTATAAACTGAGTTATGCCCGGTTCCTATAATCAAACTTCCGTCATTAGTAAACGTAACCTTCCGTTTCCATCCTCCAACCAACGGGGCGTTAACTAGCGTTCCACAAGTTTTTTTTTACGGCTACCGGTGGGTAGCATCCGCAGGTAAGACTGGCCCTCTTTTGTATAGGAACACCGTTTTCAAAATTTCCATACTTTAAGTTTACGGACCGTAGTAGTTAGCCCTCCCATCCATTAGTAATACACCTTGGGTAATCTTCACAACGGGACGTTTTTTATAGGAACAGATTTTGATGACCGTAGGTAGAAAATGTTAACATCCGTTGCCAAAACGATACTTTTTTTTGATTTAGGAACCGGGCATTAGTGGCATAAAAATATCACCCAAGCTCCTCTAGCTGTGTTTAATTTTCCATGCGTAGTTAGTTAATAAAGTCGAGTGCCGTTTATAAAGCATAATTAAAAATATTATTTAAAGCATTTACTTTTCATTTACTTCAGCTGAGATTATTCTTTTGGAAATAATCTGAAGGTAGAACTTGTGATGTAAAACACAACGATGGTCGGAACATATTATGACGGAAATACGTTGCGTATTAGAGAATCGTATGCGGTCTTATTCATAAAATGATTATACTCTTTAGTTAAAATGAACTTTGTCTCTTTCTTACTAGTATAAATGTCAAGATGGCAGACAAAGACGAACGAATTATAAACCTATTTTAGCTATAGTGAGCTTATATTATTATGACGTTTATGAATACGGGAGTTAACCTTTAACACTCAACCGACTTGAGTTAGTGCGTCCTGCGTACAATGCGATACAGTAAAGGACACGATCGACGTATTTCCCGTCAGATATATACCGAACCTTGGCAATCTTACAGCACAACCAAAGAAAAGTAATACTTTCAACGAGTTAGAGTACAAAAGAAAGAAGAAAAAATATCATTTATCTGGTCACCATAACACAAGCTCTGTTTAGCTCATATGACCGTGTGTGTTAGGCTAATAGAAGAAAACAGCTGGGTTGGGCAAATTAATAGAAATTATGTCAAGACTTCACGTCGTCCATTCCACAAAGTTTAAAGACAAAAGTTCCCGTTATAACATACAGAGCCGAAACGTGGGCTCTCACGGTAGGAATAAATTTAAATAAATCCTATAAATTCAAAGTCACTCAGCGAGTAAGCAAGGGCTATGCTCAGAGTCTCTCTGAAGGATCGAACAACGAAGTAATCCGACAGTGATTAAATGTATTCAACATTACCCCCGGATTAGTATGCGGCAGAACCGTCAACCGTTGGGGTAAATGAGTTCTTGAGTGAAGACGAATTTGCAAATGTAGGACCTCTCAGATTAGGTGGAGTGACGATCTCAGCAGGGCGGCCGGCCAGAACTGGATGAGAAAACCACCTAGCCTAAAGACGTCCTACGCTACGTTCGAGAATTCGTGGTCACCGCTCAAGAACTCGTTTACCTTAGCAGTTTATTTAAAATAATTAATTAAAATTGTTTTAGGAGTGCCATACCACGCTTTATTCACACCATCGGAGTTATCGCTATCAGCTTTGAAACATTGCCGACGGAGAAAAGCGAGGACCGTTTTTTCTGACCCCCAATTAACAGGTAAGCACATCACTGCGCTAATCAACTAACATTACTATGAGTTTCAAATAACAATAGAACTGGACGATTTTTTATAACGAAGCTATTATAAACTGATGACGATGAGTTGAAAAAATGGCGTCTTAGAACGTCGCAGTTTTTTAGTTTTTTACTACTTACTAATCTTTAAAAACTTAACTTATTTAAACTTGACACTGGCAAAATTGCGCAATAATTTCTGCAGAGGCCATAATTAAAAGAAGAAGAAGAAGAACTGGACTCGCGGCTAACTTCATACCGAAAACCATGTAAAAGTAGCGTAAATCACATCTAGATGATAAATACAAATAAATGTATCTTATTGCTGTTCGAGTGAGATTGGAAAGGAGTATAATATTTAGTTACGAACACGGTAACCCTTTTAATGTCCAACTGGTGGCGCGCGTCTTCTCTCAACTATCTCTTACGAGTTGAGGGAGTTTAGGCCTTAATCCACACTCGCTGGCCAAGTGCGGGTTGGTGGATGTCACATGTCCTCGAATAATTAGTTCTTAAACATGCCATGCGGAGCGGTGATGTTGCAGTTCATACAAAGATGTGTGGGCACAACTGAAAATCGAACCCGCGACCTTATAAATCTAAGGCGAGGCCCGTACCGCTGTTTCACCGCTGCTCACCAGCGTAATCACAATCTTACAAAATTATAAAGCAAGATTTTAACAAGTTTTATGTTCCCAGGTTTAGAGAAACGCTTCGAATCCCAACGCTACCTATCCACACCAGAACGAGTGGAACTGGCGGGGGCGCTGAACCTGTCCGAGACTCAGGTGAAGACCTGGTTCCAGAACAGAAGGATGAAGCATAAGAAGCAGATGAGGAAACAACAGCAAAGAGGTAAGGCTTAATACCGACATTCATATTTATACATTGAGCAGCGGTGGCGCAGCGGTACGGGCCTCGTCTTAGAAAAATAAGGTCGCGGGTTCGAATCCTGGCCGTGCCCACACATCTTTGTGTGAATTGTTTCATCTCCGCTGCTCAATATCTGTGAAGGAAAACATCGTGAGGAAACCGGCATGTCTAAGAACTAATCATTCGAGGACACGTGACATCCACCAATCAGCACTTGGCCAGTGTGTGTGGATTAAGGCTTAAACTCTCTCAACTCATAAGATAGTTGAGAGAAGACCCGTGCCCAGCAGTGGAACACTATAAAGGGTTGAAGTGATATTTACATATTTATTTGCAAACATTAAAGAAAAGTGCTCTCCACGTTTTGCCGTGACATGGGCATG
Organism: Meganola albula; assembly: GCA_936450015.1. Lineage (NCBI taxonomy): Eukaryota > Metazoa > Arthropoda > Insecta > Lepidoptera > Nolidae > Meganola > Meganola albula. Next base: position 5,921,807 of record OW388171.1, read on the forward strand.
CAAATTATGTCTAATTTTTATTTTTAAGTGTAATACATATTAATGTCAATGGAATTTAAGAATTAAAATGTACAGTAAATGATCATGTAGGGGTTCGTACGCCTACATCTAGAGTGATAGAGTGATAAGGTGATAACGACTGCTGTCGATGATAAAAGCAAGTAGATCGCGCTATTAATGATAAACGACACAACCTTTTGCTGTAAATGCTTTATTGATACTTAATTTATATTAAATGATTACAATATGAAAAGTGCTGACGCGCACCTCGGCACGAGCTAACTATATAAAATAAATCATACCTGTACAGTTGACTGTACAGATCAGTAGGCTAATTCACGTAATTAAATAAGTTCAATTGCAGTTAAGTTTCGATAAAAATTGGTTGCCTGTAAAGTCGGTATACGGGCGAAAGTTTTACGTGACAACGACTTTGAGTGGTAAAATAATTTTAATGTGAATATTCATTCGTATAGTAGGAAGAAGGATGAAATAATAGTAACAATTTAAAACATTTATTTATACAAAGAATTATATTTAAAACATTAATTTATACAAAGAATCTCGCTCTTAGGCGGGCTAACTGTGCTCGAGTGGAAGGGACGCGTGCCTTTCACTTTTTATGTCTGTCTCTCTCGCTCTTAGGCGGGCTAACCATGCCCGAGTGGAAGGGACGCGTGCCTCTCACTCGCTCTCATTGTGAGCGCATAACGTGAGCGGACGCAACGCAGTTTCTTGAAGTGTCAGCCCGGCAAACCAATTTATAAGACGTTGTCACGTCAAAAACAGCCCTTTTCGTAATTTTGACAACCGCTGTCAGATACGCTCGCGTCAAATTCGCGTCGCGCGAGCGCTTTAGAACAAATATGACAGCTAAACAACAAATTACAAGAATATCATTTTCCAAGAACAAGTAAACCAAATTGCAACAGCACCGCAACTTGATCGGCGCGTCAAGAATTACGTGAATCGGCCTACTGAACAATTAAATCTCATTCAATAATAAATACAATGTCAGAAGAGTTATCTAATGTCACTGAACACAGTAATTATACAAGTCAAATAGTATTGTCTTAGATTTACACGAATATCACACATTGAAATAAAACTACTTTTGAACGGATTTTATCGCGGTTTATTTTAGATTTTTGATCCCGACGTTTCAAAGTCTTTTCAGACTTTCCACCCGTGAACATGTACATATGTATTGTATTTTGTTTTCTTTTTCTTATTTGTATTTTTCTATTTATTGTTGTTTTTTTTTTGTATTTTCTTTTTTTTTGACCATGAAGTCTGAAAAGATTTTGAAAAGCGATTTTACATTTAAAATGAACCGCGGCAAAATCCGTTACAAAATAGTTTTTTTTCAATCCTTGAAACATAGGTACCTATGATTTCAATTTGTAAACCGTGTCTTGCATATTCTCTATTCACCCCAATATTCCCTACTTTCCTCTAATTACCCCCAATTTGCAAGTTTCAACTATACAAAACTTGGTGGGAAATCTTAAGAGTTGTGAAACTATGTAACCTCTAAACCGTATCATACCCATATTATAAAGTTCTTGATATTCTCTGTAGAGTTTAGTTATTAAGGTATTGTTTCTGTCTCTGCAGATAAGAGTTAGCATTTTCGCTTAATAACCGCTTGGTTCTTAAGTTCTTAACTCTCTCAACTCGTAAGGTAGTTGCGAGAATACGCTTCGCCCAGCAATGGGACATTAACAAGGGTTGAAGTGAAGTGGCTAAACCGCTAGGTCCTAGTTTCAACTCCCGGGTTTGAACAAATATTTTTCTAATATACTTAGTAAATCTGAATAATTGCTTCAAGTTTGGAATAGTACCCGATAAATGGTAATAGACTCGCTCCTATATTACGTATGGGACTTAAACAGAGTCAGCAATGTGTGGGTGATATCACCTCTGCCTACACCTTTGGGTAATATATGTGGGACGACTATGTATTGTTTGTGTAACAGGCCAGCAGTTCTAAAGGAATTTTTTGTCTAATATTAGCTTTTGTCAGCTTTACTTGCATTGTATTAGGATAAAAAGTAGCCTATAACAATAATTATAAACTACTAGCGGACCCGGCAGACGTCGTTCTGCCTGGTAAAGCAGCGCCACCTACCGGGTCTCAGACCTACCGAATATAACCAATAATAAATAATAGGTATCTAAACCGGTTTTCGGCACTTCTTGACTTTCTAAATTTTCTTTTTTTTTAATTTTTCTCTGCGTAAGAACCATCCTAGTACTTAAAGGAATATTTAAAAAAAAGAATTAGCGAAATCGGTCCAGCCGTTCACGCGTGATGTCGTGACAACGGAAAACAGGTTTCATTTTTATATATATAGATAATAATTGATCTCTGTACCGAATTGATTTACATCAAACAAAACTCCAGAAATCTATACAAACTTAAGCATTTATAATATTAGTAAGACGATAAGATAAAAGTGTTCAAAAGGCATAATAGTGACATTAGATAAAGTATAGAAACGCAAGTGATATTACTTAATATAAATGTTGGTGAAAATTTATATGACTTAGATAATGGGTGTCCTAACTTGGGCATCGAAATCTTAGTCCCAGTTTGGGCGCCAAAATAATTAGCACCAAAATAATAATCGTCAAAGTTGTAATTGTAATATTTGCTTTAAATATTGCCGTTTAGATTTAAGAAAAATAAAATCAGTTTGGATATCAAAATTATTGTCTCGTTCGGGTGTCAATATAACGGTCCTCGTTTGGGCGCCAAAACACAGTCCCTGTTCGGGCGCCAAAATAAAAAGTCGCATTTGGGCGCCAAAAGGAAAATCAAAGTTGGGTGCTAAAAGTTGTAGACCCGTTCTAAAAATAAACTTAATCTCACATTCGAAGCCCAAAATCAATTCCAAATTACTTTTAGCACTCTTTTCTATGTTAAAGTCAGTCAAAAATTCCTTTATTCTTAACTTAATGTGTTCGGCACCTTAATAGAAACCCGGAACCTCAAAGACAAGGAAAATTTAATAACCCCTCTTCATACCGCAGCTCAAGACGTTGTCAAATTGAGTTAGAAGCCAATATGGCCGCCGTTGCTTAGCAACCAACGTCTTGAAATTTTGATACACGATTTTCGACTTTATGCTCGAGTCTTAGAATCAAATTTTGAACGAAGTTTTATTCTGAGGGTGTGGTGTATTATTTTCAAGGGAAAATAGCACTAAACTGCTTAAAATTAGGGGTGAAAATAGCTTGTAATGATATAATTGGATTGACTTTCTGTGAGTCAACGTCTTGAGGCTAATGATTTTGTTAGAACGAGTGTCGACGGTGTTAGAGGCTTTGAATAGCTTGCTAGCTTTTGCTCGTGGCTTTATTTGTTTCAACTTCGGTCCTTGTCTAAAGAGATCATTATTTGTCTGTGTGACTGTGTGTAAAACTATGTAAATGAGTACAAGTTTGTGGCATCGCAACGTTTAAGCGAATGAATTGATTTTAATATTGTTTATCTAAAGTTATCGAGATATTTATTTTTTGATAGCGATTCGCTCCAGCTTCGCACGGGTACAAATTATACACATATCTCTTTCGCATAGAACACTCTGTTTATTGGTGAAAATTGCATGAAAATCCGTTCAGTACTTTTTGAGCACTTGTTGTTATAATCTGAATCTTGGAAACGGCTCCAACGATTGCCATGAAATTTAACGTGCGGTGGGTTTCGGGGGCGATTAATTGATCTAACTTGGTTTCATTTTAAGAAAATTTCGTTTTATTAGTGGTTTGAGGCAATGAAAAAATGCTACAATATTATTAGATTACGAAGACAAATTTCGCCATAGTTTATAATGTTATGATAGTTCAGGTGGGAGATTGGGTGGTCAGGAAAACAAATGATCTCGGTTCAAATCAAGATAAATGTATTTTTTACTATTTTTATTCCTTTTTTGAGCTAGGTATCTATATAAAGATGATACAGACGTGTGTTCCTATAAGTAAAATATTGTTCACAGGTGTCACTGCTGTCGACTTTACGACTAAACACCAAATACACGGAGACAGTCGAAAGGTAAGATCATACCTAATTTAAAAAAATACAATTTACATAATATTTTCTTAGATTTACGCGAATATCACACATCGAAATAAAACTACTTTTTAACGGATTTTATCGCTGTTTATTTTAGATTTGAGATACAAAGTCTTTTCGGGCTTCATGTTCACGGGAGGACTGAGGTATTTGACGTCCAAAAATATTAGCAGCCCAGTATACCGATTCACTCGTGATTACGAATGATTATTATCGGTGAGAAAGTGGCAGTGAAATGAGCCCCCATTTGGTTAGAAACCATACAGGACCAACAATGCCGACCCACCCTCTCTGCATGGTGTCACCAGGCATTGCACCGGAACACGGCAAGGCCGCTTGGCGGTGCGGCTTTGCCTGGTCGGTGGTCACTAACTTTGGCCGGAGCCTACCACCAGTTGATTGTTATCTGATCTGCACCATCCTGGGATTACGTGTGGGGATTCAATTAAAGGCGTACACCCACGGACGAAGGTGTTACAACGACTGGGAATCGCACCCGCGACATTCTATTTTCAAGAGGAGTCTGAGACCGCTGCCATTTTTAAAAATAAACAATAATTATTGAGTAGCGGTGGCGCAATGGTATCAGCCTCGCCTTTGAAATATAAGGTCGCGGGTTCGCCACTGCTCAATATCGGTGAAGGAAAACATCGCGAGGAAACCGGCATGTCTTAGGACTAATCATTCGAGGACATGTGACATCCATCAACCCACACAGCGTGTGTTGATTAAAGCTAAAACTCTCTCAACTCGTAAGATAGTTGAGAGAAGACACGTGCCGAGCTGTGGGACACTAAAAAGGGTTGAAACAAACAACATTTTTTCTTTTAGATGGAGAGTTCTAGAATATCTACAACACAAACTTCGGACTCGGATACAGAACACAGCGACAGTGACATAGACATCGTCGGTGAAACCAGTTACATGCATTATTCTACTAACAATACGTAAATTGTATCTACTATGTTGATTTATGTTATTTATTGGACCTAAGATTTTCATCGTGCACCGCTACCTGAATACAAAACTGCCTAAAATGAAAAAAATTGAAATTTTCAATTTAACCGTTTCATCCCACTTTTGATATTTGAAAAATATCTTTTATTTAACACAGTATTTACATAAAATATAGGTAATACAATAAATTAAATAATTCTAAAATTCTGTCTTAAAAACTAGATAAGGCGTCATAAAATTCCTCCGAATCGAGGCCTTGGGGGAATGTGCCTAGAAGGCTGACAGCATTGCCACGTTGTATGGCAATGCTAATTCTTTGAACAAGATGTAAGCCAACCCTTTGGTCGCGTGAAGAGTCTATTAAACGCCTAGAAATTTCCTTAAATAGTGCACGGGCGCTCGGGCCCCGCGGTCCAAACTGTTTTACTGTTAAGATCTGGGTCCTAATTCACGTAATTTCATGACACGCCGATCAAGTTACGGTTAGTCACAGACTACTAAGAGAACCTCGGTTAGTGTAAAATAAAGGTGAACGCTTTAATTGCCCGTTGTGATGAATATAAATATTAATAATGCAACGCGAAAGTTTAAAAGTTTAAAATATGAAAAGGGGTGTTTTGGTCGAAACTTAACTGCAACTGCACTCCAACTGAAGTTATTGAATTTCGTAAATTTGCCTAAAGGTCCTCTTAACCTCATTTTTGCATTAAAACTATTGTCAATTTGCTGTCGATTTGTGGATCTTTTGTATTCAAGGAGCGACACGTGAGTATTTAGTACGGATAACGATATTTTTTTTGTATTATCCGTCAAATAGAAACGATGACGACAAGGTATCAAAAACCGTATTCTAATTAATCCGTCAGTAAGTTTATAAAAAAAAGGAGACGTCAAAAGTGGGATAGTATTTTAAACACCAACGTGATATACCTCATTGGAAAGCTTATTTAATAAGCTATTGGAATTAAACATGAATTTTCGGAGCACCTGTTTTTGTAAAAAACTAAAAAAAATTATTGAAAAACAAAACGCACAATGTCTTTAGCTTTTCGTTTCCTAAGCAGCATAAATATTACAATCGTATCAGTAATTGCACTGTTTTAAAGAATTTTTTTCTTGTAATATTATTTTAGCCGCAGTTTAATGTAATTATTATAAAAATATTTATTATTATTACGTGAAACGTCATGATGTCATTTTCATTGTTCGGTTTGATTGACAGCGTTCTATATAATTTTAACTTTTTTTATAAGTTTTTGACTCTGGCTGCTCAATTATCATTTGGCAATGGGGTTGCCAGTTGCAATAATTATAAATATTGCATTAAGGTTTCCAATTCTCAGTTTAATGTAAAAAAAACCGGGAGGGTGTAAAATCATTTTAAATGCAGGAAAAATTTAGTTAATTTGATTTAATTATTATTTTTTTTATTTTTTTTTATTTAATTTTTCTTTATTTTAAACGTCTCCTTTAGACATGTAGTTTTTGATTTTTCATTGAAATGAAACAATATTATCATACGCATTAAAGATTATGGAGTGGGAGTGCACTACGTCATACAGAGGTATAATACTCATTAAAGCGTGACGTCATTCGATATTTCGCTTTGACGTATTGCTATAATCTGTAATCACACAAAAAAAATGTCGTTATCCGTATTTTAAATATAAATTATGAGCTAGATGGTAATGTTTGACAAAAAAACTATTACGAACTTTTTGGCCTCTGCCTCGAATTTTGCGGGCAGCGGGGCGGCGGCGGCGGCGCGGGAGCGTTGTAGGGTTGTGTGTGCAATTTACTTTTGTGACGTGTCGAAATGTCCGAGGAATGCTAGAGGAAATTAGTTCAGACATTTCATTCGCCAATAAAAAGAAATATCTCGCCGACACAAACACGAACACAACACTACGCCGCTATAATGCCGCGCGACCTGCCCGCTGCTTTCGAGAACGGGTCTGCGTTGCCCGCCCCGCTCCCGCGCCGCCGCCGCTGCCGCTCCACTGCCCGCAAGATTCAAGGCAGAAGCCTTAAGCTTATTAAGAATTCAAGAAAGTAAATGATTAAGAAAACATGAATATACATTAAATTAAGATTTGAAAAATATTGACAATACTTTAGAAAAAAGTAAAAGATTTACCCGGAACAACAGGTCTTTAGTATAATAATAATATAATATAGTAAGACATTAACACACACGGTCATCTGATCCCAAACTAAGCAGAGCTTGTACTATGGAAACCAGATAACTGGTAATATACCTACTATCCCCCGTATTCATAAAACGTCTTATAAGCTCATTATAGCTAAAATAGGCTTAGGAATTAGTATATAGAAGGCATCATTGCTTAACAACAGGCATGTTGTGGTCTAGCGCAATGCTAAAAAAGTCCATTTCCAGTCAAAGTCCATTTTAACTACAATTGAACAAATCTAAGAAGTACCTTTTGACGTTTCACTGTTTTGTATTAAATTAGCTTTATAGAGGCGTAATTCACACTATTTTTATTAGCTTTCCTGTAAAATAATTGAATTATTCAAATTCAAATTCAAATTCAAAATCTTTATTGCGAACTAAGTGTACAATTTTTCCGATGATGTAGGTACATAGTAGGTGCTTAGAACTTAGTGACCTGTTAAGGCATTGCAATGTAATCGTCAACTAAACATTGATGTCGACTATAACCATTATACAATAATATGATTTCAATTTGTCCTTTCTTCAGAAAAAATAAATCATGACTTATAACTCAATTCTTAATAATCATACATTATATTATGCTTTCAACATTAATTAACTTTCATTATTATGCTTTTAACATTTTTATTAATCTAGTGTAGGTATCACAGTCAATTCAAGTCAAATTTAGTTTTAAATGTCATTTAGCATTTTACCGACTAAATAAATATCACAGATATTGAGGAATAATTTATTATATTATTATTATTATATTATTGATTATATTATTATTATTATTATTTATCTTCTAGGAATTCTTTTAATGAATAATATGCCTTTTTAATAAGGAAATCTTTTAGTTTTCTCTTAAAAATTACAATGGAATTTAGTGTCTTAATATCTACGGGTAACTTATTATAAATTTCGACGTCAATACAGAAAATACTGTTTCTATGCACTGCTGTATGGGATGTTTTATTGCGTAAGGTATATTTAAGTCTACTGCTTGTTAAAGTGTTATAGTTACTGATGTTTGATTTGACTAGAATTGCTGCCTCATCATTATATATAATAAAACTAAGTTGATAAAATGTGCGTGCCGATAAAACTTAAAAAGGAGTCCCATCACGATAAAGGGACTTATATAGTGTGATAGCCCTTTATCCCCCCTCGAACAAGAAAGTTCCCGTTTTAACCTAAAGGGTGTGTTTTTAAAGATATAAGGGCTTTTCCAACCCTTCAACTTGGAAAGTAAGTGTAGTCGCGCCATCTGTTGTCAAATAGTTGAACTTCATTCATTGTACACAATATGGACTTAAAAGAACGATTATTTGGGGCGCGAAATTTAAAATTCTCATTTCAATAAAGTCTTAAATTACATTTGTTACCATAACCCTTTATCCCCCCTCGAACAAGAAAGTTCCCGTTTTAACCTAAAGGGTGTGTTTTTAAAGATATAAGGGCTTTTCCAACCCTTCAACTTGGAAAGTAAGTGTAGTCGCGCCATCTGTTGTCAAATAGTTGAACTTCATTCATTGTACACAATATGGACTTAAAAGAACGATTATTTGGGGCGCGAAATTTAAAATTCTCATTTCAATAAAGTCTTAAATTACATTTGTTACCATAATAAAGTTATTAAATTTTGTGTATTTATACAGCAGTAGCTAACTTATATGTTGGAGTTAAAGCGATATCATTTTAGTTATTCAAATTACTTCTGAAAACATTTTAAAATTTAAGTTTTTAAATTTCGCGCCTTTACTGCGTATGCTACAGCTGCAAAACCTATTGTTACGGCGAACGATAACGTCGAGAACATTCTATACCTAGAAGGTGTGAGAAAGTAAATATTCCCAAACTTTCTCGAATATCTTAGAGCCAACTATACACTTCATGTGTATAGTCTCCATAAAGCCAACTTTCTGGAATACCCTAGAGCCTAGCTTTCTGAATATATAAGAGCCCGGTGTCGCCCGCCAGAATTAATTCGATTTGAACAGCGGAACAAGCCACTTCGAAACGAAAAAGAAAGAAGTTACCTGTGTGAGCCTTTATTTTGAAGTATCACGTGTGAGTATTTTTAATAGTGTGTTTAATTAATTCATGATCTTGAAGTGAAGAAAAAAAAAAGTTATCTGTGAGCCTTTATTGTGAAATATTAAATGTGAGTATTTTTAATAATGTATTTAATTAATTCTAATGGTTTTTTTTTCTTTTCTTTTAATTGTAATTTCCTTAACTTTCAAGTAGTCGCGCGGCGTTGAATCGATATACTTTGGCCGTAAACAAAATATCGCGCGACCGCTTGAAGATTAAATAATTTTGTTTTCTTTGTCTCAACGTGCCCCACGTTTACGTAATAATATATTTGTCTATAAAATGTTCATTTAATTTATATTTTACAGAATATAATGCCTAGACGTAAAAGAGGTGGAGATCTTGCCAGTTCTGCAGCGAAACGGCGGAAACAAAAAGAATATCGAAGAAATGAAACGGAAGAACAGCGCGAAGCACGTTTACAAAATCAACGAACCAGAATGAGCACCCTGAGAAGCGGAAAAAGCGAAGAAAGAAGCGAAAATAAAACTATTGAAGAATCGAGAATTTTAAAAGATAATCTAACAAAGGAAGCATTCCACTACGAATCGACGAAGAAATATTACAATCATAAATATGTTGTGATCGGAAAAATGAATAACATTTGCCAATTTTGCCACGCGAAAAAATTCAGTAAAGAAACACCAGGTCTCTGTTGCATGAATGGAAAAATTCGATTACCACCACTGGAAGCACCTCCGCAGGAATTTCTACATTACATGACCGGGGAAACACCAGAATCAAAACACTTTCTTCAAAATATAAGATCATACAACTCCTGCTTTCAAATGACTTCTTTCGGTGTTACTTCGACTAACACTAATAGAGATGAATTTGAATATGTATTTTCAATTCAAGGGCAAATTTATCACAAAATAGGATCGTTACTACCAATGCCTAACGATGACTATAAATTTCTGCAAGTATATTTCATTGGAAATGAAGAACAAGAAATTGATCAACGAAGTACACATTTTAATGGATTGAAACGCGAAATAATCCAAGATGTACAGAGGATCTTACACAAATACAATCAACTGATTTACATATTCAAAACAACACTAGATCGCATGATTTCTGATGACTATAAAATTGTGATTCGAGCCGATAAAAGACCACGTGGAGAACACGAACGTAGATTTAATGCACCTCAGATAGATGAAGTCGCCATCGTAATTGTGGACAATGAAAATACAAGCCGTGACATAATTTTACAACGAAGAAGAAAAGGACTACAACGCATTGCAGAGACACACCGTTCATATGATTCTCTTCAATATCCTTTAATATTTCTGCACGGAGAGGACGGTTATCATTTCAATATAAAACAAATTCATCCTGAAACAGGCATAGAAACAAACAAAAAAGTCACTTCCAAGGAGTTCTATGCTTACCGCTTAATGATCAGAGACAATGAAATATACAATCACATTCTCAACACTCGCCGTTTATTCCAACAATTTCTGGTAGATATGTACGCAAAAATAGAAGCAGAACGGATGCTTTACATAAGACTGAATCAGAAGAAACTACGCACAGAAGAATACATCCACCTTCGAGATGCGATCATAAATGACGGCAATATTGACGATATTGGAACAATGGTAATCTTACCCTCATCATACATAGGAAGTCCAAGACATATGCACGAATATACTCAAGATGCCATGACCTACGTAAGAAAATATGGACGACCTGATCTCTTCATAACATTTACATGCAACTCATCATGGCCAGAAATCAAAGAACAACTAAAATATGGACAAACCTCCATGGATCGACACGACATAATAGCCCGAGTTTTTCGACAAAAACAAATAAGATTTATTGAAGTCATCACAAAATACCACATCTTTGGAACCGTTAGATGCTGGATGTATACAATCGAGTGGCAAAAACGAGGATTACCTCACTCACACAATCTCATATGGCTACACGATAAAATTTATCTCACGGATATCGACAAAATCATCCAAGCTGAATTTCCCAATCCACAAAAAGATCCGGAACTATACAGCATAGTAGTGAAAAACATGATTCACGGACCATGTGGACCATTAAACTTTAATGCGCCATGCATGCGTGATGGAAAATGTACAAAAAAATATCCAAAACCATACGTAGACGATACAAAAACTGAAGATGACGGCTATCCCAAATATAGAAGACGATCACCGAAAAACGGTGGTTTCACAGCAAAAATACGAATACAAGGCAGAGATGAACTGGAAATAGATAATCAATGGGTAGTACCATATAACCCACTACTTTCTAAAATGTTCCAAGCACACATAAACGTTGAATATTGCAATTCAGTAAAATCTATTAAATATATATGTAAGTACGTAAACAAAGGTAGTGATATGGCAGTATTTCAAATAGTCCAAAATAGCGAACAAAATAACAGAAATGATGAGATACTCATGTACCAAATGGGAAGATACATCAACAGTAACGAAGCAGCGTGGAGGATTTTTAGTTTTCCCATACACGAACGCGAACCAGCTGTGCAACATCTAGCAGTACATTTGGAGAATGGACAGAGAGTTTACTTCACAAAAGACTCGGCTAGAAAAATTGCAAGCGAACCACCTCAGAACACAACATTAACAGCTTTTTTCCAACTTTGCCAAACGGATCCATTCGCAAAGACGTTACTGTATGTCGACGTCCCTATTTATTATACGTGGGACAAAACAAGAAAAATTTTTCAACGACGAAAACAAGGAATGCCAGAAGAGGGTCATCCAGAAATAATGAAAACTAACACAATAGGTCGAGTATACACTGTACATCCAAACAATGCCGAATGTTTCTATCTCCGGATGTTGTTACACGAAATACGAGGACCAACAAGTTTCACAGATCTCAGGACTATTGACGGCTACCTATGCCAGACGTACAGAGAAGCATGTCAACGCTTAGGATTATTGGAAAACGATAACCACTGGGAATTAACACTACAAGAAGCCACACTCACAGCTTCAGCTGAACAAATTCGAGAGTTATTCGCCATAATTCTAACAACATGTAACCCATCAAACCCAAAACAGCTATGGGACTCTTTCAAAAGGAGTATGAGTGATGATATATTGTACCAAATCCGACAAGCTAATCCAGAACTGACTATAGAATTCAGTGACAACATCTTCAATGAAACACTCATTCGCTTAGAAGATAAATGCTTAGCAATAAATAACCGGACCTTAGTAGAACTTGGAATGCCAGCACCACAAAGAAATGCTTTCAGTATGCTAAACTACGAAATTACAAAGGAAAAAAGCTACAACGTCAATGAACTACTTGAATACATTGCTCACAATAAACCACTCCTCAATGACAATCAAAAAACAATTTACAACGTTATAATGAACCGAATAAATAACAACACTGGTGGAATTATTTACTTGGACGCACCAGGAGGCACCGGTAAAACGTTTCTAATAAATCTAATACTGGCGGAAATACGTGCTAAAAAACACATCGCACTGGCACTAGCATCATCCGGCATTGCAGCCACACTTATGGAAGGAGGACGAACTGCTCATTCTGCCTTACAACTACCGTTGAATATAGCCGAACAACAATTCCCGGTATGTAAAGTCTCAGGAGCATCTGGACGGGGTCAACTTCTAAAACAAGCTAAAATTATCTGCTGGGATGAATGCACCATGGCCCATAAAAAATCACTAGAAGCCATGGACAGAACATTACAAGAATTGCGAAAAAACTCTGAAATAATGGGAGGAGCTCTACTCATACTCTCAGGAGATTTTCGACAAACACTTCCAGTTATTCCCAAGTCAACACCAGCAGACGAGATCAATGCATGCTTAAAAAAGTCACATCTCTGGCCAGAAGTACAAATACTGCAATTAACAAAAAACATGAGGGTTGAATTATCAAAAGATGAAACAACAGCACATTTTGCTAAAATGCTTTTACAAATAGGCGAAGGTACATATCCTACTGACCAAACGACCGGTCTCATTGAACTCAATAGTGATTTCTGTAACATAGCCACTACTGAAAACGAACTAATCGACAAAATTTATCCAAATATTATTCAGAACTATACCAACGTAGAGTGGTTATTTCAAAGAGCAATTTTGGCCACTAAAAATAATATTGTTGACGATATCAATTTTAATATTCTAAAGAAAATACCTGGTGAAGAGAAAGTATATAAATCGATCGACACGATGGTAACCATTGAAGAAAGTGTCAACTTCCCTACTGAATTTCTAAACTCTTTACAAGTACCAGGAATGCCATTACACTGCCTTCGTCTGAAAATTGGATCTCCAATCATACTACTTAGAAATCTCAACTCCCCAAAACTATGTAATGGAACGAGGATGATCGTAAAACAGCTATCGAATAATATCATTGAAGCTGAACTTATTTCTGGAAAGAACAAAGGACACACAGTATTTATACCTAGAATACCACTGATCTCTTCTGAATTGCCATTTCAATTTAAAAGATTGCAGTTTCCAATTAAATTAGCCTTTAGTTTTACAATTAACAAAGCGCAAGGGCAAACTTTAAAATATTGTGGCATCAACCTCAAAGAATCCTGCTTCTCTCACGGTCAGCTTTATGTAGCTTGCTCAAGAGTAGGAAATTCGAAAAATTTATATATATATACCCCGGACAATAAAATGAAAAATGTTGTTTATAAACAAGTAGTATAAATAATGAGAAAATGTAAATACATGTAAATATATATGTTTAAATATACATGTAAATATATATATCCATGATAATGTAAATACATGTAAATATATATGTTTTCAATATATATATATTTTTTACTTTTTACGTCATAGTTTATTTTTTTATTTCAACTACCACGTAACCTCATATCAACTCCCGAGCGAAGCCGGGTATTACAGCTAGTAGATATATATAACAGGCAGGGTTAATATCTTGAGATTTATAAAATGATGTCTACAGGAGTCTCTTTGATTTATCCCACAAATTGATCTTATACACTTTTTTTGTGCCTTAAACGCAATTTCTTTATCAGTTGAGTTTCCCCAATACAATATACCATAAGATAAAGTAGATCCTACATATGCATGATAAGCACTAAGCAATGTGGTTTGGTTAGATACTTTTTTAAGCATATAGAGTGCATATGAGAATTGATGTAATTTGTTACATACACTTTTCACGTGGGTTTTCCATGACATATTAGAATCTATATGAATACCTAAAAACTTTGTGCTTGTAACCTCAGATACCAGTTCATTATTGTACTTAATAGATAGTGGGTTTGACTTCGCGTTTTTATTTTTAAAATTCATGTAATGGGTCTTAGTTAAATTTATTTTAAGGTTATTTAATGTTAGCCAATTGATTAATTTATATAGGGAATCATTTATGTCAAATTGGTGATTTATATTTTTATTATTTGTGAATAGAGCGGTGCTGTCGTCTGCAAACAGTACCATGGGATGCTGTATGGCGTTAGGTAAATCATTTATATAGATTATAAATAGTAGAGGTCCCAGTATAGACCCTTGAGGCACACCATATTTTATGAGTCTTGGACTCGATTTGTATTTCTTTTCTATTTTCGTGTATGGACATAATTGTGTTATTTCCGTTAGCTGTATTCTGTCACTAAGATAAGATTTTAATATTTCGAGTGCTTTACCTCGAACGCCGTATATTTCTAATTTTTGTAGGAGTAGTCCATGGTCAACGTAATCGAATGCTTTTGTCATATCCATGAACAGTGCTGTGACCTGGTTCTTTTTATCTAGCTCCGATATAACTTTTTTTAAAAGCTGATTCATTGCTGTATTTACTGATTTTCCTTTTCTGAATCCCAGTTGATTTTCAATTATTATTTCATGTTTTTCAAAGTATTTGCTAAGTTTATTATAAAGTACTCTTTCAAATATTTTAGCCATTATTGGAATGAGAGCAACGGGTCTATAGCAACGAACATTTTCTGTGTCATCTTTTTTGAATATTGGTGTAACTATTGTAGTTTTTAAATATGTCGGGAAACTTCCTTCTTCGAGGCATTTATTTATTAAGTATGTCATTATTGGAGTAATTTCGTTAACCGCACGTTTTATTATTTTTGTAGAAATTTCGTCATAGCCTGTACTGTTAGTATTATTTAGGGTCATGATGATTTTGGCAACATCGTCAGGGGTAACTGGTGTTAAGAAACACGAGTTTGGTTTTTTATATGTTAAAAGTTTAGCGTAGTCTATTGTATTATTTGTCAGTTTCGTAATGTCGTCAATAAAAAAATTGTTGAATGCTTCTGCTATAGCCATGGGACTAGTTATTATTTTGTCTTCATATTTTATTCTATTAATTTTTTCAGGAGGATTATTTGTTTTGTATTTATTGATTATTTGCCATACTGCTTTAGATTTATTTGTTGCTGTTTGTATATGAAAGTTGTTTTGAGAGGTTTGAGTGAGCTTTATTATTTTTTTAAGCTTCTTTGCATATTTCTTAAAATCATTCTTATCTTTATCATTACCCGATAGTCGATATTTTTTTAGTAACATTCTTTTACGGAGGGAACATATTTTTAATCCTTTACTGAGCCATTTAGTATTTCGTGTTATTGGAATCTTAACTTTTATATTTGGAAAGCAGAGGTCATAGAGAAGTTTAAATAGTTTATGAAATTCTTTAAAAGCATCATTTGAGTTGCTTTTTTCATAACAATCACTAAAAGTCAAGGCTCTTAAACTAATAATAAACTTTTCAACATTTTCATTGCTGTAGTCTCTTCTGAATCTAAACCAGTGGGTAATTGAGTACGTTTTCCTAACAGGACATGATAGTACTTGTGCTGTGTGGTCAGACAGTGCTAGTTCTAAGACACTATGTTTACAGCCTCTAATATTATGAGCAATATTATCTATGCACGTTTTGCTTTGCAGACGAGTTGGTTCATTTATGGCAAGTTTCAAATTATAGCTTTGCAATAAGCCTTCAAACTCTCTTAAAATAGGAGTATCTTTTAGTCGATCTATATTAAAATCACCACAAATAACAAGTTTCTTAGATTTTGTACTTAGTTTTGTAAGCAGGGTCATTAAACGGTCAAAAAATATTTCTACACATTCCCTTTTTAACTTTGGAGGCCTATAAATACATATAATAATTAACTTATGCTCTAACAATTCAATAGCCGCACATTCTATGAGGTTAGATACACTTACAATCTTTGCTTCGGGCAGCGTTTTAAATTTATGATTTTTTCGTACTAGTATACATGAACCACCATTTCTATTTGGTCTCGAAAAATTTGAAGCAATAGTATAGTTTGGAATTTGAAGAAATTTTGTATCATCAGTCGTCATATTATGTTCGGTAATACACACTACATCAATGATGTTATTGTTTATGTTATTCAGATTTACAGTTAGTTCATCGGCTTTGTGTAGTAAACCATTGATATTTTGATGCAGTACATGTATCCTATCATATACGAAAAAAAGTTTTATCATTAGTCCTATCATCCACCTTTAAGTTGTTTTTGTTTAAATCTAGGATTAGATGTTGCAAGTCATTTAATATAATTTTGAAGCCTATATTATTTAAACTTCCATACCTTTGGTTATAAGTTTTATACGTGTAAGGTAGATTTAAGTTTGAATCCAAAATATATGCATATTTAAGTGTCTCGGCATCCAAGTACATCAAATTATTAAAAGTCTCGACTCTACTATTAAACATCAAGTTTCTGTTATCCATGTATTTAAATGTCGGTAAACATACTATGAAGTTCGTGTGAGTTAAGTTTTGTATTTTTTCCCTAATGAAAGTTACTAGTTCAATATAATTATGAGTTTTCCTGAAATCTTCTTCACCAACATAAATGATGCAGTAGTCAGAGTTAGTAAAATTTTGAACTTTCCTGTCAACATTTTCTAAAAGTTGCTTTAATCCACAGTTCGGCATGCGATAGTGACATATATTACAATGACATAAGTCAGTGTTCTGGCTGATAGCGTACAGTCTATTAGACGTTTCACAACTCAAAATACAAATATTATTCTTTGTAATCGGTAACGATGGATTAATTTTATGAATATCTTGCGATGTATTTTTTTGCAGGTTGTTGGAAAAGTATTTAGCAGTAGGTGTAGAGCTATCTGAAATTTCTAATGTCTGCGTTGCATTGGTCTTCATCTTTGTTGGACTGATCTTATTTCTCTTGGGTGTTTGAATTTTTCTCTTTATAGGACTACTAGTAACTTCTTTATACATTTCATTTTTCTTTAATAGATCAGCATTTTTCTGTTTTAGAGAGGTATTTTCCAAAGATAAGTTCTCAATTTCTAGATGTGCGCTATTTAATTGCGACTTCAGGATCTCAATTTCAGTTTTTAAGATGTTTATCTGCTTATCCTCCTCATCTTCTGACATTTCCGGCAAACTAGTTGTTGTTTCATCCAATGTTTGTGAGATAATTTCACTAGTATCATTACTTGGTTCCGATGTAGTACGCTTACGACGGAATGTTATATTTTCCAAGAAGTTCATAGTGACTTTAGTATTTCTAAGATGTAATTAAAATTATCTACCAATTTAGAAGACTTTTCATTAGTGGTATCACTAAATATTTTTCATCGGCAGCAACACTGGTTCTTGTGGTATCAAACGTCAGTGAAATGTCAAAATTTGTGATAACAAGTGTCAGTGAAATGTCAAAATTTGTGATGTTGAGTGTCAATAAAACGTCTAATTTTGGTTGGGCTCCTCAGTACTAGATGGCGCTACCAGAATGTTCTTTTAAGTGATTGTATTTTATAGTTGGCAACTCTTCAATTAAGTGTCGGTTTTGGTTTCACTTCTCGGCACTAGAGGCGCTTATTTTGGTTAATGAGAATTTTTAAATATACACTTTTTCGTAACGTATGAACGAAAATTGTTTTTAGTTGTTTTCATTATTTTGTTAGTATTTTAACAAACACTGGCAGTCTTGGGGGCTTGTTAACTTATACATTGCATGGTAATTGTCTAGTTGTAGTCCAAATTTTGTCACTTAATGTTTATTTACACAGTTAAACGAGTCTATTTAAAGTATTTGTTTACACTCCGATCTAGGTCATAAATTAATTGTTTTCAACCACAAACAGTCGTTATTGAAATAATGTAACTATTTACTTGAGATGGTATCACTTTATATCACTCAATTAATTAAATAATGTTTTTCAAATACGCGGACGATGTTTACTTGTCAAGGTGTTGCCAACATTATGAAGCTATTTTTATTTTAACATAACATAAACAATTTTCATACAAAAAATAAAATTCTAATAAATGTACTACGTTTAGAACTGTCAAACGGTACTTCTTAGATTTGATGTAAAGAGTCTTATAAGATTTTTATGATTAAGACCGTTAATGTATAAATAAGTATGTAATTGTTAATATAATAAAAACGGATCTAGTCAATCTTAGTCACGGTTTAGTGCAATAATAATATAATTTTGTATTAAAAAGAATAATTTAAGTTTTAGGTACATTAAGAAACTGATTTAATTCTACCAGATAATTACTGATCGCTACGATTACATTGGACGTCCGCCGAGCACGTGGTTGCATGCGCTCTTCCCGACGTCGCAACTGTCCAACACAAAGCGTCCGCTCTTCTAAGATGGCCGCTTCAACCGTCCGTGCTCGTTCGAACCATTCGTTCGTTCATGCTGACATTTTCGAGTGACAGTTGACATGAAAGGCAGTTTCGATGACAGCTGATGTATTGAGAAGCGGAAGTGCCAACATCATTCGCACGTTTTTTGACGATGGTTTCACCTGGGTAACTTTTATACTGGTTGGGTAACCTTTTTCTAGATTAACTACGGCAGGTAACTATGAGTTTTTCTTGAGCAAACCTTAAGTAGAGCGCTAAATAGTGCAATAATAATAATAATAGTGGGACATTAACACACACGGCCATCTGATCCCAAACTAAGCAGAGCTTGTACTATGGAAACCGGATAACTGGTAATATACTACATATAATACTTTTCTTTTGTAAATACATACTTAAATATAGATAATTACACCCAGACTCAAGACAAACAGACATGTTCATCACAAAAATGTTTGACTAGGGTGGGAATCGAACCCACGACCTGCGGCGTTAAAAGCAATCATCTTACCGACCATAATGCGTTGAAGTACACAAAAATAACGGTCATTCCGGTCCAAAATGGCAGATTTCCAATCCTATTCTTATTTGAAACGCACAGTGCATAATTAATAGTTATTGGGTGGATTGTTAAAATTGTAATTAATTGTAAATCTGTTTGTGATAGCAATAAGTTATATAATAAAATAATATAATAAACATAATATACCTACTTCGTTTCATTTTTTTTATTAAGCAATGATGTAGCCCACGATGGAACGCGCCTGACTAATTTACTGATTCACTCGTGATTACGAATGATTTTCGGTGTGGTGGCAGTGGAATGAGACTCCTTATGGTTAGTAGCCAGGAGTAAAAATTCCGACCCACCCTCTTAAATGGTGTCACCAGACATCTCAACAGAACACGGCAAGCCCACTTGGCCGTGTGGTTTTGTCTGGTGGGTGGTCACTAACCACGGCCAAAGACTACTACCAGTTATTAGGTACCAGTTTTTTTTTTCTCACCTGATTAGTACCACCCTAGGACCACATGTGACTCAGATCAAAGGTGCACCCCTACGGACGAAGTTGACTCGGCCCCTAGAACTATTTTACTAGTAACCCGTCCCAGATTTTCCAGGATGCAGTAGGTAAGTGTCTACCAGTGGTGAAAGGTGGAAGCCGGATCAAAAAATTCTTACTTAGGAAAATAATAACTCTTCACTACCGTCACCGATCGTTCTTACACTTGATGCTATACTTATTTTTGTTGCTATATAAAACTTTTAGGCGTTACATAATATATTATCAAGTACTGACTATTGACTATTTCCTAGAGGGAAGCCGATGGGAATCGGCTTATATGGACTCTTCGCCACTGGTGTCTAACAAATATAAGGGGGGGTGTAAACCAGACCAACTCTCAACCAGAAGAGTTGGCAACAATGGATGACGTAGGAGGCGCGAGAGTAGCGGCTGCCAATATAGCGAGCGAGATCTACTAACACTTGCTCATTCATTCAGAACGGAGTGATTGATTGGCTCTTATGGTTCTTTGAGGCATTCTTTGAGAAAGCGCGCGCCACATTGTAGTCGGAATTGATGTTGTATTTAGGTATAGGCGGTTAAAATAATTTGTGGAATAACAAAATACTAGATCCTTGTTATACTTTTCTTATTTAATTATCGAGTTCAATGTGCAAGTTTTAGGTCTTAACAGATATTAAGCTAACAGAAGTAGACTCAGTGAATGGAGAAACTATAGGTGTAATGTTAGGATGTTATTTTATACTAGCTTTCCGCCCGCGGCTTCGCCCGCGTGTATGTCGGTTATCGCGCCAAAACATTACCTTCTTTTTGCGCAGTCGGATAAAAACTATCCTATGTCCTTTCTCGGATCTCAAACTACCTCCATACCCAATTTCATCCAAATCGGTTCAGTAGTTTTTGCGTGAAAGCGTAACAAACAAACTTACATTCGCATTTATAATATTAGTATAGTAATAGTATAGTATAGTATAGATTAACTTATCAATGGAAATCGGTAAGTAGTTACACTAGTAAGCCATCATTTAAACAGTAACGCCCAGATTACCCTACCTACCCCAGTATTAAACTATTACGGGGTGCTAGGGGATTCAGTAAGTAAAACTAAGATAAAAGGTGGAATAACCGCGCACACGACAGCTCTACTTAGCGTCTCGTAAGTTGGTCTACTGATTAGCCAGCGGACGTCTAACTCGCACGGGGTCCAGCGATATATTAACTTAAATAGGTAACAGTTAACACAGGCAAAGAACATTTTAAATTATCATAAAGCTATACATAGACAACACTACATCCAGTCTACAGTCCATCAAATCTAAGAAGTACCGTTTGACAGTTCTAAACGTAGTACATTTATAATTTTATTTTTTGTATGATTATTGTTTATGTTATGTTAAAATAAAAATAGCTTCATAATTCAATTATTTTACGGGAAAGCTAATAAAAATAGTGTGAATTAGTACGCCTCTATAAAGCTAATTTAATAGAAAACAGTGAAACGTCAAAAGGTACTTCTTAGATTTGATAGACTGTAACTGTACCTAACAGCTCTGCAGTGTCAAAAAAAAAGTACTATATGTATAGTATCTGTGGTCCAGCGTAGGATTCAAATTCCCAGCAAATCAAAGGCTATTAAGGGGCAGTAATAATAACACAATAACACGAATAATAACGTTATAAGTTTCTATAATAACATTATTAAACCGTTTACAGTTTCGCGCACAATTTCACACTGATTTCATTGTTGGTCCCTTTACGTTTTGGGGTGAGTTTTGTTAATAGTTTACTATGTAATTAGGGGTGAAAATATATTACAATTGGACAAAAATCGGACCTAACTGAATAACAATCTCAGCATTAACTTAACCTAACCTAACATAAACTACAATTGAACAAATCTAAGAAGTACCGTTTGACGTTTCACTGTTTTCTATTAAAATAGCTTTATAGAGGCGTAATTCACACTATTTTTATTAGCTTTCCTGTAAAATAATTAAATTATGAAGCTATTTTTATTTTAACATAACATAAACAATTTTCATACAAAAAATAAAATTCTAAATGTACTACGTTTAGAACTGTCAAACGGTACTTCTTAGATTTGATGGACTTGTAATGCATCAAAAAATTCTTCTGCATTGTTATCTTACCCAGAAGTTGAACAAGAAGAACATTGCAGTGTTGGATGGCAATACTGATCCTTTGCCCGAGATACAAACTAGCTTTCTGGTCATGTTTGTTGTCAACTAGGCGTTTATTATGGGAAAGTAACTCTGTTTAAGTAACTGAACCGATTTGGATGAAATTAGGCATGGAGCTAGTTTAAGACCTGGGGAAGGACATAGGATTTTTATCCGACGTTGCAAAATATAGGTTAAAGATTTAGCGCGCACATTTCGATGCGCCAAGTACCTACTTTTTTGAGGCACTTTCCACACCACTCCGGTCTCCCTTTGTTAAATTCTCACTCCTATAATTATCAATATCTGTTTATTAATTCCTGAGATAAGATCAAACAAACTGTTAATCATATTTGGTTCTACCTTTGTCAATTACTGCCCTAAGTCTGAGTTTCTCAAACATTTGAAAAGTTTTTTTTACTCTGGAATAGGCTTGCGCTGATCACAATAGGGATGACGACTAAGTATAAAAATCGTATTTTAATAAGTATGTAAGATTATTATAAAAAAAAAACCATAATTTAACCGCGTTTTAACAAACTGTAGACAATTTTATATTATTTTTGTTTGCGTAGTCAAAATAGTCCGTAGTTTCGTTTGCCCCACTCAAAGTTGAGAAACCCTGACTATTGTAGTTAGTGAAAGGGGTGAAATTGTAAAACGGTCCCTTTTATACCTCTTTGAGTCTATAAATTTAAATTTAATAAAGTTTATTTTTCAATTTTGTTGAATTAAATCAATCGGATTTTAAGCCTCGACAAAAAAGGGGTGTTATAGCTTTTAACCTGTATTTAGGTAGGTATGTATGTGTGTGTATCTGTGTACAAGTATGTTGCTATGGATAGAGCGATTATGATGCAGTTTTCGAAAATTCAAGTACTTAATTAAGATTGTGGGGACTGGGGGATCTGTTAGTGGAGTGAAGAGGAAAGATCTTTAAGCGAGGTGTGATGACCGGTGACTGCGGTTCCCCCACTAACTGTACTTTTTTTGCGGATGACCCAATTAGCTGGAAGGGCCTTTATTGGTTCACCGGACTTTTTCGGTGAGCCGTCCGAGGACGGTCGAACCGATCAAGTACTGTGGCAACTGCCATGAGGGCATTCATGTAGGGACGAACCTCGGTTCACGACGTTACTGGACACTAGTTTTAGGAGATCGGGGACCACCCAACTGTTCTTATTGGGAACTTGTTTAAATGTTAATCGTCCGTGAAACTTTGCTTGTGTGATTCAGGCTTGCTGTGACGTATGTCTGTTGAGTGGAGTTAGGAACGTGACGTCACAAGATAATTCTTAGATAGAACACATTAATAATTAATTGGGGTAACAAATATTTAATTAAGAGCTATGTTTAATTTAATTAAATGCTAGCTGAGTAATAACGTAAGTATGAGCAACAGCGGCGAAGTGGTAAGGGCCTCGCCTTAGATTTATAAGGTCGCGGATTCGATTCCCAGTCGTGCACATCTCTGTGTGAATTGTAACATTACGCTGCTCAATATCGGTAAAGAAAAAAAACTTTTGAAAACCGGCATGTTTAAGAACTAATTATTCGATGACATGTGACATTCACCAACCCGCACTTGGCCAGCGTGTGTGGATTAAGGTCTAAACTCTCTCAACTCGTAAGATAGTTGAGAGAAGACCCGTGCCCAGCTGTGGGACACGAAAAGGGTTGAAGTGTAGTAAGAACAGTTTTTATAAATACGAAAGTTTGAGTTTGTTCGAATGTTTGCAGGTCAATAACGCAAAAACTACTCGACGGAATTGGACGAAATTTTGAGCGGATATAGATTATACTGTGGAGTTAAAATTAAGCTACTTTTCATCCTAATACCACGCGGGCAAAGTCGCGGGTGAAAGATAGTTTTTAATACAGGCACCTGTTATAGATCCCTAAGGGGATTACACACCTATATTAAAACGATCAGAACCTATTAAGTGTCATTTCACCCCTTACAAAGGGGTGATATGTCATTATTGTCATCATGACCAAATGTCACCTCCCTTGTTGATGGTTAACCTTTTGATACGCTAATTATTTTTTTATATAAAAGAAATCTTAGCAGTCTTTCTGGTTATGGCGGTCGTTCTAAGCTGACTAGCTTAGTACACTGGAGAAGATATAGTCCACAAGTGTTTCATTCCCCTTGCCTTTTTCCCATTTCTATTGGGGTCGGCTCCCAGTCTAACCTGATGCGGCTAGCTACCAGAATTATACGAGCGATTTCCATCAGACCTAGACACCCGAAGGGAACCAGTAGCAGAGATGATTAGACCAGGTGTCAGATTATATTGGCTTCTGACTGCATGTAACGATTGTCATAGATGTGTTAAATGACAACCGGGACCGACGGCTTCACGTGCTCTCCGAGGCACGGTGGGTAGTCCCTCTACTAAGCAGAGCTTGTGTTATGTAAACCAGTTTTAGTATCCCACTGCACGGGTCTTCCCTCAACTATCTTACGAGTTGAGAGAGTTTATGCTTTAAACCACACACGCTGGCCAAGTGCGAGTTGGTAGATGTCACATGTCCTCGAATGATTAGTTCTTAGACACGCCGGTTTCCTCACGATATTTTCCTTCACTGATATCTAGCAGCAGAGATGAAACAATTCACGCAAAGATGTGTGGGTACGACAGGGAATCGAACCCGCGACCTTATATTTCTAAGACGAGGCCCGTACCGCTGCACCACCGCTGCTCCACCACCGTCTAACAGCCTATTAAAGTACAAATTGTTATTTATGTATTATTACGAATCGTTTGTAAGGGAGTTCATAAAAATGTTGTTTTTAGACTTACTCAGGACGAATGGACGAACTTTTCTCAGCGTAAGAACCATCCTCGTACTTCAAGGAATATTCTAAAAATTAGTGAAATCGGTTCAGCCGTTCCCGAGTCTTGAGCTTAGCAACACAATTGAACAATTCTAAGAAGTACCTTTTGACGTTTCACTGTTTTCTATTAAATTAGCTTTATAGAGGCGTAATTCACACTATTTTTATCAGCTTTCCTGTAAAATAATTGAATTATGAAGCTATTTTTATTTTAACATAACATAAACAATTTTCATACAAAAAATAAAATTCTAAATCTACTACGTTTAGAACTGTCAAATGGTACTTTTTAGATTTGATGGTCTGTAGTTATCCATTTTTATTAAAGATATGATAAGGAGTGGAAACAAATGGCGTCTTAGAGAAGCGCAGATTTTTTAGTTTTTTTTACGACTGTTCTTTTAAAAGCATGTATACTTATTCAAACTTGACGAAGGCCTTAATTAAAAGAAGAAGATTAAAGATATGTTCTTCACAAAAATGTCCACCTTTGGTGGGAATCGAACTTGCGGCGTGAAAAGTAAGTATCTAAACCGACTACGCCACTGGCCCGTCATTTGTATTATATATAATTAGTAAATAAATCTCTGTTAAAGAATCTCATTAAAACCAAATAATTTTTAATATGTCAACATAACATCGTTAGAGCAATTTGGCGGCCATTTCTGTCCAACGCACGCTTAATGTCAATTATCAAGTGATTACGCTATTCGACGCTAGATGGCGCGGATCGGATTACTGTCCCAATAGACTTGTTAGCGCAAAATGTTACCAATTTAAAAAGACCTGTCTGTGGTATTGTTGTTGGGTATTTATAAAGGAGGGTCGAGGTTTTTTTAAATTGGCAACTTTGTGTGAAAAGTGTATGCTGAATTAGACTTTATAATGTTGGGATAAGGTGTGTTTTGATTGTGTTGTGGTGTTAATTAGATTTAGTAAATGAAGGTTGTTGTAAATTATCTCTTGATAAAATTGTATTGATTCTGGGTGTGGAGTTAGGTATTTTTACTCATCGTAAATAATATCACAGATTACTCATTACTCAACTTTAAAAAAGGGGAGGTCATGAAATCCTACTAATATTATAGACGCGAGTTTGTAAAAATGTATGGATGTTTGTTACTCGCACGCAAAAACTGTTTAACATCGAAATTGGATGAAATTTGGCACAGCGATAGATTGTGGTCTGGATTAATATATAGGCTACTTTTTTTTAACCATAAGTGCCACGCGGACGAAGCCGTGGGCAGAAGCTAAATAAAATAAACGTTCTTAATCATAAACTTTCGCTCATTATAGCTAAAATAGGTTTACAATTCGTATGTCTTTGTCTGTCATCTTGACATTTACACTAGTGAGAAAGAGATAAAGTCCATTTTAACTAAAGAGTCTTATAAGATTTTTATGAATAAGATCATTAATCTATTAAACTCGAGAACGGCTAAACCGATTTCGCTAATTCATATTTTCGAATATTCCTTGTAGTCTAAAAACAACACTTTACTAGACTCCCATACAAAAGATTCGTAATAATACATAAAAGTCAATCTGAATTATAATAGGTTGTTAAACAGTACGAAGTTTGCAGGGTCAGCTAGTAAATTATAAATACGAAAGTAACTAAAAAAACAGTGAGTAATATTAACCTCTGCTTACACCTGGGGTAAATACAAGCGTGATGCTATGTTGATGACGGAATTACAAATTCTTTTTTGTATCGTTGTTTGCACTGCACAACAAAACATGAAACAAACAGTGAAAATGAAACTGAAAATTAGATTTTTTTTTCGAGACGCGAGTCTACATAAAAATAGTCCAATTTCTTTTCCTACCGTGCAGTGAATGACTGGCAACTACTGAGAAACACTGACAAACAACTCAGTAGGCTTTTTTCTTTTTTAAATGAAGTACTTAAATCTATTACATTTTATTTGTTTATTGTGTTGAATTAAAGCGACTTAATTCCAAGCGTTTTTATCCGTTACATAGTGTGAAATTTTATAATACGCTTTCTTAAATAACGTATATTTTATAATTATTTTAAATTTGTTAATAGTCATATTGTTTGGAAGTTTATTGTGTTGCCCACTGTACTGAAAATTGTGAAGTGGTTGAGCATTCCGGTCCAAGATGGCGGATTCAGTCCTATTCTTATTTGAAACGTATAGTAGGTAATGTAATAACTTAAACAACAACACAAAGGAAAACAGGAAATAATTAAATACAGTGTTGAAATAAAACTACTTTTTAACGGATTTTATTTTAGATTTTAGATCCCGACGTTTCAAAGTCTTTTCAGACTTCATGTTCACGGGTGGACTGAGATATTTGACGTCCAAAAAATATTAATCACAATTACTACTGACTACCTTCAAACATTAATATTTAAGTTGCGTTCCGATTTAAGCAAACTGAGCTCACAGTGTCTTGAATTCTGAGTTGATTTTGCTTGGGTTTTGGTACAAGTAAATTAAGCACTGGGTCCCAAGCTGGTGGTATATTCCAACCATTTTCTCTGTTAAAATTAGGATGTTTTTTAATTTCAATAGCTTCGCGGATCATTCTTGGTAGGAACCGGTTTTCTTTGACAAGGACCAGTGTTTTATCAAATCTCAAGTAATGGTTGGGGCCTTTTTGAGTATGTTCACACACTGCAGATTTCGTCGAGCGTTGATGTTTAACATCAGCTATGTGTTCTTTTACGCGGGTCCCTATACTAAATACAGTGTCTTAGGTAATAGACCCTTACACGCATAACAGTCACAATAGCTATTTTTAGCTTCGTTTATATGGTAAATAGTCATTTACGTACAATGATATTTTTAAAGATAAATTCTCAAGTAAATAAAGATAAGTACAAATAAAGGAAATGAGCACATTAGATCCGGTTTGATTAAAAAAACTCTAAGAAATACGGATATTTCTCACAAATATTATTGTACAAAGGTAAGCACTTATCAGATATGGATTTAACGGCCTTTGATAGTCTACGATGGGACGCGCCTGCCCAATATACCGATTCACTCGTGATTACGAACGATTTTCGTTGGGAAGATGGCAATAGAATGAGGCTCCTTAAGGTTGAAACAATAAAGGAGCAATGATTCCGACTCATCCTCTTAAATGATGTCACCAGACGTCGCACCGGAACACGGCAATAGTAATCGAAATAGTCCGCGACGGGGATCGAACCCGCGGCCTTCCGAGCATAGTATAGTCCAATCTGACGGCTTAGACTGCTCGACTACAGAGGTTGTCACCCAATCGTTTACGAAAATCATAAATATGTGTGGGCACGACCGGGGAACGAACCTGTGATCGTATATTTCAAAGCACAAGCCAATACCAAAGTGCCACTGCTCAATAAGCGTGAAGGAAAACATCGTAAGAATACCGGCATGTCTTGGAATTAATCATTCGAGGCACGCACTGCGCTTTGCTTCCCCTTTTTTGTACCAACTGCCAAGTTGTGGAATTCGCTACTGGTATCTCTGTTTCCCGATAGCTATAATCTGTCTGTCTTCAATTCACGAGTGAATCGGTATCTACCAGTTATGTGAGTTCCATGGTAGACCACATCATTGCTTAACTACAAGCATGTTGTCAAACGTAAACCCACTTATCTTATAAACGTGAAAATTTGTAACAATGTATGGAGGTATGTTGGTTACTGTTTCACGCAAAACTACTGGACGGAATTGGATAAAATTTAGCACAGAGATAGATTATGGTCTGGATTAACACATAGGCTACTTTTTATCCCAACAAGTACAATATAGCCTATCAGCCTAGTATCAGCCTCGCCTTTAAAATTTGATCCCCGGTCGTTACCACACATCTTTGTGAATTGTTTTATCGCTGCAGCTCAATATCAATGAAAAAAACGTGAGGAAACCGTCATATCTCAGAACCAATCGTTCGAGAACATGTGACATCCACCACCCCGCTAGCCAGCGTGTGTGAATTAAGGCCTAAACTCTCTCAAGTTGTGTGATAATAATAATAATATACTGGGATTAACACTCACGGCTATCTGACCCCAAACTAAGTAGAGCTTGTACTATGGAAACCAGATAACTGGTAAACATCTGCATATTTTAGTCCACCGCTGGATATAGGCCTCTCCTAAGGTACGCCACTGAGCACGATCCGCGGGTTTTTCCATCCAGTTCTTGCCGGCCACCCTGCTGAGATCAAAGTCAAAGTCTAAGCGTTTATTGCATTCACGTGTAGGTACAGATGTTTAACAAATAAGTTACAAAGTTTCAACATGACACCCGATTAGGGTATACCAACATACAAAAGAAAGATAAAACAACATAAGATAACAATGAAACGCGAAAGTTTACTAGTATAGAAAAGAAGTTAAATTTATACAAGACTAGCTGCCCCAGCGATCTTCGTACCGCGTATTTATTAAAAAAAAATGTTCACTTAGGGGGATAAAAAATAGATGTTGGCCGATTCTCAGACCTACTGAATATGCATAAAAAATTTCATAAGAATCGGTCAAGCCGTTTCGGAGGAGTATGGCAACGAAAACTGTGACACGAGAATTTTATATATTAGATAAAGTCATGACATAATTATTACGAATTTCGAGTCTATTAATTTAATTAGCTTGTTAATTATACATTATATGGTTTTAGTCATCATCAGTCAGCTTAGGTAATTATCATTTATGTAGTTTTATTGAATTATCCTTGTCGTTAAATTTTAATTAGGTATTATTGTCAGTTGGCATTATTTATTAATTGAAATTTAAAATTGATGAGTGTCATCTAAGTATTCTTCGACTGTGTAGAAACATTTTTCAAGTAAAAATGCTTTTAACTTGTTATTAAAGCTGTTGAGTTTAGTTTCTTGTTTGATGTGTTTTGGAAGTTTATTAAAGATTTTTATTGCCATGTTGTAAGGGCTTTTGCTTAACATTTTAATGCGAGATGGCGGCAAGTGGAGTCTTTCCTTGTATCGAGTGTTTAAATTGTGTATTTGTGTAACTTGTTGAAAGGTGCTTCTTAAAAACGAATATGCTCATGTCGTGAATATAACCGTGTGTTAATTTTTTTTTCTTTAGCCATTATTGTCCCACTGCTGAGCCTTTCCAAATTCTTCCATTTTGTCCAGTCTCCCGCGACCTCTGGCCATCCAATATCGAATGCATCGAGATCATCCCGCCATCTTTTTTTCGGTCGGCCTCGGCGACGACGGCTACCATCTTGCAGCACCCAGTGTGTTAATGTCCCACTAAAAAAAATATAGGCTTATGCGGATGATAACTATGAAAAAGTCATAATATTTAATAGTAAACATGATTCATACTTATCGTTGTAGCGGTTTCGTAGATAAGATAGTATAGATTAGATTACCGTCCGACGTTCTGTAGTATCAGGTATAACTAGACATATTTCACTTGTGTTTTAGTTATCTAAAGTGTGCTCATTTTAGAGGTGGTTTGAATAAAGGTGAAAATTTTATTTAATAACATTAATGAGTTCAAAATAGAGTAGGTTTTTGCCAGTGTTATAACTCGCGATGAAAAATTACATATTGTATGTTCTATACAACATCAAGAGCCCACCAGCATAGTACCTAATTTTTATTAATAAAAAAAAACAATTTGAGATAGATTAAAAAACGGCATTTATTGTCTATGGTGTGATCGTTATGTATAAAAAAAAAACAAAATAAAGGGGTGTTAAGTTAGACGTGTTTTTGTGTATCCGTGTACAATTTTGTGGTATCGCAGCTTATGGAGTGGATTCATATTGATACATTTATTATTTAACAGCTGAATATTTGAGATGGGTCGGGAGTCAATATTTTTTTTAATATAAACTCATGTTTGTGTTTAATTCTCAGAAAAATGGGAGGACGCTTGTTGCGTTTGGTAATTCTTGGTTTCATCGCAATCGGAGCAAATTCTCAAGAAGGTAAGCAACGCCATCTGTTATCGAGTAGAGTTAACAAATAATTGTTATTAAAAGCTGAAGCTTATGATGTGACCCAGATTCTAAAACATATACAAACCTTTCCCTGACTGCGAAGAAACAAATATCTAATAATAATGATAATTATGTTTAATTATAATGTTTATTATATCAAAATCGTCTGATGTATGATTCGATCATGTGAGCAGGACATGTAATAGTATTTTACTTAAGTAAAAAAATACTGTTTACATAATATAATAACCTACCATTTAATTTAACGCTGTCTCTTAAACTAGGATAACCTGTATTTTTAGAAACAGTGTTCAGCCATTAATTTAATTACAATTGAACAAATCTAAGAAGTACCTTTTGACGTTTCACTTTTTTCTATTAAATTAGCTTTATAGAGGCGTAATTCACACTATTTTAATTAGCTTTCCTGTAAAATAATTGAATTATGAAGCTATTTTTATTTTAACATAACACAAACAATTTTCATTCAAAAAATAAAATTCTAAATGTACTACGTTTAGAACTGTCAAACGGTACTTCTTAGATTTGATGGACTTTAATGTTATGGACACTGTGTCGATCTGAATTGTGTTTAATGCAAGTTTGGAAAAGTCGGGATTATATACCTTTTGGCAATTATTTTTTATTTATAGATAGACTATCTGCCTTCTAGCTTCATATGACTGGTGTTGATATCTGATTTTATAAACATAGTCGTTTATCTTAAAACATTTCTTTTACACGATCCTTTTCGTAAAGATTCAGAATATTTTTATTTATTTCCTGACATCTAGTAGCGGGTAGTAAAACTAAATTTATTCACAGATGACATTATAACGACACTAGCGCCACCTGCAAATGCGGTCGCTAAGGAATCTGGCATTTGCAGATTTTGCAAATGCGAAGATGGAAAAGTGGATTGTTTTGACCAAAACCTCACGACTTTCTTTAGCAAACAGGCGTGGGAAGGTTAGTATTAACTTTAAAATTAAATAAGTATATTTATTTTTAAATAATTAACTAATTAACTTAAAAAAAGACTTTCTGTCTCACTCGCACAACGCTAAAAAAGAAAGAGACCGTGTCTGTGGGAGCATTTCATCATCATCATCATCATCATCGTCATCATCATCAATCTATTTTAGCTGGACATATACCTCTCCCAAGGCGCGTCACTGAGCAGGATCCGTGACTTTTCTAATATAGTTCGTCACTTCATTTAGTGAAGACTTCATTTAGTCTGAGGGCGTCCTACGCTACGTTTTCCAATCCGTAGTCTCCACTCAAAAACTCCGTTACCCCAGCGGTTGTCGGTTCTGCGATAGATATGACCGCTTCATTACTACTTCAGCTTACTAATCCAGTGGGATATGTTCTCTGTCAAATCACTTCATAACGTATTCGATCTATCAAAGAAACTCCAAGACTCTTACCCATAATATTGTAAATCAGGCGATCATAAACTAGTGGGAGGGTCCAGCCATAGTGATATCCGGTATCACTTTTTGAGAAAGAGGGTCGAAATACCGAGGGTCTTGCCTCATTCCACTTCCACCTCGTAAATCACTTTTAAGAACGCAATGAATAATAATAATATTTTCACACATTCACACAGCGCTATCTAGTCCCAAGTTAAACAATTATATTTTGCTTGTGTTTTTATAATAATACCGATTCGATTGTTTGAATACCGTTTACGCAAGTTGTGTTCAAAAGCAATCATATTCTAGAAACAAATAATAACTTTAAATAGTAAAAAAAAACGAAAAGCGCACTTATACCTTTTTTTTCGATTTTTGAGATAGCATATTAAACTGTTCAAATTGTAATCTGTCGTTGACAAGTTTACATAATTTCAAATGAATCTAACGTTGAAGATCTCTATACAAACATTTAAGTGAGACTAATAAAAGCGTTTTAAAAATATTGAGTTACTGAGATACTAACACAACGTTCTATTAACGTGTATTTTTACAGATTTAACTGAAATCAAGCCAACACACGTAGATCTCAGCGAGAATTTATTCACAAATGTTACTGTGATGGCCGAGCTGCCAATCCAGGTGTTGAATTTATCTCGATGCAATATCGAGTTTATAGAGAATGCCAGTTTCAAAGATCTACAAGAGATGAGGGTCTTGGATTTAAGTCATAATCAACTGACCAGTGCTAAGTTAAGCCCCCATGCATTTGAGGTGAGCAATTTTTAAGTAAAATTTTATCAAACTTCAAAACGTTGAGGACTGTATTAGGTACCCAAAGGTCTGTAGCCCGGTTAGTTGTCTCTGTGGCCGAATGGTAAGGGTAGGTACCGGGTTCGATTCCCGGGTCGAGCAAAAGACATTTCTACATTAAAGAATCTTAGTTGCAGTGTGAAGTTTGGTATTGTGCCCGATGAATCGTAATAGGCTCGCTCCCTATTACGTATGGGACAACAGCTAGCAAAAAGTGGGTGCTATTTACCTCTGACTAACTTTCGGTCAGTACAGGCGTGACGTTTTATTATGTTACGATATTTGTTCATAGTAGTCTTTGTGATTGTCCAACAAAGTTGAGGATGGAAGCTAATCACAATACAAGATTGACATAAAATGTATTAGGGCGCCAAAGCCAATATCCGATCTGCGGATCTGACTGGCTTGGATGGGATACGAATTATACAATGTGTAATATAAATTCATTTATACAAAATTTGTGTAACGTTTCAAGTCCTTGCCCCATCCGGGCCAAGTACATAGTACGTCTTAGGCACGACTTGATGGCCCAGCGCCATCTAGTCCCAAATTAAGCTATTAGTTTTGCTTGTGTTATTGGTACTAGGAACAAATTAAGTACTTAAATAAATTTTTTGTACTTTTTTGTACCCAGAAAAATAAAATAATCTTAAATCATCCTTTAACTCATTTTTAAAATATTTTCAGGGACGGTATTCTCCAGAAGAATATGAACCATTAGCAGACATGAAAATCCTAAATCTAGCTTATAACGACTTGCATTCACTTAATCAGGATTTGTTTGAGCATTTGCCGGAGTTAGAAGAGCTAGATCTTAGCGGAAATCCTTTGGCAACGTTGGATCATGTTACTTTAATTGCTATTTCCAGTTTGCCTTTATTAAAGGTAAGGTTTAAGTAGCGACATCTAGTATTTACGTATAAAAGAATATAATTTTACTGCACTTTTACCTTTTCAAGAACTTTTCAAGATCTTTTATTTATTGAATTCGTCAACATCTTTGATATCAACATAAATATTGAAACAAAAAAAAAACACTACAAATATTTCGCAGGGCTAGCTAGTTAAAGAAAAGCTAAAAAGTGACATCTAGTATGAAATAGTAGAACTTTAACATATAATATATTATTTTTTCGAATTTACATTTTAATTTCACTACCTGTGGAAGAGATAAAAAAAATTACAATGTTTTAATTGGTGTTGTTGTGTTGGTGTTTCAAATAATGTAATGTCAGGTCACATCTTTTTGATAATAAAAATGGCGTTAAATAAAAAATCCTACATTGAAATCTCATTCATAATCAAAGATCGGAGTAGGTAGAGCTATTTCATGTACTTGCCATATGTAAGAATAATATGGATATCCCCGAATCCCGGGAATTGCACGAGTGAATCGGTATACTAGGCTTGCGCGTTCCATCGTAGTTCCATGTAGTCTACATTGCTTAACATCAGGCAAGTTGTAGTCAAGCGCCAGCCTATCGCAGAAAAAAATTTGCTTTTTAAGTAGTAAAATAATAAAAAGCGATTTACGCCTTAGGGAGTAATGTAAGAATATACTTTTTCCCCGACAAATAAGTATAAGGACCGGTTTAAGGATAAGTAGTAATATTAAATATATTCATTTAAATCCTAAAGTATCAATCGAAATCTCGTAGAATATCCATATTAACATCAATGTTTGCGGTCAATGAACCTTAATAGCTATACCTACTCCGATCAGTGTTCATAATACAATATTAGTATTTATTTAGTTATTTATTTAAATTTACTGATTTACAGTAAGCGTCTAGCGCTATATTACCAACGCTAACTATATTAAGGGAGGTTTGCATACGTACACTTTGGTTACGGCTACTCAGCTTAC
The DNA here is from genome assembly GCA_936450015.1 of Meganola albula. Taxonomy (NCBI): domain Eukaryota; kingdom Metazoa; phylum Arthropoda; class Insecta; order Lepidoptera; family Nolidae; genus Meganola; species Meganola albula. The sequence continues at coordinate 5,956,860 of OW388171.1, forward strand.
AATGCAGCTTGCTCATGATATTACCAGGACTCTACTTTTGTTGCATTTTAACGTATTTTGTTTCTTTCAGACTCTCAGAATGCGTTCTTGCCAGTTAGAAGAAATCCCTGAAAAGTTCTTACATACACCTCGTTTCTTAGAACGGCTGGACATCAGCGATAACCGCCTAAAAGCGGTACCACAAGAGCTGGATGAGACTAAAAATTTATTGTTTCTTAATCTTAACCAAAACCCTATTGTGGAGCTGGATACGGCTTCAGAAGACTACCCGTAAGTAGACTTTCACTAACTTGGCCTTCGTTCATTCGTTCTTTGGTATCAGAGCCAGAATTCGTTTCAGTTATTCTGTACCATTTATTTGATCACCGTTCTACAGCTTTGTTTGCGGTCAATTCGACTTTCCAACACCTTTTATTATACTTCGTGCTGGATACAAAGTCAAAATAAAAAAATATTTGCAAATAATATGGTTTCACCACATTAAGACAGTTTCCTCTGTAAAACCTGTCGCTATTCGTTTTAAATACGAATAAAAACCTACTGTGTCAATGCTGATTGGATGTTTAAAATTGAACACTCCTAAAAAGTTCCGTACAAGCTCTGCTTAGTTTGGGATTAGATAGGTGGGAATGTCTCTAAATATTATTGGCATCATATTCCTAAGGCCAAGATCTTTTTATATATTTATCAATTAATAACACCGGTACAAGAACCAATTACCATCATTAATCATGAATTATTTGGAATCTACAAATATACACTAAGCAAACTTATAAAGTAATAATTAAAATGACATAACTGATAACTACAATACAAATATTCATTACATCATGCAATCGTCTCGCAAAACATCAAGTAGGTCAAGAATACCACCCTCCACTCATCCGCAAACACATCACACTTCTGGTCCAGTCCAGGAGAGCATTGAGGGTTGCAAGCGATCGTGGTACAGGAGATCGCGAGTGATACATTGTACAACACGCATGGACAGCAAACAGCCTATGCTTAGTTCAAAGCCAATTAAAACACATGACATCAGGGTCGCCAGTGTGGAGACTCAGATAGGTGGTAGTGACTCTCCAGTGTAAAGGGAAGAGTTTCCAGCCGTGCTAGGAGGAAGCCAGGTGACCGTGCCCCCCCCCCACTGTTCTTATAGGGAAGTTGTATAAATGCTATCGTCGAAACATTGCTTGTGCGATTCAGGATTCAGTTACTTCACATTATTATTTTACAATTTCCAGCGGTTTCCCTCGTCTCCGTAAACTTCAAGAGCTACATATGTGCAACATGCCGTCATTACGCCGTATTGGTGCTGGTGCGTTAGCTGGCTTGGAGAATGTGGAGGATCTTCATATCAGCTTCAACCCAGCTCTCAGTTACATCGACCCTAAGGCTCTAGCCAGACCTGATGATATAGGGGAAACCTATGCATGGCCGCTGGTGAAAAAGGTAAGTTTGTATCTAGGGGTCGACCCTTTTTAGTGTTCCACTGGAACAAGTTGAAAGTTTCAGCCTTAATTCACACATGCTGGTCATGTGTGGGTTGGAGAATGTCATCAGAGAATTTCCACCTGAGACCGATATTTATGTGATAAAAATGTCTGTGTGTCTTGAGTCAGTAATAATTACACCGTGACTCAAGACAAATTATCTATTATAAGCATGTATTTTCGATGGAAAAGTATACAGTAAAGTAAAGTATACATATAACAGTTATCTGGTTGCCATGAATATCCTAAAAAAAAATTATTTTAATGTGGACCATGTTATAATTCTTTGCAGTTATATTTGAAGTCAAACAACTTATCAGAGATTGACTCCCGTCTCGTTTCTCGCTGGGATCTTCTTGAAGAAGTTGATGTGTCTGACAATCCGTTCCTCTGCGACTGTTCCACGCAGTGGATGGTAGATATCCTGGTACCAGCTGTGGAGAGCAGAAGTGGCAATGCTTCACTTATGATGTAAGTAAAAAACGGGCAAGTACGTGTCTGGCCATGTTAAGTGAAGGGTTTCCTAGTCACTGGCCATAAATAGGGTTTAAAAGGTTCCCCCCAAGGGTATATGCAGTGTATATGGAAGTTTCCAGTCACAAATTTCGTTGAAAAATAAACGTTAGGTATATAAAAACACCTTCTGTACCATTGAAATAAAACAATTTTTTAACGGATTTTATCGCGGTTTATTTTAGATTTTAGATCCCAACGTTTCAAAGTCTTTTCAGACTTCATGTTCACGGGTGGAATAGAAAAATATAGAATAGATCCGTTAAAAAGTAGTTTTATTTTAATATGTGATATTCGCGTAAATCTAAGACAAAACTAAACATCCTAATTTCGACAGATTAAATATTGCAGTATAGATATAACCTGCTTGGGTCCCTTTGCTTAATTTACATGTACCAAAACCTTCGCAAAATCCACTCAGAATGAGTGAGTGACTTAGGCTTGAGTTTGCTTAAATCGGAACACAACTTAAATATAAAATGTTTGTAGGTAATCTGTAATAATACATCGGGTAAACGTAACGTCGGGATATAAAATCTAAAATAAACTGCGGTAAAGTCAGTTATTTGATTCCCGCCCATGACAGACATTTGTGTGATGAAAACATGTCTGTTTGTCTTGAGTCTGGGTATAATTATCTATATTTATGTATTTAAAAAAGAAAATTGTATATTTCAAGTAGTTTATTACCAGTTATCTGGTTTCCATAGTACAAGCTCTGCTTAGTTTGGGATCAGATGACCGTGTGTGTTGATGTCCCACTATATGTATTATTCAGGCCCATCTCTCTGGCAATGTTCGACACAAATGGCCAGCTCCCTCTTGAACTGAGCCGTCTTGGGGCTGACGTCTATTGCGTCAGTTTTTCATTGAATTCCGATATATAATTTTATTAATAATTATTTCAGTTGCCAAGAGCCAATAGAGATGAGGGGGTATACTATGAGACATTTACACGAGATTCATCGTACAATGCGTTGTGTCGATAAATACGGACACAGACCCGAAAAAGACGGAGCTATACTACTTGGTACTTTGATTGGTAAGTGTTATGTTATGTCCACAACTAAGCACGGGTCTTCTCACAAATATCTTAAGATTTAAGAGTAAATGCCTAAATCCACGCCCGCTAGCTAAGCGCGGATTGGTGAATGTCAGATGTCCTAAAATGTTATTTATCAGATATAAATTTAATAATTCTGTCAGTATCAATTTTAAATTAAATGGTAAGTAAATACTTAAAAAAAAAATGCAAAACACCGAGATGTGCAAAGACGCGGTTTCCTCACGAAGTTTTCCTTCACCAATTAAACTTAAACAATTAACACAAATATTTATCGTAACGGGCAAATTGAATAGGTATTTACTGGGTAAGCGCGTTCCATCGGTGACTACATCATAATTGCTTCACATCAGGCAAGTTGTGGTCAAGCGCAAGCCTGCTATAGGATTTAAAAAAATTAACGTTGCGACATGGGTTTCACCGGTCGTGGTCGCAAGCAGACACCCGCAGTGCAGTGTAATAATGCAACGCAAAAATTTAAAAGATTATATAATACAAAGATGTGTGGAGACACGCTGGTGATCTGGTACTAATAGTACAATATTATTTTATTTCCAGGTGTATTACTAGCAGTTCCAATTATGTTAGGTTTGATGCTGATGTGGCGTCATGGATACTTCGGGTGGCTCGGCTTCCGAGGACCTGTGGATGTGTCACGGGCATTCTACAAGAGAGCACCTGCTGAAGAGTTCTAACTCTGCTATAGTCTGCTAAAGCAATAGATGTTATCAATTAAGTCTGCTATTACAACAGCTAATTATAGTACCTAATAGCCTGCTAAAAATAGTCTGCTGTAGCAATAGTCTGTTATTGTAATATTCTGTTTAAGCATTAGTTAATAACGTTGGGTCTGTGCTCCTGCTGAAGAGTTCTAACTATGTATGTTATCATAATCATTACCCATCCCTTTTTCCTATTTCTATTGGAGTCGGCTCCCAGTCGAACCTGATGCGGCTAGCTACCAGAATTTTACGAGCGACAGCCATCAGACCTCGAAACCCGTAGGGAACCAGTAGCCGAGATGGTTAGACCAGGTGTCAGATTATATTAGGCTTCTGACTAAATGTGACTATTTACAATGATGTGTTAAATAACAATCGGGATCGTCGGCTTAACGTGCCTTCCGAGGCATGAGGGTAGTCCCTCAACTAATAAGATACCGAAACAAATTTATGATTTTTTACAAAGATTGTCTTTAAATGTATGTATCTTTATTATCAAGTTTAACAACATTACAATATTTCATTGCCCCACAAAACTGTTTTAACAGTTTGTCTGTGGGTACACACATTCAGGTTAACAATGGTTATAACAGTCCGTAAAAATTGTAACAAACATAGGTCAGCATAGGGGTACACTTATACAGTTATCAAACGGCTAAGTAAAAATTGTTCGAGTGATTTTACACATTTATTTTTATTGTATACATTCAAAATTTAATTTTTATTTTCATTTGTGTTTGTGTCGAGTCTGGGTGTAAATATCTATTATAAGTATATATTTACAAAAGGAAAGTATTATATGTACAGTATATACCAGTTTCCATAACACAAGCTCTGCTTAGCTTGGAAATATTTACTATAATGTCGGCTGGCAAGTTAAAAAAAATCTACTAGATGGCGCTGATTGTATGTGTGAAAACATTATTGTTTTAAGTAATCTGTAATTTTAAGAAGTCACCTAAACAATTTTCGTATCATATTTTCTGACGGTAAAGCAGAGAAACCATCAGTGTTAAAGTTTGAATACCGTTCTATATTAATTCTATTAATATTGAAAGTTTAGGACATTCCGGACAGAGGTGCTATTTTGTAAGATTATAACAAAATTTTCGAGTTAGAGTAAACTAAGGATAATTTAATTTTATTAATAAAATTATTTTAATAACATGTTACTTATTATTTTCTTTTTTTATTATCCAACTATGAGCATAGTCTGAAAAGACTTGGAGATAAAATCTAAAATAAACCGCAATAAAATGCGTTATAAAGAAGTTTTATTTTAAACATGTTCATTTTTCATTTAATTACTTGTTCTAAGGTATGAGCAGAGGTGAGTATCACCCACATTACTTACCCTGGATAGGTACACGGCTACACATACAGCTATACATTCCCAGTATAAGCTGATCTCGCATTTTATAGGTTTTCCTTACAACAAGGTCTTTTTTTATTCTTCGATAGGCTTCGACCCACCCTCTCTGCATGGTGTACCCCCGCACCGGGACACGGCAAGGCCACTTGGTGGTGTGGCTTTGTCTGGTGGGTGATCACTAACCACGGCCAAAACCTACCATCAGTTGATTGTCACCTGATTTGCACCATCCAAGGACCACGTGTAGGGTTTCAATTAAAGCTGTACACCCACGGACAAACATGATTCAGCCCTAAAAGCTTCTGTCAGTTTATACTGAAAATTTGTAGCTTTATGGGTACCTCTGATAAAGTTCTACATGTACTTAATACAGAGTGGGTTTAACGTTCATCGGCCACAACTCTTAATTTTGAGTTGCTACTGAAATATCTGTTGACAAAGTCCACAATAACCATGCCTAAACATTACAGCGGTGTGTCACGTACCGCTGTAATGTTGAGGTCACAGAAAAATATGCGTTCAATATTTTTAATTTATACATATACCTGACAGACAAAACAACAACAAAAAATTGTCACCTCTATTATACTGAAAAATCTAACAAAGAATGGTCTCTAAAATATATTTTTCTTGAATTGGGTTTCGAACCAGAGACGTCCTTAAACACGGTCATACCACCACATATTGTCTCAAAACAAACATTCTGATTGTTGGTTCGAGAACGATCCAAACAAAATGGGTTTTGGAAGCCATCCAAAACCCATTTTTATAATAATATTAAGTTAAAATTAACAAAAAAAACCGACTTCATGGATGCCATTCACAAAACTAAACCAAACTGAAATGGGACCACACGGGAAGCATCAGCTTTCAATTAAAAAAAAAATATCAAAATCGGTTCACCCATTCGAAAGTTCTGAGGTAACAAACATAAAAAAACATACAGTCGAATTGATAACCTCCTCCTTTTAGAAGTCGGTTAAAAAAATACTCTTTCGTACTGTTAAGGCTTGCAGCGCCATCTATTGTCAGATAGGATGAAATATAAAGTAAATAGATAGTAACGCCATCTATTATCTAATAGGATGAACTGTAAAATAAGAGCAATAAAGGCAGATAATAGTAGCGCCATCTATTGTCAAGTAGGATAAAACTATCGTCTAGAACTGTCCTTGAACGTCATTTTACTATGTTACTATTCCAAAGTAATTGTAGATAGATTCGTGAAACTTCGATAAAAGATACTGATAAGACAGAAGAGAAGATTAAAGAGAATCGATGTTCATCGTTGCGGCGCAGAGGTATGACAGAATCAGTTGTGTCACGTTGAATTTTTATTATTCGTAGCCTTGAATCGATGTTCGCTTACCTATTCCGATGTTTGGCGCGTTAGAGGCCATTCAATTATTGTGTAAGACTGTTTACGCTAGTTTTTGACCCCCTCCCTCATTAATATAAGAAAAAATAAGGTAAGAACGATCCCCTTTCCTCTATTTAATATTTATTAAAAAAATAATGATAATTTTAGTTTTTTTTTAAAGTAATTTTATGACCATTTTTGTGATGTTCCTTAAGAACTATTGAGACTCCCTCCCACCCCCATATAAGAAAAAAAATAAGACATGGTTTCCCTCCCCTCTAAATCTTGTCTTCCCTACTAATATTATAAATGCGAAAGTAACTCTGTCTGTCTGTCTGTTACGCTTTCCCGCTTAAACTACTCAACCGATTTGGATGAAATTGGGTATGGAGGTAGTTTGAGCCCCGAGAAAGGACATAGGATCGTTTTTATGCAACTGCGCAAAAAGAAGGTAATGTTTTGGCGCGATAACCGACATACACGCGGGCGAAGCCGCTGTCGGAAAGCTAGTAGATAATAAATGAATGGTCCTTTGGCCGGTACCGCCCTGAGATAAAAAAAAATACCTATTATTCCTCGAAATTTCGGTTCAAATTCGAGAGTAGACCTCTGAACATTTTTCGTTGCCTAAAATCACATTCGGTTATTTTATTCTACTTATATATCCGTAGTATGTACAAAGGTAGACATAGATAAATTATTATCAATATCCAAAGATTAAGTACAAAAAAACAGATGACGCAGGTTCACGTACAGTTTTCGTCCTACGTGCTAAAATAGGTTTGCGCTTGACCACAACTTGCCTGATGTTAAGCAATGACGTAGTCTACGATTGAACGCGCTTAGCCAGTAATTGAAGACAGACGGATTATAATCGGGAAACAGAGATGCCGGCAGAGAATTCCACAATTCCCTTGCCTCAGTGATGCGTCCTCAAGATGTGAGACTCCCAGATCGGCTTCCAGTTAGCTTCTTGCGTCTAGCTAACAGAATTATACGAGCGACTTCCAACAGACCTCGAAACCCATGGAACCAGTAACCGAGATGGTTTGTTTAATTCTCTAAGGTCAAATTAGATATTAAGCTTATGACTACCTTTGGCGATTGTCAAAGATGTTTTAAATGACAATCGGGACTGACGGCTAAACGTGTTCTCCGAGGCATGGAGGGTATTAATAGGCAACTAGAAATAAATCGTTGTTGCTACACAAAGGAAATCGAATCTAAAAATTTATTCGTTAAAATTCAAATGAGCTTATGTTGCACCTTCACTATAAGCACCTACGTGATGTTTATTTAAAAAAAAACATTTATTTCGGACTATAGGCCGACCGTTTAACTCGCGTGTCGCCATCTGAGGTACAAAGTTATAAAACATTAATTAAATCTCATAAAGAACTATTTACCCACAGATAAAAGTAATGTAAGACTATTCGTCACTCATATCCATATCGCTTGAATCATCATCACTGTCTGTGCAGCTTGAGGAGTCAGAATCTTGGCGATTGGCGATAGACGAGTTACACGGTCTATCTATAGGTACATCCATATAGTGTTAGTATAAAGAAAACAGTTAAGTTAGCAAGATAAATTAAATTAAAATAGTTTAAAAACATTTATTTTGTTAAATGAAAAATGTAGATTATGCAGAAACTAGCGACCCGCCCCAGCTTCGCACGGGTATAATGTGTTATACTTACAAACCTTCCTCTGGAATCACTCTATCTATTAAAAAAACCGCATCAAAATCCGTTGCGTAGTTTTAAAGATCTAACCACACATAGGGACATTGCGACAGAAAAGTCGACTTTGTTTTATACTAAATAGTGATAGGCAGAAACGTAGTTCGATTCTGAATTAAATTTTTTAATCTATGTTAGTTTGTATCTTATCTTTTACACGAATTATCTCAAGGAACCAGCGATTTTCAAGTTTATCTTTTGGTTGGGGACGATTTTTTGAATACCACATTAATGTATCAGTATTATATAGCCAGCGTAGTGATTGAAGATGTGTACAGTTATAAATTTTTGTGTTTCAATACTTTTTATGGTTATAAGTTTAAGTTTGTGTCAAAATGAAGGTAAGAATAATTCGAAAATGTAGTATTGTCTTAGATTCACGCGAATATCACACATTGAAATAAAACTACTTTTTAACGGATTTGATCGCGGTTTTTTTTAGATTTTAGATCCCGACGTTTCAAAGTCCTTGAGAATATAGAATCGTTTATTTCTTCACGGTCTCACTTTATAAATCTATTTGTAAAAATTGTCTGGACCATCAAGATACAGGACATGTTCCTAGTTAGAGGTCCGTTGTTTAAGCTTTTGTTTTGTAATCTTTTGCCAATAAACGGTTTTTATTTATTTATTTTACTTCATGTTTTATTTCAATACGAAATTTATGTTTTAAGAGATAGCAACGGTGGCGCAGTGGTACGGGCCTCGCCTTCGTAATATAAGGTCGCGGATCCGAATCCCAGTCGTGCCCACACATCTTTGTGTGAGTTGTTTCATCGCTGCTCAATATCGGTAAAGGAAAACATCGTGAGGAAACCGGCATGTCTAAGAACTAATCATTCGAGGACATGTGATGATGGACTCGCACTTGGCCAGCGTGTGTGGATTAAGGCCTAAACTCTCTCAATGTAGTGATGCACTGCTTGATTTTTTGCCTTATTATTATGATTTTGATTTTGATTATAAAAGCCTTATTATTATTATGTTACCCGATTATTCTGCCTATTACCTATGGGACGATTTTGATAATTAAATAAATAAATAAATATTCTGGGACATTAACACACACGGTCATCTGGTCCCAAGCTAAACAGAGCTTGTGTTATGGAAACCAGATAACTGGTATATACTATACATATAATACTTTTCTTTTGTAATTATATACTTATAATAGATATTTACACCCAGACTCGACACAAACACAAATGTTCATCACTAATGTTTGTCTCGGGTGGGAATCGAACCCACAACCTGCGGCATGAAAAGCAAGTATCTTACCGACCACGCCACCGGCCCGTCAAATTATTATCAAATTATTTTTTGTTAAAAGAAATATACTTTCGTGGTGGTCCCACAAGTGGGGCTTGCAGTTATTGCTGTTACATTGAAGTTAGTACGTATTTTTTATAAAAGGCTATATTGTTTTTTTTTTTATCTGAAACATGCGCTTGAAGCTTGCCTCATGTTAAGCAATGATATAGTCTACGATAGAACGCGCTTGCCTAATCACTCGTGATTACGAATTATTGATGTTTGTCTTGAGTCTGGGTATAATTATCTATTAAAAGTATTAATGTGTAGTATATTTATCAATTATCTGGTTTCTGCGTACAGTCTCTGTCCAGATAAGTCCAGTAGATCTATATGTATATATAAAAATCAATGCCACTTTTCGTTGTAATTTTATAACTCAAAAACGGGCTTACCTATTCAAACCAAATGTTTAGGCATTGTTCGGACTATTTAGTAGATGGTTTATGTGAAGTTTGTACAGAATCGGATGAGCGGTTCTTTGTTTATCACATTTTTTTGTAATATGTTGAGTGGGCTGAAGCTACCCGGGCGAAGCTGGGGCGGGCCGCTAGTATTTAGAAAAGAAATTACGACCTTTTTCTACGAACATTATGCAGACTTATGTAAACACGCTTTAGACATATATCTAAAAAAGCGGACCCCGCAGACTTCGTCCTGCCCGGTAGAACAGTGACACCTACCGGGTCCGAAAATAGATCACGACCGATTCTCAGATCTACCGAATATAGATACTTATAAGATTCCATAAAAATCGGTCAAGCCGTCTCGGAGGAGAAAGTTATTTTTTAAATTTTTCTCTGCGTAAGAACCATCCTCTTACTTCAAGGAATATTCTAAAAAAAGAATTAGCGAAATCGGTCCAGCCGTTCACTCGTGATGGCGCGGTGTGACCAAGGGAAATTGGGATTCATTTTAGATACACGGATAGACATTTGTCTAACAAAAATGGCGAATTCTTTTGTATTTCAATGACATTCGCCATTTTTTTCTACATTTGTCTACTAGAGATAAATGTCTTAATCGCGCATTTTTGTTACACAAATGTCTACTTATTAGAGATTTATGTCTAACTAGCGGACCCGGCAGACGTCGTTCTGCCCGGTAAAGCAGTGCCATCTACCGGGTCTCAGACCAACCGAATATAAGCAATAATAAATAATAGGTATCTAAACCGGTTTTCGGCACTTCTTCGCTTTCTAAATTTTCTTTTTTTTTTAATTTTCTCTGCGTAAGAACCATCCTCGTACTTAAAGGAATATTTAAAAAAAAGAATTAGCGAAATCGGTCCAGCCGTTCACGCGTGATGTCGTGACAACGGAAAACGGGTTTCATTTTTATATATATAGATTATTATAGATGCGCCAGAATCGGGGTCCTGGACTCTGATTCTCATGGTTTAGACATTTATATTACCACGTTGAAAAAAATAGCGATTGTCGATTGAAAACTAATTTTCGTATTCTCAGAATGTCACGTTAGAGATAAATCTACTAATCAACGCACGACATGCAACGAGTAGCCTATAGCAATCGACGTTATATGTCGATTTCATTATTGTTCAATCGGCAGACATTCTCCATTTTTTTCGATCTATTTTATGACAAGTTCGAGATAATAATTATAGAAGCGCGAAAATTGGGATCAAATTTGCCGCAGATTGTACGAGCTCTGTACTACACAGGATTAGATGTGTGTGTCCCAGAATATATAATATAGTGGGACATATAGTGGGACATTAACACACACAGTCATCTGATCCCAAACTAAGCAGAGCTTGTACTATGGAAACCAGATAACTGGTAATATACTACATATAATACTTTTCTTTTGTAAATATATACTTAAATATAGATAATTACACCCAGACACAAGACAAACAGACATATTTAAACAAATGTTTGTCTCGGGTGGGAATCGAACCCACGACCTGCGGCGCGAAAAGCAAGTATCTTACCGACCACGCCACCGGCCCGTCAATATTAATTATTATTATATTAAAAGCCATGATCTTTTCAGGAACCACAACAACGGAGGCTCCATCAGACATGATATGCAAGGTGTGCGCGTGCGCCGATGGTGTTGTAGACTGTGCTAATCGAAATATCAGTCTTCCGTTTGAGCTCACTGATTGGGATGGTCTGTTTTCAATATTTTGAAACATATTTTATGGAAAAATATGATTCGGTTCTCTTATTACACTAAACAAACAAAATTTAATAGATATAAGTACTTCTTCTTCTTCTTTTAATTATGGCCTCTGCAGAAATTATTCCGCAATTTTGCCAGTGTCAAGTTTAAATAAGTATATAAGTTTTTAAAGATTAGTAGTAAAAAACTGCGACGTTCTAAGACGCCATTATGCCTCTCATAAGTACTTCATTTGAAAAAGAAAAAAGCCTACTGAGTTGTTTGTCAGTGTTTCTCAGTAGTTGCCAGTCATTCACTGCACGGTAGGAAAAGAAAATGGACTATTTTTATGTAGACTCGCGACAAAAAAAATAAAGCATATTTTGATTTTACTAATATTATAATGCGATAGTAACTTTGTCTGTCTGTCTGTCGCGCTTTCACGCCAAAACTACTGAACCGATACAGCATGGAGTATAGTTAGTTTAATATATTTAAAATCTAGCTAGGTTAAATTTTTAGAAAACGTCGTTTTATATGTATTTTTAGGTAATAAAATATTGCTTCAATATCAGAACACAAAGGCAAATTTCACCATATACATTTAGGATAGCTCTCAGGCCAAAACTCGCGCTTTATACATTTTATGTCTAATAGACATAATGTCGAAAAAAAAAACACATTTTCAATGCCATTCGCCATCTCTTTTTCGACAATTGTCTGTACATAAATGTCTAAAGCGGGAGAATCGGAGACCTGGTGGGTCGTTTCGAAACCACATGATTCTGGTTCGAATCCAGATCACTTAATTTTTTTTTTATTTTTTACCCTGAAATAGGCCTGCGCTTGACTACAACTTGCCTGATGTTAAGCAATAATGTAGTCTACGATGGGACGCGCCTGCCCACTATACCGATTCATTCGAAGTTACAAATGAATTTCGGTGAGAAGGTGGCAGTGGAATGATGCTCCTTATGGTTAGAAACCATAAAGGATCAACAATTTCGACCCACCTCCCTAAATGGTGTCACCAGACATCGCACCGGAACACGGCAAGGCCGCTTGGCGGTGCGGCTTTGTCTGGTGGGTGGTCACTAACAAATAAACTTAATTACCAGTTGATTGTCACCTGATTTGCACCACCCGGGAGCCACCCTTGATATAATTTCCCAAGAAAAAAATGGTCATCCAGGTACAGACTGTTAATTTTTCCAGGTCTTCAGACGTTCCAGCCGAAGCAAGTAGATTTGAGTCAGAACTTCTTGACGATAATCACCAGAGTCTCCAGACTACCAATACAAGTGTTAAACTTCTCCAATTGTGAAATAACTACAATAGAAGATGCTAGTTTTATTTACCTAGACAATTTAGTGAGCTTAGACCTTAGTAGGAACAAGCTCTCCACCTCAGCGCTTCATAAGAGAGTGTTCAGTGTGAGTATACCTTTATGGTGCTTTTATGCAGATTTTATATTTATAAGTAAATAAATATTCTGCGACATTAACACACACGGTCATCTGGTCCCAAGCTAGCAGAGCTTGTGTTATGGAAACCAGATAACCGGTATATACTATACATGTAATACTTTTCTTTTGTAAATATATACTTATAATAGATACAAACAGTTCAGTTCATCACACAAATGTTTGTCTCGGGTGGGAATCAAACCCATTCAGAATGACTACGCATCCGGCCAAAGTAACCAAGTATATCAGTTAAATCTATATAATTATATAAAAATGAAACCCGTTTTCCGTTGTCACGACATCACGCGTGAACGGCTGGTCTGATTTCGCTAATTCTTTTTTTAAAGTATTCCTTTAAGTACGATGATGGTTCTTACGCAGAGAAAAATAAAAAAAAAAAGAAAATTTAGAAAGCGAAGAAGTTCCGAAAACCGGGTTAGATACCTATTATTTATTATTGGTTATATTCGGTAGGTCTGAGACCCGGTAGATGGCACTGCTTTACCGGGTAGAACGACGTCTGCCGGGTCCGCTAGTTGTTCATAAATTTGTAGCCCAAGAATTTGTATTTGTTAAGCTGGATGAGTGCGTTGCAAAGGCCATAAATTTGGTCCATAAAGCCAAATACACAATTGTGTGATAAAATTGTGTTTGTCTCTTGTCTGGGTGTAGTTAATTTATTTTATTAAGTAGAAAATTAGTAATGTATATGTTAACGGAAATGTATGTAATCCATCGTTGTATACATTTCCTAGGAAATGTATGTAATTCCTAAAATCGCACGGAAATGTGTGAAATAAATTATACTAGACACATTTCCTAAGAAATCTATACATTTCCTAAATAGCAATCGGAAATGTAAAACATGGGTGGGTGGGATAGAAAGTAGCCTATAGCCTTCCTCAATAAATGGGCTATGTGACAGTGCAAGAATTTTTCAAATCGATTCAAGCAGTTTCTGAGATTAGCGTGTTCAAACAAACAAGCTGCTTAGCTTTATAATATTAGTTTAGATGTATACCTATTATCTCGTTTAACAGTTATCAGATTACTGATTATAACAGCAAAATTATATTATAATTATTATTGGAACGAAGTTCCTTATCGCGCGTTGTGAAAGGGGGCTAGACGGAAAAAATTCTTACGAAAAGTTGTCACGACACTTTTTGCTTTTGTAAGCTATTGTAAGCTGTGCGGCGTGCGCATGTTTCTCTGTCTGTCTGTTATATTACATTATATTTGTTAATAATAAAAAAATATTATTAAAACTTAAAAAAAATAAATTTTTATTACAATTCCTTCACTAATTAATCGAAAGGAACTTCGTTCCATCCGGGTGTCCCTTGACACCTATCAAGTTTTTTTTTTATATTTTCAGGGTCCTCTGGAACTTGACACAGGGCCTCAGCCGTTTAAAGAAATGAAGACTTTGAGTCTGGCCCACAACGACCTCCACTCTCTACCAGTAGATATATTCTGGTATATGCCTGGCCTAACGACTTTGGACTTGAGCGGTAATCCCCTGGCTTACATTGATCAAGTAACTATGGGGGCGATATCAGAATTATTGTATTTGAGGGTGAGTTAGAATAATTGTCAACCCAACTTAACAATTTCTGTAGATATTATGCGGTTTCAAATATGAATAGGAGTGGACTCGCGGCTAACTTCACACCAAAAACCAGGGGGGCTGTGTCACCTTCGTCCGTGGGTGTAACCTTTAATTGAATCCCCACATTCTCTACACGTGGTCCTCGGATGGTGCAAATCAGGTGACAATCAACTGGTGGTAGGCTTCGGCCGTGGTTAGGGACCACCCACCAGACAAAGCCGCTCCGCCAAGCGGCCTTGCCGTGTTCCGGTGCGATGTCTGGTGACACCATGTAGAGAGGGTTGGTCGGAATTGTTGTCCTGTAAGGTTTTTAACCATATGGAGGTTCATTCTACTGCCACCTTCTCTCTAGAATTGGTATACTAGGCTGGCGCTTTCCATCGTAGACTCATTGTTTAACATCAGGCAAGTTGTAGTCAAGCGCCAGCCTATCGCAGAATAAAAAAAAAATACCAAGGAAAAGGAGCGTCAGCACAAAATATCAAAACACATAATAATATTATGTTAAAATGTATGTAAAAGTGATTTATGTAGAAAAGTATGCACGCCACAAACTTGTACACAAATACACAGACATGTATATACACACATTTTAACTACCTAATAAAACTCTTTTTTACGTCAGAAATTAATAAAATATGTTCGTACTTAACTCCAAACGCCCAATCCTACTCAAACCGTAATCGCAAAGTGATTATTTTTTTCCAACAAATGTTTTTGCCCACCGTACTAAAAAATGTGATGTTGTTGCGCATACCGAACCAAGATGGCGATGTTTTACTTCACTATCTTGAGCAGCGGCGTTGAAACAATTCACACTGCGATGTCTGTGCGAAACCGGGGATCGAACCCGCGACCTTATATTTTAAAGGCGAGGCGGATACCGCTACGCCACAGCTGCTCATCAAACTAAGTTTTGTTATTCAATGATTTTCAGGAGCTCAAACTAAGTGGGTGTGAGTTGGAGACTCTGCCGGAGGGTCTCTTGCGGCGTCAGAGGAAGCTCCGACGGCTTGACATCAGCGACAATAGGTTCACGACTGTACCAGCAGTGCTGCAGGAGGCTGCCAATCTGGTGTATTTGAATTTCGACAAGAATTCTATACAGAGCTTTGACACTCAAACGTAAGTAACATTGTCTAACGATGCGGAGCGATTTTTAGACAAAATTATTATTTCCAATTCACATAAATTTCATTAGCATGTGAATCAATATAGTGGGATATTAACACACACGGTCATCTGATCCCAAACTAAGCAGAGCTTGTGTTATGGAAACCAGATAACTGGTATATACTATACATATAATACTTTTCTTTTGTAAATATATACTTAAAATTGATATTTTCACCCAGACTCGACACAAACACAAATGTTCATCACAAATGTTTGTCTCGGGTGGGAATCGAACCCACGACCTGCGGCGTGAAAAGCAAGCACCTTACCGACCACGCCACCGGCCCGTCGAATTCCAATTCACATACAATTCATTAGCATGTGAATTCATTATTCTTAACATGCTAATTGCTGTTGCTAAGCTAATGCTATTCAAGGACGTATGACATTCACCAACGCGTTCTTGGTCAGCGTGTGTGGATTAAGGCCTAAACTCTCTCAACTCGTAAGATAGTTGGAAGAAGATCCGTGCCAAGCATAGGACAGTAAAAAGGGTTAAACTGATTTTTAGTATACCAGTTATCAGGTTTCTATAACACAAGCTCTGCTTAGCTTGGTACCATGACCGTGTGTGTTAATGTCGCAGAATATTATTGTTATTATTATTATTGAAAAAACGTTTTTACTTTTTGCAGAGTGATATCAAATTTGACAAAACTCCAAGAGCTCAGCATCAGCCGTATGAGCAGACTTCAGAACATATCCGCAAATGCTCTCGGCAGTTTATCCAGTCTGCAGATCTTGAGGCTTAATTACAACCCAAGACTTACCAATTTGAGTCCAGAGTTCTTGATCTGGGAAGACGAAGATGGAGAACCCCAGTGGCCGGATTTGAAAGAGGTATTTATCATAATACTAGCTTCCTCCCGCGGCTTCGTCCGGAAAATTGGTCTCACTAATCTTGTTTCTCCATACCAACTTTGGAACCCCATTTCACCCTCTTAAAGGGTGAGAATATATATATATATATATATATATATATATATATATATATATATATATATATATATATATATATATATATATATATATATATATATATATATATGTGCCAAATTTGGAGTCTCCAGACCCAGCGGTTTGGGCTCTGCGTTGATATGTCAGTCAGTCAGTTTCTTCTTTTATATATTTAGATAACATCATCACGATCATCAGATGCACAAAATAACACCACAGGAAAATAATCAATATCTATGTTAATGATTAAAGCACCTCCCTAATAACAAATATTCACAAATTGTTAGGATGGAAATGGATTCCTTTTTGTGAGATCAAATTTGGTTTGCGCACACCGTGCTCACCAAACCGTCCTCATAGACATTTGATTGTCCCCTGACGTAACAATGAGAATCACAGACAAGCAATCTTCTTCTTCTTCTTCTTTTAATTATGGCCTCTGCAGAAATTATTCCGCAATTTCGCCAACGTCAAGTTTAAATAAGTATAGAAGCTTTTAAAAGATTAGTAGTAAAAAACTGATAAAACTTCAGCGGTATTGTACGGTCATTACATTAAAACTATTATTAAATAAGTATACAAAAAAGAAAAAAAAGATTGGTAGTAAAAAAACTAAAAAATCTGCGACGCTCTAAGTCGCCATTTTCAAAGAATGTTGCCAATTGGTTTCAAATAAGAATAGGACTGGACTCGCGGCTAACTTCATGCCAAATACCAATCAAAAGTACCGTCAGCACAAAATATCAAACCACAGACAATAATGTTATTTTAAAATTTATGGAAAAGTGATTTATGCAAAAAAAAAAATATTTAAATATGTAGTTACAATGTAGCTACCTACTTAAGTAAATTTACGCGCTAGAATACCACAAACTTGTACACAAATTCTTTTACACGCATAAAAACACACATTTTAACATAAAGCACCGCTTTTTGTCGTCAGAAGTTAATAAAATGTGTTCGTATCTAAATATTCTACTCCAAATGTCCAATTTTAGTAGTACGGCAGTAAAATATACGCATTTTTATTTTATTTTCATTTAGATGTGATTATTATATCGAAGAAACATTTTTGCTATCTGTACTAAAAAATGTGAAGTTGTTGCGCATTCCTGTCCAAGATGGCGGATTTCCAATCCTATTCTCATTTGAAACGCATAGTACTGTTTTTTTTTTCCAGCTGTACATGAACAATAATAACCTCTCAACCATCGACTCCCACATTCTGGACGGCTGGAAGGAGCTGGTCACGGCAGACTTCACAAACAACCCTTATGTCTGCGACTGCAATAGTCAGTGGATGGTCGAGGTGCTGGTGCCTCTGCTGGCTAACACCCCAGCTAATGGTACTACCAGTAATATGATGTGAGTCATGGTTTAATACAGGAAAACGTTTTACTTTTTTAAAGGCCCAGGGCCTCGATTTTCGTGAATGTCTATTAGACATTTATCTAGGGTACGGGCCTCGCCTAAGAAAAATAAGGTCGCGGGTTCGATTCCCAGTCGTGCCCACACATCTTTGTGTGAATTGTTTCCAAGCCTCGAGTATCGCCGCATAGTTGCTAGTCTTTCGGTCTTTTACCGGATACACTTCGGAGAGTGTGCGTTGGAATTATACAATCTTATTCCCCCATCCCCGTTCTTCCATCGTACAACTAGAGGTACGGCTATGCGCCACCGTTATATGGTGGAAATTCCACGGGCACGCACAAAGCGCTTTGCATCCACTTTTATTGTGCGAACTGCCAAGTTGTGGAATTCGTTGCCGGCATCTCTGTTTCCCGATAGCTATAATCTACCTGTCTTCAAGACACGAGTGAATCGGTATTTATTAGGTAAGCGCGTTCCATCGTAGACTGCGACATTGCTTCACACCAGGCAAGTTGTGGTCAAGCGCAAACCTATTATAGAATAAAAAAAAGAAATCTACGCTGCTCAACATCGGTGAAAGAAAACATCTTGAGGAAAACCTATTTCAGTTACCATAAACCTATAGTTTCAAAGATAAAAAAATCTGAATAACTTACATGTATTGTAAGATAATAAAAATATTTTAAACAATATTAACTTCTCATTTATTCAATAAAAGAAAAAAAATTGTTTTCGTATCGGTCACCACGCTCATAAAGTGTAACTTGAATTAATATCAAAGAAAAATTAATAATGCATAAATAAAATAAATTAATAATTATAATTTCATAGTTGATTAAAAATGCTATGCAATAGCTTTACCGCGGCAGTCTCCGGGTGCCACACGTAATCTTTTTATAATATCAAAATGTATCGCAAAATGTGTTGGTAAGCGCATAACTTGAGAACGGCTGAACCGATTTCGCTAATTCTTTTTTTAGAATATTTCTTAAGATGGTTTTTACGCAAAGAAAAATTTAAAAAACTCCCCCGAAACAGCTTGACCGATTTTTATAGGGCAGGACGACGTCTGCGGGATCCGCTAGTATATTATAAAAATCAATGCCACTTTTCGTTGTAATTTTATAACTTAAAAAACGGGCTTACTTATTCAAACCAAATGTTTAGGCATTGTTATTTAGTAGATGGTTTATGTGAAGTTTGCACAAAATCGGTTGAGCGGTTCTTTATTTATCACGTTTTTTGTAAATTGTTGAGTGGGCTGAAGCTACCCGGGCGAAGTTGGGGCGGGCTGCTAGATTTTTACTATTTTCTTTAGAGAGTCTAATATATCTGTCCTCAGCTGCAAGAAACCAGCTGATGTGCGAGGGTTGACTTTCCAGCAGCTGGCTGATGCGTCGAAAACACTGATGTGTGCAGAATCAGAAAATATAACAGAACAGGCGGTGTCCAACCTGGCTATACTGCTGGGGGTTATGATTGGTAAATAAATTAAAATACTCCTTTTTTTTTTGACGCGAGTCTACATAAAAATATTCCAATTTCTTTTCCTACCGTGCAGTGAATGACTGGCAACTACTGAGAAACACTGACAAAAAACTCAGTAGGCTTTTTTCTTTTCTAAATAAAGTACTTAAATCTATTACATTTTGTTTAGAAGCGGAGGCGGAGGATTTATTGCGTTCCCCAATGTGTTTACAAGTGATAAAATATAAAATGAGACCTCATACGGTTCTGTGTGCGAAATTTAGTCTCTAGACCCAGCGGTTTGGGCTCTGCGTTGATATCTCAATTATAGGCCGACCGTTTAACTCGCGTATCGCCTATCGCCAAGATTCTGACTCCTCAAGCTGCACAGACAGTGATGATGATTCAAGCGATATGGATATTAGTGACGAATAGTCTTACATTACTTTTATCTGTGGTTAAATAGTTTTTTAAGAGATTTGATTAATGTTTTATGACCTTTTACCTCAGATGGCGATATGCGAGTTAAACGACGACAAACAGACAGAGTTACTTTCGCATTTATAATATTAGTAAGGATTAATATAATATTGTATTTAATATGTAATTCATTATATCAAATTTTCTTTTAAATATATTTATTTATTTAATTTCATCTTTTACTGACAATCATTTGTAACCACGAGTGAGTCGGTGTGACAGCGCATTCCATCGTGGACCACATGATAGCGCATTCCCATTCAGAATTTAAAAAAATAATATTTTCTTACAGGTATCATAACAACTTTCCCATTAGTCTTAATCCTAGTGCTGCTGTGGAGAAAAGGCTACTTCGCAAGATGTAGAACGAGGAAGAATTATGATGAAGAATACGATGACGAGGAGGAAAACTTATGATAATGTGAAATTTTAAATTGAACTGTGACAAAACGGAATTGAGTTAAATATAGGGATGATGACAGGGTATGAAA
This sequence comes from Meganola albula, assembly GCA_936450015.1. NCBI lineage: Eukaryota > Metazoa > Arthropoda > Insecta > Lepidoptera > Nolidae > Meganola > Meganola albula. Next base: position 5,977,583 of record OW388171.1, read on the forward strand.
ATAAGTATTTTAATAAGTCCGTCAGTAAGATTATAAAAAAATGTTAGACTCGTATTTTTTACTTTAACATTGAAATGAAACTATATTAAGATATAACGCCTTAAAGTTATGGAGTGGGAGTGCGCTACGTCCCACCTCTCTATAAAACTTAGGTTTAAAGAGTTTACTCTCAAAAAGACACAAAATGCCACTTATATGAGAACTTAATCTAACTTAAATAAAAATATATTTTCTTGCAATGGTCATCCAGTCTGAGAATATTTACTGACAATTCAGTAAATATTTCTTAAGTGAGTAACGAGCGGTTGCTTAAAATATACTTAGATAGTGTGGACTTAAATAGTTTTAACAAAATACAGTATTAGAATTAGGTAGGTAAATTTATAGTGATTTATGACAATCATTCTCTAAATCTCCCCCAGTAAACAAAAAAAAGGTGTAACTTCATTCAGAATTTTTCTTCAATGAATCGAAATTGTCGTAATCTTTAAATCAAACAAATAAAAATATGTGTCCAACATTTTTTATTCTTTTATCTGACGGTTAAAACAAAAAAGATGTCGTTATCCTATTAGATGTGGTTGAGGACAGTTTGTAATTTTGTACTTATTAGTTAATTTTAATGTTTGTGTGTTATGAATGATGATTGAGTTTTTATTTTTAAATTAAAAATTGTGAGTGATGATAAAATGGTTCTTGTTTTATTTAAAGCACCCTGGACTTAATTAAGGACACCCCTAGTAGAATACCGTATAAATTTGTTTCCTCTCGCCCTTTTTAATCATCAGCCTATTCTAGTCAACCGCTGGATATAGGCCTCTCCTAAAGTACGCCGCTGAGCACGTACCGGCGCTTTTCTCATCCAATTCTTGCCGGTCGCCCTGCTGAGATTGTCACTCCAGTCTGAGGACGTCTTACGCTACGTTTGCCAATCCGTGGTCTCCACTCAAGAACTCGTTTACCCCAGCGGTTGTCAGTTCTGCAGCAGTTATGACCGGCCCACTACCACTAAGCTTTTTACCCTTTTTGGCAGTCTTTAAACTCTTATAATATAAACTGAATTGTCGTATGTTTGTATCGCTAAAACAAGAACGAGTGAAGCGATTTGGCTGATTTTAGACTAAAATTACTCATAGACACTTTAAGGCCTATTATTATTATAATTATTGGTATGTCTATGGTATATCATAGAGCTATAGAGCTCCATATTTTTGAAAGTGTGCGTGGGGCCGAAGCCAACCGTTAGACAATGTTTGCTCTAATGTAATGTGGCACCAACCGACGATTATCCCTCTTCGCACTATGTAGGTACACCCAAAGACAAACCCCGGTTAGAGCAGGACTATAGCATAATATACTTACTAATATTTGCGTTATAGTGGTGGGTGCTAAGTGCTAATGGATTGGGTAACTAGGACTATTGAAGAACCCCCATAAAGACCCCTGCCTGAATGTAAAAAACCACGGATAAAATGGCCGCTAAAAGAAGCGACAAGGGGGAACATATTCTGAGGGGCTAGAGGAGTGGAGCGGTGTCTCCCGGCATTCTACCCGATTATTAGCTAGAACGGGTGATTTGGCTGATTTTGGTCTAATCTAAAAGTGCTCATAGAAGCCCAAGCAAGAATTAAAAGGTGAGAAATATGCGGTAAGCAGTCGGAACAGCTAGTTTTATTAAAACAAATAAATAGTTATTGCATTTTTTACTATATTAGAAGTACATACATTGCATTATTAAATAATTTTAGGTGATTTTTTGACAGGTTGATAAAACTAAATGTATAAGGACCTATAAAGTTGAAACTATTTTTAAAGATCTGCTGTCATTGCCGCAAGCTTGTGACTGTTTAACCCCCAGATAGGGTTTATCTGAAATATAAGTTACTGATAAAATGTATGTAGGTAATAGCCTTTTAGCCGTATTCCAGCTACGGTCAGTCTAAGCTGACTAGATAGGTACGCAAAAGATATTATAGAGCACAAGTGTGTGAGCACTTTGAAATATAAGGTCGCGGGTTCAAATCCTGGTCGTGCCCACACATCTTTGTGTGAATCGTTGCATCTCTGCTGCTCAATAGCAGTGAAGGAAAATATCGTGACGAATACGGCATGTCTAAGAACTAATCATTCGATGACATGTGACATCCACCAACCCGCTCTTGACCAGCGGGTGTGGACTAAGGCCTAAACTCTCTCAACTCGCAAGACAGTTGAGAGAAGACCCATGCCCAGAAGAAGGACACTAAAGAAGATTTGAAGTGAGTGAGTGAGCAAACACAGATGTACCTATATTCCCTTCACACTCAGAGTCTGATGAGACAGATTGACAGATATAGCTGGTAAGAGATGCAGCGCAGGACCGACAACTTAATGTGCGCTCCATGGCACAGCCAACCACTAGTTTTCTAATAGTGGTCTAGTGCTGAGAAATTCAGAAAAATTCTAACAATATTTTGTCCGTAACACGATAGTTTACTAAGACTCGACGATGCTCGAATGAATCCACATTTAGGATCGTCGGCTCCTCTACTATACGTGCAGTAGCTATTATAAATAAGTTTACCTTTAAATATGATTTTTTTAATATTCGGTGCTAAGTATTTTTTCATACGTCTTCTGATATCGGCCAGTCTGAAATAATACAATAATTTAGACTTTATTGTTTCTTTGCGAAGTTGTTTATAAATTTATAACTCTAAATCAAAATTTAAATAAAACTCCCTTCAATGAGAACCATGCCGTTCATTTCAGCTTTCAAATAAATAAATTCGAATCAGAATTGGTTCATTAGTATAAGCGCTACGCTACCGTAGGTACTTAAGTTAGAAAAGGGTGAAACCAAGTGAATAGATTTTGAGATAAGCTAGTCGATTTTGATATATTGTTAAAAATCTTGCTAATTGATGTTTTTAAAAAACTATGTCAAGTTTAGATAAAAAAACGACGGGTTGCACTCCGGGAGTGCCGGCAGAAGTGAAAACTTGATTATTAACGTTGAGCATGTTTGATATTTTGGAATGGTTAGGGAATAATTTTGCACCAATTGCTTTATCAGTATAAAAGTACTATCATTTATGTGGTAGAATACAATATTCATTTATTGCGCTATCGTACACAAACATGACAATTTATATTACGTCATCCGTCTTACGCTTTTTCGATCAGGTCACGTGTCCTGACGCGAGTTTAAGATTTTATATCCATTACAGAAAAAGTGCTCAACGCCGCTAAAGAAGTTTTCACTTCAAAAATAATTGAAGAGTTATTTTATTACTATTATTACTACGCAAAAGAACAACAACAATTTGTATATTTGCAATAAATGATACATGAATGGTTTTAAGACAATAATACAGAAAAATTTCAGCTTTGTTACTTTGCAAAAAAAAACGATAAAATAGAGGTTAAAAAGGTCCATAAAAATATAACACGTTAAACAAGTAACTATAATATGAAATAACATTTAATATAAATAAACTTCACTTATTACATAATAATTTTCCTTAATTCTAATTACCATAATTTTTTCTAACTAATTCTTACACAAACACACAGATGTATATATATATTTTTATTTTTTTAATAATTGTACACCTGGCAAACACCCTAACACCCTAAAAATAGTCTCTAGTATAAATTACTTACTCGCTTCTGGTAGGTCCAGCTAATTGCATAACGTGGGCCCTCATACAGCGGTAACTATGCGAGGTGTTGAAGTGTATGCATCTGAAAATACACTTATTTAATTAGGTACACATGGCTATACAAGCTTCCAATATAAGCTGATCTCTCGTTGTCCAGAAATCCTATACAATGTGAGACCAGCTTATACTGGAAATGTCTTTGCCAGCTTTATTTCAGTCAACCTAGCTACAATTCCAGCACTGCTGCTCCTGTGCGCCAGGATCGACAGAAACACCGTGAAGAGACTAGGAATTTCAACCCGGCCAAGTCCTGAAACAGCTAAACTGTCTTGGATCCCGCACTAATTCAATTATAAAGACAATAGGAGTTTGTATAGGTACCTAAAAATTATTGGACAAGTTTTCAGCTGTACTCAAATGAGTACTCAAAAATATACACTATCTCCCCTACTTTAAACGGAACCCTCTCAAAGTTCCGCTTTCATTTCATCTAACTGCCATAAGCTCAGTGTTATTTTGACTGGGCTGTTGGCGACCCTAACTGCTGAGCCAGAGGTCCTGGGTTCGATTCCCACCCAGGACAAAACTTTGTGTGATGAGCACGATTGTTTGTTCTATCTGCTGTAGCCTGATAGTTGAGATAGTTTAGGCCTTAATCCAAACACGCCGGCCAAGTGCGGGTTGGTGGATGTCGCATGTCCTCGAATGATTAAATTACTAAAATGATGTTAATTTTTTCCCCCTAAGACATACCAGTTTCGTCACGATGTTTTCCTTCACCGATATTGCGCAGCGGTACGGGCCTCGCCTTTGAAATATAATGTCGCGGGTTCGAATCCCAATCGTGCTCACACATCCTTGTGTGAATTGTTCCATCACCGTGGGTCAATATCGGTGATGGAAAACATCGCGAGGAAACCGGCATACCTTTGTTAGGTATGCCGGCTAATTATTTGAGGACACGAGACATCCACCAACCCTCACATGGCCAGCGAGTGTGGATCAAGGCCTCTCTCTCAACTATCTTACAAGACTAAAACTAGTGCCCAGCAGTGGGACACTAAGAAGGATTTAAGTGAAAGATCTTTGATTCAATACAATAAATATATATATTTCTTACCGTCGATTAGAAACTGTTCGGTTGCTCCTGGAAAATAAAATAAATTATTTAAAACTAAATCTTCTAAATAAAATTCTCGTGTCACAGAGTTACCATACTCCTCCGAAACGGCTTGACCGATAGTATTGTGCTAGATTTACACGAATATAACACATTGAAATAAAACTTCTTTTTAACCGACGTGTGGACGGGTATCACGGGACCACCCGTGAACATGAATTCTTAAAAGACTTTGAAACGTCGGGATCTAAAATTTAAAATAAACCGCGATAAAATTCGTTAAAAAGTAGATTTATTTCAAGGCTTGACCGATTTTTATGAAATTTTACATGCATATTCAGTACGTCTGAGAATCGGCTACTATCTATTTTTCATACCCCTAAGTGACATTATCCACCCCTAACATTTTTTTTATTTTTTTTGTCAATTTTTTTATAATGTGTCATCAAAAATTCATACAACCCTAAATTTTCACCCTTTTATCACCAACCCCTATTATTAATAGTTGTTTTAGTAATTCAACCGTGCCTCGGAGAGCACGTTAAGCCTTCGGTCCCGGTTGTCATTTAACACATCTATGACAATCGTTGCATGTAGTCAGAAGCCAATATAATCTGACACCTGGTCTAACCATCTCGGCTACTGGTTCCCTACGGGTTTCGAGGTCTGATGTCAGTCGCTCGTATAATTCTGGTAGCTAGCCGCATCAGGTTAGACTGAGAGCCGACCCCAATAGAAATGGGGAAAAGGCAAGGGGAATGATGATGATGATGTAATTTAATCATTTTAAGAAAGGTGAGAAATACGCGGTACGAACTTCGCTGGGGCAGCTAGTTTCATAACATAAATGGGAAAGTAACAAAAGGCCGACCGTTTAACTCGCGTATCGCCTATCGCCAGGATTCTGACTCCTCAAGCTGCACAGACAGTGATGATGATTCAAGCGATATGGATATTAGTGACGAATAGTCTTACATTACTTTTATCTGTGGTCAAATAGTTCTTTATTAGATTTAATTAATGTTTTATGATTTTGTACCTCAGATGGCGATACGCGAGTTAAACGGTCGGCCTATAGTTCTGTCTGTTCCGCTTTCACGCTAAACTGTAACTTATACGTGAAGGCGTATCTTTAGTTAAAATGGATTCTGTCTCTTTCTTACTAGTATAAATGTTAAGATGACAGACAAAGACAAACGAATTACAAAACCTATTTTTGCTATAATGAGCTTATAAGATGTTTATGAATAGTGGGGTAAGGGTTAAACAAACCTTTTCATGTTTCGTGTTGAAATTTGTAACCTGTGAAATGAAGTTATTTACTAAATATTTAATTAATAACTAATTAATAATTTAGTGGTAGTGGGCCGGTTATATCCGCAGAACTGACAACCGCTGGGGTAAACGAGTTCTTGAGTGGAGACCACGGATTGGCAAACGTAGCGTAGGACGCCCTCAAACTAGGTGGAGTGACGATCTCAGCAGGGCGGCCAGCAAGAATTGGAAGAGAAAAGCCGCGAATCGTGCTCAGTGGCGTACTTTAGGAGAGGCCTATGTCCAGCCTCACTCCTAACCTCTGTTCTACTGTGTATTAATGGACTCTTTACCGATATTGAGCAGCGGAGATGAAACAATTAGATGAAACTAGGATTCGAACCCGAGACCTTATTTTTCTAAGGCAAGGCCCGTACCGCTGCATGTTTATGTTAAAAACAAAAAATATTTTAACAATTTAAATTTACTAATACTTTAATAACTTCTTACCATCCCAATTTGTACTGTGCTTTGTGTCTATTGATTGTTGAATATAACCTTTTAACTCCACGCCCTGAAAATACATTAATTAACCTTACAAACTAGTTGAGGATCGAGTCAAGCTCGTGCGCGGGCGCTGCTCGAGGGAGACCGGTCCGAAGACAGCCGAGATGAACAAAGAAAAACCGTGGATAAAATCACAGACAACGAGAACAAGCTCCCACAAACACCAGAGACAGGACCGAGTTTAGGGGCGGCATCCGGGGCCTCTAAAAAAGAGGCCCCTACAGTGAAGACTTCAGAAAAAATTGGTTGCCTGTAAAGTCGGTATACGGGCGAAAGTTTTACGTGACAACGACTTTGAGTGGTAAAATAATTTTAATGTGAATATTCATTCGTATAGTAGGAAGAAGGATGAAATAATAGTAACAATTTAAAACATTTATTTATACAAAGAATTATATTTAAAACATTAATTTATACAAAGAATCTCGCTCTTAGGCTGGCTAACTGTGCTCGAGTGGAAGGGACGCGTGCCTTTCACTTTTTATGTCTGTCTCTCTCGCTCTTAGGCGGGCTAACCATGCCCGAGTGGAAGGGACGCGTGCCTCTCACTCGCTCTCATTGTGAGCGCATAACGTGAGCGGAGCGTAACGCAGTTTCTTGAAGTGTCACCCGGCAAACCAATTTATAAGACGTTGTCACGTCAAAAATATTCAAGTTTAGATATAATTCATGTTTCAGATAATTGTTTAACAATATTGTTATTAATCTATTGATAAAACTCGACTGAAAAGTACTGTCCATTTTATTTGGAAAATAATTTCAACAAAACGAAAAGCTTCTTAAACTTATCAAAATCATTTTTCATGTTTATAATTATAGTGGCCTAAGTTTAAAAAAAAAGGTCGGCTCGGTTGAAAAGTCTTTGAAATGAAAAAATATTAACATTAATTTCGGTTTAATAATTTTCACTAGGTGCGGAGCAGTTGTGGCAAAATTTACCGGACTCAAATTTAAAAATAAGATCCCGCTCTCCCAGGTTCGAAAACCGGTCGTGTCCACACACTGTGTATTGCTCTATATAGATAATAATAATAATAATAAAACCGTAGGGCAGCTTGTGGCGAGCTGTTATGGCGTAGCGACCATACGGACCCGAGTGCTCCAGGGAGAAGGTCCTGTCCCTCACCTCCGGCTTGTCTTTACTGGCTGGCTGGAGTGAACCCTGACGGGGGACAGATGTCCCACCTCTTGCTTGCCTTCATTGGCCGGCTTGAGTGGAGTCGTGAGAGCAGAGATGCTCGGAGGAGGAAGTGTCCCGTAAGTGGCTAGTGGGCACGTGAGGCTGGACCCTTAGGGAGCCAATGATCGGGTAGAATGCCGTGGGACACCGCTCTACTCCTCTAGCCCCTCAGAATATGTTGCCCCTTGTCGCTTCTTTTAGCAGCCATACGGGGGCCCATTTATTGAGTGGGCGAGTCACCCCCTGCCATTTTATCCGTGTTAATTTGCATTGGTCAGGCAGGGGCCATAGTCCATCCATAGTCCTAGTTACCTAATCCATTAGCACCCACCACCATAACCTAGATTTTAGTTCCTATATTCTGCAATAGTCCTGCTCTAACCGGGGATTGTCCTTTGTTGTACCTATATGGTGCGAACAGGGATAATCGTCGGTTGGTGCCACATTACATTTAGAGCAAACATTGTCGTGTTGGCTTCGGCCCCACGCACGCCTTTTAAAAGTCCGGAGCTCCATAGCTCCGAGATAAAAAAAAGACAAACATAATAATAATAATATATTGGGACATGAACACAGACGGTCATCTGATCCCAAACTAAGCAGAACTTGTGTTATGGAAACCAGATAACTGGTAATATACTACATATAATACTTTTTTTTTGTAAATGTATACTCAAATATAGATAATTACACCCAGACACAAGACAAACAGACATAATATATTTATACAAATGTTTGTCTCGGGTGGAAATCGACCACGCCATCGGCCAGCCATGTGAGGCAGCCAGCATATCTAAGAACTTCTATTTCAGGACGTGATATCGTAAGATAGTTGAGAAAAGACCGTTGCCCAGCAGTGGGACACTAAAATGGGTTGAGGTGAAGTGATGGAGTTCAGAAAAGTTTAGACTCGTCATCAAAATTGATTTACGTTAGATCTTCAACTAACTTCAACCCTCTTTAGTGTCCCACTGCTGGGCACGGGTCTTCTCTCAATTATCTCACGAGTTGACAGAGTTAAGGCCTTAATCCATATACGCAGGCCAAGCGCGGGTTAGTGGATGTCATATATCCTAGTTCTAAGACATATCAGTTTCGTCAAGATGTTTTCCATCACCAATATTGAGCAGCGGAGATGTACCCAAAGATGTGTGGGAACGACTGGGAATCGATCCCGCTACCTTATATTTCTAAGGCGAGGCCCGTACCGCTGCAGCACCGTTGCTCATGATTAAACAACTTATTAAAACAAAACCTAAAGCCCGTATTGTATCTAATATACAAAATTCTCGTGTCACAGTTTTCGTTGCCATAATCCTCCGAAACGGCTTGACCGATTCTTATGAAATTTTTTATGCATATTCAGTAGGTCTGAGAATCGGCCAACATCTATTTTTCATCCCCCTAAGTGAACATATTTTTTTTAATAAATACGCGGTACGAAGTTCGCATGTGTAGCTAGTAATACTGTAAAAAATATATTTAAATACCTCGATGTTGTGTTATTTCTTCTCGAAAAATATGGGTCCATGTTTTCATGGGGCTGGAAAATAAAATTATCTTTAAGCATGTTTTGTTAATATGACACTTTCAACCTTACTATGACACAGTAAAGTTATTAATATAGGCCGACCGTTTAACTCGCGTATCGCCAACTGAGGTACAAAGTCATAAAACATTAATTAAATCTCATAAAGAACTATTTAACCACAGATAAAAGGAATGTAAGACTATTCGTCACTAATATCCATATCGCTTGAATCATCATCACTGTCTGTGCAGCTTGAGGAGTCAGAATCTTGGCGATAGGCGATACGCGAGTTAAACGGTCGGCTTATAGAGCAGATTTCAAAAAAAGTAATACATGGCGCGCAGACAAACTATCCCACTTCTGACTGTTAGAAAAACTCGTAGTATTTACCAGTATAAAGTTTATTTAATACCACAAATCACTGTTATCTCAAAATGTATCTGAAGACAACCCCTGACGTCCGTTGCCGCGCTAATAAGAAAATCAAAATCAAAATCAAAATCAAAATCAAAATCAAAATCAAAATCAAAATCAAAATCAAAATCAAAATCAAAATCAAAATCAAAATCAAAATCAAAATCAAAATCAAAATCAAAATCAAAATCAAAATCAAAATCAAAATCAAAATCAAAATATGCTTTATTTTTTTTGAGACGCGAGTCTACATAAAAATAGTCCAATTCTTTTCCTACCGTGCAGTGAATGACTGGCAACTACTGAGAAACACTGCCAAAAAACTCAGTAGGCTTTTTTCTTTTTTAAATGAAGTACTTATAACTGTTACATTTTGTTTGTTTATTGTGTTGAATTAGAGCGACTTAATTCCAAGCGTTTTTATCCGTTACATAGTCTGAAATTTTATAATACGCTTTCTTACATAACGTAGATTTTATAATTATTTTAAATTTGTTAATAGTCATTTCCCTAATATTATTATATTATTAAAAAGAATGCGCGCCATGTATTACCTACTTTTTTTGAAAATGCGCGTCAACATTTTTTTTTTTTAAGCAAGTAGCCAAGGCATACAAGTTAGGATCAGTTTTGATTTGATCAATTAAGCACAGATTTAAATGTTGCCAAACCTAAAATAAATGTTTTGTTTATTGATTTATAATAATCTATCAATAGTGACCCATTGAACGTGTTAGAGGTGCACACACGGACGAAGGTGACTCAGCCCCCAAAGTTTTTGCAAGAAAGAGTTGTTAATACCAATTGGAATGCCTTTTTTTTTTTTTTTTTCGAGGGGAAATGCTTTAAGCATCCCCTCGCCCCTAATGGGCACAGGGCGAGAGGTATGTGGGAATCCCGTTATTGGCCCGGGCGAGCGAGACCCCGCAGGGTCTCCAGCTACAAGCGGCCGGGCCCGGTTTACCCACTAAAACCCCCCGGTGTTCCGTCGGACACCCTTTGTGCCGGGCTGCGGGATTCGCTCCTGCATTCACCGAACAGCCCGGCGGCGGGTCGGCCCGCCTGCCTTAAGACGGCAAAATGGCGAGCCCCGTCCGGGACGGAGACAAGTCTCCGTCCTTGTTGCGGGGGAGGCTGCCCTCCCCCTCCTCTGGAGAAAGGCGCGCGCGGAACACATCGCGCCACCTTCTCGGACTTGCTGCTGCTAAGGCGGCGGGTTGCCCTACCCGCCACCCACAGGCCGCCTCTACGGAGGCTGCAGGTCGTCTCGAGGCGCCCTTCGGCGCCTGGTGCGTCTGGAGCGGCAAGGGAGGGTGGTGGTCGCCTCCCTTTCTCGCTCCGCCGCTTCCTTCTCGGCCATCACCTCGTCACAGAATGAGGTGACGGCCGACCACGCCTCCTCGCTCCGGGTCATTATAGTAACCACGGACTCAAGCGAGGAGGGGTCTGCACCAGTCGCCGAGACAAGAGTCCGGCGCTGCAACGACCACGCCGGGCACTCGGCCAGCGTGTGCAGCGCCGTATCCTCCGGGGCCCCACAGTGGTGGCACCCGGGAGTCGGCTCCCGTCCAATGCGACACAGGTACCTGCCAAAACACCCATGGCCCGTAAGCACCTGTGTCACTCGGAAGCCGAGGGCGCCGTGACGCCTCTGCAGCCACTCCGAGAGGATGGGTCTTACCGCCACGATCGTGGCGTGCCCTGCGCTGGGTTGCGCAAGTCGCGCATCCCACTCCGCCACCAGGACAGCGCGGAGTCGAGACCGCTCTAATTCAGTCTCTCGCGGCGAAGGCCGCAAGCTCCGCGTAAGGTAATCCTCGCGCCATTTAAAAAGTGACGCGAGGGCCTTTGCCTCTAGGTCCCAGGGCGGGGATCCGGCCAGAAGACTTCCCGCTTCAAAGGAGATCGTGCGGTATCCCCTGATGATCCTGACAGCCAAGGCGCGCTGCGGAGCTCGCAGCAGCCTGGATTGTTGGCTGTCAGGTTTTCCGCCCACACCGGGGCCCCGTAAAGGGCCATTGACCGCACGACCCCCAGGTAAAGCCTTCGTGTGGAGGCGTCGGGCCCTCCCAAATTTGGTAGCAACCGCGCTAAAGATCTCGCGGTGGCTACCAATTTCGGGATTAGTTTCCCAAAGTGGGCCCTAAAGTCCCATCGGCCATCAAGTGTGAGGCCAAGGTATCGCATCGACGCTTTTATGTCGATGCGGACGCCTCCTACCACTATGTGGGATCCTGCTGGTGGCCTATTCCGAGGCCCGTAAAAACATATTGCCTCGGATTTGTGTAAGGCTACCTGTAGTCCCAAACGCCGGATCCGTTCCACGACTTGCGCAACCCCAGCGGTTGCCCGAATTGTCGCCTGCCGGTGCGTCTCCCCCCTTGCCAACACTAGTGTGTCATCAGCGTAGCAAACCACGCTGACGGAGGGGAGGAAGGCACCGCGCAGCACCCAGTCATAGCCGACATTCCACAGGAGAGGGCCTAGAACCGACCCCTGTGGAACGCCGCACATCATCTCTCGCCTGTGCCAATCCTCGTGACCCGGGAAAATAATGTTCCTATCGGAGAGGTAGGCCTCGACAATGCGGCGGAGGTAGCTGGGCACCTGGTGATATTTTAGTGCCTCATTTATGCAGCTCCAGGGCAAAGTGTTAAAGGCATTGGCAATGTCAAGAGACACCGCTAGCACCACCTTGCCCTGGGAAACAGCTTCCTCCGCCTGGGCCCTAACCCGCAACACTGCGTGTACGGTGGAGCGCCCTCGGCGAAAACCAAACTGGTTGTCCGCCAGGTCCGGCCCTACACCACTCAGGTGTTGGACGAGGCGCTCGGCGATTATTCGCTCGAAGAGTTTCGCCACCTCGTCCAGCAACACTATGGGCCGGTAGGCGGATGGGCTATCCGCCGGGCGAACCTCCTTCTTCAGCAGGACCAGTTTTCCAGATTTCCACCTACGCGGAAACTGGCCCCGCTCCAGGCACGTGTTGTAAAGCCCTATAAGTCGAGGTCCGAGAGCCCCTAAAGCCAGAGCCCACACACGGCCATGGATGCCGTCGGGCCCTGGGGCGGTGTTTTTCGCAGACATACGCGCCACCGCCGCTCTCAACTCTGCCCGGGTCACTTCGGGCACGTCGTCATTTGCGTCCACGCTGAGTTCCTGGGTGGGCGGAACCATAGGTGGCGGCACATGCTCCCCCGTCGCAGGGAATAAAGTGCTCACCACCTCTTCAAGGAGCTCAGGCCGAAAACTCTGCGTCAGTGGTGGGGCCCACGGACGTAACTTGCCCCGTACCAAGCGGTATGGGCGACCCCACGGATCTCGTTCAAGAGTCTCGAGAAACAATTTGTATCCTTCGGCCTTCGCTCTGTTATATATGGCCCATATACACTAGTTTTGCCTAGCTTTCCCTAATTATCTTAAACCTCAGCATTACTGATTTATGTCATGTCAGCATATCATCACAGCTGCCTCCCCGCTGCTCGAGACTCGAGTCAGTCTTCTACCAACCTCCGTTTCGGGACGCAGCGCAAGTCGCGTGGCTGTGTATGCCATTCTTCCATTTTTCTATTTCTTTATTGTTTCAAAGTCGTTGGTAAAATCTAAATAAAGACTATTCTTTACAGTGCTAGTTCTGTTTGCTTTTTAAAAAGTGATTCTAAAGTTCCCGTATAACATTGGTGGCAGCGTAAAGGGATTTGAAAAATCCCCGGTTCTAGACAAGATCTGTGTATTGTGCATCCTACTTACCGTGTCCCGGGCACGCTCTCCATCGCCGGATCCCTGTAAAGAGAAGAAGAAGGCTACTACTTACCCGAGGCTTCCAGTTGTTCAAGCACCCTGCAAAGCAAAAATGCTCCTAGCAATCCTGTGAGTTATTTATTCCTGTGTTAAAGTGATATACACGTGTATTATTCAATCATAGTGCAAAATTGTGATCGCGTTTCTATGTAACATGTGCGCCGTCTAATAAGTACTTACCTACCAACGCGCAGCCAGTCGAATAACTTCCGCCCACTCGTACATTTCTAAGAACTGATAACAGCGAGACGGACTGTGTTCCAGTGCCACTTTTAAATAAGTTTATTTTAAGTTATAATTTGGGTCGACCTGCTACTACATACTACATAGTTGTTAAACGTTTACATCTCTAAACTAATTGCATGTTATTCTATGTCAAAACTTAAGGAAGAAAGGGAACCAATAATGTCTGAGATTAGTTTGGATGTCTTAATTAAATTTATAGGCACTTTTGACGGCTCCAGGGATAAACTTAGTCCATTTTTAAACAATTGCCGAAACGCAATAAGCCTCGCGTCTACGTCACAAGTAGACGTTTTGTTAAAATACATACTAAGCCGCCTCGAAGGAAAAGCCGAAACCGCCTGTGCCATTAAGGAATTTACCAAATGGCCGCAACTAGAAGAGTTCCTAAAATCACAATTCGGTGACGTAAAACATTATGCGTTTCTTCTGTCTGAGTTGCAGGAATGTAGGCAAAGCCGTAGCGAATCAGTAAATACGTATTCTCTTAGGATAGAGTCTTGCTTGGCCAAACTTTTAACTGAAATAAATATCTCAATCCCCACCAAGAAAAAGGATGAATTATCAGGACGCGTAGCTGCCATGCAGGACTTAGCTTTGAATGTATTTACGATAGGCCTCCAACCTCCGCTGTCGACGGTCGTAAGATGCAGGGACCCTAGTACCTTAAATGAAGCTATTAACCTAGCCATAGCAGAGGAAAAAATTTTAGGTATGACTAACAGGCGCCATGCAATGCAGTCTACTAGTACACTTGAACAGCGCCGATCAAACAACTCTGTACCATTTTCGCGACCGCAATTCCAGGGCCAGATACAGTGGAGACCTAACCCTAACGTGCTTACGTGCCGTTATTGTAAAAATCTAGGACACACAATTGATAATTGTCGAAAACGAATGTTTAATAATAATCTACAAAATCGGTACAATGTTCCAAACCAACCACGAGTTCGTGAAAATAACACTTCCCCGAACACCGGTATTGGGCAACCTCGCCGGGTATTCGCACTGAATCGCGACGATAGCAGTGGCATCACCGAAGCCGACGGTAATTTAAACGAGTAAAGGGCTCACGCTGGTGTCACGTGAGACCCTCACACCCAAGTTCACTTCGTTTCTCGACCAATTCCGACACCATTCATAGAGTTACGCCACAGGGTAACCAGCCCCAAAAGGAAAACTCTTGTACTAAATCATGTAAATCACTGTTTCCACTGAATCCTAGAGTTACGCCACAGGGTAACCAGCCCCAAAAGGAAAACTCTTGTACTAAATCATGTAAACCACTGTTTCCACTGAATCCTAGAGTTACGCCACAGGGTAACCAGCCCCAAAAGGAAAACTCTTGTACTAAATCATGTAAATCACTGTTTCCACTGAATCCTAGAGTTACGCCACAGGGTAACCAGCCCCAAAAGGAAAACTCTTGTACTAAATCATGTAAATCACTGTTTCCACTGAATCTTAGAGTTACGCCACAGGATAACCAGCCCCAAAAGGAAAACTCTTGTACTAAATCATGTAAATCACTGTTTCCACTGAATCCTAGAGTTACGCCACAGGGTAACCAGCCCCAAAAGGAAAACTCTTGTACTAAATCATGTAAATCACTGTTTCCACTGAATCCTACAGTTACGCCACAGGGTAACCAGCCCCAAAAGGAAAACTCATGTACTAAATCATATAAATCGCTGTTTCCACCGTATCCTACAGTTATGCCACTGGGTAACCAGCCCCGAACGGAAAACCCTGCCACTGTATCAAATTCTAACTATAATAAATACCATTCCCAAAATACCCCCGTCGCTGTTTCCATGTCCAATCACGTATCGGATAACCCTATCGAACATAGCAATGTGTACAATGAACCTAATTTGCAAAACTCATGCGTTGATCCTGCTAAATCCGCTACAAAATCGTGTCCCTCGTGTACAGCACCTGAAACAGAAAAAGAATCATTAACTACATATAATATTACAACAAACCCAATGAAGAGGTACTTACCTTTTATTCAAGTTGATACTTCTATATCCTCTAAGCCTCTGAGATTTCTAGTCGACAGTGGTGCGTCTATTAGTATTGTGAAAATAAATGCAGTCGAAATAATGCCTGAAATGACAAAACACATCATAAGTTTCACCGGTATTGGAACGTCAAAAAATCCTACGTATACTTTTGGTCACATACCTGTAAAATTTCACTCTTTGAGCAACCATTTCCATGTAATACCTAATCTAGAATTTGCATACGACGGGATCATAGGCAATGATTTTCTATCCAAACATAATTGCAAAATCGATTACGCTGAAAGCACACTTACAGTCGATCAAACGGTACTCAACATCAAGTTCACTGAACCAGTCGTTACTATTCCTGCCCGAACCGAAACAATAATCGAATGCGCCGTGTTAAATCCTGTCGTTAAGGAAGGACTTATACTCGACCAATACATAAATGACTCTCTTCTTGTGGCGAACTGCGTCGTAAAAGTAAAACCAAATTTCAAAATTAACATTTCTGTCGTTAACACATCCGAATCTGCAATACGCATCGATCCTAATTTAAAGCTTGAAATCTTACCGTTCAACAAAATAGATAAACAGGAAATCTTCCATGCAAACTACTCAGATGCCACTGACGTTAGTGCCATGACGCGAACAGAAGAAGTAGTAAGACTTCTGCGAGTATCACATTTAAATTCAGAAGAAACAAATGCCTTATACGACCTTTGTTCTACCTTCTCTGACATATTTCACCTTCCTAATGATAAACTAACATGTACAGATGCCATACAGCATGAAATCCCTACTTCTTCTTCTGTACCAATAAATACCAAATCATACCGTTTTCCGGAAATACACAAACAGGAGGTGCAAACTCAAATAAATAAAATGCTTGATGATGGAATCATTAAACCATCAACTTCTCCGTGGTCGTCCCCAATCTGGATAGTTCCTAAAAAGACTGACGCTTCTGGCCAGCGCAAATGGCGCGTAGTAATCGACTATCGGAAGCTAAATGACATCACAATCGGTGATTCATACCCAATACCCAATGTTTCCGAGATACTGGATCAACTCGGGAAATGTAAGTATTTCAGCACTCTGGATCTCGCTTCCGGTTTTCACCAAATTAAAATAGCAGAACATGATGCTGCCAAATCCGCCTTTTCTGTGCCTCAAGGGCACTTTGAATTTACGCGTATGCCTTTTGGACTTAAAAATGCTCCGGCTACCTTCCAAAGGCTAATGAATACAGCACTCTCTGGTCTCCAAGGTATAAAATGCTTTGTTTATTTAGATGACATTGTTATATATTCCTACGATCTTGACACACACATGAAAAACCTCTCAAACGTTTTTGATAGACTTCGACACTTCAATCTAATGCTACAGCCTGACAAATGTGAGTTTCTTCGCAAAGAAGTCTCATACCTAGGTCATGTCATCACTGATAAAGGCGTGAAACCTAATCCCGAAAAGATAAAAGCAATAAGCGAATTTCCAATACCTAAGTGTCCTAAAGACATAAAATCGTTCCTAGGTTTGGTGTCATACTATCGCCGTTTTATTCTAGATTTTTCTAAAATAGCCAAACCTCTTACAAACCTACTGAAAAAGGATGTCCCGTTTGAATGGCACCACGAACAACAAGTATCTTTCGAAATCCTAAAAAATGTATTGATTTGCGAACCTATATTAACATATCCTGACTTCTCAAAACCCTTCCTTTTGACATGCGACGCGTCAAACTATGCTATTTCCGCGATCCTATCTCAAGGCCCAATAGGTAAAGATCAACCCATAGCATATGCGTCACGCACTTTAAACAAAGCTGAGTGCAATTACAGCGTCACGGAAAAGGAATGTTTAGCCATCATCTTTGGCACTAAAACCTTTCGGCCATACATCTATGGATACAAATTTACAATCGTCACAGATCACCGGCCCCTAAAATGGCTATTCAATTGTAAGGAACCTGGGTCTAAACTAGTCAGGTGGAGACTCAAACTAGAAGAGTTCGATTATGACGTGGTGTACAAAAAGGGAAGAATTAATAGTAACGCCGACACACTATCACGCTATCCGGTAAACCCTGTTCTAGGGAATGACGCAGATCCGCAACCTTCTACATCAGGTCTTTCCAATAACCGCCCTTCAGAAGAAAGAGGAATCCCTTCTGACCTCGACGATCTAATAGAACTCACTGATTTAGGCATAAATCCGCTCGATGAACAAAACATAGAGTCCTCCCCTCCATCATTTTCTGAGATTCCAACTTCTCCCGATGCAGCACCTGAAACAATTCCTTCGACCGATATTGATAGACAATCGGCAGAAATAATTTCCAATTCTAATAAAGAATACTCCGAATTTTTAAAATCATTCAATAACAAAACCGAAACTTACAATACTTATGTAAAAGAACATAATGAAAGCCTCCTAAAGAGTCAAGTAAAAACAATACTAATTCCAACTTCTATTGACCTCGACGAATCAAATGCTTATGTAGAAGACATAGTTTCTTCCACAAACGTCGACTTAGTTCGTGATGGTGAACGCGAACTTCACTCTTTCAAAAAATTAATCATCAAAGACAAAACTTACTATTTCCTGTTTACCAAAGTCTACTACTTCGATACTTGCTCGTATCCTGATATCTTTAAAACTTTAAAAACCGCCAGAGACGATATTTTACTCACCGGTAATATCAACGAAATAGCAATATCCGATTTCAAAAACCCGTTTGAACAAAACTCGATTGTTAAAATTTATGGAATGCTTACTTACCTCTTTAATAACACTAATGTAACCATTAATATTCACCACAACACAGTTGTATACCCTATCCCTTCTGAAATTGCTAAAATTCTAAAGGAAAACCACGATATCCCTATCGCAGGACACCTAGGCTCAAACAGGATGTACGATAGAATTAAGGAACGTTATTACTGGAAAAACATGCGCTCTGAAATAGAAGATTATGTAAAAAATTGCAAACTATGTCAAACGAATAAAGCCCTTACCCTTATACTTCGATCCGCTAGGTTCTTTAAGCTTAGTCAATAGCTACCTAAACATAATAGTTCCTTATGATATATCCTTCATAAACCCACACATATCTAATCTACAAATCTTTGTCAACAAATCTATGTTGCTCTGCGAATGCAGTGTGATCTTTGATCATGAGGAATGTGAAAACATATTTAAGCCCCTGGTTACCCGTCTAAATGATATAGTACACAACAGTGAAGCTATAGCTCATCTTACAAATCGGCACCTAGCCAAGCGTTCAGCACTGCTTGGGTTCGTTGGCACTATTTCCAAAAAACTATTCGGTACCATGGATGAGGATGATGCCATTCGCTACGATAACGCGATTAGGGAAGTGGAATTAGACGAGAAGAAAATGGCCCTTCTAATAAAAGAAAATATCTTAGTTACTACTTCTACTCTTAAATCATTTAATCAAACTATATCACGTATAATTATTAACGAATATCGATTGAAAAAGGCTATTGATGAACTTTCCGAAGACATCAGAAATCTTACTAGTATCTCAAGGGAATTGGGATTGCGATCACGAATGTCAGAATTAATATCGATGATAGAAAATAATTTACTGGTCCTGTCATTTAAGGTTGAAGACACTGTAAATGCAATCATGTTTAGCAAATCTAATATTTTATATCCTACAATTCTTTCACCCAAACAACTCTATCTGGAACTTCTTGATAATTACAGATTCTTACCTGTCTCTCAGCAACTTCCGGTTCTTCTTAGTATCGAAAATATGCACACGATTCTAAATATTTCTGAAATATCCTGCTATCTGAATGAAGAGAAATTAGTATTTGCTATTAAAATACCACTGTTAGATACTGTTTCTATAAATTTAAATCTATATCATACCTTGCCTTCTCCGGTTCCACACGACAGTAGCAATCCTACATCATACGCGACTATTATTCCATCTTCCAAATATATCGGTATCAGTAAAGACAAATTGATCTACTGCAAATTAGAAAGTATAGACTCCTGTAAAATAATTAATAAAAATCATTACCTTTGCGAAGCTCCAGTAACTTATTCACCTTCTGCCACGCCTTCCTGCGAAACAGACATTATTACTAAAGTACTTACGTCGGTCCCCCCGATGTGCGAAACTAAGTTCATCCACGGCCATGTGAATATCTGGCAATCGCTGCATAACAACCAATGGTTGTATGTAGTTTCTGAAACATCTAAAATAAGTATAGTATGTAATGAATCTCAACCTAACGAGATTAGTATCCAAGGAAATGGAATATTGTACTTACCTCCTAGTTGTATCGCCTATTTTAAGAGTACACGTCTGGTGTCAAAAAGTAATATTAAGCTAGAATTAAGACCAATTGTACCTACACTTAGAATACTGAATGATTCTTGTTGCAACATTCTAGCATATAATAAAGTTGTACCCAACTTACCTTTAGTAGACTTAGAAAATGTTAACTTAGATTATATAGCATTCGATAACCCGGATGTATTAAAGGGTTTAAATAAGATTATAGACAAGCCTCATATTGTATTGTACCAAAACTATTATTCGTCTTTCATTATTGTTGTAACTATACTAATTGTAATTGTAATAATCTATAAACTGTACAAGTATGGCATACACAGGAAAACTGACAATCCAAAACGTAGTAATCGCAAATCTAGTCTCCACGCTCCAGAAGATACCGAAATGGTAGATGTCGTCCCACCTCCTTTTTTACGAATCACATAAACTCTGCTTCTCCGTAAACATCACAAAACCGTGATGTTTCCTCTTAATCGGGGAGCTGTTATATATGGCCCATATACACTAGTTTTGCCTAGCTTTCCCTAATTATCTTAAACCTCAGCATTACTGATTTATGTCATGTCAGCATATCATCACAGCTGCCTCCCCGCTGCTCGAGACTCGAGTCAGTCTTCTACCAACCTCCGTTTCGGGACGCAGCGCAAGTCGCGTGGCTGTGTATGCCATTCTTCCATTTTTCTATTTCTTTATTGTTTCAAAGTCGTTGGTAAAATCTAAATAAAGACTATTCTTTACAGTGCTAGTTCTGTTTGCTTTTTAAAAAGTGATTCTAAAGTTCCCGTATAACAGCTCGTTCGATGGCGTACTGAAGGGCCCTCTTCGCCTCTCGGTACGCCTCGTGTAATTCCGCCCCCCTGAGGGCGACGTGTGCAGCGCCACGGTGCCTTCTGTTATGCCTGTTCAGGTGTCGTTTGGCGTCCAAACAGGCCTCGCGCAACTGCGCGATCTGCGGCGACCACCAGTACATTTGACGTTTGGTCGCCACAGAATGAACCCGCGGCATTGCCGCGTCGCACAAACGTGACCCACTCTCCTGGAACCATTCCGCTTCATCCTCAACGTCAACAGGTCTATCGGGGAATGTCACCCAAGCCTGGACTAGATCGGCTTCCAGGAGCAGCTCCCTGTTTAGTTGCTTTAGAGCCCAGCGTGGAGCACCCCCAACCGGGCCGGGACGAATGGGGGCGTCGGAAGTCCGAGTGGAGACGTCGAAGCGGATATATTGATGATCCGAAAGCGTCTCCACGCCCTCAACGACGCGCCATTCCCGAACACGACGCTCCAGGGTGGGGCTAGCCAATGAGAGGTCCACTATGGACCCGCCCCACAAGCGCACGCACGTGTGTGCAGAGCCCCGGTTGAGAATGAGTAGACCTGTAGTAAGGGCCCACTCCTCGAGCGACTCTCCCCTCGGGCTCGTAGCCGGGGAGCCCCAAGCCGTTGATTTGGCATTGAAGTCCCCCAGGACGAGCGCAGGGAGAGGACGGCTAAGAGCGACGATCGTGCCCAAGCTCATTAAAAGAGCCTCAATATCGGCGAGAGACCGACTGGGTGGGGAGTAAACCCCCACGACCAAAGTCCTTCCTATTTTAGCTGCCACATATCCCTGACCCCTTGTCACACTCTCGAAAGGCGAGGTACCGGCAGCTGCACGAATTATTATGGCTACCGAGCCACTCACATCGCCCGCCCAGTCATCTCTAGGCGGAACGAAGTACGGCTCGGCGGCGACACACACATGAATATCCCACTGTGCCAGGCTTTGGCACAAAAGGTCCTGAGCTCTGGCACAGTGGTTCAGATTCGTCTGGAGGTAGCGGAAGAGAGCCATTATTGGGTCGGTTCCACTACCTCCATTTCCAATGGCGCTGCGGGCGGCGCACTAGGTTGACTGCGCCGTAAAGGGGCCGCAGTCACCTTCTTGTTGCCCTTGTTTTTAGGTGGGGCGCAGGCCTTGCTTCCCTTACGATGGTCAGCCGGCTTGCCTGTCGCAGCGCACGCAACGCAATAAAGCGGGGCGCTGCACTCGGCAGCCTTATGGCCGTACTGACCACAGCGGAAGCACCTCCCTTCGCAGGTTACTTCCGCGGTGCACCGCACGCCGACGTGACCATCGGTCATACAGCGGTAGCACCGCATGGGGCGAGGTGGTAGAATCTTAACCTGCGCCGATACCCAGCCAACAAGTAGGCGTTTGCCTCCCGCACACCTTTTAGCTGCCGCTACAGGACAGCTTATTACGGCTGTCCTTAAACCGGAGGGTGCCTGTCGGATTGTGCCCGACCGCACGTGCTCTGAGGGACATCCACCCACCCTGGCCACTGCATCCGTCAGCTCCGCCTGTGAGACTGAGTCATCCAGGCCGGAGACACGTAACTCCACGGTCTTCATTGGCCTTGACACCTTTACGACGTCTTCTGGCAGACTAGCCATTAGTTTAGTAGCAAGGGCGTCAGCTTTCGGCCCGCTGGCTGCACCGGGGATTTCAAGTAATCTAGCCCCGGTGCGCGTAGTCTTAAACCGGAGAGCGTTGATTTCTAGCTCATCCAGTTTGACTGACGCTTTAGCCTGGCTTAGGACTTCAGCGTAACTGACGCCCCTTTCAACAGCTTCCGGCTGCAGTGTCAGAACGACTGCTGCGGATCGCGGCACGCTGAGCCGCGCCGCAGCCTTCTTTGTCGCCTTACGCTTCTTCTGAGCGGCTTTTTTGACCAATTGGAATGCCTATGGTAACATACACTAACCACTTACTATGTGCGTGTTACCAACTTAACTTCAACCCTTTTTAGTGTCCCACTGCTGGGCATGGGTCTTCTCTCAACTACCTTACGAATTGAGAGAATTTAGGTCTTCACGCAGACTAAGTGCGGGGTGGTAGATGTCGTACTATAAAACTAAAAATCGTGTCAGCTAAATACCAACTCGAGACGTTGGAATCTATTGAAAGGCGAGCCAAGAGGCTTATTGGCAACGAATCCCTCGTCAAGGCTAAGTTGCAAAGCCTCGAGCATCGCCGCATAGTTGCTAGTCTTTCGGTTTTTTACCGGATACACTTCGGAGAGTGTGCGTTGGAATTACACAATCTTATTCCCCCATCCCCGTTCTTCCATCGGACAACTAGAGGTACGGCTATGCGCCAC
Organism: Meganola albula; assembly: GCA_936450015.1. Lineage (NCBI taxonomy): Eukaryota > Metazoa > Arthropoda > Insecta > Lepidoptera > Nolidae > Meganola > Meganola albula. The sequence continues at coordinate 6,000,825 of OW388171.1, forward strand.
CGTTATATGGTGGAAATTCCACGGGCACGCACAAAGCGCTTTGCTTCCACTTTTATTGTGCGAACTGCCAAGTTGTGGAATTCGTTGCCGGCATCTCTGTTTCCCGATAGCTATAATCTACCTGTCTTCAAGTCACGAGTGAATCGGTATTTATTAGGTAAGCGCGTTCCATCGTAGACTGCAACATTGCTTCACATCAGGCAAGTTGTGGTCAAGCGCAAATCTATAGGATAAAAAAAAGAAATACGTCCTCAAATGAGTAGTTCTAAGACACCGGTTCCCTCGTGATGTTTTCCTTCACAGATATTGAGCAACAGCGATGAAACAACTCACACAAAGATGTGCCACGACCGGGTATCGAACCAGCGACCTTATTATTTCAAAGGCGACGTCGATACCGCTGCGCCACCGTTCCCATCATAGTAGGATAATAAAATAAAACTTACTTGTTTTTCCTTTTCTTCAAATTATTGCTTAACATTACACTAATTAGTGAATCCCTCGTCAAAATTTGTCTTCGAACTGAAAATAATTCAAAATAATTATCTAATATATCGGCCTTATTCTTAAAAGAGTTTAAGACTCTTTAGTTAAAATGGACTTTGTCTCTTTCTTACTAGTATAAATGTCAAGATGACAGACAGAGACAAACGAATTATACTTAAACTACTTTTTCGTTGTAAATTTATTCAAAACCCCCATATTCATAAATGTATTTGAAGCTCAGTTATAGCTAAAATAGGTTTATATTTGTCTTTGTCTGTCATCTAGACATTTATACTAGTAAGAAAGAGACAAAGTCCATTTTGATTAAAGAGTCTTAATATAAGAGTCGTTTTATGAATAAGGTTGTAAAACGGGACGGGCCGGTGGCGTGGTCGGTAAGATACTTGCTTTTCACGCCGCAGGTCGTGGGTTCGATTCCCACCCGAGACAAACATTAATGATGAACATTTGTGTTTGTGTCGAGTCTGGGTGTAAATATCTATTATAAGTATATATTTACAAAAGAAAAGTATTATATGTATAGTCTAAACCAGCTATCTGGTTTCCATAACACGAGCTCTGCTTAGCTTGGGACCAGATGACCGTGTGTGTTAATGTCCCAGAATATTTATTTTATTTATTTATTTTAAAAGTATTTATTAAGAACTCATCGGTGGGACTACTAACAAAAAGGGTTGTCGTGAAAAAGGTATAGGTAGGTACTTACAATAGTTGTAAGGAATCCTCAGAATACTCCCAAGCCCCCGGTCCAGCCAGTGACAGCTGGAAATAGTTTACTTTTAGGTAATAATAATAATAATATTGTTAATTTGCCATTACATAAAGGTACTAGTAGGGGAGCCGAAGAGGGGACTTTTGGATTTACTCCAGCGCGTCAGATTAAGAGATAGGGGACACCTTGCGCTCTGTTGAATACCTACACCAAATCTTAGCTACCTGTATAGAGCCGGGAGTTTACAGTAGTCAATCAAAATATTTCTAAGACATATTTGTTTGGTGAAAATACTTGAATTCGTCAGAATAATGTATGATAAGTACATTAGATGTTAATAAGTGTGAATATCAACAATCAGGCGATTTCAACCAAGAGCAAGGAAAAGGGAGAGCTACAAATTCAGGATGCTTTCAAGTCACCTGGATCCACTTTGGTTTAGTTAATTCTTTTTTTTTTCGTGAAAATAATTTAGAGATCCCGGAGAAGCATACACTGACATTTTTTCTCGCTTTGGAATTAACAAAATCTTAAAAAAAAACTGGAAAACCTTTTACCACCGCTGAAGAGGTGCACATGATGTAACCTTTTTTTACTTCCACTTAATCTATAAAGCCGACTAAGTATCAACGACGCTCGAGTAACTACACATTTAGCATCTTCGGCTCCCCTACTATACGGAATGAGGGGAGAAAATGTGGGGAGACCGGGAGACCCTTAGTGTCAACGATATGTCCTACTGTGTCCTCATGAACTCTTGCAAATAATATGTACCTACGGTGAACACGCTAGGCGTGTTCCCGGCATTAAGACATTTACCTCTGATAGACAACGAAAAAGAAAAATGGCGAATGTAGCTTGTAAACTAATTTTCGTATACCGAAATAAAACTACTTTATTACGGATTTATCGCGGTAAGTATATTTTAGATTTTAGATCCCGACGTTTCAAAGTCTTTTCAGACTTCATGGTCACGGGTGGACTGAAAAGAGAAGGGGTGGCGCAGTGGTACGGGCCTCGCTTTAGAAATATAAGGTCACGGGTTCGAATCCCAGCCGTGCCTACACATCTTTGTGTGAATTGTTTCATCGCCGCTGCTCAATATCGGTGAAGGAAAACATCGTGAGGAAACCGGCATGTCTAAGAACTAATCATTCGAGGATATGTGACATCCACGAACCCGCTCTTGGCCAGCGTGTGTGGATTAAGGCCTAAACTCTCTCAATTATTAAGATAGTTGAGAGAAGACCCGTGCCTAGCAGTGGGACACTAAAAAGGGTTGAAGTGATTTCAATGTGTGATATTCGCGTAAATCTAAGAAAATACTAATATTCGTACTGTCAGAATGTCACGCTCGAGATAAGTCTACCACTCAACGCACGACATGCAACGAGTAGTCTATAGGAATCGACATTATATGACGATTTTTTTTCAGCAATGTAGTTTCTATTAGAGGTCTGAACCGCGAGAATCAGGTCCCAAGAATAGAGATTAGAAGTAATGTAAGTAACTTACGCCTTTGATGACTCGGAGAGGCTGCTGTAAGCTGAGTCAAGCCAATCTTTGGGCTCTCCTGATACATCTGAAGAAAGAAAGAAAGAAAAAACTATAAGACAGAGACAGGACACACAATCAAATGAAAAAAAAACACATGAAAGAAAAAAAAAACAAAGAGTAAGTGTGACCCATCAGTGTCAAACATGGACATTGCTCAGTACTATGCGTTTCAAATAAGAATAGGACTGGAAATCCGCCATCTTGGATCGGATGAGCAACAAACAACTTCACATTTTTCAGTACAGTGGGCAAAAATGTTTGTTTGGTATAATGATCACATCAAGATGAAAAAAACATTAAAATTTATTATTTTATTATTATTTAAAATACTATGGATACCAAGAACAGTTAACTAATGGCCCATTTACACGAAGACAATAGGAAAGTAAGCCATTAAAAATATGAAGCATTGGATCATCCTTAGGACAATTGTCCATATTCATATTTGGAACGCATAGTAGATGATGCTTTTCAAATATGAATAGGACTGGACATGCGCCGTCTTGGACCGGAATGCGCAACAACTCCACATTTTTCAGTACGGTAGGCAAAAATGTTTGTTAGATATAATAATCACATCTAGATGAAACAAAAAATACAATGCGTACATCTTATTGCCGTTCCATTGAGATTGGAAATTTGGAGTCGAATATTTATGTACGTACGAACGTATTTTATTAACTTCGGACGAAAAAAAAGCGATGTTTTATGTTAAAACATGTGTTTATATCCGTGTTCATTTATATGTGCAAAGTTTGTGGCATCCTAGCGCGTAAATTTACTTAGGTAGGTAGCTGTATCTAGCTACATACCTAAGTAAAATTTTCTACATAATTCACTTTTCCACATACATTTTAAAATAATATTTTTTTCTGTGGTTTGATATTTTATGCTGGCGCTACTTTTGCTAGGTTTTTGGTATAAAGTTGTGAGTACCTACTAAAGGCGACACACAGCACTGATTTTCAGCAATGTCCATATTCCCACAGTGTAATTAAACATCTAGAAACATTATATAAATAAACTCAACTGCCTCGTTGGTCTAAAGGGTAAAAGTCACACACATAACACGTGTTAATGTCCTATAATATCGCACGCCCAGGAAAACACTGCATTATCTCGAAAAATCTCAAAATCGACTTTTTTGTACATTTGAATAGCCAAAAATTTTCCGCGCGTACCACTAATACAGGCGTATTTATGAGTAAAAAAATGGCCAGTAGATGGCGTGCTAATACTCTATTGTTTGCGCCGCGCTGCTAGAGTCACACCGCGAACACGAATCTATTTCCAGTTGCAACTTCTCGGCCGCATGAACAACCTGCGAATTCTTTACGCAAAAGTGTATTATTTCGTATTATTGCGGTGTTATTAATTAAAATTAAAATTTAACGTGAATTATTTAGTTTTAATGCAGTGTTGGTGGTATTACTGGCTGTGATCAAACGACTTATTTGACACTATTTCGAAATAGCGCCCTGTTTTTGGCGAAGGTATGTTTGATTTTTTGTATTATTGTAAAATGATTCCGTGTTGTTCCTAAAAGTTAAATATCTGTGAAATGATGCACTATTGTTGGTAGATATAAATTATGTCCTAATGTTCTTAAATAATCCTAATAAACATTTTTTACACTCCAAATAATTGTAACTTACACGTTAAATTAAAATAAACATTTACACTTTAATTAGTTCTATAAATACAAAAAGATTGATATACTTTTTTGAAATAATGCAGTATTGTTGAATTATTTATATTTGTTATATTTGTATAGGTTTTTGGCAGATGATGAAAGGTCGTGGTCTCCAGTGGCTCCAAAAGGCGATGGAAACAGTATCAATCGCTGAGATGTCAGCAATTTTAGCATCAGCAGATCAAGGATTAAATAGGCAGACAGAAAATACATGTATGGCAGCTACGACTGATGAGGGCTCAGCGGTAATAGCAGCGTCCGGTCAAGTATCAGATAAACAGGTAACTGGTCTTATTTCATCTGAAAATAGTGCTAAAGAAGATAGATGATTCGGATACAGATCCTACTTTTTCTGTGCCTGTTAAGCAAAGATCTCGGCCTTTTGTAATCCCTAGAAGATCATCTTCCAAAAGCTGCACTTCATTATCAAGCTCCAGCAGCTCAGATAGTTCATCTGAGGATGAATCAGATAGATCAAGTCCTTCTTCTCAAGAAGCTACTACCCCGACAAACACACCCTCTACTTCTTTTAGCATCGACACTGCTTCGTCAGAAAATGAAACCAAGTTAAGTCGAAAAGGAAAACGTAACCCTGCTAACTGGAAATTCATGATTGCTAAGACATTACGGAATACAGAAAAAGCTTATGTTTCTTTGAGAACCCTCTGGCGCTTGAAATATTTAGTAAAAAGTCCCTTAGTTTTAAGTTTTGTGATATGCCATAAGTGCCATAAATACAGTCTACCTATTTAATTGTACTACTTAAGCTTTTAATTTTATTTAATTTTATTACTGTTTTGTTTATATGATTTTGAACAATTTTTGTTTTAAATAAGAGTTTTATCTGTTTTTTTTTGTTCTTAAGTTACGAGTACAGCCATTACGAAACCATTTTATTATGTTGTATGTTTAAGATAATTTTGAGTGATTTTCAATACTTTCTTTATTTAAAATATATGTAACTACTGATTTCCACAACATTATGAGTTTTATTTCATTATTAATTGTCCTATTCTTAATCATATATTTATTAAATCGTTGTTGTCTGATGAATCTGAATGGAAAAACAGTAAAATAATAGTGCATTATTTCAGAATTCATCAGCAAAAGGCACATAACTCAAAATAATACTTTCTTTTTTCCTAATTTTTTTGGCTCAACAGGGGATTAAGTCAAAACATGCATAATTATGCTTAACAAAGGGATTTAGAATCGACTGAAGCATAAATTGGAGTTACGGATGGTATTTTTCATACGTAATGCTTAAGACATTAGTGATAGCTGTATAGTAGCTTGAGATAACGGTTTTTCGTCAATAGTGAAAAAAGAGCTATTTTGAGATAGTGCAGTATTGATATGGGTGTGCGATATGATTAAATATTACCTGGTCCCAAGCTAAGCAGAGCTTACAAAGTATTTTTGATGGGTCGGTGGCGTGGTCGGTAAGATGCCTGCTTTTCACGCCGCAGGTCGTGGGTTAGATTACCAGCCAAGTCAAACATTTGTGTGATGAACATGTCTGTTTGTCTTGAGTCTGGGTGTAATTATCTATATTTTAAGTATGTATTTATAAAAGAAAAGTATTATGTGTTAATATGTAAAATAAAAGAAAAGTGTTATGTAATACCAGTTATCTGGTTTCCATAGTACAAGCTCTGCTTAGTTTGGGATCTGATGGCCGTGTGTGTTAATGTCCCACTATTATTAATTTCAAAACTCACGACCCACTAAAGGGACATAACGGAGACCACGTAGCTGGTGACAGATAGATTTATTAATAAAAAAGAAAATTATATAGATAGATTCACCTGACTCTTGTGGTAGCATTGACAAGCTGCAAGCCCTTTTCTTTAGCTGGCCTCTGAAATGCAAAATTTTTTTTTTTTTTGTTTTATTTATTTAAAAATATATAAAAGAAGAAACTGACTGACTGACATATCTTTTTTTTTAATCTAAAATAGGCTTGCGCTTGACCACAACTTGCCTGATGTGAAGCAATGATGCAGTCTACGATGGAACGCGCTTACCCAGTAAATACATTAGCTAGCTAGCAACATTGCTGCGTTGGATCGCAATACTGATCCTTTTGTTAATGAAATAATTATTTGTAGTTTTTTTTTGTGGCGTGGTCGGTAAGATACTTGCTTTGCACGCCGCAGGTCGTGGGTTTGATTCCCACCTTAGACAAACATTTTTTTTTTAACTTAAAATAGGCTTGCGCTTGACCACAACTTGCCTGATGTGAAGCAATGATGCAGTCTACGGTGGAACGCGCTTACCCAGTAAATACACATTCACTCTTGACTTGAAGACCACTAGATTATAGCTATCGGGAAACATAGATACCGGCAGCGAATTCCACAATTTGGCAGTTCGCACAATGAAAGTCGAAGCAAAGCGCTTTGTGCGTACCCGTGGAATTTCCACCATATATATAACGGTGTCGCATAGCCGTACCTCTACTTGTCCGATGTAAGAACGGGGATGGGGGAATAAGATTGTGTAATTCCAACGCACACTCTCCGAATATGCGGCGATGCTCGAGGCTTTGCAATTTAGCCAAAAATATCAACGCCGAACCCGAACCGCTGGGTCTGGAGCCTCTAAATTTGGCATATAGGTTCCTTATGGAGTCTAGGGGTGCACTAAGAAAGAATTTTTCAAAACTCACCCTTTAAGGGGGTGAAACGGGGTTCCACCAATAACAAATAAAAAAATATGATAAAGGGTTCTTATAGATCTGTCACTTGGCTAATTTTTATCCTAACACCACGCGGGCGAAGCCGCGGGCGGAAGCTAGTTTAAAAATATATGTATACTAGCTTTCCGATAGCGGCGTCGCCCGCGTGTATGTCAGTTATCGCGCCAAAACATTAATTCCAACCTTCTTTTTGCGCAGTCGGATTAAAACTATCCTATGTCCTTTCTCGGGTCTCAAACTACCTCCATACCCAATTTCATTCAAATCGGTTCAGTAGTTTAAGCGGGAAAGCGTAACAGACAGACAGAGTTACTTTCGCATTTATAATATTAGTAGGGATATTCAACGCACGCTATTTCTCCATTTCATAAATATAAGGTCGCGGGTCGATTCCCGGTCGTGCCCACACATATTTGTGTGAATTGTGTCATCTCCGCTGCTCAATACCGGCGAAGTAAAACAGCGTGAGGAAATCGGCATATCTAAGAACTATTCGAGGACATGTGACACCAATCCGCACTTGGCCAGCGTGTATCGATTAAGGCATAAACTCTCTCAACTCGTAAGATAGTTGAGAGATGACCCGTGCTTAGCAGCGGGACACTAAAAAGGATCGAAGTGAAGTGTAAAGACAATGAAAAGCTTTAGGGCCTTTCTCCACCAATAATATCTTACTGTGATTTGATGATGACTGGCACTTCAGACTTCTTCCGCAACGCCATATTTGCTATTTCAGTAGACGCTCCCAGCTCTGTACACAAACAATTTGCACCAACTTTTAATCATCATTCCCCTTGCCTTTTTCCCATTTCTATTGTGGTCGGCTCCCAGTCTAACCTGATGCGGCTAGCTACCAGAATTATACGTACGACTGCCATCAGACCTCGAAACCCGTAGGGAACCAGTAGCCGAGATGGTTAGACCAGGTGTCAGATTATATTGGCTTCTGACTACATTTAACGATTGTCACATAGATGTGTTAAATGACAACCTGGACCGACGGCTTTACGTGCTCTCCGAGGCACGGAGGGTAGTCCCTCAACCAACCAGATACCGAAACAAATCTTTGTTGTTACACAAATATTGTCCGGGACGGGAATCGAACCCGCGACCTCCCGGGCACAGTACAGCCCAATTGGACGACTTACACCGCTCGACTACCGAGGTCGTCTTGCACCAACTTTTCATAGTCGCAATAATAATGATAACCATTTATTTCAGGCTAGGAGGCATCCATTACGTGAGGCATTTTTGAGAATTTTTCAACCTCCCTCCACCCTCGGTGAAATATTGTAAGGTTTTGTTCAACTCCCTCTCCCCTCCCCTAATCTCACGCGAGATTCTTCAAAACTTTTATTTGGGCTGTAAACGTTCAATCTAATTCTGGTCACGCTGGTGTCGATACAGCTAAACAATCAAGCGCTACGTCGCTGCTCTGCGAAGGTCAGATGAATACGACAAATTCTATTGTCTCAGATTTGGCCATATTTTATTCTAGAAATAATTTTTCATGCAATTTTACACCGTTTTCTGCGAGAAAAATAATTACGTGATATTTGAGAAGACTCTCCATCCTCCCTACTATGCGTTTCAAATAAGAATAGGACTGGACTCGCGGCTAACTTCATACCAAAAACTATGCAAAAGTAGCGCCAACACAAAATGTCAAACCACAGACAGTAATATTATTTTGAAAAGTGATTTATGTAATTGTATGTAGTTTTATTTAAATGAAAATATTTTATTGAAATGTGTTAAAATGTCGCGTTATTCTCAGCAAGCCCTTTAATTTGATACTCTGTAGGAGTATATTCAAAATAACTAGTCTGCTATATTGGGTATGTCGCCATGTTGGATTTAGAGTGACGACACATAATTGCTTTGCACTGTCGTCCAAACTACTATGCGTTGCAAATAAGAATAGGACTGGACTCGCGGCTAACTTCATACCAAAAACCAAGCAAAGTAGCGCCAGCACAAACTATCAAGCCACACACAGACAATAATATTATTTTGAAATGTATGGAAAAGTGATTTTTATGAAAACTTTACACAAGTATGCAGTTACAATGCAGCTACCTACCTACTGTAAATTTACGCGCTAGGATACCACAAACTTGCACACAAATTCATATACTCGGATAAAAACACACGTTCTATCTTATAACTTCGATTTTTGTCCTCGGAAGTTAATAAAATATGTTCGTATCTAAATATCCGAATCCAAATGTCCAATCTTACTCAAAAGGCAGTAAGATTGACGCATTTTTATTTTTTTTCATCTAAATGTGATTATAATATCAAACAAACATTTTTTCTCACTGTACTAAAAAATGTGAAGTTGTTGCGCATTCCAGTCCAAGATGGCGGATTTTCAATCCTATTCTTATTTGAAACGCATAATAAGTGAGATTTGGAAAGATTTAGCTTGATCCCCTCCCCCCTAGACGACCTCACGTAATTAATAGACGCCCCCTACAAGGCCCTTAAATCTATATATATAAAAATGAAACCCGTTTTCCGTTGTCACGACATCACGCGTGAACGGCTGGACCGATTTCGGTAATTCTTTTTTTAAAATATTCCTTTAAGTACGAGGATGGTTCTTACGCACAGAAAAAAAAAATTAGAAAGCGAAGAAGTGCCGAAAACCGGATTAGATACCTATTATTTATTATTGGTTATATTCGGTAGGTCTGAGACCCGGTAGATGGCACTGCTTTACCGGGCAGAACGACGTCTGCTGGGTCCGCTAGTACAATATAAGATATTTTAATTTTTCCACGCTGCATCGTGAGTGTGTTGCGTGGTGTCAGGTATCCGACCTCGCAAGCGCCGGAACAAAACACCTTGTGGCCAAAATCTTCTTTTGCGAAGGTCTGCAGATGTTCAGTGGGTAGGTACTCTCACCACAAAGGAATTAAAATTTACATTGTAACTCTTTACGGATACCGAGCACTGAATGATTCTCAAATGCACTTACCTGCTATCCTCAGATCGCTACATATTGGTGGTTTAATCTGTAAATAGAAAAATATACAGATTACATATAAACAGTATTACAAATATACAGTATACACATACACACAGCGCCATCTATCCCAAATTAAACAACTATATTTGGTTGTGTTATGAGTATGAGTACCTACTAGGAACTGATATATGTACACTGAAATACAACATCATCATCATTGCTTAACATCAGGCAAGTTGTAGTCAAGCGCCAGCCTATCGCAGAATAAAATAATTTTTTTGGAACGAAGTTCCTTATCGCGCGTTGTGAAAGGGGGCTAGACGGAAAAAATTCTTACGAAAAGTTGTCACGACACTTTTTGCTATAGTAAGCTATTGTAAGCTGTGCGGCGTGCGCATGTTTCTCTGTCTGTCTGTTAATAATATATTAACATTATATTTGTTAAAAATAAAAAAAATATTATTATAATTAAAAAAAAAAAATTACAATTCCTTCACTAATTAATCGAAAGGAACTTCGTTCCATCCGGGTGTCCCAAGACACCTCTCAAGTTTTTTTTTGTAAATATGTAGATACTTATCTATATTTTTTGTGGACGATCTAAGTCAAATTCGCTAGTAACTATATTATAGATAAATAACACAGATACTAACAGTAAAAAAATAAAACGCGTGCGCAGAGAGCGCGAAGTTATTTGTTGGTAACAAAAAAAAACAAAGGAAAAATTGAAAAAAAAAAATTAAAAAAAAAATGCGTCGTGAGCGGAGCAAGCTCGAAAATTTTTGTTGGTAATATTGAAAATTTAAAATATTGTGCTATCGATCCTATAAAACTGCATGTATGCGCAACAGTGTTTTTTGCATGGCACCATTACCTATAATATAAAAATGAATCTCAAAGTGTGTTGGTAAGCGCATAACTCGAGAACGGCTGAACCGATTTCGCTAATTCTTTTTTTAGAATATTCCTTGAAGTACGAGGAACTGAAACAGCTTGACCGATTTTTATGAACTCTCATAGGTCGTATTCTGTTTTCGGACCCGGCAGGTGGCACTGCTTTACCGGGCAAGACGACGTCTGCGGGGTGCTAGTCTTTAATAAGTTACCGAATTGTTCGAAGAGTCTGCATGTTATCAATTTTAAAAAGATACTCCGTAAAATTTCAGTAGAGAAAACTTATCGCGGTGTGGATGAATTTTTATCGGACCAAAGTTTCTGATGAACTGTATTTAAATATTGCACGCCTTCTGGTAAAATATGGTTGAAATTGTTAAATTTTGTTACATCACATATTATGTACTACCCATAATTGCAAATAAACATATTCTTATTCATTTAGGGGCTGAGTCACCTTCGTCCGTGGGTGTACACCTTTAATTGAATCCCCACACGTGGTCCCCAGATGGTGCAAATCACGTGACAATCAACTGGTGGTAGGCTTCGGCCGTGGTTAGTGCTCACCCATCAGACAAAGCCGTACCGCCAAGCGGCCTTGCCGTGTTCCGGTGCGATGTCTGGTGACACCATGTGGATCGGAATTGTTTCTCCTCTAATTTTCTAACCTTATGGAGGCTCATTCTACTGCCACTATCCCACCGATAATTATTCGTAGTCATGAGTGAATCGGTATACTGGGCTGGCACGTTCCATCGTAGACTATATCATTTCTTAACATCAGGCACGTTGTAGTCAAGCGCCAGCCTATCGCAGAATAAAAAAACATAATTTATACAACTTTTTAGCACAATAAAGATTTATTATTATTATTTTAATACCTATTCGGGTCTAAGACTCTTATGTCTGACATTTGATACCGTAGACTTAGGTCTAACCTCTTTTAAAATAATACTTACATCAATAAGACTTTCTTTCTTATGATACTCGGGTTTAGGACTATTAGGTCTTGTATTCGGTACCGGAGACTTAGGTCTTGATTCTTTCGGAACAGGGTAATCATATCCAGACCGTGGAAATTGTGGTATGATTATAGTTGGTCTGGTGGATGGTAGGGTTTGGAATGGTGATTTGGGTCTATATCGTGGTAATGTGGTGGAGAGAGTTGTGGTCCGAGTTCTTGGTAAGCGAGGACGGTGTTTACTTCTGTTGCGAACTGACGACCTTCTGTGAATTTCTTTTGATTTTGGTCTAAAAAAAGAAGTAAATATTTTTTTTATTTATGTGGAAGATTGATTGATTGAATTTAGTCAGAAGCCAATATAATCTGACACCTGGTCTAACCATCTCGGCTACTGGTTCCCTACGGGCTTCGAGGTCTGATGGCAGTCGTACGTATAATTCTGGTAGCTAGCCGCATCAGGTTAGACTGGGAGCCGACCACAATAGAAATGGGAAAAAGGCAAGGGGAATGATGATGATGATGTGGAAGATTGAATGGAAATGGTTAACAAGGTACGGCCTCTGATGATTAGTGATCACTGTAGCCTTTAGCTAAGATGTGGAATACTTCTTAGACATGCCGGTTTCCTCAGGGTAAAGGGAGACACCGTGAGAAAACCGGAATGTCTACGAACTAGTCATTCGAGGACATGTGACCTCGTAAGATAGTTGAAAGAAGACGTGTGCCTAGCAGTGGAACACTAAAAAAGGTTAAATTTTAATGTGTGAAGTGTAGCCTGTGGACGTGTACAACACCAGAGTCACTGGCTACCTTATTCACATCCAGCACAAAGTTTTGTTTTGTAGGTACCTCCTCTCCAGTCGGGCTGCCTAGTTAAAGCAGTTTCAATAAATAAGTTTTTAAATATAAGTTTAAAACAAAAATCATCAAAAATGAGTGTTTCGACTTACATTATCTGTGGTTTTGATATACTAATTATCACTTCAACCCTTTTTAGTGTCCCACAGCTGGGCACAGGTCTTCTCTCAACTATCTTACTAGTTGAAGAGAGCTTAGGCCTTATTCCTCACACGCTGGCCAAGTGCGGGTTGGTGGATGTCACATGTCCTCAAATGATTAGTTTTTAGACATGCCGGTTTCCTCACGATGTTTTCCTTCACCGATATTGAGCAGCGGCTATGAAACAATTCACACAAAGATGTGTGGTCACGACTGGGATTCGAACCCGGGACCTTATATTTCTAAGGCGAGGCCCGTACCACTGCGCCACCGCTGCTCATACCAATAATAATACAAATTAATTGAAATTAAACAATTTTATAACGGATTTTATCGCGGTTTATTTTAGATTTTAGATCTCGACGACGTTTCGAAGTCTTTTCAGACTTCATGATCACAGGTGCACTGAGGTATTTGACGTCCAAAATTATCAGTTAAAAGCATTAATGACTACCTACAAACAATATTATTTAAGTTGCGTTCCGATATAAGCAAACTGAGAGCTCACAGTCTTGAATTCTGAGTTGATTTTGCTTGGGTTTTGGTACAAGTAAATCAAGTACTGGGTCCCAAGCTGGTGGTATATTCAATGTGTGATATTCGCGTAAGTAACTATAAGAAAATACTTTAATTTAATTAATTAATTTATAAATCCACTGATCCACGAGAGCTCTCAGAGCGGTGGCGCAGCGATACGGGCCTCGCCTTAGAAAAATAAGGTCGCGGGTTCGAATCCGGGCCGTGCGTGCCCACACATCTTTGTGTGAATTGTTTAATCTTCGCTGCTCAGTATCGGTGAAGGAAAACATTGTGAGGAAACCGGCATATCTAAGAACTAACCATTCGAGGACATGTGACATCCACCAACCCGCACTTGGCTAGCGTGTGAGGATTAAGGCCTCAACTCTCTCAAATCGTAAGATAATTGAGACAAGACCCGTGCCCCGCAGTGGTACACTAAGAAAGGGTTGAAGTGAAAAGTGAAAGTGAAATCCACTGACTTGTTCACTCCCTTCATATGGCAGTTGATCTGCTCCATCAACTCCTGCGCACCGTCCGTGGCAGTTCCGATTTCTGTGCGAAACAAAAATGTTATTTGATACAAAAGCTACGAAAATATCTTGGGACAATAAAAGTCATGGTTATCAGCGGGATGAGATCACAACAAATATCAAAATCTTCCGATCGAATTGCTTTATATATCGCGACAGGATCGGCGTAACTTGATCACGCGAACCCTTTTTTGACGTCCCGGTGTCGGACGGTTAGATACTTGCTTTTCACGCCGCAGGTTGTGGGTACGAGTCCCACCCGAGACAAACATTAGTGATGAACATTTGTGTTTGTGTCAAGTCTGGGTGTAAATATCTATTATAAGTACCTATATATTTACAAAAGAAAAGTATTATTATGTATAGTATATCTCTGCTTAGCTTGGGACCAGATGACCGTGTGTGTTAATGTCCCGGAATATTTTTTTTTTGGGACTTAACCCACCACCGCAATCCCGTCACTTCTGTGCACCAGGATCGATAGCGGCGCCGTGAAGAGACTCGGGATTTGAACCCGGCCAAGTTCCGGGACACCTAAACTGTCTTGGATCCCGCATGGAGGCTTTTGGGGGTTGAGTCACCTTCGTCCGTGGGTGTACACCTTTAATTGAATCCCCACACGTGGTCCCCGGGTGGTGCAAATCAGGTGACAATCGCACCGCCAAGCGGTGACACCATGTAGAGAGGGTGGGTCGGAACTGTTGCTACTTTGAGGTTTCTAACCAAATGGAGGCTCATTCCACTGCCACCTTCTCACGGATAATCATTCGTAATCACGAGTGAATCGGTATACTAGGCTTGCGCGTTCCATCCTAGACTAAATCATTGCTTAACATCAGGCAAGTTGCAGTCAAGCGCCAGCCTATCGCAGAATAAAAAAAAATGAATTCAACCAGAAAGATAATAGGAGGAGTTGGAAAGTTACATAGTTCACTTCACTCCAGGCAAAACGGGAGACAGCATAGAGAAAAAAGAGAGGTGTAAAATTGCCTCATGAAGATGGACTAAGCAACACGGGTTATGTAATATAAGGGGACCACGTGACGTCTCTCGACCAATCGAAGTGAAACGATGACGTCTGTCGTGTCGATGAAACCCGCTGATCCCAATCTAATATACGCTACGCATGCGTGGAGCAGCGGTGGCGCTTTTCTGATTGAAAAAAAAAAAACTATTTTGGCATTAAAAGCACGAAGCAAATTTGTTTTTTCTTTTTACAATAACAATCCAACGCGTGAAAAATCTCACGTGAGATTGGGGGATGGGGGAGGGGGTTGAATAAAATCTCAGGACATCTCACCATTATAGGAAATTTAAAAAAACACCTCACGTAATTTATGGACGCCCCCTGACTGTAGATACCTAACATTAATCAGTGGGCTAATTCACGTAACTAAATAAGTTCAGTTGCAGTGCAGTTTCAGTTAAGATTCGATCAAAACAGCCCTTTTGGTATTCTCTTAATTCTGACGACCGCTGTCAGATACGCTCGCGTCACGTTCGCGTCACGCGAGCTCTTTAGCGTGTATGTTATTTGTATGACAATTACAAGAATACCATTTTACACTCAGACGTAAACTTAATTGCTACGTGATTGCAACTGCACCGCAACTTGATCGGCGCGTCAAGAAATTACGTGAATTAGCCTACTGATCTATCTGTGGGTTATTGCGGCACCATAGCTATTAAACCAATGATTTTGATTATTAATTTTGCCAAAGCAAACTTGATCGAGTGTTCTAAGCATGGAAAGTCTGCCATGAGTGTGATAAAATGTATGGTGATTAAATTTTATGCCTAAATACCGATATCTACCCGTACGAAGCCGGGGCGGGTCACTAGAAATCAAATAAAACTGCAACTTACCCGAGCTTTTATTGTTTTTCTGAAAC
This sequence comes from Meganola albula, assembly GCA_936450015.1. Lineage (NCBI taxonomy): Eukaryota > Metazoa > Arthropoda > Insecta > Lepidoptera > Nolidae > Meganola > Meganola albula. The sequence goes on from OW388171.1 coordinate 6,016,770, forward strand.
AAAATTATACTTTATTAAATAATTATTTAACAATAAAAAAATAATAATAAATAATTAATTAATTTTAATAATTATTTTAGTTAGTTGACAGATATGTAGAGAATATCGATGAAGGAAATCATCGTGAGCAAACTAATCATTCGAGGACAAAAAAAAAACAAAAAAATAATACTTTAACAGATTTTAACGCGGTTTATTTTAGATTGTAGATTCCGACGTTTCAAAGTCTTTACAGACGTTATGGTCACGGGTGGTAGTTTAATTTATTTGTGTAAATATAAGACAATACTTTTGATAACATGTTAAACTGGAGTATCTCTAAACTAACCTCTTAGTTGATTTTTTTAATAAATTAAAAAAAAAAAATATTTATTACGAACCTTAATTCCATCAGACCTTTTAGCTCTAATTGTAGTTTTTGATAAAACCGGGGATTTACTGAAAAATAATACATAAAATATCAAGACAGGTAAGTTTTTTTTGCTCTCAGGCTAGCTCGACTGTGTAGGTACCGTCCACCTTACAGAATACATAGCGTGTAATAACTGTTGGTTGTGTTTCTGTGTGTGAGTAAGGTAGACAGTGACTGTGTAGGTACCGTCCACCTTACAGAATACACGCAGTGTAATAACTGTTGGTTGTGTTCCTGTGTGTGAGTAAGGTAGACAGTGACTGTGTAGGTACCGTCCACCTTACAGAATACACGCAGTGTAATAACTGTTGGTTGTGTTCCTGTGTGTGAGTAAGGTAGACAGTGACTGTGGAGGTACCGTCCACCTTACAGAATACACGCAGTGTAATAACTGTTGGTTGTGTTCCTGTGTTTGAGTAAGGTAGACAGTGACTGTGTAGGTACCGTCCACCTTACAGAATACAAAGCATGTAATAACTGTTGGTTGTGTTCCTGTGTGTGAGTAAGGTAGACAGTGACTGTGTAGGTACCGTCCACCTTACAGAATTTACAGCGTGTAATAACTGTTGGTTGTGTTCCTGTGTGTGAGTAAGGTAGACAGTGACTGTGTAGGTACCGTCCACCTTACAGAATTTACAGCGTGTAATAACTGTTGGTTGTGTTCCTGTGTGTGAGTAAGGTAGACAGTGACTGTGTAGGTACCGTCCACCTTACAGAATACACGCAGTGTAATAACTGTTGGTTGTGTTCCTGTGTGTGAGTAAGGTAGACAGTGACTGTGTAGGTACCGTCCACCTTACAGAATACACGCAGTGTAATAACTGTTGGTTGTGTTCCTGTGTGTGAGTAAGGTAGACAGTGACTGTGTAGGTACCGTCCACCTTACAGAATACAAAGCATGTAATAACTGTTGGTTGTGTTCCTGTGTGTGAGTAAGGTAGACAGTGACTGTGTAGGTACCGTCCACCTTACAGAATTTACAGCGTGTAATAACTGTTGGTTGTGTTCCTGTGTGTGAGTAAGGTAGACAGTGACTGTGTAGGTACCGTCCACCTTACAGAATTTACAGCGTGTAATAACTGTTGGTTGTGTTCCTGTGTGTGAGTAAGGTAGACAGTGACTGTGTAGGTACCGTCCACCTTACAGAATACACGCAGTGTAATAACTGTTGGTTGTGTTCCTGTGTGTGAGTAAGGTAGACAGTGACTGTGTAGGTACCGTCCACCTTACAGAATACACGCAGTGTAATAACTGTTGGTTGTGTTCCTGTGTGTGAGTAAGGTAGACAGTGACTGTGTAGGTACCGTCCACCTTACAGAATACAAAGCATGTAATAACTGTTGGTTGTGTTCCTGTGTGTGAGTAAGGTAGACAGTGACTGTAGGTACCGTCCACCTTACAGAATTTACAGCGTGTAATAACTGTTGGTTGTGTTCCTGTGTGTGAGTAAGGTAGACAGTGACTGTGTAGGTACCGTCCACCTTACAGAATACACAGCGTGTAATAACTGTTGGTTGTGTTCCTGTGTGTGAGTAAGGTAGACAGTGACTGTGTAGGTACCGTCCACCTTACAGAATACACAGCGTGTAATAACTGTTGGTTGTGTTCCTGTGTGTGAGTAAGGTAGACAGTGACTGTGTAGGTACCGTCCACCTTACAGAATACACGGCGTGTAATAACTGTTGGTTGTGTTCCTATGTGTGAGTAAGGTAGACAGTGACTGTGTAGGTACCGTCCACCTTACAGAATACACAGCGTGTAATAACTGTTGGTTGTGTTCCTGTGTGTGAGTAAGGTAGACAGTGACTGTGTAGGTACCGTCCACCTTACAGAATACACAGCGTGTAATAACTGTTGGTTGTGTTCCTGTGTGTGAGTAAGGTAGACAGTGACTGTGTAGGTACCGTCCACCTTACAGAATACACAGCGTGTAATAACTGTTGGTTGTGTTCCTGTGTGTGAGTAAGGTAGACAGTGACTGTGTAGGTACCGTCCACCTTACAGAATACACAGCGTGTAATAACTGTTGGTTGTGTTCCTGTGTGTGAGTAAGGTAGACAGTGACTGTGTAGGTACCGTCCACCTTACAGAATACACAGCGTGTAATAACTGTTGGTTGTGTTCCTGTGTGTGAGTAAGGTAGACAGTGACTGTGTAGGTACCGTCCACCTTACAGAATACACAGCGTGTAATAACTGTTGGTTGTGTTCCTGTGTGTGAGTAAGGTAGACAGTGACTGTGTAGGTACCGTCCACCTTACAGAATACACAGCGTGTAATAACTGTTGGTTGTGTTCCTGTGTGTGAGTAAGGTAGACAGTGACTGTGTAGGTACCGTCCACCTTGCAGAATACACAGCGTGTAATAACTGTTGGTTGTGTTCCTGTGTGTGAGTAAGGTAGACAGTGACTGTGTAGGTACCGTCCACCTTACAGAATACACAGCGTGTAATAACTGTTGGTTGTGTTCCTGTGTGTGAGTAAGGTAGACAGTGACTGTGTAGGTACCGTCCACCTTACAGAATACACAGCGTGTAATAACTGTTGGTTGTGTTCCTGTGTGTGAGTAAGGTAGACAGTGACTGTGTAGGTACCGTCCACCTTACAGAATACACAGCGTGTAATAACTGTTGGTTGTGTTCCTGTGTGTGAGTAAGGTAGACAGTGACTGTGTAGGTACCGTCCACCTTACAGAATACACAGCGTGTAATAACTGTTGGTTGTGTTCCTGTGTGTGAGTAAGGTAGACAGTGACTGTGTAGGTACCGTCCACCTTACAGAATACACAGCGTGTAATAACTGTTGGTTGTGTTCCTGTGTGTGAGTAAGGTAGACAGTGACTGTGTAGGTACCGTCCACCTTACAGAATACACAGCGTGTAATAACTGTTGGTTGTGTTCCTGTGTGTGAGTAAGGTAGACAGTGACTGTGTAGGTACCGTCCACCTCACACAATATACAGCGTGTAATAACTGTTGGTTGTGTTCCTGTGTGTGAGTAAGGTAGACAGTGACTGTGTAGGTACCGTCCACCTTACAGAATTTACAGCGTGTAATAACTGTTGGTTGTGTTCCTGTGTGTGAGTAAGGTAGACAGTGACTGTGTAGGTACCGTCCACCTTACAGAATACACAGCGTGTAATAACTGTTGGTTGTGTTCCTGTGTGTGAGTAAGGTAGACAGTGACTGTGTAGGTACCGTCCACCTTACAGAATACACAGCGTGTAATAACTGTTGGTTGTGTTCCTGTGTGTGAGTAAGGTAGACAGTGACTGTGTAGGTACCGTCCACCTTACAGAATACACGGCGTGTAATAACTGTTGGTTGTGTTCCTATGTGTGAGTAAGGTAGACAGTGACTGTGTAGGTACCGTCCACCTTACAGAATACACAGCGTGTAATAACTGTTGGTTGTGTTCCTATGTGTGAGTAAGGTAGACAGTGACTGTGTAGGTACCGTCCACCTTACAGAATACACAGCGTGTAATAACTGTTGGTTGTGTTCCTGTGTGTGAGTAAGGTAGACAGTGACTGTGTAGGTACCGTCCACCTTACAGAATACACAGCGTGTAATAACTGTTGGTTGTGTTCCTGTGTGTGAGTAAGGTAGACAGTGACTGTGTAGGTACCGTCCACCTTACAGAATACACAGCGTGTAATAACTGTTGGTTGTGTTCCTGTGTGTGAGTAAGGTAGACAGTGACTGTGTAGGTACCGTCCACCTTACAGAATACACAGCGTGTAATAACTGTTGGTTGTGTTCCTGTGTGTGAGTAAGGTAGACAGTGACTGTGTAGGTACCGTCCACCTTACAGAATACACAGCGTGTAATAACTGTTGGTTGTGTTCCTGTGTGTGAGTAAGGTAGACAGTGACTGTGTAGGTACCGTCCACCTTACAGAATACACAGCGTGTAATAACTGTTGGTTGTGTTCCTGTGTGTGAGTAAGGTAGACAGTGACTGTGTAGGTACCGTCCACCTTGCAGAATACACAGCGTGTAATAACTGTTGGTTGTGTTCCTGTGTGTGAGTAAGGTAGACAGTGACTGTGTAGGTACCGTCCACCTTACAGAATACACAGCGTGTAATAACTGTTGGTTGTGTTCCTGTGTGTGAGTAAGGTAGACAGTGACTGTGTAGGTACCGTCCACCTTACAGAATACACAGCGTGTAATAACTGTTGGTTGTGTTCCTGTGTGTGAGTAAGGTAGACAGTGACTGTGTAGGTACCGTCCACCTTACAGAATACACAGCGTGTAATAACTGTTGGTTGTGTTCCTGTGTGTGAGTAAGGTAGACAGTGACTGTGTAGGTACCGTCCACCTTACAGAATACACAGCGTGTAATAACTGTTGGTTGTGTTCCTGTGTGTGAGTAAGGTAGACAGTGACTGTGTAGGTACCGTCCACCTTACAGAATACACAGCGTGTAATAACTGTTGGTTGTGTTCCTGTGTGTGAGTAAGGTAGACAGTGACTGTGTAGGTACCGTCCACCTTACAGAATACACAGCGTGTAATAACTGTTGGTTGTGTTCCTGTGTGTGAGTAAGGTAGACAGTGACTGTGTAGGTACCGTCCACCTCACACAATATACAGCGTGTAATAACTGTTGGTTGTGTTCCTGTGTGTGAGTAAGGTAGACAGTGACTGTGTAGGTACCGTCCACCTTACAGAATTTACAGCGTGTAATAACTGTTGGTTGTGTTCCTGTGTGTGAGTAAGGTAGACAGTGACTGTGTAGGTACCGTCCACCTTACAGAATACACAGCGTGTAATAACTGTTGGTTGTGTTCCTGTGTGTGAGTAAGGTAGACAGTGACTGTGTAGGTACCGTCCACCTTACAGAATACACAGCGTGTAATAACTGTTGGTTGTGTTCCTGTGTGTGAGTAAGGTAGACAGTGACTGTGTAGGTACCGTCCACCTTACAGAATACACGGCGTGTAATAACTGTTGGTTGTGTTCCTATGTGTGAGTAAGGTAGACAGTGACTGTGTAGGTACCGTCCACCTTACAGAATACACAGCGTGTAATAACTGTTGGTTGTGTTCCTATGTGTGAGTAAGGTAGACAGTGACTGTGTAGGTACCGTCCACCTTACAGAATACACAGCGTGTAATAACTGTTGGTTGTGTTCCTGTGTGTGAGTAAGGTAGACAGTGACTGTGTAGGTACCGTCCACCTTACAGAATACACAGCGTGTAATAACTGTTGGTTGTGTTCCTGTGTGTGAGTAAGGTAGACAGTGACTGTGTAGGTACCGTCCACCTTACAGAATACACAGCGTGTAATAACTGTTGGTTGTGTTCCTGTGTGTGAGTAAGGTAGACAGTGACTGTGTAGGTACCGTCCACCTTACAGAATACACAGCGTGTAATAACTGTTGGTTGTGTTCCTGTGTGTGAGTAAGGTAGACAGTGACTGTGTAGGTACCGTCCACCTTACAGAATACACAGCGTGTAATAACTGTTGGTTGTGTTCCTGTGTGTGAGTAAGGTAGACAGTGACTGTGTAGGTACCGTCCACCTTGCAGAATACACAGCGTGTAATAACTGTTGGTTGTGTTCCTGTGTGTGAGTAAGGTAGACAGTGACTGTGTAGGTACCGTCCACCTTACAGAATACACAGCGTGTAATAACTGTTGGTTGTGTTCCTATGTGTGAGTAAGGTAGACAGTGACTGTGTAGGTACCGTCCACCTTACAGAATACACAGCGTGTAATAACTGTTGGTTGTGTTCCTGTGTGTGAGTAAGGTAGACAGTGACTGTGTAGGTACCGTCCACCTTACAGAATACACAGCGTGTAATAACTGTTGGTTGTGTTCCTGTGTGTGAGTAAGGTAGACAGTGACTGTGTAGGTACCGTCCACCTTACAGAATACACAGCGTGTAATAACTGTTGGTTGTGTTCCTGTGTGTGAGTAAGGTAGACAGTGACTGTGTAGGTACCGTCCACCTTACAGAATACACAGCGTGTAATAACTGTTGGTTGTGTTCCTGTGTGTGAGTAAGGTAGACAGTGACTGTGTAGGTACCGTCCACCTTACAGAATACACAGCGTGTAATAACTGTTGGTTGTGTTCCTGTGTGTGAGTAAGGTAGACAGTGACTGTGTAGGTACCGTCCACCTTGCAGAATACACAGCGTGTAATAACTGTTGGTTGTGTTCCTGTGTGTGAGTAAGGTAGACAGTGACTGTGTAGGTACCGTCCACCTTACAGAATACACAGCGTGTAATAACTGTTGGTTGTGTTCCTGTGTGTGAGTAAGGTAGACAGTGACTGTGTAGGTACCGTCCACCTTACAGAATACACAGCGTGTAATAACTGTTGGTTGTGTTCCTGTGTGTGAGTAAGGTAGACAGTGACTGTGTAGGTACCGTCCACCTTACAGAATACACAGCGTGTAATAACTGTTGGTTGTGTTCCTGTGTGTGAGTAAGGTAGACAGTGACTGTGTAGGTACCGTCCACCTTACAGAATACACAGCGTGTAATAACTGTTGGTTGTGTTCCTGTGTGTGAGTAAGGTAGACAGTGACTGTGTAGGTACCGTCCACCTTACAGAATACACAGCGTGTAATAACTGTTGGTTGTGTTCCTGTGTGTGAGTAAGGTAGACAGTGACTGTGTAGGTACCGTCCACCTTACAGAATACACAGCGTGTAATAACTGTTGGTTGTGTTCCTGTGTGTGAGTAAGGTAGACAGTGACTGTGTAGGTACCGTCCACCTTACAGAATACACAGCGTGTAATAACTGTTGGTTGTGTTCCTGTGTGTGAGTAAGGTAGACAGTGACTGTGTAGGTACCGTCCACCTTACAGAATTTACAGCGTGTAATAACTGTTGGTTGTGTTCCTGTGTGTGAGTAAGGTAGACAGTGACTGTGTAGGTACCGTCCACCTTACAGAATACACGCAGTGTAATAACTGTTGGTTGTGTTCCTGTGTGTGAGTAAGGTAGACAGTGACTGTGTAGGTACCGTCCACCTTACAGAATACACGCAGTGTAATAACTGTTGGTTGTGTTCCTGTGTGTGAGTAAGGTAGACAGTGACTGTGTAGGTACCGTCCACCTTACAGAATACAAAGCATGTAATAACTGTTGGTTGTGTTCCTGTGTGTGAGTAAGGTAGACAGTGACTGTGTAGGTACCGTCCACCTTACAGAATTTACAGCGTGTAATAACTGTTGGTTGTGTTCCTGTGTGTGAGTAAGGTAGACAGTGACTGTGTAGGTACCGTCCACCTTACAGAATTTACAGCGTGTAATAACTGTTGGTTGTGTTCCTGTGTGTGAGTAAGGTAGACAGTGACTGTGTAGGTACCGTCCACCTTACAGAATACACGCAGTGTAATAACTGTTGGTTGTGTTCCTGTGTGTGAGTAAGGTAGACAGTGACTGTGTAGGTACCGTCCACCTTACAGAATACACGCAGTGTAATAACTGTTGGTTGTGTTCCTGTGTGTGAGTAAGGTAGACAGTGACTGTGTAGGTACCGTCCACCTTACAGAATACAAAGCATGTAATAACTGTTGGTTGTGTTCCTGTGTGTGAGTAAGGTAGACAGTGACTGTAGGTACCGTCCACCTTACAGAATTTACAGCGTGTAATAACTGTTGGTTGTGTTCCTGTGTGTGAGTAAGGTAGACAGTGACTGTGTAGGTACCGTCCACCTTACAGAATACACAGCGTGTAATAACTGTTGGTTGTGTTCCTGTGTGTGAGTAAGGTAGACAGTGACTGTGTAGGTACCGTCCACCTTACAGAATACACAGCGTGTAATAACTGTTGGTTGTGTTCCTGTGTGTGAGTAAGGTAGACAGTGACTGTGTAGGTACCGTCCACCTTACAGAATACACGGCGTGTAATAACTGTTGGTTGTGTTCCTATGTGTGAGTAAGGTAGACAGTGACTGTGTAGGTACCGTCCACCTTACAGAATACACAGCGTGTAATAACTGTTGGTTGTGTTCCTATGTGTGAGTAAGGTAGACAGTGACTGTGTAGGTACCGTCCACCTTACAGAATACACAGCGTGTAATAACTGTTGGTTGTGTTCCTGTGTGTGAGTAAGGTAGACAGTGACTGTGTAGGTACCGTCCACCTTACAGAATACACAGCGTGTAATAACTGTTGGTTGTGTTCCTGTGTGTGAGTAAGGTAGACAGTGACTGTGTAGGTACCGTCCACCTTACAGAATACACAGCGTGTAATAACTGTTGGTTGTGTTCCTGTGTGTGAGTAAGGTAGACAGTGACTGTGTAGGTACCGTCCACCTTACAGAATACACAGCGTGTAATAACTGTTGGTTGTGTTCCTGTGTGTGAGTAAGGTAGACAGTGACTGTGTAGGTACCGTCCACCTTACAGAATACACAGCGTGTAATAACTGTTGGTTGTGTTCCTGTGTGTGAGTAAGGTAGACAGTGACTGTGTAGGTACCGTCCACCTTGCAGAATACACAGCGTGTAATAACTGTTGGTTGTGTTCCTGTGTGTGAGTAAGGTAGACAGTGACTGTGTAGGTACCGTCCACCTTACAGAATACACAGCGTGTAATAACTGTTGGTTGTGTTCCTGTGTGTGAGTAAGGTAGACAGTGACTGTGTAGGTACCGTCCACCTTACAGAATACACAGCGTGTAATAACTGTTGGTTGTGTTCCTGTGTGTGAGTAAGGTAGACAGTGACTGTGTAGGTACCGTCCACCTTACAGAATACACAGCGTGTAATAACTGTTGGTTGTGTTCCTGTGTGTGAGTAAGGTAGACAGTGACTGTGTAGGTACCGTCCACCTTACAGAATACACAGCGTGTAATAACTGTTGGTTGTGTTCCTGTGTGTGAGTAAGGTAGACAGTGACTGTGTAGGTACCGTCCACCTTACAGAATACACAGCGTGTAATAACTGTTGGTTGTGTTCCTGTGTGTGAGTAAGGTAGACAGTGACTGTGTAGGTACCGTCCACCTTACAGAATACACAGCGTGTAATAACTGTTGGTTGTGTTCCTGTGTGTGAGTAAGGTAGACAGTGACTGTGTAGGTACCGTCCACCTTACAGAATACACAGCGTGTAATAACTGTTGGTTGTGTTCCTGTGTGTGAGTAAGGTAGACAGTGACTGTGTAGGTACCGTCCACCTTACAGAATACACAGCGTGTAATAACTGTTGGTTGTGTTCCTGTGTGTGAGTAAGGTAGACAGTGACTGTGTAGGTACCGTCCACCTTGCAGAATACACAGCGTGTAATAACTGTTGGTTGTGTTCCTGTGTGTGAGTAAGGTAGACAGTGACTGTGTAGGTACCGTCCACCTTACAGAATACACAGCGTGTAATAACTGTTGGTTGTGTTCCTGTGTGTAAGTAAGGTAGACAGTGACTGTGTAGGTACCGTCCACCTTACAGAATACACAGCGTGTAATAACTGTTGGTTGTGTTCCTGTGTGTAAGTAAGGTATACAGTGACTTACATATACTTCTTCTTAATTTCTGGCGAAGTACTTCTGCTACCGGTAGAGGCTCCAAGCTCTGCTAGTTCTATGACCCCGTGCTTGCTCCTATCTATTCTGCTTCGTTGCACTCTTCTCTCTCCTTCTCTAAAGAAGAATGTATGGTTAGCGTAATTAAATGGGGGCTTTATCACAAGCAATGCCACCAGAGCTGAGAAAATTACCAGCAACCGCCGCCGTCAAGAGCAATCAAATCAAGTGTGGAGTCAGATAGTTTGAGAACCAGGAAAGGACTTAGGATAAATATTTTTTGGAACGAAGTTCCTTATCGCGCGTTGTGAAAGGGGGCTAGACGGAAAAAATTCTTACGAAAAGTTGTCACGACTCTTTTTGCTATAGTAAGCTATTGTAAGCTGTGCGGCGTGCGCATGTTTCTCTGTCTGTCTGTCTCTCTCTCTCTCTCTCTCTCTCTCTCTCTCTCTCTCTAGAGATAGAAAAAAAAATCTTAAAAAAAATATTATTATAACTTAAAAAAAAATTATTACAATTCCTTCACTAATTAATCGAAAAGAACTTCGTTCCAGCCGGGTGTCCCTTGACACTTCTCAAGTTTTTTTATCAGACTGCGCAAAAAGAGTTTAATAGATAGAGGTAGATACCTGTACGACCGTGACCTGGATCTCCGAACCCTGCCATTGTTCTTCGACCTCCGGGCATTGGAGCAACCCTGGAAGATCCTCTGCGCACAGCTGGCACAGAATATCACGCCTTGGAACACCTCAGCGTTCTGCAACCTGGTCTCACTGCAGACGTCTGGATGGATTGTGATGGGGTTCAAGCTTAGAACATGTTAAATGTTATGGTAACAGGAACTGTTATGCGCACGCGTTCCCCTCTACCGAGGTACATGAACAGTTTGTGTTGCGTCTCAAGGACGCTTTGAGAATCCAAATAAAAGGGTTGAGAATTTGATTCAGATCCTTGTATTAAATTGATATAAAAATAGTTCCAGCACATAGTAGTGGGTACTTTAGGGTGAAACAAGAAGGTAACAAAACTCTACCTAGCACTGCGGTGGATAAAAATGGAATGGGGGTTGTTACTGACAAATGTAACTGACAAAGTAGTGGCAAATAATAAAAGTGCCTTTAAAATTACACATTGCAAAGTTTCACAAATTTGGATAAATATAATTGCTAATTTAAATACAGTCTGTATGTATAAACTGTTCATATTTTGTGTTTGTGTGTAACTTTTATTTACAATTGTAAAGACGCTATAACTTTTTGTAGGTGTGGGTGAGCATGTAAAAGTGTGCTGGACCTACGTGGTTACCTCGACTCGCCCAAAAACTGGAAGAAACAATTTTGTACTTAAACTTGCTTACCTATTACACTTCCCTGTATATATTCCGAGGGTTAGTGTAATTTTTCTATTGTTAAACATTTTAGCTGAGCACACATTGCATTAAGCGTCGCCGTCCCGACTGTGAATGACGCGAATGACAAAACAACTTGGTGAAAACATCGCGTTTTACTATTAAAACAATTATCAAGCATCGCTAATGACTATTAAAGAATTAAAAATAACTTTATCCCCACGTTATATTAAAAGGCTTATTCCAAAAATATTTCTTGTGCAACAAGCAATATTCATTTCGGTGTCTGATAGGTTCAGGGATTAGGTACCTTCCGTGCCACGGAGGGCACGTTAGACCGTCGATCCTGGTTGTCATCTAAAACTTCTATGACAATCGTTACAGGTAGTCAGAAGTTTAACAGTCTACAGTCAACTATCTCGGTTACTGGTTCCCTACGGGTTTCGAGGTCTGATGGCAGTCGCTCGTACTCGTATAATTCTGTTAGCTAGCCGCATCAGGTTAGACTGGGAGCCGACCCCAATAGAAATGGGAAAAGGCAAGGGGAATGATGATAAATAAATGCTTATCCAAATATGATTATATACTAACAACACTTATGACATTTCTTGTGGTAGCTAAACCCCTCTCGGATCTTCACTCCCTCGCCTGGTGCCATCGCACCCTGACAGTGCTCGCATACCTCGGAACTGAAAACAGATCATCTAAAGGCGCGTTCCTATGTCGTGACGATTAATTTATCGTCGGACGACTATGTCTCTAGAAGTGTTGTTCTATATGTGAACACATTTATTTAAATATACAAGCAATGACATTTAAAATTACTATAAATTCATAGTCGCTCAGCGGAAAGGGCTATGCTCAGATTCTCTCTGAAGAATCCTACTGAGACCTAGCCATATTTGCCGTAGAACGGACAACCGTTGAGGCAACGGGATTTTCTTTTTTTTTTGTTAATTCTTCGATAGGCTGGCACTTAACACAACTTACCTGAAGTTAAGCAATGATATAGTCTACGATAGAACGCGCCAGCCCAGTATACCGATTCACTCGTGATTACGAATGATTATCGGTGAGAAGGTGGCAGTGGAATGAGCCTCCATATGTTTAGAAACCTTAAAGGAGCAGCAATTCCGACCCACCCTCTCTGCATGGTGTCACCAGACATCGCACCAGAACACGGCAACATCGCACCGCGGCTTTGTCTGATGGGTGGTCACTAACCACGGCCGAAGCCTACCACCAGTAGATTGTCACCTGATTTGTGGTCATGAAAGGAGACCACAGATTGGCCAACGTAGCGTATTAATATTATATTATTATTTATATATTTATTTTATGTGGTAGTGGGTATAGTCCTATATCAAATGTTTAATAATATAAAAAGTTGGGTAGTAGGGATACAAAGGAGAGGATAAATAATAAATAATACAGACTCGACACAAACACAAATGTTCATCACTAATGTTTGTCTCGGGTGGGAATCGAACCCACGACCTGCGGCGTGAAAAGCAAGTATCTTACCTACCACGCCACCGCACCGGCCCGTCATGATGCCTTTCATCCCGTCCTCTTGGGATGCTTTATGGAATACACGGGGATCGGACGGAGTCGCGTCCGTAAGCAATTATTAAATGAGTTATTTATGTACTTACGTCATTTTGTTTTGATTTTAATTTTTGTATTTTTTCACATTTTATTCAATATTACGGACATTGCACAGAAATTTTTGTTATGACGTTTCTTTTTACTCTTTTTTTTTGTATTTTGAGATACGTCATCTCTTAGTAGTCTGTGAGATATGTTGATTGAAATATCAACAAACTCACAGATCATAAACATCCTCCACAGTCCACCTTCGTGAGGTTCGCTGCTCTGTGAGTCAACCGTTCGCCACATGGTCTGTAGATGTGTTCTTTTTCTTCTAGTGCCTCTCCACTACTAAAGGTTGGCTATCAGCTCTTGGAAACTCTTCTTTTCCTCGTGTAGATGTGTATTTTCGATAATCATTAGGTATTTAGCATAGCGTTTGCACTAGGCACACAGGAAAACATGATACATGCAGTCTTATCTCTTTCTACTCATCTCTAAATGATAGAGATAGATAGTGCTTGCAACAAGTTTTCTTGTGAATATTTCGCCGCGCCAGAGGAAACTTGGGTAAGTAATTTAAATATATATTAAATAAATTTGATATTAATGATGCGTGCATTTCTGTTTGTGCCTCGCGCACGCCTTTATACTAGCCTTGCACGAGTTGCGCTAAAGAGGCGCATCAAACCATTGCCATGACTGCACGCGCGCATCTCGCTGTCAGCTCGCAAACGGCTCGCGAGCTGTACATTCGCCAGACGTGGACGCACCCTAAAGCACGCCACTGAGCAAGATCCGCGGCTACTCTCATCCAGCTCTTCACTTTTTAAAAAAATTTGGCGTCCACCGTCTTTGACAGTTATTCTGCCAAATCCAGCTCTTACCAGCCACCTTGCAAAGATCGTCATTCCACCTAGAGGGCGTCCTACGATACATTTGCCAATCCGTGGTCTCCACTCAAGAACTCGTTTACCCCAACGGTTGTCAGTTCTACAGTAGATATGACCGGCCCACTGACACTTCAGCTTTCTAATCCGGTGAGCTATGTCGATTACTCTGGTTCTCTGTTGGACCTTCTTTACCTAGAAAGCAGATAGTAACTACGCTTAAAACATCAGAAAATAAAAATACGTTTTCAAATAAAATATTTTAATAAAGCATCAAATGTAAAAATATATGTCCCTACCTAAATATTTAATTCATTTACAACCCACTCTAAGTTGTAGCACCATTACATAGATAGATATAACTTTAAATGAATAGCAAATAATGCACAAGTCTCAATAGGCCTTTAAAGTCAATGACTTTTGTAAAAAAAAATATATTAAAACTTTTAAGTCTGTATTATTACACAGGGTGTCCAAGTGACAGCTGTAAGTTTAAATTAATTTATAGATATTTTTTTTACTAATAATGAATTCTATACTTTATCTTAATAGTACTTAATTATATATATTATTAGATCATAATTGTCATTTATCAAATCTATTGAGCAGCAGACCTAAATTCTATATCTTTATAAATTTTATAAACTTTAATAAAACCACAACCTAATAAACTTATTTTAACAATCACAATAATACATTTACTTATTTATACAGGGTGTCACTAATATGTCACATAATATGGACCTGTAAAACATTTTGACGATAGTACAATTTCATAGCGCTAAAAAAATTCGTAACACAGTGCAAACAGTTTAGATAACTTTGAGAGCCTGTACGCACTAGCATTTGACCGATATGCGGTATACTGCATCAATTTTTATTTTAACGGCTTAAATTTACTTTTACGGCTTTATTAATATTATCATATATTTAATCATTATTCATTTCCATTGTTCAATTTTAGATTTTACGTAATGATTAAAATAATATAGTGAGACATTAACACACACGGCCATCTGATCCCAAACTAAGCAGAGCTTGTACTATGGAAACCAGATAACTGGTAATATACTACATATAAACTTTTCGTTTGTAAATATATACTTCAATATAGATAATTACACTCAGACTCAAGACAAACAGACATGTTCATCACACAAATGTCTGACTAGCGTGGGAATCACAACCTGCGGTGTGAAAGCAAGTATCTTACCGACCACGCCACCGGGCCAACAATTATGCGTTTGATTGTACTGCTTTTAAATAATTGAAATAACAAAATGTCCATCTAGCTTCAAATTGTGCATGCTATGATCCCCTATATGGTCCCCTAGTATCCCATGGCATCACACTTTGGTAATATGGACATTGCTGAAAATCAGTGTTGTTCGCCTCTAGTAGGTACTCACAGAGTTTACTTACACTAAACTTACTCTTTGTTTTTATTTTTTATTTTTATATTGGTTTTCATTTGTTGTTTTTTTTTCTTTTTCCATGTGTTTTTATGATTTGATTCTGTGTGTCCCGTCTCTGTAAAATAAATGTTTATCTTCTTTTCTTTCTTTTTAATGTTTAATAAAAAAATGCAGTACGCCGCATTTCGGGTAAAAGCTAGTGCGTGCAGGCTTTTACAAACACTCGCAATCACGCTTATGTTACAATTGCTTACTTACACAACGGCCACATACACCAACCCTTGATAAATACCACAGAGTCACACCAACCATCAACTTCTATAGACGAATAGGCAGTCCATGCCATTACGCATTTGTCAAATAAAACAGTGTGAATGTAAACAATTGCGTCTAGTGACCACCCTGTATATTAAAATCATCTAAAAATAATTCTTAAAACAACAACATGCCCATTTAATAATAAAAAAAAACTTAAAAATAAAATTGCATTTTTTTACTGGCCGCTAAAATGCGCGTTTATATTAAAAATATATTTATTAATTATTAAATCTATAAATAAAAATTACGTACAAGGGTCAGTACACACCTGCGGAGTAGATTTTAACGTGCTCCACGATCTGAGCGTTTTAAAGAAGTCTATGATAAAATTGTAAATTTTAATATTTTCAAAAATATCCAGGGTGTACGACACGGTCTTCCGAAAACTTTAACCATGGCTTCAGACCATCACCCTGAACATCGTACATCAAGAATTTTTCGCCGGAAATAAAAAAAAACCCCGACTTCATACAAATCTGATATGTCATTTGTAAAAATTGTATGGTGAGTCGATTTTATTTTTATTTTTTTTATTTTTGTTAAGGGTGATGGTCTGAAGCCGTAGTTAAAGTTTTCGGAAGGCTGTCCCTTACACCCTGTATGTATTGTCATTTACAAATAATGGGAATGAAGGATTATACCATGATACCTTCACTGTCTTAAAATAACCAGCTTTTAATAGGAAAAAACAAAATACAAGGTAATAAAAAATATTGTATCGAATGCAGCCAGAGAGATGGGCCCAAATAGCCACTCACTGAGTGCCACAAGATGGTAGAGGTCGCCGAAGCAGATCGAGCGAACGGAAGATGGTGAAGCGATCTGGATGCATTCGATATACAGTGTTTAGAAGTTGTGAGAGACAGGACAAGATGGAAGACATTAGCGGAGGCCTTTGCCCAGCAGTGGGACGGTATAGGTTAGATAAAAAAAAAGACAGGTTGCACTCCGGGAGTGCCGGCAGAAGTGAAAACTTGATTATTAACATCTTAATCTGCCTAAACGAAACAGTAGGCCCAGGCATACATTTTCGCCGCGCCGCCGTAGAGAGGGGATAGCTGTCTACTCTACTTTTTCGATCAGGTCACGTGTCCTGACGCGAGTTTAAGATTTTATACCCATTACAGAAAAAGTGCTCAACGCCGCTAAAGAAGTTTTCACTTCAAAAAGAAAATATGCAAGATACATGTACGAAATGTATCATATCCAGTCGGGTTAATAGCAATTGCAGCGTAATCAAACAATAAGAACGTATAAAGACGAGTCTTCTGTTGTAAAAATTACAAAACAAGCTATCAAAACATGTCGTCTAAACTTGTTAGTAAAACACTGCAGTCTCCTGAGACTTTTAACACTAAACATGCCTAGGAAATCAAGAAATATGAAACTCGTAACCTCAATCTTTGCAGCAACGATAAAATGAAATAACCCTTCCTCCCGCAGACGAACTGTCTGTCTACCACGGATAACTTGATGAATGAATGAATGAAATGAACGAATGAATGAAAATAGATGCCCTTAATTAGATGTTTCATTTTTAACGGCTTTACTGTTCCATCGGTGTGTACTGACTTTATAAAGTAAAAAATAATATCATAAGATTGGAAAATAGTTAATGAAGGTACAATTTTGTTGTATGAGATCAAATTTAAGAGACAGATTAATCCAATTGAGATCACAATAAACTTTAACCCTTTGATGGGGCTTCTGTCAACCATATTAAGAGTGAGTTTAGGGCCCCTATTCTCGTGCTTTACACATTCATCTCTAATAGACATAGGTCAAAGACAAAATAAGAATTTCATTAGTGTTCACGCATTGATGCGTGATCGGGTACCGGTTACCGCGGGGAAGGGGGTGCGGGGAGGAGCCACGACGGACGGTCGGTGCGCGCGCGACGAGAGAGTGTCTCGCCCAATCCCTATTAATCCCTATTATTAATATTATAAATGCGGAAGTAACTGTCTGTCTGTCTGTTACGTTTTCACGCCTAAACCACTGAACCGATTTGGATGAAATTGGGTGTGGAGGTAGTTTGAGACCCGAGAAAGGACATAGGATAGTTTTTATACGACTGCGCAAAAAGAAGGTAATGTTTTGGCGCGATAACCGACATACACGCGGGCGAAGCCGCTGTCGGAAAGCGTACTTGTAATTTATTTACTTATTCAATATTAAACAAGTTTTTATTTAATGTACATCTTGGACATTAATTCCTGACATATTTTCGACATTTGTCTAATAGAGTTAAATATTAATGCAATGGGGCCTTTAAAAATTTTTCAGAAAACTAATGAAATCCTTGTTTTATTAAATCTCTAATAGACATTTGTCAAACCTAAATCGCGAGAATTTTTCGACATTTTTTTCGATATTCGCGCGATAAATGTCTAAAGCACGAGAGAATCGAGGCTATATAATCCACACACGCTAGCACATTGCGGGTTGGTGGATGTCACAATGTCCTTGAATACTTAGTTCCAAAGCATGCGACTTTCACGTTGATTTTCTTCACTTATATCAAGCAGCGGCGACAAATTTACACTCTCTAAGCAGCACCAAATATATACATATATTTTTTTTAATCACAGTAAATAGGTAAAGGTACATTCACATTTAACCCTAATATTTTTATTTTTTTAAAAGAAATCAATTTATATTAAAATAATCTTATAATTAAATAAAAAGTAATAATTTCTGAAATACTGGCCCCGAATAATTGTAATACTTATTTTTTTTTAATTAAATCTAAATTAATTATTACATAAACATTTAAAAACAAAACAATTCCAATAGAAATCACAATTAAAAATACTTAAAATAACATATTATTATTATTATTATAAAAAATAGGAAGACGTTTTTTTTTAATTTATTTCTAATATTGCCACTACTGCCCTGTTTTCTATTAAGGCGCTTTCAGACATGTTGTCAAATGTTTGCAAAGATCTCAAAATTTTTTTTTTTTTAATCTAAAATAGGCTTGCGCTTGACCACAACTTGCCTGATGTGAAGCAATGATGCAGTCTACGATGGAACGCGCTTACCCAGTATATACCGATTCACTCTTGACTTGAAGACCACTAGATTATAGCTATCGGGAAACACAGATGCCGGCAGTGAATTCCACAATTTGGCAGTTCGCACAATAAAAGTCGAAGCAAAGCGCTTTGTGCGTACCCGTGGAATTTCCACCATATAACGGTGTCGCATAGCCGTACCTCTACTTGTCCGATGGAAGAACGGGGATGGGGGAATAAGATTGTGTAATTCCAACGCACACTCTCCGAAGTGTATCCGGTAAAAGACCGAAAGACTAGCAACTATGCGGCGATGCTCGAGGCTTTGCAACTTAGCCTTGACGAGGGATTCGTTGCTAATAAGCCTCTTGGCTCGCCTTTCAATAGACTCCAACGCCTCGAGTTGGTATTTAGCCGACCCATCCCAAAGATGCGAGCAGTACTCCATGCATGAGCGAACTTGAGCTTGGTATAGCTGAAGCATCTGTTTTGGCGTGAAGTACTGACGCACCTTCGCGAGGACACCTAGCTTTTTGGCGGCTAGTTGAGCCTTAGACTCAATGTACGGGCCAAAATTGAGGGTTGAAGTCATATTGACGCCAAGAAGCTCAAGGTGGTCTGTAATAGGCACGGATACACCTTGAAAATCTCTTAAGTTATATTACTGTTAAAGATATCTTAATATATATATATTTCTTGTGTGCGTGTGTATGTGACTGAACTCCTCCTAAACGACTGGACCGATTTTGATGAAATTTTTTGTGTGTGTTCAAGGGGGAATGGTTTAGATTCACAATTTTGCGCGGTACGAAGTTCGCTGGGGCAGCTAGTATTTTTATATATTTTTTATAATTATAACCCGCGTCGATAAAGAAACTTATCGAAAATGTCACTAACCAGTACGCCACCAGGCCAGTCATTGTAAACAATCGGTTAATTTCAGGGAAGTTATATTGTACTAAGTTATGTCAGTACTTCTCAGTAGTTACCACTTTATTGCACGGCAGGTCTAAATTAATCGAGTTTCTGGTTGTTTTTAGCTGTCATAAAAAAAGACGCGTGGCACCCGGAGGCTGCCGCGGTAAAGCTATTGCATAGCATTTTTTATCAACTTATGTAATTATAATTATCTATTTATTTTATTTATATGGGTGTAAATATCTATTATAAGTATATATTTACAAAAGAAAAGTATTATATGTATAGTATATACCAGTTATCTGGTTTCCATAACACAAGCTCTGCTTAGCTTGGGACCAGATGACCGTGTGTGTTAATGTCCCAGAATATTTATTATTATTATTATTATTTATGCAGTATTTCTTTTCCTTTGTTTTTTTCTTTGATATTAACTAAATTTCTACTTTTTGAGCGTGGTGACCGATATGAAAACAATTTTACTTCTTTTATTAATACAACGATACAACCAATTTGGGAGGCAAACCAATGCAAACCGATACAACCAATGCCACCTAGAGGCGAGTTGCCTAACTAAAGAGACAAGCGTGATATTTCAAAAAGTCATTAAAAGTTCTGCTATTCATCCATGGATGGCAAAACTAAAAAGTATCACCGCTGTGCCGGTCGGAGTGGGGGGTGTTAGGTTATTTTCGTTACGGAATTTCTGGATTCAGTCTCCACGCTCAAAGCCCACGAAAGAAGCTATGCAATAGCTTAATAAGCCTATTTTAGTATATAAAAAAGTATTTGCAAACATATTGACACATGCATAGAAATGCCATTGTAATTTTACATGTTTCAAATTACTATTTATAATATTTAAGTACAATCTAAGTTCAGCGTTACTTAAAAACTACAAAAAATAGAGATCTAAGCACCATTCTAAGATATAGTGAAAAAAAAAAAAAAACTTACATATAAAAATCACGTAGGTTCTTAAACTGCCTTAAAAATAACAAAAAATAAACTGAGAATCCATGTTTTGCCTTTACTTATTCTGAAATAGGTTTGCGCTTGACTACAACTTGCCTGATGTTAAGCAATAATGTAGTCTACGATTGCACGTGCATGTCTAATATACCGATTCACTCGTGATTACGAATGATTTTCGGTGTGGTGGCAGTCGAATGAGACTCCATATGGTTAGAAACAATTCCGACCCACCCTCTTAAATGGTGTCACCAGACATCGCACCTACACATAGCAAAGCTGTTTGACTGTGTAACTTACTTTTTCTCCTTTATGTCACTTGTAATCATTTGACAGTAACAAAACATAGATCCAGAACACGGATTTTGAGAGAACTCTTCTCTCTCAACTCTTAATACACTTGAGAGAGATTAAGCCTCTCAGCTCTTCATTTAATTAATGCAGTTTACTTACTAAAATAACTAAAAAAATATATTAAAATTAAAAAAAAAAATACCTTAAAATAATAAATGTTCAATATAACTGGCCTTAATTAAAGGTAATGCCACATTTAGTAAAATATTACTATAGTATATTCAATATTGTATATGACAATAGGTAAAAATCTTGTACAGTGAAACCTGGTTAAATGAGACGTCAAGGGACCTGTGGGCTAATTCACGTAATAAGTTCAGTTGCAGTTAAGTTTCGATCAAAACAGCCCTTTTCGTGTTCTCGTAATTTTGACAACCGCTGTCAGATACGCTCGCGTCAAGTTCGCGTCACGAGAGCGGTTTAGCGTGTATGTTAAGGCGCGGGCCCACCGCGGTGCACGAAGAGGCTACGCACGTGTATTAAGCTTCGCTTTGGAAGAAAATGTATGTTTGTGTGTCCACTGCAACCCACGGAGGGGCTACGCATGAATTGACATCATTGATAATAATAATAATAATAATTTATTGTTTCCTTTTGTTACATAGCTCCTTTATAATAGTGCTAGGGACCTCATGTTAAGCAATTAAAATGCTTGCGTACGATACGTGCGTAGCTTGCTCGAATAGGCGGTTACATAGCTCAACGCTGTCGACGTGAGTCTACGTTTCCACTGGAGTACACGAATATGACCGTCGACTGTGTACAGCTCACTTAACGCAGCGCAATTTACAGTCATATACACCTTGTGGAACGGACGCGTTTCCTCCGTGCGCCGTGCCACGCTATACATAGTCGTGGGTCATATTCGTGTACTCCAGTGGAAACGTAGACCCACGTTGTCAAACAAATTAATACACGCAGCTAAAATGCGCCGCGTGCCCGTGCACAGCATTCGCCGCGGTGGGTCCGCGCCTTTATTTAAATGACATTCACAAGTATACCATTTTGCACTGAAACGTAAACTTAATTTCAATTTGATTGCAACTGCACTGCAACTTGATTGACGTGTCAAGAAATTACGTGAATTAGCATACTGAAATGTCGTTTCACATATAGAGGTATTCCACTTACCCAGTGTCTCAGATATCCAGGTATAAATAAATATCTATCTGTATAGAGGTAAAACTGAAAGTCGTTGAGACTCAAAATTACTTACGTACTTAGGTGTGGAATTTGTGGGTAGAATAAGAATGAGTGAACAAACAAAACAATGTTATCTCAGTTACAGAGGTTTATGCATATAAAATTTACTCGCTGTCTCAGTTATAGAGGTAACTATGATGATAAATCGAAAGAACAAATCCCAGATATAGAGGCTTCCTTCGTCCTACTAACAGAGGTAATTCAGTGCCAAAGTGTTGGGACCTCAGCATGAGTTTCAGTTATGGAGGTTTCTAACTTATCCAGGTCCCACTTAACCAAGTTTCACTGTATATTTGTATAAAAAAGTTATAATTTAATTATAAAGTTATGTCATTGAGCAAAAGATCACATTTGAATGCCCTTGAGTATATAAATCTAATCACTCCAACCATTTTTAGTGTCCCACAGCTGGGCACAGGTCTTCTCTCAACTATCTTACTAGTTGAGGGAGTTTAGGCCTTAATCCACACACGCTGGCTAAGTGCGGGTTGATGGATGTCACATGTCCTTGAATGCCGGATTCCTCACGATGTTTTCCTTCACCGATATTGAGCAGCGGTGATGAACTCACACAAAGATGCGTGCGCACGACCGGGAATCGAAACCGCGACCTTATATTTCGGCCCGTACCGCTGCGCCACTGCTGCCTATAAATCTAATATCTTTGAATAAAATATAGAATGTCGATTGAAATCGACATTAAGTTGTCGATTGCTATAGACTACTCATTGCATGTCGTGCGTTGAGTGGTAGACTTATCTCGAACGTGACATTCTAAGGATTAGAAATTAGTTTGCAATCGACATTCGCCATTTTTCTTAACATAAATATATAAAAAATATGTTAAATTGCCGGATTCAGGTATCTAGAATATAACAAAAATTTATTTGTCGGGGGGGGGGGGGGGGGGGGGGTAAAAATTGAATGGCGATTTAGTAGGTACAGCAGGGATCTATAGGTAGACCGTTCAACTCTTGTGTCGGCTGCGCGGTAAGAAGCGCGGGGGGGGAGATGTTAACGGGTGGGTGCGCGGGGCCAGAGCTAGCGGCTAGCGGCAGTGCGCTCGCGCCGCTCGCAGCGCTGTTAGTGTACGATACGCGACTTAAACGGTCTATCTATGTTTTGTTAGTGAAATTGTTATCAATGTCTCCTCATATGCAATCCTAGATGATCAGACCTGGCGAAGGAACGTCTACATAAAGGGCACGAGAAGGGTCTGAGTCCTGTATGTTTGCGAGTGTGACGGGTTAACTCGTCGGACCTTGCGAAACGCCACTCACATCCAGCCCATCCACATGAATATGGCTTTTCACCTGAAAGAAATATGTTATAGTAAAAATACTGTTACCAACATAAAAAAAAAAAATCATTCATTCCCCTTGCCTTTTTCCCATTTCTATTGGGGTCGGCTCCCAACCCGATGCGGCTAGCTACCAGAATTATACGAGCGACTGACATCAGACCTCGAAACCCGTAGGGAACCAGTAGCCGAGATGGTTAGAACAGGTGTCAGATTATATTGGCTTCTGACTACATATAACGGTTGTCATAGATGTGTTAAATAACAGCCGGGGCTTAACGTGCTCTCCGAAGTGAGGAGGGTAGTCTCAACCAACCAGACACCGAAACAAATTATTGTTGACACAAATATTGTCCGAGGCGGGAATCGAACCCGTGACCTCCGTGGCACAGTATAGCCCACCTATAACAATACTACTGATAACAATATTACAATTATTATTATTCAAGACACTGTGAGCTCAGTTTGCTTAAATCGGAACGCAACTTAAATATTAATGTTTGGAGGTAGTCAGTAATAATTGTGTTTAATATTTTTGGATGTCAAATACCTCAGTCCACCCGTGAACATGAAGTCTGAAAAGACATTGAAACGTCGGGATCTAAAATCTAAGATAAACCGCGATAAAATCCGTTCAAAAGTAGTTTTATTTCAATGTGTGATATTCGCGTAAATCTGAGACAATACTAAGCTTTTTAACTTACCAGTATGCGTCCTCTTGTGAGCTTTCAGATGCGAGCTTTTAGTATAAACTTTATGACAGCCGACAACATCACATTTATGCAATCTTTTCTTCTGTCCATCTTCATTTACTTCTGCGTCCGAATGTCCGACATGTTTTAATGTCCGATTGTCATGTTTTAATGTCCGATCATCATATCGGACGTTATGTCTCGATGTCAAATTGTCAGATTTTGGTTGTGTTAATAGTGAATTGGTCAGATTTTGTATAGCTGTGTTAATAAGGAAGTTTTTGATGTCTGTGTCGGTTGCGGGTTTTTGGGGGGGTAGGAATGGGAAAGAGATGTAAGGTTTGGCTAAGTCTAGAGTTGAATGTGGTGGAGTGTGGGTTGTCTGTGGTTTGAGCCTGAAATAGTAAAATAATTCATTTTAATTACTACTCTAATCGAAACAATACGGAAACCGGGAGATAATTTTTAAGCTATTGCATAGCTTCTATCGCGGGTTTTGAGTGTGGAGACCGACTCCAGAAATTCCGTAACGAAAATAACCCAACAACCCCCCTACTCCGACTGGCACAGCGGTGATACTTTTTAGTTTTGCGATCTATCGATAAATAGCAGGACTTTTAATGACTTTTAGAAATATCAGGCTTGTCTCTTTAGCTCAACAACTCGCCTCTAGATGGCATTGGTTGTATTGTTGGTTATAACTTGTTTTCTTATCGGTCACCACGATCGAAAAGTGTAACATGAATTAATATCAAAGAAAAAAAAACAGAAAAAAAAAATTGCATAAATAAAATAAATAAATAATTATAATTACATAAGTTGATAAAAAATGCTATGCAATAGCTTTACCGCGGCAGTCACGGAGTGCCACACGTCTATATTTTTGAATTCTAAAATGATCTATCCATTGAAGGTCTACGTCTAATGTAAGCTTAAAATACCCTATCACTTCAACTCTTTTTAGTTTCCCACTGTGAGCACGGGTCTTCTCTCAACTATCTTACGAGCTGAGAGAGTTTAGGCCTTAATCCACACAATCTAGTGCGGGTTGGTGGATGTCACAACACATGTCTTCGAATGATTACTTTTTAGACATGCCGGTTTCCTCATGATGTTTTCCTTCACCTATAATGAGTTGTGGCAATGTCACTATTCACACGACACGACTGGGAATCAAACCCGCGACCATATCAATCTAAGGCGAGGCACGTACCGCTGCGCCATCGGTGCTCAACTAACTTTACTTGTATACTACTAACGTATGTCTGCTTTTTTTGGTTGGTTGGATGTCTGATTGCGACCACGACCGGTGCAACCCGTGTCGAAACGTTAAGCCAAATTAAAGGTGAGCGCGTTAATTGCCCGTTATGATAAATATACATATTTAATAATGCAACGCGAAAGTTTCAAAGTATTATGTATAGTTAAGAATTATAAAAAATCGTATTCAACTTACTTTGTAGGAACATATTTAGGTTTTCTTGCGGCACGGAGATCAGGAACCATTTTGATTTTAGGAGTATCACGGTTAAAGCTGAAAAGTATATAACCATATATTAAATACATAGAGCAGCGGTGGCGCTGCGGTAAAGGAATCGCCTTATAAATATAAGGTCGCGGGTTCTATCCCCACTCGAACCCTGCTGCTCAATATCGGCGAAGGAAAACATCGCGAGGAAACCGGCATGTCTAAGAACTAATCGTTCGAGGACATTTGTGACATCCACCAACCCGCAGAACCCACTCTCTCAACTGATAAAATTGTTGAGAGAAGACCCGTGCCCGGCAGTGGGACACTATAAAGGGTTGAAGTGAAAGTCCTGGGACATCCTTCTTTTCATAACACAAGCTCTGCTTAGCTTGGGACCAGATGACCGTGTGTGTTAATGTCCCAAAAATATTATATTATTATTATTATATATTATTATTATTATCTAAACTGTCATGGATTCCCGCATCCCGCAGGAATTCAATGAGAAATGAGGAGAGACAGGAGAAGTAGAGGAATAGAAATAGAAAACTTCGGGGGCTGAGTCACCTTCGTCCGTGGGTATACACCTTCAATTGAATCCCCACACGTGGTCCCCGGGTGGTGCAAATCAGGTGATAATCAACAGGTGGTAGACTTCGGCCGTGGTTAGTTACCACCCACCAGACAAAGCCGCACCGCCAAGCGACACCATACTAAAGAGAGGGTGGGTCGGAATTGTTGCTTCTCTAAGGTTTTTAACCATATGGAGGCTCATTCCAGTGCCACCTTCTCACCGATAATCATTCGTAATCACGAGTGAATCGGTATTCTAGGCTGGCGCGTTCCATCGTACAGTACATCATTGCTTTACATCCTGCAAGTTGTAGTCAAGCGCCAGCCTATCACAGAATAAAAATAGCAGGAGTTAGATTCTCCACTTCCCACCAGGCAAAGCGGGAGACAGCGTAGAGTATACTTACTCGAACATTCGATCCACAGAAGGTGTTTCAGCTCCTCTCACAGATCTAGACGTAGATGTAGCCGAACCTGAAAAAGATATTAATAATAATATAATATAATAATACAATATAGTGGGACATTAACACCTACGGTCATCTGATCCCAAACTAAGCAGAGCTTGTACTATGGAAACCAGATAACTGTTATATACTATACATATAATACTTTTCTTTTGTAAATATATACTTATAATAGATATTTACACCCAGACTCGACACAAACACAAATGTTCATCACTAATGTTTGTCTCGGGTAGGAATCGAACCCACGACCTGTGGCGTGAAAAGCAAGTATCTTACCGACCACGCCACCGGCCCGTCGAGAGAGAGAGCGTAGAGCCTACACTTCAAGGAATCAAATGAACCTTCACCAAAAGAACACTTCTAGGAAGAAGGTGGAGCGGTCTTGGTGTTCTATATGGTATTAGATAAAATAGGTAATCTTTATAAGGTTTAAACGGAAAAACGTTAATTTTGTGAACAAACTTGGCAATTCCACCTTAGAAGCGAATATCAGTTTTTCTTAGAAAGAATTTAACTGAAATTGACCGCGAGAGACACATCGATCAAAGTATGTTTTTGTACTGAGTCATTTACGAGATACCACTTTTTATTGTAGCTAAATAGGTAAGCACCTTAATCCGTTGTTAGAGCATAGTGAGTGTAGTTGTGTGTAGGCTCCCTAACAATAGTTAAATTATAATAATAATATAGTGGGACATTAACACACACGGTCATCTGATCCCAAACTAAGCAGAGCTTGTACTATGGAAACCAGATAACTGGTAATATACTACATATAATACTTTTCTTTTGTAAATATATACTTAAATATAGATAATTACACCCAGACACAAGACAAACAGACATATTTAAACAAATGTTTGTCTCGGGTGGGAATCGAACCCACGACCTGCGGCGTGAAAAGCAAGTATCTTACCGACCACGCCACCGGCGTGTTATTTATAATTATAATTATATTACAAGTGACGGTAGTTAGAGAAAATGTTGTACTACGGCCGCCGTCATCAACGGAGCTCTTTCGCTGCATCAGTCTGCTTGCGACCACGACAGGTGCAACCCGTGTCGAAACGTAAAGCCAAATTAAAGGTGAGCGCATTAATTGCCCGTTATGATAAATATATATGTATATATTTAATAATGAAACGCGAAAGTTTAAAAGTGTAAATAAGCACTTTTACCATTGAGCTTATAAGATGGGAAACAGCTTAGAACATTTAATATGGAAAGTGTTATACGCAACTTCTAGTACTAAATTGCTTCAGACAGTTTTTAGGGGAAGGGAGGTAACCACGTACAGCACACACTGTATTAAAATAAAAAATAAAAAAGACGGGTTGCACTCCAGGAGTGCCGGCAGAAGTGAAAACATTCGCGCAAGCGCCCTGCGCTGCCTAAACGAAACAGTAGGCCCAGGCATACATTTTCGCCGCGCCGTAGAGAGGGGATAGCTGTCTACTCTCCATCCGTCTTACGCTTTTTCGATCAGGTCACGTGTCCTGACGCGAGTTTAAGATTTTATACCCATTACAGAAAAAGTGCTCAACGCCGCTAAAGAAGTTTTCACTTCAAAAAACCGGTCAAGTGCGAGTCGGACTCGCGCACCGAGGGTTCCATACAAACCTGCAAGGTTTACAAAGTTCGTTCATTACGACAATCGAGTCATAACTTGATATGAATTTCAACTTGATAGCTCTACGCGTTCATGAGGAAAAAAGTAATAAGTTTATATTTATTAAAAAATATATATTTTGTAATGTAACTAAAAATTTAAGGTTTTCGGAATTTTTCCTTTATGTGTGCTATAAAACGTTGCTTCATGCCAAATTTCAAGATTCTAGGTCGACTGGAAGTACCCTTTAGGTTTTGATTCCCTTGCGAGTACTTGCGAGTTTCAAAATATGCAGCTTAAATTGCTGTTTCTTTTGATTGCGTTGACATAGAAGTTTGATTTTGTTACAGCTTAAAGGTATTATAGACCTGAGTATTTGGTATGAATTTCAATTTAATACCTCTACGCGTTTATGAGGAAATGGGTAGTAAGTTTAAAATTATTAAAAAAAAATATATTATGTGATGTAACTAAAAATTTATGGTTTTCGTAATTTTTCCTTTATCTATGCTATAAGACGTTGCTTCGTACCAAATTTCAAGATTCTGAGTTCACGGGAAGCACCCTGTAGGTTTTGATTCCCTTGCAAGTGTCAAAAATTTGCGGCATAAACGGCTGTATCTTTTGATTGCGTTGGCTTAGAAGTTTGATTTTTTCACAGCTTCAAGGGACAGTAGACCTGAGTAATTGATATAAATTTCAGCTTCATACCTCCACGCGTTCCTGAGAAAAAGGGTCTTGACAGACGGACGGACAGACGGACAACAAAGTGATCCTATAAGGGTTCCGTTTTTTCCTTTTGAGGTACGGAACCCTAAAAACATAAAGCTAAATACAGTTTCTCCATCCCAATCAAAACATGTTAAATTGTACCGGTATAAGCTATTTATTTTATCTATTTTTTGACGGGCCGGTGGCGTGGTCGGTATGATACTTGCTTTTCACGCCGCAGGTCGTGGGTTCGATTCCCACCTGAGACAAACATTTGTGTGATGAACATGTCTGTTTTTATCGAGTCTAGGTGTAAATTTCTATTAAAAGTATATATTTACAAAAGAAAAGTATTATATGTCTTCCAAATATATAAAAGAAGAAACTGACTGACTGACATATCAACGCAGAGCCCAAACCGCTGGGTCTGGAGACTCCAAAATTGGCACATAGGTTCCTTATGGGGTGTAGGGGTGCACTAAGAAAGAATTTTTCAAAACTCACCCTTTAAGGGGGTGAAACGGGGTTCCAAAGTTTGTATGGAGAAACAAGATTAGTGAGATCAATTTCGCGAGCGAAGCCGCGGGCGCAAGCTAGTTAATATTATAAAGCTGAAAAGTTTGTTGGTTTGAACACACTAATCTCAGAAACTACGGATCTGATTTGAAAAATTCTTGCACTGATATATAGCCCATTTATTGAGGAAGGCTTTAAGCTACTTTCCCACAGCTGGGCATGATATAAATAAATAATAAAATAATAAATATTCTGGGACATTAACACACACGGTTATCTGGTCCCAAGCTAAGCAGAGCTTGTGTTGTGGAAACCAGATAACTGGTATATACTATACGTATAATACTTTTCTTTTGTAAATAAATACTTATAATAGATATTTCCACCCAGACTCGACACAAACACAAATGTTCATCACTAATGTTTGTTTCGGGTGGGAATCGAACCCACGACCTGCGGCGTGAAAAGCAAGTATCTTACCGACCACGCCACCGGCCCGTGCGTCGTATATGTAGTTCACATGGGCGTAGCCGCGGTGGAAAGCTAGCCACAACACAAGCTCTGCTTACCTTGGGACGGGCCGTCATCGTAAACCAGCCTGATGATGATGAGCGCCTTGTATAATCAAATTATAACAAGTAAACCAACCGACATCGATGCGGAGGAGTTTTTGACGACCAGCTTTAGATATGTTTTATAATAATACTAGCTGCCCCAGCGAACTTCGTACCGCGCAAAATTGTGAATCTAAACCATTCCCAGATCCCATTGAACACACACAAAACATTTCATCAAAATCGGTCCAGTCGTTTAGGAGGAGTTCAGTCACATACACACGCACACAAGAAATATATATATTAAGATGTATGTTCTATTTTATATTTACTTTTTTTAGGCTAAGTTAGTGCGTAGAATTTATTTTCTGGTGTTCTAAGATGTTTGAATAAAAATTATTTTAAATAATATAAATAATAATAAAAATAAATTATAACAAGTTGTCTAATTATTGTTTTTTCTGAAAAAAAAAAACTTTAATTTATTTATCTTTTTATAGATACCTTATTGTTTTAGTCAAGACAAATAGTACTAAATAAGAATAGATATACCATAGAGGGGTTAGGGACTGCAGCTACTTAACACAGGCTACTAAGTAGCCTAGCTAGGAGCTCAGTAGGCTGATTCACGTAATTTCTTGACGCGCGCGTGACGCGAACTTAACGCGAGCGTATCTGACAGCGGTTGTCAAGATTACGAGAATACGAAAAGGGCTGTTTTGATCGAAACTTAACTGCAACTGAACTTATTTAATTACGCGAATTAGCCTACTGAACTTCAATCACTTTATTTATGAAAATTATTTTTAGTACTTATTTAGGAAACATGTTTTATGTACATTTTTGTTTAATAAACTTTATTATTATTATTCAACATTTGTGATAGAAAAACATTCATCATTCCCCTTGCCTTTTTCCCATTTCTATTGGGGTCGGCTCCCAGTCTAACCTGATGCGGCTAGCTACCAGAATTATACGAGCGACTGCCATCAGACCTCGAAACCCGTAGGGAACCAGTAGCCGAGATGGTTAGACCAGGTGTCAGATTATATTGACTACTGACTACATGTAACGATTGTCATAGATGTGTTAAAGGACAACCGGGACCGACGGCTTAACATGCTCTCCGAGGCACGGAGGGTAGTCCCTCAACCATCCAGACACCGAAACAATTTTTTGTTGTTACACAAATATTGTCCGGGGCGGGAATCGAACCCGCGACCTCCCGGGCACAGTATAGCCCAATCGGACGGCTTACAACACTCGACTACCGAGGTCGTCAAAAAAAGACAGTATTTTTATTGTGATAGAAAAACAGTATTTTTTAATAATACTCTATAGGTACAAGGCATTGATTGACCCCATTAATGAACCTTGCCGTGCACCTAATTATCACTCTTAGCTGATCAATTCTGACAGCTTAACGAGGTAATGATTGAATCGCAATCGATCAGACTGTTTAGGTAAATTAAATGGTTAAAATAATATTTATACCGGCGACGGGCCGGTGGCGTGGTACTTGCTTTTCACGCCGCAGGTCGTGGGTTTGATTCCCACCCGAGACAAACATTTGGTTAAATATGTCTGTTTATCTTGTGTCTGGGTATAATTATCTATAATTAAGTATATATTTACAAAAGAAAAGTATTATATGTAGTATATTACCAGTTATCTGGTTTCCATAGTACAAGCTCTGCTTAGTTTGGGATCAGATGACGATGTGTGTGTTAATGTCCCACTATATTATTATTATTATTATATTATTTATTGATATCTAATAATCAGTGTAGGTATACAGGTTGAACCGAAAAGGTACATCAAGTGTTATCAATCAATCTGTTATGACATAAAACTTGCACATTAAACTCAATAATCAAATAAGTTAAACGCCTATAAATCCAATATCAATTCCGACTACAATGTGGCTCAGTGAATGAGCAAGTGTTAGTTGTAGATCTTGCTCGCCGTATTGGCAGTCGCTGCTCTCGCGCCGCCTACGTCATCCAATGTTGCCAACACAAGTCGTAAATTCTACTTTATTTGAAACATAATAATATGCAAAAGCATTGTGAGGTTTAAATTGTAATAAATCAATTAGAAAAAAAAACACAAACTAACAAAATAAAAATATTATTTTAAAACATTAAAACAAAACTACTTTATAACGGATTTTATCGCGGTATATTCTAGATTTTAAAAATCTAAAATATACCGCGATAAAATCCATTTCAATGTGTGATATTCGTGTATATCTAAGACATTACTACCTATACTATTTTAAAACAACTAAAACTTTTGAAAAAGAGTTCAGAAAATCAGTTGAAATTTTTGCAAAAATTTTAATAATATCACACCAAAAATTGTATCGAAATGTAATGCAAATTAATTTCTGCCTTCACATAGGCATTAGTAATGACCTGAAGAATGTCTGTGTCCAGTATATCAAAGCCTTTCCGGTTCCGGTTGCAGAATACATATTTTTTTAATAAACTTTTTAACTCTCAATTTACTTGAACCATATCGAAATAAAAACCGTTTCAAAATCGGTCGATCCCTTTAAGCGCTACGAGGTAAAAACTTGAAAGAAAGAAAGAAAAACATTTATTTGACAAAGACAGGACATTGTAAAAGAAGAAAAAAAACAAAGAGTAAGTGTGACCCATCAGTGTCAAACATGGACATTGCTCAGTAAACGCTGTGAGTGCCTACTAGAGGCTACACACAGCACTTGTTCACAGATACACACGTCAATTTTATTACAACCGTCTATATTGATAGTGTACTATTGGATCTCGAAAACAGCTTCAACGATTTTCAACCCCCATCAACATAGATGGTTGTCAGAAGAAGAATCAGAATAACACAATGAGAATGATCAGGCGCAGGACTGACGTAAGTACAAGTAGCTTTACATGCTCTCCGATAGTGATGAGAAGCTGTCGGGGGTTTCAAAATATATTCGAAAAAGAAATATGCCTAATATCTTACGGCCTTATTCATAAAAAAGTTAAAAGACTCTTTAGTTAAAATGGACTCTGTCTCTTTCTCACTAGTATAAATGTCAAGGTGACAGACAAAGACAATCGAATTATAAACCTATTTTAGCTATAATGAGCTTATAAGACGTTTATGAATACGGGGGTTAGACTACACCGTGTATATAGTACACTTCAACCCTTTTTAGTGTCCCACAGCGCGGCACGGGTCTTCTCTCAACTATCTTACGAGTTAAGAGAGTTTAGGCCTTAATCCACACACGGTTCCCAAGCGCGGGTTGGTGGATGTCCCAAGTTCTCGAATAATTAGTTCTTAGACATGCTGGTTTCTTCGCGATGTTTTCCTTCACCGATATTGAGCAGCGGCGATGAAACAATTCACAGAAAGATGTGTATGCAATATGCACGATCTGAGTTCGAATCCGCGACCTTATATTTCAAAGACGAGGCCGATACCCCTGCGCCACCGATGCTCAGGCTATATAGTTAACTCTGAGTAATTCTCAGAATTTTGTCCAAATACAACGATAAACATCACTAGCTCGTATTATGGTCATTAGAAAGGTAGTGGACATTGTGCCCTTCACTTGCGTGTTATAGTTGCGTGTGCGCACACCGAAATGTACACATTTTGTTAACTACCCATAGACTTATAATATTAACATAACATAGCATCATGCCTGTAGTACACGAAGGTGTAGGCAGAGGTGAAAATTACCCACTTCTCTCCGGCTATGTTCAGGTATCGTGCACAATAATAATAATAATAATAATAATGTCAGGCAGGCCTTTAGATAGTCCATCCATAGTCCTAGTTACCTAATCCTTTAGCACCCACCACCATAACCCAGATTTTAGTTCTGCTCTAACCAGGGGTTGTATATGGTGCGAACAGGGATAATCGTCGGTTGGTGCCACATTAAATTTAGAGCAAAATTGTCTAACGGGCCTCTACGTGTTGGCTTCGGCCCCATGCACGCCTTCCAAACGTCCGAAGCTCCATAGCTCCGAGATATACCAAAGACATAAGACCTAGCGCACTCCCACTCCATAACTTTAATTTTATCTTAATAACAGCGGACCCCGCAGACGTCGTCCTGCCCGGCAAAGCAGTGCCACCTACTGGGTCCGAAATAAGATTACGACCTATTCTCAGACCTACCCAATCTTTTAAGCTATTTCTGAGGAAGTTGTTTTTTTTTCTTTGCGTAAGAACCATCCTTGTACTTCAAGGAGTATTCTAAAAAAACAATTAGCTAAATCGGTTCAGCCGTTCTCGAGTTATGCGCTTACCAACTCATTTTTCGATTCATTCATTTCACTTTTTTTTTTTTCATTTTTCAATTTTCTTTGCTATAAACCTCACGGAGCCCGAGACATTTCCAACGAATGCAAAACCGTGGAAATCGGTGCGTGCGTACTGGAGTTATAGCGTCAGGAAGGAAAACCCGACTTATTTTTATATAGTAGATAGACTTGAGTTAACTTAAACTTCCTCTTTCTCCAACTTCTTCTTCAACTTCCAAAATATGCTTTATTTTTTTTGAGACGCGAGTCTACATAAAAATAGTCCAATATCTTTTCCTACCGTGCAGCGAATGACTGACAACTACTGAGAAACACTGACAAACAACTCAGTAGGCTTACTAAGATATTTATCAGGTCGTTCAATAATGTGTAACTGGAACCAGTCACCCTATGCTTTTGATTATCGATACAATCCCACGGCTATTTAGATCACCATACAAAACTAAGTACAGTCAACATAACAAATAAATGAACACTGTAAATTTTTAACTTAACTAAAGTCACTCAAGCGTTTAATCTCACTAATATTACAAACTAGCTTCCGCTCACAGCTTCGCCCGCGTGGTATTTATTGGTATAAAAAGTAGCCTACGTGTTAATCTAGACCATAATCTATCTCTGTGCCAAATGTCATCCAATTCAGTCTAGTAGTTAGTAGTTGTTGCGTGAAAGAGTAACAAACGTTGAGAGTTACGTCTGTATAATCCGAAAGTGCAGACAGAGGTCAAAATCACCCCCTTTTCGCTGGCTATGTCTAGTTTTACAAAGGTCCATTCAAATGGCGCAAGATAGGGTATGCTGGAGAAGGGTGGTTGAACAGATTACGCGCCACAATCACGACCCTCAGTCATGAGGATTCTACCAAGAAGAAGAAGTCTAATTTTCCTCCGTAATAAGGGCGCGTCTAGTGTCATTTATCGGGTACAATCCCAAGTTTCGAACTTCTAAATCCCTATTGAAATAAAACTACTTTTTAACGGATTTTATCGCGGTTTATTTTATATTTTAGATCCCGACGACGTTTCAAAGTCTTTTCAGACTTCATGTTCACGGGTGGACTGAGGTATTTGACGTCCAAAAATATTAATCACAATTATTACTGACTACCTCCAAACGTTAATATTTAAGTTGCGTTCCGTTCTAAATCCCCTGGACATTTTGGATAAAAAAATTGAACTAAATATTTTATCCAAAATTTCGCATAGCATTTGGAACCGAAAGCAGCATTTTTTTATTTTAAATACTGAAAATTCTGTTATTCAGTAACACAATAGCTAAATAAAGCTAATTCCCAAATCATAAGTGTTCGGTAGTTTTTGTTACTGACTGTACAAGTAACGATAGCACAGTGAAAGTGTGTTAATGTTGTCCCGATAGCTAGTTCGATTCCGGATATGGTACAATATGTTTACTTAATCATGGTTTACTGTTACAGTTAACAGTTAACTATTACATATGGCTGTTCGATTCCCGTGCTAGACAACAATGCTAAGGGCCATTATCTAAATCGCGTGAAATCGAGAACCTGGGTGTGTTAGGTAGACAGTGTAGGTACGTCGACATGTGAAGGTTACGACTGAGAGTGATACCTCTGGTGTTGCGAGCGTCCTAGCTAGTGACCTTAAACCAGTAAAAATCGTGTTGTTGTGTAAACAGGTAGCATCACAATTCCTTTTATTAACTTGATGACCTTTTTAATAATGTTGTTTATGTACTTTATTTACTAAACGGTCATACGCATAAAAGTCTTTTAAGACTCTTTAGTTAAAACGGACTTTGTCTCTATCTTACTAGTATAAATGTCAAGATGACAGACGAATTTGACGGGCCGGGGGCGTCCATTTGAATTATTATTTTGTATTTCCAATTGAATCCCCACACGTGGTCCCCGGGTGGTACAAATCAGGTGGCAACTAACTGGTAATTAACTGGTAGGCTTCGGCCGTGGTTAGTGACCACG
Organism: Meganola albula; assembly: GCA_936450015.1. Classification (NCBI taxonomy): domain Eukaryota; kingdom Metazoa; phylum Arthropoda; class Insecta; order Lepidoptera; family Nolidae; genus Meganola; species Meganola albula. Next base: position 6,052,842 of record OW388171.1, read on the forward strand.
CACCAGACAAAGACGCACCGCCAAGCGGCCTTACCGTGAACCGGTGCGATGTTTGGTGACACCATGCAGTGAGGGTGGGTCGGATTGTTGCTCCTTTAAGGTTTCTAACCTTAAGGAGGCTCATTCCACAGCCACCTTCTCACCGATAATCATTCGTAATCACGAATGAATCGGTAAACTGGGCTGGCGTGTTCCATCGTAGACTACATCATTTCTTAACATCAGGCAAGTTGTAGTCAAACTCCAGCTTATCGAAGAATAAAAAAAACATTTCACGGGAAAAAATGCCTAATTTACGAAGTGATTTTAAGCAATAGGTACAGAATTAATCCTTATCCAAGTACCTTAAATACATTGCCCATTTAATATTGACGGGCCGGTGGCGTGGTCGGTAAGATACTTGCTTTTCACGCCGCAGGTCGTGGGTTCGATTCCCACCCGAGACAAACATTAATGATCAACATTTGTGTTTGTGTCGAGTCTGGGTGTAAATATCTATTATAAGTATTATATTTACAAAAGAAAAGTATTATATGTATAGTATATACCAGTTATCTGGTTTCCATAACACAAGCTCTGCTTAGCTTGGGACCAGATGACCGTGTGTGTTAATGTCCCAGAGTATTTATTTATTTATTTATTTATTTAATATAGATCAATATGGCCCATTAAAGCATATAATTTAAATGAATATTTCCGAAGATATTACAGATTTAAAATGCAGGGACATAGCGGTGCGGCGGTAGCGAACCGGCCGCGCCGCGCCCGCCGCGGCATGTTGTTATATTTAGTACTAACTTCCGCCCGCGGCTTCGCCCGCGAAATTGATCTCACTAATCTTGTTTCTCCATACAATGTTTGGAACCCCGTTTCACCCGCTTAAAGGGCAAGTTTTGAAAAATCTTTTCTCAGTGCACCCCTAGACCCCACAAGGAACCTATGTGCCAAATTTGGTGTCTCCAGACCCAGCGGTTTGGGCTCTGCGTTGATATGTCATTCAGTCAGTCAGTTTCTTCTTTTATATATTTAGATCAACATTGCACCCGTGCCAAGACGGTGCGGGTCGCTAGTTATTATTATAAACAAGTTCCTTACACGTGCAGAAGGAAGAACCAGCAGACGTTAACTGGTATAACTTTGAAAGTAAACCGTATATTTACATAGCCCTAGTATCTAATCCTTCCGTATATGGGTCATTCTAAGTTAAGAGGTAATATGTTGTATGAAGCGACGGCATGGCATTTTTTTAATATTTTTACATAAGTATACATTTTATGTAATAGAAACTTTTAAGTTTAGAACATTTACAAAGTGGCCAGTCAATTCGTTGGTTTTTTCTCGTTTTATGAGTGACCAGGGTAAATACTCAATACAGGGTAGAGACAAGATGACCAGGGGAGGATACTTTATGAACAGGGAAGAGAGATAGACATATCAAAAACACGTATTTTTAAAGAATGAACTGTATTTATTAATTTTTTATTTTAATTATGAACTATCTAATCAGATTCTAATAATCAGACTTGTTATTTCTTAGCAGTCTTAAGCGCTAGGTACAAAAAATAACAGGGTCTTTACTTTTCCTTTCCATCGAAACAAAAATATCTATAACTTTACTATCAATATGAAATAAATTTTTGGGGGCTGAGTCACCTTCGTCCGAGGGTTGACCTTCAATTGAATCCCCACACGTGGTCTTCGGGTGGTGCAAATCAGGTGATAATCAACTGGTAGTAGGCTTCGGCCGTGGTTAGTGACCACCCACCAGACAAAGCCGCACCGCCAAGCGGCCTTGCAGAGTTCCGGTGCGATGTATGGTGACACCATTTAGGAGGGTGGGTCGGAGTTGTTGCTCCTTTATTTTTTCTAACCATATGGAGCTACATTCAACTCCCACCTTCTCACCGATAATCATGAATAATCACGAGTGAATCGGTATACTGGGCTGGCGCGTTCCATTGTAGGCTACAACATGCTTAACATCAGGCAATTTGTATTCAAGCGCTAGCCTATCGAAGAATTAAAAAAAGAAACAATATGAATTAGTCAATAATAAAATAAGCAAAAACTTCTCTTAGTAACAGTATTAATTTTTTCTTGATAAACTTGCAAAACATTTTAGTTAAAGGAAACTAAAAAAATATTTTTCTTTAACCCTTATTCTAAGATATAGATTCATTAAAATGCATAAAATATACGCCTCGCTTTCATTTTTAAGTTAGGGGAAGGTAGTTTTTTAAAACCTGATCTCAGATGATCACAGAATTTAAAAAAATATAATTTGACGTTCATCATCTTCTTCATCACCTGTGCAGATTGCAACATAACGATATTCTGTTTTTGTATCTTGAAGTTTAACCAGCACAAAGCCCCTATTGCTGAATGTTTCCTTTCCAGATGTTGAGAGCTTTGAGTCATCTTTGTGCAGTTAGGTTTAAATACTGGTAGGTACAGAATGCTGTAGTGTTTCTTGAGGCTTCTTCCTGTGTTCTTGAGATGTGAAATTGATGAGTGGGTCATCTTCTAAATCGCTAGCTAACAATCATCAACGCGTAGATTGAATTTACAATGTGTTTCTGGATAATCCACAGTATCCAATTGAAAATGACGACATAACTTTAAGTCACAGAAACAGCTTAAACTTTTCAACATCAGGCAATTACGTATATATACGCAATCGGTAACTTAGTGAACCTTTAGTGTGCCTGAAAAACTCATATTAAATTGTAATATTCATGAAAACGCATACAAATGTATCTTCCCTGGACTTTAAGTATCTCCCCTGCTATTAAAAGTGCCAGGGGAAATACGCCAGGTGAGAGACATTTTCGATTGATATCTTAAATAGCCGTAAAAGTGTTTCTCATACCCAATTCACAATTAAACGTAAGATTGTATGCACTATTCATAGCGAACGTGTAAGTTTATATTAATAATTTAACAAATAATTTCTAAATGAAACTTACCAGAGGAAAGACTGCATTCACTCAACATTTCTACATCCAGCGAGCGGTGGGACTGAAATGGCCGTTAAAATGGCTGCTCAGTGGGCTTATGTGGTGCTTGCTGCTAGCTTCACATTACATCCTATGCACTCAAGGTCACAACTTCCACAACTTAGTAAAACAAAACTGAATTTTAAACGAAAACCAAAAGCCAGGGGACGAGACACGAAACTCGGAGGACAAATTTCGGCGTTGATTTTATTTATGAAAAATTGGAATAAGAGTAATTTTACATATAAGACACTGTAACTAAGTTATTGTTCTGTATAAAATAAACGATGATAAAGTCATTATTGAATATTAATACATTCATAATAATTGGCTAACAAATAAAGTCGGTTTGGGGACAGACCAGGGGAGGGACTTTTTTCTTATATTAAAACTTATTGTGACTAAACTACGTACATTTCTGTAATAAATTTAAGTGAGCATATAGAAAACATTTAGTTTTAAGTAATTAATAAGTTAATAAGGAAGTTAGTATATAAAAAAAGATTTTTTTTGTCCTGGCCATGGAAAGTACCTCTTAACTTAGAATGACCCATATGTAATTTGTGTGATAGTGAAAGGTAAAGTTGTAGTCAGCATCTTAACTTGATTAACAGTTTCAATGTTACAAACTATCTGACAGGCCGGTGGCGTGGTCGGTAAGATACTTGCTTTTCACGCCGCAGGTCGCGGGTTCGATTCCCACCCGAGACAAACATTTGTTTAAATATGTCTGTTTGTCTTGTGTCTGGGTGTAATTATCTATATTTATGTATATATTTACAAAAGAAAAGTATTACATGTAGTATATTACGAGTTATCTGGTTACCATAGTACAAGTTGCTTAGTTTGGGATCAGATGGCAGTGTGTGTTAATGTCCCACTATATTATTATTATTATTATTATCATCTTAGAATTAAAAAAGAAAACTAGTATTTTCTTAGATTAATTATCTATATTTACCTAAGTATGTATTTACAAAAGAAAAGTATTATAAGTAGTACTCATATTACCAGTTATCTGGTTACCATAGTACAAGCTCTGCTTAGTTTGGGATCAGATGGCCGTGTGTGTTAATGTCCCACTATATTATAATGTTAATTTTTATATAATAACACAAATTATTTCAATATATTATGTTCGTAATAGCAAAAAATTGCTTGTTTAACATTTTTAATAATAAATCTACAAGCCGGGCTAAATAGAGTTTTATTTTTCACATCCACAAATACAATGAATAAAGAAAATACTTACCAGGACCTCGAAGCCTTCTTCTGGGAGTTGGGGATCTTCGTTTGAGACTGAGGTCCACCGGCTCCAGTTGCGTAGGTAGACAACAAGCCTGCAATAATGATAACATTTATTAATTGTCACAAGTCGCAAGTGCGTATGGGCACATCTATAGAACTCTTCCTTAATAGGCCATTTACATAAGGACAATGCAGTAGGGCAGGATAGCAAGCTACTAAAAAGCAAATAAGAATAGGACTGGACTCGGGGCTAACTTCATACCAAAAACCAAGCAAAAGTAGCGTCAGCACAAAAATCACACCACAGACAGTAACATTATTTTAAAATGTATAGAAAAATTATTGATGTAGAAGACTTTACTAACTTCACAATGCAGCTGCCTATCTAAGTAAAGGAGAGGTCAAAAGTGGGATAGTATTATGAATACCAATGTGATATACCTCATTGGAAAGCTTATTCAATAAGCTATTGAAATTTAACTAAATACGAATTTTCGGAGCACCCATTTTTGAAGAAAACGAAAAAAATTTATAGAATAACAAAACGCACACTGCCCTTAATTATTCATTTCCTAAGCAGTGTAAATATTGCAATCATATCAATAATTGCATTGTATTAAAGTACTTTAGTCTTGTAATATTATTTTAGCTGCAATTTAATGTAATTATGACGAAAATTATTTTTTATCTTATTAGTGTAATAACAAAACGCGTGGAAAAAATGATAATTACAGTTTGATTGACAGCGTTCTACATAATTTTAATTTTTTTTGGCTACTCAATTGTCATTTGACCATGGGGTTGCCAATTGCAATAATCATAAATATTGCAATAAGAATTCCAATTATCAGTTTCAATTAAAAATAAAATGGGAGGCTATAAAATAATTTAAAATACACCAAAAAATTTAATTAATTATGCTCTATTAACCCTATGTAACTCATTTTGTCGTTCAAATTTACAATTATTTTAATCCCAAGCTCTATACATTTTTTGAACGTCTCCTTTACGCGCTAGGATGCCAGAAACTTGTACACAAATACATAAACAAGGATATAGACACACGTTTTAACTTATAACATCGCTTTTTTTCGTCCGAAGTTAATAAAATATGTTCGTACCTAAATATTCGACTTCCAATTTCCAATCTCACTGGAACGACGAAAAGCTATACGCATTTAAATTTTTTGTTTCATCTAGATGTGATTATTATATCGAACAAACATTTTTGCCCACCGTACTGAAAAATGTGAAGTTGTTGCGAATTCCGGTCCAAGATGGCGCATTTCCAGTCCTATTCATATTTGAAAAGCATCATCTACTATGCGTTCCAAATATGAATATGGACAATTGTCCTAAGGATGATCCAATGCAGTATATTTTTAATGGCTTACTTTCCTATTGTCTTCGTGTAAATGGGCCATTAGTTAACTTTTCATGGTATCCATAGTAAATAAATAAATATTCTGGGACATTAACACACACGGTCATCTGGTTTCAAGCTAAGCAGAGCTTGAGAACCATATAACTGGTATATACTATACATATAATACTTTTCTTTTGTAAAAATATACTTATAATACATGGCGTGGTCGGTAAGATACTTGCTTTTCACGCCGCAGGTCGTGGATTCGATTCCCACCCGAGACAAACATTGGTGATGAACATTTGTGTTTGTGTCGAGTCTGGGTGTAAATATCTATTATAAGTATATATTTACAAAAGAAAAGTATTTTAAGTATAGTATATACCAGTTATCTGGTTTCCGTAACACAAGCTCTGCTTAACTTGGGACCAGATGACCGTGTGTGTTAATGTCCCAGAATATTTATTATATTTATTATTTATTTACACCCAGACTCGACACAAACACAAATGTTCATCACTAATGTTTGTCTAGGGTGGGAATCGAACCCACGACCTGCAGCGTGAAAAGCAAGTATCTTACCGACCACGCCACCGGCCCGTCTTATATTTAATATAATTTAATTTTCTTAAATTTACGCAAATATCACATTCATTGAAACAAAAAGAAAAAAGAAGAAGTAGAGCGACCCGCGTAAAAGAACACACAGCTGACGTAAAACATCAACGCTCTACGAAATCTGCAGTGTGTGAACATAATCAAAAATGCTCCAACCATTAACTGAGATTTGATAAAACCCAGGTAATTTTCAAAGAACACCGGTACCTACCAAGAATGATCCGCGAAGAAGAATGGTCCCTGGGTGGTGCAAATCAGGTGACCATCGACTGGTGGTAGGCTTCGGCCGCGGTTAGTGACCACCCACCAGACAAAGCCGCACCGCCAAGCGGTCTTGCCGTGTTCCGGTGCGAAGTCTGGTGACACCATGCAGAGAGGGTGGGTCGGAATTGTTGCTCCTTTAAGGTTTCTAACCTTAAGGAGGCTCATTCCATTGCCACCTTCTCACCGATAATCATTCGTAATCACGAGTGAATCGGTACACTGGGCTAGCGCGTTCCATCGTAGACTACATCATTGCTTAACATCAGGCAAGTTGTAGTCAAGCGCCAGCCTATCGAAGAATAAAAAAATAAATAAAAAATAGTATCTAGGCGCGGGTCTCATCTACCTTACCTCAACCATCTTAAGAGTTGAGAGAATTTTACGCCTAATTTCAGGTTTAAAAGTTCTAAATATAATAATTTATCAATATAATAAGCGGAACCTTATATCAGCAACAGGTTCGCCTTCCTCCAGTTTTCGCGCCAAGCCTAAGGATGCGTTAGATACCTTCGAAACTCTTGCGCAACCGACGACGCACCAATGTGAAATTCACTTGTTTATAATACACTAACTTATTACAGGGTTGCCATTGTTGCCAAGATATCTCTAATCTTGCTAAAGCCAACATAGAGCAGCGTCTGCGCAGCGGTACGGGCTTCGCCTTAGAAATATAGGGTCCCGGGTTCGATTCACAGTCGCGCCCACATATCTGTGTGAATTGTTACTGCTCAATATCGGTGAAGTGTTTTCACACGTGAGGAAACCGGCATGCATGTCTAAGAACTAATCACTCGTGTGAATTGTTAGGTACATCGCCGTTGCTCAATATCGGTGAAGGAAAACATCGTGAGGTAACCGGCATGTCTAAGAAGACATGTGACATCCACAAACCCGCACTTGGCAAGCGTGTGTGGAGAATACTTTAAAACTTTTTACAGTAGTAGATATATCTTTATTTTACTATATAAAAATAAGTCGGGTTTTCCTTCCTGACGCTATAACTCCAGAACGTACGGACCGATTTCCACGGTTTTGCATTCGTTGGAAAGGTCTCGGGCTCCGTGAGGTTTATAGCAAAGAAAATTCAGGAAAAATTCAACAGAAAAGCGGGAAAATGTTACATAAAACGAAGCCATCTGGTGGCGAAACGGAGTTCGCCGGGTTTGCTAGTCTATTAAATAAAATTCTCGTGTCACAGTTTTCGTTGCCATACTCCTCCGAAACGGCTCGACCGATTCTTATGAAATTTTTTATGCATATTCAGTAGGTCTGAGAATCGGCTACTATCTATTTTTCATGCCCCTAAGTGAAATTTTTTTTTAATAAATCCGCGGTACGAAGTTCGCTGGGGCAGCTAGTTTTTTAATAAAATCAAACAGTTAGCAACCCTAATCAAGCGTTTAGCAGTTAATCACTTGGAATAAACGGTAAGTTTTTTATGACGCTCAGTCACTATATACGTAAGTACCTATAATATATATATATACATATATGTATTAGAACATGTTCATCTTTTATTTATATGCTGCTATACTTCACTGGTGCTGGGTATCGAATTTACACATTTTTATTTTTTCTGAACGAAGTTCCTTATCGCGCGTTGTGAAAGGGGGCTAGACGGAAAAAATTCTTACGAAAAGTTGTCACGACACTTTTTGCTATAGTAAGCTATTGTAAGCTGTGCGGCGTGCGCATGTTTCTCTGTCTGTCTCTCTCTCTCTAGAGATAGAAAAAAAAAATATTATAACTTAAAAAAATATAATTTTATTACAATTCCTTCACTAATTAATCGAAAGGAACTTCGTTCCATTCGGGTGTCCCTTGACACCTCTCAAGTTTTTATTCTGAGAATGGCTTGCGCTTGACTACAACTTGCCTGATGTTAAGAAATGATGTAGTCTACGATGGATCGCGCCTGCCTAATACATTAATATCTCGTGATTACGAGTGATTTTCGGTGAGAATGTGGCAGTGGAATGAGGCTCCATATGGTTAGACACCGTTATGGAGCAATAATTCTGACCCACCTAGTGAAATGGTGTCACCAGACATCGCTGTTTTTTATCGTCATAAAATCAGTAAATTATTTTTTTTTTATTCTGCGATAGGCTGGCGTTTGACTACAACTTGCCTGATGTTAAGAAATTATGTAGTCTACGATGGAACGCCGAAGCCACCAGTTGAATGTCACCTGATTTGCACCACCCGGGGACCACGTGTGATTCAATTAAACGTAACGGATAAAGGTAACTCAACCCCCAAAATTATGGACAATCTATTCGTAATTTCAGTGCGAGCGCACAGGGCCCTGATTCTGGCACTTTAGACATTTATCTCTAACTAGCGGACCCGGCAAACGTCGTTCTGCCCGGTAAAGCAGTGCCATCTACCGGGTCTCAGACCTACCGAATATAACCAATAATAAATAATAGGTATCTATCCCGGTTTTCGGCACTTCTTCGCTTTCTAATTTTCTTTTTTTTTTATTTTTCTCTGCGTAAGAACCATCCTCGTACTTAAGGAATATTTAAAAAAAAGAATTAGCGAAATCGGTCCAGCCGTTCACGCGTGATGTAGTGACAACGGAAAACGGGTTTCATTTTTATATTATATAGATAGATATATTATTTGTCTAACAAAAATGGCGATTTCTATTGTTTTTCAATGATATTCGCTATTATTCGACATCTACTAGAGATAAATGTGTAAAACGCGCAAATGTCGAAAAAAATTAAATGAAATTAAATTAAAAAAACTTTTCTTGTATTTGAATGTCAAAAGTCAATTGACGGAAATATATACGTCTTCAGTTCGTTTAACAAGTTCTAAGGCATAGCATTTTTTTTAGATTTACGCGAATATCACACATTGAAATAAAACTATTTTATAACGGATTCTAAAATCTAAAATAAACCGCGATAAAATAGTTTTATTTCAAAGTTTTAAGGCAGTTTTTTTTTTTTTTTTTTTTTTATTTATCTCATAACTATACCTAATCTTTACTAATATTCATTTGATCTTACTAATAAATTCTTTCTTTCTTTTCTTTCTTTCTTTCTGTCTTCTTTCACGCCATAACTATTAAACCGATTTGAATTCAACTTGGTATGGAGATAGATTGAGACTCGGGGAAGGATATAGGATAGCTTTTATCCGACGCAGAGATTTACGGTCAAGGTAGGTCGTAGGAACGGTCGGCATAGGGTAACATTTTATAGGTGTATATAAATTTTCGTGTATATTTCGCAACGGACAGTGCAACATCAGTATATCTTCGCAACAAATTTCCAATATTATTCCACCGGCAGTATTTATTTGTAAGATCCGCATTACTGCTGTTAGGTGCGTCAGGGCGCGGCACGTTACGACATCACTGAAGACGCCGTTTTAAAACATAAGTATGCCATAAGTATTCACAGACCTACCGTTCGTCTATAAAATAAAATAAAAATTCCATTAACAATTAATTCATTAGATTAAATTATTAAATTTTATTAATTAAATTACTGGTATATTATTATTTAAGTCAATTCATCCCTACTAATATTATAAACGCGACATACACGCGGGCGAGAAGCTGCTGTCGGAAAGCTAGTTACATTATAAAATCCATCATCATTCATCATTCCCCTTGCATTTTTCCCATTTCTATTGGGGTCGGCTCCCAGTCTAACCTAATGCGGCTAGCTACCTACCAGAATTATACGAGCGACTGACATCAGACCTCGAAACCCGTAGGGAACCAGTAGCCGAGATGGTTAGACCATGTGTCAGATTATATTGGCTGCTGACTACATGTAACGATTGTCATAGATGCGTTCAATAACAACCGGGACCGACAACTTAACGTGCTCTCCGAGGCACGGAGGGTAGTCCCTCTACCAACCGACACCTAAACAAATCTTTTTTGTTACACAAATATTGTCCGGGGCGGGAATCGAACCCGCGACCTCCCACAGTATAGCCCAATCGGACGGCTTACACCGCTCGACTACCGATGTCGTCTTATTTCAATATGTGATATTCGATTTCGATAATCATCAAGTTCTCGATAAATGTTTAAAGCTCGAGAATCGGGGTCGAACACGAGACCACTGGACCAGTGGTGCTGTATATCAAAACATTATCGAAGGATTTAAGATAACAAGCAACGATCCTATCATAAAATTAGATCGAAACAAACGGACAGCAAAATGCGACCGTTGCAAAATCGATTTCAAATAAATTCCAATTTCAATTCCACCAATACTGAAACACCGATTTGAATATGGAACGCAACGGACCAATCGTAATTGATCTATTGATTTGTCAGTTATCTGATTGCGTGTGATTGGTGGTTGCTTAACTGATTTGTGTTCGGGATTTGTCGGAAAACATCGGTTTAAAAAAAAAATTCGCGGTCTTTTGTTTTTCTTCATGTTTCGAACGAGTTTCGCTGTCCATGGTCTACCTTTCACTTGTTGTGACCGCTTTGCTTTGGTAGAACTTAATGTCTCGCCTTTGAAAAATAAAGTCGCGGTTTCGATCCCCGGTCGTGCACACACATATTTGTGAGAATTATTTCATTGCTGCTCAATATGAGCAAACGAAAACATTGTGAGTAAATCGGTATGTTTAAGAACTGATCATTCGAGGATATGTGACATCCATTAACCCGTATTTTTTTATACCTTGATGTGTAGTCGTGTGTACAATGAAAGGTACATACCTGCATTGTAGAGGGCAGCACGGCGCCACCACGACGCCCCGCGCCCTCCCGCTCATCCTAAAAAAAAAAAAACGTTAGATATCAACCTGCGCCATTAAAAAACTTATCTAAAATAACTGCAATAATCATTCTCTCTAGACCATTAGTTTTTGACGTAAGGCTATTTTCTCTAGTTTCTAACCCCCTCCCCCTTATTATAAGGAAAAGTAAGAATAGGCCGAACCTCTGGTGAGGGGCTGTCCATTAATCACGTGTGATCTGTTTTTAAACATTTTTTAACCCTCCCCCTGGTGATACATGGTGAGGTTTTGTGCGCACCCGTGGAATTTCCACCATAATTATATCGATGTCGTACAGCCGACTTGTTCGATGATAGAACGGGGATGGGGGAATAAGATTGTGTAATTCCAACGCACACTCTCCGAAGTGTATCCGGTAAAAGACCGAAAGACTAGCAACTATGCGGCGATAATCTTTGTATGGGACCTTAGATTAACTGATGGGGCCTCCGAAAAATCACCCTATAGTAATTTAATTTTAATACCTAGATCACTGAAGTAGATACTCACTTCAACCCTTTTTAGTGTCCCACTGCTGGGCACGAGTCTTCTCTCAACTATCTTACTAGTTGAGAGAGTTTAGGCCTTAATCCACACACGCTGGCCAAGTGCGGGTTGGTGGATGTCACATGTCCTCGAATGATTAATTCTTAGACATGCCGGTTTCCTCACGATGTTTCCCTTCACCGATATTGAGCAGCGGCGATGAAACAATTCACACAAAGATGTGTGGGCACGACTGGGGTTCGAACCCGCGATCTTATATTTCTAAGGCGAGGCCCGTACCACTGCGCCACCGCTGCTCATAGTAGATACTCAACAGTACCTATACTCTTTTTTTAATCTAAACGCACACACCACAGACCTTTCGTCCGTGCCTTTTATCTCATAATGTCCCTATTTTACATTAATTAGTACTTACCTATACCTACTGTTGTGAAATGCAAACACCAGATATAAAATTTCATAAAAAACGGTCAAGCCGTTTCGGAGGAGTTTGCTTACAAACACCGCGACACGAGAATTTGATATACTACTAGCGGCCCGCCCCAGCTTCGCCCGGGTAGCTTCAGCCCACTCAACAATTTACAAAAAATGTGATAATTAAAGAACCGCTCAACCGATTTTGTGCAATCTTCACATAAACCATCTACTAAATAGTCCGAACAATGCCTAAACATTTGGTTTGAATAGGTAAGCCCGTTTTTGAGTTATAAAATTACAACGAAAAGTGGCATTGATTTTTATTATAGACTTGCGGACCCCGCAGACGTCGTCCTGCCCGGTAAAGCAGTGCCACCTGCCGGGTCCGAAAACAGAATACGATCTATAAGATTTCATAAAAATCACTCAAGCTGTTTTGAAGGATTTTTTTTTAATTTTTCTCTGCGTAAAAGCCATCCTCGTACTTCAAGGAATATTCTAAAAAAAGATTTAACGAAATCGGTTCAGCCGTTCTCGAGTTATGCGCTTCATTTTTATATTATAGATAGATATTATACGTATAGATTTGTTTTTAAATAATCCGTGGGAACGTACAACTTTCATAACGTTTACCAGAATCAAACCGACTATAGATGTACAGTCGAGGACAAACTTCAAACCGTATCGTGGGAACTTCACATTTACGCTTTCACTGGACGCTACTTACTGTTCGATTTATGTAGTTATGTGTGTTGGTCAGTGTTCTGTAAATCTTATATCTTTAAATGAGCAATTCTTGTATATATATAAATATATAATTGGAATCTCGGAATCGGCTCCAACGATTTGCATAAAATTTAGCGATAAATCGATCTAGCTAGGAATCATTTTTAGAAAATGTCATTTAAAAAAAAAAGACGGGTTGCACTCCGGGAGTGCCGGCAGAAGTGAAAACATTCTCGCAAGCGCCCTGCGCTGCCTAAACGAAACAGTAGGCCCAGGCATACATTTTCGCCGCGCCGTAGAGAGGGGATAGCTGTCTACTCTCCATCCGTCTTACGCTTTTTCGATCAGGTCACGTGTCCTGACGCGAGTTTAAGATTTTATACCCATTACAGAAAAAGTGCTCAACGCCGCTAAAGAAGTTTTCACTTCAAAAAATTGTGCGTGTACTTATGTACGCGCGTGAGAAGTTATACTTCTTTGGCATCATTAAATAAGCAGACAGCTTCATACTGTTAATTTTGTGTCACAGATGCGCGCGCATCTTATAATTTCACTCTCATAATTTTCTCATAACGCGCCTAAAGAAGTATAACTTCAAAAAATACCGAGCAAAGCTCGGTCATCCAGATATTCTATACTAATACTAGCTAGCTGCCCCAGCGAATTTCGTACCGCGTATTTATTAATAAAAAATTAAGGGCGAACAACCCTTATCACTTAGGGGTATGAAAAATAGATAGTAGCCGATTCTCTGACCTACTGAATACGCATATAAAATTTGGTAAAAATCGGTAAAGCCGTTTCGGAGGAGTACGGTAACAAACATTGTGACATGGAAAAATTTTAAAATCTTTATCTATACTTAATATTATAAATGCGAAGGTAAGTTTGTTTGTTACGCTTTCACGCAAAAACTACTGAACCGATTTGGATGAAATTGGGTATGGAGGTAGTTTGAGACCTGAGAAAGGACATAGGATAGTTTTATCCGACTGCGCAAAAAGAAGGTAATGTTTATACACGCGGGCGAAGCCGCGGGCGGAAAGCTAGTAGATTATAAAGCTGAAGAGTTTGTTTCTTTGTTTGAACGCGCTAATCTCAGAAACTATAGGTTTGATTTGAAAAATTCTTGCACTGTTAGATAGCCCATTTGTTGAGAAAGGCTATAGGTTACTTTTTATTGCACTGCTGGGCATAATATGTAGTTCACGCGTGCGTAGCCGCGGCGGAAAGCTAGTTTACTATAATCGAAATCTATCCGATCAGTAGAGTGTGTATATAAGAGTCTGGCTTTGAAAGAGCCGATATGAATATATTTTTTTATAACTTACCTAATACTAACATAGTTTAATTTATTTTTTACTAAGCAACACTGGACAACAAAATTTTTTATATATTTTTTTTTATTCTGAATAAGCTGGCACTTGACTACAACTTGCCTGATTTTAAGCAATGATGTAGTTTACGATGGAACGCGCCAGCCTAGTATACCGATTCACTCGTGATTACGAATGATTATAGGTGAGAAGGTGGCAGTGGAATGAGCGTCCATATGGTTAGAAACCTTAAAGGAGCAACAATTCCGACCCACCCTCTCTGCATGGTGTCACCAGACATCGCACCGGAACACGGCAAGGCCCCTTGGCGGGCGGTGCAGCTTTGTCTGGTGGGTGGTCACTAACCACGGCCGAAGCCTACCACCAGTTGATTGTCACCCGATTTGCACCATCCGGGGACCACGTGTGGGGATTCAATTAAAGGTGTACACCCATGGACGAAGGTGACTCAGCCCCCAATGCTTCAATGTATGATATTCGCATAAATTTAAGAAAATACTTGTTTCATCGCCGCGCTACTCAATATCGTTGAATCAAAACATCGTAAAGAAATCGGCATATCTAAGAACTAATCATTCGAGGACATGTGACATCCACGAACCCGCACCTGGCCCGCGTATGTGGATTAAAACCTAAAGTCTCTTATCTCGTAAGACAGTCAAGTCAGTTAGTTAGTTAAGGGAGAAGACCCTATGCCAGAGTCGGTAACTAAAAATGGTTGAAGAAAATAATTCTTTTTGCAACAACAACACAAAACCGACTTCAATTGTAGGTACCTAGAATTATGGGTTTAGGGCAATTGCACTAATAATTTTGGAAGGCTGCGCGCTTGGCGTAAACAATGACGCTTCTTTCGACATAGCTCAATAACTACTGGTCAGATCTTGATCAAATTTAAATGGGACCACACGGAAGCATTTACTTGCCAACAAAAAAAGAATCATAGAAATCGGTTCACGTATAACAAAGATATTAGGTAACAAACATAAAAAAACATACAGTCGAATTGAGAACCTCCTTCTTTTTGAAGTCGGTTGAAAAAAAGACCCGGGAACAAGTAGGTAATTGTCTTTTGCCCCACCAGGGATCTTGCAGCGGTGGCGCAGCGGTATGGGCCTCGCCTTAGAAAAATTATGACGTGGGCTCGAGTCCTGGTTGTGCCCACACATCTTTGTGTGAATTGTTTCATCTCGGCTGCTCAATATCGGTAAAGGAAAACATCATGAGGAAACCGGAACCCGCACTTGGCCAGCGTGGGCAGATTAAGGCCACGTTAAACTCTCTCAACTCATAAGATAGTTGAGAGAAGACCCGTGCCCAGCAGTGGGACACTAAAAAGGGTTGAAGTGAGGGTCCTTTCATTTTACCTAGCTACAACCGTATTTATTATTAATCTTCTTGTCTATGATAAGTAATGCTACTTGTACAAAGGATGAACGGCCACTGGGTGAAGGCCGTTAGTGCGATGCGCCCGCGCACATCGTTACTATATTATTACACGTACTAAAAGCAGTGGCTGCGCAGCGGTTTCGGCCTCGGCTTTGAAATAATAGATCTTTATACGGTTCCCGGTCGTGCTGATACGACTTTGTGTAATTTTTTATTAATGGTGAAAGAAAATACTGTAAGGAAACCATGTCTAAATACTACACTGTGAAATTCACCAACTCGTACTTAGCCTCCACTTAGGCCTGAACTGAATTATGGACCATTTACACGAAGACAATAGCTGATACAGGACAGTTACACAATAATATAATAATATAGTGGGACATTAACGCACACGGTCACCTGATCCCAAACTAAGCAGAGCTTGTACTATGTAAACCAGATAACTGGTAGTATACTACATATAATACTACAAATAAAATGTAAAAACATTTTTTTTAATCTTCGATAGGCTGGCGCTTGACTACAACTTGCCTAATGTTAAGCAATGGTGCAGTCCACAATGGAACGCGCCAGCCCAGTACACCGATTCACTCGTGACTACGAATGATTATCGGTGAGAAGGTGGCAGTGGAATGAGCCTCTTAAATAGTTAGAAGCTTCAAAGTAGCAACAATTCCGACCCACCCTCTCTGCATGGTGTCACCAGACATCGAACCGGAACACGCCAAGGCCGTTTGGCGGTGCGGTTTTGTCTGGTGGGTGGTCACTAACCTCGGCCGCAGTCTACCACCAGTTGATGAAATAAATAAAATATTCAAAAACCCTTTTTTTTTCGTATAGAAAAATTCATACTAGGGGTACAGGCTAGATCATTATCATTACAGTTTAGTGCAACCTTTATAGAGGATGGACTGCATACAGTAAGGTCGTTCAAATCCGGTTGTACATCAACATCGTGTATTACAAATTACAACACGCCCTGACTATATACACCGGCAGCGAATTAAGGGGTAGTATTACAAGTTTTAAAACCCGCGCCAATAATGGAACGTATCTAAAATGGCGGCTTGTACTTGTGAATGACAGTTTGTACCGTCAGCAAAACAAGGCAGTCAGATATACATATAATTTTTTTTAAATAACCCTTTCTAACCTTTTTATTTTTTGACGGGCCGTTGGCGTGGTCGGTAAGATACTTGCTTTTCACGCCACAGGTCGTGGGTTCGATTCCCATCCGAGACAAAGATTTGTTTAAATATGTCTGTTTGTCCTGTGTCTGGGTGTAATTATCTATATTTAAGTATGTATTTACAAAAGAAAAGTATTTTAAGCAGTATATTACCAGTTATCTGGTTTCCATAGTACAAGCTCTGCTTAGTTTGGGATCAGATGACCATGTGTGTTAATGTTCCACTATATTACTATTATTATTATTATGTTTGTCTTTTCTTATCTCGGAGCTATGGAGCTCCGGACTTATGGAAGGCGTGCGTGGGGCCGAAGCCAACACGTAGAGGCCCGTTAGACAATTTTGCTCTAAATTATTATTGTTATTAATCTTATTATTATTATTTGATGTAGTGTTACTCAGAAGGATAGATTGAGAAATGAAGTAATTAGAGAACGCTGTGGTCTGAAAGAAGATGTAGTGACAAAGATTTTATCTCTAATAGACATTTGTCGAACAAAAATGGCGATTACTTTTGCTTTTCAATGACATCCGCCATTTATTTACGACATTTGCGCGCTTTAGATATACATCTTTACTAGGCAAATGTAGAAAAAATCCGCCATTGAAAAACAAAAGAAATCGCCATTTTAACGGGCCGGTGGCGTGGTCGGTAAGATACTTGCTTTTCACGCCGCAGGTCGTGGGTTCGATTCCCACCCGAGACAAACGTTAATAATGAACATTTGTTTTTGTGTCGAGTCTGGGTGTAAATATCTATTTTATGTATATATTTACAAAAGAAAAGTATTATATGTATAGTATATACCAGTTATCTGGTTTCCATAACACAAGCTCTGCTTAGCTTGGGACCAGATGACCGTGTGTGTTAATGTCCCCAAATATTTATATTTTAGTTAGACAAATGTCTATTAAAGATAATGTCTAAAACGCCAGAATCGGGTCATGGTGTTTTTTGTGCGGTCATATAAAATTTGATTATGACCTGAGAAAGAAGCGTCACTTGTTTACGCTATGCGCCTGCGGCCTGACAAATTTATAAGAGCCATAAACGCAAAATTCTAGGTACCTATGTTTGAAGTCTGTTGTGTGTTTTGCTCACAAAATTAATTATTTAAATTAAATTTTTACATTAATCTAAAATTACTATTCGCCTTAAATACGCACGGAAACAAATAATAACTTAGTACATTACGGATGCGCTTTATGCAGTTGTAATAAGAACTAAATTATCACAACATAACGAGTCACGTCAATATTTAGATAGCAAGGCCGCATCTCCGCTCCATTTCTGTGACCACACCTTCACTAAATCACATTAGTTCTGTAATAAATCATCACCCTTCTTCTGCGCAATCGGGTACAAGCATAGTTTTAAATCAACAAAACGCTTTGCTTCCACTTTTATTGTGCGAACTGCCAAGTTGTGGAAATCGCTGCCGGCATCTGTGTTTCCCGATAGCTATAATCTGCATGTCTTCAAGTCTCGATCGAATCGGTATTTACTTGGTAAGCGCGTTTTACTGTAGACTGCATCATTGCTTAACAACAGGCAAGTTGTGGTAAAGCGCAAGCCTTATCTAAATATATAAAAGAAGAAACTGACTGACTGACTGACATATCAACGCAGAGCCCAAACCGTTGGGTCTGGAGACTCCAAATTTGGCACATAGATTCCTTATTGTGTCTAGGGGTGCACTAAGAAAGGATTTTTCAAAACTCACCCTTTAAGGGGGTGAAACGGGGTTCCAAAGTTTGTATAGAGAAACAAGATTAGTGAGATCAATTTTGCGGGCGAACCCGCGGGCGGAAGCTAGTTACGGAATAAAAAAAATGGTTCTATGTTTGAATGTGTTTTAGGGATATCTACATTAACTGTAGACCCATTTAATTTATTATTGTTCTAAAGAGATACCTACCTACTCTCAAGTTTGAAGAAAAATTGGACTTCGGAGATATGGAACGGGACTAATATTACTTTTTTAACAGGAATAAGAGGGTTCTATGTTCGGTTGCATCTTAGAACATTAAAACTAGATTAGAGGTGTTATACACAAAATATTTGCAACAATATCGCATTGACGGGCCGGTGGCGTGGTCGGTAAGATACTTGCTTTTCACGCCGCAGGTCGTGGGTACGATTCCCACCCGAGACAAACATTAGTTGTGAACATTTGTGTCTGTGTCGAGTCTGGGTGTAAATCTATATAATATATAAAAATTAAACCCGTTTTCCGTTGTCACGACATCACGCGTGAACGGCTGGACCGATTTCGCTAATTATTTTTTTAAAGTATTCCTTTAAGTCCGAGGATGGTTCTTACGCAGAGAAAAATTAAAAAAAAAGAAAATTTAAAAAGCGAAGAAGTGCCGAAAACCGGGTTAGATACCTATTATTTATTATTGGTTATATTCTGTAGATCTGAGACCCGGTAGATGGCACTGCTTTACCGGGCAGAACGACGTCTGCCGGGTCCGCTAGTATTATTATAATTTTACAACTTGTTTATATGTTAATTCAATAATTTAAAGGTATTAATTCAGACACAATGTATATTGTTTAATGAATAAATAAATGCAATGAAATGAAAATGAAATATTCAGCGCTTGTCAATAGAAAGGTACGATTTTGTATGGGACGCGTACGCGCCGTTCAGCGCTGATCGGACATACGCTGAATAGAGCTGAATAAATGTGCGTAGTCCCTAAATGTCCATGTTTGACACTGATGGATCACACTTAGTCTGTTTTTTATTTTTTTAACTATTTTTATTCTCTTTCCATGTGTTTTTTTATCATTTGATTCTGTGTGTCCTGTCTTTGTCAAATAAGTGTTTTTCGTTCTTTCATTACCTAAGCAGGAGGGAACGCGCTTCATCTAATCTAAATATATCAAAGAAGAAACTGACTGACTGACATATCAACGCAGAGCCCAAACCGCTGGGTCAGGAGACTCTAAATTTGGCACATAGGTTCCTGATAGGATCTAGGGGTGCACTAAGAAAGGACTTTTCAAAACTCACCCTTTAATGGGGTGAAACGGGGTTCCAAAGTTTGCACGGGGAAACAAGATTAGTGAGATCAATTTCGCGGGCGAAGCCGCGGGCGGAAGCTAGTACCTACCAGATAATACAGTACTGTTCGATGTTAAATTATCCAAGGGTTATATATGCATTTTTTTATGTAATTATGTTCGACGATTTCTCGGTCAATTATAGACTGATTTTAATTTTTTTTTACAGAGCCCACAGTATTTTTTTACCTACATTTGTTGGTCCCATAGGAAAATTTTTGACATGATGATGGACTTCGGGGGGAGGGATACAGAACTCCGGCCTACCGTACATTTTTATTGCACTGTCTCTTTTAGCTTGACGTTGACAGATTTACTATCAAAGACAGTAGACTTCACTTCACTTCACTTTTTAAAAAAAATTTGGCGTCCACCGTCTTTGACAGTGATTCTGCCAACGTCAAGTTGCAGAAGACATTTTAAAAAGTGAAGTTATAAAAAATGGCGTCTTAGAACGTCGCAGTTTTTTAGTTTTTTACTACTAATCTTTAAAAACTTATATACTTATTTAAACTTGACACTGGCAAAATTGCGGAATAATTTCTGCAGAGGACATAATTAAAAGAAGAAGAAGAAGAGAGAATAAACGTCATATTGCTTATTGAAATAAAACTACTTTTTAACGGATTTTATCGCGGTTTATTTTAGGTTTTTTTTACCCGTGAACATGAAGTCTGAAAAGACTTTGAAACGTCGGGATCTAAAATCTAAAATAAACCGCGATAAAGTCCGTTAAAAAGTAGTTTTATTTCAATGTGTGATATTCGCGTAAATCTAAGACATTACTATGTTATATTGCTTAGTTTAAATTAGTCTAAAAGATGATTATGCATAACACATTATGCTAAAACATGTTATGCGAAACAGGAATCTTGTCGATGCCCTTCTGCGTATTAGTAGTTCGTCATTGACTACACGTATTTATACGTTTAGTCGCTTACTATTCCTCAGTTTCGCATATTTTTAAACATAATGTGTTAGGCCGACGACCTCGGTAGCCGAGCGGTATAAGCCATCCGATTGGGCTATACTGTGCTCGGGAGGTCGCGGGTTCGATTCCCGCCCCAGACAATATTTGTATAACAACAAAAATTTGTTTCGGTGTCTGGTTGATTGAGGGACTACCCTCCATGCCTCGGAGAGCACGTTAAGCCGTCGGTCCCGGTTGTCATTTAACACATCTATGACAATCGTTTCATGTAGTCAGAAGCCAATATAATCTGACACCTGGTCTAACCATCTCGGTTACTGGTTCCCTACGGGTTTCGAGGTCTGATGGCAGTCGCTCGTATAATTCTGGTAGCTAGCCGCATCAGGTTAGACTGGGAGCCGACCCCAATAGAAATGGGAAAAAGGCAAGGGTAATGATGATGAATGTGTTAGGCATAATCGGTTAGCAATTACTTACAAAATTTCATCAAAATCGGTTCAGCAGTTTAGTTGTTGAACACGAAATAGAATTCACTTACCATGTAAACCATCAAGTGCCTTCTGATCTTATCTCAGGTGCTGGTGTTAACTGTAAAAAATCATAATATTAGTCTTAATACGCAAGCTTTTTTGAGTCATCCGCCATCTTGGATATCAAAATTGATCTCATTTTTATAATCTGCACTCTCGAAAACACCTATAATGTGACATCAGTTTTGGTGACTCAACCTTCGTCCGTGGGTGTAAACCTTTAATTGAATCCCCACACGCGGTCCCCGGGTGGTGCTAATCAGGTGACAATCAACTGGTGGTAGGCTTCGGCCGTGGTTAGTGACCACCCACCAGACAAAGCCGCACCGTCAAGCGGCCTTGCCGTGTTCCGGTGCGATGTCTAGTGACACCATGCAGAGAGGGTGGGTCGGAATTGTTGCTCCTCTAAGGTTTCTAAACCTTAAGCACCTAACCTCATTGCACTGCCACCTTTTCACTGATAATCATTCGTAATCACGAGTGAATCGGTACACTGGGCTGGCGCGTTCCATCGTAGACTACATCATTGCTTAATATCAGGCAAGTTGTAGTCAAGCGGCAGCCTATCGAAGAATAAAAAAAATCTGTGAACTAAAATCTTTAATCTATGTCTTTATCTTGAAATGGCTGAACCCATTTTGTATCGACTTTACATGATACTCAAGTTGAAAGATATTGTATCAAAAAAAATCATAGCAATCCGATAACTAGTTTTCGAGAAATCGCTGGACAAACAAACATAGGTACATAACACACTTACGAAACTTAATATTTTTTACCACTCATCAACAGCGGCACATTGGAGAGACTCGGGATTTGAACCCGGCCAAGTCTTGGGATAAGTACCTAAACTGTCTTATATCTCTCACGAATATAATCAGAATGATAACGTAGAGTAGTTACGTTACATAACGTACAGAAAGGTAACGTTCCATCGTAGAGTACATCATCGCTTAACATCAGGCATGTTGTAGTCAAGCGCCAGCCTATCACAGAATAAAAAAATAAAAATAGCAGGAGTTAGATTCTCCACTTCCCACCAAGCAAAGCGGGAGACAGCATAGAGTAAAAAGAGTTTAAATTGCCGTATACGAAATTTAGCAAGTGTTTAGATGCCCATATAAACTGTCCGCTGCGAACTTGGCCCAGAGGACAGTCTTTTTACATGCAGGCAGTATACTCCGAGGCAATGCTTCCCTTAACTGTAGGGCTTCGCGATATTATCCCAAAGGTACACTCCCTTGGCATAATATCGTCCACGTTGGGTGCACTCTCATGGATGAAAGTGACCCAGCAGCCGAAAATCACAAAAACTACATAAGTACAGTCCATCAAATCTAAGAAGTACCGTTTGACAGTTCTAAACGTAGTACATTTAGAATTTATTTTTTTGTATGAAAATTGTTTATGTTATGTTAAAATAAAAATAGCTTCATAAATCAATTATTTTACAGGAAAGCTAATAAAAATAGTTTAATAGAAAACAGTGAAACGTCAAAAGGTACTTCTTAGATTTGTTCAATTGTAGTATGTTATACTTACAATCATAGAATCACAGATTTTTTGTTAACAAAACCACTCATTTTTATAGTTATAATTACTCTAAATTATATAATTAATTATAATTAACTTATTTTACTACTGGCCATTTAGTAAACAATTAATTTAACTATTAAGTCATGTTTTATACATAATTATAGATTTTTTATTCATTTAGTTATTAATTTTATTGTGTTTTGTGAATAGACTTAGTTGTCTCAGGAACATTTTGGAATCTGTAACAAAAAAAAAATCATTTTAATACTAAAATTCATATATATGTACTACTAATCATACTCTATAGGCCGACCGTTTAACTCGCGTATCTCCATCTCAGGTACAAAGTTTTAAAACATTAATTAAATCTCATAAAGAACTATTTAACCACAGATAAAAGTAATGTAAGACTATTCCTCACTAATATCCATATCGCTTGAATCATCATCACTGTCTGTGTAGCTTGAGGAGTCAGAATCTTGGCGATAGGCGATACGCAAGTTAAACGGTCGGCCTATAGCCACCAGCTTGATGAACATTAATTCAACATACCAAATACTTAAAAGAAAATCACCCCCCAATGATTTACTACCTTGAAAAAGACCAAACAAAAACCGTCTACTATAATAAAGGCAAATGTCACTGGACTGAAGCCCTCCAAGATTACACACCTACATTTTTGATTATTTGCTGAATGTTAACAGAAACAGATTGCAAGAATATATACATACAAAAAAGAAAAAAGTCATCTATATATATAAAAATGAAACCCGTTTTACGTTGTCACAATATCACGCGTAAACGGCTGGACCGATTTCGCTAATTCTTTTTTTTAAATATTCCTTTAAGTACGAGGATGGTTCTTACGCAGAGAAAAATAAAAAGAAAAGAAAATTTAGAAAGCGAAGAAGTGCCGAAAACCGGTTTAGATACCTATTATTTATTATTGGGTATATTCGGTAGGCCTGAGACCCGGTAGATGGCACTGCTTTACTGGGAAGAACGACGTCTGCCGGGTCCACTAGTATACAATATAAGAAGGTATAGAGTACACCAATTTTAATATTGTTCTACGGCCACCGTTATCCATGGAGTTCTTTTGCTGGATCAATCTGCTTGCAACCATGTCTGGTGAAACTCTGTTATAACATATATCCAAATTAAATGTGAGCTATTTATTTTACACATTCCGTAAATATTAATACAGCGATTTTCTGTAAGAGCTGCTCAAATAGGGAGATATCTCCTCCTTACAAAATACAGTTTGGCTTGTCCAGATGGTATTAGGGATATATTTGAAATAAAACTACTTTTTAACGGATTTTATCGCGGTTTATTTTAGATTTTAGATCCCGACGTTTCAAAGTCTTTTTAGACTTCATGTTCACGGGTGGACTGAAACATGAACATGAAGTCTGAAAAGACTTTGAAACGTCGGGATCTAAAATCTAAAATAAACCGTGATAAAATCCGTTAAAAAGTAGTTTTATTTCAATGTGTAATATTCGCGTAAATCTAAGACAATACTAGGGATATATTTGTTATTCGAGACTTATAGTCATTGAGCTAAATTGCATGATAAAGCCAATATGGACATATGGTATACAACTGTAGGGTACTGCCAGTGCAACCAATCTAATGATATTACAAAGAACGCAGAATAGCATATTAAGACAGATATCGAATGCACCATGGTTTCTTAAAACAACGGATTTTCACTAAACTCTCGATGTGCCAACAATTAAACAGGAAATTGCTTCTTATGGTGACAAGTACAAAAAAAGATTGCAAAAACACCCAAACCAACTAGCGGGACAGCTAACGATCCCAGAAATAGCTCGCCGACTAAAAAAGTGGCGAGACATATTTGATCAAAGATAGTCAGCACATAGTTTGACTACATAGAATAAAAGGGGTATACCCCACTGGGGGTAACACCCGCCTCAAATAACATCCTTCACCACATCTGCTTATAGCTACCTGGCTGATCGCAAGATATAATCAGAAAAAAAAAAAATTGCATTCAAATTGATCCAGTAGTTTTTGTATGTAAGAGTAACAAACGTCCATGCACACATACACACAGGAAAGTAGGACAAAGTTTGTTAGTCAATCATCAGAATAATTGAATAGATTCAACGATTTTTTATAAATGAATTTCTAATGAAACGGTGTTGGTGCAGCACTATCAGTTGGTGGATGTCACATGTTCTCAAATAAGTTATCACTATTCCTTTGCCGATATTGAGCAGCGGCAATGAAGGAATTCACAAAAAGATATGTGGGCACGACTGTGGATCAAACCTATGACATTATATTTCAAAGAGGCCGATACTGTTGTGCCACCGCTGCTCAAAAACAAAATCAAACTTATTTGGATTTTTGGTACAGAATAAGATCACCCATTTATAGAAGTTTTAGAATTTATGGTGGTGTCTGTGGTGACTGATTTACGAATACGAACAATCTTGCCTACCGAGTGAGAGTTAATGCTGCTGCTAAATATTGGTGAAGGAAAACCTAGTGAAACCAACCAGCATGTGTTAGAACTAAATCATCAAGGACATGTAACATTTTAGCTACTTTAACTCTTCAAGGCATAATTAGACTTCCTCAAAAATAATAAGGATACAGCAAGGTATTAACTAAGTTTTTATGTGTTATTCATAATTATTAGTATGACTTGTTGATCAATAAAATTAATTTCTTAGTTCTAAGTTTCAGCAGAGCTGAATGAGAGTGGCCGCGGATCGTGCTCAGTGGCGTGCTTTAGGAGAGGCCTATGTCCAGCAGTGGACCAGGATAGGCTGATGATGAAGTTTCAGCAGGGTGAATTTATTAAAGTGACTAAAATATCTTGAATCTGTTTTTCTATGCGTGGATACTAAGTTAATATAGCTTTTTTGGTGTAGCATTAGTAAGCAAGATTCATAGAAACTAACAAAGCACAGTAATCGAAAAATAATAACACATTATTATAATTGAGATCATTAGAAAAATACGCACCGTAACTTAAAAATCCAGTTAGACACACTTTTAACACATATTTAGTTCACATCACGACATTAATATGAAGCAAAAACCATTTTCAAAGCTACTGCAATAAATATTTTTCACTTTTAAAACTTTTATTTTCTGAAAACAAAACTTTTCAACAAAATGTCACGACTCACGACGTCAATTGTAAATATTTTCATAGAACTGTCAAAAATTATACGATTGAAAAAATAGAACACGGATGCGGAACAAACTTTTAAATACGTGCTACATTATTATTTGGTCGGTTTGTAAAAGTTTCCCGCAAAAAAATCAATTTGCGTTTTGTTATTTTGTTTTATGAGTTTTGCGTTTATTTTGTGAGGATGTTTCAATTTTACTGTGTCGAAACTCTTACGCGGTAAAGACTGCTATCCGGTTAAAGCGGCCTTCTAATACTGCTCAAGAAATAAACGAGATAGTATTGGGCATTCGCAATTCACTCACGGCCGGTTTACTATTATTATGAATGTTTAAATGCACGATTTCCATGTGCCTTCCTTCTGATGTTCCTACAGTATTAATTAAAACATTTTATAGGCACAATTGATCGCATAAAACACCGCAATAAGTAACTTTAATTACGTACATACCTGCCGATCATAACATAATGATGGCCTTCCCTTTTAACTGGTTTCTTGTATATAATGGAATAAAGGTAATTACTTAATAACAAGGTAGGTCAAAAAAGGTATGCAGAAGTTTTTTTTTTAACTGTATTGTTATTTTTGTGGTCTCTTATAATCTCAATGTGATAAAACATGATAAGTTTTATAAAGCGCCATCTATTATGGAGTAGCAGATACTATAGTTAAAAAGTTTTATTAAATCTTATTCACCCAGAAATGTATAAGTAATTGGATTTAATTTTGATTAAGTCACTGGTTTTGCATATCTTACAAAATAAAGTAAATTAATTTATAGTTACTAAACTTTGGACGAATTGTGAGTTACATTATAATGCTAAGAGATGTCGCTACAGGTACTTTTTAAGTTTTCTAAGTATTTTATAAGTAGATGATCTTAGCAGGTCATAAAAATCTCTTCACATGGTGGAGTTCTATAGTTCTTTAAAGAAGCAAGCTTGACATTTTTACCCTTTAAAACATCAATTGAAAAAGTGATCTGCTAATTTCCCGCAACAGTATTTTGCTGTCAATAAACCACAAAATAACTGAGTTCTTGTCGCAAGCAGTTATGGTCCTTCCATAGATAATTTAATACTATACTAGGTTCCTTCTATAGATCCTGGTAGGTACCTTTTAGCAATAGTTATGCACCCCGATTCTCGAATCGATTTAAACGTTTATTTCGAACTCGATATTAGGTTGAATAATTGGTGAATATCGATTGAAAACTAATGAAATCAATGAAATGAAAATGAAATGAGTTTCAGAGTTTACTCGACTTCGCTTACTCAAATAACTTAGTAATATAAAGATTGAAATGCAATTGAATTTTCTGCTTCAATTTTCTGCTTTTTGGGGACTGAGTCACCTTCGTCCGTGAGAGTGCACCTTTTATCTGAATCCCCACGCGTGGTCCCCGGGTGGTGCAATTCAGGTGACAATCAACTGGTAATTATGTTTACTAGTAATTAACTGGTGGTAGGCTTCGGCCGTGGTTAATGATCATCCACCAGACAAAGCCGCACCACCAAGCGGCCTTGCCGTGTTCCGTTGCGAGTCCCATCGTAGACTACATCGTTCCTAAACATCAGGCAAGTTGTAGTCAAGCGCAGGCCTATTTCAGGATAAAAAAAAAGTATTCGAAACATTACGACGTATTTTTTCGTAATGTTGAACTCGTACTAAGAGTACAGGCAGTTATGGATCGATTTCTGTACGCCAACTGCCGAATCGCACCCATTGAAAAGTTTGTTAATTCCGGTATGCAACCGTACCCAAAGTAAATCGTTTTCGTACAAGATGCTGGGTTTGTACGGAGTCGATAGATATCTGGTCGATGGATAACAATTACATAGTAGACAACAGCTGGTCGGTTTCTCTTAACTGTCGAAGTTAACAATCAATAAATAGGTCAGCCCATAGACTTAACACGAACAATAAAAAAGCATTTTTTTTATTCTTGAATAGGCTGGCGCTTGACTACAACTTACCTGATGTTAAGCAATAATGTAGTCCACGATGGAAAACGCCCGCCCGATGTACCGATTCACACGTGAGCATGACTATCCGTGAGAAGGTGGCCATGAAATGAGGCTCCTTAAGGTTGAAACTATAAAGGAGCAACAATTCCAACCCACCCTCTTAAATGGTGTCACCAGACATCAACAATTCGACCAGACCAGCGGCTAGGCCGCTTGGCGGTGCGGCTTTGTGTGATGGGTGGTTACTAACCACGGCCGAAGCCTACCACCAGTTAATTACCAGTAAACATAATTACCAGTTGATTGTCACCTGATTAGCACTACCCGGGGACCACGTGTGGGGATTCAGATAAAAGGTGCACTCCCACGGACGAAGGTGACTCAGTCCCCAAAAAGCAGAAAATTTAAGCAGGCAATTCAATTGCATTTCAATCTTAGAAGTTAGCAAATGATCAGGCACCATAGCATATAGACGCTTGGAACACCAAACGTTTGGAAGTAGACAGTCACTGTCTCGGGACGTATGAAAAGGCACTTTAGATATCTCCGGACTTGGCCGAGTTTCAAAACAAGCTTCGAGCTGCTACTAAGATACTTTGAATTTATTTTGCTCGACCCGGGAATCAAACTTGGGACCTTCAACTTTGAAATAACACTATTTTATGACGGATTT
Source organism: Meganola albula (assembly GCA_936450015.1). Lineage (NCBI taxonomy): Eukaryota > Metazoa > Arthropoda > Insecta > Lepidoptera > Nolidae > Meganola > Meganola albula. The sequence continues at coordinate 6,081,558 of OW388171.1, forward strand.
TATTGCGGTATATTTTAGATTTTAGCTTCCGACTTTTCAGTCTTTTCTCATGGTCACGAGTGGACTGAGGTATTTGACGTCCAAAATTATTAATCACAATTATTACTGACTACCTACAAACATTATTATTTAAGTTGCGTTCCGATTTAAGCAAACTGAGCTCACAGTGTCTTGAATTCTGAGTTGATTTTGCTTTTTATTTGATTTTTTTTCTATTTTTTGTGTGATATTCGCGTGAATCTAAGAAATAAATAAATAAATATTCTGGAACATTAACACACACGGTCATCTGGTCCCAAGCTAAGCAGAGCTTGTGTTATAAAACCAGATAACTGGTAGATATATACTATACATATAATACTTTTCTTTTGTAAATATATACCTATATTAGATACTAGCTTTCCGACAGCGGCTTGCCCGCGTGTATGTCGGTTATCGCGCCAAAACATTACCTTCTTTTTGCGAAGTCGGATAAAAATATCCCATGTCCTTTCTTGGGTCTCAAACTACCTCCATACCCAATTTCATCCAAATCGGTTCAGTAGTTTAAGCGGGAAAGCGTAACAGACAGACAGACAGAGTTACTTTCGCATTTATAATATTACTAGCTGCCCCAGCGAACTTCGTACCGCGCAAAATTGTGAATCTAAACCATTCCCAGATCCCCTTGAACACACACAAAAAATTTCATCAAAATCGGTCCAGTCGTTTAGGAGGAGTTCAGTCACATACACACGCACACAAGAAATATATATATTAAGATTAGTAGGGATTAGTAGGGATTCACACCCAGACTCGACACAAACATAAATGTTCATCACTATTATGTAATAAGTCTATGGGATAACCTTGATGGTATACCCACTCTTATGGACAAAATATTAATTAGCCCATCAATATATAATGTAATTTATAGATTCCTATTTTCATTAAATAATATTAATTTAATTTTGTTAGAAAAAATAATTGTGAATTGTTAATTATTGACTGTCCTAGCGGAGTAATGGTTAATGACCTGACTACTAAGCCAATGGGTCATGGGTTCAGTTCCCACCCTGGAATAACCCAGTTAATACATATAGACAATACATTCAACATAATCATAAACTTCATTCACTCGAACAGCTCTGCGATGTCACCTGTCAGACTTGACGTCTGACGTCGCTTCGGTCCGAAGACACTACGACCGACAACACGGTGTAATTTAAATGAAGGTTTTCGTCTAAGATCAGGATTATCAGATAACTTTAGGTAGGCGTGAATAATCGGGTACGTTAGAGCGGGTAAGAAGAGGGTATTCCAAAAAATAACTACGGCAAATATCACTTAGCCCGATCTCTCGATAGCACAATCATGAATTCTACCAGTTAATTACAGATCGCTAAGATTACATTAAGATTAAAGCGTAAAACGTCCACCGAGCATGTGGTTGCAGGCCCACCTCTCGACAACGCAACCGTCCAACATAAAGTGTTAACTCTTCTAAGATGGCCGCTTCAGCCATGCTCGGTGTTTATTCGTTAGTTCTTAATGACATTTTCGAGTGTCAGCTGACTTCAAACACGGACGCGATGACAGTATAAAATGACAGCTGATATATTGAAAAGTAGATGTGCCAGCTTAAGTATATATAATATGTATGTATTAACAAAAAAAAATGTATATATGACCGACCGAATCCGGTGGGCTTTGGACTTAGGTCTTCTCTGTGAAAAGAATAACAACTTCAAAATAATAATATTATTTTTCAATTTATTTTCTTATACAACCCTAACTTTTGAAGAAGCCGCCATTTATTTGTCACTAGCGGACCCCGCGGACGTCGTCCTGCCCGGTAAGGCAGTGCCACCTACCGGGTCCGAAAATAGATTACGATCGATTCTCAGATCGAATCGGTCAAGCAGTTTCTGAGGAGTTTGTTTTTTTACTAGTTTTCTTTGCGTAAGAACCATCGTCGTACTTCAAGGAACATTTAAAAAAAAAGAATTAGCGAAATCGGTTCAGCCGTTGTCGAGTTATGCACTTACCAACACATTTTGCGTTTCATTTTTATATTAAAGAGATTCATTAATAACATCTTTAAAGGGAAGAGGGTTTAGAAAATCAGCTGATTAGGGTTCTTCTTCAGTCTTCTTGAGTCATCCACATTGGTTATACAGGTGGAGACGACTCCGCACGAGCTCCCGCCATCTGTGAAGATATTTTTTTACAGAAACTTGCACATTAAAAATCTTATCAACATTTAATGCATACTTCACATTAATCATTTATTATTAATGTGAAGTTCAAGTAAAAATAGCTCTCTTCATTGATAGAAAGTAACGTCAAGGTATTTATTAAATATTAAACCATACTCATCTACCTACGTCACAGCACTGTGACGTCACAAGTCTTCAGTCATTCATCACTTCCTGATATATTTAGAAAGGTTCAACGTTCACAATAGCAGTAAGTGAGGTTTCTGATAAAATGAGGCAATAGCGAATGACCTTTATTGTAATATTCTATAGGTACCATACGTTGGTAATTTTAACAGTATTTAATAAGAATATGATTTAAAAAAAATTGTGGTTGGTAAGATACTTGTTTTTAACGCCGAAGGTCGTGGGTTCGATTCCCAGACATTTTTGTGACGAACACGTCTGTTTCTCTTGAGTCTGGGTGTAATTATCTATATTTAAGTATGTATTTACAAAAGCAAAGTATTATATGTAGTATATTACCAGTTATCTGGTTTCCATAGTACAAGCTCTGCTTAGTTTGGGATTAGATGGCCGTGTGTGTTAATGTCCCACTACATTATTATTATTATTATAATATTACATTAATAAGCCTCGACCTTTTTATAATTTTTTTTTCTTTATTTAAAGAGCTTTGTCGCACAGCGACCACGTCGCTCTATTATTTTTACAAAGCATGGAGCATACATATAACACAACAACAAAAAGAACATAAAACTTACTCCTTACATAAACCTAAGTCTGCCAATTTATATAAAATTAAGGCTTTCCTAGACGTTGGTTCAGCTAATATGCTGTTACAAAGGCCAATATCCATACCCCTTGTTGCCCCAAAGTGGGTACGTCTGAAATCTCTATTTCGGACACATTCTAATAGGATATGGAGAACGTCCTCAATCACTTATAGTTTTCGCAGTTAGGGGAAGTCAACCTTTTCATTAAAAATTCGAACTTACTAGAAGTTATATGTCCCGAGCGTAGTCTAAGATTTATAAAAATAAAAACCTAAATAAGGTCATTATATGTTGTTAGCGACGCTCATAATCTTATTAATTAAATACTTAATATCTAGTTCGGTTCATACAAATTAACCTATAAAATTATGTTTACCTCTGCCTGCACCTTAGGTTAATACAGGCGTGAGGGTTGTTGTAAGTCAATAATGTAGGTAATTGTATTTGTGAGTTTTTTACTGTCACCCTCAATAATTTTACTTTTTAGTTTATGTCCGCACCGCACCGCGAGCGATATCGATGCGCTCTGCGTTAAGTAAATTGTTAAACTAATTGCCCAATAAAAGTACATAGTTATTAACATCTGTGTCTACTTTGCACCCGGAGTGCGTCTGCAAGCCCTACAAAGTGGTCTTCGAGCCAGATCTGATGTTCACCACGCCCCCGCCCAGTATGGTCAGAACGCGGGGTATGTTGCGTAAAGAACAACCTAATGGCCGCGAACAAGACGAACTACGGAGTGTACCGCATGAAGGAGGTATAATATCAGATCCATTGCCATCTACGAGTATGGATATCGCTAAAAACTGCTATGAGCAATGTGCGAAATTACCGGGCGGTAGCATTAAGTCCGAACAACCGCCGCCGCGGCCGCCATTAGTGCGACATAGAAAAAAGTGTCAAGTCATGCAATTTGTCATCTTCTTCAATACGCGCGAGAAAGGCTCAAATGATTTTGGAAGCAGAAAGGCTCAAAGCGAAGATTAAGATGGATCTGATCGATAAAAAGTTAGCTGCGGATATAGCTGACTTAGAAAGTGAAGATCAATACAGTCCATTAGATGAAGATGAAGAAAAGAACAGAAATGTGGAAAGATGGGTGGAAAGCAGTTACCTGGAGCTTGATGGTAAAGGCGAAAGTGAAAAATCACGTCAGGTACCCACGCACTCAGATCCTCATGCATCAGCACGCGAGCAACCCGCACTGACAGAGACAGCAGTACCGTTTACTGCACAGCTGCCGTTGCCGGTAGCAGATAGTATACCGTCACCGTCGGGACAGCCGCACAGACCCACTAACAGCGAAAATGCGTTAAGTGTGTTAGCTAATGCACTCAAAGAGATCACCGTTGCTGCCGTGAGTAACAAAGCGGATTCGAATGTACTCAGTCGCCTTAGTACCTCACGGGACTTGCCAGAATTTTCTGGAGATCCACTGGAGTGGCTACAATTTAAACACGCATACTATGAATCCACTACGCTGTGCAAATTTAACCCACAAGAAAACCTGTGGCGATTACGTAAATGTTTACGGGGTGCCGCTAAAGAAGCCACCGCCGCCCTATTTATATCGGCGTCGTCACCCGATATTATAATGTCCACACTGCAGTTACGGTTTGGTAATCCGGACTTCATACTGTCCAAAATAGTAAGCGACATAAGGAAGTTGCAACCTTTAAGCAGTGAGTACCAAAAAGACATCGTAGTTTTCTCTGTTAAGATTCAGAACTTTGTGGAAGCAGTGCGAGCGACGGGTCGCGAGGAGTATTTACAAGGTATGGAGATCAGCGCAATCATTTTGTCGAAATTACCTACTGTACTACTGTCTAAATGGTCTGACTACAGTTACCCTATGATGGCTGAAGGATACAATGGTTCGCGGTTAGTTCTGTTAGCTGAATTTCTCAAGAACGAAGCGATAAAAATATCTTGTACAGCTAACACGCTTCATTTTGTGAACACACGTAGCGATAACGTAGTACATAAGCATAAATACCACGACGGTAACACCCAGCGTTCGCACACACTATTGCTACAAACGGAAGGTAGAAACAGATGTTTATTTTGTAAAACAGCTGATCATCTGTTATTAGAATGCAAACCGTTCAAACGCGCTTTGCGTAAAGTGAGATGGCAACATGTCAAACGGCTCAAGCTCTGCTACAAATGTTTAGTAGCTCGTCACGACCGAGGTACGTGCCCCGCACCTGCGTGCGATGTGGACGGCTGCGGGCTGCCCCACCACCGTCTCCTGCACTATCCTGCGCGTGCGACCGGCAGCCCGAGCTACCAGGAGGAATCAAGACAGCAACCGCGGCCGGAGCCGCAGTCATCGTCATCGCTTGAAGCCGAAACAGTTACGCATATAAACGCGAGTGATAACAAAGTGTTTTTAAAAATCGTTCCAATATCTATTCGCGGACCAAACGGCATAATAAAAACAAGTGCGTTGTGTGATGACGGGAGTACTGTCAGTTTGATAAGCGCCGAGTTAGCGTCTCGCGCCGGTGTGCGTGGACGCACAGAGACCTTACGTGTGTGGAGCATGGAACAATGACGAACTAGTTTGTGACGCAACCGTAATGAATGTGGATCTAATTAGCAGAGACAATAAAGTACATTCTATTAAGTTGAGAAGTGTAAACAACTTAAATTTGCCTTTTAGTAGTGGATTAACTATTGCACATTATGATAAATATCAACATTTGCTTTCGCTTAAAAATGAATTATGTACAGTTAACGTAAAACCTGAAATTTTAATCGGTCAGGATAATTTTCATTTGTTATTACCATTAGAGGTTAAAGTAGGTAAACCTTATGAGCCGTGCGCTACACTCACTCCCCTAGGATGGTGCTTGCATGGCAACGCCCGAGTGCCGCGGGCCGCCTCCGGCGCTGCTGCTGTCCACGGGCCCGACTTACCTGCTTTGCACTCCACCTTGTGCGTCGTATCGGCCGATACACACGAGATAGAATTTGATTCCCCGGAAGACCTTGAGCTTCGAGACCTGCACAATATGGTAAGACGTTCATTTGCATTTGATTCCTTAGGCATATCTGGCAAGCCTCGCCAGAACATTGATGACGTCAGAGCGATCTCGCAGCTGGACCAGTCAGCGAAACTAGTTGACGGCCGATGGTTTGTAGGTCTACCGTGGCGAGACGAGAATTGTGTTATGCCTGACTCTTATTCTACTGCATTGCAACGGCTTAGAGGTATAGAAAAAAGAATGAGTAGGGATAAGGGTTTTGAGGAGCGCTATAAGCAACGCATTCAGCATTTGTTGGATAACGATTTCGCGCGAAAGTTGACTAATACTGAACACACCGAAAAAACTTGGTACTTACCTCATTTTGGGGTGGACAACCCAAACAAAAAGAAACTGCGGTTGGTGTTCGACGCAGCGGCTAAAACGAACAGTTTATCGCATAACGACTACTTATTAAAAGGGCCTGATTTATTAGCGTCATTATTCGGCATAATGTTAAGATTTAGAGAAAACAGTGTAGCCGTTTCAGGCGATATAAAAGATATGTTTCTCCGCGTAAAAATAAAACCAGAGTATCAAAACGCCTTAAGATTTCTTTACAGAGAAAAAGCTGACGGGCCCGTCGAGACCTACGTCATGACGTCACTAATTTTTGGTGCTAGTTGCTCGCCTTTCGTAGCGCAATTTGTTAAAAACAAAAATGCAAGTAGATATGAGTCATCGCTACCCCGCGCCGTGGAGGCTATACACACACAGCATTACGTCGATGATTACGTTGACAGTCTGCCCGATACGAGCACAGCTGTACAGCTTGTTCGTGACGTCACTCATATTCATAGGGAGGGAAGTTTTGAAATTTGTAACTGGACAAGTAATTCGAAGGAAGTTTTAGACAGTTTACCTGAAAATACGTTAGGAAATACTGCTGTAAATTTCAAAAACGGTCAACAATATGAGGGCGAACGGACACTCGGTTTGATCTGGTGTCCGAAAGAAGATATGCTGAAGTTCGATGTGTCGTTCAAGTTGATTCCTGAAAATATAATGAATGGGTCACAGAGACCCACGAAAAGGGATATATTACGAGTGGTTATGTCTATTTTTGATATTTTCGGTTTTTTAGCGCCGTTCACCTTAATAGGAAAAATTATATTGCAAGAAACCTGGAAATCAAAGATCAGCTGGGATGATTACGTAACTGACGGCATATTTACTAAATGGTTGAAATGGATTTCATTAATAAAATGTTTACGTAGTGTGCGCTTGCCTAGATACTATCCGATGGTCAATACAGCAAGTGCAAGCGAGATAGAATACGAACCGGTTCCCACTTCATCGGCGCCGCAGCCGCAGCGCGGTAGCTCTGACGGGACTGCAACAAATATGATTTACTCTACAATAACAACTGGTTATACATACTTACAGTTGCATTTGTTTGCGGACGCGTCGTCGAAAGGAATAAATGCGGTCGCGTATTGGCGTTGGATTATGAATGGTTGTGTGCACGTAGCATTTATAGCTAGTCGAAGTCGAGTTGCGCCCGTAAAACCGGTGTCAATACCGCGGCTAGAACTTCAAGCTGCTGTGCTCGCTGCCAGATTAGCTGAAACTATAAGCAAAGAACACAGGATAAAGGCAGAAAAGAAGTTTTTTTGGTGCGATTCAAGTACTGTACTTACGTGGATAAGAAACGATGCGCGTAATTATAAACAATACGTGGCACACAGACTCGGTGAAATCGACGAGTTGTCACAACCTGATGAGTGGAGATACGTACCCACTAAGCTTAACGTCGCTGACATCGGCACTCGGGAGACGTACGACCTGTCAGTTCTGGAAAAAGAATGGTTACATGGACCTGCTTTCTTGAAGTATGAAGAACACTTGTGGCCTGGTGACTTCGCGCTGCAAGAACCTGAAAGAAAAGAAAAACAATTAGATAAAGAATGTATCACCCTTATGATAAAAGAAAATATAGATATATACTTACCTGTACCGGATGCTGAACGATTTTCTTCTTGGTTGCGTTTACTACGGTCGACATGTTATGTTCTGAAATTCATAAACAAATGTAAGAAGTTAGGTTTTGAGATAGAAAATGGTATGAATAGAGCAGAAACAATATTGTTAAGACAAGCGCAATCACAGTCGTTTAGAAAGGAAATAAATAAAATTAAAAACAATGAATGTGTGTCCCGGAACAGTAAGCTACTTACTTTGTCGCCGTACCTGGATGAGCACGGCGTACTGCGCGTCGGTGGACGTATAGGTGCTGCTACAGCTGTTCTGCCTGAAACTAAAAATCCTGTGATCTTAGACGGACAAAGTCACATCGCCAAATTAATAGTAAGATATTACCACCACTACTACGCTCATGGATATCAAGAGACGGTAGTTAACGAAGTGAGGCAAAAATACTGGATCACAAGGCTTAGACCTCTGGTGAAAACCGTCTCGTCGCAATGTATGGCCTGCAGAATAAGAAAAACTAAACCCGTAACCCCCAGAATGGGAGATTTACCTCCTGAGCGTGTGTCTCATCACCAACGGCCCTTCACCCACTGTGGTGTGGATCTTTTTGGACCTATGGAGGTGACTGTAGGAAGGCGCAGAGAAAAAAGATACGGTATTTTATTTACGTGCATGACTGTACGTGCCATACACTTAGAGGTAGTTCCAACACTGAGTTCAGACTCATTTATCATGGCGCTGCGTCGAATGTCTGCCAGACGTGGCTGGCCTCAACATCTGTACTCGGATAACGGCACAAACTTCAGAGGTGCAAGTACAGAGTTGCAAAAGTCGGTTAAAGATATGGACCAAGACAAACTGAAAAATGAAGCGATGAGTCATGGCACTAAATGGACTTTCATCCCGCCGGCGAGTCCTCACTGGGGTGGTGCGTGGGAGCGGCTTATTAGGTCCGTGAAAACCAGTCTCAAAATCGTACTAAATGAGCGTGCGCCTAAAGATGAGACTCTGAACACATTGCTAGCGGAAATCGAGAACATCGTGAACAGCCGGCCGCTAACTCATGTATCAGTAGACCCACAAAACCCAGAGGCACTAACACCGAACCACTTTTTGCTAGGTTCTTCTTCTAACTTGCCCCATATTGGTATCTTTAGCGACAGTGACGAATACCTACGCAAACAGTGGCGGATATCTCAAAGACTAGCTGATATGTTTTGGCGCAGATGGGTCAAAGAGATACTACCGGATATGTTACCTCGCACGAAATGGCAAAGTGAGCAACGAAATTTACAGGTAGGTGACTTTGTACTTATAGTTGATCCAGATGGTCCCCGCAATTTATGGCCTAAGGGAGTTGTACAGGAAGTTGTTCCCGGCAAAGACGGCCGAGTGCGAATGGTAAGAATAAAGACTCGGTCGGGAATGCTTACCAGATCGACTCGCTCGGATCGTCGCTCGGATCCCGATGGATGGTTCGTGATGCGAAGCATCACTAGGGGGGGAGTGTTAGCGACGCTCATAATGTTATTAATTAAATACTTAATATCTAGTTCGGTTCATACAAATTAACCTATAAAGTTATGTTTACCTCTGCCTGCACCTTAGGTTAATACAGGCGTGAGGGTTGTTGTAAGTCAATAATGTAGGTAATTGTATTTGTGAGTTTTTTACTGTCACCCTCAATAATTTTACTTTTTAGTTTATGTCCGCACCGCACCGCGAGCGATATCGATGCGCTCTGCGTTAAGTAAATTGTTAAACTAATTGCCCAATAAAAGTACATAGTTATTAACATCTGTGTCTACTTTGCACCCGGAGTGCGTCTGCAAGCCCTACATATGTATTCAAATTTCAAAATAGTTGTAATGCATATACCTATTTTTTTAATTATATCAAAAAGCGTTATTGCATTCTATATGGTGATGATAATGATAACCATAAAATGCCATAAGTTGCGCAATGAAGTTATAATATAACGCGCATCCTCAGTAAACTCTTGAATCACTCTTTAAGATAAAAAAAAGACGGGTTGCACTCCGGGAGTGCCGGCAGAAGTGAAAACTTGATTATTAACGTTGAGCATGTTTGATATTTTGGAATGGTTAGGGAATAATTTTGCACCAATTGCTTTATCAGTATAAAAGTACTATCATTTATGTGGTAGAATACAATATTCATTTATTGCGCTATCGTACACAAACATGACAATTTATATTACATTAAAAATTTAACACTTTAAAACTATTACAATTATTTTACATTAAAAAGTTTATCTCTCCGAAAAATCAACTTTACGAATACACAACAATGTGATCACTACACAGACGGTCGAGCCATCAGCTGTCACCATCCATGGATGCGCGTGGCACGCTGTAACATACACGAACATTCGCGCAAGCGCCCTGCGCTGCCTAAACGAAATAGTAGGCCCAGGCATACATTTTCGCCGCGCCGTAGAGAGGGGATAGCTATCTACTCTCCATCCGTCTTATGCTTTTTCGATCAGGTCACGTATCCTGACGCGAGTTTAAGATTTTATACCCATTACAGAAAAAGTGCTCAACGCCGCTAAAGAAGTTTTCACTTCAAAAAAACTGCATGAAAATCGGTTGCGTAGTTTTAAAGATTTAGGCATACATAGGGATATACGAGACAGGAAAGCGACTTTGTTTTGTACTATGTAGTGATAAATAACTTGAAATTATTTTTTTGGTTTTTTTTTTTTTTTTTTTTTTTTATAGTGGGTCATACTAATACTACATAATATGACGTGCCTTTCTTTTAAGTCCGTGTGACCTAGTTTGTCTATTTTTACTAATAATCACAAAATTCGTAATCAAGTATTGACTTCGCGACCACAGCTCAAAGAGCTCTAACAAAGTACAGCGGTCGCCCAGCGGTACGGGCCTCGCCTTAGAAATTGAATGGTCCACTGTCACATGTCACATGTTTGGTCACTCTAATTTGTCTGACTGATTGAATATAACTTTTAAATAAATACTTCAATAACATATTCAAAGAAATCTCTTTAATGGCGTCTTAGAACGTCGCAGTTTTTTAGTTTTTTACTACTAATCTTTAAAAACTTATATACTTATTTAAACTTGACACTGGCAAAATTGCGGAATAATTTCTGCAGAGGCCATAATTAAAAGAAGAAGAAGAAGAACATATTCAAAAATCAGCCATGTTTTAAGTTAAATAACTCTTATTTTTAGGTACCTTTCTCACCTGGTACCTGCCCAGGTGTCACTCGGCAAGTTTTCACAAGCGCATAGGTATTCAAGGCACACGAGACGCTACTGAAAACATAAGGTTTCATTCGTGTGAAAATAAGTTATGTCTGATCGCTCTGGGATCTTACTCTTTAAGGTCGCGGTCGATTCCCAGTCGTGCCCACACATCTTTGTGAGAGTTGTTACATCACCGCTGCTCGATATCGGTGAAGGAAAACATCATGAGGAAACCGTCATGTCTAAGAACTAATCATTCGATGACATGTGACATCTACCAACCCGCACTTGGCCAGCGTGTGTGGATTAACATTAATTGTGGATTGTGTGGATTATTATCACTAAAAAACAAAAAATATTACAATTCCTTTACTAATTAATAGAAAGGAACTTCGTTCCATCCGGGTGTCACTTGACACCTCCCAAGTTTTTTTTTCTCTCTTTTCATTTCTTTTTTTACTTGATTCTGTGTGTCCTGTCTCTGTCAAATAAATGTTTTTCTCTCTTTCTAACTGAAGACTTTACACTTTATTTAAAATCAATGTCAACATTATCCAATTTACATCTGATTTCCATGAATAAATATGTATCTCACGTGTGTATTATGTTATTGAAACATTATAGAATTAATAAGTATATTTGTGATAATTATATTTTGTATCTATTTTGTTATACGAAATGCGATGGCGCAGGTACAAAGGTCGCTGGTCGTCATTCGTTTTGGTCGATTCCCAGTTGCACATTTCCCGATTCGTTTGTTATATTTACTATATTTTAAGTTACCCGTAGAGCAGCGGTGGCGCAGCGGTACGGGCCTCGCCTTAGAAAAATAAGGTCGTGGGTTCGAATCCTGGTCGTGACCACATATTCTGTGTGAATTGTTTCATCACTGCTCAATATTGGTGAAGGAAAACATGCGGATACCGGCATATCTAAGAACTAATCATTCGAGGACATGTGACATCCACCAAGCCGCACTTGACCAGCGTGTGTGCCTAAACTCTTTCAACTCGGATAGTTGAAGGAAGACCCGTGCCCAGCAGTGGGACACTAAAAAGGGTTGCAGTGAACGTCTTTTTGCTTGACACGGGAATTGAACCCGACGTCACGTTATTAAATGAACACGTTGAACACTAAACCAACGCGAACGGGGGAAAATGAATTGTTTAGAAAATTAAAACACAATGTAAATTAGATTTTACTATGCGTGTCTCTATTTTTAATGTAGATACATATGTATAAGTGTATTTGTATATTGTTCGTTTGTCACCAAGTGTCTAGATATACATACAAATTGACGCGTGTCCAAATTACATGGTGTTCTAACGATAGAGATGGGGTAATATCGATAGCATTTTTTATTAATATCGATAATATTTTAGCCCCCGTTTAGCAAAAGTGGGGTGTCATAATAAAGTTTGACGCGAGTATTTGTGTACAATTTTAATTGCCACGTATCGACTAAATGGATGGACCGATTTTGATCATAATAAAATCATAATCATATTAGGCTTTGCAAATATTGGTACATTTATTCATAGTTGCATAGAAGTAATTAAATTACTATTAGACCCAAGACTCAAGAGTCTTAAATCTTGAGTCAAGACTTAAGATTCAAAACTAGACTCAAGATTCAATCAAAAGATTTCAATAAAAAAGTGAATGCAAAAGTTTTTTCGCGATTACACGTGTGGTTCCCGTATCACCTCTTTTGACCCACCCGGTTTTCAAAAACCCTTCCTTAGTTCACCTCTAGACCTCATAAGGAACCTGTGTGCCAACTTTGGAGTCTCCAGACAGAGATTTGGGTTGTGTGTTGATTATGTCAGTCAGTTAGTTTTTTTATAAATACATATTATTATATATTTAAGATGTCAAAACATTTCTAGGAAATTAATGTTTGTTTGGTCATTTAATATTATTTATAACTAACATTAGTTTTGAAGATAAATTGTTATTAAGACTATGGGTGATTGGTTTGAAAATAAATGAATATTTTTATTTAGCTAGATATATTTAGATCCTAAGTGAGATAATATCTCTTTTTTAATATGAACCGATTTTAATGTTTTAACAATAACTCAAAACCCACTTACAATTGAACAAATCTAAGAAGCACCTTTTGACGTTTCACTTTTTTAAGTCAGTAGAAATGTAGTTAGTACTGGTTCCCATAGCTCTGCTTAGTTTGGGATCAGATGACCGTGTGTGTTAATGTCCCGTGATATTTATATTATTTATTATTATTGAGAACGTGCCAATCTAACCACATATCTTGACGCCAAGTTGTTGCTAAGAAAAATATATCCCTTTGAAAAATTTACTTGCAGTTTTTTCTCGACCCGATTTCCAACCCGGGATTCATTGACGAACTTGCTCTTTAGCGACTACTGGATTAATGAGGCCTTACGTGATTAAAGACGAACTATTCAAATCCCGACTTTTGCTTTCAAAAATGCCTTAAAACCTAGATTTTCTCATTAACCCCCAATCGGAACCCTGGATTGAGTAAAGATTGCTATGAAATAAGCAATTTTTACACAATCCAGGGTTCCGATTGGGGGTAAATAAAAAAAGAAAGGTATCTTTATAAATAAAGGGAATTTTTATACCGAGTTTAAGTGGTATAAGTGTGATAAGACCAATTAAAATAAATAAATAACAAATGCGTAGAAAATGAGGTGTGTGATTATTTCACATTTATTGCATTATTGCATAAATTATATAGGTAGGTAAGTAAGCTATTAAATGCCCAATGTCTCCACTAGCGAGAGGATCAGGTAGAAGTATTATCGTCACTAAATACTGTTTCAGGGGTCAACTCGACGAGCGAGATAATTGCGATTTATTCTCTATCTATAAATAAATAAAAATCAATGCCACTTTTCGTTGTAATTTTATAACTCAAAAACGGGCTTACCTATTTAAACCAAATGTTTAGGCATTGTTCGGACTATTTAGTAGATGGTTTATGTGAAGTTTGCACAAAATCGGTTGAGCGGTTCTTTATTTACCACATTTTTTGTAAATTGTTGAGTGGGCTGAAGCTACCCGGGCGAAGCTAGGGTGGTCTGCTAGTACTGTATAGAAATACGTGACATGACGATAATATCGCCGCGGTTCTCTCGATCGTGAAGACGGCCCATAAGGTAAGGGACCATATTTTTTTTATACATCTAAGATAGCAAACAAAGTCAACGGCCCAAACAGACACCTTAGTCTTTTGACGGGCCAGTGGCATGCTCGTTAAGATACTTGCTTTTCACGCCGCAGTTTGTGGATTCGATTCCTACCTAAGTCACACATTTGTGTGATGAACACGACGTCTGTTTGTCTTGTGTCTGGGTGTAATTATCTATATTTAAGTATATTTTTACAAAAGAAAAGTATTATATGTAGTATATAACCAGTTATCTGGTTTCCATAGTACAAGCTCTGCTTAATTTGGGATGATTGCAATGTGTTAATGTTCCACTATATTATAATATTACTATTTCAGAAAGAAAGCAGGTAGCCTCAGGCGACTGCCAGCAAAGGTTATTGGGCTAAGGCTTCCTATTAGTAGAGTACGATCACACAATGACTACTCTACTAGATCGTGTCAGCCCAAGTTATCTGCTTTGTTTCTGTATACGCTCTTATGCTGTCTTCTTCTACTTCTTTGTCGTTCCACTCTTGTTAGAGTGGTCGTGGTCATATTGAGTCATCCACATTGGTTATAGAGGTGGACACGACTCCGCACGGTCTCCTGCCATCTGTTCCTATTGATAGAGTGTCTGGCACAATCAAGTGAACTGTTTTTTGTGGCGGTTTTTATCTGGTCAGTCCAGCGCATAGGTGACCTGTCGCGTGATCTCGTTTCCTCCACCTTTCCCTGCACAACCAGGCGCTCAATGGAGTCGTTATCTCGCCTAGAGACACGTCCGAAATACTGTAGTATGCGCTTGTTGTATGTACGTATGTGTTTGTTTAATACTGTAGTATGTCTTATGAGTTATGTAGTCTCTTTTTTTTGTGATATTACAAATAAGAAATGCGTGACTATCGCGTGTGTTTTGAAGAGTAAAAAGAATTATAATATGATTCTGTTCAGCCCCTGTTTCCACTCATGTTGAAGTGAAATTGTCGACACAAAATCTAACTCTTTTATTCACGTGATTTCAAATGGGATAAGTGTGTACTTATCACCATTCATTAGTGCAAGTTATCTTTCAGTCTGTCTGTTTTAAGAGCAAAATCAGGTTTTAATTATCTGTTACTATTAACGTAAGTACCCATCTTTGTATATAAGATCATTAGCCAAATTATTGCTATTAGAGAAAAACGATATGACAAATTTAATAGTTAACCACGCGTCAGAAAACGTCAAGGTCTCATTTAAAAGTGTTCAGATGAAGCAAAAATAAGGTTAAAGTACTTTAACAAGAGGCAAAAAAATCGATGCCATGACCTCTCGCTGTAGAAAACAAATTCCAACACTAAAAAAAAACTATAAATATTTTTTTGTTTCACGTGGTAAAAAATGTAACAGATAATGAAAAACTATCGATAGAATTTTCCGGCACCACTACTCTAGCATTACCTTGTCTGTCATACGCCGGCCATCTTGGATAGTTTATTTGAAAATCGAACAGCCGGCGGAAGCGCGTCGCTTTTACCGCGAAAAATATGTTTGATAATACGATTTTTATTTGTTATTTTTTAATTAAATAGTGTTGTGATATTATTATTTATTATTATTACAAGTGTTTAAGTGTTCAAAAATATTTATTATTGGACTGAAAGTGGTTTTTGGTGAGTTATTTGTTTATTTTCAATTATTTAATTTTAAAAAGTACTTAAATTGGTTTCAACATGCGATGAAAATTTTACGTATTCCGTTATCAGAAATCGTAATCAATTTTAAAGTCCATTAGATGAAAGTACACGTGGCTTAAGTAATTTCTCAGCATTAGTCCGGAGTTAGGAAATTAGTGATTAATGATGTCATACCACGTGTCTCGGAGAGCATGTAAAGCTGTCGGTCCTGCACCCAATCTATTACTGGTTGTGTCGATCAGCGCGTGTCACTAGACTCGGGTACACTCGTCTCAGATGAACTTTCCCTATAGTATCTCCTGCATACTTTGCTAGTCAGCTTAGACTTGGTAACCAATCTACAATAGGAGAGAGATTTATAATGTTAAGTTAGAAGTAAGTAAAGTAGCCCTTTATGCATTGACAGCTAATGGTAAGCGGAAACCTTAGCTGGGACGCTTATAACACCAGAAGCATAACACGCACGTTGTATTCTATTAGGTGGACGGTACCTACACAGTCACTGTCGACCTTACTCACACACAGGAACACAACCAACAGTTATTACACGCTGTGTATTCTGTAAGGTGGACGGTACCTACACAGTCACTGTCTACCTTACTCACACACAGGAACACAACCAACAGTTATTACACGCTGTGTATTCTGTAAGGTGGACGGTACCTACACAGTCACTGTCTACCTTACTCACACACAGGAACACAACCAACAGTTATTACACGCTGTGTATTCTGTAAGGTGGACGGTACCTACACAGTCACTGTCTACCTTACTCACACACAGGAACACAACCAACAGTTATTACACGCTGTGTATTCTGTAAGGTGGACGGTACCTACACAGTCACTGTCTACCTTACTCACACACAGGAACACAACCAACAGTTATTACACGCTGTGTATTCTGTAAGGTGGACGGTACCTACACAGTCACTGTCTACCTTACTCACACACAGGAACACAACCAACAGTTATTACACGCTGTGTATTCTGTAAGGTGGACGGTACCTACACAGTCACTGTCTACCTTACTCACACACAGGAACACAACCAACAGTTATTACACGCTGTGTATTCTGTAAGGTGGACAGTACCTACACAGTCACTGTCTACCTTACTCACACACAGGAACACAACCAACAGTTATTACACGCTGTGTATTCTGTAAGGTGGACGGTACCTACACAGTCACTGTCTACCTTACTCACACACAGGAACACAACCAACAGTTATTACACGCTGTGTATTATTTAGTAAGTTAATTAACAATGGTCACCATGTTAAGGGTGATCATTGACGGGCCGGTGGCGTGGTCGGTAAGATACTTGCTTTTCACGCCGCAGGTCGTGGGTTCGATTCCCACCCGAGACAAACATTAATGATGAGCATTTGTGTTTGTGTCGAGTCTGGGTGTGAATATCTATTAAAAGTATTTATTTGCAAAAGAAAAGTATTACACACACGGTCATCTGGTCCCAATCTAAGCAGAGCTTGTGTTATGGAAACCAGATAACTGGTATATACTATAGTATATACCAGTTATCTGGTTTCCATGTGTGTGTTAATTTCTCATAATATTTATTTTTTATCATTGTTACAACGAAATTCACACTCCTACCTCACTTAAACTTTTTATAAATGTCTGGAATGCGTTTACATTAAGTGGCCATTGAAGTAAATAGAACAATAGATGATTTAAAATTGTTCCTTAAATATTTCTATAATTCGATGATCCTGCCGTGCTCGGTAAGACACAATATAAGGTCTTATTCATAAAAATCTTGTAAGCCTCTTTAGTTAAAATGGACTTTGTCTCTTTCTTACTAGTATAATTATTAAGATGACAGACAAAGACAAACGAATTATAAACCTATTTTAGCTATAATGAGCTTAGAAGACGTTTATGAATACGGGGGTTTCTTTTCACGCCGCAGGTCGTGGGATCGATTCCCACCCGAGACAGATATTTGTGTGATGAACATATCTGTTTGTCTTAAATTTGGGTGTAGTTATCTGTAATGTATATATTTCCACAAGAAAAGTAGTTTAAGTACATCAGTTATCTGGTTTCCATGACACAAACTCTGCTTAGTATAGGATCAGATGGCCATAAGTGTTGATGACCTAGAATAATATTATTTTAAAACTAGATTCGACCTGCGACTATTCCTATGTAAAATATCATCAAAGCGGTTCGTGTCTTCCTCAGAACATACTTAAAGACCAAAGACTTAATTGCAAATCCGAGTGTAGACCAGGTGCTAGTCTTTCGGTCTTCTATCGGATACATTTCTGAGAGCGCTAAGCGGCGCAAATACGCGAACCTTGCCGGTAATTACGTGTTAAGCCGTTTGGTATTGTGGCTCTGGGTCCGTGGGGTCCAAAAGCACATTCACTTTTCAAGAAGTTGTCAAACCGTAGATAATAACACACGTGACTAGAAGGCTTGTTTGTATATCGAGCAAAGGATGAGTATTGCATTCAACTCGGCAATGCCGCTAGCCTTCTGGGTACGTTCCCGGAAGATAACGATGCGAAAATAAATTAATTATTGCGATGTGACAATCAACTGGTGGTAGCCTTCGGCCGTGGTTAGTGACCACCCACCAGACAAAACCACACCGCCAAGCAGCATTGCCGTGTTCCGGTGCGATGTCTGGTGACACCATGCGCTGAGGTTGGGTCTGAATTGTTGCTCTTTTAAGGTTTCTAACCTTAAGGGGGCTCATTCCACCGCCACCTTCTCACCGATAATCGTTCGTAATCACGAGTGAATCGGTATGCTGGGCTGGCGCGTTCCATCGTGGACTACAACGTTGCTTAACATCAGACAAGTTGTAGTCAAGCGCCAGCCCGAAGAGTAAAATAATAATAATTTTTAGACGCATTAGTTTAGGTTAGGCATAAGTTAGTTTAGTTCTATATTTATATTAGTGTTGAGTTTGTTATTATATATATAGTGGGACATTAACACACACGGTCATCTGATCCCAAACTATGCAGAGCTTGTACTATAGAAACCAGACAACTGGTAATATACTGCATATAATACTTTTCTTGTGTAATTATATACTTAAATATAGACAATTACACCCAGACACAAGACAAACAGATATACATGAACAAATGTTTGTCTCGGGTGGGAATCGAACCCACAACCTTCGGCGTGAAAAGCAAGTATCTTACCGACCACGCCACCGGCGCGCCAAGTATTCAGTTAGGTGAATTTTCTTGACAAATGTATCTTTATCTAAGGAGATTGTGAGTTAAAATTATATAATCTCTTTCATCGGACAAGCAGAGGTACAGCTATGCACCACCATTATAGTGAAAATTCTACGGGTACGCAAAACGCTTTCCTTCCAATTTTATTGTGCGAACTTCTATGGAATTCGCTGACATCTCTGTTTCCCGATAGCTACAGTCTGCCGGTCTGCAAGTTAGGAGTGCATCGGGAAATTTACTGGTTAATCGCTCTACATCGTAGACCACATCATTGCATAAGAACTGGTAAATGTCTGGTGGTTTTTATATAGTACTAGCTGATCCGGCAGACCTCGTACTGCCTCAATCGATAAATAATTGACTCTTTGAAGTTACACACACCTACATGTTAGACATCAGTGTGTGATTATAATCTAATATGAACTTTATTGAAGAGCAAGAAAGTTCAAATTGACTCTACATTTTATTTAGAAAACGTTTGTATGGGAAATAAAGGCTGTTTTTAGGGTTTTCCCGGCAATTATTCGAACTTTTCTCACCTTTTAAACCTTCCCTAGACCTCCACGAACATTTCAAGATTTCATTTAGCGAGACTAACGAACAGCAATTGAAGATACAATCGAACCTACCCCATTACGACGTCGGTTAAAAGCTAATAATATTCTGTAGGTAGTGTCCCCATGATCAAACGTACACAATGATTGTATATAAGTTGTAAATCTTCGAGTTTTATTTGAACACGACGAAAAGCATATGGCCGATAATAAACATAGGTACCTAGTGGTCGATTTACGCACCGTTAGTTAAACGACTAATTTTAGTAACATTTTTTTTAATCTTAAAATAGACTTGCGCTTGACCACAACTTGCCTGATGTGAAGCAATGATGCAGTCTACGATGGAACGCGCTTACCCAGTAAATACCGATTCACTCGTGACTTGAAGACCGGCAGGTTATAGTTATAGGGAAACAGATGCCGGCAGCGAATTCCACAATTTGGCAGTTCGCACACAATGAAAGTGATAGCAAAGCGCTTTGTGCGTACCCGAGGAATTTCCACCATATAACGGTGGCGCATAGCCGTACCTCTACTTGTCCGATGCATACATTGTCCGATCCCTTTTGTATCCAATCGTAAGCTGAAAACTGTTCACAAAAAAGTCTTACTTAGTATAAGCATTCAAAGGAGTGGCGAAGGGTGGAAGTCTGAAAAAGGAAAGCCGGATCAAAAAAGTTCTTACTTATGAAAATAATATCTCTTCACTACCGTCACTGATCGTTCTTACACTTGATGCCAGTGTAGCTAACCCTACAGTTTTAACTGTAGATCTACAGTTTTTGAGAAATTCTCTCAGTTTTCAACCGACTTCAAAAAGAAGGAGGTTCTCAATTCGACTGTATGTTTTTTTATGTTTGTTACCTAATATCTTTGTTATACGTGAACCGATTTCTATGATTCTTTTTTTGTTGGCAAGTAAATGCTTCCGTGTGGTCCCATTTAAATTTGATCAAGATCTGACCAGTAGTTATTGAGCTATGTCGAAAGAAGCGTCATTGTTTACGCTAAGCGCGCAGCCTTCCAAAATTATTAGTGCAATTGCCCTAAACGCATAATTCTAGGTACCTACAATTGAAGTCAGTTTTGTGTTGTTGTTGCAAAAAGAATTATTATTAGTTTAGGTCTCGAAATCTAGAGTTTTTTTTTATTTAAGATGCATCATCATTCCCCTTGCCTTTTTCCCATTTCTATTGGGGTCGGCTCCCAGTCTAACCTGATGCGGCTAGCTACCAGATTTATACGAGCGACTGCCATCTGACCTCGAAACCCGTAGGGAACCAGTAGCCGAGATGATTAGACCAGGTATCAGATTATATTGGCTTCTGACTACATGTAACAATTGTCATAGATGGGTTAAATGACAACCGGGACCGACGGCTTAACGCGCTCTCCGAGGCACGGAGGGTAGTCCTTCAACCAACCAGACACCGAAACCAATTTTTTGTTGTTACACAAATATTGTCCGGGGCGACCTCCCGGGCACAGTATAGCCCAATCGGACGGATTACACCGCTCGACTACCGAGATCGTCTTTCTTTCTTTTTTATTTCAGATGCGCTATCTATTTTATTTGCTACGTAATCTTGTCTTACTTTATCGTGCATTCTGTCATTCATCTGACGGGCCGGTGTGGCGTGGTCGGTAAGATACTTGCTTTTCACGCCGCAGGTCGTGGGTTCGATTCCCACCCGAGACAAACATTAGTGATGAACATTTGTGTTTGTATCGTGTCTGGGTGTGAATATATATTTATTATAAGTATATATATATACAATTTACAAAAGAAAAGTATTATATGTATAGTATATACCAGTTATCTGGTTTCCATAACACAAGCTCTGCTTAGCTTGGGACCGTATGACCGTGTGTGTTAATGTCCCACAATATTTTATCTGATTAGATTATATTTTATTTGGTTAGCGTTTTAAAGTTACGAATATGCTTAGCTGCAACCGTGATTGAGTCAAAATGTTTCGAGTTCAATGTGACAAATAAATAAATAAATATTCTGGGACATTAACACACACGGTCATCTGGTCCCAAGCTAAGCAGAGCTTGTGTTATGGAAACCAGATAACTGGTATATACTATACATATAATACTTTTCTTTTGTAAATATATACTTAAAATAGATATTTACACCCAGACTCGACACAAACACAAATGTTCATCACTTAAGTTTGTCTCGGGTGGGAATCGAACCCACGACCTGCGGCGTGAAAAACAAAGTATCTTACCAACCACGCCACCGGCCCGTCATTGATCATTTAAAAAGGAATTGTAAAAATATGTATGATTTCAAGAATAAAGATGAAACGGAAAATCATGAAGATTAACAGTTTGAAAATGAGATAGTACTTAGCTAGTGATATTATCTAATATTATCATCAGCGAATCAGATATCATTGTTATGGATAGGCGGTGCCTTAATTAGCTTTTACTTTTAATTTTGATTTACTAATTTTATTTGCCATAATGTATCTGTATGACTGATACTTGATTAAAACTTTGATAATTACATGATTTTTCTTGTTTTTAATTTCCCCCCTATAATTTATTCTAAATATTACTACTTATAATTAAACAATAAAAATATAAACATGTAGATTTGTTTAGGTAATTGGATATTTACAATTTTCTACAGTTTTTTGTTTCTGTTAAATCTGCAGTTTTGCTCTGTGCTGGGATTCTTGGAAATTGATTCCTGCAATTTCCTTCCTTCTTGATTCTTCCCCTCTGCTGAGGTACATGAACAGTTTGTATGCATATCAGCGGCGAAGGGTGGAAGTCTGAAAAAGGGAAGCCGGAGCAAAAAAGTTCTTACTTAGGAAAATAATATCTCTTCAGTACCGTCACCGATCGTTCTTACACTTGACGCTATACTTATGATTGTTGCTATTTGAAACTTTTAGTAAGTACGTGTGATACTGTCGATTTCCCAAAGGAAAACCGATGGGAATCGGTTTATATGGACTCTTAGCCACTGATTCATAGTGATATTCGCGAAAATTTAGATGTATAATGTAGTTGTTTTGTACTATGATATTAATTTTCTAGTAAGTACTTAGTTTACTTTTCTTCAAAGAAAAGTTTTTTCGTAATTTAGCATTTACTTAGCTGTTTCAATTTATTAATAAGTAAAGTTGTTTGTTTTAATATCTTCTCTTAGGTCTTTTGATAGTTTATTATAGTTTTTAGAAACATTGAATTCATAACCTCCTCCATCGCAGTCTGCTCCGCACGTGCTCTAAAGATTATGACGTCAATTAGGATTTTTAAGCGAATACATTCCAGCAGCGTTTCTTCCTGTTGGTATTATTCAATAACCGAAAATCTAATAAGACAATGTAGCCAACGTTTAAATAAAGAAACTTGTGAAACTCTTGAATCACGTTTCCCTCTAATTTTGTTACCAAATTGGTTAGTTATTTGTTTTTTTTATTTGCGCCAATTTTTCACGGATCATTGGCCGTAATGTGGCAAATATTTGATCAAATAATATTTACCTTTAGAATTTGGTGACGACATTTTAGTATGAAACATACTTGAAACTTGTGGACCAGTCACTTTGTGTCTTTCAAGTAACGGTACGGTACCCAGGAGATATTATTGTACACAACGTGTGTGTCACACAGTCTGAACTGACTAGCTGCAGTACGCAGGAGATATTATAGTACACAACGTGTGTGTCACACAGTCTGAACTGACTAGCTTCAGTACGCAGGAGATATTATAGTACAAAACGTGTGTGTTACACAGTCTGAACTGACTAGCTGCAGTACGCAGGAGATATTATAGTACAAAACGTGTGTGTTACACAGTCTGAACTGACTAGCTGCAGTACGCAGGAGATATTATAGTACACAACGTGTGCGTCACACAGTCTGACCTGACTAGCCGCAGTACACAGGAGATATTATAGTACACAACGTGTGTGTCACACAGTCTGAACTGACTAGCTGCAGTACGCAGGAGATATTATAGTACACAACGTGTGTGTCACACAGTCTGAACTGACTAACTGCAGTACGTAGGAGATATTATAGTATACAAACGTGTGTGTCACACAGTCTTAACTGACTAGCTGCAGTACGCAGGAGATATTATAGTATACAAACGTGTGTGTCACACAGTCTTAACTGACTAGCTGCAGTACGCAGGAGATATTATAGTATACAAACGTGTGTGTCACACAGTCTTAACTGACTAGCTGCAGTACGCAGGAGATATTATAGTACACAACGTGTGTGTCTCACAGTCTGAATTGACTAGCTGCAGTACGCCGGAGATATTATAGCACACAACGAGTGTGTCACAAAGTCTGAACTGACTAGCTGCAGTACGCAGGAGATATTATAGTACACAACGTGTGTGTCTCACAGTCTGAATTGACTAGCTGCAGTACGCCGGAGATATTATAGCACACAACGAGTGTGTCACACAGTCTGAACTGACTAGCTGCAGTACACAGGAGATATTATAGTACACAACGTGTGTCACACATTTTCAACTGTCCCAGTGAGGTTGACAATGTAAAATAGGAACTTAATTATTGAAATAATAAATAAATCAATATTTATTACATGAATGTTCTAGGACATTAACACACATGGTCATCTGGTCCCAAGTTAAGCAGAGCTTGAGTTATGGAACCACATAACTCGTATATACTATACATATAATATTTTTCTTTTGTAAATATATACATATAATAGATATTTACACCCAGACTTGAGACTAACAGACATGTTCACCACACAAATATGTTTCGGGTGGGAATCGAACCCACGATCTGCGGCGTAAAAAGCAAGTATCTTACCGACCACGCCACCGGGTCGTCAAATGCGTGTGTTATATACCTCTGCCTACACTCTGTTAGAAACGAAAGGTAACAAGGTCGATTCATCGTGTAGTTATTATGGGTTGATAGTGAATTATTGAAAGTTATTGATTTTGTTAACCTTTACTGTCCAATGGTATAGTGGTTTATGGGGTCAAGCAGAACCTACCTATGTTTGATTCTTGTCTAAACAATATATTGGTAGGTACCTATTATTAGTGTGTGCATTATGGGTACATTTTTAATTTTTATTTTTTATTCTTCGATAGGCTGGCGCTTCACCACAACTTGCCTGGTGTTAAGCAATGATGTAGTCTACGATCTAACTCGCCAACCCAGTATACCGATTCACTCGTGATTACGAATGAGCCTTCATATGATTTAAAACCATATAGGGGCAATAATTCAAAGACACCCTCACTGCATGGTGTCACCAGACATCGCACCGGAACACGGCAAGACCGCAAGGCGGCGCGGCTTTGTCTGGTGGGTGGTCACTAACCACGGCCGAAACCTACCGCCAGTTGATTGTCACCTGGCTTGCACCACCTATATTTAATAGGGGGCGAGATTATTGCCGTTCATCGGCTACAATTCTAAACTTTTAGCTGCAACTGAAATTTTCATAATATACCTGAAAAGAATTTTTGCTCAACCCGGGAATCGGGGTTATTAAACGATTACATTATTTGAATGCCTGTACTGAAGTATACTATAGAATGTCTATAAATACTACATTTACAGCTTTTTTGTCATTAGGATCTTCTCTTAACTATCTTTTGAGTTGAGAGACTTTAGGCCTTAATCCACACACGCTGGCCAAGTGTAGGCTGGTGGATGTCACGCGTCCTCGAATGGTTAGTTCTTAGAAATGCCAGTTCCTCGCGATATTTTCCTTCATCGATATTGAGCAGCGGCGATGAAACAATTCAGAAAAAGAAGTGTGAGCACTTCTGGGAATCGAACCTTATCGAATTCTATGGCGACTCCTGTACTACTCTGCCACCGCTGCACGTCAATTGAAGTTATTATAATAATAATAAATAATATAGTGGGACATTAACACACGCGGCCACAGATCCCAAACTAAGCAGAGCTTGTACTATGGAAACCAGATAACCGGTAATATATTAGGTACATATAATACTTTTCTTTTGTAAATACATACATAAATATAGATAATTACACCCAGACTCAAGATAAGCAGACGTGTTGACGTGTTCATCACACAAATGACTGGCTTGTGTGGGAATCAAACCCACGACCTGCGGCGTGAAAAGCAAGTATCTTACCGACCACGCCACCGGCCCGTCAAATTTTTAATAATAAATAATAATAATATCTTTATTTCGAATTCTTTTTTTTACATCCATATTTGTTAGTGAGTTATTAACAATTGAGCTTAAGTTCTAGTATTAGTATTTGTTAAAATTAAAATAATTATATCAAAATTTATGAGGCCTAATGCCACCTCTGCCCAGTGCCTCTGTATGGAACAGTCCGGTCTAGCAGCGATTACTTTCAGGATGCTATTGGCACAGTTCCGAAGGCGTTGTAGCAAGGAGGACACTTTTTTGCTTATGATTGCATAAAAGCCATCCGTGTATGATTCTGCAAACATTAACGATGCGAAAGCCCCAAAAGCAGCCTAAAACTATTATTGGACACGCAGGACGTTGATGGCCCGACGCGTTTGATGACGGGCCGGTGGCGTGGTTGGTAAGATACTTGTTTTTCACGCCGCAGGTCGTGTGTTCGATTCCCACCCGAGACAAACATTAGTGATGAACATTTCTGTTTGTGTCGAGTCTGGGTGTAAATATCTATTATAAGTATATATTTACAAAATAAATGTATTATATGTATAGTATATACCAGTTATCTGGTTTCCATAACACAAGCTCTGCTTAGCTTGGGACCAGATGATGTCCCAGAATATTATATTATTATTATGATACCCACAATCCGCTCGTGTAAAAAGATTGGCAGAACGCTTTGAACAAAGTTACTTTGATGTCTATTAAGCGTTGCGACCTATCTAGAATTCTTGTATAATAATGTAGAACGGAACTAAACGGATTCAGTACTTAAGTTTTCTATTTAATATTGAGAAGTTGATATCCTTATTTCCATTGATTAAAGTTCAATTTTCATTGGCAAGTTATAATTATCTTTGACATTTCGAAGTTTTCGTGGGAAGAAACACAGACGGTGTGTTTTTCTCGGTGAATAATAAATAAACCAGGGTGTTGTCAGGGAACTGAGTTTATAGGTTAATTAAATACCCGCCCCAGTTCTGAAAGGGTGCAGTAAGATAAAGATATTACAAGACTGCTAGCCTTACGGTCTTCTATCGGATACATTTCGGAAAGTGTGCATTGGTAGTTTCGGAAAATTGTTCTATCATCGGACAAGTAGAGGTACGGCTGTCGGCTGTACGCCATCGATATATGGTGGAAATTCCACGCTTCCACTTTTATTGTGCGAACTGCTAAATTGTGGAATTAGCTACCGGCATCTCTGTTGCCCAATAGCTATAATCTGCTTGTCTTCAAGTCACGAGTGAATCGATATTTACTGGGTAAGCGCGTTCCATCGTAGACTGCAACATTGCTTCACATCAGGTAAGTTGTGGTCAAGCGCAAGCCTATTAAAGATTTTTTTTATATCCTGAAATAGGCCTGCGCTTGATTACAACTTGCCTGATGTTAAGCTATGTTGTAGTCAACGATTTAACCCGCCAACCCAGTATACCGATTCACTAGTGATTACGAATGATTATCGGTGAGAAGGTGACAGTGGAATGAGCCCCCATATGGTTAGAAACCTTAAAGTAGCAACAATTCCGACCCACCCTCTCTGCATGGTGTTACCAGACATCGAACCGGAACACGGCAAGGCCGCTTGGCGGTGCGGTTTTGTCTGGTGGGTGGTCACTAACCACGGCCGAAGCCTACCACCAGTTGATTGTCACCTGATTTGCACCACCCGAGAGCCACGTGTGGGGATTCAGATAAAAGGTGCACTCCCACGGACGAAGGTGACTCGGCCCTCTAAATATAACTAACTTAAAATTATATTATGTCAAACAATGTCGCTTTAATAAAAGTATTACTCGAACCAGCTCTGATAGGTCCCCTTAAGGAGTCTACACACTGAGGCCACCGACATGTCGGCAACTTGTAGGATATAGGGCGCCCCTACAAGTTGCCGACATGTCGGCGGCCTCAGTGTGTAGACTCCTTTAGATTACATTAATTTACCCATGGTGCTTACTCCATATTTATGAAGCAATATAAATCTCTCTGTTTCCTCTATGCTGTCTCCCGTTTTCCCTGGAGGGAAGTGGACAATGTAACTTACACGTGACCAGAGGGCTGGCTTACATCTTGGTCAAAGAATTAGCATTGCCATACGACGCGACGTGGCAATGCTGCCAGCCTTCTGGGCACATTCCCCCAAGGACTAATTTTATGACGCCTTGTCTAGTTTTTAAGATAGAATTTTAGAATTAGTTTATTGGAACGAAGTTCCTAACGGCAGGCTTGGAGGGGATAGGGATTTTGCTGCGCGACCGAACTGAAAAAAATGTGATAGTAAAACCGTAAGAAAAAATCCGTGGAACAATAAAGTGCGTGGAATAAAACCGTTAAATGAGACGTGCGCAGGCGCGACAGTCGCATACACAAGCGAGTAGTGTATAATACCTTTCTCTTTCTCCCCCTTTCTTTATTAGCCGAAGGAACTTGGTTCCTACCTGGTGTCCCACGACACCACATCAGTTTTATTTTAATATATTTTATGTAAATACTGTGTTAATGTTATAAAATAAATTAAACGTTTCTTCCATTAAAAAGAAAAAAAAACTTCAATTTTCTTTCTGATTAAATTCGTGCGGGATCCAAGACAGTTTAGGTGTCCCGGGACTTGTCCGGGTTCAAATCCCGAGTCTCTTCACGGCACCGCTGCTGAGCCTGGTGCACAGGAGTAGCGATGGTTGTCCCTTAAAAAAAATATAAGTATCTCTAATATATAAAATTTCCATGTCACAATGTTTGTTACCGTACTCCTCCGAAAGAGCTTTACCGATTTTTACCAAATTTTATATGCATATTCAGTAGGTCTGAGAATCGGCTACTATCTAGTTTTCATACCCCTAAGTGATAAGGGTTGTTCCCTTATTTATATTTTTATTTAGGACGAAATTTTTTGTTTTGATTATTTTATTAAGTGGCATTAAAAATACATACAACCCTAAATTTTCACCTTTCTTTGATCAACCCCTATTTTTTAATAGCGAAACTAGAAATTTAAAGGTGGGAAATACACTGTACGAAGTTCGATGGAGCAGCTAGTAGATATATGTGTATATCAACAGCGGTATAGATATACATACAAAATTAAATGTAATATTCTTCATTACAGGGTCCAAAAATGTCAAATGGGAATCAAGAATCTCCAACCAAAAAGATCTCAATAACCAACCAGCACCACGTGTCCCAAAGGTTGGACCAAATAGACCAACTGACTCTTCAGCTGAAGAAGGAGAAGCTAGGCCAAGATCTCGGCCAACGCCTTGGCCAGCATTTCAGCCAGGGTGTGACGAAACATAATTCGTTCTTAGACACTATTAGCTATGAGAGTGAAAGGCTAAGGGCTAGTCAGAGTGAGAATTCGTCTAGAAGGAACAGTGATGATGCTGGAAGAGCGAGGAAGGAAGGATTCCGATTAGGTAATTGTGTCATTAATGACTTCGCTTTTTTTTAGTGTAACAGCTGGGCACGGGACTTCATACAACAATCTTTCTAGTTGAGAGTGTTTAGGATTTAATCCACACACGCTGGCTAAAAGCGGTTTGGCGGATGTCACATGTCATCATTTTGGAGGCTGAGTCACCCTCGTCCGTGGGTGTATACCTTTAATTGAATCCCCACACGTGGTCCCCGGGTGGTGCAAATCAAGTGACAATCTACTGGTGGTAGGCTTCAGCCGTGGTTAGTGACCACCCAGCAGACAAAGCCGCACCGCCAAGCGGCCTTGCCGTGTTCCGGTGCGATGTCTGGTGACACCATAGTAAGAGGGTGGGTCGGAATTGACGTCTTTTATGGTTTGTACCCATATGGAGGCTCATTCCACTGCCACCTTCTCACCGATAATCATTCGTAATCACGAGTGAATCAGTATACTAGGCTGGCGTGTTCCATCGTAGACTACATCATTGCTTAACATCAGGCAAGTTGTAGTTGACTACAACTTGCCTGATGTCATTGCAAGCCAGCCTGCAGGACATGCCGGTTTCCTCGCGATGTTTTCCGTCACTTATATTGAGCAATGACGACGAAACAATTCACACAAAGATGTGTAGGCACCCGCGACGTTATATTTCAAAAGCGATGCTGATACCGCTGCGCCACCGCTGCTTCTATTATTGACAACAACTTTCGGAAGCGTGTTATAATCGTTCGATTCCAGGGTCGAGCAAAAAGGCTTTTCAATGAAAGGCAATATGCTTGACCCCATATTACTTTAGGGATTGAAACATAACCCGCAAATAGTGTGTGATATTTATCTCTGCCTACACCTCTAATATAGACGTAAGCGTTTCGTTACAACTATACATCAAACGTGTAATATTATGTACACGTTTGTGACATTATGACGCCTAAAGAAATGGATAAATTCTGAAGAAGAATCATGAAGTGAATAGCAGATTTGAACGGCTGGTGGTCGAAACACAAAACAGTTCACTAGCTGCATTGTGTATCCACCACTACCGTCCTTGTTTTTACCAAAAAAAACAAATCAGGTGACAATCAACTGGTGGTAGGCTTCGACCGTGGTTAGTGACCACCCAGCAGACAAAGCCGCACCGCCAAGCGGCCTTGCTGTGTTCCGGTGCGATGTCTGATGACACCATTTAAGAGGGTGGGTCGATATTGTTGCTCCTTTATGTTTTCTAACCTTATGGAGCATCATTCCACTGCCACCTTCTCACCGAAATTCATTGGTGACCACGAATGAATCGGTATAGTGGGCAGGCGCGTCCCATCGTAAACTACATCGTTGCTTAACATCAGGCAAGTTGTAGTCAAGCGCAGGCCTCATCAAAATTTCAGTCATACCCTTCAGTTTTCAGTTTTCCGCCTATTTACCTAAACATCTGCTAAAACTGGATCTATCTTCTAGATGGCACGAGCTCCGAGCCTCCAACAGCTAATGTGACGAACCACAACGCGTGGGAGGAGCTGGCCAGCTCCACTTCCACCACGAGAACTGAATTAAGCCTCTCTGATGGAGGAGATGATCAGGTAACTTGTAGTACTTGTAATATCAATAGATTGCATATAAAATATGCTCTACGAAACTGAAATGGAACCGAGTTAAAACTAATAATATCGGTTTTGGTCCTAAAATTAATGAAAATCAAATGGTATAGGCCTTTTCCACCTGATTCCCATGGTCAATACCACATATAGACTGGACTACGGCAGTCCACACGCAAATTGCGACTGCTCTTTCCCTTGGTTACAGCCCCTGGTGTGTTACCAAGTGAAAGAACGTGGACGAAAGAAGGTCTTAAGTCTTTCGGTCTTTTACCGGATACATTTCGGAGAGTTTGCGTTGGAATTACACAATCTTATTCCCCCATCTCCGTTCTTCCATTGGACAAGTAGAGGTACGGCTATGCGCCACCGTTATATGGTAGAAATTCGACGGGAACGCACAAAGCGCTTTGCTCCACCTTCATTGTGCGAACTGCCAAGGTGTGGAATTCGCTGCCGGCATCTACGTTTCCCGATAGCTATAATCTGCTGCTCTTCATGTCACGAGTGAATCGATATTGACTTGGTAAGCGCGTTCCATCGTAGACCGCATCATTCCTTCACATCAGGCAAGATGTGGTCAAGTGCAAGTATATTTTAGGATAAAAATTGCTCCTTTATGGTTTCCAACCTCATGGGTCCTAATTTTACTACCACTTTATCACTGAAAATCATTCGTAATCTTGAATCGGTATATTGCGCAGGCACATTCTATCGTACACTTTCTAGTAAAATTAAATATTTCAAACCCAGGACTCCAAACCTCGACGGCGCAGCCATGAATCTGCACTTCCAGGGACCCCCATGCATAAAACGCCATGGAAATCCACCGACAGTTTAGCTCCGGAGTCAGCGTTCGGAACATCCTTAGCTGACATCATGGAGAGCCCAGCTAACAAGGTAGAATGGATTTTCCATAGACATGACTTATCACCAAATTTATTTTATACAAAACCCCCACTCCACTGACCTTTCATCCGTGCTGTTTTTTGAAACCTTTATCTCTTATTTATTATTCCAATATTATAACATCCTCACAGCTAACCAATTACAATTACCCTTGCCTTTTTCCCAATTCTATTGTGGTCGGCTCCCAGTCTAACCTGACGCGGCTAGCTACCAGAATTATACGAGCGACTGCCATCAGACCTCGAAACCCGTAGGGAACCAGTAGCCGAGATGGTTAGACCAGGTGTCAGATTATATTGGCTTCTGACTACATGCAACGATTGTCATAGATGTGTTAAATGACAACCGGGACCGATACGAACGATACCGGCACGAAGGGTAGTCCCAGAACCAACTAGTCAAATCTTAAATTCTTTATATGAAAAAAAAAATATTATACGTATCAATATTAATGTAGGATAAAGGGTCTATTTAAGTATTAATTATTTTGACGGGCCAGTGGCGTGGTCAGTAAAATACTTTTCACGCCGCAGGTCATGGGTTCGATTCCCACCTGAGACAAATATTAGTGATGAACATTAGTGTTTGTGTCGAGTCTGGGTGTAAATATCTATTTTAAGTAGATATATATTTACAAAAGAAAAGTATTTTAAGTATAGTATAAACCAGTTATCTGGTTTCCATAACAAAAGCTCTGCTTAGCTTGGGACCAGATGACCGTGTGTGTTAATGTCCCAGAATATTTATTTTTAGAAACTAAAATTTCTATGTAATTTGCCACGCTTTTTGTGCACTCCATCAGGCTACTGTGAAAAGTATCAATACTTTGAGATATTGTATTAATCAATGTAATATCTCGTGCGAGTGTAGAAAATTTCATCAGTTTTGTCCAAGAAACTAGACAGGCTAGTGTGGGAGGGCGCCGGCGCTGGCGAGCGATCATGCACCCGTCCGGCGGCGCGCGGCGCACACCCGCACCGGGTCTCAATAATTACTATGATGATGACTCCCTGCAATGCCATGACGGGCGAAGCGTGTGTTTTTTTTTTTGCTGATGACCTAACCCAATTAGGCCTCTATTGGTTCACCGGACTTTTTCGCTGAGCCGTCCGAGGACGGTCGAACCGATCAAGTACTGTGGCAACTGCCATTAGGGGTCCCCATATGGGGACGAACCTCGGCTC
Source organism: Meganola albula (assembly GCA_936450015.1). NCBI lineage: Eukaryota > Metazoa > Arthropoda > Insecta > Lepidoptera > Nolidae > Meganola > Meganola albula. Next base: position 6,114,587 of record OW388171.1, read on the forward strand.
AGGAAGTTGCCGGACAGTTTTAGGGGATCGGGGGGCGAAGCGTGTGCGTTGCCTCTGTCTTTTACGTCTGTTTTGCATTATCTATCTCACTCTCACAAACATGGCGTAGTAAACAACAATTTAAGTAATAATTTCTTTTCTATGAAACTTTTGACTGTACTTCCGCGTGATAAGTAAGTAATCCTGTCTATGTTATTTTTGTTTCTTGAGTGATTATGACATTCATTAAACAAACAAGAAGGCATTTTGATTTGTTTACTATAAGCACAAAACCTAAAATTAATGAGCTGTGTCAACATGCGTCGTCTACTCGATAGTCCGCGTGTGACTGAGTGTCGGTGAGTCCATTGGACCCATTTTAGAAGGACCGCGCGCTGTGTTCTAGACGTTCTAGTGCCATATCTTTATTTTTTTAATTATCTAAGATTAGATCAAATAGAAGTCTAACCAAAAACTTCAATTATTTCAGAACATGCCGTTTGGAGAGTACGATGATAGAAAGGTAAACAATTTGAAATAATGCTACTTTTCAACGAATTTTATCGCGGTTTATTTTAGATTTAAAATTCCGACGTTTCAGTCTTTTCAGACTTGATTGTCACGGGTGGACTGAGTTATTTGACGGCCCATCTTATTAATTACAATTATTACTGACTAGCGGACCCCGCAGACGTCTTCTGGCCCGATAAAGCAGTGCCACCACTGCCACCTACCGACTGAAAATAGATTACGACCGATTCTCAGACCTAACGTATATAGATATAAGATTTCATAAAAATCGGTTTAAGATTTTCGGAGGAGATTGTTTATTTTTTATTTTTCTCTGCGTAAGAACCATCCTCGTATTTCAAGGAATATTCTAAAAAAAATTTGCGGAATTGGGCAAGCCGTTTACCCGTGATGGCGCCATGACCAAGGGAAATAGGGATTTATTTTTATATATATATAGACTACCTAATTACAAACATTATAATAATTATTAAAGTGATCCCCGCAAACATCGTGAGGAAGCTGGCGTTTCAAATACTAATCATTCACGGACATGTGACATCCACTAACCCGCACTTGTCCAGGGTGTGGATTAAGGCCTAAACTTCTTTCAACTCGTAAATAAAATAGTTGAGAGAAGACCTGTGCCCAAAAGTGGGACACTAAAAAAACGGGTTGAAGTACTTTTGCATTTATAATATTAGTAGGGATTGTCTTAGGTTTACGCGAATATCACACATTGAAATAAAACTACTTTTTAACGAATTTTATCGCGGTTTATTGTTAATGTAAATTGTTTACTCACATTGTATTGAGTAATACAATTAATGTACCTGCATTCTATGCAAATAAATTCTATTCTATTCTTTTCTTTTCTGTTCTGTTCTGTTCTATTCTATTCTATTCTCCTGCGTACTGCAGCTAGTTAATTCAGTCAGTCAGTGCCCGCTGGCCGGGGATATTGACACACATTAGGAACGAAGCAAACAACCTCGCGTGTTTTAACTAAACTATTTGAGATTAGAGTAACTATTTGACTAATTACTACAATCAGTAAAAATACATTCACCCCGGAAGTAACAAGTAACATTCTTTATTAATGGAAGTTAGAAATTAACGGCCGTATTCATAAAAAAGTTATAACACTCTTCAGTTAAAATGGAATTTGTCTCTTTCTTACAAGTATAAATGTCATGATGACAGACAAAGACAAACGAATTATAAACCTATTTAGCTATAATGAGCTTATACGTTTATGAATACGGGGTTAAGGGTTTGTAATATGCGTTTCAATTATGAATACACTGAAAATCCGCCATCCTGGACCGGAATGTGCAACCAATTTTTTTTTAGAACAGTAGGCCATAACGTTTGTTTGAAAAAATCACATCTTTAAATAATACATATAAAAAATGCCACTTTTCGTTGTAATTTTATAACTCAAAAACGGTCTTACCTATTCAAACCAAATGTTTAGGCATTGTTCGGACTATTTAGTAGATGGTTTATGTGAAGTTTGCACAAAATCGGTTGAGCGGTTCTTTAATTATCACATTTTTTGTAAATTGTTGAGTGGGCTGAAGCTACCCGGGCGAAACAGTAATATATTTGTCAATTGAACCATTTTGTTACTAATGGATGCTGTGGTTACCTTTGTCTAGTATAGTATTATATTATCTGTGCTATAACTAAATGAACACAGCGGTCAATTTTTTCTACAATCTACTTAATTAATTTAATGTATATGGTTTGGTAGTGATCCAAATAAAATAATATTTAAAAAAAATGTGTGGCTTGATATTTTGTGCTAACATTACTTATACTTGGTTTTTCGTATGAAGTTAATAAATAAAAAATAAATGTTCTGGGACATTAACACACACGGTCATCTGGTCCCAAGCTAAGCAGAGCTTGTGTTATAGAAACCAGATAACTGGTATATACTGTACTTATAATACTTTTCTTTTGTAAATATATACATAAAATTGATATTTACACCCAGACTCGACACAAACACAAATGTTCATCATTAATGTTTGTCTCGACCTGCAGCGTGAAAATATTAACAAAAAAAAAACCGACTTCATGGATGCCATTCTCAGAACTAAACCAAACTAAAATGGGACCACACGGGAAGCATCAGCTTTCAATTAAAAAAATATATATCATAATCGGTTCACCCATTCGAAAGTTCTGAGGTAACAAACATAAAAAAACATTCAGTCGAATTGATAACCTCCTCCCTTTAGAAGTCGGTTTAAAAGCAAGTATCTTACCGACCACGCCACCGGCCCGTCAGTCGAGAGTCCTGTGTTATTCGTGTTATTTGAAACGCATAGTAACTAGTTTACCACGGAATCCTAAAAACGGTTAATGTCGCGGTAACTGTTGCGTGTGTGTTGTGTTTTAATCGATTGCTTGTAAACTACGTAAGTTTCAATTTTGTTAGTATATCATAACGGTCAGTATGTCACGGAAGGTTGTAAAGTAATAATGTTAGTGGTTTAATCGAATTAAACAATTCGACGGGCCGGTGGCGTGGTCGGTAAGGTACTTGCTTTTCACGCCGCAGGTCGTGGGTTCAATTCCCACCCGAGACAAGCATTAGTGATGAACATTTGTGTTTGTGTTGTGTCTGGGTGTAAATATCTATTATAAGTATATATTTACAAAAGAAAAGTATTATAATTATAGTATATACCAGTTATCTGGTTTCCATAACACAAGCTCTGCTTAGCTTGGGACCAGATGACCGTGTGTGTTGATGTCCCAGAATATTATTAAATTATTAAATTTTTACTTATTTCATAGCTACAGTCCATCAAATCTAAGAAGTACCTTTTTGACGTTTCACTGTTTTCTATTAAATTAGCTTTAGAGAGGCGTAATTCACACTATTTTTATTAGCTTTCCTGTAAAATAATTGAATTATGAAGTTATTTTTATTTTAACATAACATAAATAATTTTCATACAACAAATAAAATTCTAAATGTACTACGTTTAGAACTATCAAACGGTACTTCTTAGATTTGGTGGACTGTAAGTTCCGGGCGTGAATTTCTCTATTTCGCCAGTCTAAGCTGACCAGGTACGCAGATGTAAATTTCCCTGCGTCCAAAATATCGAACGTGGTTAGCGACCACCCACCAGACAAAGCCGCACCACTAAGGGGCCTAGTTGTGTTCCGGTGCGATGTCTGGTGACACCATGCAGAAAGGGTGGGTCGGAATGGTTGCTCCTTTAAAGTTTCTAACCATATGGAGTTTCATTCCACTGCCACCTTCTCACCGATAATCATTCTTAATCACGAGTGAATCAGTATACTGGGCTGGCGCGTTCCATCGTAGACTACATCATTGCTTAACATCAGGCAAATTGTAGTCAAGCGCCAGCCAATCGCAGAATTAAAACAAAGTGTGTGCGTAAACTAAAGTCCACTCTTTATTCCCGTCACACTCATAGTCCGATATAGGACCACCTCTCAGATAATATAACATGGAACTCGTATTGCGCGCGTTTACCTCTGCCGAGGTTCATGAACAGTTTGTATGCACACACAGATAATATATTACTATAACGTACTAGATGCCCCAGCGAACTTCGTACCGCGTATTACTAATTTCGCTATTAATAAATTGGGGTTGGTGATAGAAGGGTGAAAATTTAGGGTTGTATGTATTTTTAATGCCACATAATAAAAAAATATATATCAAAAAAAATGTTTGGGATAAACACCCCTTATCACTTAGAGGTTTGAAAAATAGATATTATCCGATTCTCAAACTTACTGATTATGCATAAAAAATTCATTAGAATCAGTCAAGCCGTTTTGGAGGAGTATGGGAACGAACATTGTGACACGAGAATTTTATATATTAGATGTAACTTTTACATGTGTGCTGTACGAGGTTACCTCGCCTCTCCCAAAATCTGGCAGGAACAATTTATCACTTGAAGTTGCGTATAACACCTCCCGTGTTAAATGTTCTACGCCACCTTAGAACAAACGCGCTGTCGCTGTCAATGATGTATAAATTAATAATTCCAGGTCCACCTCCGGGATGACATTAAATCTATCAGATCAGACAGCAGCGAGGAGCGAAAGACCAGGGGATGGAGGATAGTGGGCAAAGTTACGACAACTGCTAGTGCTTTCCCTTCGAAGGTCAAGGAAACCTCTACAGCACTGCCAGGAACACCACTGCCAAGTTTCCAGGTAGGAGCAACCGATAACTAAGCCCGAACTACACAGGTCTGCCCCAGTTGATGTCGTCATAGGAACCTCCAGTGTGTCCACTCCCCTGACATTTCAATAATATTATAGTGGGACATTAACACACACGGCCATCTGATCCCAAACTAAGCAGAGCTTTTACTATGGAAACCAGATAACTGGTAATATACTACAAATAATATTTTCCTTTTGTAAATACCTACTTAAATAACTACACCTAGACTCAAGACAAAAAGACGTGTTCATCACACAAATGTCTGGATGGGTGGGAATCGAACCCACGACCTGCAGCGTGAAAAGCACGTATCTTACCGACCAAGCCACCGCTGCACCGGTCCGTCAAAATCTTTGAAGTATACACACAAAATTTCATCTAAATCGATCCAGCTGTCTAGGAGTTAGTTGACAAGTATGTACCTAACGCTTTTTTTATTTATTTTGTATTTTAATGACGGGACATGCCGGTGGCGTGGTCGGTAAGATAGTTGCTTTTCACGCCGCAGGTTATGGGTTCGATTCCCACCCGAGACAAACATTAGTGATAAACATTTGTGTTTGTGTCGAGTCTGGGTGTAAATAACTATTATAAGTATATATTTACAAAAGAAAAGTATTATATGTATAGTATATACCAGTTATCTGGTTTCCATAACACAAGCTATGCTTAGCTTGGGACAGTGTGTGTTAATGTCCCAGAATATTTATTTATATATATTTAATGTTGGCAGATATTGAAGAGCTCGCCAGTAGGTAAACCTTCACCTGTGGGGTCGCCGTTGTGTTATTTTTGGTTCACACTGCAACACACACAAACAGAAAACATGAACAGATTGTGCATCAAGCTGTTCATGTACCTCGGCAGAAGGGATCGCGTGCGCATAACAGTTCCTGCGCTAATGTTCTAAGACGCTCCCTCATCCTTTTTCTCCATTATTTCTTGCAGACTAAACCGGACAGTGAGAGTTTGGATCAGAAAGAAGAAATGAAGTCCTCATTACCTTCTTACCATAATGAGAAAGAGGAGAATCAAGGAGAAACCAATCCTGAGGTCAGTTAAAATCAAGCTGCTTTCATATTCTCTATACTTCTACTTCTAAAAGGACTGTTTGTTTAGCTTGGGACCCAGTGCTTTTTTTTATTGCTGATGTTAAGCAATAATGTAGTCTAATCACTAATGTAGTCTGTTCACTCTTGAGAATGACTTTGGGTGAGAAGGTGGCAGTGAAATAAAGCTCCTAAGGTTGAAACCATAAAGGAGCAGCAATTCGACTCACCCTCTTAAATGGTGTCACCAGATATCGCACCGGAACACGGCAAGGCCGCTTGGCGGTGTGGCGTGGTCTGATGGGTGGTCACTAACCACGGCCGAAGTCTACTACCAGTTAATTACCAGTAAACATCCAGTTGAGTGTCACCTGACCATGTGTGGGGATTCAGATAAAAGGTGCACTCCCACGGACGAGACTCAGTCCCCATGTCCCCAGTGCTTAATTTACTTGTACCAAAACCTAAGCAAAATCAACTTAGAATTCAAGACACTGTGAGCTCAGTTTGCTTAAATCGGAACGCGACTAAAATCTAAAATATACCGCGATAAAATCCGTTGTAAAGTAGTTTTATTTCAAATAGGGGGTGTATCGAAATACTTGACTTATATACCGTAATTTTCTCGGTCGTGAAGACCACCCAGTATCCAATAAAAGTCTTCCTAGCGGTTATTTAGCGACCAAGCTTTTCAATTGACCACGAGGCTGTAAAAGATATCTGCTTTCCTACGATAATTTTGATATCCTCAGGGTTTGGAGCCAGAATCCCTGATGTTCCGTGACGGGAGACGACGGATAGACATGGTGTTAGCCTATGAAGAGGAGGATTTTGGAGTCATGACTGAAGCTGAAGCCAAGAGACGGGACCACAGACGTACATTCCAAGTGAGGATCAGACAATCACTCTTGCAAGAACTCATTTTTCAACGGCCATTTTTTTATGATTTAATAGGCCTGCGCTTGACTACAACTTACCTGATGTTAAGCAATGATGTAGTCTGCGATCGGACACGCCAGCCCAATATACCGATTCACTCGTGATAAAGAATGATTTTCGGTGAGAAAGTAGCAGTGGAATGAGGTTTCATATAGTTAGAAACCATAAAGGAGCAACAGTTTCAACCCACCCTCTAATATAGTGTGTGTCAATGCGAAAGTAACTCTGTCTGTCTGTTACGCTTTCCCGCTTAAACTACTGAACCGATTTGGATGAAATTGGGTATGCAGGTAGTTTGAGACCCGAGACAGTACATAGGACAGTTTTTATCCGACTGCGCAAAAAGAAGGTAATGTTTTGGCGCGATAACCGACATACACGCGGGCGAAGCCGCTGTCGGAAAGCTAGTAATTAATATTAATTAATTAATATTAATATTAATTAATAAAAAAAAAAATTAATATTAATATTAATTAATATTAATATTAATTAATTTGTTTCAGGAAAACTTAATTAAAGAAGGTTTAGAACTAGAATTAGAAAATAAATGCCTGTCTTTTGATGAAAAGACTTGGTTTCTGAAAATACATATCCCATGGAAGACTGAGATGAGGTTGGCAGAGGTGATTGGTATGAAGTTACCAACAAAACGTTTCATTACTATATCTGTGAGAGCTTGGGTTAGTAATTTTCTTTGTCAATTGTAATTCTTTTTAAATTCTGAAATAGGCTTGCGCTCGACTACAACTTGCAACAATGATGACTGACGGGCCGGTGGCGTGGTCGGTAAGATACTTGCTTTTCACGCCGCAGGTCGTAGGTTCGATTCCCACCCGAGACAAACATTAGTGAGATGAACATTTGTGTTTGTGTCGAGTCTGGGTGTAAATATCTATTATAAGTATATATTTACAAAAGAAAAGTATTATATGTATTGTATATTTATACCAGTTATCTGGTTTCCATAACACAAGCTCTGCTTAGCTTGGGACCAGATGGCCGTGTGTGTTAATGTCCCAGAATATTATTATTAATGATGTAGTCTACGATGGAACGCGCCAGCCAAGTATACTGATTTACTCGTGATTAAATGTAATAGATTTAAGTACTTCATTTAAAAAATAAAATAGCCTACTGAGTTGCCAGTCATTCACTGCACGGTAGGAAAAGAAATTGGACTATTTTTATGTAGACTCGCGTCTCAACAAAAAATATTTTTCTTTTAATTTCATTTCATCTCACCTAAGCGTGTCCCGGGTTCGATTCCTGGGTCGAGCAAAAGGACTTTTCTAATATATTTGAGGAATCTTTGTTGCAGCTCGAAGTTTGGAATTGTGCCCGATAAACTACAATAGGCTTGTCTATTAATATTCACCTCTGCCTATACCATTTCAGAGTGACGAAAAGCAAGCTGAAAAAGACAAACAATGGCATTCAAAATGGCGTCGGAGATGGAAACAGCTATATGAGTACGAACATTCTAGAATTGAACCTGAACCTTCGTTCTATGGAGCCACTGATCAGAAGGGAGTCAGGAGAGAGGAAATGTAAGTAACATTACATAATAAAAATTAAGGAATACATCGTGAGGAAATTAGTGTCTCTTAGAACTTTTGAAGACTGATGACTGGTGAAGTTGTACTAACGGGAACCCTGGTGGGATGTTCTGTACTTCTACCAACTGCTGCTCAAATTAAATTGACAGAGTGAGGTAGACATAGCACGCTAAGTTTCACCGTTAATGGTCACAAGCAGACACTTGATTCTTGCCTACTTGCTTGCTTGTTTGTCTGCTTGTGACCACGAACGGTGAAACCCGTTTTGAAATGTCAAGCTAAATTACAGGTGAGCGCAATAATTGCAAAAATATATTGAAAATATTGTCATAGTATATTCTTAGATTTACGCGAATATCACACATTGAAATAAAACTATTTTATAACGGACTAGCAAACCCGGCAAACTCCGTTTCGCCACCAGATAGCTTCGTTTTATGTAACATTTTCCCGCTTTTCTGTTGAAATTTTTCGTAAATTTTCTTTGCTATAAACCTCACGGAACCTAAGACCTTTCCAACGAATGCAAAACCGTGGAAATCGGTTCTTGCGTTCTGGAGTTATAGCGTCAGGAAGGAAAAGCCAACTTATTTTTATATAGTAGATTTTACCACAGTCCACCCGTGATCATGGAGTCTGAAAAGACTTTGAAACGTCGGAATCTAAATTCTAAAATAAACGGCTATAAAATCCGTTATAAAATAGTTTTATTTCAATGAAAATATAGAATGAATTCAGTGTCCCACTCTTGGGAACTGGTCTTCGACCAGCTGAAGCTGGCATATCTAAGAACTAATTCGAGGACATGTGACATCCACTAAACTGCACTTGGCCAGCGTGTGTGGATTAAGCCCTAAACTCTTTCAACTCGTAAGATAGTTGACACACCCGTGCTCAGTTAGACATAATAAACAGTTGAAGTGACCACTGATCTAGTAAATAAATAACTGTTTCAGGTTCTTAGTAAAAGACAGACACACGCAGTTCTCTCCAGCTCAGAGAAGTCTTCTAGTCATGCAAATATTACTTCGAGCTAAATATGATGACACAGAGACTAAAGTACGTACTTTTCAGGTGAAGAGACATTCCCATCGGCTTCCCTTTAGGAAATTGTCAATATCAGAAGTCATCATCATCATTCCCCTTACCTTTTCCCATTTCTATTGGGGTCGGCTCCCAGTCTAACCTGATGCGGCTAGCTACCAGAATTATACGAGCGACTGCCATCAGACCTCGAAACCTGTAGGGAACCAGTAGCCGAGATGGTTAGACCAGGTGTCAGATTATATTGACTTCTGACTACATGCAACGATTGTTATAGATGTGTTAAATGACAACCGCGACCGACGGCTTAACGTGCTTTCCGAGGCACGGAGGGTAGTCCCTCAACCTACCACACACCGAAACAATTTTTTGTTGTTACACAAATATTGTCCGGGGCGGGAATCGAATCCGCGACCTCCCGGGCACAGTATAGCCCAATCGGACGGTTTACACCGCTCGACTACCGAGGTCGAGCGGTCAAAGAAAAAAAAAACAACTCCCTCAGAAACAGCTTGACCGATTCGGTAGGTCTGAGAATCGGTCGTAATCTATTTTAGACCTCAGTAGGTGGCACTGCTTTACCGGGCAGCACGACGTCTGCGGGGTCCGCTAGTGAGTTTATAAGACTTTTATGAATACGGGGGAGAGATGGGATGAGTGGGTGACGCTGTGTCGTTTCGATTTCAGATGGGAATCCGTCGCCTTCTCAACGATGGGACGTATCTCGCGTGTTTCCCTCTTCACGAAGGCAGATATGACATTGACATGTCTGATGGATCTGTCACAGATAGGAGAGTAAGTTCTAGAATATAGAAGTTTTAAACTATTGCATTGCGTTTATTTAGCGTTGAGCGCGGCGACCGAATCAAGAAATTCCGTAACGAAAATAAACCTAACACCTGGGTCTGGAGACTCCAAATTTGGCACATAGGTTCCTTAGGGAGTCTAGGGGTGCACTAAGAAAGGATTTTTCAAAACTTGCCCTTTAAGGGGGTGAAACGGGGTTCCACCAATAACAAATAAAAAAATATGATAAAGGGTTCTTAAAGATCTGTCACTTGGCTAATTTTTATCCTAACAACACGCGGGCGAAGCCGCGGGCGGTAGCTAGTACCTACCACATAAATAAAATAAATAAATAATTGTAAAGCAATAGCTTTACCGCGGCAGTCCCCGAGTGCCACACGTATTTTCTAAAATCCAAATTCTCTCAACTTTTAAAATAGTTGATAGAAGACCCGTACTAAAATCAATTGTGATATAAATTTTTAATTTTATTTCAGTTACTATACTTAGAATGGGCTCGCCCTAGTAAATGGTATAAAAAGCAGCCTCTATGGCTAGTCAAGAGATATTTTGGAGATAAGATTGCGTTATACTTCTGTTGGCTAGGTTTTTATACAAAGATGTTATACCCGCCGGCAATAGTTGGTACTTTATGCTTTTTGTACGGATTAGCGAGTATGGAGTCTGAAGATAATATACCTAGGTGAGTTGGTTTTGATACTTGCTCAAAAAAATATCACATTTTCATAAATTTACAAGAATATCACACATTAAAATAAACATCAGTAGTCCCCTTAATCATAAACGTCTTATAAGCTTAATATAACTCAAATAGGTTTATAATTCGTTTGTCTTTGTCTGTCATCTTGAAATTTATACTAGTAAGAAAGAGACAATGTCCATTTTAACTAATTAATAGTCTTTTAAGATTTTTATGAATAAGATTTTATTTGATTTTTGTGTAATTTGTTTTGTGTACACATCAAGGTATACATATCCAGTATAAGCTGATCTCGCATTGTATAGGATTTCTGTACAACGTTCTGTTCAGCGTATACTGGTTATATAACATTAAAAAAAAACGTTACCTTTCCCTATGCCCATAGAAGTTGTTCATTTGCATTGTGTTTATTTGTATACCTAATCTTAATTAATAGTAATAAATATATCTAATTAAAAATCAGTAAGTATCGAATTAGTTATAAACGAGAACTGCTGCCGTCAAACTGTTATGCAGTTTGGCGGATTAGTAACTAAGTAACATGCATGCAATTTTTGAGTAAATCCAAATATATAAAAGAACAAACTGACTGACTGACATATCAACGCAGAGCCCAAACCGCTGGGTCCGGAGACTCCAAATATGGCACATAGGTTCCTTATGGAGTTTGGGGGTGCACTAAGAAAGGATTTTTCAAAACTCACCCTTTAAGGAGGTGAAACGGGGTTCCAAAGATTGTAAGGAGAAACAAAACTATCGAGATAAATTTCGCGGGCGAAGTTGCGGGCGGATACTAGTAAATAAATAAAAATGATAAATGTGTAGCCGAGTGTACAATAAAGAATAAGAACAAGACCGTTGGTACTTTATAACGGATTTTATCGTGGTTTATTTTAGACTAGCTACCCGCCCCAGCTTCGCACGGGTGCAATGTGATAAGATAAGATAAGATAAGATAAGATAAGTCTTTATTTTGTAAACAGGTACATGAGATAGTAAAGGTACATGAGATCTTAAATACAGTAAGTTCGCTGTTTTGCCATATTATTGGCGTACAAAAGAAAATTTATATAATACTAAGGTCCATATTAAGTCACATTACAATCAATCATTCATCATTACATTTCATTATGGGTATTAACATGTCAGGTAAGTTTACTAAATTAAATTAAGTCAAAATAATATAGATAAACAGTAGAAAATATAAAACGTCTATAATGCCGAAAAGAGTGATTTATCGTCAAAATATTCGTTTAAAGTATAATAACACTTTTCGACAAGCATGGCAAAAATACGTTTTCTGAACCTTTTAAAATCTAGACATTTTATAGCATCCGGCAATTTATTGTAGATTTTTTGAGCCATACAGAAAAAGCTATTTCTCATAAGTGCTGTCTTCGCATGAGGTACTTCGAGCTCCAGTTTATTTTTATCTCGTAGTTGCCTATAGTGACTCTTAGAAGCTATCTTATACAAATCTAAATAAGTTTTTATAAATACATTAGCCTCAAAGATATATAGGCATGGAACAGTAAGTATTTTTAAACTTTTGAAGACTGGTTGGCAACTATCTGTGCATTTTAAGTTACACATGGCTCTAATACATCTTTTTTGGGCTATGAAAACTTGTTCTCTGCCTACTGAATTACCCCAATATATTATGCCGAATCTAAGGGTTGATGCAACAAAGCCATGATAAGCTTTTTGTACTATTTTCAAATTAACAATTTTATTTAGTTTATAGAGAGCATATGCAAATTTATTCATTTTCTTACAAATTTCGTCAGTGTGGGGTTCCCATCTTAGATTATTATCAATAGTGATGCCTAAAAATTTAGTTTTATCTGTAACCTCTATGTTTGTTCCTAAGTAGTTAATATCAAGATGTTGAATAGGCAGCCTTTGATGAAAATGCATTAATTTAGTCTTTTCTAAATTTATATTAAGATTATTATTATTAAACCAATAAATTAATTTATTTAATGTCATATTTATTTCATCTTCATATTTACTAGGGTCATCACATTTTATAACAACTGTGCTATCGTCAGCAAAAAGAACCATTGGATGGGGTATTTGTTGGGGTAGCTCATTTATATATATCAAAAATAAAAGTGGTCCCAACACACTGCCCTGTGGTACCCCATATTTTACTGTCCTGCTTTTTGATCTATATGTTTTTTCCGTCGTCGATTTTGGGCATATCTGTGTTATTTCTAGAATTTGGTTACGATCAGCTAGATAAGATTTTAATAGATTTAGGATGTTACCTCTTATGCCGTATTTATCTAATTTGCGCAACAATAATGAGTGATCTACATAATCAAATGCCTTAGTGAGGTCCATGTAAATGGCACATATGGGCTTTCTACTATCAACATATTTTACAATAGGAAGTAATAAATCATATACAGCCATGTTAATATTTTTATTTTTACGAAATCCATACTGTTCTTTTGCAAATAAGTTGCTTTTTTCAAAATAATTAGCGATCGATTCTGAAATAACTTTTTCAAAAATTTTTGAAAATATAGGTATTAAGGCTATGGGTCTATAGTTGTTCAGTTGGTTTTTATCACCTTTTTTATATAGCGGTTTAATGATTGAAGTTTTGAGGTTTTTTGGAAATATGCCATTTGATATACTTAAATTAATGATATAACTTAAATGCGGTGATATGAGGCTGGAAACATGTTTTATCACTTTTGTACATATGCCATCATTGCCGACACTGTTTGTGTTCTTAAGCGATTTAATATGCTTGTCAATATCTCGAGGTATAGTAGGACCAACAAAAATCGACCCAGGTGTGCTACAGAAATTCGGTTCATTAGTAATGTGATTTTGTTGTTGTACATGATCTACAAAATAATCATTAAGATGGTTGGCTATATCTAGGGGATTTGTAACCTTATTTGAATCAATTTTTAATTCAGTTATGGGTTATATATACCGAAATGAATTACTTCACCCTTGCAACCGCTTATGTTATGCGCAAAATTGTCTATGCAGGTACCGCTGACATATCTCGTGGGTTCATGAAATTGAAGTTTTAGGTTGTAACTTAACATGGTGTATTTAAAGTCTAGGGCATGTTTATTTCTTATAAGTGTATTAATGTTGAAATCTCCGCAAACTATGATTTTTTTATTCTTTTTAATACATATATACTTAAGAATCTTGTGCAAATTTTCATAAAATATATTTAAGTCTGAGTTTGGGATTCTATATACACATACAATAATAAGATTGTGATCCGTCAATTCAACAGCACAACATTCTATTACATTTGAAACACTATAGTTTATGGGAATACTTTTATAGTGATGACCTGTTTTGATCATAATACAAGCCCCACCTCGTTTGCTGTTTCTACTAAAGCTAGTGGCCATAATATAACCAGGAATGTACAGAAGATCTTCTTTATTCAGTTCTAAAAAATGTTCTGTGATACATATTGCGTCGACTGGTTTATTATTACTTTGTAACTCGTATAAGTGAATACTAAGCATATTACTTTTACTGAGAAGGCCAGCTATGTTCTGATGTAAAATATACAAGTGGTTATAGACGAAAAAGATCAGGATTTGATGTTGATCTTTGATAGTTGTTACATGTATTGGAATTAAAGTTTTGGTCAATATTTTTGCCGAGTTCAATTTGTTCAAAGTTTTTAAAGTCAATCATTATTTTGTCCATTATGTCGTGATATATACTAGTAATACCTTTTTTTGTAATTTTACCTGTCATGTATGAAAACATCTCATTTGTCAAATTCTGATTACTATCATAAAAGTAGGCATAGTCATTATATTTAAGTAGATCTAGATATAAAAGATTATTAAACAAATCTACCTTACTATTATAAATCATGGCGCCTGTGACATAGGTAGGGGCGCATATAATTTTATTGGTGTTAGTGATAGTTTCAAGAGAGTTTCTAAGCGTTTTTATCATGTCGAAGTAGTCATGACCATTCTTCAAATCGTTTTCCCCAATAAAGATTATGCAGTAGTCACTTAATGTAAAATCTTTGAGCTTATCTTTTAAACCGTTTAACAATGTTTTTGTGTTACTGTTAGGCATAAAATAGTGGCAGTAATCTAAGTAGTCAGAAAATACTTTCTCGATGGATGTTAAGGTTCCTCTTGTATTTATGTTGCCTAATATGCATAATTTCTTCTTTTGGTTTATAAAAGGTTTATTTTCACATGAAGTTGGCTTTTCTGACAACAGATGTAGTGGTGGTGTTGCAGGTATTTTGGTTGGTATAGTGGTTTGGGTTTCCTTGTCGTGCATTATATTATTGGGGCTTTTTGAAGGGTGACTATTATACTCTTCATTCTGTTTATTAAAATTATACGTGGATCGGTTTTTATCATGCTGAATCTTTCGCTTGTGTGATGATGCTGGTGTTCTAACTTTCTTCTCTGGAGTCCCACATATTTTTTTATAAGTATCTGCAGTTTTTTTTGTAGTTTGTAGTTCAATTTTAAGCTGTGTATTTTCCATATTCAAATTATCTATTTCTTTGTGAGCACTTAGTAGTTGCATCGTCAGTTGCTTAATTTGTTCCGTTAAGTCTTTTGTAAGTAGTATACTGTCATGTAGGCTATCTGGTATGCTTCTCATTGTCGTATCAAATAAAGATCTTTCATTGTTCGACGTATCGGTCAGATCGTTTAGTGACGATGTTTTACAAGGCCTGTGGCGATAGGTTACGTTCTCATCTAAATTCATTTTGCCTCAAAAGAATTTCAATTGGTGTAGATTGATCCAAGTACACTAAATTTGTTGCGGGCAATAATACTACACGCGCTGTGCGCCGTAGTAATGTACTAGGCAAATTATGTGGTCTGATTCAAAAGTTTTCTTCGTTTGATGGAAGGTTTGTTGTAGGCTTGTCACTTAGTTTACAATATGAATATCACTGTGTGGTCTTGGGTACTTTTTCCGGTGTAGATAATCAATAATAATAGCTTATTTCTTAAAGTTAAAAATATTTGAGAAATGAATAAAAAAAAAAAAAAATAAAAAAAAAAAATATGATTATACTTATAAACCTTCCTCTAGAATCACTGTATCTATTAAAAAAACCGCATCAAAATCCGTTGCGTAGTTTTAAAGATCTAAGCAAACATAGGGACATAGGGACAGAAAAAGCGACTTTGTTTTATACTATGTAGTGATGTTCACTATGTGACATCAAGTCATCAGTTCAATAGATTTATGTATTGAAATAAAACTATGTTATAAAGTTATTTTTCTTTTTTGTAGCAAAGAAATATGTAACGCAAAGGGCCCAGGTAACACAACACTGTGTCCCCTGTGTGACAAAGCGTGCCAGTATCAAACACTGTCAGACTCGTGTCTTTTTGCCAAACTGACATATCTTTTTGACAACCCGGCTACTGTGTTCTTCGCTATTTTTATGTCTTTTTGGGGTAAGTAATCTTTTATGTAAGATTAAATTACGTCTTAGTGCAAATTGTATTCTTGTAATTGTCATAATATTTTATTACTAGCTTTCTGACAGCGGCTTCGCCCGCGTGTATGTCGGTTATCGCACCAAAACATTACCTTCTTTTTGCGCAGTCGGATAAAAACTATCCTATGTCCTTTCTCGGGTCTCAAACTACCTCCATACCCAATTTCATCCAAATCGGTTCAGTAGTTAAAGCGGGAAAGCGTAACAGACAGACAGACAGAGTTACTTTCGCATTTATAATATTAGTAGGGAAGTAGGGATTTAACTTACGCGCTGAGGCGCTCGCGTGACGCGAACTTGATTCGAGCATATCTGACAGCAGTTGTTAAAATTACGAGAACACGAAAAGGGCAGTTTTGATCCAAACTTAACTGCAACTGCACTGCAACAGAACCCGTTTAATTACGTGAATTAGCCTACCGATTTCTCGATAGCACAATCCATAATTCTACCAGATAATAACAGATCACTGAGATTACATTGGATTAAAGCGTAACGTCTTCCAAGCGCACCTCTCGACGATGCAACAGTCCAACACAAAGTGTCAGCTCTTCTAAAATGGCGTCTTCACCGGTGCTCGGTGTTCGTTCGTTCACGCTGATATTATCAAGTGACAGCTGACTTGAAAGGCGGTCGCGATGACAGTACAAAATGACAGCGGATGTGCCAACAGATTTTTATCGTACACTATCCTTATGGTCAAAAATTGACCTTGATTAGGTACTCTTTTTTCGGATCTATGAGTATTTTTCAGGATTTCATTGAAGTGGTATCCTTAACTTTCCTGTAATTTTTTGTGTCAGATTACCCCTTAGCATCAAGTGTAAGAACGATCGGTGACGGTAGTGAAGAGATATTATTTTCCTAAGTAAGAACTATTTTGCTCCGGCTTCCCTTTTTCAGACTTCCACCCTTCGCCGCTGATATGCACACAAACTGTTCATGTACCTCAGCAGAGGTGAACGCGCACATTTAACAGTTCCTGTGTTAAATATTCTAAGGGTGTGAATAATATTTATTTATTTTTTATTTCAGCAACAACATTTTTAGAACTTTGGAAACGAAAGCAGTCAGTACTTAGATGGGAATGGGATCTAGGTGGAGTTGATCAGGTATGTGATGGTTTACCGTCACCCTTTCTCTTTGTGATCCTTTATTAGTTACATAGATAGCTAGATAGCCTTTAAGCGGGTTCCATCGTAGACCACATCATCGCTTAACAACAGGCAAATCGTTGTCACAAGGTTATTATAGGATAAAAAAGTTACAATATTCAATTACAAGCTAGATACAGTTTCTTTGGACATGTCATTAGTATTGTTGGCGGACCGAGCGATGGTCGTGGGTTCGATTCCCACCCATGTCAGACGTTAATATGATGAACACGTCTGTTTGACTTGAGTTTGGGTGTAATTATCTATATTTAAGTATGTACTTATTTACAAAAGAAAAGTATGTAGCAGCGGCCCGCCCCAGCTTCGCCCGGGTAGCTTCAGCCCACTCAACAATTTACAAAAAATGTGATAAACAAAGAACCGCTCAACCGATTTTGTGCAAACTTCACATAAACCATCTACTAAATAGTCCAAACAATGCCTAAACATTTGGTTTGAATAGGTAAGCCCGTTTTTGAGTTATAAAATTACAACGAAAAGTGGCATTGATTTATATATGTAGTATATTACCAGTTATCTGGTTACCATAGTACAAGCTCTGCTTAGTTTGGGATTAGATGGCCGCATATTATTATCCCACTAATTAAGATGATGGCGCTGATGCCTATTTTTCAGGATGAGGACTTAAGACCTGAGTTCGAGACTTCAGTTAAAACGTTTCGGACGAACCCTGTGACGAGGGAAAAAGAACCATATCTGCCGGCTTGGCAGAAAACTGTTAAATACGTCGCTAGTGGGTCCGCAGTGTTGTTTATGGTAAGTAGGTACCTACCTACCACCAGTTTATTGTCACCTGATTTGCACCACCCGGGAACCACTTCCACTTCCAAGCGGTTTTGCCGTGTTCCGGTGCGATGTCTGGTGACACCATTTTAGAGGATGGGTCGGAATTTTTGCTTCTTTATGGTTTCTAACTATATCTATATTTAAGTATATATTTACAAAAGAAAAGTATTATAAATTATGTAGTATATTACCAGTTATCTGGTTTCCATATTACAAGTTCTGCTTAGTTTGGGATCAGATGACCGTGTGTGTTAATGTCCCACCATATTATTATTATTATTATATATTAAATGGAGCCTCATTCCACTGCCACCTTTTCACCGAAAATCATTCGGTATAGATATTGGGCTGGCGCGTCCCATCGTAGACTACATCATTGCTTAACATCAGGCAAGTTGTAGTAAAGCAGTTACAGAATAAAAAAAATCCTTTTGTAAAATCATACTAAACCAAAACTATACTTTTTACAGATAGCTATAGTAATGGGCGCGGTGTTAGGCACCATAATCTATAGAATATCCATGGTGTCTGTTATCTATGGCGGTAGTGGGTTCTTCATACAACGGCACGCGAAGATCTTCACCACCATGACCGCTGCGATTATTAACTTGATAATTATTATGATACTTACAAGGGTAAGTTATATATATTATTAACCCCTAAAAAAAGGCTGTTGTTATACGTGACATGTGTGTATGTGAGTACAAGTTTGTGGCACTACAGCGCTTAAACAGATGAAAGAATTCTGACGCGATTTGATTTATTCGTAAGCTGAAGTAATAGAGATGACGTATTTACTAAATTTTAATTTTGATTTACTAATATAATAATACTAGCGACCCGCCCCTGCTTCGCACGGGTGCAATCTGTTATACTTATAAATATTCCTCTGGAATCACTGTATTTATTAAAAAAAACCGCATCAAAATCCGTTGCGTAGTTTTAAAGATCTAAGCATACATAGAGACATAGGGACAGAAAAAGCGACTTTGTTTTATACTATGTAGTGATTATAAGTCTTATTCTTAAAAATCTCGTAAGACTTCAGTTAAAAGGGACTTTGTCTCTTTCTTACTAGTATAAATGTCAAGATGACAGACAAAGGACGGGCCGGTGGCGTGGTCGGTAAAATACTTGCTTTTCACGCCGCAGGTCGTGGGTTCGATTCCCACCCGAGACAAACATTTGTCTAAATATGTCTGTTTGTCTTGTGTCTGGGTGTAATTATCTATATTTATGTATATACTAGCTGCCCCAGCGAACTTCGTACCGCCAGCGGACAAAATTGTGAATCTAAACCATTCCCAGATCCCCTTGAACACACACAAAAAATTTCATCAAAATCGGTCCAGTCGTTTAGGAGGAGTTCAGTCACATACACACGCACACAAGAAATATATTTATTAAGAATTTACAAAAGAAAAGTATTATATGTAGTATATTACCAGTTATCTGGTTTCCATAGTATTGGGATCAGATGACCACAATCCAGAACCATATATGGTGGAAATTCCACCATATAACGCACAAAGCGCTTTGCTATCACTTTCATTGTGCGAACAGCCAGGTTGTGGAGTTCGCTGCCGGCATCTATGTTTCCCGATAGCTATAATCTGCCGGTCTTCAAGTCACGAGTGTATCGGTATTTACTGGGTAAGCGCGTTCCATCGTAGACTGCACCATTGCTTCACATCAGGCAAGTTGTGGTCAAGCGCAAACCTATTATAGGATAAAAAAACGAGTGAATCGGTATTTACTGGGTAAGCGCGTTCCATCGTATACTGCACCATTGCTTCACATCAGGCAAGTTGTGCTCAAGCGTAAACCTATTATAAGATAAAAAAAGAGTGAATCGGTATTTACTGGGTAAGCGCGTTCCATCGTAGACTGCACCATTGCTTCACATCAGGCAAGTTGTGGTCAAGCGCAAACCTATTATAGGATAAAAAAACGAGTGAATCGGTATTTACTGGGTAAGCGCGTTCCATCGTATACTGCACCATTGCTTCACATCAGGCAAGTTGTGCTCAAGCGTAAACCTATTATAAGATAAAAAAAGAGTGAATCGGTATTTACTGGGTAAGCGCGTTCCATCGTAGACTGCGTCATTGCTTCACATCAGGCAAGTTGTGGTCAAGCGCAAACCTATTATAGGATAAAAAAAACGAGTGAATCGTATTTACTGGGTAAGCGCGTTCCATCGTAGACTGCACCATTGCTTCACATCAGGCAAGTTGTGGTCAAGCGCAACCTATTATAGAATAAAAAACGAGTGAATCGGTATTTACTGGGTAAGCGCGTTCCATCGTAGACTGCGTCATTGCTTCACATCAGGCAAGTTGTGGTCAAGCGCAAGCCTATTATAGGATAAAAAAACGAGTGTATCGGTATTTACTGGGTAAGCGCGTTCCATCGTAGACTGCACCATTGCTTCACATCATGCAAGTTGTGGTCAAGCGCAAGCCTATTATAGGATAAAAAACGAGTGAATCAGTATTTACAGGGTAAGCACGTTCCATCGTAGACTGCGTCATTGCTGCACCTCAGGCAAGTTGTGGTCAAGCGCAAACCTATTATAGGATAAAAAAAACGAGTGTATCGGTATTTACTGGGTAAGCGCGTTCCATCGTAGACTGCGTCATTGCTTCACATCAGGCAAGTTGTGGTCAAGCGCAAACCTATTAAAGGATAAAAAACGAGTGTATCGGTATTTACTGGGTAAGCGCGTTCCATCGTAGACTGCGTCATTGCTTCACATCAGGCAAGTTGTGGTCAAGCGCAAACCTATTATAGGATAAAAAAACGAGTGTATCGGTATTTACTGGGTAAGCGCGTTCCATCGTAGACTGCGTCATTGCTTCACATCAGGCAAGTTGTGGTCAAGCGCAAGCCTATTATAGGATAAAAAAAACGAGTGAATCGGTATTTACTGGGTAAGCGCGTTCCATCGTAGACTGCGTCATTGCTTCACATCAGGCAAGTTGTGGTCAAGCGCAAGCCTATTATAGGATAAAAAAACGAGTGTATCGGTATTTACTGGGTAAGCGCGTTCCATCGTAGACTGCGTCATTGCTGCACATCAGGCAAGTTGTGGTCAAGCGCAAACCTATTATAGGATAAAAAACGAGTGAATCGGTATTTACTGGGTAAGCGCGTTCCATCGTAGACTGCGTCATTGGTTCACATCATGCAAGTTGTGGTCAAGCGCAAACCTATTATAGGATAAAAAACGAGTGAATCGGTATTTACTGGGTAAGCGCGTTCCATCGTAGACTGCGTCATTGGTTCACATCATGCAAGTTGTGGTCAAGCGCAAGCCTATTATAGGATAAAAAAACGAGTGTATCGGTATTTACTGGGTAAGCGCGTTCCATCGTAGACTGCGTCATTGCTTCACATCAGGCAAGTTGTGGTCAAGCGCAAGTCTAATTTAGGATAAAAAAAGAGTTAAAAAATTTACTACTTATGCTTTGGAGGCATCTCTTGAAGTCGGAATTTTTACTTCATTTTTCAGATATACGCCAAGATAGCAGTGTACCTTACAAACATGGAGAACCCTCGAACACAGACTGAATACGAAGATTCATACACCTTCAAGATATTCTTCTTTGAGTTCATGAACTTCTATTCTTCGCTTATTTATATCGCTTTCTTTAAGGTTAGTTTTTTTTTTTTTGCCGATTACCTAACCCAATTAGCCGGAAGGGCCTCTATTGGTTCACCGGACTTTTTCGGTGAGCCGACCGAGGACGGTCGAACCGATTTTAAGGTTAGTACTGCTTGAACATTTAAATGACTCAAAGAAGGTGTAGGCTGCCTGAGTATATACGGACACTGACAAGCAGCGATAGCGCAGCGGTATGGGGGCTGAGTCAGCTTTAATTGAACCCCCACACGTGGTCCCCGGGTGGTGTAAATCAGGTGACAGTCAACTGGTGGTAGACTTTGGCCGTGGTTAGTGACCACCCACTAGACCAAGCCGCACCGCCAATCGACCATGTCGTGTTCCGGTGCGATGTCTGGTGACACCATGCACAGAGGGTGGGTTGGAATTGTTGCTCATTTAAGGTTTCTAACCATATGGAGGCTCATTCTAGTGTCACCTTCTCACCGATAATCATTCGTAATCACAAGTGAATCGGTATACTGGGCTGGCGCGTTCCATCGTAGACTACATCATTGCTTAACATCAGGCAAGTTGTAGTCTAGAGCCAGCCTATCGAAGATTAAAAAAAAAGTACCGGCTCTCGTGCCCACACATCTTTGTGTGAATTCTAACATCTCCGCTGCTCAATACCGGTGAAGGAAAACGTCTTGAGGAAACCGGCATATCAAGAACTAATCATTCGAGGACATGTGACATCCACCAACCCGCAATTGGCCAGCGTGTGTGGATTAAGACCTTAACTCTCTCAACTAGTAAGATAGTAGAATCTCTAGCTTTAATCCTCTGGTTCAAGCACTTTTTACATCAACCTTTTTTTAATATCCCATTGCTGGGCACAGTCCTTAATCCACACACGCTGGCCAAGTGCTGGTTAGTGGATGTCACATGTCCTCGAATGATTAGTTCTTAAACGTGCCGGTTTCCACACGATTTTTTCCATTACCGACATCGAGCAGCGGCGATGAAACAATTTACACAAAGATGTGTGAGCACGACCGGGAATCGAACCCGCGACCTTATATTTCAAAGGCGAGGCTAAGGCCTCAGCAGCACCGATGATTTTTAGTAAGATTAAATTTAATATTCATTAACTTTGCCTTTCACAGGGTCGTTTCTACGATTATCCTGGTGATGACCAGGCAAGGAAATCTGAGTTTTTCAAGCTGAAAGGTGACATCTGCGACCCTGCTGGCTGCTTATCTGAACTCTGTATCCAACTAGCTATTATAATGATTGGTAAACAGGTGTTCAATAACTTCGTGGAGTTCGGAAACCCGTGAGTAATTTTTAATCCTCCATCACGGTTACGAAGTAGGGCTTTGCACCGGACACGATTTCAGCCTCCGAATATTTTTCTCCGGTTACACATAATATAAATATAAATATAAATATTCTGTGACATTAACACACACGGTCATCTGGTCCCAAGCTAAGCAGAGCTTGTGTTATGGAAACCAGATAACTGGTATATACTATACATATTATACTTTTCTTCTGTAAATATATACTTATAATAGATATTTACACCCAGACTCGACACAAACACAAATGCTCATCATTAATGTTTGTCTCGGGTGGGAATCGAACCCACGACCTGCGGCGTGAAAAGCAAGTATCTTACCGACCACGCCACCGGCCTGTCAAACATGATCTGTGTTACTGTGTCATCATCATCATCATCATCATCAGCCTACAGCAGTCCACTGCTGGACATAGGCCTCTCCCAATAAGCGCCAGTTCACCCTATCCTCGGCTTGTCGCATCCACCTACTGCCGGCTATCTTTCGTAGATCGTCACTCCACCTAGCTGAAGGGTGTCCCACACTACGCTTGCCAAGACGTGGTTTCCATTCGAGAACTCGCTTTCCCCAGCGATTGTCAGTTCTTCGACAGATATGGCCAGCCCACTGCCACTTCAGTTTGCTAATCCTTAGCACGATGTCGACAACTTCAGTTTTTTGTCGGATAACCTCATTGCGGTTACTGTGTATTTGTGTAAAAATTTGTGGCATCCTAACGCTTAACTTTACTTAGGTAGATAGCTACATACTATTCTGCATATTAATATATCACTTTTCCCATACATTTTTACATAATATTATTATGTGTGTTCTGATTTTTTATGCTGACGTTACTTTTGCTTGGTTTTTGATGTGAAGTCAGCCGCGAGTCCAGTCCTATTCTTATTTGAAACGCATAGTATGTGTTAGTAAGAGATATCTAATGTAATGCGAGCGGGGGGGGGGGATGTGGTATCTGGTACCTATGAATATCTGGTCGGTGGTTGTGAATAATCGCCTCCTGGTCCCCTAAAACTAGAGTGTCCGGCAACGTCCTGAGCCGAGGTTCGTCCCCACATGGGGAGCCCTCATGGCAGTTGCCAGAGTACTTGTTCGGTTCGACCGTCCTCGGACAGCTCACCGATAAAGTCCGGTGAACCAATAGAGCCCTTCCGGTTAATTATGTTAGTCCAACCGCAAATAAAAGTTGTGACTATAGGCCGACCGTTTAACTCGCGTATCGCCTATCGCCAAGGTTCTGACTCCTCAAGCTACACAGACAGTGATGATGATTCAAGCGATATGGATATTAGTGTCGAATAGTCTTACATTACTTTTATCTGTGGTTAAATAGTTCTTTATGAGATTTAATTAATGTTTTATGACTTTGTACCTCTGATGGAGATAAGCGAGTTAAACGGGCAGCCTATAATTATTGTATAACATTCACAGTAAGCTCCACAACTGGTGGAGGCAGAGGTCACATCGCGCTGTCACCAAGAACTTGAACAAACCGCATATGGCTTGGGAACAGGATTATCACCTCCAGGACCCTGGGAGATTGGCGCTCTTCGATGAGTACCTGGAAATGAGTAAGCACATTAAATTAATTTATACAGGTTGACTGGTTATTAGTGTAAAATACTTTACCACGAAGCAGTGCTCGTGATTACATACTACTTTCCCAAAGAAACTTTATTTTGGAGAATCTTTTTTTTTATAAAATATTTCGCTATTTTATATTGAGCCACGCAAGACTTGATGACATCTATGGAATTACACTATTGATGCCTCTGGTGTTGCAAGCGTCCACATGTTGGTGACCACTTAAAGATCGGTCATGTGATTCTTAGCCGACTTTTTAGTTTTTTTTAAATCAATTATTAGGCTTGCGCTTGTGATCAAGCACAAGGCTATTATTAAGGATTGATGTGGTCTACGATGGAACGCGTTAACCTAACAAATATTGGTCTACTCTTGATTTGAAGACAGGCAGGTTATAGTATAGCTATCGGTAAAGAGCAGTTCACTCGACAGTTCACACATTATGCTCGTACCTCTACTTGTCTGATGATAGAACGGGAAAGAATATGTAATTCCGATGCACACTTTCCTAAATGTATACGAGAGAAGACCGAAAGACTAGCAACTATGCGGCGATGCTCGAGGCTTTGCAATTTATCCTTGACGAGGGATTCGTTGTTAATAAGCCTCTTGGCTCGCCTTTCAATAGACTCCAACGCCTCGAGTTGGTATTTAGCTGACCCATCCCAAAGATGCGAGCAGTACTCCATGCATGAACGAAATTGTGCTTGATATAGCTCCAGCATCTGTTCCTTCACGAGAATACATAGCTTTGGTAGGTACTTCTTCTTTTAATTTAAAGTTAACCCATGTCGGTGCATCTGATGAATTTCTTTTCATTTGGCTCGATCTTGAGCAGCTTCTTTCAGCTCTCAATTCAAAGTTAACCCTTGTCGGTGCATCTGATGAATTTCTTTTCATTTGGCTCGATCTTGAGCAGCTTCTTTCAGCTCTCAATTCAAAGTTAACCCTTGTCGGTGCATCTGATGAATTTCTTTTCATTTGGCTCGATCTTGAGCAGCTTCTTTCAGCTCTCAATTCAAAGTTAACCCTTGTCGGTGCATCTGATGAATTTCTTTTCATTTGGCTCGATCTTGAGCAGCTTCTTTCAGCTCTCAATTCAAAGTTAACCCTTGTCGGTGCATCTGATGAATTTCTTTTCATTTGGCTCGATCTTGAGCAGCTTCTTTCAGCTCTCAATTCAAAGTTAACCCTTGTCGGTGCATCTGATGAATTTCTTTTCATTTGGCTCGATCTTGAGCAGCTTCTTTCAGCTCTCAATTCAAAGTTAACCCTTGTCGGTGCATCTGATGAATTTCTTTTCATTTGGCTCGATCTTGAGCAGCTTCTTTCAGCTCTCAATTCAAAGTTAACCCTTGTCGGTGCATCTGATGAATTTCTTTTCATTTGGCTCGATCTTGAGCAGCTTCTTTCAGCTCTCAATTCAAAGTTAACCCTTGTCGGTGCATCTGATGATTTTCTTTACATTTGGCTCGATCTTGAGCAGCTTTTTTCAGCTCTTAATTTAAAGTTAACCCTTGTCGGTGCATCTGATGAATTTCTTTCCATTTTGCTCGATTTTGAGCAGCTTCTTTCAGCTCTTAATTTAAAGTTAACCCTTGTCGGTGCATCTGATGAATTTCTTTTCATTTGGCTCGATCTTGAGCAGCTTCTTTCAGCTCCCTATACGACATGACACCAACCTTTACCTTTATTTGGTTCATATAGCTTATCCTTGGCCTTCTTATTCCACGCTTTCCTTCTATCTTTTCCTCTAAGATGGTTTTATGAAGGTTTCATGTCGTATAAGACGGCCATCATCCTTCCTCTCCGATTTTGAATGGATTTTATAGCATCATTCGGTACCATACCTGTTTTACCTATAGGCCGACCGTTTAACTCGCGTATTGCCTATCGCCAAGATTCTGACTCCTCAAGCTGCACAGACAGTGATGATGATTTAAGCGATATGGATATTAGTGACGAATAGTCTCACATTACTTTTATCTGTAGTTAAATAGTTTTTTAAGAGATTTAATTAATGTTTTATGACTTTGTACCTCAGGTGCCGATACGCGAGTTAAACGGTCGGCCTATAGTAGGTACTAGATGGTATAAAAAATGTATTTTTTGTTTCCAGTTCTTCAATATGGGTTCGTGACTTTATTTGTGGCTGCGTTCCCACTAGCTCCACTGTTTGCTTTGCTTAACAATATCGCTGAAATACGTTTGGACGCGTACAAAATGGTGACACAAGCGAGGAGACCTCTTGCTGAGAGGGTGGAAGATATTGGTGCTTGGTAAGTTACAATTATTTTATTAATAGACTAGCTGCTCCAGCGAACTTCGTACCACTTAGGTATTTCTCACGTTGCAAACCTTTCTTAAAATTGTTAAATTACTAATATAGCTATTAAAAATAGGGTTGGGTGGTAAAGAGGTGAAAATTTAGGGTTGTATGTACTTTTAATGCCACATTATAAAATAAAAAAGATTTCAAAAAATGTGTGGGACGCAGGGTTTCCACTGGACTGCTGTACAAATGTAGGTATAGTATAGTTAAAATCTCGCTGCAGACTCGGTCATAAATCATTCGAGTGTTTCGTTCTCTTTCCCACTCACGGGCTTTATGGGCAGGCCACGCCCACAAGTAGTCCTGTGCATTACTGCAGTCGATGAGTGATATCGATAGTTTTATTTATTTATAAATGGGCGATAGAAATAAAAACACATTTCTTTATTTTATTTTATTACCAAATCTACAAAAAAGCATATTAAATAAATAAACAAAAGAACGTTTAAATAAAACTACGAATAGAAAATTAAAATTCTTCTTCTGAGTCATCGTCATCATCATCCACATGAATGATGAACTCTTCGCATAAATGTGCTTTTCTTAAGTCTTGATATTGCAGCAATTCTGCATGTTCCACACATTTTTGCCAATTTTCAGTGGAAACATTGGAAATGGCTATGGATAATGGCCTTGCGCGCGCGCGCAATTAGCGCACATCCCTACTACGATTATGATTTATGACCGAGTCTGCAGCGAGATCTTAACTATACTATACATATTAGGCGATGTATACGTGTATAAGTGCAATGAATATATAAATTAAATTAATAAGTGTAAAATACTGTAAGCATGTGGTAGAGCTTATGATTACAAACAACTTTCCTAAAGAAAGCTACCTTCTTTTTAAATATATTTGCTATTTAACATTGAGTGGTGTAGTAGAGACGTTACCGAGGGGCCGTGACAAGCAACACGCCCTTCACCGCAGTTTGACAACTCATCACTCCGATCCGATTTCGTCGCTCTACTATGCGACTCAATATAATAACAATAATAATATAGTGGGACATAAACACACACGGTCATCTGATCCCAAACTAAGCAGTCCGTCAAAAATATACCAAAATTGACTCAAAAAAATATCTCCATAAAATATTTATTTGGAAAAGTTGTTTTTCATCATGACCACAACCACGTGGTTTAAGTATTTTACATCAACTACTAATCACCCTGTATAATTAATAATAAAGAAAATTTTTGTGTTTCAGGTACGGAATTCTAAAAGGAATTACGTACGCAGCGGTTGTGTCTAACGTAAGTTAAATCATCATCATTCCCATTGCCTTTTTCCCATTTCTATTGTGGTCGGCTCCCAGTCTAACCTGATGCGGCTAGCTACCAGAATTATACGAGCGACTGCCATCAGACCTCAAAACCCGTCGGGAACCAATAGCCGAGATGGTTAGACCAGGTGTCAGATTATATTAGCTTCTGACTACATGCAACGATTGTCATAGATGTGTTAAATGACAACCGGGACCGACGGCTTAACGTGCTCTCCGAAGCACGGAGGGTAGTCCCTCAACCAACCAGACACCGAAGCAATTTTTTGTTGTAACACAAATATTGTCCGGGGCGGGAATCGAACCCGCGACCTCCCAGGCACAGTATAACCCAATCGAACGGCTCGACTACCGAGGTCAAACGTAAGTTAGATACTTTTTTTAATATATTAGTTACCCGCCCCGGCTACGTACGGGTACAAATTATACACGTAAGCCTTTCTCTTGGATCTGTATATTGGTTAAACCGCATGAAAATACGATAAGTAGATTTTGAGTATTTTTTTTATTCTGCAATAGGCATTCGCTTGACTTTGGCTGGACTACAACTTGCCTGATGTTAAGCAATATAGTCTACAATGGAACGCGCCTACCCAATATACACATTCACTCGTGATTACGAATTATTTTCTGAGAGAAGATGCCAGTGGAATGAGGCAACATATTGTTTCTAACCATAAAATAGCAACAATTCCGACCCACCCTCTTAAATGGTGTGAACAGACTTCGCACCGGAACACGGTAAGGCCGCTTGACGTTGCGGCTGTGTCTGGTGGATGGTCACTAACCACGGTCGAAGCTCACCATTACTGTTACTATGTTGTATGTTAATATACTGTTAATTATGTTTACTAACCAGTAAACATAATTAACAGTATACTGTCACCTAATTTACACCACCCGGGGACCACGTGTGTGAATTCCGATCAAAGGTGCACTCCCACTGACGAAGGTGACGCAGTCCCCAATATTAAAGTTTGGGCATAGGTTAAAACGTTTTCCTGTAGATGTGTGAATGTTTGTAACTCTTTCACACATAAACTACTAGACAAATTTGGTTGTAATTTGCCACAGAGTTAGATTATAGTCTGGAATAGCACATAGGCTTTAATTGAATCCCCCCTCATGATTTCCGAGTGGTGCAAATCAGGTGACAATATACTTGTGGTAGTCTTCGGCCTTGGTTAGTAACCACCCAACAGACAAAGCCACACCGCCAAGCGGCCTTGCCGTGTTCCGGTGCGATGTCTGTTGACACCATGCAGAGAAGATGGGTGGGTATTGATGCCCCTTGATGGTTTCACACCATTCATTCCACTGCCACCTTCTCACCGAAAATCATTCGTAATCACGAGTAAATCGATAGGCCGGACTGATACGTTCCATCGCAGGCTGCTTTATTGCTTAGCATCAGTTTTAGAATAAAAAAGTCTACTATAGGCCGACCGTTTAACTCGCGTATCGCCATCTGAGGTACAAAGTCATAAAACATTAATTAAATTTCATAAAGAACTATTTAACTACAGATAAAAGTAATGTAAGACTATTCGTCACTAATATTCATATCGCTTGAATCATCATCACTGTCTGTGCAGCTTGAGGAGTCAGAATCTTGGCGATAGGCGATACGCGAGTTAAACGGTCGGCCTTTAAATATCTTCATACTTCTTCTGTTTGTTTACAGGCGTTTGTGATTGCTTACACCAGTGACTTTATACCACGAATGGTATACAAATACGTGTATTCTCCAGACAACACGCTTGCTGGGTACATCGACCATTCACTTTCTTGTAAGTTCACACAACTCAACCCTTTTAGTGTCTGACTACTAGGCACGTGTCTTTTCCAGTACCGGATTAAGCAAGTGCAGGGCCCGTAGATAACTTTCACCTGAGGATTTTATTTTATTTTACCAATGTAAGCATGGAAAATCTTTCAATACGTTAAAAAATGTGCAAATAAAAAATAATATAGCTATTGAGCAATTCGCCCTCTGTAATATGCCATATATTAACAGGTATTATATGCGCATCGTACCACTCTGATGGTACTCTGAACAGGACTACTTACTGCCTTAGTAAGTTTTAATGTATGGAGTTGTACGGTTTTGTACACTTGCAGAGTAGTAAGTTAGTTATAGGTATGTTGTTAGTGGAGTGTGAAGAGAAGAACGAGTTACGGTAGTTCCACAAGTTTATTTAGTTAGGTAGATACACAACACAACTGGTCGTTTTCTCCGTTAAAAGCACACTGAATATTGAAATAAATGTTCATTAAGACTAAGGAAGTAATTGCATTGTTAACAAAATGTGCAGCGTAGACTGACACAGAAGTTTTGTGTACGCGGGGCCCTCTTTTGTGCGGAGCCCGTAGGAAATGCTACCCTTGCTCCGTACATAATCCGGCACTGGCTTTTTTCAGCTATTTTACGAGTTGAGAGATTTTAGGCTTGAACCCACACACGCTGACCAATTGCGGATGGGTGGATGTCATATGTCCTCAAACGGCATAGCTCATGATGTGTTCCTTCACCCATACTGAGCAGGGTAGAGGAAACATTTCGCGAAGATGCGTGGGCGCGACTGGAAATCGAACCCGCGATGTTATATTTGTAAATCAAGACCGACACCGCTACGCCACCGCTGCTTTTAGTAAAAAAATAAATGGATAATATTTTTTACCTTTTTCCAGTATTCAACACATCAGATTATCGTGAAGAGTGGGGTGCGGATGAGAATGAAGTTGATCCACCTGTATGCGCGTACCGCGGTTACCGTAACCCACCGAACCACGCCGACCCGTACGGGCTGTCCCCACACTACTGGCACGTGTTCGCTGCCAGATTAGCGTTCGTAGTTGTATTTGAGGTGAGTTAATCTACACGTATAACTGGGTAGCATCTTTATGATCTCCTCGAAGACAAATCACAGACCACGCCGAGCCATAAAAGTTATCCCCGCTCCACTAGATTAACGTTTGTAGTTGTATTCGAGGTGAGATAATCTACCCGTACAACAGGATACAAGTTCAAGTTCTAAATCTTTTCCCCTATAATATTAGCATGTATTTAAACTACGGATCAGCGATCATTTATCACTATACTGGCAAGTGCACCCTGATAGATTAGCATTTGTAGTAGTTTTTGAGGTGAGTTAATCGACCCGTATAATTAAGTAACACCTTTTGACCTTTCTGACGACATAAAGCAATGACCACGGGCTGTTCCTATGCTACTTGCACTAGTTCCTGCTAGATTAGCGTTCGTAGTTGGTTTGAGGTGAGTTAATCTAGCAATATAACTGTTTACCACCCGTGCGAGTTCATTCTCCATTGCCAAAAAGTGTTCTCTGCTAGATAATCATTTCTGGTTGTTTTCGAAATGAGTTAATCTACTCGTACAATTAGTTCCCACCCGTACGACTATTTTATACCTCACTAAAACGTGTTCGCAGTTAGATGCTGGGTTTTTGTTGTGTTGGACTCACGTTAAACTACCAATATAAATGAGTGCCACCCTTACAAGTTTATTCTTATGTACTAAATTATTTAAGCTGATTAGATTAGCATTCGTGGTTATTTAAGGTCAGTTAGTACGGGTAGTATGACTGGGGTACTCGTACCAGCAATTCCTACATAACTAAAATGCCTGTTTGGCTTAAACCTTAGTTTAATTACTCCCTGACTGACCTGGTGCCGTAGTGGTTAGTGACCCTGACTATTAAATCTTTGTGTGATGAGCACAACAAAAAAAATTAAGTAATATATTCGCTCCTAGTACCCATAACACAAGCAAATATAATTGCTTAGGTTGGGACTAGATGGCGCTGAGTTTAAGTGTGAAAATATTATGATTTCATATTTTGTTAATTAAGTATGTATTAAGTATCTATAAGAAAATTAGTACATTACGTAGTATATCTTTTATTTATTTTCCATAGTTAAAACTCTTTTTAGTTTGAGATCAGATGCACCTGTGTGAATGTCCCAGATTATTATTATTATTAAAAACTATCCCCGTAAACTATTCATAATCGACCTATAACTAATAACTTTTTGAATTAATAAATCATTATTATTATTATTATTATTAAATAAATAAATAAATATTCTGAGACATTAACACACACGGTCATCTGGTCCCAAGCTAAGCAGAGCTTGTGTTATGGAAACCAGATAACTGGTATATACTATACATATAATACTTTTCTTTTGTAAATATATACTTATAATAGATATTTACACCCAGACTCGACACAAACACAAATGTTCATCATTAATGTTTGTCTCGGGTGGGAATCGAACCCACGACCTGCGGCGTGAAAAGCAAGTGTCTTACCGACCGCGCCACCGGCCCGTATTATTTATTATAAGCTCATTATAGCTAAACTAGGTTTTTAATTCGTTTGTCTTTGTCTATTATCTTGACATTTATACTAGTAAAAAAGAGACAAAGTCCATTTTAACTAAAGACTTATATGACGGGCCGGTGGCGTGGTCGGTAAGATACTTGCTTTTCACGCCGCAGGTCGTGGGTTCGATTCCCACCCGAGACAAACATTTGTTTAATTAAGTCTGTTTGTCTTGTGTCTGGGTGTAATTATCTATATTTAAGTATATATTTACAAAATAAAATTATTATATGTAGTATATTACCAGTTATCTGGTTTCCATATTACAAGCTCTGCTTAGTTTGGGATCAGATGACCGTGTGTGTTAATGTCCCACTATATTATTATTATTATGTTTGTCTTTTTTTTTATCTCGGAGCTATGGAGCTCCGGACTTTTAAAAGGCGTGCGTGGGGCCGAAGCCAACACGTAGAGGCCCGTAAGACAATTTTACTCTAAATGTAATGTGGCACCAACCGACAATTATCCCTGTTCGCACCTTATAGGTACAACAAAGGACAATCCCCGGTTAGAGTAGGACTATTGCAGAATATAGGAATTAAAATCTAGGTTATGGTGGTGGGTGCTAATGGATTAGGTAACTAGGACTATGGATGGACTATGGCCCCTGCCTGACCAATGCAAATTAACACGGATAAAATGGCAGGGGGTGACTCGCCCACTCAATAAATGGGCCCCCGTATGGCCGCTAAAAGAAGCGACAAGGGGCAACATATTCTGAGGGGCTAGAGGAGTAGAGCGGTGTCCCACGGCATTCTACCCGATCATTGGCTCCCTAAGGGTCCAGCCTCACGTGCCCACTAGCCACTTACGGGACACTTCCTCCTCCGAGCATCTCTGCTCTAACGACTCCACTCAAGCCGGCCTATGAAGGCAAGCAAGAGGTGGGAGATCTGTCCCCCGTCAGGGTTCACTCCAGCCAGCCAGTAAAGACAAGAAGGAGGTGAGGGACAGGACCTTCTCCCTGGAGCACTCGGGTCCGTATGGTCGCTACGCCATAACAGCTCGCCACAAGCTGCCCTACGGGCTTATTATTATTATTATTATGATTTTTATGAATAACACCTGCATATTTTTATTTTTAGCATGTAGTCTTCGGGCTCACGGGCTTGATGCAGCTTTTCATACCGGATGTTCCAAGTGAGCTTAGAATACAGATGCAAAGAGAAGCTTTACTCGCTAAAGAAGCTAAGTACGAGCATGGAAGAAGAAGGCTGTCTACTGAGTATAGACAGTTGATTACTCAAAAGTCTGAAGGAAATGGTAAGACCTAATATCTAAGACCTAGGGGCTGGTAGACCCTGAGCACTTAGACCCAGCTAGATCTTTTGCTCATCCCCTTTATGCTATGAAGCCTCAGGTGTTCTTCCTCCGCACAGCTTGTTTATAACTGCTGCTATCCGTCGGAGACACATTAGGCCTTATTCATCAGGAGTAAGGCGGTCCATTTCTAATGCATCCATGCGTTTTCGCGCCAGCGAATTGCACTCGCATAGTATGTGCTGCATAGTTTGATCAGCATTTCCACATGCTAGGCAAGTGGGACTTTCTGCTAGCCCTATTTTAAACAGGTGTTTCTGCAGCCCAAAGTGCGCAGTTAGTGCACCTACTACTAATATAATAATTACTTAAACATAGCGCTTATGCCTATTACCCTAAGGTATAGGCAGAGATGAATATAACCCGCTTTTCGCCGGCTATGTTTAGGTTCTATACGTAATAGGGACGAACCTAATGCCGTTAATTGGGCACAATTCCAAACTTCGAACAGCAACTAAGAATTTCTAAGTATATTTGTATTTTTACTCGACCCGGGTATTGAACCCGAGACCTAGCGGTTATTAAGTGTACACGCTAATCACTGGACCACCGAGATAGTTACATTATAATTAGTATATTTATAATTAACCGCCTCTTTAAGTGGGAGGTCCCAGGAAGAATCCTGGACCGAGCAAACAGAAGTTTCTATTATAGATAAATGATTTTATCTTGGAATTGGAATTATACCCTAAGAATGGCAATAGGCTCATCCCCTATTACGTATGGGACGTAAACATAGCCGGCGAAAAGTGGGTGATATTCACCTCTGCCTACTCCTTCAAAAAATACAAAAGTGAGCGCTATGTTGTTACTCAAATACGAAAGTATCTTTGTCTGTCGCGCTTCAAGCCAAAACTACGGAACCAATTTGGATGAAATTTGATATGGAAATAGTTTTGAGACCCGGGGAAGGACATAGGATAGTTTCTATCCGACTGCGCAAAAACAAAATTGTTTCTTGGCAGACAACAACAACTTGCCTCGTGTTAAGCAATAATATAGTCTGCGATGTTAATGGTTTATTTATTTAATTATCGACATTAAATAAGTTTACAGTATAAAAACCAAAGCGCAAAAAAACGAAACGCGGAGGCAGAGGCGATGTCGAAAAACTAGTATTATACAAAATCAGCGCCATCTATGATTGAAATCCAACAACTGTGTTTCTCAGACTCGCGGACAGGTGGCGCGTGGCTACGTCGCACGTCTCGCGCGTCGGACGGACTGGACGCTCACGTGGCGGTTACTCAGAAACCTTCCTCACCTCCAGTCACCCACTGACATTGATCTCATTATAATTAATTTTATTATCCCCTTATTTACAAACATCTTATAAGCTTAAAATAGCTGAAATAGGTTTATAATTTGTTTGTCTTTTATCTTAACATTTATTTGTAAGAAAGAGACAAAATCCATTTTTACTGTAGAGGCTTTTATGAGTTTTATGAGTAAGATTGTTGCCCCCGTATTCATAAACGTCTTATAAGCTCATTATAGCTAAAATAGGTTTATAATTCGTTTGTCTTTGTCGATCATATTGACGTTTATACTAGTAAGAAAGAGACAAAGTCCATTTTAACTGAAGAGTCTTATAAGATTTTTATGAATAAGGCCATTAGTTGTTAAGTTTTAAAATAGACAAGTCCGATTATTCGAGAGCCAAATATATTTTGTCTAATCAACAATAGGTAAGATGATGATTGTAATTTTTAGTC
The DNA here is from genome assembly GCA_936450015.1 of Meganola albula. Taxonomy (NCBI): domain Eukaryota; kingdom Metazoa; phylum Arthropoda; class Insecta; order Lepidoptera; family Nolidae; genus Meganola; species Meganola albula. The sequence goes on from OW388171.1 coordinate 6,150,465, forward strand.
CGTCTAGTACAGGGGTGGTCTACTTAATTAGATCTAAGATATCTAATGACAAAACTAACTTATATAGTTTACTGACAAAACCCTGAGCGGTTGTCAGAATTACGATAGTACGAAAAGGGCTGTTTTGATCAAAACTTAACTGCAATTGAACTGCAACTGAACTTATTTAATTACGTGAATTAGGCCTATCGTTAATTTTTTTTTCTTGCCACGATCGACCGGTCGATCGCGATCGAGCGCTTGGCCACCCTTGGTCTAGCAGATGGTTCGAAAATACTTTTTTTCGTTTTTTTCTTTTTTTACATAATCGACTAATAAAGGCCAATGTCACGTGACATTAAGTTCTCAAAATGATTTTTAGTGATTATGATGTAAAAGAACTCCCACTTTTCTTTCACATCCGTAAAGCGCAACCGCAAATAAATCTCTTTAATAAGCTTTATGGTCCGAGACTTAGAATGAAATAAAGGGTCCAAAATACTCTGAAAAATGTTAGATGTAATGAATGTTGCCAGTGTAAAAATAGTAAGATTGTCTATAGTATTGTCTTAGATTTACGCGAATATCACACATTGAAATAAAACTACTTTTTAACGGATTTTATCGCGGTTTATTTTAGATTTTAGATCCCGACGTTTCAAAGTCTTTTCAGACTTCATGTTCACGGGTGGACTGAGATATTTGACGTCCAAAAATATTAATCACGATTATTACTGACTACCTTCAAACATTAATATTTAAAAAATAAAATCCGTTAAAAAGTAGTTTTATTTCAAGATTGTCTATGTTTAACTGCCTTGTTGTTTTAGTTCCTCGTTGCCTATTATATGTTTCAAATAAGAATATGACTGGAAATCCACCATATGCGCATCAACTTCACATTTTTTAGTATTGTGAGCAAAAATGTTTGTTCGATATAATTCTCACGTTCAGAAAAAATATCAAATAAAAATGCGTAAATCTTATTGGCGTTCGAGTAAGATTGGACTTTTTTAGTCGAATATTTACGTACGAACGTATTTTATTAACTTCCGACGACAAAAAGCGGTGTTATAAGTTAAAACGTGTTTTTATCTGTGTATATGAATTTGTGTACTTATTTGTGGTATACTAGAACGTAAATTTACGTAGGTAGATAGCTGCATTGTAAATATAGGCCGACTAACTCGCGTATCGCCTATCGCCAAAATTCTGACTCCTCAAGCTGCACAGACAGTGATGATGATTCAAGCGATATGGATATTAGTGACGAATAGTCTTACATTACTTTTATCTGTTCTTTATGAGATTTAATTAATGTTTTATGACTTTGTACCTCAGATGGCGATACGCGAGTTAAACAGTCGGCCTATACATACATAAGTAAAGTTTTTACATAAACCACTATTTTAATATTGTCTGTGGTTTGATATTTTGTGCTCCGTCAGCACAAACGTAATTTTATTTTTTTTAATACGTAAATTTATTTTTTAATGCCTTTGCTTGGTATTTGGTATGAAGTTAGCCGCGAGTCCAATCCTATTCTTATTTGAAACGCATAGGGCTGTAAAGAACGGCAGCGAGGCATACGAGGCAATATGGATGACCTCCGGGTATGAAAAATCGTATTTGAATTAGTCCGTCAGTATATTAAATATTAAAAATGTTAGACACGGATTTCTTGCTTTATCATTGAAAATGAAAGAATATTAAGATATAACGCATTTAAGTTATGGAGTGGGAATGTGCTACGATATAGGTACCTCCGTATAAAATTAACCTAGGTGTGTGACATTCGTGATTTTGCTTCTTCTTCTTCTTTTAATTATGGCCTCTGCAGAAATTATTCCGCAATATTGCCAGTGTCAAGTTTAAATAAGTATATAAGTTTTTAAGATAAGTAGTAAAAAAATAAAAAACTGCGACGTTCTAAGACGCCATTTCTTTCTCTCCCTCGTCAGAACAATCGTGATTTTGCTTGGAAGTATCGCCATATTTGACGGGCCGGTGGCGTGGTTGGTAAGATACTTGCTTTTCACGCCGCAGGTCGTGGGTTCGATTCCCACCCGAGACAAACATTTGTTTAAATATGTCTGTTTGTCTTGTGTCTGGGTGTAATTATCTATATTTAAGTATATATTTACAAAAGAAAAGTATTCTATGTAGTATATTACCAGTTATGTGGTTTCCATAGTACAAGCTCTGCTTAGTTTGGGATCAGATGATCGTGTGTGTTAATGTGTCACTATATTATTATTATTATTATTATAATGTGAAGGTCACACAAAAAAAATTTCGGGTCCAATATTTTTATTTTATATATCTGACAGACAAAACAAAAATGTCATTGTTCGAACTACTTCGGATCGGTTCGACCGTCCTCAGACGGCTCACCGAAAAAATGCGGTGAACCAATAGAGACCCTTCCGGCCGAGTGGGTTAGGTCATCAACAAAAAAAAATAAACTACTTCGAACACCAGTAAAAAAATAATCAAGGACATTTATTACCTACTAGCTGACGTCGTTCTGCCTGGTAAAGCAGTGCCATCTACCGGGTCTAAACCTACCGAATATAACCAATAATAAATAATAGGTATCTAAACCGGTTTTCGGCACTTCTTCGCTTTCTAAATTTTTTTTTTTTTTTTTTTTCTCTGCGTAAGAACCATCCTCGTACTTAAAGGAATATTTAAAAAAAGAATTAGCGAAATCGGTCCAGCCGTTCACACGTGATGTCGTGACAACGGAAAACGGGTTTCATTTTTATTTAAATAAGATTTATTACATTTACAGGCCGGTGGCGTGGTCGGTAAGATACTTGCTTTTCACGCCGCAGTTCGTGGGTTCGATTCCCACCCAAGTCAAACATTTGTGTTGTGAACACGTCTGTTTGTCTTGAGTCTGGGTGTAATTATCTGTAAGTATGTATTGAGAAAAGAAAAGTATTTTAAGTAGTATATTACCAGTTATCTGGTTTCCACAGTACAAGCTCAGCTTAGTTTGGGATCAGGTGGCCGTGTGTGTTAATGTCACACTATATTATTATTGTTATTACTTATATTTATTTATAATAGCCATAAGTAGTACTAATACAGGACAACTTTTTAACCAGTCCGTATTTTTGTTGTAGATCTAATCATTATCAGAACATATTTCAATTAATTTCTCAATAGATATTTATAAATATTTACCATGACGGGCAATTATCGCGCCCACCTTTAATTTGGCTTTACGTTTCGGCACGGGTTGCACCGGTCGTGGTCACAATCAAGCCGCACAGTGTCGAAACGTTAAGCCAAATGAAAGGTGAGCGAGTTAATTACCCGTCATGATAAATATATATATATATATATAATAATCCAACGCGAAAGCTTAAAAGTATATAATTGCTCAAAATTTTTATTCTGAAATCGGCAAATAAATAATGTTATTTTTTATGTTTTTTAATAATAGGTATGTTTTTTTCATTCGTAATATTTGCGTTAAAAGCGCGGGGCGTAAAATTAGCGGTCAGTGACCGTATCGAGCGCACAGCTGTTACGGTGGCGGGTCAACGTACAATTAATATCATTATTATCTTTCGTTAGAGATGACTCCATTTTTGTGTACACACGGCTACACATCTAGCTATACATTTCCAGTGTAAGCTGATCTCGCAGTGTATAGGATTTCTGTTCAGCTAGAGATCAGCCTATACTGGATTATAAACGTAAAAAAAAAGTAAGTACTTACGTGTTAGGCGAAATTTGTATAAATTTATTTTACCAAAACTTGCGGACTGTTTATATAGTTTTCCTTGAGGCAAGTTGTGTCCTTTTTTATCTAGATCGAAGACGCAATTCTAGTTTATAATCAGTGTATGTCAAATATAAATGTGATATTAGTTAGAGTATAATATTAAGAATACGAGTCTCTTTACTAACTAAGGGTCGAAAAAGGTGGAGTTTTTAATGCCAGATTTCAATACATGTTTAGTGATGTAAAGTAATATTTTCTACCAAGCATAGGTAATAATATGCCAAAACTGTTCTATTATCTGTGGTCTTTGTCTGTCATCATGACATTTATACTAGCAAGAAAGAGACAAAGCGGTGGCGCAGCGGTACGCGGTAGCCTTAGAAAAATAAGATCGCGCGTTCGAATCGGTCATGCCCCATGTCTTTATGTGAATTGTTTCATCGCCGCTGCTCAATATCAGTGAAGGAAAACATCGTAAGGAAACCGGCATGTCTAAGAACTTATCATTCAAGGACATATGACATCCACCAACCCGCAGTTGACCAGCGTGTGTGGATTAAACTTAAACTCTCACAACTTGTAAGATAGTTGATTGAAGACCCGTGCCCAACATAAACCGTGGGTTGGTGCCCGTGGGTTAAAATGCACTTCTTTTAACCATTTAACCAAGTGAAATGCAAAAATTGTTTCTCAAAAAAAAATTGTGGTATGACGTGAAACATTTGTGACTTTGTGACACTTCGTTAGTAGTAGCTTAACTAATGACATTGACTGATCGTTGATTGGGATTGACATTACCTTTGCAATGTCACGTGGTAATCTTATTTCAACCCCATAAATTTTGTTCTATATAAACTTTCGTTATTTACTTCGTGTAACTTGTGGGACTGAAGTCAAATAAACCGCGAAAAAATCTATATATTTATAAAATTATCTATATATTTATATAAAAATCAATGCCACTTTTCGTTGTAATTTTATAACTCAAAAACGAGCTTACCTAATCAAACCAAATGTTTAGGCATTGTTCGGACTATTCAGTAGATGGTTTATGTGAAGTTTGCACAAAGACGATTGAGCGGTTCTTTATTTATCACATTTTATATAAATTGTTGAGTGGGCTGAAGTTACCTTGGCGAAGCTGGGGCGGGCCGCTAGTCATCCATAAAATAGTTTTATTTCAACAAATACGTACATACTATAATATTACACAACACGTGGTTATTTGGTACTTAAACACTCCCCCCTTATTCATAAACGTTATAAGTTTATAATAGCTAAAATTGGTTTATAATTCGTTTGTCTTTGTAGTCATTTTGGCATTTATACTATAGGCCAACCGTTTAACTCGCGTATCGCCTATCGCCAAGATTCTGACTCCTCAAGCTGCACAGACAGTGATGATGATTCAAGCGATATGGATATTAGTGACGAATAGTTTTACATTACTTTTATCTGTGGTAAATTGTTCTATATGAGATTTAATTAATGTTTTATGACTTTGTACCTCAGATGGCGATACGCGAGTTTAAACGGTCGGCCTATAGTAAGAAAGAGCTAAATTTCATTTTAATTTGAAAAGCTTATAAGATTTTTATGAATAAGGGTGTCTTTTCCGAACCCCTAGTTATTAGATTTAATATATGTTGTAATACTCATTGTAATAAATAAATCATTATTTCAATGTTACTTCTACTTTATTTTAACTTAATGAAAGTCATAACTAACATAACAAAATGCATGCTAATCTTTCGACTAAATATGTACAGGATTGTTAGTCATCTTTGGGTAGACGTAGATTATTGGGTAAGAAGACAGTATTCCAATAAAATAACTAAGGTAGTAATCACTCCACCCAGATCTCTTGATAGTACAATCAATAGTTATACCAGATAGTTACAGATCGCTAAGATTAAATTAGATTAAAACATAACGTTCACCGAGCACGTGGCTGCGTGCACACCTCCAGACGACGCGACACAAAGGTACACAAGTGTCAGCTCTTCTAAGATGGCCGCCCGACCACGTGCTCGGTGTTCATTCGTTTGTTCATTTTGACTTTTTCGAGTGACAGGTGACTCGAAAGGCAGATATTGTAACTTTAAAAAATACTCTCGTCTTTCGATATAGACCACAGACTACTAAGAGATATAGACGTCTGATACGAAATACTACTTACTACTAACGCCATCTATTTTGCGATGGGCGAACTAGATACATGTACTTTCTTTCTGGTGCTTCGTAGCCTATAGCCAGAAACTACAACTAGATGGCGCTAGTAGTAACTAGTATTCTCTATCAGACAATAGATGGCGCTACCAGATTTAACATAGTGTAAGGCCTTTGTAATCAAGTCACTAGGTAATTTAATAAAAGAAGATATTATTACAAATTAAACTTATCTAGAGGGTAGCAGGTCAGAATGTGTTATCTTATACGCAACATCGTATCGACGAAATAGCTGCTCTAAATATGAATCAAGCTTCGGCGGTTTTATGCATCATTCATGTAAGTACATAAAACGCGCGCCAATAGAGAAACGAATCCAAAATGGCGGCTCTAATCATTCCCTCTTACTCGCACTTATTGCTGTCTTTATCACACACACTGATACAGTATACAAAAAATAAAATAGTGGACTGTACTGAGTACATTGTTACTGCTCGCATCTCTGGGATGGGTCAGATAAATACCAACTCCAGGCGTTGAAGTCTATAGAAAGGCGAGTCAAGAGGCTTATTGACAACGAATCCCTCATCAAGGCTGAATTGCAAAGCTTCGAGCATCGCCGCATTGTTGCTAGTTGAAAGACCGAATCTTTTACCGGATACACTTCGTAGAGTGTGCGTTGGATTTACACAATCTTATTCCCCCATCCCCGTTCTTCCATCGGACAAGTAGAGGTACGGCTACGCGCCACCGTTATATGGTAGAAATTCCACGGATACGTACAAAGCGCTCTGCTTCTACTTTCATTGTGCGAACTGCCAAGTTGTGGAATTTGCTGCCGGCATCTGTTTCCCGATAGCTATAATCTGCCGGTCTTCAAGTCACGAGTGAATCGGTATTAACTGGGTAAGCGCGTTCCATCTTAGACTGCATCATTGCTTCACATCAGGCAAGTTGTGGTCAAGCGCAAGCCTATTTTAGGATAAAAAATGCGAGAGGTGAATTCGAATCATACTGCAGCGAATTTCGCAACTACATTTAATTTGTGAAATGCTAATAAAGCATTCGTATGCTAACAAATAATGTGAGTGCTAATTAATATATCACTAGCAACTGTAAGTATTTATAACGGAAATGACAGGAAAACTGCAAAACTTGTTATTAAATCTATTCAGCTCAAACCAACGTTCACCAACTTATAAACAGCTGTTTAGTAATTTTTTATTCTGAAATAGGCTTGCAGTTGACTACAACTATAAAATAAAAAACTTGAGAGGTATCAAGGGACACCCGAATGGAATGAAGTTCCTTTCGATTAATTAGTTAAGGATTTGTAATATTATTATTATTTATGTGTAAGTATGATTTTTTTTTATCTTTCTTAAGTATATTTTTTGCAAATTATTTTTTTTATATGTTTTTGCTAACATGCGCACACCGCACAGCTTACAATAGCTTACTATAGTAAAAAGTGTCGTGACAACTTTTCGTAACAATTTTTTCCGTTTAACCCCCTTTCACAACGCGCGATAAGGAACTTCGTTCCAAAATATAAAAAAATAGTATAGAACAATTTTCACTGCTTTCGTATACCTTGCAAATCTGCGGCCAGCATGTTAAACAACTTTAGACCTATTTTAGGATGTTAAACGTTTGATTAAAATGATGGTAAAGTTTGACCTTCAATTATTACTTGCTACCTATAATTGTTGAGGTATGTAAGTGGTACTCACGGTTTTTTCTAAGAACTCACCATGATTTCAATTTCTTTGTAGGTAGTCTATGGAGAAAAGTTTGTAAATACCTAAAGGGATTTTTTCACTGCTTTCGTATACCTTGCAAATCTGCGGCCAGCATTTTAAACAACTTTAGACCTATTTTAGGATGTTAAACGTTTGATTAAAATTATGGTAAAGTTTGACCTTCAATTATTACTTGCTACCTATAATTGTTGAGGTATGTAAGTGGTACTCACGGTTTTTTCTAAGAAAGAAGAAAGAAAGAAAGAAAAACATTTATTTGACAACGACAGGACACACAAAATTAAATAAAAAACAAAGAAACACATAGATAGAGAAAGAGAAAAAAAAAAATAAACAAACATAACAACAATTAAAAACAAGAGTAAGTGTGACCTATCAGTGTCAAACATGGACATTGCTCAGTAAACGCTAAGAACTCACCATGATTTCAATTTCTTTGTAGGTAGTCTATGGAGAAAAGTTTGTAAATACCTAAAGGGATTTTGTATAAAGAAATGAACTTAAAAGCAGGCAGTAATCTGAAGGCTAGATTAAATTAACTAGCCATGTAGCCAAGTACGCTTAAAGCATTTTACATGGGAGGTGTTAAACAAACATGAACAAAGGTTTTGTGAGCTGAGACACCTTCGTCCGTGGTTGTACACGTTTAATTGAATCCACACACGTAGTCCCCGGGTCGTACAAATCAGGTGACAAAAATTAGTGGTAGGCTTCGACCGTGGTAAGTAACCACCCACCGGACAAAGCCGCACCGCCAAGCGATTGCCGTGTTCCGGTGCGATGTCTGGTGACACCATTTAAGAGGGTGGGCCGAATTGTGAGCCACTTTAAGGTTTCTAACCACATAAGCGCTCATTCCACTGCTACCTTCTCACCGAAAATCATTCGTAATCACGAGTGTATCGGTATACTAGGCTGGCGCGTTCCATCGTAACCTGCATTATTACTTAAAATCAGGCAAGCTGTGGTCAAAGATTAAAAAAACAGGTGGAAAAAAGCATTCTTAGGTGGTTTGGTCATGTGTAGAGGATCGTACGATCAATATTCCCCTTTCCCTTTCCCCATTTCTATTGTGGTTGGCTCCCAGTCTAACCTGATGCGGCTAGCTACCAGAATTATACGAGCGACTGACAACAGACCTCGAAACCCGTAGGGAACCAGTAGCCGAGATGGTTAGACAAGGTGTCAGATTAAATTGGCTAAGTGACCACCGGGACTGAGGGCTTAACCTGCTATCCGAGGCACGGAAGGTGATCCCTCAACCAACCAGAGATCGAAACAAATCATTGTTGTAACACAAAGATTGTCAGGGCTGGGAATCAAACCCGCGACCTCTGGGTACAGTATAGCCCAATCGGACGGCACTCCGCTCGACTATTGAGGTCGTCCCAGAAGATAACTACGCGGAAGAATATTTTGAATCATTAGTTTAACAAGAGCACCGGTGGCTCAGCGATATCGGCCTCGCCTTTGAAATATAAGGTCGTGGGATCGAATCCCGGTCATGCCCACACATCTTTGTGTGAATTGTTTCATCATCGCTGCTTTGAACCAGTGAAGAAAAAAATCGTGAGTAAAACCAAGAGAGTCTCAGAACTAATCATTCGGGGACATGTGACATCCACCAACCTGCACTTAGCTAGTGTGTGGATTATTACCTAAACTCTATCAACTCGTAAGATAGTTAAGAGAAGACCCATACCCAGCAGTTGGACAATACAAATGTTGGAAGTGATATTTGAATCCAAACTACAGCGTTTTATACTAATGAAAGTCTAAACTGACCAAACCTGGGTAGTTAGCTTAGAGGCCGCCACACGGAAAAACAGCTATGAATGATACACTTAATATGACACATACAGAACGCCGAGGCAATGTACTTTAGCACCAATTTCTCAATTTAAACAGACAAACAAGGAAATGTAGATTTCATTTCAAGATCAAAGCGCTGCGTACCAGTTTATGTACTACTAGCTTCCGCCCGCGGCTTCGCCCGCGGCTTCGCCCGCGAAATTGATCTTATTAATCTTGTTTCTCCATACAAACTTTGGAACCCCGTTTCACCCCCTTAAAGGGTGAGTTTTGAAAAATCCTTTCTTAGTGCACCCCTAGAACCCATAAGGAACTTATGTGACAAATTTAGAGTCTCCAGACCCAGCGGTTTGCGCTCTGCGTTGATATGTCAGTCAGTCAGTCAGTCAGTTTCTTCTTTTATATTTTTAAATAACTTTTAGTATAATGTGTAACGCAATTATTTTAGTTAGCATAATATAATCGTAATTTTTTGTTAAATATTCCAAGCACAGTAATCACTAAAATTCCAGTTAAAAACTTATAAGGCTGCGTTCACATTTAGCGGAATATAATGACAAAGACGACGGTCGGTGGCGTGGTCGGAAAGATACTTGGTTTTCACGCCGCAGGTCGTGGGTCAGACTTTTTTGTGATGAACACGTCTGTTTGTCTTGTGTCTGGGTTGTCTGGGTGTAATTATCTATATTTAAGTATGTATTTACAAAAGAAAAGTATTATATGTAGTATAGTACCAGTTATCTGGTTTCCATAGTACAAGCTCTGCTTAGTTTGGGATCAGATGGCCGTGTATTTTAATGTCCCAGAATATTTATTATTATTATTATTATTTGCATCTTGAAGTCTGGAATGAGTGTGCGATGGAATTACATAGTCTTATTCCCCCATCCCCGTTCTTCCATCGGATATGTAAAAAAAAAATGGATAAATGGTAGAAATTCCACGGGTACACACAAAGCGGTTTGCTTCCACTTGCAATGTGCAAATTGTGGAATCGGGAAATGAAATTATGTAATGCAATGCATAATCTCTCAAATGTATGCGATAGAAGACCGAAAAACTAGCAAACCAACCACTCAAAGACTTCCACGACTTGGAGTTGACACAAAAAAAGTCGAAAGAAAAAAAAAATATTTGTGCGAGCGTCTGATTTCAATGAGTTAGGAATAAACTGCTTCACTGCAACCCTTTTTGGTACTGCTGGGTATGGGTCTTCTCTCAACTATCTTACGAGTTGAGAGAGTTTCGACCAAGTGCGGGTTATGGAAAGCAGTAAGTTTGTATATAATATATACGTCGAGGATTAAACAAGTCGTTTTAAACGCCTAATGAGAACGCACCCTTACTTAGTTCATCCCGCGATAACCTATTTAAATCAAACAAAAAAACTTGTATGATAACCGCTGACCCAAAGTATCTTCAGTTCTGCCTGAGCTCCGGACCAGCTCAGACGTACGGTTAAAATTCAAATTATGTTCTAAAAAAAATCTGACAGAACAAAAATGGAACGTCAAAATAACAGACCATTTAACGAACCGACGTCGGAAAAAGAGAGTGATGCTAATTTAGTGCTAATCCCCACTAATGGGGTCGGTAAAATATTAATTAGGGAAGATACGATTTTAGCTAATATGCAGGGGGGGTGTGCGGGGTGCGGAAGGGGTCAGTTTACATGTGGGGGGGTAAAAAAACAGTGGTCTGTATTATGTTGGGGGAAACAGTCGGAAAAACGATACTACTTAAGTAAGTAAAATTATTATATTTTTATTCTGAAACCAGCTTCCGCCCGCGGCTTTTCCCGCGTAGTCCCCGTTTCCCCCCTTAGGGGGTGAGTTTTGAAAAATCTTTCTTAATGCAACCGTACAACCTCATAAAGACCCAGCAGAGGTCTGGGCTGTGGATTGATTTGTCAGTCAGTCAGTCGATTTTTTCTTTTATAATTAAAGATAGATATAAACTTGACTACGGCTTGCCTTATGTTAAGCAATGATGTACTATACGATGAAACACGCTTTCCCAATATACCTATTAACACGTGATTAGGAATAATAAATAATATAATAATAATAATATAGTGGGACATTAACACACACGGTCATCTGATCCCAAACTAAGCAGAGCTTGTACTATGGAAACCAGATAACTGGTAATATACTACATATAATACTTTTCTTTTGTAAATATATACTTAAATATAGATAATTACACCCAGACACAAGACAAACAGACATATTTAAACAAATGTTTGTCTTGGGTGGGAATCGAACCCACGACCTGCGGCGTGAAAAGCAAGTATCTTACCGACTACGCCACCGGCCCGTCGATTGATTTTTATATTCTCAAAAATAAGGGTGCTTTAAGTTTGATTAGTATATCTGTGTACGAGTTAGTTGCATTGTACCGAAGAAGTGAAAGAGACTGCACTTGGCTAGGTTTTAAGGCTTTACTATAGAGCAGCGGTGGCGCAGCGGTACGGGCTTCGCCTTAGAAATATAAGGTCGCAGGTTCGATTCCAGGTCGTGCTCACACATCTTTGTCTGAATTGTTTATCACCGCTGCTAACGGAAACCGGCTTATCTAAGAACTAATCATTCGAGGACATGTGACTTCCACAAACCCGCACTTGACCAGCGTGTGTGGATTAAACCTAAACTCTCTGAACTCATAAGATAATTGAGAGAAGACCGGGCCCAGAAGTGGGAAACCAGTTATCTGGTTTCTATAGTACAAGCTCTGCTTAGTTTGGGCACAGATAATATAATATGTACTATACCTACTAGGTTTAGGTCTTAATCCACTCACACTGGCTAATGCGGCTTGGTGGACGTCACGTGTCTGCGAATGACTAATGAATCCCTACTAATATTATAAATGCGAAAGTAACTCTGTCTGTGTGTCTGTTACGCTTTCCCGCTTAAACTACTGAACCGATTTGGATGAAATTGGGTATGGAGATAGTTTGAGACCCGAGAAAGGACATAGGATAATTTTTATCCGACTGCGCAAAAAGAAGGTAATGTTTTGGCGCGATAACCGACATACACGCGGGCGAAGCCGCTGTCGGAAGTACCATATAAATGTCGATTTCATTAGTTTTTGCCATTTTCTCTACATTTAACATTATGAATAAGTTGAAGTCGAAGTCTAATAAGTCATTTTCAATGACATTCGCTATTTTTTTGTTTTTCAATACCACACGGACAAAGCCGCGGGAAGAAGTTAGTTTTTTTGTAATATTCCGTCGTGTTCCGTTGCGATGTCTGGTGACACCATGTAAAGTGGGTGGGTCGGCATTGTTGCTCCTTTAAGGTTTCTGACCATATGGAGGCTCATTTCACTGCTACCTTCGCACCGATAAATCATTCATAATCACGAGTGAATCGGTATACTGGGCTGGCGCGATCCATCGTAGACTACATCATTGCTTAACATAAGGTAAGTTGTAGTCAAGCGCCAGCCTGTCGCAGAATAAAAAAAAACTGACGAGCCGGTGGCGTGGTTGGTAAGATACTTGCTTTTCACGCCGCAGGTCGTGGGTTCGATTCCCACCCGAGACAAACATTAATGATGAACATTTGTGTTTGTGTCGAGTCTGGGTGTAAATATCTATTCTAAGTATATATTTACAAAAAGAAAAGTATTATATGTATAGTATATACCAGTTATCTGGTTTCCATAACACAAGCTCTGCTTAGCTTGGGACCAGTTGACCGTGTGTGTTAATGTCCCAGAATATTTATTATTATTTAATACTGTGTAGTGATAACTAGGAACTGCTTTATATAATACATACTTAAGTAAAATAAATGCGATAAAAAATTGTATTTATTACATAAACGAAATCGCGCCATCATGGTCATCATATCATAATTGCGTCAGGTCATTTTAAACAAAAACTATACCATAAAAATGTATCAAGTTGAGGACGAACTTTGCAACAATTGCGATTATAATTAATTCGACAAATTCCACGCTATACGGAGAACTTTTGTAAATAATATTAAGTTAAAATATTAACAAAAAAAACCGACTTCATGGATACCATTCTCAGAACTAAACCAAACTGAAATGGGACCACACGGGAAGCAACAGCTTTCAATTTAAAAAAAAATTATCAAAATCGGTTCACCCATTCGAAAGTTCTGAGGTAACAAACATAAAAAAACATACAGTCGAATTGATAACCTCCTCCTTTTAGAAGTCAGTTAAATAGATTACGAGCGATTCTCAGACCTACCGAATATAGATATGCAATTTTATAAAAATCGGTCGAGCAGTTTCCGAGGAGTTCGGTTACAAACACCGCGACACGAGAATTTTATATATTAGTTTATGTTACGTGCTCAAACTGTCATAAATATTGATTTATTCCAATTAAATGTAGTTTTGTTTGTCTGACCTGATCAATCTAAAGACCTTGAGAACTACACCCTCTTATCTAAGTCGGTAATTGTTATCAATGCACTTCGTCAATCTGTTGTACTTAAGCTAATAATTCTCAATTATTTTATTAGTTAAGAACACCCCGACTACTTCACCTTTACAAAAATCGGTTCATCCGTTCGGGTGCTACGCTGCCAGAGATAACACATACATACACACAGACCCGTCAAACTTATAACACACCGTCTCGTATTGGCGTGGGGGGTTACTTTGCGTTTTAAATAAGAATAGGACTGGACTCGCGGCTAACTTCACACCAAAAACCTAGCAAAAGTAGCGACAGCACAAAATATCAAACCACAGACAATAATATTATTTTGAAATGTAAATCTAAGAAGAAGGTACCTTTTGACGTTTCACTGTTTTGTATTAAATTAGCTTTATAGAGGCGTAATTCACACTATTTTTATTAGCTTTCCTGTAAAATAATTGAATTATGAAGCTATTTTTATTTTAACATAACATAAACAATTTTTATACAAAAAATTGGTTGCCTGTAAATTCGGTATACGGGCGAAAGTTTTACGTGACAACGACTTTGAGTGGTAAAATAATTTTAATGTGAATATTCATTCGTATAGTAGGAAGAAGGATGAAACATAGTTGAGTGGGAGAGAGACGCAAGGCATTCGGCGGGCCTCTCTCTCGTTCGGTGACTCATCGTAACGTTACCGAGCGTTACACTTTTTCATAAGTGCCTCCCAGCCGCAACCTAATTTAAGACGTTGTCACGTCAAAATAAAATTCTAAATGTACTACGTTTAGAACTGTCAATCGGTACTATTTAGATTTGATGGACTGTAATTAAGTAAATTTACGCTCTAGAATGCTACAAACTTGTACACAAATTCATATACACGGATAAAAACACACGTTTTAACTTAGAACACCGGTTTTTGTCTTCGTAATTTAGTAAAATATATACATATGTTCGTACCTAAATATTCGACTCCAAAAGTCCAATTTTACTCGAACGGCAATGAGATATACGCATTTTTATTAATTTTTTCGTCTAAATGTTATTATTATATCAAACAAATATTTTTGCTCACTGTACTAAAAAATGTGAGGTTGTTGCGCATTCCAGTCCAAGATGGCGGATAGTAAAAAGGGTTAACCCTAATTTTATCGTTTTCGACCAAATGATGGAAAGTAACAAAGGTAAAAATTCGAAACAAATGTTTGTTTTAACACAAAGATAGCATATATTTAACCCCGTAGTGAAATAAAACTACTTTCTAATGGATTTTATAGCGGTCTTAAGATCCCGACGTTTCAAAGTCTTTTCAGACTTCATGTTAACGGGTGGACGTAGGTCAATGACGTACGCGTTTTTATTTCAATGTGAGAGAGGGTGGGTCGGCATTGTTGCTTCTTTATGGTTTCTAACCATAGGCTCATTCCACTGCCACCTTCTCACCGATAATCATTCGTAATCACGAGTGAATTGGTATACTGGGCTGGTGCGTTCCATCATAGACTGCATCATTGCTAAACATCAGGCAAGTTGTAGTCAAGCGCCAGCCTAACGCAGAATAAAAAAAAGTGTGGTATTCACGTAAATCAAAGAAAACACTACCCCCGTATAAAAATCTTATAAGCTCATTATAGCTAAAATAGGTTTGTTATTTGTTTGTCTGACAAAGTCCATTTTAACTGAAGAGTCTTATAAGATTTTTATGAATAAGACCATTAGGCATGTAGATGTTTGCAAATTTTTTTATGACCCCGTATCTTCCAAATGGTTGGGTTAATTTCGACAGTTAAAAAACATTAGATTCGTTTCATTAACCACTGTTTTAGTTAGACATCTTCTTACTAAAATGGAGTAATTTTTTGACTTTTTGATTAATTTAAACCCTTCACAGCTTAGCTTTAGGTACCCGTCTGGTGTTACACGCAGCGCACAAAAGGGTGGACCGATTTTAATGCAGCTTCTGCACTAATTTTAGGTAATAAACACCTAAATTTTTAAGTCTTGGGCTGAGTCACCTTCGTCCGTGGTTGTACGCCTTTAATTGAATCCTCACACGTGGTCCCTGGGTGGTGCAAATCAGATGACAATCAACTAGTGGTAGGCTTCAGCCGTGGTTAGTGACCGCCCACCAGACAAAGCCGCACCGGCAAGCGGTCTGCCGTGTCCCGGTGCGATGTTTGGTGACACCATTTCAGAGGGTGGGTTTCTAACCATATGGAGGCTCATTCCATTGCCACCTTCTCACCAATACTCATTCGTAATCACGAGTGAATCGGTATACAAGGCTGGCGCATTCCATCGTAGACCACATCATTGCTTAACATTAGGCAAGTAGTAGTCGAGCCTATCGCAGAATAAATAAATAAAAATAAAGTACCTTATCGTTAAACTCGTGTACTGCCGCATCAGCTGTGCGCTCGCGGGTCACTGACCGCTATTTTACAACACGCGCTTTCATCGATATTATTAATAGTTCGTTTATTATTTGCTGATAATATGTTGAATAAATAAATTAAAAAAACGTTTTGAACAAATGGGAATGTGTTCTAACTGCCATATACCACCAAAAAAAAATTTGCGCAATAGTTAAAACGCGCAATCACGTTGCAGTTAAGTTGACGTCTTAGTGCAAAATAGTAATCTTGTAATTGTCATATAAATAACACAATATCTGGATGACCGAGCTTTGCTCGGTATTTTTTTAGATGACATTTTCTAAAAATGATTACTAGCTAGATCGATTTATCGCCCCCGAAACCCCCTATATACAAAATTTTATGAAAATCGTTGGAGCCGATTCCGACGATTATTCCGATTATTTATCTTATCTTATCTTATCTTATATCTTTAAATGAGCAATTCTTAATCTCGGAATCGGCTCCAACGATTTTCATAAAATTTAGTATACAAGTATAGGGGATTTCGGGGGCGATAAATCAATCTAGCTAGGAAGCCTTTTTAGAAAATGTCATTTAAAAAAAATAAAAATACCGAGCAAAGCTCGGTCATCCAGATATTATTATAAGATACGCTGAAAAAACGCTCGCGTGACGCGAACTTGACGCTAGCTAACCTGATAGCGGCTGTCAAAATTACGAGATAGTGTTTATGTACCAGCACAGATAATATAATACTGTACTAGTAGTACTAATATATTTAATAATTAATCATCTTTAAAATTATAGTCAATTTCACAAAAAAAAAATGAAAATATTGGCACGAATAGTAAAAATGCGCATTATATGGGGTGTTTTTTTTCGTATCCGTTTATTATAATATTATTTTGATAGTTATTTTTTTGGAACGAAGTTCCTTATCGCGCGTTGTGAAAGGGGGCTAGACGGAAAAAATTCTCACGAAAAGTTGTCACGACACTTTTTGCTGTTTGCGACACGCATCTTTCTCTGTCTATCTGTCTCTCTCTCTCTTTAGAGATAGAAAAAAAAATGATAAAAAAATATTATTATAACTTAATAAAAAAATATTACAATTCCTTCACTAATTAATCGAAAGGAACTTCGTTCCATCCGGGTGTCACACCTCTCAAGTTTTTTGTTTTTATTTTGGTGGATATATTATTTGTAGTATCTATAAGTTACATTATTTTGTTAATTAACATACTGTATATTATTTGATCTAATATGCCATATCTATTTATTTAAATAAATACAAAGGGTAACTTCACTTCAACCCTTTTTAGTGTCCCACTGCTGGGCACGGGTCTTCTCTCAAGGCCTTAACCCACACACGCTGGCCAAGTGCGGGTAGGTGGATGTCACATGTCCTTGAATGATTAGTTCTTGGACAAGGACAGGCCGGCTTCCTCACGATGTTTTCCTTCACCAATGTTGAGCAGCGGAGATGAAACAATTCACACAAAGATGTGTAAGCACGACCAGGATTCGAACCCGCGACCTTATATTTCTAAGGCGAGGCCCGTACCGCTGCGCCACCGCTGCTCTACGGGTAACTTAAAATATAGTAAATTTAACAAACGAATTGGGAAATATGCCCAGAAGGCTAGCAGCAACATTGTATGGTAATTCTAACTATTTGACAGAGATGTAGGCTAGCCCTCTGGTCAAGTGAAGAGTCTATTAAACGCGATTTTATTAAAATTTCACGGGCGCTCGGGCCCCAAGCTCCAACCGTTTCAATGCCAAACTGCTCAAATATATAATTTGTACTCAATTGACTATGTATATTATTATCTGCGCCGCGCCGCGCCGTTTGGCGGTCTCTGCAAATCTATCTTTCTGCCCACCAGACAAAAGTGCAGTAATAGCCCTTGGAGGATTTTTCGTTTTATTAGTGATTCTGAAAGCGTTTCATAAGATTTCTGCTGGATTAACCAATTCTTTTCTCGGACAATTTGAGTGGTTTTTTTTAACAGTTTTACTCTTTTATATCAAATTCTTATAAATGGCGTTTGCTCGCAATCGTTGTTTTGCGGTTACTGCACTTTAGTGTAGGGCAGCTTTGTCGGGGTAATAAAATAAATAAATAAATAAAATAAATATTCTGGGACATTAACACACACGGTCATCTGGTCCCAAGCTAAGCAGAGCTTGTGTTATGGAAACCAGATAACTGGTATATACTATACTTAAAATACTTTTCTTTTGTAAATATATACTTAAATATAGATAATTTTTAATTTAAATATATTTATATAAGTTTTTGTTTGTTTCAGTGGTGCTACTCCTGTCCACGACCTTCGTACTAAGTATGATAGGAACTATATTCTTTTGCTTCACAAACACAATAAACAATGCTATATTATCTGTAAGTATTTTTTTAAGGAATTTTTTTTAGACAGTGGCGAAAAGTCCATACAAAATCAAATCAAAATCAAAATCGAAATCGAAATCGAAATCGAAATCAAAATCGAAATCGAAATCGAAATCGAAATCGAAATCGAAAACAAAATCAAAATCAAAATATGTTTTATTTTTTTTAAGACGCGAGTCTACATAAAAATAGTCCAATTTCTTTTCCTACCGTGCAGTGAATGACTGGCAACTACTGAGAAACACTGACAAACAACTCAGTAGGCATTTTTTCTTTTTTGAATGATGTACTTATATCTAATCTTAGAAGTTGATTCCCATCGACTTCCCTTTGGGGAATAGTCAATATCACACGTACGTACTTAATAACATATTATGTAACGCCTAAAAGTTTTAAATAGCAACAATATTAGTATAGCATCAAGTGTAAGAACGATCGGTGACGGTAGTGAAGAGATATTATTTTCCTAAGTAAGAACTTTTTTGCTCCGGCTTCCCTTTTTCAGCACCCTTCGCCATTGGTACCTATACAACCTTAACCGGAAAGGACTTGACTTGACTTCAAACCAGACATTCTTCAGGTCCTTACTAATGACTATGTGAAGTCAGAAATTAATATGCATTACCTATATTTTCATACTATTTATGATTGGGCCAAATTAAAAAAAAATCATTTCGCGCCGCGCGCCGCCTTGATCAGTAGGCTAATTCACGTAATTAAATAAGTTCAGTTGCAGTCAAGTTTCGATCAAAACAGCCCTTTTCGTATTCTGGTAAATTTGACAACCGTTGTCAGACACGCTCGCGTCAAGTGCGCGTCACGCGAGCGCTCTCGACTAGATATGACAGCTAAATGATTACAAGAATACCATTTTGCACTAAGACGTAAACTTAACTACAACTGCACTGCAACTTGATCGACGCTTTAAGATATTACGTGAATTAGGGCCCTGGTCACAATCAGGCTGTTGAACTCTCTTTGAACATAAACGATGTGACAAATTAATGATAA
Source organism: Meganola albula (assembly GCA_936450015.1). Taxonomy (NCBI): domain Eukaryota; kingdom Metazoa; phylum Arthropoda; class Insecta; order Lepidoptera; family Nolidae; genus Meganola; species Meganola albula. The sequence goes on from OW388171.1 coordinate 6,170,149, forward strand.
TAATTGATTAATGACAGTCTATTCAAAACTTGAGCAGCGGTGGCGCAGCGGTACGGGCCTCGCCTTTGAAAAATAAGGTCGTGGGTTCGAATCCTGGTCGTGCCCACACATCTTTGTGTGAATTGTTTCATCTCCGCTGCTTAACATCGGTGAAGGAAAACATCGTGAGGAAACCGGCATGTCTAAGAACTAATCATTCGAGGACATGTGACATCCACCAACCCGCACTTGGCCAGCGTGTGTGGATTAAGGCCTAAACTCTCTCAACTCATAAGATAGTTGAGAGAATACCCGTGCCCAACGGTGGGACACTAAGAAGGGTTGAAGTGATTCAAAACTTAGGTTTGTCTAAAGAAAATCGAAAAATAATATTTTTATTTTGTAGAGGTTGTTCTTTTAAACTAATTTATTTATTAAAAATTTAAACGTCACATTGCTATTGCATAAGGCTTAAATAACATAGAGTGATATAGCCTTTCTGGTTCACCCTGTATAAAGAGCTGGGCCCCACACTCGCCAACTTAAGAAGCGTTTGAAATAAGAATAGGACTGATCGGTTCGACCGTCCTCGGACGGCTCACCGAAAAAATCTGATGAAGCAATAGTTACAGGTAGTCAGAAGCCTAATATAATCTGACACCTGGTCAAACCATCTCGGCTAGTTTCCTACAGGTTTCGAGGTCTGATGGCAGTCGCTCGTATAATTCTGGTAGCTAGCCGCATCAGGTTAGACTGGGAGCCGACCACAATAGAAATGGGTTTAAAGGCAAGGGGAATAATAATATAACAATAACAATAATAATATAGTGGGACATTAACACGGTCATCTGATCCCAAACTAAGCAGAGCTTGTACTATGGAAAGCAGATAACTGGTAATATACTATACTTATAATACCTTTCTTTTGTAAATATATACTTAAATATAGATAATTACACCTAGACACAAGACAAACAGACATATTTAAAGAAATGTTTATCTCGGGTGGTAATCGAACCCACGACCTGCGGCGTGAAAAGCAAGTATCTTACCGACCACGCCACCGGCCCGTCAAATGAAGATGATGGGTTGTCGACTATGCGTTTTGACAACTCCTTGAAAAGCGAACGTGGTTCTGGGCCCCACGGACCCACAGACCCATCATTACATTAAATAAATTTCTTTTTTTCCAGAGTATGGTGATAAGGAATAATTCCATCGCATATTCAATATGGAAGAAGCCGAACGTGCAGCCGCTGATGAAGGTATACCTATTTAATTACACGAATTGGGAACGTGTAAGATCCAACATCGACCAAAAACTACGCGTGGAGGAAGTCGGCCCTTATGTCTACTCGTAAGTATTTCATTGATACTTATCATATGATGACAATCTATATAAATAAATATAAATATTCTGGGACATTAACACACACGGTCATCTGGTCCCAAGCTAGCAGAACTTGTGTTAAGGAAACCAGATAGCTGGTATATACTATACATATAATACTTTTCTTTTGTAAATATATACATAATATAATATATATTTACACCCAGACTCGACACAAACACAAATGTTCATCACTAATGTTTGTCTCGGGTGGGAATCGACCACGCCACCGGCCCGTCGCGTCGCAAGTATATTTTAAAAACACCAGCAACCTCACAGGACTGTTGTTCTACAAGTTTTGACATAACTCTACATGCATACATAACGTAAGTAAATGACAAGTTTGCGACTATAATTATATAATTACTGAGTCACCTTCGTTCGTGGGTATACACCTTTAATTGAATCCCCACACGTGGTCCCCGGGTGGTGGAAATCAGGTGACAATCAACTAGTGGTAGGCTTCGGCCGTGGTTAGTGACCACCCACAAGACAAAGCCGCACCGCTAAGCGGCCTTGCCGTGTTCCGGTGCGACGTCTGGTGACACCATGCAGAGAGGGTGGGTCGGAAATGAACGCAACGGTAAGAAATTACTTATTGTGTGTTTCTACGCACTCCATAATGTTTCTTTACATAGGGTTTGCTGGTTGAAAATTCATTTTGCTTTCTTAAGTTTTTGTTTACAATAAATAATAAGAAATTACGCGTTTATAATATTATATTATGAATATAGTAAGATGTGATGTAGTTAGTATCAACTTTACCGACATTGACATCGAACTGATATCACTATCACACTTCCGTTTAGAACTTTGATTCGTGCAGAGATTAAATTATAAAAATCATAAACACCATCTGGGTTTAATTATCAGTTAAATATCATAAACTAAATATATAATACAAGAAACTGACTGACTGACATATCAACGCACAGCCCAAACCGCTGAGTCTGGAGACTCTAAATTTGGCATATAGGTTCCTTAGAGTCTAGGGGTGCACTAAGAAAGAATTTTTCAAAAAGTGGTCACTAACCGCGGCCGAAGCCTACCACCAGCTAATTACAAGTAAACTTAATTACTCACTTTTTATCCCAATATAGATAATTTAAAAAATGTATTCCGTGGGCTGAAGTTAGTTTTAAATAAAATCAAATCACAACATCGTTATATCAATTCTTCTACTCTTTTGACTTGCTTTTCACGCCGCAGGTCGTGTGTTTGATTCCCACCCGAGACAAACATAAGTTTAAATATATCTGTTTGTCTTGTGTCTGGGTGTAATTATCTATATTTAAATATATATTTACAAAAGAAAAGTATTGTATGGAGTTTATTACCAGTTATCTGGTTACCATAGTACAAGCTCTGCCTAGTTTGGGATCAGATGACCGTGTGTGTTAATGTCCCACTATATTATATTATATTCACGCATAAATTAACTGCACAATGTTTAGTCTTAATGATAACACGGACTGATAGGATGACTTTTAATTTTATAATTGCCCTTGTTTTTAATATAACCAACTTTATGAAATGAAAATATGCTTTATTTATTTTTTGAGACGCTAGTCTACATAAATCTATATTTAAATTTAGTACAGAGATAGATTATGGTCTGGATTGACATATAAGCTACTTTTTATCCCAATAAGTACCTCGCCGGCGAAGCCGTGTGCGGAAGATAGTATCACACTTCACAGATCAACCACAGATAATATAATACTATACTAGACGTCAACCCTTTTTACCCTTCCAATTTCTTTTCTTACCGTGTAGTGAATGACTAGCAACTACTGAGGAACACTGACAAACAACTCAGTAGGCTTTTTTCCTTTTTTAAATGAATTACTTTTATCTATTACATTTTGTTTAATGTGTTGTGTTAGAGATGTGTATTAGAGAGAGATTTTAACTGACTTTTAAACTTTTTTTTTTGCTGATGACCTAACCCATTGGCCAGAAGGGCGTTTATTGGTTCACCGGACTTTTTCGGTGAGCCGTCCGAGAACGGTCGAACCGATTGACTTTAAAACGGAGAAGGTATGTATTTATACTAAATATTAGTGCTGTCGGTCATAGTGTGTTCGGACCGAATCATCGTCATACGTCAAGTCTGACAGGCATCTGCTGACAGGCAGAGCTGTTCAGACTGAATGAAGTTTAAGATTGTTTAATGTTTTGTCCGTAGTTTATTATTTTACTATTGGACCACATGCTAGTTAGATGCACTCTGGCGAATCAGGAGACCAACATACGAGACGCCAAGTACAGCGCCATTATGACATACGGAGTAGGGCTTAGCACCGGACACGATTTTAGCCTCCGGATATTTTTCTCCGGTTACACTTAATCTCCGGAGATTCTCCGGTTAAGCCGGAGATTTATAATAAAATTGTTATTTAATAAAAGTAAATAAAAATATTAAATCCTTTATTTAAAAAAATCATAAAATGTAAAGGGATGTATATTTTAACTTAGGTAATAAATATCCGGAGATTAATAAAAAAACCGATTACTCGCTAAATCGGCAATATCCGGAGATTCACCGGTTTTGTCAGTCTCCGGAGTAAAGCTCTAATACGGAGCCGAAACGTGGACACTCACGGTAGGACTGGTCCATAAATTTAAAGTCGCTCAGCGAGCTATGGAAAGGCTTCGCCTGCGTGTATGTCGGTTATCGCGCCAAAACATTACCTTCTTTTTGCGCAGTCGGATAAAAACTATCCTATGTCCTTTCTGGGGTCTCAAACTACCTCCATACCCAATTTCATCTAAATCGGTTCAGCAGTTTAAGCGGGATAGCGTAACAGACAGACAGACAGAGTTACTTTCGCTTTTATAATATCAGTAGGGATTCTTCGATAGACTGGCGCTTGACTACAACTTGCCTTGTAGTCTGCGATGGGACGCGCCCTCCCAATATACCGATTCACTCGTGATTGCGAATGATTTTCAATAGGAAGGTACCACTTCTCGTGTTATGAGAGTCCATGTGGTTAGAAACAATAAAGGAGGAACAGAAACCACCCTCTTAAGTGGTGTCACCAGACATCACACCGGAACACGGCAAGGACGTTCGGCGGTGCGGTTTTGTCTGGCGGGAGGTAACTAACCACTGCCGAAGCCACCAGTTAATTACCAGTAAACATGATGACCAGTTGATTATCACCTGATTTGCACCACCGAGAACCACGTGTATTCAGGGGATTACGGGGATTCAGATAAAAGATGCACTTCGGACTCAGCCTACAGAGTTTTATTGATTAGGTAATATTGTTGATAGTTCTATAATATTATCGACAGCTATTTTCGTAAATTGTTATAATAAAATAACCGTAAATTTGATTAGCACAGTGACCATCAAAAACCTAGGCGTGCCAAACATATCCAGCTAATCTTTATATATATAATTCTTCTGTGAGTGTGTATGTCACTGGACCGATTTTGATGAAATTTTTTGTGTGTGTTCAAGGGGATCTGGGAATGGTTTAGATTTACAATTTTGTCCGCTGGCGGTACGAAGTTCGCTGGGGCAGCTAGTTTATATCTATAATATAAAAATGAATCGCAAAATGTGTTTGTAATCGCAGAACGGCGGAACCGATTTCGCCAATTCTTTTTTTAGAATGTTCCTTGAAATCTACGTTATGTAAGAAAGCGTATTATAAAATTTCAGACTATGTAACGGATAAAAACGCTTGGAATTAAGTCGCTCTAATTCAACACAATAAACAAACAAAATGTAATAGATATAAGTACTTCATTTAAAAACGAAAAAAAGCCTACTGAGTTGGACTATTTTTAAGTAGACTCGCGTCTCAAAAAAAATAAAGCATATTTTCATTTCATTTTCATTTCATTTCATTTCATTTCATTTTCATTTCATTTCAAGAAGTACGAAGAAAAAACCTCCTCATAAACGGCTTGACCGATTCGGTAGGTCTGAGAATCGGTCGTAATCTACTTTCGGACCCGGCAGGTGGCACTGCTTTACCGGGCAGGACGACGTCTGCGGGGTCCGCTAGTAATTATATAAAAATCAATGCCACTTTTCGTTGTAATTTTTAAAACGGGTTTTTGAGTTACAAAATTATTTTGATTTATATTTTGATTTATTGGGTAGGCGCGTTCCATCGTAGATCACATCATTGCTGTACGTCAAGCAAGTTGTGGTCACGAGTAAGTCTAACAGTTGAAGTTTCCTACTAATATTATAAACGTTAACCTCGCCTTTGAAATATAAGGTAGCGGGTTCGATCCCAGGTCGTGGCAACACATATTTGTGTGAATTGTTACATCGCCGCTGCTCAATATCGGTAAAGAAAAACATTGTGAGGAAACCGGCATGTCAAAAACTAATCATTCGAAGATATGTGACATCAACCAACCCGCGTTTGGCTAGCGTGTGTGGATTAAAGCCTTAACTCTCTCAACTCGTAATATAGTTAAGAGAAGGTCCGTACCCAGCAGTGGGACACTAAAACGGATTGAAGCAAGTAATAAGCAAGCAGTCTACGATGAAACGCGCATACCCAGTAATTACCGATACACTCGTTACTTAAGACAGGCAGATTATAGCTATCGGGAAACACAACTTGGCAATGCGCACAATAAAAACAGAGATTAAGTGCTTTGTGCGCACTTTGACCGATGACGCGACCTGAGTCCTGACGTGTAGATAGACTTGTACGTTAAAGATGACAACACAAGACGTCACAAATCTGTTGGTAAATTCACGTAATTTCTTGACGCACCGAGTAAGGTGCAGTTGCGGTAATAACAATAATAGTGAGACATTAACACACACGGTCATCTGATCCCAAACTAAGCAGAGCTTGTACTATGGAAACCAGATAGCTGGTGAATACTAGTACCGTCTTAAGTGGTGTATACGTCTCCTAGACTTAACAGGGAAAATGGTTGGAATATACCACCAGCTTGGGACCCAGTGCTTAATTTACTTGTACCAAAAACCAAGCAAAATCAACTCAGAATTTTAAGACACTGTGAGCTCAGTTTGCTTAAATCGGAACGCAACTTAGATAATAATGTTTGTAGGTAGTCAGTAATAATTGTGATCAATAATTTTGGACGTCAAATACCTCAGTCCACCCGTGAACATGAAGTCTGAAAAGACTGAAACGTCGGGAACTAAAATCTAAAATAAACCGCGATAAAATCCGTTAAAAAGTAGTTTTATTTCAATGTGTGATATTCGCGTAAATCTAAGACAATACTATAAATAATAATGCAACATTACAATGTTTGTAAGTAGTCAGTACATAATAATTGTGATTAATAATTTTGGACGTCAAATACCTCAGTCCACCCGTGACCATGAAGTCTGAAAATCTAAGAAAATACCGAGAAATACTGATCTAAGAAAATACTAAAAAACTACCTCTTTAGAAAACTAATATTAATTTTGTTGCAGGCAGCAGTTGGAAAGGGTGAATGTGAAATTTGAGGGCGACCGTCTAACCTTTCAAGAAAGGAACCACTTTGAATTTTTACCTAACAAGTCTTCAGGTGCACAGTTTGATCAGGTGGTTGTACCGAACTTACCACTTATTGTAAGTACATAATTAAATCTATATAAATAAAAATCAATTGCTGTTCGTTAGTCTCGCTATAACTCGAGAACGGGTGGACTGATTTGAGTATAGGCCGACCGTTTAACTCGCGTATCGCCATCTGAGGTACAAAGTTGTGGTGTATCAATGTGGTATGTGTAACATGATAGTGCATGCTGGCACTTTTGCTACCTCTCGTGGATGGACAGTTCACTCGCGTCCAACTTGCATATTACACGTGAATATTATTATTATTCGTTATTTTGTTTCGAATTACGAAAGTGGTTGTTGCAAGAATGTTTTTATTTAATTAACGAATTTTTAAGCAATTATCCATGTAAATTTTATGCTCTTAACATTACATCAAAATGTAGGCAAAAAAAAAATGGAATTGTAACAATAAAAATTTGTTGTAAAAAATATATCAAGTATTGACTACATTATGCACGTACAATAATTAAATTAAATTTGCATGCCGCTGCTGTGACGGCAAAACATGAACTCTGTTTATCGCATGTAACATCTAATATCTTTTGTTAACCTACCATGTTTCTAGCAAATAAACATTATCTTATCTTATCTATCTAAATTAATTAATGTAGTGTTACCGGACTTTAATTTGGACTCTCCCAATTAGGACCCGAGATAGAAGAACACTACAAAGTCATAAAATATTAACTAAATCTCGTAAAGAACTATTCAACCACAGATAAAAATAATGAAGGCCTATTCGTCACTTATACCCATATCGTTTGAATCATCATCACTGTCTGTGCAGCTTGAGGAGTCAGAATCTTGGCGATAGGCGATACGCGAGTTAAACGGTCGGCCTATAATTTTGGTCTTAAAGTATTCAACAAGTCTAAGGACAGTTTAAGCAGTGAGAAATATGCTGTATGAAGTTCGCAGGGACAGCTAGTTATAAATAAATATTCTGGGACATTAACACACACGGTCACCTGGTCCCAAGCTAAGCAGAGCTTGTGTTATTGAAACCAGATAACTGGTATATACTATACATATAATACTTTTCTTTTGTAAATATATACTTATAATAGATATTTACACCCAGATTCGACACAAACAGACATGTTCATCACACAAATATGTCTCGAGTGGGAATCGAACCCACGACGCCCTAATATAACAAGCCTGTCTTATATTAAGTCTATTAAAAGTTTTTCTCGTGTCTGTGTGTGTATTTGTGTACAAGTTTGCTGTCACAAAGCTCCTAAACGGATGAACCGATTTTGATACAATTTTACGAAGTGATAGATATGATGTAATCTGACAGTCTAACTATCTCGGCTACTGGTTCCCTACTTCAGATTATGTTAGGCTTCTGACTACCTTTAACGATTGTCATAGATGTATTAAATGACAATCAGGACTGACGGCTTAACTTGCGCTCCGAGGCACAGAGAGTAGTCCCTCAACCAAAAAGACACTGAAGCAAATCTTTGTTGTTACACAAATATTGTCCGGGGCGGGAATCCAACCCGCTACCTCAGCACAGTATAGCCCAATCGCACGACTTACACCTCTCGACTACGGAGGTCGTCCTTCTGATGATAGCTGAAAAGCAAAAAAAGACGTTTAGATAATTTTTATTTTTATTTTAGGGTGTGGTTTCAAAAGCGGTTGACATGGATCTCAACTTTATGACACAAATCAGTTTGAGCTCAGCATTGTCTATAGCCAATCACCCAGATGCCTTCGTTAAGTTACCTGTACATCGGTAAGTAAAGAATTAGAATTAGAATCGTTTATTTGCATGAATTATGAATACAAAAGTTCAAAAAGTATAATATTAATAGCTCTTCATATTTTACCAACAGGCGCACGCCTGTGACAGCTAGTAATTTATAATCTATAATCAAATTAATCAAAAAAATTAATCAAAAAATCTGTTGGTTACGGACACGGTATCGAATAAAAAGTATCGATACTGTACTCATGAGTAGTATCGATAAGAAAGTATCGTACTCGTAAAAGAACCGACACAAAAGTATCGATACCTCAGGCAGGGGCCAGGACCAACGCCAAATCAAAAGTATTATTAATCCCACTCATCCTCCGTAAAATCGCTCAAGAAAAGAAACTTGTCGAGAATTTTTGTGTTTTTGTATATTTTTTCCGTGAGGAAAAGCAAAGGAATCTAACCCCATACAGCCAACGCACCATAGAAAATTAAACAAGTGAAATTTTAATGTAAATCCGGTAACGGATCTACTCTATGAATAAAAGCTTCAGCACGATTGAACAAGATGGCGTTGCTTATGTTGCCATAAATTATAAAATTAAACTTAAGTAATAATTGGCAGCATCAGGGCGACCCAAACGCCGCCGTCTCACGTATTTTTTCAATAATAAAAAAATATATTCGATACGATACCTGCCAAAAAGTACTTGTTAAGTAAAAGTAGAAAATCGGAAGAAAATCTACTCGATATCACAAGGTATCGATACTTTTTTCGTGTCCCTAGTGTTGGTAAGCGCATAACTCGAGAACGGCGGAACCGATTTCGCTAATTATTTTTTTAGAATGTTCCTTGAAGTACGGGAATGGTTCTTATGCAAAGAAAAAAATAAACTAACTCTTCAGAGAAGGCTTGACCGATTCGGTAGGTCTGAGAATCGGTCGTGATCCTGATCTATTTTCGGACCCCGAAGATGGCACTGCTTTACCGGGCAAGACGACGTCTGCGGGGTCCGGTAGTTATTAATAAATATGCACATATTTATTAATAATTATAAAATACTAACTGCCCCAGCAAACTTCGTACCGCGTATTACTAGTGTACTACGTACCTATGTATTTTTAATGCCACAATAAAAAAATAAAAACAAAAAATTTCGTCCAAAAATAATAATAAAAATGTAAGGGTGAACAACCCTTATCACTTAGGGGTATGAAAAATAGATAGTAGCCGATTCTCATACCTACTGAATATGCATAAAAAATCCTAAGAATAGGTCAAGCCGTTTCGGAGGAGCACGGTAACTAACATTGTGACATGGGAATTTTATATAATAGATTAAGTACCTACTCATCATCATTCCCCTTGCCTTTTTCCCATTTCTATTGTGGTCGGCTCCCAATCTAACCTGATGCGGTCTCCCAGAATTATCCGAGCGACTGCCATCAGACCTCGAAGCCAGTAGGGAACCAGTAGCCGAGATGGTTAGACCAGGTGTCGGATTATATTGGCTTCTGACTACATGTAACGATTGTCATAGATGTGTTAAATGACAACCGGGACCGACGGCTTAACGTGCTCTCCGAGACACGGAGGGTAGTCCCTCAACCAACCAGACACCGAAATAAATTTTTGTTGTTACACAAATATTGACCACTCGATTACCGAGATCGCCAAGATTAAGTACTTAATACCTGGATGACCGAGCTTTGCTCGGTTTTTTTTTAAATGACATTTTCTAAAAATAATTCCTAGCTAGATCGATTTATCGCCCCCGAAACCCCCTATATACTAAATTTTATGAAAATCGTTGAAGCCGATTCCGAGATTCCAATTATATATATATATATATATATATATATATATATATACAAGAATTGCTCATTTAAATATATAAGATAAGATACTAACACTAGTTATTAAGAAAAATGTTAATACTAACAAGTTTATGGAAGAAATTCCAAAATAAACGAATTATTCTTATCATTTACCAATGATTTTTCGCAGGTTTCTATGGGGTTACGATGACAGTATAATAAATTCAGCAAAAATCATACTCAGTCTTCAAGGAAAGTTGAAGTTTGATCAATTTGGACTTTTAGTTACGGTAAGACAATTATTTCCTCTCTTCTTCTTCTGAACATCACCCACTCTTCGTGGGCTATATTTAGATCCCATATGTAGGGGGCGGGCCTATTGCTTTTTGGCACAATTCCCGACTTTTTTTTACACACACAGTCATCTGATCCCAAACTAAGCAGAGCTTGTACTATGGAAACCAGATAACTCGTTATTTAATACAAATACTTTTGTGTTGTAAATACATACTTAAATATAGATAACTAGCTTCCGCCCGCGGCTTCGCCCGCAAAATTGATCTCACTAATCTTGTTTCTCCATACAAACTTCGGAACCCCGTTTCACCCCTTTAAAGGGTGAGTTTTGAAAAATCCTTTCTTATTGCACCCCTAGACCCCATAAGGAACCTATGTGCCAAATTTGGAGTCTCCAGACCCAGCGGTTTGGGCTCTGCGTTGATATGTCAGTCAGTCAGTCAGTCAGTCAGTTTCACAAGACAAACTCTTTTTATTCCAATATATACCACGCGGGCGAAGCCGTTTGAAACTAGTTATAGAATTAGATCTGACTGCAAAAAAACCTTTTCAGTGTAAGTTTTGATCTGCCTGCAAAAATATTTTTTTTTTTGAGTTTTTTAAATTTTAATTTCTGTATTTTAGAAAAACGGCACTGTTTCTGATCGTTTCACAATCAACACCGGTGAAGAAGACAAAGATAGAATGAACATTATTGAGCAGTTTGACGGACAGACAACCCTTAATTACTGGGGAAGTCCCGAATGCAATAGGTAAGTCTAGCTTCCTAATAGAACATGCACTTTACATCAAAAGCGAGTACGGTACCACTTGACAGATCCATTAATTTTTTTATTTTGTTACGGCGGTTGGTACCACACGTAGGTACTTAAATTAACAAGTAAACTTACAATCCATCATATCTAAGAAGTACCGTTTCACAGTTCTAAACGTAGTACATTTAGAATTTTATTTTTTGTATGAAAATTGTTTATGTTATGTTAAAATAAAAATAGCTTCATAATTCAATTACTTTACAGGAAAGCTAATAAAAATAGTGTGAATTACGCCTCTCTATAGCTAATTTAATAGAAAACAGTGAAACGTCAAACGGTACCTCTTAGATTTGATGGACTGTAGTGACATGCGTTAAACAGTAGGTACCGTCAGACAAAAATGTTTATAGTCATAACAGTAGCATAACATAACAGTGACATAAGTTGCAGTTAAGTTTCGATTCACACTTCAACCCTTTTTAGTGTCCCACTGCTGGACACGGGTCTTCTCTCAACTATTTTACTAGTTGAGAGAGTTCACGCCGTAATCCACACACGCTGGCCAAGTGCGGGTTGGTGGATCTCACATGTCCTCGAATGATTAGTTCTTATATATGCCGGTTTCCTCACCGTTTTCCTTCACTGATATTGAGCGGTGATGAAACAACTCACACAAAGACGTGTGGGCACGACTGGGATTCGTACCCGCGACTTTATATTTCTTAAGCGAGGCCCGTACCGCTGCGCCACCGCTGCTACTAATTCCTTTTAAGTGTTGCTTAATGCTTATCATTTTTAGACAAGCTTCTTGTGTATTTAAGTTGAAATGCTGTTAAAAATGGCAAGTACTACATTCTGAACTAGTATATACCGCACTTTGACACAGTTTAGATTATGGCGTTGCATTTTGTTCTTGCGTAAAATCTTTAGATAGGTACCTTCTACTCGTATCTAAAATACTGACTACTATCCCTACTAATCCCTACTAATATTATAAATACGTTTTCTAAATAAAATGTAGAGTCAATTTGAACTTTCTTGCTATTGACTAATATACTATTGATTTTAATTAATTATAAATGCTACTAAAATTTATCTCCTACATGATAATATGCTCATTTGCATGCCTGCATGATGGCAAAATATGGCTTGTACTTCAAATTTTATAACATCTATGTACCTACCAATTACCCATGTTTGCAATGAATAAATGATATTTGATATTTGATATTCAATAAATTTCATATCCTACTAATATTATAAATGCGAAAGTAACTCTGTCTGTTGGTGGTCTGTCTGTTACGCTTTCACGCCTAACCTACTGAACCGATTTGGATGAAATTGGGTATGGAGGTAGTTTGAGACCCGAGAAAGGACATAGGACAGTTTTTATCCGACTGCGCAAAAAGAAGGTAATTTTTTGGCGCGATAACCGACGTACACGCGGGCGAAGCCGCTGTCGGAAAGCTAGTCTTTATATATTTGACGGGCCGGTGGCGTGGTCGGTATGATACTTGCTTTTCACGCCGCAGGTCGTGGGTTCGATTCCCGCCCGAGACAAACATTAGTGATGAACATTTGTGTTTGTGTCGAGTCTGGGTGTAAATATCTATTATAAGTATATATTTACAAAAGAAAAGTATTATATGTATAGTATATTCCAGTTATCTGGTTTCCATAACACAAGCTCTGCTTAGCTTGGGACCAGATGACCGTGTGTGTTAATGTCCCAGAATATTTAATATTTATTTATTTATTTATTTTAGAAACGGCAATGTTTTCTAAGACTTAATCCTGAGCGCTTTGTCCGTATGGCCGACGTAGTTACGCGGAACAGGTGCGACAATACAAAGTTTTGTGCTCACAATTCGAGAACAGCATTGATGCGCAAAAGTGTTTGCTGCATGGCACCGACTATTTATAATAAACTACCGAGGACTTGGAAAGAATTACCGCAACTAATACTTAAAAAAAGACTACGTAACTTGCTATTTGACAAAGCTTATTACTGCCCCCCGATCCCCTAAAAAACTAGTGTCCGGCAACGTCCTGAGCCGAGGTTTGTCCCCACATGGGGAGCCCTCATGGCAGTTGCCACAGTACTTGACCGGTTCGACCGTCCTCGGACGGTTCACCGAATAAGTCCGGTGAACCAATAGAGGCCCTTCCGGCCGATTGGGTTAGGTCATCAGCAAAAAAAAGCTTATTACACTGTAACGCAATTTCTTTTAGGGGGCGTCCATAAATTACGTGAGGTGTTTTTTTTTTAATTTTCTGCCCCTCCCTCCCCCCTGGTGAGATGTCGTGAGATTTTATTCAACCCTCCCCCATCCCCCAACCTCAGGTGAGATTTTTCAAAATGTGAGTTTCTTACGTAAACGCGTTGGATTATTATTGTAAAAAGAAAAAAAAAACAAATTTGCTTCGTGCTTTTAGTGCCAAAATAGCAAATTTTTTTTTTGTTTCAATCAGAAAAAAATTGCGTGATATTTGCCGAGACCCCCCCTCTCTCCAACGCAAGATTAGATGAGATTTGACTCGACCCCCTCCCCCCTTAAACACCTCACGTAATTTATGGACGCCCCCTTAGATAAATTTAATTATTAATCTATTTAAATAAAAATGAAACCCGTTTTTCGTTGTCACGACATCACACGTGAACGGCTGGACCGATTTCGCTAATTCTTTTTTTAAAATATTCCTTTAAGTACGAGGATGGTTCTTACGCAGAGAAAAATTAAAAAAAAAAGAAAATTTAGAAAGCGAAGAAGTGCCGAAAACCGGTTTAGATACCTATTATTTATTATTGGCTATATTTGGTAGGTCTGAGACCCTGTAGATGGCACTGCTTTATCGGGCAGAACGACGTCTGCCGGGTCCGCTAGTTGTAAATAATAATGAATTGTTATAATGTTGTAAATTATTGGAACGAAGTTCCTTATAAAAAAGGGGAAGATAATATAAGAAAGGGGGCTAGACGGAAAAAATTCTTACGACAAGTTGTCACGACACTCTTTGCTATAGTAAGCTATTGTAAGCTGTGCGGTGTGCGCATTTTTCTCTGTCTGTCTGTCTTTCTCTCTCTCTCTAGAGATAGAAAAAAAAATAAAAAAAATATTATTAAAACTTAAAAAAAAAATATTACAATTCCTTCACTAATTAATCGAAAGGAACTTCGTTTTTCTTTCTTCGACACCCGGACCCTTGACACCTCTCAAGTTTTTATTATTTAATGAATTGTTTTATAATTAGACTAGCTGCCCCAGCGAACTTCGTACCGCCAGCGGACAAAAATCTAAACCATTCCCAGATCCCCTTGAACACACACAAAAAAATTCATCAAAATCGGTCCAGTCGTTTAGGAGGAGTTCAGTCACATACACACGCACACAAGAAATATATATATTAAGATATCATTTTATTTTCGTTTACTTATTTACCATTTTAACTTAGTTTATTTATTGACTGATTATGTACATAGTAATCGAATCGTTATAATCGAAAATTGCATGCCCTACGGCAGAATGTGGCGATACTCTGTAAATATGTAATAATTATCTGTAAGTAACACCCATGTTCGCAATAAATAATTTTGATTTGATTTTGATTTGATCTTCTTCGATATGAATAAAAATTCGAAATGTATAAAAATAGTCCACAATACCGCAGTATACAAATATTTAATAAATTGCCTAACTGCATTAGAGACTGTATCACAATACCCATTTTTAAAGCTAAACTTAAATTATTATTAATAGAAAAATGCTACTACACAGTTAAAGAATATTACGAAGATAGAGAATTAAATAAATATTAAGGCTAAGGAAACATAATATTGGAGAATCAATATTATATTATATAGAGACCTATTTTATAACTAATTTTAAATAATAGAATATAGAAAGAATACATTATACTTGCTATACCCTAACAGGGTCATGTACTACTGTAATACGTGTATATGTGCATTAAATAAATAATTAAATAAAATATTGTTTCATCCATATTTGACTGGAGTAGAACGAAAGTATGGTGTTTGAAGCAAAAAAATAATTTTCAAAATCGATTTAAAATTGGGTAAATTACAGCGTACCTAACACACACATACACTATATAACTACACCCACGAAACACCTTTTTTTTTGTTTACCGGTGGGAAATCCTCTAAGGATCCCCGCGCCCCACCCCAGACCTTTTGTAAATAAATACACCCAGACTTAAGACAAACAGACGTATACATCACACAAATGTCTGACTTGGGTGGAACTCGAACTCACGACCTGCGGCGTGAAAAGCAAGTTTCTTATCGACCATGCCACTATATCTTTTAAAGAAGTATGTATTTTCATATATATTTTTTTTATTTATTTATTTACTTGATCAAGTCTGCTTTGGCAAAATAAATAATCAAAACCATTGAAGCAAGCAGTAAGCAGTTTACGATGAAACGCGCATACCCAGTAATTACCGATTCAATCGTCACTTAAAGACAGGCAGATTATAGCTATCGGAAAACAGATGCGTGCGAGTTAAGATAGACCGTTTAACTCGCGTATCGCCTATCGCCAAGGTTCTGACTCCTCAAGCTGCACAGACAGTGATGATGATTCAAGCGATATGGATATTTGTTAAGATTTGTATACTTTATGAACTAGATGAGGAGAGGTTTGAGTGAGAATGTACGTGTTATCTTGGCAAAAAAGAGTATAATAATAGCACAAATAATAGGTTCTCTTAGTAGTCTGTGTAATGAATAGACAAGCATTTGTTTAAGAAAACATTGTTCTATTTTTGATTAAAAAAAGGTTGAGTAAAAAAGAGGTCGAGTCTTCATATGGAAGAAGGTGGAATCTTAAACAATATTAGTGACGAATAGTCTTACATTACTTTTATCTGTATCTCTCTTTATTGAGGTTAGTGTTCAGATTGTGATTTAGTTAGGTAATTTTCCCCGTCCAATCGCTTTATATTGTGAATAAATGTATCACAAAGTTTCCTACAGAGATATATAAGAGGGAGTAAAAAAAAATTACGCGAATGTCAAACAAAATTTTATTTTTTACACAAATACAGAGGCGTCTGCTTATCTGCGAGATAAACTGTCGATCTCGATGTCAATTCATACGCACAAGTAGCTTGTTTAAGTATGTCTGGTATCAATGACTTGATATTAAACTAATTTACACATCATTATAATCTACTATATAAAAATAAGTCGGGTTTTCCTTCCTGACGCTGTAACTCCAGAACACACGAACCGATTTCCACGGTTTTGCATTCGTTAGAAAGGTCTCGGGCTCCGTGAGGTTTATAGCAAAGAAAATTCAGGAAAATTTTCAACAGAAAAGCGGGAAAATGTTACATAAAACGAAGCCATCTGGTGGCGAAACGGAGTTCGCCGGGTTTGCTAGTCTGTTATAATTGTAAGGGGTTACGGGACACAACCGGGACCGTTACTTAAGTAGATACCTAACATTTATCTGGGTGTCTATGTCTATCTGTGGGTTATTGTGGCATCATAGCAATTATAAATAGACCGTTTAACTCGCGTATCGCCATCTTAGGTACAAAGTCGTAAAACATTAATTAAATCTATTAAAGAACTATTTAACCACAGATAAAAGTAATGTAAGACTATTCGTCACTAATATCCATATCGCTTGAATCATCATCACTGTCGGTGCAGCTTGAGGAGGCAGAATCTTGGCGATAGGCGATACGCGAGTTAAATGGTCGGCCTATAGTATATTACCAGTTATCTGGTTTCCATAGTACAAGCTCTGCTTAGTTTGGGATCAGATGACCGTGTGTGTTGTCCCACTATAAAAAAACAACCATGTTCACCGCACAAAGATTTATCCAAATAACTAAATTCGTTATTTATTTTTTCAGTATCGAAGCTTCTGACGGATCGATATTCCCGCCATCACAACTTGAAAACACGAACACCACACTCCACGTTTTCTATCCAAATCTGTGCAGAAGATTGCCTTATGAATTTGAGAAAAAAATTGAGGTAAGTCTATTTAAAAGACTGGTTTTTTAGTCTAAAATTGGTTTGCGCTTGACATGAAGTTGCCTGAGATCATCCATCGTGAACTAAATTAGTTTAGCATAGCATAGATTTTGCAATAAACTTAAACACTATTAAACGGATTTTCATGCGGATTTCACCAATAAACAAAGTGATCCATGTGGAAAGTTTGAGATTTTTCTTTCTCCCGTGCGGATATGCCCACTAAGCAACTATTCCAACATTTCCAACCCACTCTCTATAATAGTGTCACCAGAAATCGCACTGGAACACGGCCAGTGCCCTAATTCACGTAATTTATTGACGCGCCGATCAAGTTGCGATCAAGTTGCAGTGCAGGGGTGCAATTAAGTTTTAGTCTTAGTGCAAAATGATATTCTTAAAATTGTTTAGCTGTCATATCTAATCTAAAGCGCTCGCGTGACGCGAACTTGACGCGAGCGTATCTGACAGCGGTTGTCAAAATGACGAGAGTACGAAAAAGGCTGTTTTATTCGAAACAACTAAAACTACACTGCAACTGAATTTATTTAATTACGTGAATTAGCCTACAGGCCGCTTGGCGGCGTGGCTTTCTCTGGTGGGTGGTCACTAACAACGCCCAAAGGCTACCTCCAGTATTGTCCTGTGATTTGCACCACCCGGTGACCACGAGGGAGGATTCAAATTGAAGGTGCATTTCCACTGACATTATTTCATTGGACAACTAGAGGTACGGGCGCAACCGATATGAAGGAGATTCCAAATATTTAAACAAATATACAAAGCGGTTTGGTTCAACATATACATATTGGTCGAACCCGTTGGGGTAAACGAGTTCTTGAGTGGAGACCACGAATTGGCAAACGTAGCGTAGGACGCCCTCAGACTAGATGGAGTGACGATCTCAGCTGGGCGGCCGGCAAGAACTGGATGGGAAAAACCGCGGATCGTGCTCAGTGGCGTACCTTAGGAGAGGCCTATGTCCAGCTGTGGACTAAAATAGGCTGATGATGATGATGATGATATTGGTCGAACTGCCAAGTTGTGGAATTCGCTACTCGCATCTCTGTTTCCCGATAACTATAATCTACCTGTTTTTAAGTCACGAGTGAATCGGTAATTACTGGGTAAGCGCTTTCCATCATAAACAACAGGCAAGTTGTAGTCAAGCGCACGCAGTCTATTATCAGATAAAAAGAAACTCAGCGCCCAAACCAAATAAGCCTAAGGAGCAGTGGCGTAACTATAGGGTGGCAAGTCGGCAAAATGCCGCGGGCCCCCAGCCCGAAGGGGCCCCCGATCAGGAAAGTCTCAACTCCCTAAGTGCATTTATTATTACACTTAAGTAAAAAAAAAAAAATGTCTTTAATTTATTTGTCACCTCCTTAGTTGCTTACACAAGTAAAAAAGAATACGGGTAGGTATTATAATTTTTCAATAAATTAGTAAAAAAAGATTTAACCCAGTTTTAGAATGAATGGGTAAAATCCAATTAATAATTTCGGAAACATGCATGGACAAACATACCTCCAAAATGTGTATATTTGTTTACATTTATATTCACTCAGTTCGGCATGTCTCAGAGCCAGAGTGTCTCGCCAAGACTAGGTATGGTATACTGACGGCATTAAAATCAGTGTTGCCGTTTTAGCGCATTTCGCGCTAGATATCCTAATTCTAGACTCTTTAGCGCTATTTATCTCACTACTACAAAAATATTTGTCGGAATCTAATAGAAATTGTAACTAAAAATTATTGACGATCGTAAATTTAAGCCAATCAGTTGGAGAGAGTTTAATTTAGTTGATTTTGGTAAATAGTAATAATGAATTGACATAAATACACATTTTCTCTTATGGTCATTAAAAATTCACATCTAAAATTTAGCGCAATTTTGAAATGCAAGTTTGGGGTATTTTTTCTTTCTCAAACGGCAGCACTGATTACAATGTATGTTGGTAATACTTGCTGATGCGCGGCGAATCCCCGATTCAAGTTTGTTCATATGAAAAATTTTACTATTGTTTTGCGCAAGAACTCGCCCAGCAATTAGCAGTTTATTGTTGTAAGGATTGGTTGTTTATTGCAAGTGAGGATATATTTAATGAGTTAATTGTGAAAATTTTGTTGGCATATATTTAATGAGTTAATTGTGAAAATTTTGTTGGCAATGTCTACTCGGTAAGAGGTTAAGCAATTTGGCTATTCTATCCATCGAAAATTCTATGGCTCGAAATTTGAACTTTGATGATGTCATTAACACTTTTGCTGAACAGAAAGTCCGAAGAAAGGAATTTAAATAATACAAATTGTGTACTTAAACTACAATAAAATTGTGATTTCAGTTCAATATGTACTTTAAATAAATAAGGTACTTTAATTTAATGTGACTTCATAGAAAATCTAGTAAGTAATTATAATTTTAAAGTTTGTTTGAACCTACTTCACGTAGTGATTTATTAGTTACCTCTTACAAATAAAAGTGTATAAATGAATAGGTATTATAAAATAAAAAAATGCTATTATTGTTGGTTCAGCTTTTTTTTTAAATTGGGGAGATGGGAGGGCTCCTCCCATCCGATGAATTTGCCACGGGCCTCGAACGGTATAGTTACGCCACTGCTAAGGAGCCTGATACATAGAGCTCACGTTTAGGTAATTCATTTTATTTTACAGATCGAAGATGGTATTCAACTGTATCGGTACAGAATGCCGTTGAATGTGTTTGATGATCCAAAAAACAATCCTTCAAACCAATGCTACTGCGAAATTGACACTGCTACCTGTCCGCCACGTGGAGTTATTAATGTGACAGCTTGCACTATGGGTAAGTTTCTTGCTATTCGATAAAAGATGACACTAATTACTGCTAATTACTTTAAAGTAGTTCTTACTACTTGATAATAGATGTCACTTTTTACAACAGATAACTACTAGATTAATTTTATTTAGAAATAAAACTACTTTGTAAGTGATTTTATCGCGGTTTATTTTAGATTTTAGATCGCGACGTTCCAAAGTCATTTCAGACTTCATGTTCACGGGTGGACTGAGGTATTTGACGTCCAAAAATATTAATCACAATCCGTTAAAATCCGTTAAAAAGTAGTTTTATTTCAGTGTGTGATATTCGCGTAAAACTAAGACAATACTAGTTTTATTTAGTTTTAATAAAAATATTGTACTTAAAACTATTTATTGCCAAATTTTTAACAGTATTTATTATGTTTTTGTGTTTTTAATATTATTATTTGTGTTAACTAACGCTTGAGCCGAATTAAAAAAATTGTTAATGAAATACTTACAGTAGATTTGAGGCGACAAATCAAACGCTACCTAAGCCACAGACATTAGTAAAAATAAAGATAGATTTATATTAGTCATTTTATTCATGTACATAGTATATAAGTAATATAAGTATGTAGGTGTATATATTAAAAATTATTTGTTGAGCACTTCTATCTATTCCACAATGTTTCTTTACCTAGGGTTTGCTGGTAGAAAATTCACATTTGAATTAAGCTTGCCTGTGTACATGTGCTGTTTCCTATTTATTAATTGTTTATGTAAGTGTTTTGTGTACAATAAAGAATAAGAATAAAGCAATAACTAACTGAAGTCAGAGACAAATTAAGGAAACACATCAAGTAAAGCAGAGAGAGACCGATACAGAGATCCAGAATAGTACAAGCAAAGTTTCTCCGACGATATGCATAATTAACTACAACTTCTTAGAACAGTTGATGTTGGTCGGGCATTGCATCTCGCCGGATGATCTTCTATTTTCACTAGAGGATCACTATCACCTGATTCTTCTGTCCCTACAAATTTAGTTAGTATAGGAATTTAAAATAGTTATTAAATTATTCAAATCTGCGTTCTAGGTGCTCCAGCGTTAGTTTCGTTCCCTCACTTCTACCTCGCAGACCCGAAACTGAGGGAAGACGTCATCGGTTTAAAACCTGACCCATTAAAGCACGACTCGTACATTGACTTACATCCTACACTGGGGATTGCTCTTAGCGGTAAATCTAGGTAAGATATTTTAGTAATTCTGAAATAGGCTTGCCTGATGTACGATCGATCGCATTAAACAAGATGTATCAATTTTGTCTTTTGATCCATCTAGATTATTCGAAAACATGTATTGAATATGTGTTTTTTCTTCTTTTACGCAAGCGAGCTAAAGTGTAGCGTTACGTCACGTTCACATAGTAGTTTTTAGCGATATTAATGTCAAATTAATGGGATTTATCATTTATCAATAATACGTGTGCAATATTTGTTAATAATCTACAAGACTGACTTAATAGAGCTTTTAATTTCCTACCCTGGAATTATGCTCATTAAGTAAAACTGATTCAAAATGATTACAAATTAATTTCGGTGGAGCAAGCGTTGAATGACGCTCCATTTGGTTAGATATGATTAAACCGTATTTTCTCAGTAAAAAGCATTTATTCCGACCTACCCTCTCAAAGAGGATCACTATCTGTCTGTTGGGTCACTAACCACAGCCGAAGCCAGCCACCAGTTTACCCAGATATCTGATTAACACAGCCCTTAAAATATATAGGTATCTTTAGATTTCATAGCATTTCAGATTGTGTTTTTAGTAAAGAGTTGTGTTGCTAAGTGCAGTAGATTTTCTCATATTGATTTTTAAATTTATTTGATGTACCTAGGTTTGAAACAAAACTATTTTGTAACGGATTTTATCACGGTAGGGTAGGGATTTAAAATTTAAAACTTGAATAAACAGCGATTAAATCCGTTATAAAATAGTTTTATTTCAATGTGTGATATTCGCGTAAATTTAAGAAAATACTATGTACCTAGGCTTGTTTACGATTATTGTATTGTGGTCTCATCTTGTAAAGATAGTGTGTGTAAGTTTAAATAAATTAATCTTCTTCGACTTCGGGTACCATCTAAGGACTTTGCAAAAAAAAGGAGGCTAGATGGGCTAAGGTTGTTGCTTAGCAGTGGCGTAGCTTAAGATAAGGCACAGGGAAGGCAGCTAGAGGCACAATCTTCAAGGGGACGCATTTTAGTAGGTGAGACAAAGACATAGCCAAGATGACGTTAGAATTCCGCTATCAAAGCGACCACTAAACAAATTTTTATGAACGTATTTTAATTAATTTTTAATTTTCAGCCTTCAAATCAACATTCAAATTCGGAAGACAGATAGAATTGGTGCCCTCAGCTATTTACCGCAAGGACTCATCTTGCCTGTAGCTTGGCTGGAAATGGTTAGTATCTTCACCTTCTCATAGTCCTAAAGTCACCATGTGCCGTTACAGTGAGCCACAAAATTTGAAGAACAAATTCAAAATTACAAAAAATATTCTTAACACTAAAAGATTCTATATAAGTCGCTTGCTAAAAGGAGCAAAAAGATCTATAATACTATTAGTTGACAGATCGAAAAAAGCTCTTCTTTCGCTTCAGTCTTGCTCATCCCCAAACGAGACTGCCTATGTTAATAAGCTAACTCACGGCCCTTTTGATATGTTTTCGAAGATCCCCGAATCTACACTGCTATAGGGAATGGACGAGATAATTATAATAGTTCCTCTGACTCGTTAATAGATTGCACCACTGCTTTAATACTATTAAAATGACTTGATAGTAGATCACCCTACTGGGTAATTAATAGATGCCGCCACCAGCTTTAACACTATGTTAACGTTACTCGATAATAGATAGCGCTACTAGATTAAACACTACACTAGATAATACTTTACCCTATTCAATAATAGATAACGCTACTGGTCTTTACACTATCGAAGGGCAAGATAAGTTTACCTTACTCGTTGATAGATGGCACTAAGATTAATGGGATTAAATGTCAGTTTGCCCTACTGAATAGCAGATGACGCCACAAGATTCAACAGTCGAAGGCTAGACATTAGTAGCCCCTACTCGATAATAGATGGCGCTACTGACTTTTACACTATCGAAGGGAAAGATAACAGTTTACCATACTAATTACTAGATGGCGCTTATATTATTAATATGTCTCCGTTTCCAGGGCGTAGAGGAGTTACCAGACAGCCTGAAATCTTTGGTCTACCACGGCACGTACTCCACCGCGGCGGTACAACTCGGCCTTACAATAATATGTATCATAGCATTCATAGGATCAGGCGTTTGTCTCCTACTAACGTTTGTGAAGAGAAAACAGCGGCCGTGCGCTACAATCAAAGTAACAATAGCCAAAGAGGCGGAACCAAGGAGTCAATCATGAGAGGATGGGATTCCAAACTGTTATACATATGAGAGCAACCGACTGTTACTTGTTACAGCTAAACTGCTGAACCAATTTTGATGCAGCTTTCTTTATTTAAAAACTGAAGTAATCAAGATGGTTCTTAAGGGTCAATTTACACCGAGATGCCAAGGAAGCGGCCAGCAGTTTAAGTGTCATTTACGATTTAAAACCATTTTCATTTCTTTATCACGTACTTAGTACCGCAGGGACCGCGGCCGCGCAACCAAGTTTCTCAAGCAATACTATTTTTTATTTGTAACGAAAATAAAGTTTCAAATCATATGGCACTGAAACTGTGGCCGCTTCGCCATCAATTTTAATTTATAGTTTATTTTAGCTGGTTAGGTTTGTAATAATTATTCTGACAATGTGTTTATATGTCTGTATTTATGTGATTGTAATTGTAAACGGGGTAAGCATAGACATATAATATAAAAACAACCAAAATATGCAAATTATAATATTAATAGGGTCCTAAGCAGAAAGCAGTTACGGGCATAACTCAATGTAAAATGTATTTGTATGACACATCGACACGCTTCAGAAGTGTGACTTTTACATGACGTCACGCCACCCACTTTTCGCCGGTTACGTTTAGGTCCCATACAATACAGGGGGATGGGGGGTGGTGTTTCAACATTCAACACTGAAAACTAAAACTAAAAGAAATTATTAACTAAAAAAATAGAAAAAATATTTTTCGAAGTAATATAAGTCTATAGCTAGCGGTAAGTTAAGTAAATAATGAATTAAGCATCTCCATTAAACGTAGACGAATCTCTAAATAATATTTGAATTTTTAATTAAAAAAAAATTACTATAAATTTGAACAGAATCAATTTAGTGTAAATGCAAATCCGACATCTTTAAGACGGAGTTTGCCCAAAAAATATTCGATTTATTTAAATCTAAAGTCTTTTTTAACGTACCTAGGTAACTGCATACCCGACATAATCATTTATTTTGTCACGTCGTCGTGACATGATCGTTGCAAGTAGGTTTCTGCAGGTTATTTAAGAGTTAATTGTGAGATTTTCAAAAGATTAATCAACTCAATATGTAACAGATCAACATAACATATATATGAAGTTTCAAAAATACGCCGCCAGAGGTGTTGTACATTTCATATAACATGCTAACACACTCGTGTTATCACACGATATGTTTATGACATATCTTCCATGACACCTGTCTCTTATTTTAATTTAACAAGCAAACTATAGCTTTTTTTGAAAAAAAAATGGCGTCTTATAACGTCGCAGTTTTTTACTACTAATGTTTAAAAACTTATATACTTACTAGCTGCCCCAGCGAACTTCGTACCGCGCAAAATTGTGAACACACACAAAAAATTTCATCAAAATCGGTCCAGTCCTTTGAGAGAAGTTCAGTGACATACACACTCACAGAAGAATTATATATATAAAGATTTAAACTTGACACTGGCAAAATTGCGGAATAATTTCTGCAGAGGTCATAATTAAAAGAAGAAGAAGCAAACTACCAATTAATTATAGTGAACTATTAAATTAATATGAAATAAAATAAAAATCAAGTAGGTAGGTATGTTGCCATAATATGTGTTTCAAATAAGAATAAGACTGGAAATCCGCCATCTTGAATTGGAATGCGCAACAGCTTCATATTTTCCAGTACGGTGGACAACAATGTTTGTTAGTTAAAATAATCACATCTAGATGAAAATTAATTAAAATGCGTATATCATATTGTCGTTCCAGTGAGATTGAAAATTTGGAGTTGAGAATTTAGGTACGAACATATTTTATTATACACGGACAAAAAAAGCGGTGCTACGAGTTAAAACGTGTGTTTTTATCCGTATTTATGTATTTAGTTAAGTTTTTCGTCTAATTTAAAATAACATTACTGTCTGTAGTTTGATATTATGTGCTGGCGCTACTTTTGCTTGGTTTTTGGTATGAAGTTAGCCGCGAGTCCAGTCCTATTCTTATTTGAAACGCATTGTATGCGGCAACTATAAATATATAATTAAAATAAATATGTGAACATAGAAAACTGGACAGGAGTGTCAGTATATTTTTACATTATGAATGTTGAACAAATTGGGTTTGTATCACGGCCAGTGATGATGTTAATATGTAGATATTATGCAACTTAATTATAATTGTTTATTGCATTTATTTGAAAAGGTTATGCAAATGCTCGAGGAATGTGGGCAGAGATGTTAACGAACAGTGTTAAAAAGTCATAATTCGAAGTTTGATTGTATGTCCTCTTCCTTCTATTAAATCATGTTTAAAGGATAATATTATTTTGTTTAATAATAATAATACTTTCACACATACACACAGCGCCATCTAGTCCCAAATTAAGAAATTATACTTGCTTGTGTTATGGGTACTGGGAACTGATATAAATACTTTAATATATTTTTTGTAAACAATCGTGCTGATTACACAAAGATTTGTCCTGGGCGGGATCGAATCCACTACCTACGGCTTAGCAGTCAGGGTCACTGATCGCTACGCTGCAGGCCAGTCAAGCTCAAGTCAAATTGTGAGTGGTACGCATCTGTTTCTTGTAAAGCACATCACTGATGAGATCAGCGAATGTCCTCCTAGGGCGTCCTCCACCAGCGTTTCCACTTACCTCCGCCGCACACCAACAATATAGGTAAATCGAAAGTATTACATTATACTGTATACCTATATCCTTCTTCAGTGTACAGAATATTTCGTCAAAATTGATTCAATATTGGAAACTAAAATACGCGTGAGTATAGCTTCAAATTAGGGCTTTTTGCTTGGTTTGTTAGTCTCTCTCCTCTCGCATTTAATTTTATTAACTATTTTTATAATTTTACAATATTATTGTGAATAGATTTTAAGTAGAAAATAAATAAATTCTATAAGACACCACGCCATTCCAAAGTACAGGTTTAATTAAGCTATTCGATAATAGATGTGGCTACCAAGATCAACATTTTGACCATACAATTTACTAGGTAAAAGTTTTTATAGAATTACATTGTAAATAATATAATTTTAGTAAAGTAAATTATTATGGATATAATATATTTGAATAAATATTTTAGTAAGTCGGAGTTTGGTTCTTATTTTTCCTTTTTTACCTAAATTTGACTAACCTAAATGTACCTACGGTTATTCTAACTATGGATTCTAGACGGATTCATATTGAATTTTTTGATCTATACCGGGAGATCCATTAGAGAAAAAAACCATGTACCTATTTATTTATTACTGATAGTATAAGCAATAACTTTTGTTCTACGGCTTTTGATAATTTGGTATTTTTATTCATACAGATTTCCCGCTTGAATTTCTATGTACAATAAGGAGGGATTGTGAATACATACTGCCTACTAATCTTGCGACCACCTAATATAAACCAGATGGTTATATGGAGAAGGTGGTGAATTCACAGATATCTTTACAATTGTTGTGATTGACGCCTCCTTGTAAGCTGAGCAAGTGTATGATTGTGTCAGGGAACTCCGCTCCCCATATCAAGTATTCTTTGCAAATAATAGTACTTATACACTATGTAGGTTTGGTTTTGTAATGAGCGAAGCACGCGTTATTCGCGTAACTTATCATGTACAGAGTTGTCAAAATTCTTAGAACAAAAGTTGTTGCAAATGGTGTCCTGCGAGGTTGCTGGTGTTTTTAAAATAACCCTGTAGACGACTCCATTTTGGCTGGCCCGGCTCTAGTCAAGCCACTTGCCAGAGCTGATGTATTTTTGCCTGTCTAGAGCAAATGGGTAGTTTCAGGAAATCCTATAACCAACCCTAATAAAACACAATATCATTTTTTAACGTGTATATTAAAGCTAAACGCTCTCTTGTACGGGTGGTTCGTAACCCTCGGGACGCTCAGACTTGTCGCCTGCCTCGCCTCGCTTGCCACTGCCACCTTCACCGTGTAGTTCCATCAATTTGGAGATCTCAAACCTTGGCCGCTTCAGTACTTTTACCTGAAAAATTGTATGAATATGGTATGAATTTGGGTAAAGGGTAATTTTTTAGGGTAAATGTTTAGGTTAATTTCAGAGGTAAATCAAAAGGGAACATAAGTTTTCATCAGATTTGTATCATTGCGAGCTAGGTGTGTCATCATTGGAGATTTCACGATTGTATTCAACGAGAGGTGTAGACAGAAGTGAAAATCACCAACTTTTCATCAGTGGTACTAATAGAACCTGTACCCTTAGCAAGTTGTCAATACGGAAGTTTCATATCATTTTTTTAATAGCCTGTAATGTCCCACGGCTGGACAACAACCTACCCCCTTACTTTCCAACTCTCTCTATCGCACTTCTTCCGTCCAAGTAGCAATAAACGCACTTAGATCGTCGAACCATATCGTTTCCGTGGTCTTACGCCGAGACGCCGCCCATCTCCGTTGCCAGAAGACCACAAAAAGACCAAAAAAAATTATATAAAAATAGGGACAAAGTTAAGACCTAAGTTACTTTTTACACTGGAAACATTAACTATAATTTATTCACCTCTATCTACACCTTCGAACACAGTCGTAAATCATTAGATTTCTGATTAAATTACGAGATTCTTATACTTGCTATTGAGAAACCTCCCCTTTTTTTGAAGTCGGTAAAAAAACCTTTGTCTTGTTTTATTTATTAACTAACTACGTGCGTAAAAATACTCGGATAAATTGCATTAAAGATAAATTTACAAAAGAAAAGTTTTATATGTAGTATATTACCAGTTATCTGGTTTCCAAAGTACAAGCTCTGCTTAGTTTGGGATCAGATGACCGTGTGTGTTAATGTCCCACTATATTATTAATTATTATTATAAAACTTTATTACGCAAATAAATCATTTTGATTTGATTTAAATAAACTATTAAAATCAGTCTCTCCCGTTATACTGTATTGATCATAAACTTGTACACAGTTAAACATACTATTTTCTTGTATTTACGCGAATATCACACATTGAAATATAACTACAACGGATTTTATCGCGGTATATTTTAGATTTTAGATCCCGACGTTTCAAAGTCTTTTCAGACCACCCGAGACCATGAAGTCTGAAAAGACTGAAACGTCTGGATAATCTCAAATTTACCGCGATAAAATCCGTTACGAAGTCGTTTTATTTCAACACAGATATAGTTACAGACACCAAAGTTAACACCCCTTATCATCATCAAGGGTTAAAAATAACGGTGTACTCAATAACAAGTATCTGAACTCATAATTTTAGTACTGTACCATACAATTTCTTACCTTCCTAATACAGACATCACGGAGAGGGTAGATACCGTGGCAGACCTTCTCAATGTCCTTAGCGATGGAGTCAGGGATCAGCTTGTTGACAACCTCACGGAGTTCAGAGCTGGTGACATCACGGGTGATGATCTCACACATCTTCTTGCGAATAGCACGGACCTGGAAGGAAATGAAAATTTCATCTTACTATTACGACGGACCTGTGGCGTGGTCGGTAAGATGCTTGCTTTTCACGTCGCAGGTTGAGAGGGTTCGATTCCCACCCGAGACAGACATTTGTGAATATGTCAGCTATCTCGACTCTGGGCGTAAGTAAGTATTTACATTTTTTTTATTCTGAAATAGTCTTGCGATTTACTACAACTTGTACGATGTTAAGCAACGATGTAGTCTACGATGGGACGCGCCTGCTCAAGAAGAACTAATCATTCGAGGACATATGACACCCACTAACCCGCACTTTGTCAGCGTGTGTGGATTATTAAGGCTGAAAGTCTTTCAACTCGTAAGATAGTTGAGAGAAGACCCATGACCAGCAGTGGGACATTAAAAAGGGTTGAAGTGATGGAGTATAAGTAGTTTGTAGCAAGAACACAAATAGCCAACGGATGACCGCGAGCCGCGTTCGTGCGCTTGCGCATCATGTACGCAGTGAAGGGAGTGTCTGTACCGAGCGGAATTAAACCTAACGCTCTATACAGCATATATCTGCGAACCTAAACTTTTATTGTATTATTATTATCATGGACCACTGAACCGCCCTAACACACCATAGAACGCCATGACATTATGGTATCGGACTCACACTTTGTAATTGTGACATGTGACATCTACTAACCGTACATGGCCGGCGCATGCGGGTTAAAGCCTAAACTATCTCAATTGAAAGGATCTCAAACCCAAAGTGTTCCACAGTTAGGCTGAGGTCATCTCAACTTTTTTTTTAATTCTTTGATAGGCTGGCGCTTGACTACAACTTGCCTGATGTTAAGCAATGATGTAGTCTAAGATGGAACGCGCTAGTCCAGTGTACCGATTCACTCGTGATAACGAATGATTATCGGTGAGAAGGTGGCAGTGGAATGAGCCCCCTTAAGGTTAGAAACCTTAAAGGAGCAACAATTCCGACCCGCCCTCTCTGCATGGTGTCACCAGACATCACACCGGAACACGGCAAGACCGCTGGGCGGTGCGGCTTTGTCTGGTGGGTGGTCACTAACCACGGCCGAAGCCTACCACCTTAGCCCTTCCGAGCAGAGACAGTTTCGGCCTTAATCCACACACGCTGACCAAGTGCGGGTTAGTGGGTGCCACATGTCTTTGATTAGTTCTTAGACATTCCGGTTTCCTCAAAAATGTTTTCCATCACCGATATTAAGCAATGGTGATAAAACAATTCACACAAAAATGTGAGAGCATGACCGGGGACCGAACACGGGACCTTGTATTTCAAAGGCAAGGCAAGGCAGATACAGCTGCGCTACCAATACTTGTGTTCTTGGATAGCGCCACTAGTATTTTACCACCTTGAAGTCACGTGTTTGTACATCCGCAAGTCAATTTGGTAATTCACATTTCATTGATGGGGTAAGTGAATGTTGGCTGCTCTTCGACAGAAAAATTACTTAACAGAGTTGTATGAAATATGGCACAGACACAAATTGTAGTCTGGAATATCACTTAAGCTACTTTTTTATCCTAATACCACGCAGGCTAAGTAGTGGGCGGAGTTAGTAGTACTTAGTTGTTATTATTATATACCTGAGTGTGTTGCGCGTAGCAAGTCTTGCGCTGGCTAAGCGAGTCCTTGTTGGTGAAACCAATGCAGAATACTCGCAGGAGGTAGCCATCAGTGGTCTTCACATCAATGTTGGCCTCCACAAGGGTTTGCCATTTCTTCACCATCCATCTGGAAACAGATAAGAATTTGTGGTTTTATTAGTGTGATAATATGTATGGTTACATTATATAATTGACAAGCCGGTGGCGTGGTCGGTAAAATACTTGCTTTTCACGGCACAGATCGTGGGTTCCATTCCCAAGACAGACATTTGTGTGATGAACACGTCTGTTTGTCTTGAGTCTGGGTGTAATTATCTATATTTGAGTGTGTATTTACAAAAGAAAGTATTTTAAGTAGTATATTACCAGTTATCTGGTTTCCATAGTACAAGCTCTGCTTTGTTCAGGATCAGATGGCTATATGTGTTAATGTCCCACTATATTATTATTTAAAAAAAATAGTAGAGTACCTATATTATAACTGGTAACTAGTCGCATCAAGTTAGTCTGGGAGCCCACCCCAATAGAAATGGGGAAAGCGCAAGCGAAATGATAAACGATGTCATTCCAACGGGTTGGTTCATCGCGGGATTCGAACTCGCGAAAATGTAGCAACGACACAAATTGCCAACGCACATAGGTACAGAGGCGGTTCAGTGTGGCAGCGTTGATATCTGCAGACTGTAACGATATGAAGACCAGAAGGTACACCTTCATATAGCTGGACTGCAGAACTATCTAGATAGACAGCAGTGGCGAAAGGTCTAACTCGTAAGATAGTTGAGAGAAGACCCTTGCCCAGCAGTGGGACACTAAAAAAGGTTCAAGTGAAAAGCATTTTTAGAAATTAACTTGAAGTTTTAAGACGCGTGTCTCTGTGCGTCTGTGTATCTGTGCTTCAAGTTTTACATGTTTGTTGCCGCGTAACGTATAAATGGAGACCTTATTTTGCGGTTTACTTTGGAAAGCTGAAGTCATAGAGATGTCTCGAAGTTAAAAAAATATATGTCTGAGGTTACATAAAATTTTAGCTAAGTTATACATACCTGAGCTTGTCAGTGGTGAGGTCCATGCCGTGGAAGTTGCAGAGAACATTGCGGCCCTGGACATCCTCGGCGATCAGACGGAACTTGCGGAAAGACCTGGACAACGAACATTCTCGATAACCTAAACATCTCGGCTACTGGTTCCCTACGGGTTTCGAGATCTGATTGCAGTCGCTCGTATATTTCTGTAGGTTAAATCATGTAATTTCTTGACGCACCGATCAAGTTGAGGTGCAGTTGCAATTAAGTTTACGTCTTAGTGCAAAATGGTACACGTTAATTTTCAGCTGTCATATGGTAGTCTAAAGCGCTCGCGTGACGCGAACTTGACCCGAGCGTATCTGACAGCGGTTGTCAAAATAACGAGAATACGAAAAAGGTGGTTTTGATCGCAACTTAACTGCAACTGCACTGCAACTGAATTTATTTAATTACGTGCATTAGCCCACTGGTAACTTAGCTGCATTAGGTTGTAGTAAGAGCCCACCTCAATAAAAATGGGAAAAGTCAAGGTATGGCTAATGATGAGTAACGGTTGGTTCAGCGCGGGGTTTGAACTCACGTACTCGAAGGCAAGAGGCGAAAACCATTACAAATTACGTAAGGGAAATATGTAGCAACGACACAAATTGCCAACGCACATTGGTACAGAGGCGGTTCAGTGTGGCAGCGTTGATATCTGCAGACTGTAACGATATGAAGACCAGAAGGTACACCTTCATATAGCTGGACTGCAGAACTATTTTATACACCATTCTATAATTACTTTGCGACTTAAACACAAAACCGACTTCAAATGTAGGTACCTAGAATTATGCATTTAGGATAATTGTTCTTATAAATTTAGCAGACATAAGCTCTAAGCTTATGTAAACAATGACGCTTCTTTCGACATAACTCAAAAACTACTGGTCTACTCTTGATCAAATTTAAATAGGACCACAGGAGAAGCACCAGCTTTAAACAAAAGAATCATAAATCACATCAGTCCATTTAAAACAAAGATATTAAGTCGAATTGAAAAACCTCTTATTTGAAGTCAGTTGAGTCTTAATCAAGGCCCAATGCACTGTTCACCAAACCTATTCATATTAAGCTTCACTGGCATTCTGTCACCTGGTGATGCAACTGTGCCGAATGGGTGGTGACCAACCACAGCTAATGAGTACTAAAATCTCTTTAGCCTAAGGGTCCATCTCCATCAAAGGGACAATATCACATTGGACCAATTTTTTCTATCTTAAACGATATTAAATCTTGTATAGCGTTAAGTCTATTACCAAGTCACGCACACAGCAGATTGAAAACGCGCGCGTCGACGGGCAAACGGGCGATCGGCTCCGTCCGCGAGTTTTCGGATGGGTACGTGCGTTTTCACGTATGCTCAAAGATGTGGCTGATATTTAATCTTGAAGTGCACACGTTGCTTGCGTATCGACATCCTGCTAAACGTGAATGCATCCAACATGTGATGCTGTTTGATGAGATGGAACTTACGCATACACGGGCCAGTAGTTCTCATAGGATACAAAGTATTCTAGGTTGGGGGCAGCATCATGTGCATGCAGATTTTGTAGTAGAAATCACTTATTACCTTTCCGCATCAGTATCAGCTTGCAGATCAGCTAGAGACACTTCAAATACACGTCCCTTCAGACCTTCGGACGCGATTTTGGTACCCTAAAACAACAATATTCTGTTTTACATATAAAAATACATGATTGTTCAATTTTATAACTTTAGTCGGTGGCTTCAGTATAAAATCAAAAGGGAACAAAGATTTTCATCAGTTATTTATCATTGCGAGCTAGGTGGATCATCATTTTGAAATTGTTTGTAGCTTTGAACATGGTATGTTTACCCTGGCTTTGATAAAATTGTTTGATAACATACAGTCTAAAAACTTATCATTCAGGGACATGTGATATTGAACAACCCAGACTCGGCCAGCATGAGTGGATCAGGG
This sequence comes from Meganola albula, assembly GCA_936450015.1. Lineage (NCBI taxonomy): Eukaryota > Metazoa > Arthropoda > Insecta > Lepidoptera > Nolidae > Meganola > Meganola albula. The sequence continues at coordinate 6,204,008 of OW388171.1, forward strand.
CTATACTATCTCAAATCATCAAATAGTTGAAAGAAGACCTGTGCTTAGCAGGATACTAAAAACGGTTGAAGTGAATATTGGGTACTCAGAAGTACTAATACATAGGAAGATGCTTAGCTTAAATAAATTTTATTTTAGTCAGCAGCAGTTTTAGGCCATAGCTTGCAATTCCAATCCCAGTTTGACACATCTTTGTGCAGCTACTCAATTTAAAAAAAAATCAAGTGAGAAAATTGGCACATCTTAGGTACTGAAAAAAACATGATAGAAGCAGTCTATCTCTTTCTACTCATCTCTAAGGGATAGAGATAGACAGAACTTGCAACATGTTTTCTAGTGAATGTTTCGCTAGTGGAAACTAGGGGTTAGCTCGAAGCATTCGAGGACATGAGACATTCACTAACTAACAACTAACCAGCATGTGGGGATTAACACCTCTCATACACTCATAAGATAGTTGAGAGAAGACCCGTACCCAGTAATGGGACGTTAAAGTAATGTCACTAGCACTTAAATTCCACAAATAGAGATAACTTAGCTTAATAAATTCACTTGCCGGCAAAGCCAGGGTAACAAAATACCACGTTTCATGTTAAGTTGAATATTGATGGAAATTACCTGGGTACGGTTGACAAGGGTGGTTCCCACTTGTCTCTTGGTGAACATAGACGGTGCCTTGACATCGTACCAGTCTTTACGGGTGAAGGGATCAACGCTAAAAACAAGTAAAACTTTAACATAACCTCGCAAAAATCATTGTTTTAATTCACTCCCACAACGAAATTACACAGTTTTCCACCTAATATAGGACAAATAACACTTGTGTTAACACATAGTTCACAGGGAGAAGCCAATAATTATTATTTTAAGAGAAAAATCGACAACATCCGACACGAGACAAGTTTTCATCCGATAATATTCGCAACATCACAATTACCACAGGTCTGTTCTTGAGAATTATTGGAAGATCAATTTATAATTCATGAGATTTGAAGTTTATTGGAGACTTACATCTTCTTCTTAACACCCTTTTTGCCTCCTTTCGACAAACCTTTATTTTTACCGACCGCCATGTTCACAATCTAATTTCAGAAAGACTTCGACGTTTTGTCTATGGCACTAACAAGCTGTCAAATTGACATTAAAATTGACAGTGATAATTACAGTGCTGCCAATGTTTGTAAATTGTCTATGCACATCAATTAATAACGCGTCAAGAACAACAATAATAAAGGGGAAAAACATCAATGGCGTCTTAGGACGTCGCAGTTTTTTACTACTAATTTTTAAAAACTTAACTTAATTAAACTTGACACTGGCAAAATTGCGGAATAATTTCTGCAGAGGCCATAATTAAAAGAAGAAGAAGAAGAACACTAATAAAAAATGGCGTCTTAGAACGTCGCAGTTTTTTAGTTCTTTACTACAATTTTTTAAAAACTAACTAATTTAAACTTAACATTGGCAAAATTGCGGAATAATTCTGCAAAGGCCATAATTAGAAGAAGAAGAACATGCGTCAAACCACCATCAAACCTAAAATCTTAATTTTATTTTTTCAAAGTACGTACTTTGTAATATGTGCCTTCATCATTCACATCATTGATACCTCACGGCTCTATACATATTTCGGCGGTTCATGTGCACCAAGGTAAAAGACTCCCCGCCTTCCTCTAGGGGCGGGAAAATGCGTAATTCTCACAGCGGAAACAAAAAAAAAAGGTGTAGGTAGCGTATTAATGTAGCCTCAGTTAGAATATTTAATCGTTTTTTAAGCAATATGTCCTATGTTCTCTTTGCTCATGGTCACTTCACTAGAAAGGGACACACTACCACCAGGAGCCCTCTCACGCGGACCGGATTTTTCATCATAGTGCACTGTCTTGTTATTAAGTTTAATGTATGCAATTGTAAACTATAAACGGTTACGTTGCGTTTACGAGAAAATCGTCGACCGCCCACCGCTACTATTTGGTATTGTTTAGTATATATAGTATATGCGAATATTAAAGGCTTTTGAAGGTTTTAGACTAAAAATATTAGGATTAGCAGACAACTTTAGGTAGGCGTTAATAACCGGGTAAGAAGACGGTATTTCAATAAAATAACTACGGCAAATCACTTCACCCCAATCTCTCGATAGCACAATCATGAATTCTACCAGTTAATTACAGATCGTTAAGATTACGTTGGATTAAATCGTAACGTTCACCGAGCACGTTATTGCATTTGCACTTCCCGACGACACAACGGTCCAACACACAGCCTTCTAAGATGGCCGCTTCACCCGTGCTCGGTGTTCATTCGTTCGTTCATATTGTCATTGTCGAAGTCAGCCTTCAAAGACGGACACGATGACAGTATAAAATGATAGCTGATGCATTGAGAAGTATATGTACCAACATAATATAATCTATGGTTTAGTGCCTTTAGTAGAAAAGTCACAAGATTGCATTCTACACTTAATTTTTTTTTTAACTTATCATAAAACATTACAAGTTTATTTTACAATGAGGATGATATTGAGAATAATATCTCGTAATAATTGTCATTGAACAGCAAAATAATGCAGGTGCAAAGATTAGGTGCCATTAGTGCAAAGTCTAAGTCTAAGTTAAATATGTCTATATGTGCGCATGTGTGCGTGTGTGTCTGAGAACTGAGGTTCACACTATATGATTTAAGAAAACATCAAAAGAATATTCATAGAAATCGGTTTACGTTTATAAAAGATATAAGGTAACAATGATAAAAATAACATACGGAGTTTGTTGAAAATATTTGTATCTGTCTGTCTATCTAAGTTGTTAATGTTTTAGCCACTCGTTTTACTACAGTAAGTAAATTGTAAAATCAACTAATTAAGGCCCAAAAAGCACTGTTAATAAAAACCCATACATATTAATAGCTTCACTGGCATTACATCATTTGGGGATGCAACTGTGCTGCGTGGGTGGTGACCACCACACCCACTGAGTACTAAAATCTTTTTAAACTAAAGGTTCCATCGGGAGTGTTATAAATTAATAAAAAAATGAAGTCGGGAGTTATTAACTTTTAATTTCGAGCTATTACAGCACGATTGTTGGAATCTACATCATATAGTTTGACCTGATTAAAAGGGGGGCCTCGATATATATTTACTAAACATTCCATAACAACAATTAAAAATATTTTTTACCTGAAAAGAGAAACGACATTTTAACTATTGCTTTAACTGATGTGTTTTTTTTATCCGCGTATTTTAGTCCACAACTGGACATAGGCCTACTAATTTGTCAAATAAATCAGACTTCAACGTGTTAATCGATAATAAAGTAAACTTTGAGCCTCAAAACTAGCTTGAAGCTTTTTTTGCGCATTAATGGTCGTTTACATTATTGAAATAGCGTGAGGCGTGACAGTTCGTACGTAGTAGTATCTATCTCAGAAGACTGATAATCTCAACGCGGCTGAATTAAACAAACTCTATCAATAATCCTGTCAATAGTGTCAACTGTCAATCAATCTTTTATTCAAATGTTCTGTCTGCCTGCCGTGAGTGAGTGACACAGGCCATGACGTGATCTGTCATTTGTCTGTTCAGTCTATGTCTATTCAATCAAAAAACGTATCAAATTGGTTTTGTGTACGACGGACGGCGGTATTCATTTCGTCAAAGTGAAATTTAATAAAAAAAACCTTGTGATTTATTGTGAAACCGCGCGTCGTTTACGTTCTTGTGATCAGAAGTATAGTGACAATACTTTATTTTTATAGTCAGTAGTGTTATTATAACAAATATGGGGGCGCACGTCTCCAGAACTGATTTCGAGTGGGTTTATACTGAAGAGCCGCACGCCAGTCGCCGGAAAATAATTCTAGGTATGTTATTACGTCATTTATGGGTGTTTGAAGTTGATCGGACTATGTATAATTTATGTCAGCAATGAATTAAGGGTAACCCTATAATGTACGCATACAACGCCTACTTGTAATTTTCCAGTATTCCTTAACTTAATATAGGTGTATGTATACTATTTGGTCAGTGATTTTCTTCGTAAACATGGGTGGGATTTGATATTTACGCCGGTAAAATAGTAATTTACTAGGATAAATAGCTTCCGCCCCGATTTTGTCTGCGCGCGGAACTTACAGTGTCACGGGGTTATACTGTTCAATTGTTTTTTGAGAAAGCAACAATCCTCTTTTCTTCCATCCTCACATACGAGTTGGAATATTGTAGGAAATATCTGAGCACTATGAAACATTCATGATTTTCATGATCAGAACAAAATAAAGTTAAAATTCGTAAATATCACCATAATTTTTAGATATCATTAAATTAATAGAAAGAAAACCCTAACAATGATCTTTGATCTTCTAAAAATATCAAAGAAGAAACTGACTGATTGACTGACTGATATATCAACGCAGAGCCCAAACCACTGAGTCTGAAGACTCTAAATTTGGTATATAGGTTCCTTATAGGGTCTAGGGGTGCACTAAAATAGGATTTTTCAAAACTCACCCTTTGAGGGGGTGAAACGGTGTTCCAAAGTTTGTATGGAGAAACAAATTTGTGAGATACATTTCGCGGGCGAAGCCGCAGGCGGGAGCTAGTATCTAATAAGAATAAGTAAGTAAAAGATACTATAATATTAATAAATGATTTGAAAAAAAATATCTCTAGTTTGTGTTTCACTTCTAAGTTAATGATGTAGGTCAAGGTTGATCTTTGCTTAAATAAAATGAAGTTGCTTTGACTGTCTGTTAGCAATTAACTCGAAAACTATTTAACAAATATTCTTGTGGTTTTCAACAATGTCAATCCATGGGGAATGTATAGATGTATAATTTGTACCTGTGTGAAGCTATTTAACTAATGTAATAATGGTTTGAGTGGGTAGCTTGTACCTTTATTTCACTTGCTGGAGGTGGCTAGTTCAAATCTGCACACTAAGTAAAGTAAAGTTAAAAGTAAAGTTTATTCATATAGTAAGTAGTTACAATTAATATCTTAGAGTACAGCAGGCCAATTCACGTAATTAAATAAGTTCAGTTGCAGTGCAGTTTCAGTTAAGTTTCGATCAAAACAGCCCTTTTGGTATTCGCGTAATTTTGACAACCGCTGTCAGATACGCTCGCGTCAAGTTCGCGTCACGCGAGCTCTTTGACGTTCATGATATAAATATGACAATTACAAGAATACCATTTTACACTAAGACGTGAACGTAATTAAACTGCACCGCAACTTGATCGGCGCGTCACAAAATTACGTGAATTAGCCTACAGGATTATTTCATAATAGGTAGAGTATAATACATTCGCCTGAACTAGGTTGCTCTGTGTTTCAGGCTTAAAAGGCAAACAATGTTTTAATAATCACTAAAGTGCAAAGTATAATATAAATAACATATTACATAACACTAACTCTAATACAAAACTAAGTAGTAAATAATTATAATAAAAGAAACTTATTCACTTTAATACTAGTAATAACTTCTCTGTATCATCATAAGTCAGATTTAGTAGGGCATCCTGAAGATCTTTTTACGGTTACTATAATTTAGTTTATAAATATTTGCAATAGCATTTAGCCTATTGTATAGAAGAGGTCCCAGAAAAATGAAGAATTTAGCTGCAAATGCATGCTTTGAAGAGACACTGAAGAGTTTAAGAGGTTTTATAGTTTGCTGTGGGAAGCTTATTTTAATAATGATAATTATGATTTGAATACTAATAATATTTTCACACATACACACCAGCGCCATCTAGTCCCAAATAAAGCAATTATATTTGCTTGTGTTATGGGTACTGGGAACGGATATAATACAGACACGGTACAAACTCTCGTGCTCATCACACAAGGATTTATCCTGGGTGGGAATCGAACCCACAACCTTGGGGTCAGCAGTCAGGGTAACTGACCACTACGCCACCAGACCAGTCAAGTTGGTGGTACCATACCAATCTCGCTGGTGAACTTAGAGTCTTGGCTCTTAAAATGACCTGTCCCCAGGACATACACCCCAATGTCTCAAAAGCTAATGACAATCAGTGATGTTGATGTAGCATTTCTCGGTCGGGCCCTGTTTAAACATTGGTTAAGGGGCCTTTATGAAGGGTAAAAATTATCACAAATGAATAATAATAATAATATAGTGGGACATTAACACACACGGCCATCTGATCCCAAACTAAGCAGAGCTTGTACTATGGAAACCAGATAACGGGTAATATACTACATACAATACTTTTTTTTGTAAATATATATACTTAAATATAGATAATTTCACCCAGACACAAGACAAACAGACATATTTAAACAAATGTTTTACTCGGGTGGGAATCGAACCCACGACCTGCGGCGTGAAAAGCAAGTATCTGTCCGACCACGCCACCGGCTCGTCAAATGATTTCATGGTAGGCTTCAGCTGTGGTTAGTGACCACCCCCCAGACAAAGCCCCACCACCAAGCAAGCTGCTATTGGCCTAGCTGTGTTGCAGTGTGCTGTCTGGTGACACCATTTAAAGGGGGTGGGTCACAATTGTTGCTCCTTTATGGGTTCTAGCTACATGGAGCCTTATTCCACTGCCACCTTCTCACTGAAAATCATTCGTAATCACGAGTGAATTGGTATATTGGGTAGGCGCGTTCCATCGTAGACTACATCATTGCTCAACGTCAAGCTAGTTGTAGTCAAGCGCAAGGCTATTTCACATTTAATAGAAACAATAGCGGTGATGAAACTATTCACACAAAGATGTGAAGGTTCTAACAATCTAGGAGACGAAAACAATTCTCTTTCAAAATGGCTGAACAAACTTACATATTACTTACCTACTATATATATATATATATATATATATATATATATCAAATAAGAATAGGATTGGAAATCCGCCATCTTGGCCTGGAATCCGCAACTTCACATTTTTTAGTACAGTGAGCAAAAATGTTTGTTCGATATAATAATCACATCTAGACGAAAAAATTGGTTGCCTGTAAAGTTGGTATACGGCCGAAAGTTTTACGTGACAACGACTTTGAGTGGTAAAATAATTTTAATGTGAATATTCATTCGTATAGTAGGAAGAAGGATGAAATAATAGTAACAATTTAAAACATTTATTTATACAAAGAATTATATTTAAAACATTAATTTATACAAAGAATCTCGCTCTTAGACGGGCTAACTGTGCTCGAGTGGAAGGGACGCGTGCCTTTAACTTTTTATGTCTGTCTCTCTCGCTCTTAGGTGGGCTAACCATGCCCGAGTGGAAGGGACGCGTGCCTCTCACTCGCTCTCATTGTGAGCGCATAACGTGAGCGGAGCGTAACGCAGTTTCTTGAAGTGTCACCCGGCAAACCAATTTATAAGACGTTGTCACGTCAAAAAATAACTAAAAATGCGTATCCTATTGCCTTTTGAGTAAGATTGGACATTTGGTCTTGGCAAATATCACTTAAGTAATTATTTTCTTAAGTTATGTTTGATTTATTCATTATTAAATTTTATGATTGTAATCACAAATACTAGTCTTATAGTCCAACCAACACGTTTACTACCCAAATAGAAGTTTTTAAGAGTCTCGCGTGAGATTAGGGGAGGGGTGTTAAGGAAAATCTTACGATATCTCACCAAGCAGAGGGGGTTGAAATATTCTCAAAAATGCCTCACGTACTTTATGGACGCCCCCTAAAGAGGTCAGCTTATACTATGCGTTTCAAATAAGAATAGGACTGGACTCGCGGCTAACTTCATACCAAAAACCAAGCAAAAGTAGCGCCAGCACAAAATATCAAACCACAGACAATAATATTATTTTGAAATGTATGGAAAAGTGATTTAAGTATGTAAAACCTTTACATTACAATGCATCTATCTACTTAAGTAAAATTAAGCGCTAGGATACCACACACTTGTACACAAATTCATATACACAGATAAAATCACAGGTTTTTACTTATAACTGCGATTTTTGTCGTGGGAAGTTAATAGATAAGATTTGTTAAGATTTGTTCGTACCTAATATTCGACTCTAAATGTCCAATCTTACTCGAACGGCAATATTTTTCGTCTAGATGTGATTATTATATCGCACAAACATTTTTGCTCACTGTACAAAAAAATGTGAAGTTGCTGCGCGTTCCAGTCCAAGATGGCGGATTTTCAATCCTATTCTTATTTGAAACGCATAGTAATGAAAATGTATAAAAATGTGTAGCCGTGTGTACAAGCCGAACTAATGATGCTAATAAAACATTTGTTAGCATAACAGATTACTGCTAATATCACCTAATTGTATATTATGAACTCGTTACCTGTAGTGACTAAGTGTTTCATGGGAAAATGGTGATTTATTTGATAATGACAACCGTTATCATCATAAACTAGTCATTAATTAAGCCTACGTGATTAAATACAGGTAGCTTATTGATTAATCCGTGCTTAATCCAAGACTGAGTATTTAATTATCGACATCGACTAGATACGTACTAGACCTTACTTTTTTATGTCTCTAGAAATTGTAATCGTCGAAAGTTTGCGCGATATTTTTTTTTTGTAATCATTTATTTGACGGGCCGGTGGTGGCGTGGTCGGTGAGATACTTGCTTGCTTTTTACGCCGCTGGTCGTGAGTTCATTTCCCATCCAAGTTAGATATTTGTGTGATGAACACGTCTGTTTGTCTTGAGCCTGGGTGTAATCTAAATATATAAAAGAAGAAACTGACTGACTGACCGACATATCAACGCAGAACCTAAACTGCTGGGTCTGTAGACTCCAAATTTGGCACATAGGTTACATATGGTGTCTAGGGGTGCACTAAGAAAGGATTTTTCAAAACTCACCCTTTAAGGAGGTGAAACGGGGTTCCACCAATAACAAATAAAAAAATATGATAAAGGGTTCTTATTGACGACTATTACAGATTAAAAAAAAAACGATTTTGATATGCGGCGTAAAGATGTAAGGGTGCGTCTGGAGGTCGAACCCGCGGCATTATTTTATTTCAAAATCGGGGTCGCTACCGTTGCGTCACCGCTATAAACGGTGATATAATGATAAACAAAACATTATTTCTCAAATACCACTCGAGATTACAAGCACTCGAGATTACGCTGGCAATTGTAATAAAATCACAATTTGTTGATAAAGTAGTTTTTATTTGTGAAGTACTAGCTTCCGCCCACGGATTCGCCCGTATGGTACTTATCGAGATAAAAAGTAGCGTATGTATTAATTCAGACCATAATAAATCTCTGTCCTAAATTTCATCCAATTCGGTCCAGTAGTTTTATCGTGAGAGAGTAACAAACATCCATACATTCTTACAAACTTTCGCGTTTTTAATATTAGTAGGATGTAGAGACAAACCTGACTTTAATCTAGAATTTGCCTTTTGCTCTTAGAATTTTGTTAGGCCGCAGGCGCATAGCGTACACAATGACGCTTCTTTCGACATATTATTATCTCAAACACCATTGGTCAGATCTTGATAAATATATTAGATAATAAACATAAAAAAACATGTAGTCGAATTAAGAACCTTTTACTTTTTGAAGTCGGTTGAAAAGAGAAAACTTCGGGAACTAACATTTTCCTCTCTTCTCTGTCGCACTGTAAGAATAAGACTAGGACTCGCGACTATCTTTATACATAACTAGCGACCCGCCCCAGCTTCGCACGGGTGCAATGTGTTATACTGAAAAACCTTCCTCTGGAATCACTCTCTATCTATTTAAAAAAACCGCATCAAAATCTGTTGCGTAGTTTTAAAGATCTAAGCATACATAGGGACAGAAAAAGCGACTTTGTTTTATACTATGTAGTGATAATACCAAGCAAAAGTAGCGTCAGCACAAAAAACCAAACTACAGATATATTATTTGCTTTTAAAGTTGATATCCTTTTGCCGTTTGAGTTAGATTAGATATTTTTGTACGAACATTTTATATTGATTTCTGACGAAAATAGTGTTGAAATAAAACTACTTTTTAACGGATTTTATCGCGGTTTATTTTAGATTTTAGATCCTGATCGGAACGCAACTTAAATATTAATGTTTGGAGGTAGTCAGTAATAGTTGTGATTAATATTTTTGGACGTCAGATACCTCAGTCCACCGGTGAACATGAAGTCTGAAAAGACTTTGAAACGTCGGGATCTAAAATCTAAAATAAACCGCGATAAAATCCGTTAAAAAGTAGTTTTATTTCAATGTGTGATATTCGCGTAAATCTAAGACAATACTATGAAAATAGTGTTATTAGTTAAAACGTGTGTATATGTCTGTGTATTTGTTCACAAGTTTGAGGAATCCTAGCGCTTAACTTTACTTAGGTAGGTAAGTACATACTTTTCTACATAAATCACTTTTCCATACATTATAAAATAATATTACGGTCTGTGGTTTGATTTTTTGCGCTGACGCTACTTTTGCTTGGTTTTTGGTTTAAATTTAGCCGTGAGTCCGGTCCTATTATTGTTTGAAACGCATAGAAATTTCATGATATCAGTCACGTTTTAATGATTATAATCTGAACAAGTATTAATATATTTGGTACCGAATCAACCACCTTTATTACCTAGATTATTAATCAGACGTCCATTCATACTTGCATTTGATATACAATAACAAAAACATTAATTTCAGTTACGTTAGGCCCGGTCCGATAACCCACAGGGTGTCACCCCTGGCAAAATCGCGCGCAGGAACACCCGGGGGGTTTTAGTTAGGGTAACCGCTTCTCGGAGTCCCACATACCCCCCGCTCTGCGTCAATACAGGGCAGGGGGATCGATAAAGGATTTCACGCTAGTCAAAAAAAAAGTCCCGGTCCGAAAAAAAATCTAACGTAAAGTTCCTTCCGGGAAAATAATTTAAATGAAAATTCGGGATCGGGTGGCCTCTGCAAGTACTTCCCGTGACAAAATAAGTAATATAATATAGTGGGACATTAACACACACGGTCATCTGATCCCAAACTAAGCAGAGCTTGTACTATGGAAACCAGATAACTGGTAATATACTACTTATAATACTTTTCTTTTGTAAATACATACATAAATACAGATAATTACACCCAGACTCAAGACAAACAGACGTGTTCATCACACATATTATTATGTCTGACTTGGGTGGTACTCGAACCCATGACTTACGGCGTAAAAAGCAAGTGTCTTACTGACCACGCCACCGCACCGGCCTGTCAAAGTTTACATACTTACATCTCTAACTAGCTTCTAAATTGATCTCACTAATCTTGTTTCTCCATACAAACTTTGGAACCCCGTTTCACCCCTTTAAAGAGTGAGTTTTAAAAAATCCTTTCTTAGTGCACCCCTAGAACCCATAAGGAACCTATGTGCCAAATTTAGAGTCTCCAGTCCCAGCGGTTTGGGCTCTGCGTTGATATGTCAGTCAGTCAGTCAGTCGTTTCTTCTTTTATATATTTAGATAGAATAGAATAGACATTTGTGTAACTAAAATGGCGATTTCTTTCGTGTTTCAATGATATTCGCCATTTTTTCGACATATACTTTCTACTAGAGATACATTCTTTCTTCTTTTACTTTCTTTGTGTACATGAAAGGTCAGGGGCCTAGCCAAAGTGACATTGCAGTATCGATAACGAAGATTGATTATAATAATAATAAAATTAATCTTTCATTTATCTATTTATCTACATAAGTATTATTATCTCTATTATATAAAAATGAATCACCCAGATGTATGTATGCTCATTACCAGAGGTAGGAATTATGTAGATTTATTAATACACTGATTTTACCTAGAGAAAGAATATAATGGATATGCCTCAAAGCATAAAAGAAAATACATTTCTTGATACTTTTGGGCAGCCCCGGCTTCGCACGTGTAGATATCGGTATTAGACAAAAAAATTTAACTAGGTATCATAAATTTTATCACACTCTTGGCAGACTTTCCATGCTTAGAACACTCGATCAAGTCTGCTTTGACAAAACCAATAATCAAAAAAAATTGTGGATAATAACAGGTAGGGTGCCGCAATAACCCAGACAAATGTTAGGTATCTCCATAAGTAACGGTCCCGGTTGTGTCACATGTGGGTCTCCCGTAACCACCTGGCACAATGCGCCACGGAACTCCCGGGAATTTTTAGTGGGTACCCTTTGGGAGTCTCATTAAATGTGTAGCCCCCCGATCCTCTAAAAAACTAAGACTGTCCGGCAACGTCCTGAGCCGAGGTTCGTCCCCACATGGGGCTCCCCATGCGGGGCTCCCCTCATGGCAGTTGCCACAGTAGTTGATCGGTTCGACCGTCCTCGGACGGCTCACCGAAAAAGTCCAGTGAACCAATAGAGGCCCTTCCGGCTAATTAGGTAGGTACATCCACGGACGAAAGTGACTCAGCCCCCAACTTAATAATCTTTGTTAATAGTATCACACCGAACTTGGCCGGGTTCAAATCCCGAGTCTCTTCAAGAAGCACGATATGTAGATAAAATTTTAATAACAATTGTACCTTATCAATATAATACTCTTATCACATACAGCGTAGTATATGTAATTGAGAGGTTTAAACAAACAAGTGTTTAAGATTACCTGAGTGATAAAGCAGCGGTTGTGTACCGCCACCGACGAGATACTTTCTAGACGCCACTGTTTCAAATATTGTATCTTATCTTATATCTTTGAATGAGCAATTCTTGTATATTTAAACATATATATATCTCGGAATCGGCTCCAACGATTTTCATAAAATTTAGTATATAGGGGGTTTCGGGGGCGATAGATCGATCTAGATAGGAATCATTTTTGGAAAATGTAATTTTTTTTTTTAAATGACAAAGCTCGGTCATCCAGGTACTAGTAATAATATTCCGAGACATTAACACACACAGTCATCTGGTCCCAAGCTAAGCAGAGCTTGTGTTATGGAAACCAGATAACTGGTATATACTATACATATAATACTTTTCTTTTGTCAATATATACTTATAATAGATGTCTACACCCAGACTCGATACACACACAAATGTTCATCACTAATGTTTGTCTCGGGTGGGAATCGAACCCACGACCTTATATTTCAAAGGTGAGGCTTGTACCGCTGCGCCACCCTTGCTCCTTAAGCGTTATGTTAAGTTTATCAAAAAAATTAAATACAAATGTGTTTTTTTTTTCAGAGAAATACCCACAGATTAAGAAGCTCTTCGGCTACGACCCCAACTTCAAATGGGTGGTGACTTTCATGGTGCTGATCCAGATTATCAGCCTGCCGTTTGTGACGAAGCTTAGCTGGCCTGTGATGCTGGTGGTCGCTTACTGCTTCGGTGGAGTCATCAACCATTCCCTGATGTTAGGTATGTTTGAAAAAAATCTAGAAAATGTATCACTACATAGTATGAAACAAAGTCGCTTTTTCTGTCCCTATGTCCCTATGTTTGCTTAGATCTTTGAAACTACGCAACGGATTTTGATGCGGTTTTTTTTAATAGATAGAGTGATTCCAGAGGAAGGTAAGTATAACACATTGCACCCGTGCGAAGATGGGGCGGGTCGCTAGTGGACTTTTTTAAATCCCGTGTAAGATGTGTGAATCCAACACTTCAACCCTTTTTAGGGTCCTACTGCTGGGCACGGGTCTTAATCCACGCAAGGTTTCAGACCGCGAAAACCTATCCTTAAGGAGGCTCATTCCACTGCCACCTTCACACCGATAATCATTCGTAATCACGTGTGAATCGGTATACTGGGCTGGCGCGTTCCACCGTAGACTACATCATTGCTTAACATCAGGCAAATTGTAGTCAAGCGCCAACCTATCGAAGAATAAAAAATAACCTTCGCCCGCGCCTGTGTATCGCGATTATCCACTAACCTCTTTTTGCGCAATCGGATAAAAACTATCCTGTCCTTACCCGGGTCTCAAACTATCTTCACACCAAATTTCATCCAAATCGAGTCAGTAGTTTTGGTGTGAAAGCAGGACAGACAGACAGAGTTCCTTTCGCATTTATAATAGTACCTACTAACTTTCCGACCGCGGCTATGCCCGCGCCTATATCGGTTATTGCGCTAAACGGAGTCGGATAAAAACTATCCTATGTCCTTCTCCGGGTCCCAATCTATCTTCACACCAAATTTCATCCAAATCGGTTTAGTAGTTTTGGCGTGAAATCGCGACAGACATAGTTACGTTCGCATTTATAATATTAGTAAGGATTTGTTTTGTATCTTATTGAGCAGATGTACTATGCGTTTCAAATAAGAATTGGACTGGACTTGCGGCTAACTTCATACAAAACCAAGCAAAAGTAGCGCCAGCACAAAATATCAAACCACAGACCATAATATAATAATTATCTATATTTAAGTATATATTGACAAAAGAAAAGTATTATATGTATAGTATATACCAGTTATCTGGTTTCCATAACACAAGCTCTGCTTAGCTTGGGATCAGATGACCGTGTGTGTTAATGTCCCACTATTCCAGTCATTTCCAGTCCAAGATGGCGGATTTCCAATCCTATTCTTATTTGAAACGCATAATAATAATACAGATAACAGTTTATTGATCGGTAACGGATGTTGTGTAAAATATAATCTACAAGCTGGAAAATACCGTAATACACACTAGGTACATGCATGTTATTAGGTACTTATTACACACCTGCTTTGAACAACAATCAATAATTCCTAGTAATGATTACAAATTTAGCACAAACGTAAATTAAATTCTGTGGAAATGAGTTGTCTAAGAAGCATGTATGTGAGGTGTAAGGGGACGTCGATTAATTGACTCTGTCGCAAAATGTCCACTTCTCAAAATGACTACAGGTGTTGTACACTGGCTCTTGACCAGTTTTTTTTTACTGATGAAAGTAATTTAATGCCTGTTTGAGGAAGGGGACATTTTGCTAAAGGGACATTTTACGAAAGGGACATTGTGAGAAAGGGACATTTTACGAAAGGGACATTCTGAGAAAGGGACATACTGAGAAAGGGACATTTTTTCTACCTGTAGTCATTTTGAGAAGTGGACATTTTGCTACCTGTAGTCATTTTGAGAAGTGGACATTTTGCGACATAGCCGATTAATTACGTGAGGTGTTCTAGGGTTGGTCAAGCTAAATCTTTCCAAATCTCACTTGGGGGGGGGGGTCTTGGAAAATATCACGTTATTATTTTTCTAGTAGTCGTAGTACGACCTCGGTAGTCGAGCGGTGTATGCCGTCCGATTGGGCTATACTGTGCCCGGGAGGTCGCGGGTTCGATTCCCGCCCGGACAATATTTGTGTAACAACAAATATTTGTTTCGGTGTCTGGTTGGTTGGGGGACTACCCTCCGTGCCTTGGAGAGCACGTTAAGCTATAATTCTGGTAGCTAGCCGCATCAGGTTAGACTGGGAGCCGACCCCAATAGAAATGGGAAAAAGGCAAGGGGAATGATGATTATTTTTCTAGTCGTCACTCTTGAGGCCGTGCACGAGTCTCAATGGACTGAATTATAATTAATCTTTTCTTATTTTTTGTTTGATATTCATTATTTAATTTTATGATTGTGATTTTAAATTACGTTAATATTCACAAATACTTGTCTTTGCCAGTGTTCAGTAAAAGTAATAGAACATTTTTTTTTTCAATAATCCAACGCGTTTACAGTCCAAATAGATATTTTGAAGAACTTCGCGTGAGATTAAGGGTGAGGGGAAAAATTGTCAAAAACTCCTCACGTAATTAAAGGACGCCCCCTAACTCTGAAGTAATTTGAGAACGCTGTGGTCTGATAGAAGATGTAGTGACAAAGGTGGAGAAAAGCATGCTTAGGTGGTTCGGTCATGTGGAGAGGATGGATAATAGATGATTGACGAAAGATGAGTGGAAACGCTGGGAGAGGACGCCCTAGGAGGACATTCGCTGATCTCATCGGTGATGTCCTTCAAGAGGGCGTAACTCCCACAACCGCAGCGTGTATGACCAGATATATGAACATTAGTGGCGCTAAGGAAGTATGTTTAGATCGTAGCAAGTGACGTTCTATAGTTTCTGCCTACCCCCATGGGAAGAAGTCGTGATTGTATGTATGTATTGGAATAGTATGGCTTTTTATTCTAATCGTCAATATCGGTAAAAAAAACCGGCATGACCACCAATCCGCACTTGGCCAGCGTGTGTGGATTAAGGCCTACACTCTCTCAACTGGTAAGATAGTTGAAAGCAGACCCGTGCCCAGCAGTAGGACACCAGAAGGGTTGACGTGCCGTGACGTGATACCTATATAAAAAACTTCCAGTTGAATTGACAACCTCCTTATTTTTGAAGTCGGTGGAAGCGGAAAAATACTTGTTTGTTGTCATGCAAAATTTTGTATGACATTAAGCGTTTCCCCAAGGTCGTTGTATTATCAGTTTATTGATAATGTACTCGGTCAACTACATATTACTATAGGCCGACCGTTTAACTCACGTATCGCCATCTGAGGTACAAAGTCATAAAACATTAATAAAACCTCTTAAAGAACTATTTAACCACAGATAAAAGTAATGTAAGACTATTCGTCACTAATATCCATATCGCTTGAATCATCATCACTGTCTGTGCAGCTTGAGGAGTCAGAATCTTGGCGATAGGCGATACGCGAGTTAAACGGTCGGCCTATAGTATCAAGAACGTCTGGATGGAGCAGCTGTGATTCAGTACAATTATGCTATTCTATTCTTTTATACTTTTTCTTCTATTCTTTTGACGGGCCGGTGGCGTGGTCGGTAAGATGCTTGCTTTTCACGCCGCAGGTCTTGGGTTCGACTGTTTTTTATTCTGCGATAGACTGAACCTGAAACTGACTGAAGGTTTCTAACCATATGGAGGCTCATTCTACTGCCACCTTCTCACCGATAATTCGTTCATTCGTAATCACGAGTGAATCTGTATACTAGGCTGGCGCGTTCCATCGTAGACTACATCAAGCGCAAGCCTATTATAAGCTAAAAAATTGTATAAACATTATTTAGATACATGTCATTTCGTGGTTTAGGCAGGTCGACTAGACAAAGTCAAATGTGTGATGCCTCTGGTGTTGCAAGCGTCCTTAATCTACAGTGACCGCTAACCGTGCTCGTATTCTTGTTTGCTGATTTAGTAGTACAAAAAAATGTCTCTTTTCCAGCTATCCACGAGATCTCTCACAATTTGGCGTTCGGCCACAATCGGCCGCTTGCTAATCGGCTGTTCGGCTTCTTTGCGAATCTGCCGATAGGCATACCAGTGTCTATCAGCTTTAAGAAGTACCATTTGGAGCACCACAGAGTGAGTACATATAGATTTTTTTTTGCTGATGACCTAACCCGATCGGCCGGAAGGGCCTCTATTGGTTTACCGGACTTTTCGGTGACCCGTCTGAGGACGGTCAAACCGATCAAGTACTGTGGCAACTGCCATGAGGGCTCCCCATGTGGGGACGAACCTCGTCTCAGGACGTTGCCGTACACTCTAGTTTTTTAGGGGATCGGGGGGCATTTCGCGTTCGCGCGGTCCGGTCCTGACCGGAACCGTAATCGACTGAGGGCCTATCTTGGAGGGGCGCGGCGCGGCCCACGACGGCGGCGTGGGCGATATTTCGGCATGTGTTGTGTGCTACTATGTTGGTTGTCCCTACCTACTCTAGCAGCGGATCGGAGTTCGCGGTCGCGGGCGATCGCAAGAGTGATCTCATCGTCAAAAAGTACATAATAATATAGTTATTCATTCATTCATTTTATACCTATATTTAAAACTTGTTACCAACAAAAAAAATCTAATTTATAAAATTCTCGTGTCACGGTGTGCTTAATCGAACTCCTCCGAAACGGCTCCACCAATTCTTATGAAATTTTTTATGCATATTTAGTAGGTCTGAGAATCGGCTACTATCTATGTTTCATACCCCTAAGTGAATTTTTTTTTATTAATAAATACGCGGTACGAAGTTCGCTGGCGCAGCTAGTATATATAAAAATTACTAGCTGCCCCAGCGAACTTCGTACCGCCAGCGGACAAAATTGTGAATCTAAACCATTCCCAGATCCCCTTGAACACACACAAAAAATTTCATCAAAATCGGTCCAGTCGTTTAGGAGGAGTTCAGTCACATACACACGCACACAAGAAATATATATATTAAGATTGTATTGCCAACACTGTTATTATTTACTTATGTTCTCTTTCGTCCTATCGGACAATAGATGGCGCTGCCAGCCGTAAAAGTATCGTTGTAAATAGGGCTGTGACCGCCATTCGTGAATCTGCTGAATTATAATCTATTATAATAATTATAATCTAATATAGAAAATTCTCGTGTCACAATGTTTGTTACCGTACTCCTCCGAAACGGCTTTACCGATTTTTACCAAATTTTATATGCGTATTTAGTAGGTCTGAGAATCGGCTACTATCTATTTTTCATACCCCTAAGTGATAAGGGTGGTTCACCCTTACGGTTTTTTTTAATTTTTGGACTAAATTTTTTTTTATTAGTAATACGCGGTACGAAGTTCGCTAGGGCAGCTAGTATTTTATAAGGCGAGACTCAATTACTTACGTTTTTACGGTTACTAACATTATTGAATAAATAAATCGATGGTCCCAATCAAGAAAGTAGTATCTACAAAATGACCACTTTTCAGTAGAGCAGTTTGAAGTTACTTTTTATAGTAGAATTCATTCTTGCGAATACATTTATGTAAAAAAGTGAAAATCGACAAAATGAAACTATTGACTTTCTTAATTGGGACCATCGAAATGGTCCTCTTTTTTTAGTTAGATTTCAAATCAGAGGGGTTTTTTTTGACATTCCTTTTTTTCTTTTCAGTACCAAGGAGATGAAGTGATAGACACGGACCTACCCACACTTTTAGAAGCTAAATTATTTTGTACAACATTTGGAAAGTTTATATGGCTGATTCTACAGCCCCTTTTCTACGCGTTTAGGCCCCTAGTAGTGAGGCCTAAACCCCCAACACCTATGGAGTTGATAAATTTAGTGATACAGCTGTTTTTCGATGCTGTGATTATTAAGATTTTCGGTGAGTTTGTTTGTTTTGACTCTTCAGTGGTCCAGTGGTTAAAGTTTTTGCTTAATAACATCAAAATCCGGAGCACGATTCCCTCGTCCGCGCAATACTTCAAATATGTATGTGTAAATAATCTTAGTTGCAATTCGAAGTTTGGAATTGTGGCCTTTGAACGGCAATAGGCTCGCCCCTATTATGTATGAGTCTTGAACATAAGTGATATTCGTGGTGTAAAGTCAGTGACATTCACCTTTTCCAACAACTTAGTTTAATAAAGGCGTTAGCGCTATGTATGTATTCAAAAAAGAGATAGGGGTAGAGATTTTTGAAGTAATTTAGAGTTGTTTTAATAATATTATATTTAATGTTTCAGGTTGGAAAGCTTTAGGATATCTAATTTACGGTGGACTGATGGCAATGGGTGTCCACCCCGTTGCAGGTATGTTATAAATTAACGGTCTTCTTCTTAAAAATCGACTATTTAGTTATAGTTGACTTGTCTCTTTCTAAGTAGTATAAATGTCAAGATGACAGACAAAGATAAACGAATTATAACCTATTTGAGCTATAATGTGCTTGAAAGACGTTTATAAATACGGAGGTAAAGGCTTTAACTCTCTCAACTTTTAAGATAGTTAAAATGTATCATAATTAACTTCATTACCTTTCAAATAGGTTTCACCATTCGTGGTCACAAGAATTGAGTATGCTTGTGACCACGGATGTTGAAACTCGTTTCAAAACTTCAAGACAAAAAGTGATCGCGTTAATTGCCCGTTATGGTAAATTTTAATTATGCATCGGCTCCAAAGTTTATCTTCAGATAGTTGACAGGAGACGCGTGCCTAGCTGTGAGACATTACATTTGCTTTTTTATTAAAAAACTAGCTGCCCCAGCGAACTTCGTACCGCGCAAAATTGTGAATCTAAACCATTCCCGGATCCCCTTGAACACACACAAAAAATTTCATCAAAATCGGTCCAGTCGTTTGAGAGAAGTTCAGTGACATACACACTCACAGAAGAATTATATATATTTAAAGATATTTTTCCCTTCCAGGTCACTTCGTAGCCGAACATTACATGTTCCGCAAAGGTTACGAGACATATTCGTACTACGGGCCTCTGAATTGGATCACATTTAATGTCGGGTACCATAATGAGCATCACGACTTCCCAGCTGTGCCCGGTAGCAAATTACCTGAGGTATAAATATTCTTTTATTAATTATATATATTTGCATGCTAATTTTAAGCCGGAATGTATACGGCTCACACACATGTAATGACTTATACACCTATATTAATGTACCTACATTCTAGGCAAATAAATTGTATTCTATTCTATTCTATTCTAACTAGCTTGAATGAATTAAAGAATTTTTTCATTCTTAAAACTTGAGAACGGCTGAACCAATTTGGCTGAGTTTGGTTTTTAAAAGGTTCGTACAAGTCCAATGAAGGATTAAAAGGTGATAATTACGTGCAATTCTAAACATTGGCCTTCGCGGCGATCCTTGGTCCTTCAATCTTAATTCCCACACGTAGTCACCGGGTGGTACAAATCTGGTGACAATAGACAGATAATAGGTTTCGGCCGTGATTAGTGACCACCCACTAGACAAAACAACAGCGCGAAGCGTTCTTGCCGTATTCCGGTGCGATGTCTAATGAGAACATTTGAAAGAGTAAGTTGGAAGTGTTGTTCATATCTGGACCCTAATTCACGTAATTTCTTGAAGCGCCAGTCAAATAGCGGTACAGTTGCATTTAAGTTTACTTGTTAGTGCAAAATGGTATTCTTGTAATTGTTTAGCTGTCATATCTAGTCTAAAGCGCTCGTTTGACGTGAAATTGACGCGAGCGTATCTGACAACGGTTGTTAAAATTACGAAAGTACGAAAAGGGCTGTTTTGATCGAAACTTAACTGCAACTCAATTTATTTAATTACGTGAATTACCCCGCTGGTTTTTAATCAGATTATTAAGGAACCTCATTCCACAGCCACTTTCTCACCGAATATCATTCATAACCACAATTTATTAGGTATATTGTGTAGGCACATTCCATCGTAGACCATATTATTTAACATCAAGTTAGTTGTGATCAAGCGCAAGCCAACTTTAGAATAAAAATAATAACTTTAGTAACATTTGTTTTCAGGTGCGTCGCATCGCTCCTGAATTCTACAATGACTTACCCCACCACGACAGCTGGTCTAAAGTGCTCTACGATTTTGTAATGGACCCAGACATAGGGCCATACGCTAGAATCAAGCGCAAACACCATGGATTAGATAGCTAAATCGATTGTTATTCCTAGGCTTAAATACATAAATACAGGTATTGATATCGCCATCTATCGGTGAGTTTATGTACTAAATGTTTCAACAGGGATCCTAGTTACGCCATCTATTAGTGATTTGAGTAAACTTATTTGTTTTTGTTATTGTTCTAGAAGGTTTTTTTATGACAAATGAATTTCATTCTGCATTGTAAGTTTAATTTTCGCGGTGCGTGATTAAAATTCATGAAATGGGTGATCAATGCGCTTATGTGTGTCTGGACGTATCGCACGTATTTCACCGTTTGTGGTCTTATTAACTGATAGACACGTGTTTCGTCGGCACGTTAGTCGCCCATTTTATTAATTTTAACTAACTCTGTTTAGGAATCAATGAAATAAAAATTTAATATATATATGATTTGTTTAAACATCAAATGTAATTGAATTGAATTACTGGTAATTTTAAAGAAATCTAGGCTTTGAAAGGATTGACTTCGATTTGTGTAAATTTATTGAGGCTCTGGACGTAGTTTAGTAGAAAGGACTCAACCCACATCACCATTCGGCTTGGCTTTTCCCATTTCTATTGGGGTCGGCTCCTAGTCTAACCTGATGCGGCTAGCTACCAGAATTATACGAGCGACTGCCATCAGACCTCGAAACCCGTAGGTAACCAGTAGCCGGGATGGTTAAGCCAGGTGTCAAATTATATTGGCTTCTGACTACATGTAACGATTGTCATAGATGTGTTAAATTACAACCGGGACCGACGGCTTAACGTGCTCTCCGAGGCGCGGAGGGTAGTCCCTCAACCAACCAGACACCGAAACAAATTTTTGTTGCTACACAAATGTTGTCCGGGGCGGGAATCGAACCCGTGACCTTTCGGGCACAGTATAGCCCAATCGGACGGCTTACACCGCTTGACTACCGAGGCCAGAAAGGACTCAACCCACACTGATCAAAAATAAGTTATATAAACCAAACAGTAGGGGGATTACGAACTTTTCCTACACTCGTCTTTCAATATAGTCGTAATGTTTACTCCTATTTTTGTATGGAAAATGATCAGATGGCGTTGTTCTTTTCCATACATAAATACGCTTTGACATCACGACGAGAGATGAGAGTAGAAAAAGTTTGTGCTCCCCCTCCTTGTCCTCCAGTTGGTTCTGTGACTCACCAAAAATAATCCGTGTTACTACAAAGATAAGGTTGATTTTTTAATGATGGTTCAATACACATACAAGTATATAGCAGTACTTAAATAAACTTAAGATCTCGTTGCTTAAAAAATCACTGTCGGTTGAGTCTTTTCCCTTTTGAGCAGCGGTGGTGCAGCGGTACGGGCCTCGCCTTAGAAAAATAAGGTCCTTGGTTCGAATCCTGGTCGTGCCCATCACATCTTTGTGTGAATTATTTCATCTCCGCTGCTCAATATCGGTGAAGGAAAACATCGTGAGAAAACCGGCATGTCTAAGAACTAATCATTCGAGGACATGTGACATCCACCAACCCGCACTTGGCCAGCGTGTGTGGATTAAGGCCTAAACTCTCTCAACTCATAAGATAGTTGAGAGAAGACCCGTGCCCAGCAGTGGGACACTATAAAGGTTTGCAGTGAGTCTTTTCTGCAAAACTACGTCCAGGTGCCCGTATTATGAGTGTTCAAAGCGATTCGGGATTTCGTTGAAAGAAAGAGATGCGTGTACACGCATTGTATAACCGCGTCGCTTTCTTACAACAGAATCATTATTACTGTAAACACTTACCCCCGTATTCATAAACGTCTTATAAGTTCATTACAGCTAAAATCTGTTTATAATTCGTTTGACTTAGTCTATCATCTTGATATTTATTCTAGTAAGAAAGAAACAAAGTCCATTTTAACTAGTCTTATAAGATTTTTATGAATAAGACCGTTATAATCGGGCACCTGTTGTCAAGAATTACTAATTAATTTAACGACATCTAGCGTTTGATTCAGTAAACTTTGTTAATTTGTTACAGCGCCATCTGTTAGCGTATAGTGTTAACTTATTTTTGCTTGTTTTATCAAATCAATTTGTATTTAAAATTAAATATTATGTAATTTAAAAGATATTACTTATACAATCGATATTTTTGTAATCTCAACAAAATACATTCATGGAGTAGATATATATTGTGATCTTTTTTTTTTGTAAGAAAAATATGTTGATTTTATTTTAGTACATATTGGTGCCGATTCTCGTGTTCAATAACTAAATTAAAATTAGAGCTATTTCTTACTAACAGACAGAGTGAGACTACTATGAATTATGAGATGTCCATCAGTGTGAACCAGTGTACGCCTCGCGCATAATCGCGTTTTTAGATGACGAGTATTTATTAAAATAAAAATTTAATGAAGTAAGCTAAGAAATATTTTATCAAAGCGGTGGAGTAAGGCCAAAACTCGTGAGATAGTTGAAACAAGACCTGTTCCCAGCAGTGGGACACTACAAAGGGTTGAATTGAAGAACTATTTTAATCATTTCAGGTCTTAAATAAAGCAAACCGCTTCATAATTGGTCCACCCGTTCAACCGCTTAAACTAGATACCTAGATGACAGAAATGAACCTACCTAGCTCCGATAGTAAAACCTAACCCTCCTATAGTGCCTACTCTCCTAATATTCAGTTTAATAGATCCCAGACGTAACGTAAAGAAATACCTACAAATTAGCCCACGAGAAAAGCCTTATACCAGTAAAAGATCTATTTGGTATGAATTAGTGTACTTACTTGGTATATTGCTTTAAGCCCTAAATGCATGTGCTCAAGTCTAGTATGTAGTTAATGACACTGGGCTCCGCTCTATGATACCCTGTGATGCAGAGTACAGTCTCTTTCGACATTGTAATAAAAATGATAACATAAAATAAAAATGAAACAGTAAAAAAGGAGCATATAATGAGTAGACAGAGTGTAGAAGTTTTGTGATTGATGGCAGTATTTTTCTCGTGTAACCTGTTAGTCTAATTTTACTTTAGTTATTCAACAAGAGAATTGGTACTCCGTATTTTATGTATACTATTATTTATTTAATTATTTGATGTATATACCTAAGGTTAGTTTAAGAAAATATTGATCTTATTGTTGTATTTTCTTATTATTATATTAAATAATATTTCCAACACTATATCATTGTGATAAATATACCCAAAGTATAATAATTATATAATATGCTGGGAATCAATTTGACTATACAGTAGGCTAATTCACGTAATTAAATAAGTTCAGTTGCAATGCAGTTGCAGTTAAGTTGCGATCAAAACGGCCCTTTTCGTACTCTCGTAATTTTGAAAACCGCTGTCAGATACGCTCGCGTCATGTTCGCGTCACGCGAGCGCTTTAGATTAGATATGATAGCTAAACAATTATAAGAATACCATTTTGCACTAAGAGGATAACTTAATTGCAACTGCACCGCAACTTGATCGGCGCGTCAAGAAATTACGTGAATTAGGGCACTGATAATAGCTAATAGATAAACGAATACAGAATCATTGCGTTGCGTAATGATGGGCAAGAGGTAGTCCATAGTGATGTGCTTCATGCGTAGTACTATGCGTTTCAAATGAGAATAGGATTGGAAATCCGCCATCTTGGACCGGAATGCGCAACAACTTCACATTTTTTAGTACAGTTAGCAGAAATGTTTCTTCGATATAATAATCACAATTAGATGAAAATAACATAAAAATACGTATACTGCCGTTCGACTAAAATTGGACATTTGGAGTAGAATATTTAGGTACGAACACATTTTATTAACTTCCGACGACAAAAAGTGGTGCTATAAGTTAAAACGTGTGTTTTTATGCGTGTAAAAGAATTAGTGTACTAGTTTGTGGTATCCTAGCGCGTAAATTTACTTAGGTATTACTACATTGCAACTACATACCTAAGTAAAGTTTTTACATAAATCACTTTTTCATACATTTCAAAATAATATTATTGTCTGTAGTTTGACATTTTGTGCTGGCGCTACTTTTGCATGGTTTTTGGTATGAAGTTAGCCGCGAGTCCAGTCCTATTCTTATTTGAAACGCATAGTAGACTGTTTTGCCTATGGTACACACGGCTAAACATCGAGCTATACATCTCCAGTATAAGCTGATCTCGCATTATATAGGACTTCCGTAAAACAAGAGGTCAATATCATTTAACAGACTACCTTGTTTTGCTAACAGTCCAAACTGTAATTACAAGTACACGCCGCCATTTTAGATTCGTTTAATATTGGCGCGAAACCCTTATTCATCACAATCTTTCCGGCAGTATAAATGTGTAAACTTACCAGACCGACAAATGTCAATGTTTAGATACTTACAGTGTCTTAACACGTTCAACGTCCAGTGCCCCGTATATGGGTAACTATGAACTATAGGCCGACCGTTTAACTCGCGTAACGTGTTAAGGACAGATTTGAGTCAAATTCTTTGTGATATATAAGACAATAGGCATGCTTGTAATTGTTGTAGTTCAAATTGAATAAAACTGATTTATGTTGCAATTATTACGAGTTTAATGTTCTTATTACAAAATATACTCAAAAAATATATTTTAAAGTAGTAAATATTGATTAGGAGAGCAGCGGTGCAACCAAATATGAGGCACGGGTTCGATCCCAAATCCGTGGGATATAAAAATCTATCCCTACTTATAATATTATAAATGCGAAAGTAACTCTGTCTGTCTGTTACGCTTTCACGCCTAAACTACTGAACCGATTTGGATGAAATTGTGTATGGAGGTAGTTTGAGACCCGAGAAAGGACATAGGATAGTTTTTGTCCGACTGTGCAAAAACAAGGTAATGTTTTGGCGCGATAACCGACATACACGCGGCCGAAGCCGCGGGCGGAAAGCTCAGTGCCGGCGTTAGGGGTGACGGCCCGAGGCGCCAATTTGGAGGGCGCTGAGGTCTGTGGCATCGAACATCGAAGTACATCGTATCTAGTCTAAATAATAATAAATATAGATCACTCTATTCGTTTCTTTTATCCGCCTCCCAAATCTGAACATGAACTACGTTCACATTGGGTCAGCAAAAAATTAATACTCGATAATGATTTCCTTAAGTGGGCGTCTAAATATTACTGCCCGGGGTGTCAGTGTCCCTAATGCCGCTGCTGGGAAGGCTAGTATTTAAATAAAAATGAATCCCTATCTCCTTTGGTCACGTCATCACGGTGGTGAGAATTGTGTTATATGAACTCTTTATCACAGATAGTATAGAATAGTAACTCCGGCGCATATTTTTTTCGTTAAGAACTATACCTATTACGGTCCATCTTTAGAGGCGTGGCGACAAACAATTTGTACTCAGATACACAAACTTACTATTTATTGAAGTCGGTTACAAATCTATTATTGCTGTTTGTTAAGATCTATTGTTTCTACATGAGTACTTTATGTAAGTTGTTGTAATAAAATGTATTTAAATCATAATTGTTTTTCATTTTCCCTCTGGGCAGTCCAACTGGGGTGTAATAACTGTTGGTTGTGTTCCTGTGTGTGAGTAAGGTAGACAGTGACTGTGTAGGTACCGAGCACCTTACAGAATACACAGCGTGTATTATCTGTTGGTTGTGTTCCTGTGTGTGAGTAAGGTAGACAGTGACTGTGTAGGTACCGTCCACCTTACAGAATACACAGCGTGTAATAACTGTTGGTTGTGTTCCTGTGTGTGAATAAGGTAGACAGTGACTGTGTAGGTACCGTCCACCTTACAGAATACACAGCGTGTAATAACTGTTGGTTGTGTTCCTGTGTGTGAATAAGGTAGACAGTGACTGTGTAGGTACCGTCCACCTTACAGAATACACAGCGTGTAATAACTGTTGATTGTGTTCCTGTGTGTGAGTAAGATAGACAGTGACTGTGTAGGTACCGTCCACCTTACAGAATACACACCGTGTAATAACTGTTGGTTGTGATCCTGTGTGTGAGTAAGGTAGACAGTGACCGTCGACATTATATAATGTACAGAGTCAACAACTCGTGATGTGTCTGGTGTAGCAATCGTCCATAAACTACGGTTAGTTTAAATATATGACATAAAATGTAGGGAAGAAAACTTATAAACATTTCTCTTTTAAGTCTGATGTTAAAAATAAAAATCATAAATCCATGATATACAAAATTTATTTCAATTCACACTTACGAATAATAAATGCCAATGGACGGAAAAACGTATTATTTATTATACAATATTATAATACTTATACAAACAAAAATTTAATCTGTTAGTCAATTTTAGTAGCTGACTGTACCATAATTGTGCGTTTGCACTGCATAACCCATCCCATACAAAGAAACGGGTAGGCCTTAACTCGGGCAATTCTTCGGGCTATTTTCTTTCGCCTACATGCTCAATAGATGGCGTCACACCTTAACATTACTTACGTGCTTACATCAACAGATGGCGGTAAAAAAAAATGTACCACAGATGATATAATACTATTGTAGTAGTAATACACATTAAGGCACATTTAGAAGGCATTATTGGTATTAACTTTAGTCTTTTAAGTCGTGAGATATTTAATTATTAGTAAATTGTGATATTTAATTTTGGAACGAAGTTCCTTATCGCTCGTTGTGAAACGGCTAGACGAAAAAAAACTTACGAAAAGTTGTCACGACACTTTTTGCTATAGTAAGCTATTGTCAGCTGTGCGGCGCGCGCATGTTTCTCTGTCTGTCTTTCTCTCTATCTCTCTCTCTCTCCAGAGATAGAAAAAAAATTAATAAAAAAAATATTACTATAACTTAAAAAAAATAAAATTTTATTACAATTCCTTCACTAATTAACCGAAAGGAACTTCGTTCCATCCGGGTGTCCCTTGACACCTCTCAAGTTTTTTAATAAACAATTTATTACTATTATTATTATTATTATTAACAATGTCGGAACTACAAAAATGCTACTTTTCAGTACGGCATTGTAAAGTTTATGCTTAATGGGACGCTCTTAGAACTTGCGACAATATTATAATAATAATATAGTGGGACATTAACACACTCGGCCATCTGATCCCAAACTAAGCAGAGCTTGTACTATGGTAACCAGTTAACTGGTAATATACTACATATACTTTTCTTTTGTAAATACATAGATAAATGAAGATAATTACACCCAGACTCAAGACAAACATGTTTATCACACAAATGTCTGTCTGTGGTGTGAAAAGCAAGTGTCTTACCAACCACGCCACCGGCCTGTCAACTAATTTAGAAAAGTTACGATTGCAGTTATTATCAAATGTTAAACACTGCGAAGTCATAGATACAGGTATTTTAAGACCTTTAGGTGTAATAAAACGAATATCGCCAAAATGTACTTATGTATAGGCCGACCGTTTAACTCGCGTATCGCCTATCGCCAAGATTCTGACTCCTCAAGCTGCACAGACAGTGATGATGATTCAAGCGATATGGATATTAGTGACGAATAGTCTTACATTACTTTTATCTGTGGTTAAATAGTTCTTTATATAAGAGATTTAATTAATGTTTTATGACTTTGTACCTCAGACGGCGATACGCGAGTTAAACGGTCGGCTTAGAGTTCCGACTTTGTTAATAGTTACAGTCATTTTTTTCGGTATTCGTATAAACATTCTATGTTAATATAGTCACATAAACATTAACACACACGGTTATCTGATCTCAAACGAAGCATATTATATAACTTGTACAGTCAGCTACAAAAGTCTATCAATAGATTCAATATTGCAAAAAAAACTACTTATTGAACTTGAAAAAATTGATTTATGTTTCAATAGTTGCGAGTTTAATGTTCTTATTACAAAATATTCTTAAATAAAAAATATTTAAAGACATGAGAGCAATAAGAATTGATTTCTGTCGTGTGCACTTTTCTCTTAACTCTCTTTTCCTCGGCGAATCACAGGGGCGCAACCATGCGCAGTTCATAGGATAAGCAGCGCGATACGATATTTAATTATAAAACGTTTTTGTCGTAAAATATATTGTATTAAATCTAGTATTGTCTTAGATTTACGCGAATATCACACATTAAAATAAAACTACTTTTTAACGGATTTAAAAAAAAAACCGGTCAAGTGCGAGTCGGACTCGCGCACCGAGGGTTCCGTACAAACCTGCAAGGTTTACAAAGTTCGTTCATTACGACAATAGAGTCATAACTATGGTATTTTTATTATATTTTGTATATTATATTATAAATATATATTTTGTAATGTAACTAAAAATTTAAGGTTTTCGGAATTTTTCCTTTATGTGTGCTATAAAACGTTGCTTCATGCCAAATTTCAAGATTCTAGGTCGACTGGAAGTACCCTTTAGGTTTTGATTCCCTTGCGAGTACTTGCGAGTTTCAAAATATGCAGCTTAAATTGCTGTTTCTTTTGATTGCGTTGACATAGAAGTTTGATTTTGTTACAGCTTAAAGGTATTATAGACCTGAGTATTTGGTATGAATTTCAATTTAATACCTCTACGCGTTTATGAGGAAATGGGTAGTAAGTTTAAAATTATTAAAAAAAAATATATTATGTGATGTAACTAAAAATTTATGGTTTTCGTAATTTTTCCTTTATCTATGCTATAAGACGTTGCTTCGTACCAAATTTCAAGATTCTGAGTTCACGGGAAGCACCCTGTAGGTTTTGATTCCCTTGCAAGTGTCGAAAATTTGCGGCATAAACGGCTGTATCTTTTGATTGCGTTGGCTTAGAAGTTTGATTTTTTCACAGCTTCAAGGGACAGTAGACCTGAGTAATTGATATAAATTTCAGCTTCATACCTCCACGCGTTCCTGAGAAAAAGGGTCTTGACAGACGGACGGACAGACGGACAACAAAGTGATCCTATAAGGGTTCCGTTTTTTCCTTTTGAGGTACGGAACCCTAAAAACTAACGCAACTTAAATATTAATGTTTGGAGGTAGTCAGTAATAATTGTTTTTTTGGACGTCAAATACCTCAGTCCCGTGAACATGAAGTCTGAAAAGACTGAAACGTCGGGATGATCTAAAATAAACCGCGATAAAATCCGTTAAAAAGTAGTTTTATTTCAATATTGTATTAAATCTGTTAATAAACTTTTGTAGCTAACAGTACTATGGAAACCAGATAACAAATACTTTAAAAATAATACTTATCTTTTTTAACTACATACTAAACCCCGTATTCATAAACGTCTTATAAGCTCATTATAGCTAGAATAGGTTTATAAATCGTTTGTCTTTGTCTGTCATCTTGACATTTATACTAGTAAGAAAGAGCCAAAGTCCATTTTAACTAGTCATAAGATTATTATGATTAAGACCGTTATAATATAACTAGCGGCCCGCCCCAACTTCGCCCGGGTAGCTTCAGCCCACTCAACGATTTACAAAAAATGTGATAAATAAAGAACCGCTCAACCGATTTTGTGCAAACTTCACATAAACCATCTACTAAATAGTCCGAACAATGCCTAAACATTTGGTTTGAATAGGTAAACCCGTTTTTGAGTTATAACATTACAATGAAAAGTGGCATTGATTTTTATATATATAAATAATATAATTATAGTTTTAATGTAATAACCGTAAGACCGCTGAAGTTTTATCAGTTTTTACTACTAATCTTTTAAAAGCTTGTATACTTATTTAAACTTTATATTGGCAAAATTGCGGAATAATTTCTGCAAAGGCCATAATTAAAAGAAGAAGAAGAAAAAGTCCATTTTAACTAACGAGTCTTTTAAGATTTTTATGAATAAGTCCGTTATTATATAATTATATCTACACTCAAGACAAAAAGACATATTTATGCACACAAATCTATTTTAATTGGACTTAACCCCACGACCGCAAACCCACAGCTACTCCTGCGCACCAGGATCAACAGCGACGTGAAGAGACTCGGGATTTGAAACCGGCCAAGTCCCGCACGAATTTAATCAGAATGATAATAAAGTTGGAAAGTTGCACACAATTGTCTGTTGTATGGGAATCGAACCTACGACCTGCGGGCTGAAAGGTAAGCATCTTACCAGTTACTCCAGCCTGATCCTGCAACTCCCATGGGCGATCATTTATGGGATCCAAACACATAGAACCCTGATAGGCATTTCTGGGTATAAATATCATGATTTTTACTCACTATTATTACGAAAAATTAATATGGTCAATGCATTTACGCAGTTTTTAAAACTAGGTAGGTAATATAATATCAATCTTATCTTAATATTAATTGATTCACACATCTCTTAATAATATATATAGGGTGGTAGAGACAGCCCTCCACAAACTAAGAAGGTTGATTCAGCTTTTGTAAAAAAAAATGTTTTTGTTTATTTTTCTTTGTTTAAATTTGTAATTACTACTATGCAGCACTCGATTCAAATGAAATACAGCTAAAATAAAACAGTAAACTTAATGGTTCGCTATTGGGGTTTTAATAAGGTAACAATACATTCCGTATATGTTAACAAAACAAAGCACGATTATTGGATACCCATAAAGTTCTTGTATTCATTTCATGTACAGATCGTCTCAATATGATGTAGGTACAAATTTTACCATCAGTTAGCGGAGGGCGGTCCTTTCCACCCGGTATTAATAATTCCCAATAAAAAAACATATTTATAATATCGAGATTCTATTAAAACTTTTACGAAACACATAAAAGATACACAGTTAAAACTTATAACACCGCTTTTGTCAGGGGTTAATGATAAAACAATTAAACATTTAACTATATTAATATAATCATTAATTAATATAAGAAATAAAGGACGGAAGTTAATTACAAATAAGGGCTTATTATTAAGAATTAATATTAAAATCAGACGTCACTTATGTCAATATCGTATCGCCTAATTTATAATGTATTGTATTTAACGAGCGATGAGCCCAGGTACGCGGCGTCTATAGGTATCTGGTCGATAATACGGGCATAACTCTTGTCATTATTATGGACGGATAAATAGATTTTTTTATTCGAGATATATTTCAATTGCTTTAAAATTTAGTCTTTTTTTATGTTAAATAAAATACCTAAGTCAAACTTTTTTGTTAAATATTTCAAAAATTCTTTGCACATTTTTTTTAAACCGGGGTCTCTAAGCTAGTCAACAACGCTTCTTTAACACTCGCGTCGTCGTTAGCGGGCTCGATGTCTGTGCAAGGCTGTGTTGGCCTGGGAGCCTCGCATCATATCTGCGACGCTGGCATTGTTGATACAGTCGAGTGTGGTGTGGTGGGTCGAGAGCCAGCCAGAGAAGCGTTTAGAGACGCCATAGTTCCAATCTGATAAAAAAAATAGAAATATTAATTAAAATACCTGTGGCAGGGCAGCCACAAAAAAAAACTAAAAAAACAAAATAATAATAATAATAGTTCCTATATTCTGCAATAGTCCTGCTCTAACCGGGGATTGTCCTTGGGTGTACCTATATAGTGCGAACAGGGATAATCGTCGGTTGGTGCCACTTTACATTTAGAGTAAAATTGTCTTCACAAGTAATTCGTTCAAAAGGTTAAAATGTATGGAAAAGTGATTAATTACTAGAACTCGAAATGTTTAATTACTTGAACGTCAATGAGATATAAGAATTTTTATTTGATTTCTTAAAATCTAGATGTGATAAACATTTTTGTCTACAGTACTAAAATTTATTATTTATTTATTGCTCATTCCGGTCCAAGATGGCGGATTTCCAGTCCTATTCTTATTTGAAACGCATAGTACTTTACTTTTACTTACTCTTAGATGCGCCAAATCCTCCAATTTAGTCAGATCAGCTAATTCCAAATACAAACTATAGACTAAGATCCATCCATAGATTCCGGTGACACAGAAGAATATCCATATCAAACACATCAGCACATTATAGGCGAAGATCATATCATTCACAATTGATGAAAATATAAACGCGAAGAACCTGAATGTTATAAATATGCCAAATGTGAACAGCCATGGGACTATGCGCTTTTCGTATTCCTGAAAAAAAAAGGGAAAAAAATAAAAAATTACGAAGACCATTTACTATGAGACCCCGAGTGTCGCGCTTTAGACATTTATGTCGAACTCGACATAATGTCAAATAATAATAATAGTGGGACATTAACACACGGTCATCTGATCCCAAACTAAGCAGAGCTTGTACTATGGAAACCAGATAACTGGTAATATACTACTTAAAATACTTTTCTTTTGTAAATATATACTTAAATATAGATAATTACACCCAGACACAAGACAAACAGATATATTTAAACAAATGTTTGTCTCGGGTGGGAATCGAACCCACGACCTGCGGCGTGAAAAGCAAGTATCTTACCGACCACGCCACACCGGCCCGTCAAAAAATAAAAATATAATTTTCGTATTTTCAGAATATCACATTAGAGATAAGTCTACCACTCAACGCACGACATGCAACGAACAATCTATAGGCCGATCGTTTAACTCGCGTATCGCCATCTGAGGCACAAAGTCATAAAACATTAATTAAATCTCATAAAGAACTATTTAACCACAGATAAAAGTAATGTAAGACTATTCGTCACTAATATCCATATCGCTTGAATGATCATCACTGTCTGTGCAGCTTGAGGAGTCAGAATCTTGGCGATAGGCGATACGCGAGTTAAACGGTCGGCCTATAGTGCATTAGTATTTTCTTAAACTTACGTATTTATTACATATTGAAATTAAACTACTTTATAACGGATTTTATCGCGTTTTATTTTAGATTTTAGATCCCAACGTTTTAGTCTTTTCAGACTTCATGCTACTTGACAAAGAAAACCGGTTCCTACCAAGAATGATCCGCGAAGCTATTGAAATTAAAAAACATCCTAGATTTAACAGAGGAAATGGTTGGAATATACCACTTGCTTAGGACCCAGTGCTAATTTACTTGTACCAAAACCCAAGCAAAATCAACACAGAATTCAAGACACTGTGAGCTCAGTTTGCTTTAATCGGAACGCAACTTATATAATAAATATTTGTAGGTAGTCAGTCATAATTGTGATTAATAATTTTGGAAGTCAAATACCTCAGTCCACTCGTTACTATGAAGTCTGAAATGACTTCGAAACGTTGGGATCTAAAATCTAAAATAAACCGCGATAAAATCCGTTATGAAGTAGTCTTATTTCAATGTGTGATATTTGCGTAAATATAAAAAAAAATATTTTATTTTCTAAAAAGCTTTTTAGCACAGCAAGTAACAATTAATTAACTAGCTGATTACCTTTCTTTTTCCTCGTGCAACAGACTACAGGATGAGAGCATGAGTGAACGAATGAGTGAGTTAGTGAGTAAATGAACTAAGAACCAACGGTGCATTCGAACCATTGACCTATAGACAATGCAAAGCTGGGGTTCCGCTCGCCTAAGTTTATGTCTGCCCACTACATAATATTGTCAGACCAAAAGCTAACTGATTGTTTCGTTCAAGGACACTAAATTGGAGTATGGGGGAAGATACATTATTTTGATTGGTGAACGGTTACACGAGGGCAGGGGGTTTCAGCTATGCGGTGTCTATAAGTATCTTGTCCGTGACTATCGCCGTCTTCATTGTCACTTAAATACCAGAATCAGTCTTAGCTTTGAATTAAAGGGTCTCTACACATCTTTGTGTGAATTATATCGTCAACCTACTCGAACATCGTGGAACATTCGAGGATATCTGACATGGGCCAACATGTGTGGAATAAGGGCGTTAGGGTTAATTCAAACAGATGACAGCGTAGCGGCCAGTAGTTTCATTGTCATATAATTTTAAACTTTATTTTAATTGTTATAATACATAGTATCGCTTGAGAAACTGAAAGGCCGCCCTTGACTGCTCAAGACCCCCCGCGACTGATCGAGGCCGCTCGCGACTGAACGAACGGTCAAGTTTCTCAAGCGATTCTCTATAATAACGCAATGAAAATAAAGTTTGAAATCCTATGATATTGCAACTGCTGGCCGCTTCGCAGCTATGACAGTGTGCTTTGACTCAGCGGATAAACTTAAGATAGTTGAGAGAAGACCCGTGCAGTGGGACACTAAAGATTTGTTACTTTACCAGGTGAAATCAAGGATGAAAATGGTGTCAGCGGTGTAGAAAAAAGTGATTTAAAACTTACCTTTCGAAGAGCGTTGATCAACACAACACTTGTGACAAGCACTGCCATGGAGCCGAGCCAAGAGAATAAAGCAAATATGATGAGCACATTACGAACTGGAAAAAATACAAAAAAGCATATTAAGACTCCTTTGCATTATGGACTGCGATACTCCTGATGAATACGGCCTCATATCATCATCATCAGCTTATTTTTTTCCACTGCTGAGCATAAGCCTCTCCTATGGCAGGCAACTGCAATCTACGGCTTTTCTCATGCAGTTCTTGCCGGTCGGCCTGCTGAGATTGTCACTCCACATAGTCTGTGGGTGTACTACGCTACGTTTGTCAATTCGTGGTCTCCACTCTAGAACTCGTTTACCCGTCAGTGTCAGTTCTGCAGCTGATAAGACCAGCCCACTGCCACTAGTTTACTAATCTAGTGATCTATGTCAATTGCATTAGTTCTTTGTCGGATCACTTAATTGCGTATTCGAATACTATGGCTATGATCATCCTTCAGAAGACTCCGAGCATAGGCACAAAAGATCCAGATGAGTCGAATTTCTGTGGGTCTATCAGCCCCATTATTAGGTTATGATAAACTCTAAAATTTATATTTTTTTCCAATTTAAATCAGCGATCAGTGGCAAGACTATAAGCCAATACGTTGAGTTATTTTATGTTTTTGAAGGCAATAAGGCAAGCGCCATATCTAACGTTGATATTAACGCTTTTCTTTTAAGCCTTTCCCTGCTTGGAGATGGGTTTAGAAGCCCAGACGCTAGTTCATTAGGGTGAAGAGACAAGCGCTTCAGATGTCTGCTAGTGAGTCTCTTGATTTCAACATCAACTGAGGGAATGTTTAAGTAAATATGGATATTAAAATAAAATTAGATAACTTTTCAAATAAGAAAGTAAGGCATCAATATCAATCTATATCTTTAGCTTTTTTTTTACACTATTCACTTTTTGTTTTAAATTTTATTTCGGTTGTTCTGATTTTTTTAAATGTTTTTTTATTTGATTGTGTGTGTCTTATATTGTGTCAAATAAATGATTTTAGTTTCTTTCTAGGTGTTACATGGCAACAAAACGTTACACAGATACACTTGTATAACTTATTTGGGGGTTAAAATAAATGTACATACCTGAAGCACTGCCAACATACACAAATTGGTAACTTATCACGTAATAGCCAGTGTGAGTGAATCCTGGTGTTGCCATATACAAACAGTATAGATCAAAGATGCTTTGTGAAAATGTGAATAACGACATGACCTGAAAAAAAAAAGAAAATTATCATAGATAAAACATCAATTGGCCCTGAAAGATCCTTAAGACACAGGCCATAAATTTAATCAAACAAGATCTAACTATAAGGCCCCGAAATCTCTGGATTCAAAAGAGAAACAGAACAAAAAATTTTATCGGGTAAAATTTTGGATCGATTCAGTTTGGGCCCTGTTTGTAGTCAATGTTGGAAGAAGTAAAATGATCATTCAAGGCTGATTGAATCATAAACACAGCAACATGCCTGTATTACCCAAAAGTGTAGGCAAAGGAGGTTTTTTGCTCGACCCGGGAATCAAACCTGGAATATCCTAGTTACTAAGCGAATGTGCTTACCACTGGACCACTGAGGTAGTTAATCTTATAATAATCAAAAAATAAATGGAACCTAAACATAGGTCTACTTATATGTAAAAAAGAAAAAAATACATACCAAAGACAGAAAGCCAGTGACAAGGGAACCTCTTTGTAGATCCAAGAAGTATGCATTGTGAAGGATGGGTTTCTGGTACCATGGTACTCGAAGTGACCTCACGGACTTCGATGATCTGAGGTTTGTTGATGACCTAAAAATAATTAGTTAATTCATACAGGATAGACATTTATATGATGATCACATCTGTTTGTCTAGAGTCTGGGTGTAGTTATCAATACTAAATATGTGTTTACAAAAGAAAAGTATTATAATATGTAGTATATTACCAGTTACCTGGTTTCTATAGTACAAGTTATGCTTAGTTTGGGATCAGATGACTGTGTTAATGTCCCACAATATTATCATATGCGACAAATGTGTACGAGATGTTGAGTTGCGGAAAATAAGCTCTATTTTTGTGTGAAAAAATAAATAAGAACAAGTCTCTTGTCTATGTCAAATAAGCTTCTAGCATTTATGGAATTTCTTAAAAAAGTTACAGAATGTCTCATTAGGGTCGAAGTGCCACTGTGCTATTTAATTAAATATGAATTAAAGAGGACAACCAGCCCCAATAGATGGATACGATAGGAATACAAAAAGACTGGTAAATATATTTGTTAGTACTTACTTTCCTGTGTAATGTGAGTACACAGACGGCGTCGACCGGTACGTTGACGGTGCTTTACTCATATTGATATTTTTCAATAGTTTTCACTAACAGTTAACGCCCTTACTGGAGCCTTCACTAAAGGATACTTAAATCACTACTTTCCACAAACTATCACTCCTCGATGCGTCCGCAACATAACTTATAGACAACTTATCGTGTAAAAGACATGGAATAGTCGTTTAATCGTCAATTTATTTCATAAAACAACGTTTTTAAATAAAAAGCCACGCCTGTAAATAGAAGCTGTTTACTTTAGTTAGTCCGTTGTCAAATTAAATGTCAAACTAAAAGTTTGGTGGTAAAATTAAGAGTGTAATGGAATATGGATGGACAGGAAGATTTGTTGAACTTGGTGTATGATAATGTTAATATTTAATTTGGTCGGATTAACTTACAGAGTACGGGTGCGTTTACGAAGATATTTATCAGTTAACTTTTTCCAATTTTCAAAGATTGCTTTAAGAAATGAAGAATAAATAAAAAATGAAGGCGTTAAAGACTCAAATTCAGTGGAATGAAATGTTTTGATTGAATAGAAATTTGGACTTCGGAACTAAGTAAAAGTTAGGAGCCTGCTGATGCCTGCACGCCTGGTAAAGCTTTAGAAAAAAAAAACGACCGTACGATATGTCAATGCAAAGCTAAAAAGTGACAGTTACGCCCCTCCCTCTCCCTTCTTCACCCCCGCTAGAGGATTGTCACTCTCATGTCACTACTTGATAGCTGTCAGGGGGTGGCGCGCCTGAAACCATAGAGTACTATTTACGTACTTTCTCACTATTGTAGGGTACATTTAAATAGTTTGTGGTAAGTAAAGCCGTTCCCGATTCCCAATGTGTAAAAACCCGACTACCCCTCATTTAATTACTAATCTATGCATGACTGCCATTACTGTTTGTGTCATAGATTTGGGATACCTATTGTTATGGTTTGTGTTGTGTTGAAGTATTTGCGTTGATTAATTTCTGTACATTATTATCAACCCATTTAATAATATTGTGATAGGTACAACAACAAGAAATAACTGTGTGTTCTCAAATGTGTATTCTAGCAACAGGACGCTACATAACATTGATTTCTATTGAGTGTTGAATAGTATTCAGTTGGTTACCATGGTGCTGTTATTCGATTCTCTCTATTGCTGTCATTAAAATAAAAATTGTCTTAAATTATAAATTGTGCAAATAAAACTAAAGTAATTTTGATAGTGATATTATTTTGTTAGTCTCTTACAGTTCTGCTAAAATTATACACGTTAATAATTTCATGTGAGAAAAGAAAATCGTTATCAAAGTGTACGACATCAGCGTTCCTTTCAGAAATTTTTTACTGTGAAGAACCTTGATTAGTGAAATTAATAAGACTGCATCAATTGATAATAGGGTATAATGCGAATGTAAAAATCAATTAAAAGAAACTCCGTAAATAATCCTTTGTTCTTTTTTTATTCCTAACAATAAGGCTATAGTAAAACAACTAAATATTTTAATTTCAATGCTGGTAACACTATTGTGGGCGCAGCTAATATTTTATTTTTTACCGGCAACATTGTACCGACTTAATTCAGGCTCATTAGACAAAAGTAGCCAGAGCCCAAATCCTTGATTAAAAAAATTACTTGTCAATTTCTAACTTTGCAACGGTACATGAAAGGCAAATGAAACATGACCGTCTGAACCGCTAGGTTCTCTTAGTAGTCTGTGGATGCCTGCTAGTTTTTGGGAGAGCATGATCGAGCGAAGTCAGTAGACGGAGCACAAACATTTTTTACACTCGTCATTATCGAAGATATCGAACTTTGCACTGTTTATTATATGAAAATGGACCAAAAAAACATACCTACGTTTTAAGTCGTAGAAATACGACATATGCGGTCGAAGAGCCCAATTAAAAAAATGCTTCCTAGTTCCTTCCATAACAATTATCCCTCCTTAACATAAAACCTTAATAAATATGCACACTCCTTACTAAATTTCCCTCCTTAATTACCTTCACAAATAAAACCTTCCCTCCATATTAAATAAATAAATTATACAGATGCATGATCCCTCTAATAAATAAATGCTCCTCTATGTACTCAATAAATCAATAAATGCTCTCAATAAAAATTGTACCTTTAAAAATCGTTAAAAAAAATTACCCAAAAAATGTACATACTCTTGGAAAGCATTTATTGCGGGAATAAATGCTTTCCCCCATTAATCATGCTTGATTTCTCCCACTTCAAGCTAAAGCGTTGTAATTGAAACAATGAACTAAAGACAAACATTTTTATTCAAAAACATCTCCGCAATAAACATCATTTTGAAAATCACTGTCGACATAAACAGGTCCACTTTGCCAAAGACACGGGGGACAGTCCAGCCCTCTCTTAGAGCCTTCACCGACCCACCCACAAAACAACACTTCAGAATCAGAATCCTTCAAATTGTCAATGTCAAAATTTTTCCATTTTTTACAAGTGTTTTTAAATTCACTCTCCAAGTACTTGGTCAGCTTTTCAATTTTTTCAGCTGCACACACGTTGGGGTTTTCAATGGCAGATTCGTTACACGATCCAGGTACTTCGGATGTTTCCGTCCGATGTTCGTGTGAAAGGTCTCCGGTCCACAGCGAGTCGGCTGTGGACAGCGCCGGCGTCGCAGCTGTGAAAATTTTTCAACTCTTATACACCTGGGACAAAAATGTTATATATTAACGGTCTTGTAAGACTCTTCAGTTACAATGGACTTTGTCTCTTTCTTACTAGTATAAATGTCAAGATGACAGACGAAGACAAACGAATTATAAACCTACTTTAGCCATAACGAGCTTTTATGACGTTTATGAATACGGGGGTCAGTTGTAGATCAAGGGGTAGATCAATCCAAATGGGTCCAAACGCTCTGCTGGATCTACCAGCTCCATAAAGGACTATATGAAAAATGGACTAACATTTTTTCGGCTCGTTGTTCTGATTCCACTCTTGGGGGCAAGTCCCACACCTGCAGAAGGGCGGCTGCGCACCTTGCATCATGAAGATAAAGGGCGTATTATCTTTATTCCCCCCCAAAAATTCTCGCATCTGATCCGCAAACTGAGCGTTATTCTGCCACTGATCGAAGCAGGTCTTGAAGAATTCTGAAGGGTTATCCTTGCTACGGTTCAAGATGTGTTTGTTGAAGCATTCCTCACAGAATACTTGCCCGTAGTAGATCTTCACGCTATCAGTTGGGGTTTTATGGCAAAAATCTGGAAAAGAAACCAATTTCCTTTTTTTTTCTTCAAAGACTTTTTTTTCAAAGAAAAAAAAGAAACTAAAAAAAGTTTTTGATGGTGATGCAACCGAAAAATAAGGCTGTATGATCGAAACCTTTGCCTGCCTATTGGCGAATAATAATAACAACAGCAACCGAAAAATATAAATTTATTTGGTTGCATTATATATTTGTATCGCGATTGAGAACTGTCTTGATAGATAAATACCTAATTAAAAACAGTGGGCAAATTACTCAAACGCAGATATTTAAGGTACGAGTACCTACTTTCGCCTACCACATATCAAGACACATTATCCTCTACGAGTAATCTCGCCTTTGTGTCAACGCGTTTATGTTAAAACCAGTTAATTCCATAAGCCCGTCTGTGAGGAGGGGTTTGTTTATCTAAGGCCCGAAGCGGAAGGGTTAAATCTCACTGCTAGGCATAGCGACAACTTTAGGAGACGCCCAAGTCCAGTCTAGGGATACCTACTATTCCGAACCGAGCTGCCAACTACGACATCACGTGCAGACGGCCAAATCTTTTTTTGAAAATTTGAGGTCTGCATGCCAGACGTCAGTAAACAATTTTTTCTGCCAGCCTGTCTTGGACTAGCACCTTAAGCCTCTTCTTAACCAGAATCCCACTCTCACTAGTCTTTTGCAGAGACTTTACTAAACATAAGTCTAAATAGTCTTACTCCAAATAGCCTAAAAGCTGTCTACGTTGTATGAATGCATTGGAAGTGGACCCTTAATGACTATGTTCCCAAAATACATTGCATGGACAAGCCCTGTGGAGAGAGAATAGTAGAGACCAAGGTCTAAGTGCTCTGGGTTTACCAGCTCCGCTCCTAACTATACGCTTGCTCAAAATTTGTTATTGATAGGATTCTTTTAAAAAATCCTTCTGAAGGTAACCGAGGTAACGGTTAGCGAGGAGAACTAGCGCCTGATGAAACTTATTTGGCCATAGAAGTTAACATTGCTGGCAAATCTCCAAAAGGACGACAAAAAGAATGGATTTGATTGAAACCAGGGTGACAATAGCTGTTATGATGATTAAGTGGTACTCACAGCATTTAGCACATTGCGGGTGAAAGCTCTGACCTCCAATATCAACCTTGGTGCCTTCGTCTACTGCCTGAAGGCATCGCGCACAGAAACACTTCTTAGCAGGCTCCTCCTGTTGGTTCCCTGTTTTGGCGTCTGAAACAATGTCATTCCTCCTGAACCCGCCCAGCTCAATGCATCCACACGAAAGCACCCGTCTGGCTCTAGCAAGCACCGGCCGGCACACATCAAGCTCAAAGCACATAAGCAGCTCAAACCATATCTCAAATCATCCGACCGGCTCATATCTCCCGTTCTCCCATCGGACAAGTAGAGGTACGGCTATGCGCCACTGTTATATGGTGGAAATTCCACGGGCACGTACAAAGCGCTTTGCTGCCCCTTTTATTGTGCGAACTGCCAAGTTGTGGAATTCGTTGCCGGCATCTCTATTTCCCGATAGCTATAATCTGCCTGTCTTCAAGTCACGAGTGAATCGGTATTTATTAGGTAAGCGCGTTCCATCGTAGACTGCAATATTGCTTCACATCAGGCAAGTTGTGATCAAGCGCAAACCTATTATAGGATAAAAAAACCCATCTCCCGGCATTAAATATCCACTCGGGCACAAATTATCTCGACTGTCTTAACGAACATCTAATTTAGCTTAAATTAACGTCAATTGGCTCAAATGGGCTTTTTTTGGGACTAACCCACCACCGCATTCCCGCTATTGCTACTCCTGTAAGCCAGGATCGACAACGGCGCCGAGCCAGGATCGACAACGGCGCCGAGCCAGGATCGACAATGGCGCCGTGAAGAGACTCGGGATTTGAACTCGGCAAGTCCCAGGACACCTAAAATGTCTTGGATCCCGCTTGAATTTAATCAGAATGATACTAGGAGGAGTTGGAAAGTTACATCAAATGGGGCTTACCAGTACTCTCACTCCCTCCAGTCTGCGGCTTGACTCCCGGCCCCCACTGCATCCACCAGCTGTTTGAGTGGATCCGGGGACAGTCCCCCCTGAACCTGGCCAGGACATGAGTCTTGAAGCACTCGTTACAGAACACATGACCGTAGAACATCTTCAATGATGTTGGAATGGTCCGGCATATACCTGGAATTTCATTTTTTGTGAAGTGAACTAGTAGGAGTAAAAGCTTTAATTCATCATCATCATCATCCCCGGCGTCAACTGCTGGACAAACTCCTCCCCTTTAGAAAGCCACAGCGATCGGTTGCTGGCAGTTAGCATCCATCAGCTTCGACGCCACAATAGACTCTGCGACGCCCATTCCGTGGTCTCCACCTCGAGAACCTATTCCTTACTGTTTGGCCTACATTAATAATACTTATCGTTGATCATAGTGACATTTGGTGCGAAAAATATATAAAGAAATCCCTAAAATGCACCAGAAAACAGCAGATTACGTATTTTCCTAGAACTTGTCTAACTGGGCGTTCGCACTGCACAACAAAACATGATACAAGCATAGTCCTATCTCTTTCTACTCATCTCGAAACGATAGAGATAGTGTTTGCAGCATGTTTTCTTGTGCATGTTTAGCCAGTGGAAACTAGGGGGTAATACTGATTACATAGTTAAAATAGAATACTTATAATTTTTGTGTGACTAAAGACAGCAATAAGGTGCAAGTAACTCATAACTCATAACTTATTTATTGGTAATATTACATTACAGGTCTAAATATACATTCTAATAAAAAATTCATTCAAACTATACATTCAAATAGCTAAAACACAATTTAACATAATAAAATAAATAAAAAATAAAAAATTGGTTGTTTGTAAAGTAGGTTTACGATCGAGATGTTTACGTGATAACGTCTTATTGGTGATATAAGTGAGAGATACGGAAGATCGGTCCTCTCACTCGAACGCTATGCCAGCCTCCGCTCGTGAGGATTCCGCGTGACAAGTTTCACGGAATGACTGGCAGCGCTCGAGATGAGACGGGAGATCGGTCCGTCTCTCTCTCGTTATACCTGCGATCGCGCTCGTGAGGTTTTGGTGTGACACAAGTTTCTGAACATGTCACCCGACTAAAACGATTTTAAAGACGTTATCACGTCAATAAATACCAAAATAAGAGTAAGAGGGAATGATTAGTGCCGCCATTTTGGATTAGTTTTTCTATTAACGTAGGTTATTTTATATTTATTTAAAGAAATTTGTTTGTTAGGTACTTACAACATGTGCTGCATAGAGTATGGAAGCACTGCCCCTCGATTTCCACCTTATCCTGAGGGTCTATCGGAAGAAAACATCGAGCA
The DNA here is from genome assembly GCA_936450015.1 of Meganola albula. Taxonomy (NCBI): domain Eukaryota; kingdom Metazoa; phylum Arthropoda; class Insecta; order Lepidoptera; family Nolidae; genus Meganola; species Meganola albula. Next base: position 6,248,422 of record OW388171.1, read on the forward strand.
CAGAAACATTTCTTTGGCTGTTCGTTATTTTTTTCACTATCCATTTTTTAAACGTTAAAATTTTGGTAAAATAAAAAAATATAAAAGGTATTATGAATCAGCAATGATGGTGATTGGAGAATGAATGAGTTGAAAATCGAATTTTTTAAATATTTGAATGTTTGAATTTTCTTCTTTTTTTGCTCGTTGAGTTCTGTCAGAATGAAGGAGGTTTTTAATTCAAAATTTATTTCTATCTTACAAATATTTTAAATACGAAAGTTTCTATACACAATCTAATTTCCACATCCCCGTTCATTCATCGGACAAGTACACGTACGGTTAACCACAATGTTTTTCTTTTTTTTTGCGGATGACCTAACCCAATTAGCCGGAAGGGCCTTTATTGGTTCACCGGACTTTTTCGGTGAGCCGTCTGAAGACGGTCGAACCGATAAAGTACTGTGGCAACTGTCATGCGAGCTCCCCATGTGGGGACGAGGGACGAACCTCGGCTCAGGATGTTGCCGGACATTCTAGTGATGGGGGATCGAAGGGCTAACCGCCATGGCTATGCGCCACAATGTGGAATTTCCACGGGTACGCACAAAGCGCTTTGTTAACACATTTATTGTGCGAACTGCCAAGATGTGGAATTCGTTGCCGGCATCTCTGTTTACCGATAGCTATAATCTAGCTGTCTTCAAGTCACGAGTGAATCGGTACTTATTTATTGAGTAAGCGCGTTCCATCGTAGACTGCAACATTGCTTCACATCAGGCAAGTTGTGGTCAAGCACAAGCCTTGTCATCATCCCTATTGAATACTCCTCCTTTTATGAAGTTGGTAACATGAAATGAAATGAAATATAATTTAAAAAAAAAATCATAAACTTTTATAGCAGTCCAATATACGAAAGAATAATTCGCTATGTTAGTCACACTAAAGGCCGACCGTTTAACTCGCGTATAGCCTCTTGAGGTACAAAGTCATAAAAGATTAATTGAATCTCTTAAAGAACTATTTAACCACAGATAAAAGTAATGTAAGACTATTCGTCACTAATATCCATATCGCTTGAATCATCATCACGGTCTGTGCAGCTTGAGGAGTCAGAATCTTGGCGATAGGAGATACGCGAGTTAAACGGTCGGCCTATAGTCACAGCCTGTGTCGTGGCTAATAATATCTAAATACAACTCAACTTATTACCTAGGACTTTAACGAAGTGACAAAAATAAAAAATGAAAATATTTTTTTTTTTTTTGTTCAATATCTTTTCCTACCGTGCAGTGAATGACTGGCAACTACTGAGAAACTGACAAAAAAAGTCTACCGAGTTTTTGGCAGTGTTTTTCAGTCTTTTTCTTTTTTAAATAAAGTACTTACTTATATCTATTACATTTTGTTTATACTTTCAACCCTTTTTTAGTGTCCCACAGCTGGGCACGGGTCTTCTCTCAACTATCATATGAGTTGAGAGAGTTTAGGCCTTAATCCACACACACTGGCCAAATGGGGGGTGTCACAGGATGTCAGGGGATGTCACATGTCCTCGAATGATTAGTTTTTAGACATGCCGGTTTCCTCACGATGTTTTCCTTCACTGATATTGAGCAGCGGTGATGAAACAATTCACACAAAGATGGGCACGACCAGGATTCGAATCCGCGACCTTATTTTTCTAAGGCGAGGCCCGTACCGCTGCGCTACCGCTGCCATTTTGTTTAGTGTGTTGTATTAGAGCGACTTAATTCCAAGCGTTTCATCTGTTAGAGTTATAGATACCTACAGTCCAGTCAAATCTAAGAGGTACCGTTTGACGTTTCACTGTTTTCTATTAAATTAGCTTTATAGAGGCGTAATTCACACTATTTTTATTAGCTTTCTTGTAAAATAATTGAATTATGAAGCTATTTTTATTTTAACACAACATAAACAATTTTCATACAAAAAATAATATTCTAAATGTACCACGTTTAGAACTGTCAAACGGTACTTCTTAGATTTGATGGACTGTAGTCTTAAATTGTATAATACGCTTATTACTAACTTAACGTAAATTCCATAATTTAATTGGTTAATAGTCATTTCCATAATATTACTTGGAAGTTTAAATTTGCTGTATGTAGGTAGTTTCTCAAAATAATTAATTAACTAAATCACATGCCATTATTTTGTCATTAGGCATTTTAACTTGCATTATTACAATTTTTAACTGTATTATATAACTAATTATTTTAATCACTTTAGATAAATACCTTAGTAGTTACTCAAACGGCATTAGTAACAAAAAAAAAAGACGGGTTGCACTCCGGGAGTGCCGGCAGAAGTGAAAACTTGATTATTCAAATCAAATCAAATCAAAGTTTATTTTGTAAACATAGGTAAGTACAATAGCAGATGATCATAAATGTTATAAATAACTCTATGTTTTGCCTATAGGTAACGGGCGTACAAAATTAAATTAAATTACAAGTAGAATAAATTAAATTACAAATAAATTAAATTAAATTACAAAATTAATATGTCAAAAAGAATTATTATGATAGTAAAATTATGAATTGTTAGTAAATACCTTTAACAGTTTATATATTAATAAGTCGCGACTCTGTTATCTTTGTCATTTAAAAACTCAGTAATGGAATAATTATTAACATCTTAATCTGCCTAAACGAAACAGTAGGCCCAGGCATACATTTTCGCCGCGCCGTAGAGAGGGGATAGCTGTCTACTCTCCATCCGTCTTACGCTTTTTCGATCAGGTCACGTGTCCTGACGCGAGTTTAAGATTTTATACCCATTACAGAAAAAGTGCTCAGCGCCGCTAAAGAAGTTTTCACTTCAAAAATCTATTTACAACTTACTGGTACCTCACCAGGCGTGTGTATCGGTAATTGAGCAAAACCAGCGGTGGTGCAGTGGTACGGGCCTCGCCTTAGAAATATAAGGTCGCGGGTTCGAACCCCAGTCGTGCCCACACATCTTTGTGTGAATTGTTTCATCGCCGCTGCTCAATATCGGTGAAGGAAAACATCGTGAGGAAACCGGCATGTCTAAGAACTAATCATTCGAGGGTATGTGATATCCACCAACCCGCACTTGGCCAGCGTGTGTGGATTAAGGCCTATTCTCTCAACTCGTAAGATAGTTGAGAGGAGACCCGTGCCCAGCAGTGGGACACTAAAAAGGGTTGACGTGATTAACCTTTTTTGCGCAGTTGGATAAAAACTATCCTAAGTCCTTTCCCGGGTTTCAAACTATGTCTACGCTAAATTTCATCCAAATCGGTTCTGTAGTTCAGGCGTGAAAGCACAACAAACAGACAGAGTTATTTTTACATTTATAAGGATGATTAAGGAAGTAGGAATTTTATATTCATTTATTTGAGTTGTGACATAGGTATCATCGGTCTTGCTTTCTAAATATAAGGTCGCGGCTTCGATCCCCGGTTATGCCCACACATATTTGTGTGAATTGTTTCATCTCCGCTGCTCAATATCCGAGGAAATTGGCACAACTAAGGCCTAATCATTCCAGGACATGATATCCACCAACCAGCACTTGGCCATCGGGCCTAAACTCTCAACTCGTACTATATACGTTTTAAATAAGAATAGGACTGGACTCGCGGCTAACTTCATACCCAAAACGAAAAATGTGAAGTTTTTAGATATTCCGATCCAAGATGGCGGATGAAACGCATAGTAATAGTTGAGAGAAGACCCGTGCCCAGCGGGGCTTTAAAAAGGGTTAAAGTAATAGAAACGACAGTTGGGGGTAGTATGTTACATTGAATCATAGACGTGTTTTTCAAATTATCTATTAAATGAAATTTCCATGTCACAATGTTTGTTACCGTACTCCTCCGAAACGGCTTTACCGATTCTTATAATTTTTTTATGCATGTTCAGTAGGTCTGAGAATCGGCTACTATCTATTTTTCATACCCATAAGTGATAAGGGTTGTCCACCGTAAATTTTTTTATTAATATATACGCGGTAGGTACTAAGTTCGCTGGAGCAGCTAGTCTATTATATAAAATTTCCATGTCACAATGTTTGTTACCGTACTCCTCCGAAACGGCTTGACCGATTCTTATAAATTTTTTTATGCATATTCAGTAGGTCTGAGAATCGGCTACTATCTATTTTTCATATCCCTAAGTGATAAGGGTTGTTCACCCTCAATTTTTTTTTAATTTTTGTACGAATTTTTTTGTTTTTATTTTTTTATTATGTGGCATTAAAAAATACATACGTATTACATTAGTAATACGCGGTACGAAGTTCGCTGGGGCAGCTAGTAAATAAAAAAAATAAACTGTTAGGCTGGCCGCTTTTCTTTACTTTTCCGAGATCGTTGGGACGGGTTGACAGACACGACCGGTGATAGATCGGGCGCAGGACCGACCGCTAAACGTACTCTCCTAGGCATCATACCACCATCTTTTGAGTCCGGAATAATGTTTAGAAATTAGAAAAATAACAACACATTTTGGTCTGGATTTTTGATGTGGTATTTTAAACCCCTCTTTTTTCTATGTGTTGTCGCCCGCTTTGCCAGGTGGGAAGTGGACAGTCTAACTTATTTTTTTTTCTGATGACCTAACCCAATTAGCCGGAAGGGCCTCTATTGGTTCGCCGGACTTTTTCGGTGAGCCGTCCGAGGACGGTCGAATCGAACCGATCAAGTACTGTGGCAACTGCCATGAGGGCTCCCCATGTGGGGACGAACCTCGGCTCAGGACGTTGCCGGACACTCTAGTTTTTTAGGGGATCGGGGGGCAAGGACAGTCTAACTTTCCAACTCCTCCTTTTATAGTATTGTCTTATTGTGATCCTAATTGTAACAGAGAAAATGGTTGGAATATACCACCAGCTTGGGACCCAGTGTTTAATTTACTTGTACCAAAACCCAAGCAAAATCAACTCAGAATTCAAGACACTGTGACCTCTGTTTGCTTAAATCAGAACGCAACTTAAATATTAATGTTTGAAGGTAGTCAGTAATAATTGTGATTAATATTTTTGGACGTCAAATATCTCAGTCCAGCCGTGAACATGAAGTCTGAAAAGACTTTGAAACGTCGGGATCTAAAATCTAAAATAACTCGCGATAAAATCCGTTACAAAGTAGTTTTATTTCAATCCTCCTATTATCTTTCTGATTAAATTCATGCGGGATCCAAGACGGTTTAGGTGTCCTGGGACTTGACCGCGTTCAAATCCCGAGTCTTCAGCACCGCTGTTAATCCTGGTGCACAGGAGTAAGTGACGTGTTTGCGGTGAATTAGTCGTACGCTTCCCCATAAGCTAACGAGGGGATTCTGCCGTTTGGCAAAATATGTTTCTTCAAATTTCATTTCCCAAACATAATTGACTACCTAATATTTGGTAAAATGAAACATTGCCATGTAAGTTTTGCTAACTGTAAAATTGCGAAATTGCCAAATGAATATTTGGGAAACATACTTTGGCAAGTGACACTTTGGGAAACGTTTTTTGCCAAACGTCAGTAATCCGGTATCGAGGCAGTTTGCACCTATACATAGCGGAGACGGGTGATTAATATAATAATTACAATTACGTGTAGGTCGTTATATTCGCCATACAACATTCTGTATTGAGCGACTGTCGAGTGAAGACGTTACGACAGAACAATAACAATTAAAGTTGCGACATTTTGGTATCGCACGTGCGTTCGTGATCTTTTAGTTGTGAAGTGATCATATATTGCACAGGTAAGTTTGTTATAGCTAAATATCAATTGCTGTGCCTATAGCGCCCGACTGTGAATTCGACCGCGGCTATTAATAATATCTGGAACTACAAAAACATTGCATATTATTAATATATAATAAAATAGATTTTATCAGAGTACACAGAAAGGAATAACCAAGGTTACCTTATAGAAAACACTAAAAAATGAGATGTTTAAAACACAATATATACCATCATTTTATCAAGACATTACATAAGATTTTAAATATATATGTGTGTGTATGTATATATATATGTATGTATGTATATATATATTTTTTAATATAATATACTTATATAAAATAATAATTTAACAAGGGCGCCACTCTCGCCAACAAACTTTTTTTACAGTTTGGCGGGGTAATTTTTCTGGAAATAAATTAAAAAAAAACTTACGATTATTAAATAAAAAAAAATATTTGTCAAAATATTGGTATTTATGGTTTCATTAACAATCAGTAGCTAGCCACATTCTGCCAAGAATTGGCGTAATAAAATTTTAGGTCATGTCATTAATTTTATGCTAAACATTATAATGTCAAAGAACATATAAGTAAGAACATTATTATCTATTCTTTTTTTAGAATGTTCCGTGAAGTACGAGGATGGTTCTTACGCAAAAAAATAAATAAAAAAAAACAACCTCCTCAGAAACGGCTTGACCAATTCGGTAGGTCTAAGAATCGGGCGTAATCTATTTTCGGATCCGGTAGGGGGCACTGCTTTACAGGCAGGACGACGTCTGCGGGGTCCGCTAGTTATACATAAAAATCAATTGCTGTTCGTTAGTCTCGCTAAAACTCGAGAACGGCTGAACGGATTTATCTTATCTTGGTGTTGAAATGTTAGTGGAGGTCTAGGGAAGGTTTAAAAGGTGAGAAAAAATCGAATAATTGCCAGGAACACCCTAAAAGCAGCAGTCGATTAAGGCAGTACGAAGTCTGCCGGGTCAGCTAGTTAAGATATACCTAAATAATTACAATTCTTTCGCTTCTATAAACTCTTTTACACTATAAAACATTTATCTAATAATAATTTAAATTGTTTATCAATTTCCTATAAATATGTATCACTATGCAAAATACATTTTTATTAAATACTAGCGGACCCGGCAGACGTCGTTCTGCCCGGTAAAGCAGTGCCATCTACCGGGTCTCAGACCTACCGAATATAACCAATAATAAATAATAGGTATCTAACCCGGTTTTCGGCACTTCTTCGCTTTCTAAATTTTCTTTTTTTTTTTTTATCTTTCTCTGCGTAAGAACCATCCTTGTACTTAGGGGAATATTTTAAAAAGCCGTTCACGCGTGATGTCGTGACAACGGAAAAAGGGGTTCCTTTTTATATATAGACTTAGGCCTCTATGTTTAGGTATTAATAATTTGTGAACATATCGACCTGGGCTAACCACTACATCTTAATATATATATTTCTTGTGTGCGTGTGTATGTGACTGAACTCCTCCTAAACGACTGGACCGATTTTGATGAAATTTTTTGTGTGTGTTCAAGGGGATCTGGGAATGGTTTAGATTCACAATTTTGTCCGCTGGCGGTACGAAGTTCGCTGGGGCAGCTAGTAATTGTATAATATTGAAAAATAATGTCAGATACACATAGGGCTTAGATAATTAGGGATTAGTCTAACAATGATTATTGTGCATTATGTAAAAGTAAATCTAGTGTATATGACCACAGATAATATAATACTATACTATGACTAAAATTAGTAAATAAGGTAACAGGTTTAAGGTGTATTAGCCTAAATTAACGGCCTGCTCGACCTAGGTTGGTTAAACCTGTGTTTCAGGTCAGCTGTTTGCCTACGATAGAGACTAAGTACTAGACTAATATAATTATCAATAAATACATTCTTTAAATCACTAATATTATTATGTTTTTGATTTGAAGACTAATGTTTTTAAATATAATTTTGACGTGACAACGTCTTATAAATTGGTTTGCCGGGTGACACTTCAAGAAACTGCGTTACGCTCCGCTCACGTTATGCGCTCACAATGAGAGCGAGTGAGAGGCACGCGTCCCTTCCACTCGGGCATGGCTAGCCCGCCTAAGAGCGAGAGAGACAGACATAAAAAGTGAAAGGCACGCGTCCCTTCCACTCGAGCACAGTTAGCCCGCCTAAGAGCGAGATTCTTTGTATAAATTAATGTTTTAAATATAATTCTTTGTATAAATAAATGTTTTAAATTGTTACTATTATTTCATCCTTCTTCCTACTATACGAATGAATATTCACATTAAAATTATTTTACCACTCAAAGTCGTTGTCACGTAAAACTTTCGCCCGTATACCGACTTTACAGGCAACCAATTTTTTTTTATCTTGACATTTAATAAGTCCCGAATAAATTATTTTTTTATTATTATATTTTTAATTACTGACTATTTTTAATTGCTTCGTATATACTATTTCATTATTGTTATTATTAAGACACATTAAGTCAGTCAGTATTATTGTATAATTATTATTATCCTCTTCTTCTTCTTTTAATTATGGCCTCTGCAGAAATTATTCCGCAATTTTGCCAGTATCAAGTTTAAATAAGTATATAAGTTTTTAAAGATTAGGTAGTAGTAAAAAACTAAAAAACTGCGACGTTCTAAGACGCCATTTTTTTCTCCAACATTATTATTATTAATATTTGCACGCCACTAAATGGCATGCATATTTCTATCCAGTTGTATGTAAACATAAGGTCTTATTCATAAAAATCATAAAGACCTCTTGAGTTAAAATGGACTTTGTCTCTTTCTTACTCGCATAAATGTCAAAAAGACAGATAAAGACAAATGAATTATAAACATATTTTAGCTATAATGTGCTGATAAGACGTTTATAAAATAATTTTATCTTGACTTACTACATTTTAGTAAGACCACAGATAATATAATACTATACTAGGTAAGACCTAATAAAATGCTTATTGGGACCCTTTTATAACTTCCGACTTTATTTTGATTAACTAAGTAAGATGGAAATGAAAGAACACTTTCTTAGTGACCCCTGATAGGCAGACAAATCATGAGTATATATTTATTTTGTATATATTGTATAATATATCTAAGTACATAGTATGTAATGTTAGTATGTAGGTATATGTATGTATTTAAAGTTTTTTTTTTTTGTTGTGCACTTCTACCCTTTACTCAAGTTTTCTCTTCTAGAGGTTTGCTGGTAGAAAATTCATAATTGAATTAAGCTCGCCTGTGTACATTGTTGTTTCCTATTTATAATTGTATATGTAAGTGTTTTGTGTACAATAACGAATAAGAATAAGAAATGATTTTGAAATTTAAAACTTTTTTTTTACATTATCACACACGGTCATCGTCTGATCCCAAACTAAGCAGAGCTTGTACTATGGAAACCAGATAACTGGTAATATACTACATAATAGGTACTTTTGTAAATATATACTTAAATATAGATCATTACACCCAGAAACAAGACAAAACAGACATATTTAAACAAATGTTTGTCTCGGGTGGGAATCGAACCCACGACCTGCGGCGTGAAAAGCAAGTATCTTACCGACCACGCCACCGGCCCGTCGAACGACTTTGCGAGGTCTATACCTACCTTAGGTGCGTTAATCCGAAAATCGCTAAAATGTAGTTCCGACTTTGTTAATAGTTATGGTTGTAGTATTAGAAATTTAAATAAAACTACTTTATAACGGATTTTACCGCGATATATTTTTGGTTTTAGATCCCGACGTTTCAGTCTTTTCAGACTTCATGGTCACGGGTGGACTGAGGTATTTGACGTCCCAACATACAATTATTACTGACTACCTACAAACGTTATATTATCAGTATTATATTGTTATTATAATTCTCGTAAATTTAAGAAAATACTAATATTATTAAATGTTATATTATTACCGACATTAAATTTTGATGTCGGTGTCGAACCCGCGACCTTATATTTCAAAGGTGAGGCCGATACCACCGCGAAACCGTTGCTCTTGTGCTGCTGTTGTGTTGTATTAGATCTTAGATTTACGCGAATATCACACATTGAAATAGAACTACTTTATAACGGATTATATCGCGGTATAATTTTGGTTTCAAAGTCTTTTCGTACTTCATGGTCAGTCCACCCGTGATCAAGAAGTCTGAAAACACTTTGAAATTAATATCGGGATTTAAAATCTTAAATAAACCGCGATATAATCCGATAAAACTAGTTTTAATTTAATGTTGTATTAGATCGACTTAATTCCAAGCGTTTTTATCCATCGTTCTTTATTCAACACACTAAACAAAAAAAATGTACTTCATAAAAAAAAAGAAAAAAGCCTACTGAGTTGTTTGTCAGTGTTTCCCAGTAGTTGCCAGTCATTCACTACACTATTCATTAATTGGACGATTTTTAAGTAGACTCGCGTCTCAATAATAAAAGTAAATATAAAGCATAATTATGTTCATTTTGTTTCATTTCATTTTGGATTCTGGACTCTGTGAGTGCCAAATAAAGGACTTCTTCTACGTTCTTCGTTACCTTATGATACCGTTACACTCTTGAACAATAATTAATTATGTAGGTACCTATTGCAGACATTAAGACATCGATACAATAAAAACTCGTGTGAAATTCGTCTAGTTCATTACTTGATCTAATTCACAACGATTGTTATAGTAGGTACTTTATGAGTTTGGTTGGTTTCGCTTTCGTCATTATTATTTCTTTTATAACAATTCCGTACCTCAAAAGGAAACGGAACCCATAAATAATCACTTTGTCGTCTGTCTGTCTGTCAAGAAGACCCTTTTTCTGAGAAACACGCTGAAATTTAAATCAAATACTATGCGTTTCAAATAAGAATAGGATTGGAAATCCGCCATCTTGGACTGGAATGCGTAACAACTTCACATTTTTTAGTACAGTGAGCAAAAATATTTGTTTGATATAATAAAAATTGGTTGCCTGTAAATTCGGTATACGGGCGAAAGTTTTACGTGACAACGACTTTGAGTGGTAAAATAATTTTAATGTGAATATTCATTCGTATAGTAGGAAGAAGGATGAAACATAGTTGAGTGGGAGAGAGACGCAAGGCATTCGGCGGGCCTCTCTCTCGTTCGGTGACTCATCGTAACGTTACCGAGCGTTACACTTTTTCATAAGTGCCTCCCAGCCGCAACCTAATTTAAGACGTTGTCACGTCAATAACATCTAGACGAAAAAAATTAAAAATGCGTATAGGTATCTCGTTGCCGTTCGAGTAAAATTGGACATTTGGAGTCGAATATTTAGGTACGAACATATTTTACTAACTTCCGACGACAAAAAGCAAATTAAAAGGACGAGCTAAGAGGCTTATTGGCAACGAATCGCCGCACAGTTGCTAGTCTTTCGGTCTTTTATCGGATACACTTCGGAGAGTAGGTATCCGTTGGAATTACACAATCTTATTCCCCCATCCCCGTTCTTCCATCGGACAAGTAGAGGTACGGCTATGCGCCACCGTAATATGGTGGAAATTCCACGGGCACGCACAAAGCGCTTTGCTTGCACTTTTATTGTGCGAACCGCCAAGTTGTGGAATTCGTTGCCGGCGTCTCTGTTTCCCGATACCTAGCTATAATCTACCTGTCTTCAAGTCACGAGTGAATCGGCATTTATTAGGTAGGTGCGTTCCATCGTAGACTACAACATTGCTTCACATCAGGCAAGTTGTGGTCAAGCGCAAACATATTATAGAATAAAAAAAAATGAAAAAGGTGTGTTTTTATCTGTGTATATGATATTGTGTACATGTTTGTGGCATCCTAGAGCGTAAATTTACTTTATTAGGTAGCTGCATTGTAATTACTTAAATAAGTAAAGTTTTGACATAAATCACTTTTCTATACATTTCAAAATAATATTATTGTCTGTGGTTTGATATTTTGTGCTGGCGCTACTTTTGCTTGGTTTTTGGTATGAAGCTAGCCGCGAGTCCAGTCCTATTCTTATTTGAAACGCATAGTACAGGGTATTCAAGTAATTGTTTAACTGTCATAACGTCAAGCGCTCGCGTGACGCGAACTTGACGCGAGCGTATCTGACAGCGGTTGTCAAAATTACGAGAATACGAAAAGGGTTTCCTTTGTGCTATTTTATGTTCGTACTTCGCTCATTTTACTTTTCATCCATCTTTAATTCTCCTGTCTTTTTCTCACATTTTTATTTAGTTTTTGTCGTCGCATATTCCCCTGTCGTGACATTTTGTGTTCTCTTACCTTGACATTGGCAGAATCATCGTTGAAGTTGAAGTTGAAAAGGGTTGTTTTGATCAAACCTAACTGCAACTGCAACTTATTTATTACGTGAATTAGCTACAAGTCTACTGTTGCTTGGAGCTGGAAAAAAAATCAAAGTTCTAAGCCAACGCAATCAAAAGGTATAGCCTTATGTCGTAAATTTTTGATACTAGCAAGAAAATCAAAACTTACAGGGATTCTGAGTTCACGGGAAGTACATATAATATGTCAGAGAAGTCATTAGTACGGGAGCAGACTTGACAGCGAGGCGGCAACGTGTCGTGCAATACGCTTCGACAGAGTCTAGCCTGAGTTCCGCACGGGCGACGAGTGGAGACCGTCGCTACACGAACTGTCCCCATTTCTCTACAGACATCCGTGCGAGCAACATCAGTCTAGGAACTGTCTTACCATTTGTTGTATTATTTATTACAAATTAGTAGTGTGATTATGTTAACATTGTTGCTCGTAGCAGCGGCGCTGAAACAATTCACACAAAGATGTGTGGGGACGTCTGGGAATCGAATCCGCAACCTTATATTTCAAAGGCGAGGCTGATGAGTCACCGCTAGTCCATGTATAATCATATACTCAAGGAAATAACACCGGCGGAGGCTTTTTTAAAAACATGTTTTTATTTCTACCTACGAAATACACAAATATGCAAAAAAACTTTAACTATATGAATAACAACTAAACAATTCTATTGCTAAAAAAAACCTATACAAATAGGTAGGTACTCAACAAATAGGCAAATCTTCAAGGACTATACTGACCTTTGATAAATCAAGAAAAGGAAGACACGGTACGCTCTACTAACGCAATCATTAAACCTACAGTCCATCAAATCTAAGAAGTACTGTTTGACAGTTCTAAACGTTTAGAACATTTAGAATTTTATTTTTTGCATGAAAATTGTTTATGTTATGTTAAAATAAAAATAGCTTCATAATTCAATTATTTTACAGGAAAGCTAATAAAAATAGTGTGAATTACGCCTCTATAAAGCTAATTTAATAGAAAACAGTGAAACGTCAAACGGTACTTCTTAGATTTGATGGACTGTAGGCTGATTCATGTAATTTGTTGACGCGCCGATCAAGTTGCTATGCAGTTGCAATGAAATTTACATAAATCGTAGTGTGAGATGGTATTCTTGTAATTGTTTATCAGTTTTACCTAATCTAAAGCGCTCACGTGACTCGAACTTGAGGCAAGCGTATCTGACAGCGGTTGTCAAAATTACGAGAACACGAAAAGGGCTGTTTTGATCGAAACTTAACTGCAACTGCACTGCAACTGAACTCATTTAAATACATGAGCCTACAGGGTCCCTGTGCACAACTACACGCAACGAGAAACACACATCTCGGCGTGAAAAGCAAGTATATCGTACCGACCGACCACGCCACCGGCCCGTCAAAAGTATCAATATCAAACAAACAAGATGGCGGATTGCCCGTCATATTCTTATTTTAAACGCATAGTAGGTAGATAATGTTAACTTGCGTCACAGAGCAGCCAAGCATTAACTGTAACGGGCTAATGATTTAATGAGCTAATCACTATGTCTTTATCTAATTAATTAATAATTAATAATATACGTAGGTATCTTCCGCCGGATCTATTGACGCGATGACGTCCCACAGCAGCTAATCTGCCGCCTTTTTTGAAAGTGCAGTAACTATGTCTGACTCTGACATGATTTTGAGATAAACTAGGTTAAAATTTTTAATTTGATTAGTGATTAATTAGTCTAGGCGTGATATAATGACTGGATACATACTGAAAATAAGGGGGAAGAAATTGATTTTTTTTATAGAAGCGATTTTTTTTTTTAATTTTTGTATTCTGTAAAAGGCTTGGGCTTGCCCTTAGCTTGCCTGTTGTTAGGACGGAATTTTTTTTAGATTTTTTATTTATTCTGTTGACCACAGTTTGTCTCTTGTTAAGCAATAGTGCAGTTTACGATGAAACACCGGTAAATACCGATTCACTGGTGACTTGAAGACAGGCACAGTAGGTATACCTAGAATACAATTGCTATAGGAATTGAAAAAACTAAATACGTAGAAATAATTTTTTTAAACAAAAGCTCAAAAACACATTATTTGAATAATGTTATTACTGTGCATCAGATTTTTTATTAGACAATTTTTTTGCATGTTAATGACATTAGGTACCTGTTTATTAATTGTATTTTATAATTTTTACATATATCTAGGTAGGACTTATTATATTTTCTTTACTTTATTATATGATTTATACATTTTAAGATTATTTTTATTAAAAATGATTGAATAAATGTGTTGCTAAGGGCAAAACTCGAGAACGGCTGAACCGATCTCGCTAATTTATTTTTGAGAATACTTGAAGCACGAGGATGGTTATTTTTTTACAAAGGGAAAAAATTAAAAAAATGCCTGAATATGTCTAAAAACAACACTTTTCTACACTCCCATAAAAATGATTCGTACTTAACTTACTCAAAAGTGAATTTGAACTTATAATAGGCTGTTAAGCGGTCCGAATTTCGCAGTGTCAACTCGCATACAGACTCGAAACAAACATACACATTTATTTATCTCACAAATGTCTGTCTCGGAAAGGAATTGATTCGAACGAATTATAAACCTATTTTAGCTATAATGAGCTTATAAGACGTTTATGAATACGGGGATTAAAAATTAATGAATGGTTAAATTTAGCTTTCTGCAAAGTCACGGTGATAACGCAAGCACATTGAACGTGATAAATTTTACGTTTTATATAAGTACTAGCTTTCCGACAGCGGCTTCGCCCGCGTGTATGTCGGTTATCGCGCCAAAACATTACCTTCTTTTTGCGCAGTCGGATAAAAACTGTTATAGCGCTTTGCTTCCACTTTTATTGTGCGAACCGCCAAGTTGTGGAATTCGTTGCCGGCATCTCTGTTTCCCGATAGCTATAATCTACCTGTCTTCAAGTCACGAGTGAATCGGTATTTATTAGGTAGGCGCGTTCCATCGTAGACTGCAACATTGCTTCAGATCAGGCAAGTTGTGGTCAAGCGCAAACCTATTATAGAATAAAAAAAAAAAAAAAATATCCTTCCTCGGGTCTGACACTATCTCCATACCAAATTTCATCTAGATCGGTTCAGTAGTTTTGGTCTGAAAGCGCGACAGACAGACGGACAGAAGTTACTTTCGCATTTATAATACCTACTAGCTTTCCGACAGCGGCTTCGCCCGCCTGTATGTCGGTTATCGCGCCAAAACATTACCTTCTTTATGCGCAGTCGGATAAAAACTATCCTATATCCTCCTCGGGTCTCAAACTACCTCCATACCCAATTTCATCCAAATCGGTTCAGTAGTTTAAGCGGGAAGTCGTAACAGACAGACAGACAGAGTTACTTTCGCATTTATTATATAGTAGGGATTAAAATACCACAGATTGGTAACTTTCAAACGACCTTAACATAACCTCGTTTAAAGTAGTCGGTTAAAATAATAATACACGGCCCTTTCATTACTACTATGATAGAAATTGCAAAACACCCATACAAAGTGTATTATTGCCAATTAAATTGCAAAAGGCATTGGAGTTCTCATTATCGTTAATTGTGAGGTAGGTGTAACCGCAAGGTCCAATGTTTGAGTCCCGGGATAGTAATGTCATGGTTATAATTGAAATATGCTGCAGGTCGTGGGTTCGATTCCCACTCAAGTCAGACATTAGTGTGATGAATACGTCTGTTTGTCTTGAGTCTGGATGTAATTTATATTTAAGTATGTATTTACAAAAGAAAAGTATTTTATGTAGTATTGTCTTAGATTTACGCGAATATCACACATTGAGATAAAACTACTTTTTAACGGATTTTATCGCGGTTTATTTTAGATTTTAGATCCCGACGTTTCAAAGTTTTTTCAGACTTCATGTTCACGGGTATTTTATGTATTATATTACCAGTTATCTGGTTTCCATAGTACAAGCTCTGGTTAGTTTGGGGATCAGATGACCGTGTGTGTTAATGTATCACTATATTATTATTAATCAATAAATCTGAACAATATTTTTAGATTTGTTTGTCCTATCTATTTATATAAAAATGAAACCCGTTTTCCGTTGTCACGACATCACGCGTGAACGGCTGGACCGATTTCGCTAATTCTTTTTTTAAAATATTCCTTTAAGTACGAGGATGGTTCTTACGCAGAGAAAAATAAAAAAAAGAAAATTTAGAAAGCGAAGAAGTGCCGAAAACCGGGTTAGATACCTATTATTTATTATTGGTTATATTCGGTAGGTCTGAGACACGGTAGATGGCACTGCTTTACCGGGCAGAACGACGTCTGCCGGGTCCGCTAGTGTAATATAATTTCGTTCGTTTCGTTCCAATAAGTATGTAATCGGTTTTGACTTCAGCACTTTTAGCATCCCACAGCTGGGCATGGGTTTTCCCTCAACTATCTTACGAGTTGAGAGAGTTTAGGCCTTAGTCTCTAAGAACTAATCATTCAAGGACATGTGACATCCACCAACCCGCACTTGGCCAGCGTGTGTGGGTGAAGGCCTAAACTCTCTCAACTCTTATGATAGTTGAGAGAATACCCGTGCCCAGCTGTGGGACGCTAATAATGGTTGAAGTGAAGTGAAGTGATTCGCTTACTATGTCTAGATCCCATACGTACTGGGGCCGAGCCGGTTGTAGTTCTAACTGCAATTAAAATTCTCTAAGTACCTATGTTAATAGTGTTGTTGCTCGACCTAAGAATCGAACCCGGGACTTTTTACCACTAGCCCACAGAGACAGTTACTAAGAACAGTTAATACGAACCAACCGACTTTAATGTTCTAGCAATAATAAATAACTTTTAAATTTTTTTGACAGTTCAATATGGCGCCATCTCTTAGCGCAGCGGAGTACTACGCGAGCAAAACGATATTTATCACCGGTGCCACCGGTTTCATGGGGAAAGTGCTCGTGGAGAAGATCCTTAGATGCTGTCCTGATGTGAAGAAAATATTACTGCTTATGCGATCAAAGAAAGGACACAGCAGTAAAGAACGTTTGGAGGAGTTCATGAATGTTCGGGTAAGCGCCATCTAGTATCGAGTAGATGAACTAAAAGTATTTATTTATGTTGTTGATGCTGGATAGGTATACATCATTAAAAAATACTATGCGTTTCAAATAAGAATAGGACTGGACTCGTGGCTAACTTCATACCAAAAACTATGCAAAAGTAGCGCCAGAACAAAATGTCAAACCACAGACAATAATATTATTATGAAATGTATGGAAAACTGGTTTATGTAAAAACTTTACATAATATGTATGTAGCTGCCTACCTTAGTAAATTTACGCGCTAGGATACCACAAACTTGTACACAAATTCTTTTACTTGCTTAAAAACTCACGTTATAACTTATAGCACCGCTTTTTGTCGTCGGAAGTTAATGAAATGTGTTCGTCCCTAAATATTCTACTCCAAATGTCCAATTTTAGTTGGACGGCAGTAAGATATATGCATTTTTATTTTATTTTCATCTAGTGATTATTATATCGAAGAAACATTTTTGCTAACTGTACTAAAAATGTGAAGTTGTTGCGCATTCCAGTCCAAGATGGCGGATTTCCAATCCTATTCTCATTTGAATTGCTTAGTAAATAGCAATATATAATTACACAAAACTTAGTATTGCAATTAGACAATGTCTAGGCGTCCATTATGTTCAGAATTTTTAGTACTTACATTTTTATCCACAGATTCTAAATTATATTATTATTAAAAACCCAAGCTCTTTTTTTAGATATTCGATCATTTGAAGTCTGAAAACCCTAAATTCTTGGACAAACTCCATTTAATTCCTGGAGATATCTTAGTTGAAGACCTGGGGATCACAGAAGATGATAGAAGATTGATACAGAACGAGGCGCAGATTATTTTTCACTGCGCTGCTTGTGTTAGGTGGGTAAACAGATTTATTTTTTATACGACAACTAGCTTTCTACCTGCGGCTTGTCCCGCGTAACCTTCATTTTATATTATACCCAGCAGTTAACAATTACACAACCTCCCCTCATCCCCGTTCTTCCATCGGACAAGTAGAGGTACGGCTATGCGCCACCGTTGTATGGTGGGAATTCCGCGGGTACGCACAAAGCGCTTCGCTTCAACTTTCATTGTGTGAACTGCCAAGTTGTGGAATTCGCTGTCGGCAATAGCTATAATCTGCCGGTCTTCAAGTCACAAGTGAATCGGTATTTACTGGGTAAGCGCGTTCCATCGTAGACTGCATCATTGCTTCACATCAGGCAAGTTGTGGTCAAGCGCAAGCCTATTTTAGGATAAAACAATTAAAAATAATGTTGAATTTATAGTAGCCTATAGCCTGTAGTATAATAAATGGGCTATCCAACAACACATCTCAGGCATACCCTGGGTGTCTTTACTGAGTATGCCGGGTATGCTATGGCCAACGAAACTTTTTGGGGACTTAACTTACTACCGCAATCCTTCCACTGCTCCTCCTTTAAGCCAGGATCAACAGCAGCGCACGCAGTGATTAGACTCGAGATTTGAACCCGTTCGAGTTCTAAGATACCTAAAGTGTCTTGGATCTCTCTTGAATTTATTGAGAACCGCTCCGGCTTCACACGGGTAGATATCGGGTAGTTCCCCTACCTCCTGCTAGAAATCTGCTACGAAACACCAGAGATGTTTTAGTCGGTATCCTTTGGAAGTCCCAAATACCCCTGCCCTGCGTCTTCACGGCAAGGGATTCATAAAGGATTTCCTCCCGGCAAAAAAGTACAAACGTAATAGATCAAGCTAGATTGTGTTGAGAAGTTGGAAAGTTATAGTGCCCATTTTGACTTAACTCACCATCGCAATCCTGGCACTGCTACTCCTGAAGCCAGGATCGACAGCGGCGACGTGAAGAGACTCGAGGTTTGGACCCGGCCAAGTCCCGGGACACCTATAGGCTAATTCATGTAATTTCTTAAAGCGCCGATTAAGTTGCGGTGCAGTTGCAGTTAAGTTTACGTCTTAGTGCAAAATGGTAGTCTTGTGATTGTCATTTAACATACATGCTAAAGCGTTTCTGACAGCGGTTGTCAAAATTACAACGGTATGAAAAAGGCTGTTTTGTTAAGGCTGTTTTACAGTTACGTTTTGAAACTTAACTGCAACTGCACTGCAACTGAACTTATTTAATTACGTGAATTAGCCCACTGAACTGTTTTGGTTTGGTTTTGGTTGGGAGAATTTAATTAGACCATGAATAGGAGTGGGAAAGTAAGATTGTGTACCAGGGAAGGCTGTTGCCATCGGATTTTGCGTTTTTATGTTATACCTACTTTACCAATACCCAACTCTTTTCAATACGGTTTTGACGGGCCGGTGGCGTGATCGGTAAGATACTTGCTTTTCACACCGCAGGTCCTGGGTTCGATTCCCACCCGAGACAAACTTTAGTGATGAACATTTGTGTTTGTGTCGAGTCTGGGTGTAAATATCTATTAGAAGTATATATTTACAAAAGAAAAGTATTATATGTATAGTATATACCAGTTATCTGGTTTCCATAACACAAGCTCTGCTTAGCTTGGGACTAGATGACCATGTGTGTTAATGTCCCAGAATATTTATTATTAGTTATTATTATTATTATTATTATTATTATTAATACTATCTCTTACTACCTCAATGTTCTAGATTCGATATGTACATAAAAGATGCTGTCAAACTGAACACAGTTGGTACAAAAATGGTGCTGAAGCTAGCTGAAGATGTGAAGAATTTAGAGGTATTGTCATAATAATAAAAGTAATTCTAAGCTGACTAAAATTACGACAATAGCACTCGCTTATTTACTAAAACTAAACACTAACTAACACTTACACCACACTTCACTCAACCAACACAACCACTAATTAACACTTATATCCACTAAACACTTAATTAACTTTCTCAATACGGCCGTGATATGAAAAAAGACGGCTAAACCTATGGCTACACGTAATTTTTACGAAAATGTGTTATTATAACCAGTATACTAAGTAAACGATTGCGCATCTACCCATCTTGAAATTATATTTCTAAGTTATTTCGTTCCCGATATATCGTAAGCTATTTAGCGGCTAAATGCGCATTTTGTAGGGGGACTCACCCGCCTTTTTGCATTTTTCTCGAAATCAACTTTCTGCACGTAGCCACCTTTTGCCATATCAGGGCAGAATACTCAATATCTTTATTGCTCTTCCATATGTATCATTAGATAGTAACATTATATAACATAGGTACACCATTATGGACCCTGCAGGATACAGCAAAATATGGTAGGACAGAGGAAGCTTTGTTTGAAACGTTATTTTGAATTATCTAATATCATTATTAGTAGTTTTTTAAAAAAAGATAAAGATCTCCTTTCTTTCACTTTCGTAGTCCCTTAATTCTTTCTATTCCCTTTCTTTCGCTTCCGAGTCTTCCCAAACCCAAACTAGTATTATCTGTGCCCAGACTAACACCAACTGCAAAGCATCATACAGCCCTATTTATATCGCCTTCTACCACTCCTCGTGAGTTGCAGAATCTTCTATCGAAGATTTCTGAAACTGTCTACAATCCTAGACGACAGTTTTATCCTACCCAACAATAGATGGCGCTACCAACATCTTATTATATTACTCCTATTTTATAGTTGATCCTATTGATCAATAGATGGCGCTACTATTATCTGCTTTGATTACTTGTTTATTTTCATCCTACTGGACTGGCGCTGCTAGCCTTAACAATACTAAGAGTACGTTATAAACTGTGTTGTCAGTGGTCCAGTATACTTAACCAAAAGATAATAAGTGGTCACACAACAACAGCGCATTTAAGAGCGACCTACTGCCCCACCAGCATTGGCAGCGAATCGCATAGCACTTCTCTAGTTGCATAACACAGGTACTATATCTTATGTTGGTGCTTAGGTGTTCCTTCACGTTTCCACATCATACTGCCGCTGTGAGATGGAGGTGTTCCGGGAGCAGATCTATCCATCTAAGCACAGACCTGATGATGTGATGCGCTGTGTGGAGTGGATGGATGATCAACTGCTCACTTATTTACAGCCGAAGTGAGTTCACCTTTATCGAGTACTAGTTTCCGCCTGTGTAATCTACCGCGTGGTATTAGGCTAAATAGTAGCTTATGTGCTATTCCAGACTATATACATACTCTATCTCTGTGCCAAATTTCATCAAAATCCGTCCAGTATCCACGTATCCATACAAAATTTTGCATTCAATATTTGCAAGAGCAGCGGTGGCGCAACGGTATGGGCCTCGCCTTTGAAATATAAGGTCACGGGTTCGATCCCCAACTACCTACACAACTTTGTGTGAATTGTTTCATCGCCGCTGCCCAGTATCAAACTAATCATTCGAGGATTTATAATATCCACAAACCCGCACGTGGCCATCGAAGTGGATTAAGGATTAAGGCCAGAACTGTCATAACTTGTAAGATAGTCAAAAGAAGACCTATGTATATGTGTGTATTTATAAAGTTGTTTTTATTTGTTGAAAATAAAGTATTTTACTCAAAAAGTAGTGCTCTAAGTGGCTTCAAGAAAAAAAAGATACCTGCAGTATAAAGTTAATTTTTTCGCTACTTAGCCGGAAGCACTGCCGTGCAATCTAATTTATTTATTTTTATGAGACTATTTAATTTTATGAGTATATTTTTAATTGTTTTACAGACTTATAGAGCCACAACCTAACACCTACGCGTATACAAAATCTTTGACCGAAGACTTAGTTTCACAGTACGAAGGACGTTTCCCGATAGTAATAGCGAGGCCATCTATTGGTGAGTAGCGTCACTAATTATTAGTTATTTTGTTGTGGTGTTTTCTATAAATTCTTACTAGATGTCGGTAAAATACTATTAATTTATTTAAAGTTCCCTATGAATGAATCTAGATAGCGCGAGTATCTTTTTAATAGGTGTAGGGGTCGATGATTTTTTTGTTGGCATGTTCGCCATTACAGAACGTTAGCAGCACCAGAGGTATCACGTTGCCGATCGTTATATATGGCGAAGGTCACTGACTACTTTATATCCCCGATCCCCTAAAACTAGAGTGTTCGGTAACGTCCTGAGTCGAGGTTCGTCCCCACATGGGGAGCCTACATGGCAGTTGCCACAGTACTTGATCGGTTCGACCGTCCTCGGATGGCTCTCCGAAAAAGTCCGGTAAACCAATAAAGGTCCTTTCGGCCAATATGGTGAGGTCATCCGCAAAACAATAACTGTCTCTTACTCACACACAGGAATACAACTAACAGTTATTACACGGTGTGTATTCTGTAAGATGGACGGTACTTAATCACAGTCGAGGTAGTCATTAGAGCAAAGAAAATAATTAAGCCTTACCTCTTCTAATAAAAACAATTATTTTTAACTGTTTTAGTGACGGCAGCTTACAAGGAGCCTATGGAAGGATGGGTGGACAACTTAAATGGGCCTACTGGACTCATGGTGGGCGCTGGGAAAGGTACATACCTTAGCATTACCAACAAAATATCATTAACTGTTTAGTCAATTTATTTTAATATATTATTAATCATTCTTATTTTTTATTGTACAAAAAACATGTAGATAGACAATTTGTAAATAGGAAACATGTGTACAGGCGAGCTTAATTCTCAATGCACTGCAACTCCGCTACTAAACCCCACTTTCCAGTCATTCTTTACATCGTGTGCATCAGAATGGCGGGTGTGTACTCACAAATGTATCAAATGTACGTAAAATTTGAAGAAATGTTCTAATTTAAACCAAAAGTTACTAGAAAAAGTGAGTCGACAACCTTCATTCCTTCAAATTTTATGTACATTCGTTCACCTAACTTCCAGCTGTAATGCACTACAACTTCTACTACCACCCCCACTTTCCAGTTATTCCTTACATCAATAGGAATTACGGAATAGTGGGGAATGACTGAATTATAGGGCTAACCATAATTTACCTAACTTCCAGCTGTGATCATTTCAATGCGCTGCAACTTCTACTACAATCTCCATTTTCTAGTCATTCTTTACATCGCTAGGAATGACTGAAAAGTGAGGAATGACAGATATAGGGCCTAAAATAGTTTTCTTAACTTCCAGGTGTGATCCGCTCAATGCATTGCAATTCTAATTACCAAGCTGATGTGGTGCCGGTTGACATGGCCGTCAACGCCTGCATCATACTCGCTTACCTCACTGGCTTGCAAAAGTAAGTTGTATTCTTAGATTAATAAATAAAAGGTTGTATCGCTCGCCTAACTTATGTCATACCACTAAATATCATCCGACCACAAGCAAACTTTGATTGGTTCATTCAAGGACGAGAACTTGAAAGATCCAATTAAAATTAGCTATCTTCCTCGATACCCCGCCAACTTTTGACGATTACAATTTCATACAATGGTGTTTAGTGGATAGGAAAGATGACATGAAAACCTTCATAAAAACAGTCTTAGGGGGAAAGATATAAGGGAAGCGTGGAAGAGGAAGGCCAAGGATAAGCTATATGAATTAGTTATAGGAAAAGGTTAGTGTAATGTCATATAGGAAAGAAGCTGCACTAGATCAAGCCAAATGGAAAGAATTTCATCAGATGCACCGACAAAGGTTAACCTTAAATTAAAAGAAGGTGTATAGTGGGTATCTAGTACTAACTCTTTAGTATCTCACTGCTGCACAGGCCTTCTCTCAACTATTTTACTAGTTGAGAGAATTTAGGCCTTAGAATCGACCGAAGACCGTGTGTGTAGGTATTTGTGTACAAGTTTATGGCCATCCTAGTGCGCAACTTTACTTAAGTAGATAGCTACCTACATATATCACTTTTTTGTATATTTTCAATTAATATTAGTAAATGTTGTTTAACATTTTGTTCTGACGCTACTTTTGCCAGGTTTTTGGTATGAAGTTAGCCGCGAGTCCAATCCTATTCATATTTGAAACGCATATTAATATTGAATCATCTTATTTTCAGACCTAAAGAAATAAAAGTATGCAACATTACACAGTCTGGTAGGAACCCCATTACATGGGGGGAAGCACTAGACTTGGGTAAGTATTTAATTCCATTTTGGGGACACTTTGAGTATCTCTATATGTCTTTCCACTCCATATAAAAAAGGAAAGTTTGTACTGTTACCAGGGTATAAGGACAAATTATGACATAACACTAATTGCTAATATAAAATAATTTTATAAAAACTGCAACTAGCACCCGCTTATTTATTTAACTAAACATTAAATATCATTTTACGACACACTTAAGGAAACCAACTGAAACACTAATTAACACTTAATTTAATTATTGCGAACACTAGTTAACACTATATCACAATATTTACTAACTTCAATCTCCCCACAGTATCGTTTTCATAGCTCTCCTTCTTCCCTTACTTTCGAATCCGAATATTCCTAAATTCAAACTAAGACTGACTGCGAGGCTTTTATTTTACGAATGACCTAACTCAATTAGCCGGAAGGGCCTTTATTGGTTCACCGGACTTTTTCGGTAAGCCGTCCGTGGACGCTATTTATATCGCCCTTCAGCACGCCTCGCAATTCCAAAATCTTCAATCGAAGATTCCCGAATCTGTCTACAATTCCAGGATAATTCGATAGTTTTATCTTACTCGATAAAAGATGGCGCTACTATTATCTGCTTAAATTGCTATTATTTTATAGTTCGTCCTATTGGACAATAGATGGCGTTATTATCTACTTATTTCATATTTCATCCTATCGCACAATAGGTGACGCTACCAGCTCTATCAACAATAATATCTTACGTAATTAATTAGCTAGATTGACCGCCTTATTTGCAAATAATAATAAAGGATGTACATTCATTGCATTACACCATATTGGGGGTTATTTTATTATTTATTTTTCTCTTTTTCTCTAGAAAATTTCACGGAGTTTCTTAAACAAATGGAAAACAATTATAACGAGTAATATATAAGAAATATATGCCATGCAATTGTCACTCATAAGTTCATCATCATCATCATTTGCCTTGCCTTTTTCCCATTTCTATTGTGGTCGGCTCCCAATCTAACCTGATGCGGCTAGCTACCAGAATTATACGAGCGACTGCCATCAGACCTCGAAACCCGTAGGGAACCAGTAGCCGAGATAGTTAGACCAGGTGTCAGATTATATTGGCTTCTGACTACATATAACAATTGTAATAGATGTGTTAAATTAAAACCGGGACCGACGGCTTAACGTGCTCTTTGAGGCACGGAGGGTAGTCCCTCAACCAACCAGACACTGAAACAAATATTTGTTGTAACACAAATATTGTCCGGGGCGGGAATCGAACCAGCGACCTCCCAGGCACAGTATAGCCCAATCGGACGGCTTACACCGCTCGACTACCGAGGTCGTCTATCACTCATAAGTTACGATTAATAATATAACACGTCTTGTATTAGGTCGTTTCCACGTGCAAGAGTTCCCGTTCTCCGTGTGCCTCTGGTACCCTGGGGGATCGATGAAGAGCTCGCGACTCTTACATCAAGTAGCCGTGTTCTTCACACACATACTACCTGCTTACATCGTGGATTTACTGCTGTTTTTGTTGGGAAAGAAAACTTTGTAAGTATATTATATCAACAAAAGTTATGTGAGTGTTTTCAACAGTTATTACACGCTGTGTATTCTGTAAGGAGTTAGTGGTTGCTGCAGATACGTGCCTTAATGCACCTAACGTACCCTTAGACCCTTAGGGGTACGTGAGGTGCTTCGCACTATTTGAGAAACACTTTAATACATTTTAAATTTTAATTTCAGTATGGTGAACATCCAGAAACGTGTACAATACGGTTTAGAAGTACTCCAATATTATACTACTAAGGAATGGCACTTTACCAACGAAAATTTTATCGCTCTGAGGGACCAGATTTCGGAAAGTGATAATAATATATTTTACACAGATATACAGGTATGTATAAGTGTCAAAATATAATAAAAGTAACAAAAAATAAAACCGACTTCAAATTAAAATAATTTACGAGTTAAATAAAAAAATAAATTAATTAAATAAAAAAATTAATTAAAATATTTAATAATTTTTAATATCATCATAATGTCATTTTTTGTTGAAACTTGAAACTTGCTTGTGCCAGACATGTAAATACTGCACAGTATTTATTTATATTTTATTCTTCTATTCTTTTGACGGGCCGGCCGGTGGCGTGGTCGGTAAGATACTTGCTTTTCACGCCGCAGGTCGTAGGTTTAATTCCCACCCGAGACAAACATTTGTTTAAATATGTCTGTTTGTCTTGTGTCTGGGTGTAATTATCTATAATTAAGTATATATGTATTTACAAAAGAAAAGTATTTTATATGTAGTATATTACCAGTTATCTGGTTTCCATAGTACAAGCTCTGCTTAGTTTGGGATCAGATGACCGTGTGTGTTAATGTCCCAATATATTATTATTATTATTATTATTGTTTGTTGATAAAATAATTATTTGGTTCTTTTTAATTATTATTTGTTAATTAATGAAATAATTATTTGGTTCTTTTTAATTATTATTTACACTGTCACATACATATTCAAAGAGGGCGCCACACGTAATGAAAAACTTTAGTACCCGAAGTTTCCGAGTACATACATATAAGTCGTAATGTATATTTTTTTTTGTCACCAGGTTGTAAATTGGAGTGCCTACATTCGTAATTATATTAAGGGTGCTCGTGAGTACTGTCTGAAGGAAGACCCTTCAAACCTTCCTAAAGCTAGAAGATTGTTTAAACGGTAAGTATGTACTTTGAAATAACTCACGAACCAATAAGGATATCGAAATCATTCTAAATTTCGTTTGAACGTATCGAAGTAATCTTTAGGTTACGAAAAAAAGAAAAAAAAATGTCACCATACCTATTGGTATTAGTATTGCAGCGGTGGCGCAGCGGTATCGGACTCGCCTTTGAAATATAAGGCTATGGGTTCGATCCCCGGTCGGGCTTACACATCTATGTGTGAATCGTTTCATCGCTGCAGCTCCTTATCAGTGAGGGAAATCATCGTGAGGAAACCGGCATGTCAAAGAGATCTTAGATATAGAGAGATAATCATTCAATGACATGTGACATCCACCAATCCGTCAGCATGTGTGAATTAAGGCCGGAACTCTCTGAATTCGTAAGATAGTTATGAGAAGACCCGTGCCCAGCAGTGGAAAACCAAAAAGGGATGACGTGTTCCATCGTAGACTACTTGATCGCTTAATAACAGGCAAAGTGTGGTCAAGTGCAAGTCTAATTTATTTTATATTGGGCTTTATCATGGTTTATTTTAGTTTTTACATCCCCGTGTCCATGAATGTTGAAAATCCTCCGAAACATCCTTACAATGTTATGCGAAAGTAACTCTGCCTGTCTGCCGCTTTCACGCCAAAACTACTGAATCGATTTGAATTAAATTCCGTAAGGAGATAGTTTGAGATCCTGATCGCAAAAGGTTAATGGTTTAGTGCGATAACCGATAAATAAATAAAATTAATAAAAAGTAATTATTTTGATTTTCCATTTTTTTTTCAGATTATTCTATATAGATATGGCGGTGCAAGTTTTGGCGGGAATATGTCTCATCTATTTTGGATATTATTATTATTATTCGTAGTGTTATTTCATAAAAATATTGTAAAAATATAATAAACTGTTACTTTTAAATTAATTTAAGAATAGTTAGTAAAATAATTATAAAAAGAATTAATTAATTAAAGTTATAGTTAATTAAATTAAGAATATTAAAAAGAAAAATAATTGTTAATATAATTAATTAAATACAAAATTAATGAATGTATGTGTGCAAATTATTTATTCCTAATTTGATTATTAAAAAATGAGTTGCAACACCTTTTTATGGGACTCACCCCATCCCCGCAATCCCACTGGTACTCGTGCTCCAGGAACAACAGCGACGTGAAGAGACTCGGGATCTAAACTCGGCCAAGTCCCGGGACCTCTGAACAGTCTTGGATCCCGCATGAATTCAATCAGAAAGATAATAGGAGGAGTTGGAAAGTTGCATTTTCCACTTCCCTCCAAGCAAAACGGGAGATAACTTAAAGGAAAATTTACCTAGTATTGTCTTAGATTTACGCGAATATCGCACATTGAAATAAAACTACTTTTTATTTCAATGAAAATTTACCTGTAATGAAATACAGAATCTGTAATTTTAGAAGCGTTTGAAAAGAAAATTGGTGCTAATAATAAATGCCAATTATAATTATAATTTTTGTCACAAACATACAGCGCCATCTAGTATTTAAATTAAGAATAAGAATAAGAATAAGAATCATTTATTAAACTTTTGGTAGTAGGTACAATGAACTTAACTTAGTTGCTTCTACTACATACTTAGACTTTATTACATTAAAAACATAAATACATCTATTAAAACAAAATAAAGAAGTCCTATCTATACTTAAAAAGGGTATTACGTTGGTACCTTTGATGTTTTGACTTTGGTGCCCAAACTAGGCGCATGCCTGTATCTTGGGCACCGGCTTGTGTAGCAGCGTATGATACTGTGTGTAATTTAGTAGGTGTGTGTGCATGTGTGTGAGTAGTTTAGTATGTGTGTGCGTGTTTGTGTGCGTGTGTATGTTTTCGAGTATGAGTCTGAATGTGTATTAAGTCATAAGCTCTTCTGTTTCGTCATAAGTTAATGATGTCAACCATTTTTTTAGGATTCGCTTACAACATGCTATTGTGAGGTCCTTAACATTACAATGCTTATTGGCTACGTTATAGATTCGAGGGTGCAGGTACTCTGGACACCGTTTAGCTAAGAGTGAGGAGGCTTGTGGAAGTGGTAATAGAAAAACACGCTTGGATTTCAGATGAAGGTAGTCTTTTCTATTTTTTACCAGCTGATGAACTGTTATTGTGGTTCTAAAAATAAATAGTTGTCTTACACGGAGTACTGGAAATTCGGTATAGAGCAAGTTTGTAGAGTAGAAATAAGGTTTTTTTAGCATTACTTTGATTACTGCTCTTTGAGCCCTTTCAAGTTCGATGAAAATGGTTTTGCTAGCTCCACCCCAAACAGATATCCCATATTGTAGAATGGATTGGCATAACGCGTAATAAACTGTTTGTAGAATGTTGATAGGTGTGCAGTCACGAAGTTTCTTCATTATATAGATTAATTTTCTCACTCGACCAGAAAGACAGTGAATGTGAGGTTTAAATGAAAGGTTTTGATCTATGGTAATACCGAGATATCTTAGGGAGGAGACACGCTCTATCGTTGTGCAGGTACAGTTTTTAGTTTTAGAAATCAAATTGCAATCATGATATTTAAGTTTCAGGTGCTCAGGAGGCTGGGATTGTTTAGTTTTGTGAAAGCTAATAAATTGGGTTTTATCAATGTTGAGTGTTAGAAGGTTGCTGCTTAAGGCATTTGCAACCGTTAGAAGTCCCTTTTCGGCGGACAGGTATACAAGTTCCCAGGTGTTATCGTTAAATATAATGACAGTGTCGTCGGCATATGATATGATATCGGCATTAGTGAGCGGTAAGTTAACAATGTCGTTAATATATAAGGAGAACAGCGTGGGGCCGAGCGTGCTACCTTGTGGAATGCCAAAATCAATAGGGAGAACGTCACTTGAATGGTGTCCAACTTTGACAAATTGTTGACGTTCAGTGAGGTAACTTCTGAACCATTCAAGTGGAGTCCCTCTGATTCCTGCGCATTCTAATTTTATTAAAAGTATTTCTATTGATATGGTGTCAAACGCCTTAGCAAGGTCAAGGAACACACCGATGGCACACTTATCTTTCTGAATATAAGAGGATACCGTTGTTGTTAACAAAGTCGCTGCGTCCTCTGTAGATTTAGATCTTCTGAATCCAAATTGTCTATCGGATATAAGGTGGTGTTTTTCCAAAAAATTAACAAGTCTGTGGTTTACTACTTTTTCTAAAAGTTTAGATAAAACGCTTAGCAATGCGATTGGACGATAGTTTTGGGGTAAATCGGTTGGGCCTTTTTTATGAATAGGACTGACAGCGGCGATTTTCCATTGGTCTGGGAACCAGCCAAATTCTAAACTGAGATTGAAAAGATGTGTTAAAGGTTGTACTAGGCATTTAGCTTGTTTGATCAGCGGTACGCTGATTTGATCAGCTCCAGAGGCACTATCATTTTTGAGGTGAGATATTAGTTTTATTACTTCGTACTCATCGGTTGGTTCGAGAAAGAAGGTGTGAGAGTTAGTTGTTATCGGTTTTAATTTTGCGGCTAATGAACTTTGAGATTCTTTCAGTCTAGAGAGAATAATGTTAGATAAGTTACTGCCCAGTGATGTGAAGTACTCGTTACATTTATTTAAATATTCTTTGGGGTTTCGTGTTTTAGTTACAAGGGTATGAGCTGCATTATCTTTAGTGACGGGGTGGCATATTGAATTTAATGTCTTCCAGAGCTTTTTGCAATTCTTTTGGTTTTCTTGAATTTGTTTACTATTGTACTCACATTTTATTTTGTGAAGAATGTTAGTAAAAAAGTTTCTGTACCTTTTATATACCAAATGATGTGTAATGTCATTAGGGTGTGCTCTGGATTCCATGTGTAACTTATCACGATGGCGCATGCAACGTATGAGACCGGGAGTTATCCAAGGCTTAATATTAAATTTAGTTCGACTTACTTTTATCTGTTGGGTGTGATTTTGTATTATATTAGTAATTTTGTTTATGAAAAGATTAAATGCCGTTTTAGGACATCGAAGATTAAGTATATCATCCCAGTTGGTCTCTTTTAAATTTTCAGTAACTTGGTCATAATTAATCTTATTTTTGTGACGCGAATTTTTGTGGTTTTTTATTCTATGGTCAAGAGGTGTCAAAGCAATCACTATGTCATGATCTGTGATAGATGAGCTGCAAACTATGCCGGTAGGTGCAGTCTTAGATTTTACAAATATATGATCTAAACAAGTTCTTTCTCTAGTCGGTTTGTTAATAACCGGAATCAAACTATGTGACGCCATGAGACACATATACTCGTTGTTTTGATTTGTTACAGAATTACAAATGTCTATATTTATGTCTCCTGTTAAAATGAGCATAGAGTAATTGCCGAATCTAGCCAATACGGAATCTAGGGTTAGTAAAAAATTGTTAAGAGCTGTGAACGACGGGGAACGGTAAATACCCAACAAAGCTATTTGATTATTTATTATTAATAGTAAGCTATCTGCGTCACTAATATTTGAGTCGACTATAGTTATATTCAAACTTTTTTTAGTATAGATGATAACACCTCCGTTTTGATTAGTTTGTGAGTGCGTCCGAAATACAGAATAACCTGGTATATCTTCTAATACTGTGGCTTCTTTTAACCAGCATTCGGTAAGAACTATTGCGTCAATACTACTATTAAGTCTAGAAAAGGCGAGGTAAAAATCGTCAAAATTACGTTGATAACTTCTTATATTAAAGCTAAGAACCTTAAATGTGTGAAGGTTTTCATGCAAGTTTAAGCGCGCATTGCACTCTTCTAATGTGTTAGTAATGTGACAATCTAAAAACATGTTGTCAATGCCCTGGATTACGTTAAGTAAAGCCATCGGTAATAAAACGAATTATTAAAGTTATAGGGTGCAGAATTAGGACGTTTGTCACTTCAAATAAAAGAGCATTAGAGTGCGAGGTGTTATGTCTTACTTTGTTTAGAAGAGTGTGTAAGTGTGTAGTGTAAGTGTAAGATAAGTAAATTATATAAAGTGCGATATAAAAAAGATTGTTGTAAGTGTGTATGTAGGTCGATTTGGAACTAAAGGCTTGTAGAGTTTCTGTTATAGTACGTATCCTTCTTCGCGTGAAGGAATAATAATAATTGTAAAAGGGTACAAAGCATACCAAAAGGTGTAACATATTTTGTACTTGTAATATGTAAAAACGACTTTTTAATATTACAATTTTTTGGTAATTTCTACAGTAATTACCTATTAAAAGTTTAAATATGTAATATGTCAAGTCAAAACAGTAGGTTCTTGATAATTTTATAAGGTATAAATTGTATCTTAGCGTTGTTAATAAAGTTAGGAGAGAATGTGAGTAATAAATATTAACAACGTAGTAATAATAGTAACTAGAATCGTAAGAGTTGGGATACATACGAGTATTATTTCCTATTGCAATTACAATTAATAGCTTAGCATATTTGCGTTCCAGTTGAGTCGGAGCCATACTATGGAAGTGCCGCGGGACCCAGGAGTCGAAGTAGGTCTTCTGTGCTACGAATTCGTATGGGTGGGTTACCTTCTTGCTTACGAATGAGGATAGAGCCGTTTTTGATCCAACAAAACTTATATCCGTATTCTTTGGCACGCAGTTTTGAGTCCCGAAATAACTGACGGTTCTTGGATGTCAGCCGTTCGTTAAAATATAGTTTCTTTGGGGTTCCTGGTATTTCTATATCTGAAGATGTAAGGTTGTGTCGGATTTTGCCTGCTTGAAGAAATTCGTCGCGTTTGATTTTTCGCACGAACCGGACGACGAGATGTCTAGGCGGTGTGTCGACGTCTCCCTCAGACCTCCGACGCCGCGGGCCGGCCCTGGTGACAGAGTCTATATCTTGATCATCCACGCTCACTCCTAATTTGCGGGCTATAACTTTAGTGATGTGGATTGGACTTTCGTTGGGGGACTCGTTGATGCCGGCAACTTCTAGCTCAGTACTGATCGAGCATTGTTCCTGAAAGTTGAGATTTTCCTGCAGGCTGTCGATGGTGTTGTTTAAAACGGCTATGTTACATTCTTGCTTCTCCAGAGATTTTAGTCGAGACTCATATTCATCCAAGCGTGTTGTGCAGAGAGTAAGATGTTCAGTTAAGGTTTTGATGTGGGATTTCAGCTCACCCATGTCTTGTCGTAGAAGTTTTATCTCGAGGGTCAGGGTTCCAAGGACATCGGGTGACGTATTCAAATTGTTTACCTTCGGATCTTTAGTAGAGCACGTAAAACAGAGCCAACTTTTGCTATCTTCTTGTTTGTTAAAATTTACACATAAATGATGAAAGCGTAAATCACATTTTGTGCACTTTATAGAAGGAGATTTTACGTTTTTGTTGCATATACCACAGCTCGATGCCATTGTAGAAACGATTTTTGAGGATAATAATAATTTTGAGTTCCAAGGATTTCTCGGAATTTCGACGCACGTGCACAGGTGCGCGAATTACGCGAGTGAATTACACTGGAATTTCGAGTCTATTTCTATTAAGTGGGAGTCGATATTTGAGTAACACTTCCGAAATAAAATTTAAATGAATTTAATAATTGAAAAATGCGACCGTACGCGGTGGGGTGTACGGCCCGACCAATTAAGCAATTATATTTGCTTGTGTTACGACATTTATGAGTACAAATGCGTTGGTGGGTGTCACACACATGACTTCGAATGATTAGTTCTTAGACACGTATCCTCACGATGTTTACCTTCACCGATATTGAGCAGCGGAGATGTAACAATTTACACAAAGATGTCTGGGCACGACTGGGAATCGAACTCGTTACATTTCTGAAGCGAGGCCCGTACCGCTGCGCCACCGCTCATGCTGCGCTAACGCGGAGTTTAGTTTAAATAGCTCATTGGTTCAGTGCAGTGGTCAGTTCCCGGGTCGTGCAAAGAGACTTCGAATAAAACTGAACTTACCCTGTACCAGTTGCGAAGGGTGAAAGTCTGAAAAAGGGAACCCGGTGCAAAAAAGTTCTTACTTATGAAAATAGTATCTCTTTACTACCGTCACCGATCGTTCTTACACTTGATGCTATACTTATTTTTGTTGCTATTTAAAACTTATAGGCGTTACATGATATATTATGAAGTACGTGTGGTACTGACCAATTCCTAAAGGGAAGCCGATGGGAATGAGCTTGTATGGACTCTTCGCCAGGTACCTACTAGGAACGAATAATATTATACAAAAATTTATGAAAAAGTGTTTTAAGTGGAAAAGTAGCTACCTACCTAAGTAAAATTACGTGCTAGGATGCCAAAAATTTGTACACAAATACGAAGAAACAGATATAAAACAGCTTTTTTCTCCCTAAGCTAACAAAATATGTTTGTATTTGTACCTAAATATTCAAGTCCAAGTACCCAATCTTACTTTTTTACTACTGTAAAATACACGCATTTTTTTAAATTTCCATTTAGATGTGATTATTTTTTCAAACAAACGTTTTTGCCCACTGTACCTACTAGAAAATGTGAAGTTGTTGCGCATTCCGGTCCAAGATGGCGGATTTCCAGTCCTACTCTTATTTAAAATGCATTTAATCTATAAATATAAAAATCAATTGCTTTTTGTTAGTCTCGCTAGAACTCGAGAACGACTGAACGGATTATCTTATCTTGGTCTTGAAATGTTCGTGGAGGTCTAGGGAAGGTTTAAAAGGTGAGAAAAATTCGAATAATTGCCGGGAAAACCCTAAAATTAGCAGTCGATTGAGGCAGTACGAAGTCTGCCGGTTAAGCTAGTAAATAAATAAAATAAATAAATAAATATTCTGGGACATTAACACACACGGTCATCTAGTCCCAAGCTAAGCAGAGCTTGTGTTATGGAAACCAGATAACTGGTATATACTATACATATAATACTTTTCTTTTGTTAATAATATAAATTACATTGTTTCATTTTAATAGCAAAGTAAAAAATACGTGTCAAACAATTTTCATAGGGTTCGTACCGGAGAGCCCCGGTTTCTGAGGCACCCGTTTCAGAGGGACCCGAATACGATAAATTTAATTAAAATAGGGTTTTATGATTTTCAACTTGTAGAGTCAACAAAAGAAGTACAAAATTGTACGTAGGTGTTAAAGACGAAAGTAATTTAGGTATTTGAAATCATAATTGGTATAGAATGTCGAATCATAGTTTTGAACCCCCGACGTAAAATGAAGGTAAGTTTGACGTGTGTGTGTATAGGTACATACGTATTTTACCTCAACATAGGTATCAAATGAAAGGGCTATACTAGTAAAATATACTTTGACAAAGGAGAGGTCAAAAGTGGGCTAGAATTTTGAACACCAATGTGATATACGTATACCTCATTGGAAAGCTTATTTAATAAGCTGTTAGAATTTAACTAAACACGAATTTTAGGAGCAACCATTTTTGTAAAAATCAAAAAAATGTAATAGAAAAACAAAACGCACATTACCTTTAATTATCCGTTTCCTAAGCAGTATAAATATTGCAATCACGTCAATAATTGCATTCTGTTACAGTACTTTTCTCTTGTAATATTATTCTAGCTGCAGCTTAATGTACCTAATTATGACGAAAAATATTTGTTATCTTATTAGTGTAATAACAAAACGCGTGGAAAAAAATATAGTTACGGGAAATGTCATGATGTCATTGTCATTGATCAGTTTAATTGACAGCGTCGAAATAATTTTGATTTTTTTGGTTGCTCAATTGTCATTTGACCATGGGGTTGCCAATTGCAATAATCATAATATTGCATTAAGGTTTCTTATTTTCAATTTCAATTTTTTAAAAAACGGGGGGGTGTAAAATTATTTTAAATACACCAAAAAATTTAAATAATTATGCTCTATTAACCTATGTAACTCAGATTGCTGTTCAAATTTACAATTATTTTAATCCCAGGCTCTATACATTTTTTGAACGTCTCCTTTAAAACTCAAGATGGCCGCCACGACAAAATAGCTGTTTATATTTTTTTCACAACTCCCACAATATTGGTATCAAATGAAATGACTTGACTAGTAAATCAATTTAAAATAAATGTAAAATAAAAATATTAAATTAATAATTTATAAATAAACTGACTAAAAAAAAATTTAATTTAATTTTTCCATTGCGATATTTTGAATACTCGATATTAAAAGTATAAAAATGATTTCTAAAAGTAAGACACTCACACTAATTCTAATTGTCAAATACCACGTAGAGAAGGATTTTTTTTCCGAAATTTTTAATGTGATT
Source organism: Meganola albula (assembly GCA_936450015.1). Lineage (NCBI taxonomy): Eukaryota > Metazoa > Arthropoda > Insecta > Lepidoptera > Nolidae > Meganola > Meganola albula. The sequence continues at coordinate 6,284,496 of OW388171.1, forward strand.
GTAATTATACTCTAAACGAGTCTTAATTATAATATTTGCACTAACTGAAGTCGTGTTTTGTTTAATCCTAATCCTTATAAATAAATACAATTTTTTACTGTTTATACTGACGATTGGCACTTGGAACACACCTCAAATAATGCTTCTGTGGAAAACTGCATTATTCAACTTTATTTTATTTGTAAATTATCAAACTTTATTAAACATATTATTATTATCTGCAGACGGTACTTCTTAGTTAAACTACTAGTAAATTACATTTATTATGATAAAAATGAATCGGGTCCCTCCGGAACGGGTGCCTCAGAAACTGTGGCTCTCAGGTACGAACCCTTTTTATAATCTTACTTACGGAATAATTAAAATACGTTTTTTCATATTGAAAAATCTATCTTTTTTTCATTTTTCTACATACTATTGACTTGTGTTGCGGAATGGAACGCTTCATAGGGGGCCCGCAGCTATTGCACCTCTAACCACATTGTCAATCCGGCCCTGGTATACACGTGAAAGTAAAAAAAATACTGCAAGAGAATTTGTGCTAAAAACTAAATAAATGTATCTTCAAACTGAACCAAAATTGTTATTCATTCATACTCCTACATACCTAACTGTACGTTCACCGATTACTTAATCGGCTGATTATCTATTGCAACATTATAAAGCACAGGCCACATTGCCAGCTGACGGACGGAGCGGACGGAGCGGGCGGGTGAAGCGAGCGAAGGAAACTACGCGAAATATTGTCGAGCCAAACTCACCGAAAACTGGCTGGCTGAGCGGGCGAAGCGGGCGGAGCGGGCGGGTGCGGATGGGAGAGCGAGAGAATAGCGTTAATTGTTAAGTCCAATGTCACTAGCGTGCAGTTGCATAGTGCACGTCATTATTGTAAGCGTCATGGAAGACTTTATCGCGAGTGTCCAACAATTTCCTTGTTTGTACGATGTAAAATGTAGGCAATACCGTATGTAGTCCGAATATTCGAAACGGGGTGGACGGGCGAGCTAATCTAGCGAAGCGGGCGAGCGAGCGAAACGTCGTTAGCAGGCGAAACACGGAGCTTCGCTGGACTTTCGTTGGCTTCGCTCACGTCGCCCGCATCGCTGAGGTAGCTTAGCTCGTAAGTTGGCGGTGTGAACCCAAGTATGAAAAGAAGTGAAACGATGTCGTCCGCTTCGCCCGCTCCGTCCGTCAGCTGGCAGTGTGACCTGCGCTTAATACAATACTTAATTAATTCATTGAAATTGACTGACAAATGTTTATGAATAATTTTAAGAACTCTATGTAACATAAACTGAGAAATAAATTATTTGATTTGATTTATCAAGAATTCTTACTAATATTATAAATGCGAAAGTAACTCTGTCTGTCGCGCTTTCACGCCAAAACGACTGAACCGATTTGGATGAATTTTGGTATGGATATAGTTTGAGACCCGGGAAAGGACATAGGATAGATTTTATCCGACTGCCCAAAAAGCGCGACAACCGACATGTAACAGTGCCTATGCATTGAAATGCTCGTGGAGAAGATCCTTAGATACTGTCCTGGGGTTTATTACAAAAATATTTTTGCTCGACCCGGGAATCGAACTCGCGGTTACTATTGGAACACGCTTACCACGAAACACAGAGGCAGTTTACATTATAATGGTTCTGATTGTTGAGTACAAAGAGCGAGCTTCTTTTTTTCTGATGACCTAACCCAATTAGCCGGAAGGGCCTCTATTGGTTCACCGGACTTTTTCGGTGAGCCGTCCGAGGACGGTCGAACCGATTACAAAGAGCGAGTTTTTTTTTTTTTTTTTTTTTTTTGCTGATGACCTAACCCAATTGGCCTGAGGGGCCTCTATTGGTTCACCGGACTTTTTCGGTGAGCCGTCCGAGGACGGTCGAACCGATACAAAGAGCGAGAGATGTAAACGGCTTATATAGTACAGGACAGTGGCGAAGAGTCTATACAAGCCGATTCCCATCGGCTTCCCTGTAGGAATTGGTCAGTATCACATGTACTAAAAGTTGTAAATAACAACAATAATAAGTATAGCATCAAGTGTAAGAACGATCGGTGACGGTAGTGAAGAGATATTATTTTCCTAAGTAAGAACTTTTTTGCTCCGGCTTCCCTTTTTTAGACTTCCACCCTTCGCCACTGGTCCAGTTATATTCGAAGTCTCTTTGCTCGACCCGGGAACTTACCACTGTACTTGACCAATGAGCTATTTAAACTAAACACCGCGTTAGCGCATCATGGCCGGTGGCGCAGTGGTACGGGTCTCGCCTTAGAAATATAACGAGTTCGATCCCAGTCGTGCCCACCCATCTTTGTATGAATTGTTTCATCTTAGCTGTTCAATATCGGAGAAGGAAAACATCGTGAGGAAACGTGTCTAAGAACTAATCATTCGAAGACATGTTACACCCATCAACCCTAAACTTTCAACTCTAAGATAGTTGAGAAAAGACCCGTGCCCATCCGTGGGAGACTAATACTGTTTGAAGTGATATATTTTTTTAAATTTCCTTTATTCAAACGTACTATACTTATATTCCTAACGCCACGAAGTTTAGGGGAGACTATACGAGCAAAATTTTCAATGCAATGTTTCATATAGTCAGTTTCTATTAACAATCGTGTGGCGCGGACACAACGTGTGTTAAGTTTATATTCGTGTTAGTGCATAAATAATTTGACGTAAGTATTTTTTTCTATAATTAACTCTATGGTGTTAATTTTTATAAACAGGTCTATGGTAGTAATTCCCCGTAAAGGTAGAATATGGTTGATTTATATTTATGGAACATATTGTGTTTTTAATAAAAAAAAATAGTTTATTTGAAGATTTTTGTATAGATCGTACAATTGTCTCTATTAATATCTTACTTAATAATGTGTCTATAACTAAATTAATCTAAAATTATAACTAAATTATTTCTTTAGTATTTAAAAATAAAACCTGTATCTGAAAATCTAGTAGTGTTTTAAAAAAAAACAAATTAAAAAAATGTTTCTTCATGTACTCAATATTACATAAAGATATTGTGAGATAAATATTTTGATAAGTTTCAAGGAATTTAAGGAAAAAAATACGAGCAAATAATTATAAAATTTAATTTAAAGTAGGTATGAGAATTCTAGAAAAATAGACAGAGATTAGAAACAGTAAAAGAGACGGTTGAACTAGATGGGACATGATTGGCTCTGAAGAGCAGAGGCATTCGTTTTAATAAAAAAAAAAGAAAAAAGCTTGTCAAATGGCGTCTTAGAGCGTCGCAATTTTTTAGTATTAATCTTTTAAAAACTTGTAGGTATACTTATATAATGATAGTTATAATGTAATGACCGTAGAAGAGCGTTGAAGTTTTATTATTTTTTTACTGCAAATCTTTTCTTCTTCTTCTTCTTTTAATTATGGCCTCTGCAGAAATTATTCCGCAATTTTGCCAGTGTCAAGTTTAAATAAGTTAAGTTTTTAAAGATTAGTAGTAAAAAACTAAAAAACTGCGACGTTCCATTAAAAACCTATATACTTATTTAAACTTGACATTGTCAAAATTGCAGAATCATTTCTGCAGAGGTCATAAATAAAAGAAGGAAAAATACAGATAACGAAAACCAAAACACACAAGGTGTGTTTTTGATTAATATGTCAGTAGATGTAGGTAAATTTTAAGTTTGTCATTATAAGTTTGTGTGTTAATTATATTTATAGAGATGGTAAAAAGTGTGTAATACATATTTTTTACTTATCTAAATTGGCTCTCACTTTGTGCAAAATTGTAGAAAACTGGTATTCGGAGACGTAAAAGATAATTTAAGTTACTTTTCTATCCTGTTTTTTGTATTGTTTGCATTGGCCCAATGGAGTGGCATGGTCAAACTAAACTAAACTCCTTAAATAAAGATCATCATCATTCCCCTTGCCTTTTTCCCATTTCTATTGTGGTCGGCTCCCAGTCTAACCTGATGCGGCTAGCTACCAGAACTATACGAGCGACTGACATCAGACCTCGCCACCCGTAGGGAACCAGTAGCCGAGATGTCAGATTATATTGGCTTCTGACTACATTTAACGATTGTCATAGATGTGTTAAATGACAACCGGGACCGACGGCTTAACGTGCTCTCCGAGGCACGGAGGGTAGTCCCTCAACCAACCAGACACCGAAACAAATTTTTGTTGTTACACAAATATTGTCACAGTATAGCCCAAAACTCCTTAACTACATAGAAAACACTACTACTGTCTCGGTAGCAAAAATACTTCTAATATACATAGACGGCCTTATAAAAAGTTATAAGACTTTAGTTAAAATGGACTTTGTCTCTTTCTTACTGGTATAAGTTTTAAATTGTGTCCGATTAACGGCAAAAGGCTCACCCTCTATCACGTTGATCTAAACATCACTTCTCTTCACTTCAACCCTTTTAGTGTCCCACTGTTGGGCACGGGTCTTCTCTCAACTATCTTACGAGTTGAGAGAGTTTAGGCCTTAATCCACACACGCTGGCCAAGTGCGGGTAGGTGGATGTAAATGTCGTCGAATCTAAACATAGCCGGCGAAAAGTGGGTGATGTTCACCTCTGCATATACCTTTGGGTAATACAGTCCTGATGCTATGTGTGTAGATATCATCAGGGCTTTTTTGATGGGTTTAGATATTTTTACAAGCTACAATTTACTTTTGTAATTTTACAATTTAAACTCCGGCATTTATTGAAATAAAACTACTTTATATCGGATTTTATCGCGGTTTATTTCTCGATTTTTGATCCCGACGTTTCAAAGTCTTTTCAGACTTCATGTTCACGGGTGGACTGAGGTATTTGACGTCCAAAAATATTAATCACAATTATTACTGACTACCTGCAAACATATATAGTCCACCCGTGAACATGAAGTCTGAAAAGACATTGAAACGTCGGGATCTAAAATCTAAAATAAACCGCGATAAAATCCGTCAAAAAGTAGTTTTATTTCAATGTGTGATATTCGCGTTAATCTAAGGCTATACTCCGGTATTTAATTAGATATTCAGGTACGGCCATTGCGACAAAAAAATAGAACTCGGAAACATCGGTAACTAAATCTTTTTCCTTCCGTATTTGCTCTCATTAATGTTTTATTTTTTTATAAATCTAACTGTACAATTTTAAATTTTGAAGTATGTATGTAAGCGGTAATTAAAAATGAAAGGGAAAGTAATCATTGTTTACTCAACTCATCATTATATAAGAAGTAACGCATTACCTAAGATTAATGTTTTATAAATGTCAAAATTCTAGTTACGGAACGGTAACAAAACAAGCGTACTTTTTTAAATGTCAAAATTAAAAAAAAATGAAATTATAGATTATCTATGGATGTTTGATGTTTTTTGTTTCTATAACATGTGGAACTTCTTCTTCTTCTTTTAATTATGGCCTCTGCAGAAATTATTCCGCAATTTTGCCAGTGTCAAGTTTAAATAAGTATATAAGTTTTTAAAGATTAGTAGTAAAAAACTAAAAAACTGCGACGTTCTAAGACGCCATTTTTTCTCTCCATGTGGAACTTATGGAATGTATTTAAATCCATCAAATTCTGACAGAAAATTGTTTATATTGTTTTAAAAAACGTTATTATTATATGTTCTTTGTTTATTTTTCGTTTTGATATACAATTTCTCTCGTTACGCGCGTCTTAGGTCTATTAATTAAGTGAGGCGTCTTTGAGAATTTTTCGACCCCCCTCCCTTTTGGTCATCGTATCGTAAGATTTTCCTCAACTCCCCCCCATATCACACGCGAGTTGCTTCAAAATTTCTATTTGGACTTTAAACGTGTTGGATTATTGAGAAAAAAAACTTGTTCTATAACTTTTATTGAACACTAGCAAAGCTAGTATTTATGAGTAGTAGTTTTAACAGTCTATGACATAAATCCTACCAAAACGGTCTAATGTATGCCATAAACACAAAGGTTTTATACAGAAAGATTTAAAACCTCCTTTGAAATTAGAGTCACGTATTTTCCTTATGTTTCTAAAGTCACTGATGACTTAGCGATCAAAGTGGGCAAGTTGAAGTGGCAGTAGGCAGGCCACATCGCTCGCAGAACCGATAACCGCTGGGGCATAAAGGTTCTCGAGTGGAGACCACGTAATGGTCGCCGCAGCATCGGCTCGCTACAAGGTGGACTGATGACATTGATAAAATTGCGGGAAGCCGATAGATGCTAACTGCTGACAACCGATCGCTGTGGTGTTCTAAAGGGAAGGCCTATCAGCTAAGTTAGGTTTAGCTAGAACTACTGGTGGTAGGCTTCGGCCGTGGTTAGTGACCACCCGCCAGACAAAGCCGCAACGCCAAGCGGTCTTGCCGTGTTCCGGTGCGAAGTCTGGTGACACCATGCAGAGAGGGTGGGACGGAATTGTTGCTCCTTTAAGGTTTCTAACCTTAAGGAGCCTCATTTCACTGCCACCTTCTCACCGATAATCATTCATGATCACGAGTGAAACGGTACACTGGGCTAGCGCGTTCCATCGTAGACTACATCATTGCTTAACATCAGGCAAGTTGTAGTCAAGTGCCAGCCTATCGAAGAATAAAAAAAAAGATTCAGCAGTGGATGTTCCCAAGCTGATGATGATGATAGATGTGTTAAATGACTACCGGCACCGACGACTTAACGTGCTCTCCGAGACACGGAGGGTAGTCCCTCAATCAACCAGACACCAAAACAAATTTTTGTTGTTACACAAATATTGTCTGGGGCGGGAATCGAACCCGCGACTATCAGTACTAGTATCAGCAGATTATGAATAAAATAGTAACAAACATATCCACATATCTCCATTATACTATACATAATAATGAAACTTTCCATTCGTAAACATAGGTTACGTAATAACACAAAGACTGAAAACAAATAAATATATTTATGCACTAAATGTATTGTTGATTTGGAATCGAACCCATGACCTGTGTGAAATACCTTGGTTGTAGTGGACTGTATTTTATAATATTGGAGTTTAAGTAAACACGAAATGCACAGCACAATGATTTATTGGTATGAACGACGGACGGAACACGAGAGAATGGAAAAAGTATGCAACAACACAGTGTTGCCAATACAATATTTTAGAAATTAAAAATATATTTTTTATGTTGGTAACAACGACCACCTGGCTTTTCGATAAATACCTAGTTGTTTGTTTGTTGGAATAAGTAATTTGTTTCGTAAATTAACTAACAAAAATGTATGTATGTTGCGTCCTGTCTGCAATAGATAATAATTGTTGCTTTAATCAATATCCTCTTATAGTGTGTGTTAATACACACACTAAGTAGACACATCCTCTGAAAACACATACGTTGTGTTGCCTGCATGCAGTGGTCCCCAAAAGGCAAGATGCTTAACTTTATTTTTAATCCACCCTACAAAATACACAGCGTGTAATAATTTGTTGCCTGTGTTCCTGTGTGTGAGTAAGGTAGACAGTGACTGTGTAGGTACCGTCCACCTTACAGAATACACAGCGTGTAATAACTGTTGCCTGTGTTCCTGTGTGTGAGTAAGGTAGACAGTGACTGTGTAGGTACCGTCCACCTTACAGAATACACAGCGTGTAATAACTGTTGCCTGTGTTCCTGTGTGTGAGTAAGGTAGACAGTGACTGTGTAGGTACCGTCCACCTTACAGAATACACAGCGTGTAATAACTGTTGGTTGTGTTCCTGTGTGTGAGTAAGGTAGACAGTGACTGTGTAGGTACCGTCCACCTTACAGAATACACAGCGTGTAATAATTTGTTGCCTGTGTTCCTGTGTGTGAGTAAGGTAGACAGTGACTGTGTAGGTACCGTCCACCTTATAGAATACACAGCGTGTAATGTTGGTTGTGTTCCTGTGTGTGAGTAAGGTAGACAGTGACTGTGTAGGTACCGTCCACCTTACAGAATACACAGCGTGTAATAATTGTTGCCTGTGTTCCTGTGTGTGAGTAAGGTAGACAGTGACTGTGTAGGTACCGTCCACCTTACAGAATACACAGCGTGTAATAATTGTTGCCTGTGATCCTGTGTGTGAGTAAGGTAGACCGTGACTGTGTAGATACCGTCCACCTTACATCCTTCGATAGCAAAATTGACGTAGTTCATTTGCAATTCATTCTTTTGAACTAGGTCGTTCGCGAACTACACAAGATATCCTTATTTCATAAATCACCGGTACAGATAGGCTCAATCTATTTCGTTAGCATCCTGTATAATTAAAATTATAATTGAATATCGATTCGGGTATTTGACTGGTCTTTTAGCGTAGTGGCAAGAGACCCTGGATGCGCTGGAGGTCGTAGGTTCGATTCCCACTTTTTTTTTTCATTCTCACTATTTGTGTGATGTATTTAAGTAGTATATCCGTTCCTAGTACCCATAACACAAGCAAATATAGTTGCTTAATTTGGGACTAGATGGCGCTGTGTGTATGTTTGAAAATATTATAATATCATTGACAACTTACTTACGGTATCTATAATATAAAAATGAATCGCAAAATGTGTTGGTAAGCGCATAACTCGAGAACGGCTGAACCGATTTAGCTAATTCTTTTTTAAAAATGTTCCTTGAAGCACGAGGATGGTTCTTACGCAAAGAAAATTAAAAAAAAAGACGGGTTGCACTCCGGGAGTGCCGGCAGAAGTGAAAACATTCGCGCAAGCGCCCTGCGCTGCCTAAACGAAACAGTAGGCCCAGGCATACATTTTCGCCGCGCCGTAGAGAGGGGATAGCTGTCTACTCTCCATCTGTCTTACGCTTTTTCGATCAGGTCACGTGTCCTGACGCGAGTTTAAGATTTTATACCCATTACAGAAAAAGTGCTCAACGCCGCTAAAGAAGTTTTCACTTCAAAAACACCTTCTCAGAACCAGCTTGACCGATTCGGTAGGTCTGAGAATCGTTCGTAATTTATTTTCGGACCCGGTAGGTGGCACTGCTTTACGGGGCAGGACGTAGTCTGCGGGGTCCTCTAGTTAATCATAAAAATCATAAAAGACTAGTTAAAATGGACTTTGTCTCTTTCTTACATTATAAATGTCAAGAGGACAGACAGAAACAAACGAATTGTAAACCTATTTTAGCTATATTGACCTTAGAGGATGTTTATGAATACGGGGGTAAGGGCCTAATGCCTAGGTATGTGCCTATTATCAATGTTTGCAAGTAATGTTACACTTAACAATGTCATGCTATTATGAATTTACATTTATTTAAGTTAATTTTATGCAAAATATATGCATTAACTAAACTAATGCATTAACTAGTATCATGATTAGGTTTAGGTATTGACTTATAGATTGTATACTTACAGAATAGTTGATAGTACCTTTAAGGTACCTACAGCGCTCTTAGTACGCGTTCAACATAACGAAAAAAGTTTTCGAATACGATCTTGAACTTGCTAAAATTCGTTTTCAAATTCATTACTTTTGTACAAAACATTAGTTCAAAAGAAAATAGAGTTTCTATAAATAGAATAAAATGTATTGGTAATAGAATAAGTACCTACAATAAATAATAATAATAAATATTCTGGGACATTAACACACACGGTCATCTGGTCCTAAGCTAAGCAGAGCTTGTGTTATGGAAACCAGATAACTGGTATATACTATACATATAATACTTTTCTTTTGTAAATATATACATAAAATTGATATTTACACCCAGACTCGACACAAACACAAATGTTCATCACTAATGTTTGTCTCTGGTGAGAATCGAACCCACGACCTGCGGCGTGAAAAGCAAGTATCTTACCGACCACGCCACCAGCCACCAGCACTTATTATCTTGACAGGTTCTTAATACTATTCGAAAACTTTTTTCTTATTGACAACTCGTACTAAGGGTACAGAAGAATCACTAGAAAAAAAAATTGGTAGCCTGTAAAGTCGGTATACGGGCGAAAGTTTTACGTGACAACGACTTTGAGTGGTAAAATAATTTTAATGTGAATATTCATTCGTATAGTAGGAAGAAGGATAAAATAATAGTAACAATTTAAAACATTTATTTATACAAAGAATTATATTTAAAACATTAATTTATACAAAGAATCTCGCTCTTAGGCGGGCTAACTGTGCTCGAGTGGAAGGGACGCGTGCCTTTCACTTTTTATGTCTGTCTCTCTCGCTCTTAGGCGGGCTAACCATGCCCGAGTGGAAGGGACGCGTGCCTCTCACTCGCTCTCATTGTGAGCGCATAACGTGAGCGGAGCGTAACGCAGTTTCTTGAAGTGTCACCCGGCAAACCAATTTATAAGACGTTGTCACGTCAAAAATAATTAAAAAGCGACTCATAAACTACTCATAAACTCACTAATGTTGGGTTGCACATCTCCAAACTTTGAAATCCAGGATTTGAGGGTAGAAATACCAGGACATTTCGGTTTAAAGCCAGGACTATTAAAAGAGAAGTAAGTAATTGTTATATATATATTTTTAGATAGATAGGCTGGCGCTTGACTACAACTTGCCTGATGTTGAGCAATGATGTACGTAGTCTACGATGGAACGCGCCAGCCCAGTATGCTGATTACGATTTTCAGTGAGAAGGTGGCAGTGGAATGAGATCTATTTGAGCAACAATCCGACCCACCCTTTGTGCATGGTGTCAACAGACATCGCGGCTTTGTCTGGTCACCACGGCCGAAGCTTACCACCAGTTTTTGTCACCTGATTTGCACCACCCGGGGGCCACGTGTGGGGATTCCATTAAAGGTGTACACCCACGGACGAACGTGACTCAGCCCCCAAAAAGGTCATATGTACTGAAAACAAGGTCAATAAAACCAGGACCCAAAACTCAGGACAACGCTTAGAATCTATCCAGGACAGCCCAGGACACCCTAAAACGCAGGACATGTCCTGGGAAAACAGAATGGTTGGCAATCGGTTGGTATTATAAGTAATAATGTCCGTTCCAACCGCGCGAACTATTAATGAAATTTGATGAAATTTTGCAAGGAATTAGTTGATAATTGTTACAACACATACCTCATTTCCTGAATTTGTTGCAAAAAGAACTAAGACGCTATAATCAAAACTAGATGGCAGCTAGCACCGGCACTCGCCGAACTCACCATCTATAATTTTCATGAGTATTTTCATGAGTATATCGTATTGGCATATTATTACTACCCACAAGGGGCGCGGTACATCTGAATGACGTCGACTTGGCCAGCTCAACGAGACTGGTTTCCTATGATTACACATAAATTAAATAATACAGATAGGCGAATGATACATCAAAAGGAAGGTCTTACTTTGCTGAATTTGTTACAGAAATAAAAATATGTCAAAAATTTTATAAATAAAAGGTTATTTAACGTTCAGTTTCCAATTTAGGTGTAGGTAGGTATCTCAATATTAAATTAATACAATAAAATCAGCAAAGCAAGACCTTTCGGCAACAGGCAGTACAGTAGTCAGTAGTACATTGCTGGTACATACGGCTACACTTCAATCTATACATATCCAGTTTAATAATAATAGACTGCCGCGGTAAAGCTATTGTATAGCATTTTGTATCAACTTATGCAATTATAATTATTTTTTATTTATTTATTTTATTCATGCAGTATTGCTTTTTCTTTGATGTTAATTCAAGTTACACTTTTTGAGCGTGGTGACCGATAAGAAAACAATTAATTCAATTATTAAATAAATAAAAAAAGTTAATATTGTTTATTTAAAATATTTTTATTATTTTACAATACATGTGGGTTTTATTATTTTACAGTAGCTGTTGGTTATTCAGGAATATTTATCATTGAAACTATAGGCTCGTCTCGATTCGTGCGAGTTTCGTAGAGTCGTACAATACGTCTAATCGCACTAATCGCACACAACGCCGTGTCGAAGACTGCCGAACTGAAACGAACGACGTTAGACGATGACGATGCACGGCCTTCAAGCCACACCTCCTTGCCCGTCGGAGTGGGGAGCGTAAGGTTTTATTTCGTTACGGAAATTCTGGATTCGGTCCCCGCGCTCAAGGGCCGCGATAGAAGCTATGCAATAGCTTAATAATAAGTTCTATAATTTAGAACACATAGATCCATAGTGTAAATCCAATAATACTTATAACTAATGTTTGTACTTAAATTAATATGAAACTAAATTAAATTACAATTATTATAACAATACATTAACAATACAATTCATTTTATTTCATTTTTATATGTATAGTATATGCCAGTTATCTGGTTTCCATAACACAAGCTCTGCTTAGCTTAGGACCAGATGACCGTGTGTGTTAATGTCCCAGAATATTTATTATTTTATTATTATTATTATTAATAAGACATACACATAACAATTTAATCGCACTATGGGAATGGCTGAGTGAGCTGCTCTATCTCGCGCCTTTAAGTGCGTGCAGTTTGACCCAGCGCGCCAACATTGGACAAACCCAGCGATCAGTCCACGCCTTCAGCATGCTGTGGCGGCTCGCTCGTGTTCTGCTTAGGATGGAAGCACAGCGTTTACGTTTAAGCTGATCTTGTATTGTATAGGATTTCCGTAAAACAAGAAGTCAGTTTATTTTGGAAATGTACTTGAAGTGTAGCCGAGTGTACATAAGAATTTTTCAAAAAATAATTAAGGTCTTATTCATAAAAATCTTAGATTACTCTTTAGTTAAAATGGAAGACAAAGACAAAAGAATTATAAACCAATTTTAGTTAATAATGAGCTTTTAAGACGTTTAAGAACACGAGGGTTAGTTGTTAAAGACCTATCAACGTGTTAAATACAAAAAAAAAATATACTCTGTGGTTACTATGTCTCTGTGATATTTATTATCTATGGTACAAAGTGTATGATAATAGAAAAAACAAACATACATATCTCAATTTCTGGCCAGTTATTTCGTAATTACGAAGAATGAGGTGTGTATTTAACTTACCAATCACTACTTACTACATAATGTTTTTTTTTATTCTTGACCTAGATATCCCAAAGACGTATAACGCGCGCCATTTTAGAAAATAATCTAAAAGGCGGCTTGTACCTACTTGTAATGACAGTTTGGACCGTCAGCAAAACAAGGTAGTCGGATCTTAGATAAATTAAAAAAAGAAAGTTATGGCAATAGAACACAGCGCATAGTCCTTCTAAATGAGTCCAACGGACTCACCGACACTCGGTTACACGCAGACTATCGAGTAGACGACGAATGTTGACACAGCTCATTAATTTTAGGTATTGTGCTTAGAAACGAATCAAATTGCTTTCTTGTGTGTTTAATAAATGTCATAATCACTCAAGAAACAAAAATACGACAGACAGGATTACTTATCACGCGAAAGTACAGCCAAAAATCTTAGTTTCATAGAAATTATTGTTTAAATTGTTGTTTACTACGCCATGTTTGTGAGATTGAGATAGATAATGCAAAACACATGTGAAAGACAGAGGCAACGCACACGCTTCGCCCGTCATAGTATTTCGCGGGTATTTCGCTGCCGCAATGTCATTCATTCAACAGCACGGCTATCGTGATTTCGCTTGCACGCCGTGTGGGGCCCTATCTCTGCCCTTTTCAATCGTTCACTGTAAATATCTAATTGTGATCACAGATGTGTGTTTCTCGTTGCATGTAGTTGTGCACAGAGGCCCAGGTTTAGTGATTGCGATATTAGAGCGTACCATAACTTCCTTTTCTTGATTAATCAAAGAGTCAGATAGATTTTTTTTTATTACAGACCTTGGTTGTTAATAAATAAGCAAAATATGTATCTATTTACTATGCCAATTGCATAGAAACCCTGTTAAATGTCCCACTGCTCGGAACGGGTCTCTCTATTATCCAATGAGTTTAGAGAGGTAAGAAATAATCCACACACGCTGCCAAGTGCGGGTTCGTGGATGTCATATGTCCTACGTAAATACAATACAGATCACCTTATACTGGAAATGTACAGCTTGTTGATGTGTAGCCGTGTGCCTGGAACAGGATGACGTAGAAGATTTTTTTCATCAGATTTTCTTGATGCATCAGTTTAATATTCAAATGAAATCAAAATTATTTATTTACATAATACAGGTTTGTAACAATGATGTTACAGTGTATTGTGTACACAACACGTAACAATCACATAATACAGTCAATAACTACGTTAATAATAAAAATAATAGTCACGATGTCAACTTTGAAAATAGGAAACCTAATAGAATTAAATTTCCAGTAGATATTGTTATTCGGTAAGGTCAATTTAATTGTCAATTAATTGTATTATCATTGGGTACCTATTGGGTAATTAATGAATTAGCGAGGAACTTTTGCATGTGTCAAAGTCCTTCATTTGACACGCCAAGCCACGCATTGTAGTCAGAAAAACTTTCTTTAAAATTTTCAATTAATTATTTGTTACAGAATTTACAATGATGCCGACGGTACCTGAATTCTACAGAGGAAAGAATGTTCTAATTACTGGCGGGACGGGGTTTGTAGGAAAAGTAAGTATTTACCGAAAAGTCTGGATAGACTCATTGAACGAACAGCATCGCATTGGACAGGAACGGATGCGGACGCATGCGGCGTTCGTGACCTGTAGGATGTCAACTCATGCCTATGACCGGCTTTGTACGGCCCACTGACTACTAAGAGAACGGCGCACATACGTCAATATTCTACATTTACGCGGCCAAAATTATTTGTTTACTTATATCACGTCCACATGATATTAAATATCTCAAATGAGTATTTTTTTTTGTTTAGTTAAGTTTTTTTGTAAATTACGTAAAAAAACATAAATTAAGTTAAAAAATCATTATTTCACATAATTATTTATTTAATCCAAATAAATACACACAAAATAAAACAAAATTTGTACAAACAAATTAATACAACAGAAGAATTTTACACAAAAAAAATTTAAAACGTAGTGGATTCATTTTGCTGCTCGCTATCCGAGTCTGGTTCGTCGGGATATTCTGGCATTAACATGTTTATTGTTTCCGGGCATAATGTTTTGGGGATTGATCTCTTCTTGGGCCTCAGGCTGCTAATAAGTGGATCCGAACTCAATAGTAATCTGTGGTACACATCAATATTACAATTTTCCCTAGAAAATTTCCTGGCGAAGTTTTCGCGATATACACGGAAGTGTTTATTCCGGGCCTCTGCGGCTTCTTCGGAAAGCTGACCTATTGGCAGCAAAGCATTTTCTATAATAATGGCACCATGTGTCAATATTTTATGCATGGTCGGAGTCATAGGGTGCCATCCATAAAGGCTTACATATAATTTTGCAGTGTCTTTGGCATAAGAATCGTATTTCTGTGAATCTATCTTATGCCCACTTGAAATTGTCTCTAATATCACTTTTAATCTATAAATCAGTTCATAGTTTATCCCGGTTATATCTGCTGCCAAATGGGGATTTTCAAAAAACCTTCTACTCGTGTTACCATCATTGGTATTTCCGAAATTTGATTTGGGCATGTCTACCAGTAACCCAGTTTCAATCCGAAATCTTTGTTGGATGTGTTTCTTTGTTTTTTCTTCTAGTTGTTTTTCTTCCTCAGACCTCCTTTCTCTATATTTTTTTACTGGTAATTTATACGCCAAATGTAAAACACTTTCAAATAATCTAATTCTGGCATGCAATATAGAAAGCCCAAAATTAACACCCTTAAAACTTGATGTTTCCTTTTTATCTTCAATGTTGTTGAAGTCTTTCGATGTTGCACCACAAATATAGCACCGACTAGTAGACTTTGTTCCGGTTGCAGCATTGCATACTTTTCCATCTACCATAGTCATTTCAAAATTATGATCAAAAGAAAATTTTGTTGGTTCAAATTTATTTCAGTGGGTCTCAGTGCTTTCACAGAACTTTCGACGTATTTTATTTCCTCCTTTGTTACGTCAGTAGACTCTTTTACAAACTGGAATCTTATTGGGCGACAAAATCGTGGGGATGATGGCGTGGGATTCTGCCAGATTACTTTTTTTTTATCCTTTCCACATACTATTCTAAGGGGCACAAATGAGCTTAAAAATAAATTTGCATCTGATTCACCATCACCATCAAATTTTTGTTTGTATTGAGCTTGTTGGGAGCCATCGCAACCCCATTTACAAATTATATTCAGTGAATTTCTTTGTTCTTCGTTAAGCGTCATTAGTACTTCTTCCAAGAAAATTGATAACCGTGTAACGGTATTGTCAATAAGGCTTTGTAAGCTGCTACCCGCGCAGGTCTCTGTGACCCGTAAACATTCCTTTGGTGGATAACATTCCTGTTTTGCTTGTAACAATAGATAATATGGGGGATAAAATACCTTGTTCGTGTTTCGAATGATCTCGTACTGACGTCTTGTTAGATCGGCCTCAACGAACATAGTTAAAGCTTGTAGTGGTGTCAAAGGAATAACACTATCTTTATTTCCTTTTTCGTCGACTGCTTTTTTGTATTCATGCGCTCGACTAGGGATATTTGTTATTTCTTTTAGGATTTTTGACGCATCCCTTTTTCCTTGTACTCTTAAGGTAGTTTGTGCAGCATGAACAATGACGTCATCTCCAACAGTTGCTCGGATTTCTTCGGTTTTTCGACGCTTGCTTCGTTCACTTAAATCGTCAAATGATTTCGTAGGCCGTCCCGGCCGATTCAATGATTTTATGGGTAGATGAAATGTACCATTTAACCACAACTCATTTTTTTTCAAGAAAACCTCTTCCTTTCTGTGGCATTTAGCCCATTTGTCTTTTAATACCGATTTAAATAAAGAAAATCTTTGTTTTATGTCTTTTATGTCCTCATCTGTATTGCCATAGTTTAATAATAAATGACTTTCTAAATAATTCACTTTTGCATCGAAATTCGGTTTTACATCTTTCATAATCTGATAAAGGTATTTCCGTGTAACAATTTTCACACCTGATGTGCTTGCAGTATCTAAAACAAAGGAAAGCTAAGATTACCTAACTAATAAAAATATGGTTATATTTTCATATATAATCTTAATGGTTAAAAAGGTCCCCCGTTTTGTCATCTGCACTCTTCCGCAGCTAATTTTTGTATTTTCTTTTAGTCAAAAGATTGTAGTTACAAATAAAAAAAGAATAATGATCGTATCTCATCGAGAAATATAACAAATTGTCCTTTGAAGTTCAAAATTACTTCAAAATTTGTCTAAAACAACCCATGTGTTTGAAACCCCCAAATTATTCGAAATGAGCATTTTGGGTAAGTAAATAATAATAAAAATAAAGATCCATACCTGTGTTATTGGAATCCATCACTTTCACTTCAAAAACTGAGACAGAAAAAATAAAATAATGTTGTCACTTTTGTTGTGTTTGTAACTTTAAGCAGCACAAACGAGCGCACGGGTTGACGGTCAAGTACCGACTACCTGAAAACGGTCGGGGTGTATCGCAGGTAGGTGGTAGGGCTTAGTTAGGATTCTTGGAACTGTCTTCTAGCTCTGTAAGTGCTACTTTATGTGTTTACCGTAAGTTATTGAAATTCAATTTTGGCCGCGTAAATACGGAATATTGACTTATGTGCGGCGTGTAAGTGCTCTGCTTCGCGTGCACATTCGATAATAAATATTGGCCACGCCTTCGATTCGATAACAGGCGGACAGAGACGATCGCGCATAGCGGTATACCGTCGGCTGCGGTCGCCCGCTGACGCATGCACTGCTGTGTGCATGACTTAATAATATACTTTAAACACAGTGTACAAGATTTAATTTCGTTTAAACTTTGTAAAATTCGTTCTTGTTAGAAGCGATGCTGTCCGTTTGATGGAGATGTACTCTAAAAGTCAATATTTTCAGCTATCTATAGTTAAACCATTGTATTAGCAAGTTGAAGCGGCCGTTTAATCTTTTTCAACTTATTCCAGACTTTGCTGGAGAAACTTCTCCGAAGCTGTCCAGATGTTGGCACCGTGTATCTGCTTATTAGACAGAAGAAGGGAGTTAGCTGCAAGGACCGGCTCAAAGACCTCTGCAGCAAGAGAGTAATAAAAAAATCTTTTTTAAAATAATTATCATAATGAGTAATCTTTAACGAAAGAAGTTTACTATATAATATATACTGATACTGTACTCGTGAGTCACCGAATCAGCTGTGCGCTCGATAGGGACACTGACCGCAAATTTTACGCTGCGCGCTTTCATAGTTATTACCTATTACGAATAAATCGTCTATAATTTGCCGATTTTATTTCGAATAAGACATAGAAAAATTTATTGTACATACCTACAATTAAAGGTAATATGTTATTTAATATATAACAATGATAGAGAAACAAAAACCAAATAAAAATGTCTTTTTGTACAGGGTGACTGGTAATAAAATACCTTACCACATTGAAATGAAATGCTTATGGTCACGGGGGAACATGACGTCTGCAAAGACTGAAACGTCGGGATTTAAAATCTAAAATAAACCGCAAAATAATAAAATAGTTTTATTTCAATGTGTGATATTCGCGTAGAAGAAAATACCTTACGCCAACAAACTGTTTTACAGTTTGGCGGGGTATCTAACTATTGTATTTATTGTATTTTCTTTTGGAAATAAATTAAAAAAATACCTACATCATTTAATGCCCATGGCTACAAACAACTTTCGCTTTGATGCCGATCGTCGTATCTACTGCACGGATCAATATTAAACACTGAATTTAATAAAAAAAAACTGTTTAAAGAAGTTTATTTGAAAACATGAGCACTGCCACTTGGTAAAGAATTTGACATTGATTACCAGTCACCCTATATAAAAAAAATCTGCTCGATCCGGAAATCGAACCTCGTGGTTATTGAGCGCACACGCATATGCTACTGAACCATCGCAGCAGTTTTAGGATTATTAATAGTGAGTAATATTTTTTTCAGGTATTCGATCTTCTAAGAGAAAAAAACCCAGATGGATTCAACAGAATCAAGATTGTCCACGGCGATATAACTGAAGACTGCCTGGGTTTATCTGAAACGGATCAAAATGAGCTGCGAGCGAATTGTAATGTTATATTCCATAGCGCAGCGTGTGTCAGGTAATACCATATAAGCCATCTGAGGTACAAAGTCATAAAACATAAATTAAATCTCATAAAGAAATATTTAACCACAGATAAAAGTAATGTAAGACTATTCGTCACTAATATCCGTATCGCTTGAATCATCATCACTGTCTGTGCAGCTTGAGGGGTCAGAATCTTGGCGATAGGCGATACGCGAGTTATACTGTCGGCCTATAATCTCAAAAATATTTGAAATGTAAATAAAACTTGTTTTTATTCCAATTTAATTAAAAAAAACACTAAAACATAGATGAATTAAAATTTTAATCTAAAAACTAGTTAAGACATCATAGAATTCCTCCGAATCGAGTTCCTGGGGGAATCTTGGGGACCGAGTCACCTTCGTCCGTGGGAGTGCACCTTTTATCTGAATCCCCACACGTGGCCCCCGGGTGGTGCAAATCAGGTGACAATCAACTGGTAATTATGTTTACTGGTAATTAACTGGTGGTAGGCTTCGACCGTGGTTAATGACCACCCATCAGACAAAGCCGCACCGCCAAGAGGCCTTGCCGTGTTCCGGTGCGATGTCTGTGACACCATTTAAGAGGGTGGGTCGAATTGTTGCTCCTTTAAGGTTTCAACCTTAAGGAGCCTCTTTTCACTGCCACCTTCTCACCGAAAGTCATTCTCACGAGTGAATCGGTACATTGGGCTGGGGCGTCCCATCGTAGACTACTTAATTGCTTAACATCAGATAGGTTATAGTCAAGCGCCAGCCTATTCAAGAATAAAAATAAAATCTGCCTTAAATGCTGGCTTCATTGCCGTCTTATAAATGCTAATTCTTTGACCGAGATGAAGGCCAGCCCTTTGGTCACGGGAAGATTCTATCAGACGTCTAATTTATACATCAAAACTTGATTGAAATTAAATATAGTTATGTAGTTTAATCAAATTCACCATCGAAATGTCTCGTGACAACATTATGACAATTCCATACATTTTATTTCGATGTTTCGTTATTGTTTCCCGAGTACGGGCCTCGCCTTAGAAAAATAAAGTCGCGGTTTCGAATCCCGTTCGTGCTCACACAACTTTGTGTGAATTGTTTCATCTCCGCTGCTCAATATCGGTGAAGAAAAACATGAGGAAACCGGCATGTCTAAGAACTAATCATTCGAGGACATGTGACATCCACCAACCCGCATTTGGCCGTGTGTGGATTAAGGCCTAAACTCTCTCAACTCGTAAGATAGTTGAGAGAGGACCCGTGCCCAGCAGTGGGACACTAATAAAGGTTGCAGTGAAGTTATTTCGTTATGTAATTTGTAAGCCCAGGACTCATGACATTAGCTTTTGTTAGCGACTTCACCCTCGTGGTATTACGATGAACACTGGCCTATGTGCTATTCCAGACTGTAATTTATCTCTGTGACAAATTTCATACAAATCCTAGGCTACTTTTTATCCTAATATCACGCGGGTAATTAGTGAGAAGTAATTAAGATTGAACTAAATAGAATGACCGTGTTTTTGTTCACAGATTTGACCAGAAACTGAAGGATGCTGTGAGCATGAATACCTCTGCTACCCTCCGGCTTCTGACCTTGGCTGAGACCATGAAGAATTTAGAGGTACTTAATGCCCAGATAGTACTTGTACATTGTCAAGCATAAAGCGCAGGTCACACTGCCAGCTGACGGACGGAGCGTGCGAAGCGGACGACATCGTTTCACCTCTTTTCACACTTGGGTTCACACCGCCAACTAACGAGCTAAGCTACCTCAGCGATGCGGGCAACGTGAGCGAAGCCAACGAAAGTCCAGCGAGGCTCCGCGTTTCGCCTGTTTCGTTAGCTTCGCTCGCCCGCCCGCTTCTCTAGATCAGCTCGCCCGTTCACCCCGTTTCGAATATTCAGACTACATACGGTATTGCCTACATTTTACATCATACAAACAAGGAAATTGTTGGACACTCGTGATAAATTCTTCCATGACGCTTACAACAATGACGTGCACTATGCAACTGTGGGCGAGTGACATTGGACATAACGCTATCCTCTCGCTCTCCTATCCGCACACCTGCCCGCTTCGCCCGCTCAGCCAGTTAGTTTTCGGTTAGTTTGGCTCGACAATATTTCGCGTAGTTTTCTTCGCCCGCTTCACCCGTCCGCTCCGCCCGCTCCGACCGTCAGCAGTGTGGCCTGCGCTTAGTTAAGTTCATTCTCCCAAAGACTACACTCCCACAAGATGTGATGTGCTGATTGTTCATACTGATTGTCAGGAGTAGAACACTGATATTATGGTGATGTTACTGAGGTGAAAGTGAACAATTTACTTTTAAAGTTACCATGTTTCGTGAGAAATCGGGCGACACAGTGATCAACCTCAATCCACGGTCTCGCTAAACGTACGTCTAAAAACTTTAAGGCACATACAGTCTCAACTCTTTAGATAGTTGAGAGTACACCTATGCCCAGCTGTAAAACATTAAGCAGTTGTCCCGTTTTGCCTGGATAAGTGTACTACCAGCATAGTCCAAACCTATCCACTTTTGAGACAAAATCCATTGCACCAAATGATCACACAGAAGCCAAAGGGGGAGTCCTCTTTGGCTTTAACCAATAGTAAGTCGGCAGTAAAATAACTAAGTTAACATTGAAAAAAACATCCTACACCCAGTGCTTAATTTACTTGTACCAAAACCCAAGCAAAATCAACTCAGAATTCA
This sequence comes from Meganola albula, assembly GCA_936450015.1. Classification (NCBI taxonomy): domain Eukaryota; kingdom Metazoa; phylum Arthropoda; class Insecta; order Lepidoptera; family Nolidae; genus Meganola; species Meganola albula. Next base: position 6,306,256 of record OW388171.1, read on the forward strand.
AGACACTGTGAGCTCAGTTTGCTTAAATCGGAACGCAACTTAAAAAATAATGTTTGTAGGTAACACTCACCGATAATCATTCATAATCACGAGTAAATCGGTACAGTGGGCTGGCGCGTTCCATCGTAGTCTACATCATTGCTTAACAACAGGCAGGCAGGTTGTAGTCAAGCGCCAGCCTATCGAAGAAAATAGCCCTTAAGCTGGTTTAGACTATGTTGATAATACAATCTAACTTTGCAACTCCAATTATCTTTCTGATTAAATTCATGCGGGATCCAAGACAGTTTAGGTGTCCTGGGACTTGGCCGGGTTCAAATCCCGAGTCTCTTTAGGACTGCTGTCGATCCTGGTGCACGGGAGTAGGTAGCTGTGGCGGGATTCCGGCGGCAGTTGTTCTGCTACTGTGGGTTGCATTCATTATTACACCCGTCGGAAGTCAGAGACGGAATTTAGTAATTTTATTAACACATAACCAATGTTACGCGTTTCATGTATTCATGAGGTAAACGGAGCGAAACTATAATTGTTAATAAAAAGTGTATGTTTATGTTAGCTGTAATATACATTCCATCTTTATTAAGTGGGTTACAGACCAAGAGCTAGGTTACTATACGTTTCAAATAAGAATAGAATTACAGTCCATCAAATCTAAGAAGTACCGTTTGACGTTTTAATTGTTTTCTATTAAATTAGCTTTATAGAGGCGTAATTCACACTATTTTCATTAGCTTTCCTGTAAAATAATTGAATTATGAAGCTATTTTTATTTTTAACATAGCTTAAACAATTTTCATACAAAAAATAATATTCTAAATGTACTACGTTTAGGACTGTCAAACGGTACTTCTTAGATTTGATGGACTGTAGACTCGCGGCTAACTTCATACCAAAAACCAAGCAAAAGTAGCGTTAACACGAAATATCAAACCACAGACAAAAATATTTTAAAATGTATGGAAAAGTGATGTATGTGGAAAAACTTAGGTATGTAGCTGCATTCAGATACCTACCTCAGTACTGGGATACCACAAACTTATACACAAATACGGAAGTTAATAATATGTTTGTCTGTAAATATTCGAGTCCCGATTTCCAATCTCACTGGAAATCGGTGCATCGTCTAACGTCGCGCTGTTTCAATTCGGCCTATTCGGCAGACTTCCGCACGGTGTTTGTGTGCGTGCGACTAGACGTATGAATCGAACTTATGTTCCCTATTTCAGTTACCATAAACCTATAGTTTCAATGATAAAAATTCCTGAATAATCTACATGTGTAAGATTATCTACTATATAAAAATAAGTCGGGTTTTCCTTCCTGACGCTATAACTCCAGAACGCACCAACCGATTTCCACGGTTTTGCATTCGTTGGAAAGGTTTCGGGCTCCGTGGGGTTTATAGCAAAGAAAATTAAAAAAAAAATTCAACAGAAAAGGGGGAAAATGTTACATAAAACGAAGCCATCTGGTGGCGGAACGGAGTTCGCCGGGTTTGCTAGTAATATTATGAATATTTTAAACATTAACTTCTCATTTATTCAATAAAAGAAATAAAAGTGTTTTCTTATCGGTCACCACCACGCTTAAAGAGTGTAACTTGAATTATTGATATTTAATACTAGCTTCCGCCCGCGGCTTCGCCCGCGAAATTGATCTCACTAATCTTGTTTCTCCATACAAACTTTGGAACCCCGTTTCACCCCCTTAAAGGGTGAGTTTTGAGAAATCCTTTCTAAGTGCACCCCTAGGCCCCATAAGGTACCTATGTGCCAAATTTGGAGTCTCCAGACCCAGCGGTTTGGGCTCTGCGTTGATATGTCAGTCAGTCAGTTTCTTCTTTTATATATTTAGATTTTGTTATTGAATGTTGCAGGTGTTCGTACATCTATCAACAGCGTACTGCCGTTGTCACCTGGATGTACTCGAAGAGAAGCTGTATCCAGCTGTTCACAAGCCGCGCAAGATCATGGATATTGTGGAGTGGATGGATGACGAGCTTTTAGACTATTTGGAGCCAAAGTTAGTAAATTATTGAGGTGATCCTAGTCTATACAAAATTTGGGCAAGTGTGTGTAACTCGTACAGAGGGGATTCCGTTTAACAGTAACAGCTGGTAGATAGTTTTGAGTACCAGTAGATAATCTCTTCTGTGAATATTGTCTGTCTATCCCAACCGTTTGCTCCGAAACTACTGAACCGATTTAGGTGAATGATAACACTTATGTTTTGTGGCTTAAAGAGAAGCGTGATATCTTGATAGATGAATTTTAAACGTGGAGGCCTAGTTAATAAATTATTAATTTCTGACATGTCATGTTGTATGTCTTGTCATATGTCATACCGTATGCCATGTCATATGTCATGTCGTATGCTATATCATGACATGTCATATTTCATGTCGTATGCCATGTCATAAGACATGTCATATGCTATGTCATAAGACATGTCATAAGACATGTCATATGCCATGTCATAAGTAATGTCGTAAGACATGACAACAAGATGACTTATGACATGTTATGTTAATCTGTCCAGGTTAATATCATCAGAACCGAACACGTACTCTTACACCAAAGCTATCACTGAGGACCTTGTAGCTGAGTATTGTGAAAAGTTTCCAATAGCGATTGCAAGGCCATCTATCGGTGAGTAAATATTGCACCTCCCTTATATCAAATATTCACAAAATGTTTGGATGGAAATGGATGCCCTTTTGTGAGATCAAATTTGGTTAGCACATACCGCGTGCTTACCCAACCGACCTCTCAAACATTGTCCCTTGGCGTAATAATGACAAACCAGCAACCGGAGTGACATTGACGTCTTGTGAGTCTGACAGCTGACTAGCTGAATGTTATCAAAAGTTACATATTTTTGTACTATATCTAATATTTTAGACTTGGTCCAGTGGCAAGCGTGTTTTCTTAGTAACCGGGATCGATTCCCGGGTCGAGAAAAAATACTTTTCTAATATACCTACCTAGAAAATCTTAGTTGCAGCTCGAAGTATGCCCCCTATTACGAAAGTTGATGATATCTTCGACCCCTCATCATCTTTATGTACTGAGCAGCAAGATTGTTGCTCCTTTATAGTTTCTAACCATAAGGAGCCTCATTCCACTGCCACATTCTCACTGAAAAAAATTCGTAATCATCGCAGACTTCATTTCACACATAGGTACACACACATTATGAGTACTTTATATAGACCGTTTAACTCGCGTATCGCCATCTGAGGTACAAAGTCATAAAACATTAATTAAATCTCATAAAGAACTATTTAACCACAGACAAAAGTAATGTAAGACTATTCGTCACTAATATTCATATCGCTTGAATCATCATCACTGTCTGTGCAGCTTGAGGAGTCAGAATCTTGGCGATAGGCGATACGCGAGTTAAACGGTCTATCTTTAGTAACGGATATAATACTTAAATACATTTTTTTTTGTAAATACATACATTTAATAGATAAATTACACCCAGACACAGAACAAATAATAATGTCCTGGGTGGGAATCGAACCATTCATTGCTTAACATCAGGCAAGTTGTAGTCAGGCTCATACCTATACCCGAATAAAAAAAAAACGACGGGTTGCACTCCGGGAGTGCCGGCAGAAGTGAAAACTTGATTATTAACGTTGAGCATGTTTGATATTTTGGAATGGTTAGGGAATAATTTTGCACCAATTGCTTTATCAGTATAAAAGTACTATCATTTATGTGGTAGAATACAATATTCATTTATTGCGCTATCGTACACAAACATGACAATTTATATTACATTAAAAATTTAACTGTTTTCTGTCACCATCCATGGATGCGCGTGGCACGCTGTAACATACACGAACATTCGCGCAAGCGCCCTGCGTCTCCATCCGTCTTACGCTTTTTCGATCAGGTCACGTGTCCTGACGCGAGTTTAAGATTTTATACCCATTACAGAAAAAGTGCTCAACGCCGCTAAAGAAGTTTTCACTTCAAAAAATTAAAGTGATTTTTTTTTTACAGTGACTGCTGCTTGGAAGGAACCGATCCCTGGTTGGGTAGATAACCTCAACGGGCCTACTGGTTTAATTCTAGCCAGTGGAAAAGGTACATTTTAAAATATTCTTAAAGAAAGAAAAACATTTATCTGACAAAGACAGGACACACAAAATTAAATGATAAAAAAAACACATAGAAAGAGAAAAAAAAACAAAGAGTAAGTGTGACCTATCAGTGTCAAACATGGACATTGCTCAGTAAACGCTGTGAGTGCCTACTAGAGGCGACCCACAACACTGATTTTCAGCAATGTCAATATTCCCACAGTGTGACTCCAGGCGCCAAGGTTGCCAAAAGATGTTTGTATGTATTATAATATAGTATTGTCTTAGATTTACGCGAATATCACACATTGAAATAAAATTTACTTGTACCAAAACCCAAGCAAAATCAACTCAGAATTCAAGACTCTGTGAGCTCAGTTTGCTTAAATCGGAACGCAACTTAAATATTAATGTTTGGAGGTAGTCAGTAATAATTGTGATTAATATTTTTGGACGTCAAATACAGTCCGTCAGTCCGCCCGTGAACATGAAGTCTGAAAAGACTTTGAAACGTCGGGATCTAAAATCTAAAATAAACCGCGATAAAATCCGGTATAAAGTAGTTTTATTTTAATGTGTGATATTCGAGTAAATTTAAATGTTTTGTTTTTCAGGTGTCATTCGTACTATGCACTGTGAGCCATCATACAAGGCCGACGCAATTTCAGTGGACATTGTGGCAAATGCTTGTATTTTGATCGCCTACGTCACCGCTTTGGATAAGTATGTAGCTTTATTTATCTATGTATAGCTGCACGTAATTTTCGGACCAATAAAATATAACTACAATGAGTAGGTAGGCGGAATGGATGAAAATGAACCAAAAAACATTGGTCCTTCGAGCCGGATCCGGGTCGAAGGACCATAAGTTTGAATCAAGTTATTGCAGTTTCACCGTCGATTTATAAGATTAACCCCCGTATCCATAAACGTCTTGTAAGCTCATTATAGCTAAACTAGGTTTATAATTCGTTTGTCTTTGTCTATCATCTTACCAATTATACTAGTAAGAAAGAGACAAAGTCCATTTTAACTAAAGACGCATGAGATTCTTATGAATAAGACCGATAATAAAATATTTTCACACATACGCACAGCGCCATCTAGTCCTAAAGTAAGCAAATATATTTACTTGTGTTATGTATGGGTATTGTGAACTGATATACATCCCTACTAATGTTATAAATGCGAAAGTAACTCTTGTCTGTCTGTCTGTTACGCTTTCACGCCTAAACTACTGAACCGATTTGGATGAAATCGGGTATGGAGGTAGTTTGAGACCCGAGAAAGGATATAGGATAGTTTTCATCCGACTGCGCAAAAAGAAGGTGATGTTTTGGCGCGATAACCGATATACTCGTACACGCGGGCGAAGCCGCTGTCGGAAAGCTAGTAGTGTTCGTGGTAAAATATTATTATTATTATATCCTTTTGAGGTCATTGGAAGAAAGAAAATATAGTGTCAATAATTTTTTAATAAGTGATTGTCTGTTTTCTCGACGAGACGACCTCGGTAGTCGAGCGGTGTAAGCCGTCCGATTGGGCTATATTGTGCCCCGGACAGTATTTGTGTAACAACAAAGATTTGTTTCGGTGTTTGATTGATTGAGGGAATACTTTCCGTGCCGTCGGTCCCTGTTGTTATTTAACACATCTAGGACAATCGTTACATGTAGTCAGAAGCCAATATAATCTGATACCTGGTCTAACCATCTCGGCTACTGGTTCCCTACGTGTTTCGAGGTCTGACGGCAGTCGCTCGTATAATTCTGGTAGCTAGCCGCATCAGGTTAGACTGGGAGCCGACTCCGACAGAAATGGGGAAAGGCAAGGGGAATGAAGATGATGAAGTGACTGTCTTTTTTAGGTTGAAGAAGACTCAAGTCTACAATTTGACATTATCTGGGGTGGTGGGACTGACCTGGGCGGAAATCATTGAACTTGGTAAGCTGATTTCAGCCACGTACCTTATTAGTCATAATAACTCTAATGAACCGTGTACCTCTTCAGCTAAATAGGTGTCAATTTCCTCATTTTGTGTCATATGTAAATAAAATAGGTTGGTGCCTACCTTATCATAAGATATTTATAGGATATGTATCTATTAGTACCTCGTTTACCGCGAATCTAGTGTGAAGTTTTTACATGCCACAATTACTTAATTTCAGTCTTTTCATTTAATTGTTTTTTATGTAGGGCTTCCAACAGAGGATACACACAACTTTGCCTTCGTGGTACCTGCATACAGGTTTGCATCCAGGTGTGCTCCTCCAATTAAAGAAAGCCATAGCATGCACTTCATCATACCTACTTTAACAAGTTTACAAATTTAGTTATTAATAATATACAAATATCAATTATAATTTTAAATAAAATAATAAAATAGCAACAATATCAAAAATTACAAAAAATATACAATAAGAAAAACAATAACTTTGATATTAAATATCAATTAATAATTAATGTGGCGGCGAGAATAATAATAATGAGTTAATACAATACAATACAATAATGAAAATAATGACAAAAATAATGAGTCTTAGTTAAATTATCTGTCAATAGTCTAAATTAAGCAAGACGTGCTAAAACGTAATAAAAATTTTACGTACGCTTTGGCGCTTATGCTATATTCGTGATTACGTGGGTGGCAGCGGGTAAAAGGATTTTTTTTTTACTTTATTTGTACCCACTGCCACCTACGTCATCACTAATATGCAGGTCTTGACATGAGTCTACTGAATATGTATTGTATGTATCATGTACCTCTTTAGTCAAATACCTCATTAGCCATGTACCTCATTTCAGGGGAAAGGTTCGTTAACGAGTTTCCCTACACGGTCGCGCTGTGGTACCCTGGGGGGAGCATCAAATCATACCGGATCACCCATCAGATAGACCAGTTCTTCAGTCACATTATACCTGCGTACATCGTTGACGCCCTCCTGTTCTTATTGGGGAAGAAAACATTGTAAGTTTTATTGACGGGCCGGTGGCGTGGTCGGTAAGATACTTGCTTTACACGCCGCAGGTCGTTGGTTCGATTCCCACCCGAGACAAACATTTGTTTAAATATGTCTGTTTGTTTTGTGTCTGGGTGTAATTATCTATATTTAAGTATATATTTACAAAAAACCAGCTTTACTTTGGCCTAAGTGTAGGCCAGCCTTCTTGTCGCGTGTTCTATCCACCAAAAGTTTCGAAGTGTCGCGGTAAAGAGCTTGCGCACCCGGACCCCATGTCCCTAGCTTCTCCACACCAAAATCATTAATTATTAGTCCGAATTATTTATTTTTATTTCATTGATTTTCTTTTCCAGCATGATAAACCTCCAGAAGCGAATCAGTCATGGTCTCGGAGTGATCCAGTACTACACCACTAAAGAATGGAATTTCAAGAACACCAACTATCACAGCCTCCGAACCAGGTAGAAATACTTAGGGTGTGAAATAAGTGTTAGCTACATCTCGTGGTAGTGTTCATAATGAAATTTAATAATCTGCACAAAAAAAATTTTTTTGAGAAATTTTTTTTGGTCCCCTGGTGGGTGAATCTGGTGACAATAAATTAGTGGAAGCCTTCAGCCGTTGTTAGTGACCACCCACCAGATAGCCTGGTGACACCATTTTATATTTCAAAGGCGATGCTTGTACCGCTGTCCACTCACACGTCCAGGGATACTTTAGTATCATAAAAAAAGTGACGTTGTGTGTCTAAGGATACTTTTATATCCATAGCGACATCTAAATATATAAAAGAAGAAACTGACTGACTGACATATCAACGCAGAGCCCAAACCGCTGGGTCTGGAGACTCCAAATTTGGCACATAGGTTCCTTATGGGGTCTAGAGGTGCACTAAGAAAGGATTTTTCAAAACTCACCCTTTAAGCGGGTGAAACGGGGTTCCAAAGTTTGTATGGAGAAACAAGATTAGTGAGATCAATTTCGCGGGCGAAGCCGCGGGCGGAAGCTAGTATTTTATAAAACCGACATCTATCGACAATATGCTCGCATCATTGAGCGATTTAATTCCAAAATTTGTGTTACCTTTTCCAGGATATCTCCTGAAGACAATGAAACATTCTACACAGATCTGTCTTGTATCAAACCTGACGAATACTTGAAGAACTACGTTCTAGGTACAAGGGAATTCTGTTGCAACGAGGACATTTCCACCTTACCCAGGGCCAGGAAGTTGCATAGAATGTAAGTAATAAACAATTCCAGGTCCAGAGTATGGAAATCGAAAATCTATCTCTCACTTTGTGGGTTAATAATCCAGTGCCGGATTAAGCAAACGCGGGGCCCGTAGCAAATCATACTGAGGGGCCCTTGTTCTACTGTAACCTCTTAAGTATAATATTAAGTTAAAATATTAACAAAAAAAACCGACTTCATGGATGCCATTCTCAGAACTAAACCAAACTGAAATGGGACCACACGGGAGGCATCAGCTTTCAATTAAAAAAAAAATATTAAAATCGGTTCACCCATTAAAAAGTTCTGAGGTAACAAACATAAAAAAAATACAGTCGAATTGATAACCTCCTCCTTTTAGAAGTCGGTTAAAAAGGGGGTAATTTAGTACTACATTGATTGTTCAATGGATATTGAAATAAAACTACCTACTTTATAACGGATTTTAACGCGGTATATTTTAGATTTTAGATCCCAACGTTTCAGTCTTATCAGACTCAGGGTGGAAAAACGGTCTTATTCATAAAAATCTTACAAGACTCTTTAGTTAACATGGACTTTGTCTCTTTCTTACTAATATAAATGTCAAAATGACAGACAAAGACAAATTATTGATAAACCTATTTCAACTGTATTGAGCCTTTAAGAAGTTTATGAATACGGTGTATAATATATACAAAGGCTTTTGAAGGTGTTAGACTAAAAAAGATCAGGATTAGCAGACAACTTTAGGTAGGCGTGAATTATCGGGAAAGAAGACGGTATTCCAATAAAATAATTACGGCAAATATCACTTCACCCCGATCTCTCGATAGCACAATCATAAATTCTACCAGTCAATTACAGATCGTTAAGATTACGTTGGATAAAATCGTAACGTTCACCGAGTACGTCATTGCATCTGCACTTCCCGACGACACAACGGTGTCAGCCATTCTAAGATGGCCGCTTCACCCGTGCTCGGTGTTCATTCGTTCGTTCATATTGTCATTTTCGAGTGACAGCTGACTTCAAAGACGGACGCGATGACATTATAAAATGACAACTGATGCATTGTGAAGTAGATGTGCCAACATATATTTAAGTCTAATATTCACCAACAATCGGATATATGACTGAATTTTTTTTAATAAAAAATATTTTTTTCAGTCGTTACTTCGCTGATCGTATCATCAAGCTGATATTCTTCGCCTTCATCGCCTGGTTCCTGTACAGCAACGTGAGCGTCTTCAGATCCTCAGTGGAACTCCTTGATTATACCTTAAAGAGTATACCACCAATCAGCCAAGTTAGGGCGGAAGTTATTGATCCTGCACTATAAGTAGACGCCATAAAGGTTAAAATGTTTCACTAACGACACGATCGATCTTGTCGTTACATTTTGATTGGTTCACTACAACCCTTTTTAGAGACTCACTGCTGAGTACGGGTCTTCTTTTAACTATCTTATGAGTTAAGAGAGTTTAGGCCTTAATCCACACACGCTGGTCAATTGCGGGTTGGTGGATGTCATATGCATGTCCTCGAATGATTATGTAAACATGCATTCATTGCGCGTTTACTGGGACGTCAAAATAAAGATGGCGGCTGACACATAGATTAATGACACGAAAAAGGCGGTATTATCTACTGATTTTTGACAGGTGTTGTCTATTTTTTAGAAAAAAAAATGTTAATTCTATAGTTTTATGAAGGAATTTATTTTGTGGCGTTGACTTTACATTAATTATTGCCAGTTCAATTCACAGACGCAATGGTCATCGGGCTGGTGATCAAAATAAAATACCTTTGCATTTCAATGTTTTTTCGCAGTGATTTTTCAGCATTTTTTTTATTTCTAAATAGTAAAATCTTTAGGCGGCAAATTTCTGATCCCTTCCCGGCCCCTTGTGTTGCCAGTTCTATCATCTTGATCTCGTTTAGAAATAATTACGTTCTTACGTATTAATCTATGACGGCAGAGATTGACAAATACCGACCGCGCTCACGCCGCAAATGTTTTACATTATGCTTGTCGCGTCAAACAACCGACGATGTCACAGTCCAGACGACAAAACCGATCGTTGTCGTAAAACGGTGAACCAATCTAAACGACAACACAGATCGTTTTGATTGTGAAGCATTCTAACTGTAAACGATTTTCATCGAAATAATAGGCTTTAAGCGTTGCACACTCTATTTAAGAGCGTCCGTTTTTTGAACCAGAATTTTAATTTTTGTCTGCAAGTCCGAATTATAAAAGCAATGTTCGCATTCTCGATATAAAATTTAAAACATGTATGATTGCCAAGCTTCATAATATACAGAATTTTTTGTATGAGTGTAAGGAACAGCTCTCCTCAGACAGATAAATTCAGGATCTGCTTGCCTGACGTCTTACTAATATTATAACGAATTTGTATGGATGTGTAGATGTGAGGATGTTTGTTACTCTTCAACGCAAAAACTACTGGACGGATTTAGATGAAATTTGGCACAGAGTTAGATTATAGTTGAGAATATCATATAGGCTACTTTCTAACCTAATTTCTCGCGGGCGAAGCTGGTATCATACTAAGTTTATACATGGAATGAGTTCAGGTCTTTTATGGCACTCCGAACTCATTAACTTTACATTAAAAGGGAACTTTTGTCAGGGAACTCCTTCTAAGAGAAAAGGAAAACGCACTGTAGGGTGAACACGAACTTTTTCTACTCCTGTCTTTCAATATCGTCGAAATGTCAAAGCGTCTTTTTGTATGGAAAAGGACAACGCCATCTATTCATCTAAATATATAAAAGAAGAAACTGACTGACTGACATATCAACGCAGAGCCCAAACCGCTGGGTCTGGAGACTCCAAATTTGGCACAAAGGTTCGTTATGGGGTCTAGAGGTGCACTAAGAAAGGAATTTTCAAAACTCACCCTTTAAGCACATTACGACGATATCAAAAGACAAGACTATAAAAACTTTTTTCTTTTATCTTAGAAGGAGTCCCATATCAAATGTTCCCTATAAAAGTTGTATGGTAGTCGAAAGGCTAGCCAAGAATAGGGATATTGGCTAACCTTACGACTTCCTTAGTTTTCCTTTATCTGGTCGAGTTTTCTTGGTCTGCGTCTGCTTCTGGAATCCAATAACCTCGATTATTTTAGATAACACGCAAAGTATTGTTACCGTGGCGAAACGGAGTAGCGAATTCATAGGTCAATTATTGCCACCGAAAACACTTAATATCTGATTGATTTTATGCATCATTCGTTAAATAACCTGTTCTACATCTATCTATATAATAGGCCGACCGTTTAACTAGCGTATCGCCATCTGAGGTATAAAGTCATAAAAAATTAATTAAATCTCTTAGAGAACTATTTAACCAGAGATTAAAGTAATGTAAGACTGTTCGTCACTAATATCCATATCGCTTGAATCATCATCACTGTCTGTGCAGCTTGAGGAGTCAGAATCTTGGCGATAGGCGATACGCGAGTTAAACGGTCGGCCTTTAAGCAGTTTTATTTACATAAATGAAGTGCTATGTAATATATTTAGTCATTGAAAATACTTCATCAAAACTATAACAAAATTAAAATATTCTGCATTTTTTTTGTGAAATTTGGCTAAAAATTAGAAGCTGAATGCTAATTTTTAGCCAAATTTTTGCGGAGGGCTGTTCCTTACACCACGAAATGGATAACAGTACAGAATGAACAACAAAACTAGAAATTCAAGTAGGGTTGTCTCTAGCTTGTTGATAATAAATAACCCAAGTGCCCACATGACAAACCCTTCTTTTCGTCCTAATTATGCTGTCTAGTCTACAGATTTAGCACCGAATTCAATTATCAGATGTAAATATTTTTTATCCACTTTTAAAAGATGTTTTTTGTGCGTAAAACTTATAACACCAAAATATTCGTTCGTATCACTGCCGTCTAGCACAACCCTTAACTTAGATCGCGCCGGAGCTAGATCAAAGCGGTTTATACTCGAACGGGCGTCGGTGCACGCTCCCCGTGCGTTGGTGCACGCTCCCCGCGCGTTATCCGTGACATCTCACGCACACAAAGTTGCGCGTGTAGTAGTGAAATTTCGCACAGCGTTTGTATGAAGTTTTCTTTCTATACAGTTATTTATTCAAGTGCTACTGCATTGGTGATATAAAATTTGATTGTGTGCCGCGCATTAGTAATATAATTTGTAATTTAGGGCTTGATTTTTAATAGTCAGACTGTAATTGGACCCAGTTATAATAAAATGCACGTAAATAGATATAAGTACTTCATTTAAAAATTATGTCAGTGTTTCTCAGTAGTTGCCAGTCATTCACTGCACGGTAGGAAAAGATATTGGACTATTTTTATGTCGACTCGCGTTTCTAAAAGAAAATTATTTCATTTCATTTTATTTACCTAATAATTGCAGATCTAGGTTATTAATTATCAGCCCTAACCATACTCAAAATCTTGGGTTAAGGTAATCATCACTATGAAATTTTTAACCTAAGTACTGTGCGTCATAAAAGAGGTTTTTTTTCTTTTCGGAAATGAGTCGTTTTATCGTCGACTATTCTGCCCGTGTCGAGTTTGATGTAAAAGAAGGTGGAACTTTGGGAACTTAAGTTTTCTCACACGTGGCGCCCTCATTGATTGTTTAATCTCTTATGGCACACGGTATAGTTAGTTTTACGAACAAGATCCAAGGGTACATACATAAATATTACTTTTCTGGTGCAGAGTATGTGTTTCAGTATTTACAGTTAGTTAGGTATAACCCTTTTTTTTGCGGATGACCTAACCCAATTAGCCGGCAGGGCCTGTATTGGTTCACCGGACTTTTTCGGTGAGCCGTCCGAGGACGGTCGAACCGATAAGGTATAACCCGCGTCAATAATCGAAACTAAAATGTTGGCACTAATTATTCCATATCACTTCAACCCTTTTAGTTTCCCACTGCTAGGCACGGGTCTTCTCTCAACTATCTTACGAGTTGAGAGAGTTTAGGCCTTAATACACGCTGGCTAAGTGCGGGTTGGTGGATGTCACATATCCTCGAATGATTAGTTCTTTGACATGCTGGTTTCCTTCACCTATTTTAAGCAGCGGAGATGAAACCATTCACACAAAGATTCACGACCAGGATTCGAAACCGCGACCTTATTTTTCTAAGGCGAGGCCCGTACCGCTGCGCCACCGCTTCTCAATATCTGCTTTTCCCTCTTACTCGCACTTTATTGCTGCCTTTAGTCACACACGTTGTACAGCATAAAAAAATTAATATTTCATTTTACCTGTGAATATATTTTAGCAAAGTGCAGAATCCGTTGTCTTTGAGTCCATTTAGCATTTCGTTAGCATTTTACCCCGATGTGAAAGAAAGAAGGTTATGTTTTTAATAGGTAAGTACCTGCCAGGAGCGATGGGTGGAAATCTAAAAAAAGGGAATCCGGAGCAAAAAAGTTCTTACTTAAAAAAAAACAGTTTTTTACTGGAAATACTTCGATATTTCATTTCAGTCTGTAGGTGCTTTAACAAAGACTCTTGCACTGAGATAAACTCTCACTACTAGTGAGAGTTTACTACTAGTACTTAGTGCGTAGGTACCTGGTTGTTGCGTAGTGACCCTTAAATGGGCCACAGACGTATAGAGCTAGTTCATAGTGACCCATATAGGTCACTGGACGCTGAACGTGTTAATGTAATCGAAAATAAGTAAATTCTGGCAGCCCTTGGATTTTGGACTATTTATTTTGCAGGCTAAACAAAAATACTCGACAAAATGTAATGTTTTTTTTCTGTAAAAAATGTTATAATTTGACATAAAACTAATATAAGTTAGTATGTAATAGTTGAGTATTGTTCGACCGATATGGTTAAACTGTTGCACAAACGATACCAAGCAACGACACGATCGATCGTGTCGTGACATTTTGATTGGTTGAGACACAAAGACATGTTCGATTAACAATCGTGTCGTACCAAACAACCCGACACGATCGGTCGTGTCGTGTACACACTAATAATAAATCATGTTTTTACATATCATTCTCTGCAGTTTCATGGAGTGTTCTTTTAAATGTGCACAAGTCTTTAGTTAAAATATTTTGTTTAAATTGTTTTCAAAAATCGGCTTGTTCTCATATGCTCTAGCTGTTACGATCTTGAATGGAGTTTATGCGACTAAACAAGTTCATTCGCTCTGAGGGACGAATGGGAACGTAAATTTTTCTCTTTTTCTTTTTAAATGTTATTTATATATAGTAAGCAGATTAAAGTTTAAGTAATTTTAATAATGATCTTTTACGAAATAAATATATTTTTTGTTATTTAAGGTTTTTTATTTCTAATTCAGAAGAATATTTTTGATATTTCAACACATTCTTCACCGTTAGGTCATGGACATTCCCAATTCTTTTCATGTTGGCCATAAACAAAACTGTGGTTTTGGCGCCATCTGTGGAATCTAGAGGTCTCCTTCAAACTGGAAATAGCTGACAATATGTAAGGGAGACGGCAATGTCACAAAAATATTTTTTCATAGAATCATATCTTTGTCTATGGTATTATAAATTCTAATCATTATAATTTAAAAAAGTTAACAACTGTATCTGTAATAAAATTCTAATCATTGTGTTAAAGTACCATAGACAAAGATATTATTCTATAAAAAAAATAAAAAATATTTTTGTGACATCCCCGCATCCCTAACATTGTTGGTTATTTCCAGTTTGAAGGAGTAACCCCTAGATTTCACAGGTGAAACTCTCACAAGAAAACATGTTGCAAACTCTATCTCTATTGTTTAGGGGTGCGTAGAAAGAGATAATAGTGCTTCCTTTATCATGTTTTCTTGTGCAGTGAAAACGCACAATAAGATTAAGCGAGCGAGAAGCGAGAAATGCAGGACCCTGATAGTCGTGTCACAGTGGTGTCATTGTCACGGTTGTCATGGTGGTGTCATTGTCACGGTTGGGTCATTGTCACGGTGGTGTCATTGTCACAGTTGTCATGGTGGTGTCATTGTCACGGTTGGGTCATTGTCACGGTGGTGTCATTGTCACGGTTGTATCACTAGTGGTTCCCGTGACACCCTGGCCAAGATGCGCGAAGGAACACTCGGGGTTTGTAGTTCGGGTAAGCATTTGGAGTTCCACATAAAGGGGATCCATAACGGATTTCCCCCCGGTAAACAAAAAAAGTCCCCCGATTCTCACGCTTCAGACATTTATCTAGAACTTGACACACGTCACAAGAAATGGCGAACAATAAAAGTCACATTTACTAACAATAACTACACAATTTATTCGGTCACAAAACATTACAATACAATTTGAAATATTCATGAAAATTAATAAATATATCGACATAACATTATTTACAGCTGTTGCAGTCACTAGTCACAGTTATATTACCTGTAATAAAAAAAAAACAATTAAAAATTACAATGAAAAACTTATAATACCTCATAGTATACAATTGAACAAATCTAAGAAGTACCTTTTGACGTTTCACTGTTTTCTATTAAATTAGCATAATAGAGGCGTAATTCACACTATTTTTATTAGCTTTCCTGTAAAATAATTGAATTATGAAGCTATTTTTATTTTAACATAACATAAACAATTTTCATACAAAAAATAAAATTCTAAATGTACTACGTTTAGAACTGTCAAACGGTACTTCTTAGATTTGATGGACTGTAGTTAGTTTTAATTACATGTTGTACCTTTTAAACCTAATAAACAATTATTATTCGGCTCCGCTAGCGAAATTGACCTCACTAATCTTGTTTCTCCATACAAACTTTGGAACCCCGTTTCACCCCCTTAAAGGGTGAGTTTCGAAAATCCTTTCTTAGTGCACCCCTAGACCCCATAAGGTACCTATGTGTCAAATTTAGAGTCTCCAGACCCAGCGGTTTGGGCTCTGCGTTGATATGTCAGTCAGTCAGTCAGTTTCTTCTTTTATATATTAAGATTTTTACACATACAGTGGGAATCGAACCCACGACCTGCGCCCACGCGACCGGCTCGTCTAATAAATGTACAAAGATCACTGCGCACTCTCACATTAAGTTCTATAGGCCGACACCGTTGTTTACTTTTACCCGCCTATACTGTGACTGACAGATGACAGTAGTGACAGCTGTCGAAACACTCATGTGCGTGACACATTTGTTTTTTGCGAATGACCTAACCCTATTAGTCGGAAGGGCCTTCATTGGTTCACCGGACATTTTCGGTGAGCCGTTCGAGGACGGTCGAAACGAGTGCGTGAGACAGTATTAATATTTTTTTATACTAGCGGAACTCAACACGTCGTCCTGTCCGGTAAAGCAGTGCCACCTACCGGGTCAAAAAGTTACGACCGATTCTCAGACCTATCGAATAGGTCAACTCCATAAAAATCGGTCAAGCCATTTCGGAGTACTGTTTTTTTTTTAATTTTTCTCTGCGTAAGAACAATCCTCGTACTTCAAGTAATATTCTAAAAAAAAAAATATTAGCGAAATCGGTCCAGCCGTCTACGCGTGATGTCGTGACCAAGGGAAATAGGGATTTATTTTTATAAAAAAAGATAGATCTCCAGTCTCCACACACTACACTGACCTTGCATGGTTTATAAGAAATGGGCTCCGACACCAAGTTGTAATCCGGGGGCTGTTCTATCATGCGGCATCGCCCGGAGAGGCCAGGCATAGTTGAGTTCTAACCTAGCACTTCTACCGAGCCGGACACAGATACCAGCACCGGCGGCTACTCGAACATCGCCCAGAGCTGTTAGTCCAGCGCCAACGCCGCCTTCTGTAAAGTTGGTGGTCATTCGAGCCGGATCCGGGTCGAAGGACCATATGTTAACATTTTGTTTGTGATATTCGTCCTTATAAACGAATCTTCACTTCAACTCTTTTTAGTGTCCCACTGCTGCAAGGGTCTTCTTTCGGTTGAAAAGTTTAGGTCTTCCATACCTCGTTAAGTGCAGGTTGATGGATGTCACATATCCATGAACGATTAGTTGCTAGGAGTTGCGGTATACTCAAGATGTTTTCCTTCATCGATATTGAGCAGTGGTGATGAAACAATACAAACAAATATATTGTGTGGGCACTAAAATCTAATCCCCGTATTTATAAGCTCATTATAGCTAGACACTACAATGAATAAGTAGGCGCCATGAATGAAAATGAAACAAAAAATATTGGTCCTTCAAGCCGGATCCGGGTCGAAGGACCATAAGTTTAAACACGTAAGTTTAAATGTATGCCGTGGATACTTAAATAGGGCATCGTGTACGTACCTGGGTGTGCGAGGCAGCCCGCGTTGAGGAACAGATGTGAGCGGAACAGTGCCGCCAGCCCGGAGCGAGCGCCCTGGAACGGCAGCGGGCAGAACGCGTGCAGGGCACCTGCCCAGTATACCTGCCCAACAGGGAAACGTTACATATTTAATAGTTTATAATAATATTATTCCCCCATCCCCGTTCTTTCATCGGACAAGTAGAGGTACGGCTATGCGCCACCGTTATATGGTGGAAATTCCACGGGTACGCACAAAGCGCTTTGCTCCCACTTTTATTGTGCGAACTGCCAAGTTGTGGAATTCGTTGCCGGCATCTCTGTTTCCCGATAGCTATAATCTGCCTGTCTTATCACGAGTGAATCGGTATTTACTGGGTAAACACGCTCCATCGTAGACTGCAACATTGCTTCACATCAGGCAAGTTATGGTCAAGCACAATCCTATTAGGATAAAAAAATAGCACATGAGTCAGACAGTATATTTTGGCAGTCACTTCCTCTTAAGCAATTACTCATGAAAAGCTTTATAGGCCGACCGTTTAACTCGCGTATCGCCATCTGAGGTACAAAGTCATAAAACATTAATTAAATCTCATAAAGAACTATTTAACCACAGATAAAAGTAATGTAAGACTACTCGTCACTAATATCCATATCGCTTGAATCATCATCACTGTCTGTGCAGCTTGAGGAGTCAGAATCTTGGCGATAGGCGATACGCGAGTTAAACGGTCGGCATATAAAGTTGCATTATGCAGCATGGCGAACATCAACTGCCACTTCGTAGGTGGGTGGAGCAGCGGCACCCTCTCAATCACGTAAGAAACATTTATGATGACGGGCCGGTGGCGTGGTCGGTAAGATACTTGCTTTTCACGCCGCAGGTCGTGGGTTCGATTCCCACCCGAGACAAACATTAATGATGAACATTTGTGTTTGTGTCGAGTCTGGGTGTAAATATCTATTATAAGTATATATTTACAAAAGAAAAGTATTATATGTATAGTATATACCAGTTATCTGGTTTCCATAACACAAGCTCTGCTTAGCTTGGGACCAGATGACCGTGTGTGTTAATGTCTCAGAATATTTATTTATTTATTTATTTATCATCATCATCGTCAGGCTATTCTAGTCCTGCGCTGGACATATGCCTCTCCTAAAGCACACCACTGTGCACGATCCCCGGCTTTTTACATCCAGTTCTTGCCGCCTATGCTACGAAGTCTTCGTCTTTGTCTATCATCTAGACATTTATACTAGTAAGAAAGAGACAAACTCCATTTTAACTAAAGAGTCTATAAGACTTTTATGATAAAGACCTTAAAGTTTATATACGAAGATCTGTATCAATGTCAGTAACAAGAAAAACTGCAGTCATACATTTGAAAACTACTTGTACTCGGCTCAGGAATCAAACCCGGATGTTTTGAAGATTTACTTTCTTCCGTTAGTAGCCTATTTGTCAGTGTAAGGTCCAGTATAATGTAAAGCCGACAATCCTGATCTTGGAATTTAATCTTGTTAACAATGTATGTGTGTCTCACCCGTCCGCCAGTAGCCTGGCCATCAGTGTGGGGTCCCACTCCTCTCTGGTTGAACCCTCTGAGGGTGGTGGGACCACCCAAGAACCAGTGGTCCGGTATAGAGGTGCCGAACACATCGTGGAGCACGCCCAGGGCACCTGAAGCTTGAAGCACCTAGGAACACATTAATTGATAATAGAGCTTCTATTCCTACATTCTGAATATCACAAGCGGATCGGTATACTGGGTAATCGGTTCGACCGTCCACCGAGAGCTCACCGATAAGGTCCAGTGAACAAATAAAGGCCCTTCCTGCTAATAGGGATAGGTCACCCCCAAGAAAATGAAAAAAGAACGTTTACATAAGGACACTAGCTGCCCCAGCGAACTTCGTACCGCGCAAAATTGTGAATCTAAACCATTCCCAGATCCCCTTGAACACACACAAAAAATTTCATCAAAATCGTTCCAGTCATTTGAGAGAAGTTCAGTGACACACACAGAAGAATTATAAATATAAAGATTTAAAAATTACAGAAATAGTATAGAAAATGAAACTTACCACATTCTCAGCGACTGACGTATTAGCCTGGGCCATCAGCTCTGTCTTCAGATTAGCTACACCTCCCCCTAGTCCTGCCACTTCTGAACTAAATTGTACCCAAGTACCTCGGGTGGGGAACACAGGTTCATCTCTATGGTCCACTGTCACTATGTGACGGAGGATTGACTTCATTTGTGGACCTGTTATGATAGATTCACAATAATTTATTGATAGTATTATTTACTAAACACCCCCAATCAAGACATTCCAGACTTAAATTGAACCCAAGTACCATGAATGGGGAACACAGGTTCATCTCTATAGTACACTGTCACTATGTGACCGAGTTGATGCACTGTGTGACGGAGGATTAACTACACTAGCGGACCTGTCATGACAGATTCAAATTGACAGGGCCCGAAAACAGAATACGACCTATAAGATTTCATAAAAATCGGTTAAGCTGTTTCGGAGGAAATTTTCTAATTATTCTCTGCGTAAAAACCATCCCCGCACTTCAAGGAATATTCTAAAAAAAGAATTAGCGGAATCGGTTCAGCCGTTCTCGAGTTATGCGCTTACCAACACATTTTGCGGTTTATTTTTATATTATAGATATTGTTGACTAGCTTCGCTTGAATGAAATAAAACACTCCTACCCGTTACACTTCTAAGCTAAATTGGACCCAAGTACCTCGGGTAGGGAAGACAGGTTCATCTCTATGGTCCACTGACACTATGTGACGGAGGGTTGACTTATTTGAGGAACTGACTTGACAGATTCACATTATTTTATTGATAAAACTGTTCACTAGATTCGCTTGAATCTCCGGCCAGATACCAGATACATATCATACCATCAGACCACAAGCTAATATTGATTGCTTCGTTCAAGAACAAGAACTTGAATCAACCAATCGAAATAAGTTGTCTTTCCCGACACCCCGCCAACTTTGTGAGGTCAAGTAGGTATCTAATCGGTGGCTTGAATGAAATGAAACCCCCCGATCCTTAGGTACATTTCCAACTACGTCATGTACACGGACCTGTCATGACAGATTCAGAACTTCAGGGCATATAATCTTGAATTTCCATTAAGAAAAAGAGAGTTATCTTCCCCCCCCCACTTGATCACTTGAGACAGTACTTACCGCTGCTCTCGCGCACTTTGAAACTAGTAGTCTTGTTTAATACTGATGTCTCTCGGACTAGACCTTCCCATTGTAAACTGTGTTTCGTCTGCAAAAAAAAAGAACATTTTAATTCTAAAATAACATAACAAAGTACCACTCCTAGCCGTTTTCAGGCTATAGCAGCCAGTCTAAGCTGACTAGCAGCGGTACGCAAGTGTTATTATAGTAGACAAGCGTGTGCGCAGGCACAGGCACACACTCTAGTCCGGTGGGACCAATTGACCGACACAACCGGTAAAAGAAAATATTTTTTATTCTTTTTTGAGACGCGAGTCTACACTAAAATAGTCAAATTTCACAACAAATGAATTTTAGAAGTAAAACTATGACGGATTTTATCGCGGTATATTTTAGGTTTTAGATCCCGACGTTTCAGTCTTTTTATATTTTATGGTCTTTATGGTCACGAAAAACACTTAAATAAATAAATAAAAATAAATTTATTGAAAAAATAATAAAAAAAAAACAAAAAAAAACGCGATAAAATCCGTTTTAAGTAGTTTTAATTCAATGTATTCGCGAAAATTTAAGAAAATACTATGTAAAATGAGAACACTTTTTATTCTTTTTAAATACATATATTTTTTACATGAAAATAGTTAAATTTCAATTAATTTTTATTTTTGGCCTATTGTGGAAGGCTTCCACAATCTTGCCAATGTCAAGTTTGGAGTTGTCAGTAAGGTCAAATTTCTTCTCCTACCGTGCAGTGAATGACTGGCAACTACTGAGAAACACTGACAAACAACTCAGGAGGCCTTTTTCTTCTTTAAAATGACGATGAAGTTACTTACAGCTGGTGATGTACTGAACGCCAGATCCAA
This sequence comes from Meganola albula, assembly GCA_936450015.1. NCBI lineage: Eukaryota > Metazoa > Arthropoda > Insecta > Lepidoptera > Nolidae > Meganola > Meganola albula. The sequence continues at coordinate 6,327,914 of OW388171.1, forward strand.
GAGTACCCCACGGTCCAAGAGTCGATACCCTGACCACGGGTACTCGTGGTTCTGTTGGTACACCGAAGTCGATATGCTGTAATCACCAGAATTGAAATTTAAAAATTAATAGCTAAAATAGGGACACCGACATTTTTGCTGTTTAGTCCGTGATATGGATAAAATAAAAATATTAGACACGAATTCTTCTTTTTTTTTGTGACCTATAGATTAAAGAGTTACGTTAAAGCATTTTTTTTGTTTAGGGAGGGGGGGGGGGGAATCCTTTAAGGATCCCCCCACCCGAGGATTTATAAGTATGTAGATTTGAGAGGAGAGAGAGAGAGAGATTTTAGATTGAATATGGTGGGTCGAATTGTTGCGTCTTTATGGTTTCAACCGTAAGCAGCCTCATTTCACTGCCACCTTCTCACCGAAAGTCATTCTCACGAGTGAATCGGTACATTGGGCTGGGGCGTCCCATCGTACATTACATCATTTACTTATTTAGGAAACCCAACGGCTTTTTAACAAACACATTACATGCATGTATGCATTTACAATAATCGAAGCCAATAACAGAGTTCCACGGCAAGAGAATTTGAGGTATGTAAATATAGAATATAGGTAGGTAATGAAGTTATAGTTACTGCAGACATTATGTTCATTAGGAATTAGGGCACTGAGCTGCACGACTGCGAATCGAACCCGCGACCTTATATTTCAAAGGCTGCGTCACCGCTTCTCTCGACAATAATGCTTAAAAATTGAAAATCAAATATACATACACAGGTACAAGCGTTTTGTGCGGGTACGGTTTGGCGGCTTGGATGCTGAAGTTTGATGAGCTGCGGTATCCTAAACTATACTCCGCTGCAACACGCTCACCTCTGCCTAGCACGTTGGGCATCTTCACACCTACAATCACATTCACACAAATAGAGAATCTAACTTTCCAACTCACTTCAACCCTTTTTAGTGTCCCACCGCTGGGCACGGGTCTAAGTCTCAACTATCTTATGAGTTGAGAGAGTTTAGGCCTTAATCCACACACGCTGGCCAAGTGCGGGTTGGTGGATGTCACATGTCCTCGAATGATTAGTTTTTAGACATGCCGGTTTCCTCACGATGTTTCCCTTCACCGATATTGAGCAGCGGAGATGAAACAATTCACACAAAGATGTGTGGGCACGACCAGGATTCGAACTCGCGACCTTATTTTTCTAAGGCGAGGCCCGTACCGCTGCGCCACCGCTGCTCGCAGCACTTTCCAACTCAACTCATCCTATTATCTTTCTGATTGAATTCGTGCGGGATCCAAGACAGTTTAGGTGTCCCAGGACTTCACTTCAACCCTATTTAATGTCCCATGCTAGTTTTAAATGGACGCAGAAAGCAGAGTGATCATGACTACAATATTGAGAAAATGCAAAAGAAAATACGTACCCAATACAAGATTACCCTCATTTTCGCTGACGGTTGTGTTGACACCACCAACCACGCGAGATAATTCCCGCACTTGAAACGTCACCTATAAATTAAAAAACAATGACAAATAGGTATCCATAGCTACCAGTGGCGAAGGGCGAACATCTTCTTCTTCTAAATATATAAAAGAAGAAACTGACTGACTGACATATCAACGCAGAGCCCAAACCGCTGGGTCTGGAGACTCCAAATTTGGCACATAGGTTCCTTATGGGGTCTAGGGGTGCACTAAGAAAGGATTTTTCAGAACTCACCCTTTAAGAGGGTGAAACGGGGTTCCAAAGTTTGTATGGAGAAACAAGATTAGTGAGATCAATTACGCGGGAGAAGCCGCGGGCGGAAGCTAGTTTAAAAAAAGGAAGACTGAGCAAATTAAATGAGGAATAACTGTCTTATTAATAAAAATCTTAAAAGACCTTATATATGTTAAAATTGACGTCTCTTTCTTACTAATATCAAGGTCAAGAGGACAGACAGAGACAAATGAACTACAAACCTATTTTAGCATTAATGAGCTTAAAAGACGTTTATGGATACGGGGTAACGTTAATCTTTAAAGTAGGTGTATTAATTAAATAAATAAATAAATATTCTGGGACATTAACACACACGGTCATCTGGTCCCAAGCTAAGCAGAGCTTGTGTTATGGAAACCAGATAACTGGTATATACTATACATATAATACTTTTCTTTTGTTAATATACACTTATAATAGATATTTACACCCAGACTCGACACAAACACAAATGTTCATTACTAATGTTTTTCTCGGGTGGGAATCGAACCCACGACCTGCGGCGTGAGAAGCAAGTATCTTACTGAGTAAAAAGCGGGGCCCCACTTAACTCCACTGCGTTTTTTACTGTTAATCGACAATAGCAGCATTAATTTTTTTTTTCATGTTTTTAGTTTTAATTTATTAATATCACTAGCTTCCGCCCGCGTAATTGATCTCACTAATCTTGTTTCTCCATATAAACTTTGGAACCCCGTTTCACCCCCTTAAAGGGTGAGTTTTGAAAAATCCTTTCTTAGTGCACCCCTAGACCCCATAAGGAACCTATGTGCCAAATTAGTCTCCAGACCAAGCGGTTTGGGCTCTGCGTTGATATGTCAGTCAGTCAGTCAGTTTCTTCTTTTATATATTTAGATTGGTTGCCCTGTAACTGATTACCTCAAGACCTTCTGGAGTAGCATCAGGACCGGAAGACACATCAATAAGGACTCCAATCTCACGGAAACAGCCCATTGCGTCCAAGGCCGCGCGGACCTACAGACAGAATTAAATGAATAAATAAATACGGTCATTCTCATAAAAATCTTATAAGACTCTAGTTAAAATGGACTTTGTCTCTTTCTAACTAGTATAAATATCTAGATGACAGACAAAGACAAACGATTTTTTTTTTCTGAAATAGACTTGCGCTTGATATCTCGGTTACTGGTTCTCTATGGGTTTCGAGGTCTGATGGCAGTCGCTCGTATAATTCTGGTAGCTAGCCGTATCAGTAGGCTAATTCACGTAATTTCTTGACGCGCCGATCAAGTTGCGGTGCAGTTTCAATTACGTTCATGTCTTAGTGTAAAATGGTATTCTTGTAATTGTCATATTTATACCATGAACGTCAAAGCGCTCGCGTGACGCGAACTTGACGCGAACGTATCTGACAGCGGTTGTCAAAATTACGAAGGTACGAAAAGGGCTGTTTTGATCGAAACTTAACTGCAACTGCACTGCAACTGAACTTATTTAATTACGTGAATTGGCCTACAGGTTAGACTGGGAGCCGACCCCATTAGAAATGGGAAAAAGGCAAGGCGAATCATGATGTTTTGTTTAGACGTTATTCTTGCATTTTAAATCTTATATATCTGGGAAAATATTTACATAAATTACGTTACTGTAAAGGGCAATAGTGATCCATATTAAATGCACAAAGTATTTAAGATACTTAAATAGATAAGGATTAATGCAGTATTGCTTAAAATCGCTTCGTAAATAAGCCATTACTTTTGGTTGAAAGTAAAAGATAAAAAATGGTTATTGTGGGTTATCCCGAAGAGATAGACATATACCATCTCGGACTTTTTTGTTGACCTTTTCAAGGTGTGCAATATTGTAGTACATTATTTTGATATATCTCGTAGGGTTTAGCCAGCGTTTGCGATGTAAGCTCAAAAAATGCGTTAATTTACGACATCACATTAGAAACCTCTAAAATTATCAGTGTTTCTCTACTATATTATGCATATATTATACACATAAACCTTCCTATTGAATCACTCTATCCTATAAAAAACCGTATGAAAATCAGTAGCGTAGTTTTAAAGATTTAAGTATACATAGTGATAGACAGAACAAAGCGACTTTGTTTTATACTATGTAGTGATATTAAATTTATAGTTATTACCTTGTGGGCTCGAAGTATAACATCTTCGAAGTCGGTCGCATGGAAAAGATCGTCCACAGCGCCACGTATGATGTCATCTTTAGTTCGATTCAAACCATCCACATGGACTCGATCGACACGGGCCTGACAACAAAAATAGAAAAGAAATTTAAAAAAAAAAATAAGGTAAACTTTTTAACCAGTAGGTACTATGCGTTTCAAATAAGAAATAGGATTGGAAATCCGCCATCTTGGGCCGGAATGCGCAACAATTTCACAGTTTTTAGTACGGTGAGCAAAAATGTTTGTTCGGTATAATAATAACGTCTGGGCAAAAAAAAAAAAATGTGCCATCTTATTGCCGTTCGAGTAAGATTTGTTATTTGGAGTGGAATATAATATTAATAATAATAATATAGTGGGACATTAACACACACGGTCATCTGGTCCCAAACAAAGCAGAGCTCGTACTATGGAAACCAGATAACTGGTAATATACTACAAATACTTTTCTTTTGTAAATATGTAGGTACGAACATATTTTATTAACTTTTGACCAAAAACAACAGTGTTATAATTTAAAACATGTGTTTTTATCCGTAAATATATATTTGTATATAAGTTTGTGTCATCCTAGCTCGTAAATTCTAGCAAGTAAAGTTTTCTACATAAATCACTTTTACATACATTTTAAAATAATATTATTGTCTGTGGTTTGATATTTTGTGCTGACGCTACTTTTGCTTGGTTTTTGGCATGAAGTTAGCTGCGAGTCCAGTCCTATTCTTATTTGAAACGGATAGTACTAGTAATCTCTTTTGCTGGTTCTGTATCAGTAATAAAACACAATTCAATTAATTGTGCAATGTGTTTTTATATTTAAAAAAAAAAGTAAAAATATAAGTTTTCATACAACAATGAATATTTGGAAGTATAGATCCTCCACATACCCGCACACCATTCAACTTAATGGTGGGCTTCGAAATAGGCTCCACTTCCATATCAATAGGCTCCTCGAACTCGAACAGACCACCACCGACATCAGCAACGCTGTCTGTCTGCTCGGACTATAAACACACATAATTATTCTATTTAGTGGGTAGTAGTAAGGTTTCAAGTCAATTTCAGGGTTGCCATATTATGGGGTCTAGTTCATAATATCGAAAGTCACTACATCGATGGTTGCTGTATCGAAAATGTTCCATCGATGGGCTAATGTATCGACAGTACCCCAAATAGATGGTATGCTACATCGACAGTACTCCAAATCGTTGGTACCCTACATCATTAGTACACTAAAACAACGGTATGCTACATCGACAGTACCCCAAATCGACCCAAGCAAGAGTTACCAGTAAGCATACCATCAATGGAATGTTTTCGATACAGCGACCATCAATGTAATGACTTTCAATATTATGAACAAGACCCCATATTATGTCATCATGAAAATTGCTACATCTTACTAGAAAAGTATAAAACACTGTCTTACTTTACTTTAAATGTTATTAACATCTTAGAAAATTTAAAACGGAACTGGTGTTGCACGCATTTCTCTCTGCCAAGTTAAATGAGCAGCGGTGGCATAGGGGTAAGCATTAGATATAAATTCTGCCTACACATCTTTATGTGAATAGTTCAATAAATATAAATATTGGTGAAGGGAAACCTCAAAACCGGCATGTCTAAGAACTAATCAGTCAAGAACATGTGACATCCACCAACCTACTCTTGGCCAGCATGTATGGATTAAGGCCTAAACTCTCTGAAATCGTAAGATAGTTGAAAGAAGACCCGTGCCCAGTAGTGGGACACTAAAAGGGGTTGAAGTGTAATAAAAAGGTAAATGAACAGATTGTATGCGTAACTGTTCATGTTTTGTGTTTGTGTGTAGCTTTTATATACGTGTGCATCTGTAAAGACACTGCAACTTTTACATGTGTGCTGTACGTGGTTACCTCGCCTCCACCAAAAACTGGCATAAACAATTTAGTACTGGAAGTAGCATAACATCAATAATTTGGAAAACATAGTGCAGGATGCTATCCAGTTAGGTGGAGTGACAATCTGTGAATGATAATCGGCAGTAGCTGGATGCGACAAGCCAAAGACAGGGTAAAATGGTGCTTATTGGGAGAGGACTATGTCACAGGACTGCAATAGGTTGATGATGATGCTGAAAACTCCAAGTAAAAATTATGAGCAATATACAAGACAATTAAATTATTTAGAAATAAAACTAATGCATAACCAAACTTACTATCACAATTAATAGACATCAAATACCTCAGTCCACCAGTGACCATGAAGTCTGAAAAGACTGTAACATCGGGATATAAAAAGCTCAATTGAACAGTGATAAAATCTGTTACAAAGTAGTCTAATTTCAATGTGTGATATTCGTGTAAATCGAAGAAAATACTGAATTATTTCGATCATCTTATAGATAGTATGGACTCAGATGCAAGACAAACAGACATGTTTATGAATGCCAATGTGTGTTTTCGGTGGGAATCGATTCCACAAGCTGTGATGTGAAAAGCAAGTATCTTATAAACAATGCCAACTGGATTATGCACATATTAGGCAGTGGCAAACAGTCCATACAAGCAGATTTCTATCGGCTTCCCTTTACGAATTTGTTAATATCACATAATTAAATATTATCTAAAGCCTAAAAGTTTTAAATAGGATCAAAAATAAGTCATCACGTGTAAGATCGGTCAGTGACAGCAGTGAAGACATATTATTTTCTTAAAAACTTTTTTGCCCTGTCTTCCCTTTTTCAGACTTCCACTCTTCTCCACCGATATTAAGTTCGCCCCCACTACTAAACACGGGTCTTCTCCCAACTACATACAGAGTTGACAGTTTAGGCCTTAATCTACACACGCTGACCAAGTGCGGATTTTTGGATATCAAGGGCTGGTTTGTGGATGTCACATGACTTTGAATGGACACATTTAGGGCATGCTGGATTCTTCACGATGTTTTTTTTACCGATATTGAGTTATGGAGATAGAAGTAGCAATCGTGTTTTGTTTATCCAGCTTATTACAGCTGTACCAAAAATAACAGCAAACTCAACTTAGCTTTATTTATAAGCGATGTAGACTTAATGTATAAGCTGTTTATGCTATATATTTCTTAATTAAGCTAATTTTTACTTGTCAAAAGTTAGATATTTTATTTATTTCGGTGACTTAACCTATCATTATCTGTCAAGTTTTTGAGATTCTTACCTTAGCGTGCACGGTACCCATTGTTATTTATTTTATGTTTCTAAATATTTTTTTGTCACAAACACAAATAACTTAAGAAATTTTGAATTTTCTTCCTTACTATAAATTACATAAACAATACGGATTTGACATTTGAAAACGGTACTGTGACAAATGACAGAAAACAACTACATAATGACAATGATTTATGCTTTGATGACAGCGTTGACTGACAGTTTATTTTTTTTATGGTAAGGTTATGTGGCTTTATGGCTGCTTTGACTTTATGAATACCGCAACAAAAAGTTTTTAATACAAGCTAGCAACATAAAAAAATATTCTTTAGCCATATTTGCCAGTGTTTATAGCTTAGAATATTTAACTCGGTGTTTGTATTCCACGCGTTCCCCTCATCCGTGGACATGAACAGTTTTGCATAAACTGTTCATGTTTTGTGTTTGTGTGTACCTATGGCATGTGCATTTGTAAAGACGCTTCAACTTTTACATGTGTGCGGTACGTGGTTACATTGCCTCTACCAAAAACTTTTTTTATTTTTTATTTAATTGAAACACTATGTTCTGTCACACACTGGAATATTTAGTAGCTGGTTGGTCGGGGTCTGTAATGGCATGCTAATACTTTACTTCATTAAGATCTAAGTATATCCTGGGGCATTTTTCGTTTTAGTCTACGAGATGCGTGGTTTTCCTTCATCAAGACTTTTGCTAAGCGGTTTGGGTGGTTTGTGATCCTCTCTTTGTAGGCTTTTGTATGTCGTAGAATTTCTTGTTTGACTGTATGTATTTGAAGGTCGTGATGCAGCTGTTCGTTTGTTACATACCAGGGAGCGTTAGCTACCATTCGCAGGATTTTGTTCTGGAATCTTTGCACTATTTCAATGTTGGAGTGAGAGGCTGTCCCCCATAATTTGTTACCATAGGTCCAGATTGGTTTTAGTATAGCTTTGTACAAAAGAAGTTTGTTGCAAATTGATAGTTGTGACCGGCGCCCTATTAACCAATAGTATTTCCGTATTTGCAATCCCAATTATTTTCGTAGCCAACTCAAAGAAAACTCCAGGGTACGACCTTATTTCCAATAAAATCCTATAAGAACTACCTGACTCTGGGATAGCAATAATTACTGAAATTAATAACGCCATAACTAGACTTCAATATATTCCTCCGCAGTGGAAAGTTCAACAAATAATCATGCTGCTAAAACCAGATAAAAAAGCTGAGGATCCAAAGTCATATCGGCCTATAAGTTTGTTACCCATACCGTCGAAGATACTCGACACGTTAATACTACAACGTATTATGCCTTTAGTTGAACAACAAGAACTGATACCTGACCATCAATTCGGTTTTACTCAAAAGCACGCCACCATAGACCAAGTGCATAGGTTAATAAACGAAATAGACAAGTCCTTTGAAGCTAAAAAGTATTGCGCGAGTGTCTTTCTTGACATATCACAAGCCTTTGATAGAGTATGGCATGAAGGATTACTATTCAAAATAAAATCTTTTTTCCCGAACTACGTCTTTAACATATTGAAATCCTTCTTAGAAAACAGATATTTCCTGGTCAACCATGGTGAAACTTCTTCTGGCCTTTATAATATTAATGCTGGAGTCCCTCAAGGCAGCGTCTTAGGACCGATACTCTACTTGATCTATACCTCAGACCTACCAACATCAGACTGCATAAAAACTGGAACCTTCGCAGATGATACAGCAATTATGTCCTCTCATGAGGACCCATCAGTTGCCTCGAAAATTCTACAGAAAGGAATAAATAACATCTCAAACTGGCTTAAGAAACGGCGTATCAAGGCAAACGAAACTAAGTCCGTAAATGTCACCTTCACTTTGAAAAAAGGTACATGTCCACCGGTAACGCTCAACAATCTCGAGATTCCCCGAGCAGACCATGTGAGGTATTTAGGCTTACACCTGGACTAGCGACTAGCGAGGCAAAAACATAATATCTTTACCAAAAACTGGCAGAAATAAGTTAATATTAGAACCTGCGTAAACACCTCCCGTGTAAAATGCTATTAAGCAATCTCTTCATTTTTTTTAGAAGTTGTTAAACATAGGTAAATTCGACATGATAAACATGATGCTTCACGGTAATTGCGCGGTGCCGTGTGTAAATAGGCTCGTTGACGCCAACGATGACAATCTATTATGATAATTAAAGATTTTATTTACAAGGCATATTACATAAGCATTAAAACTATGTATAATGTATATGTCAATATAATTTGCATTCACGTTTTATACAATAAAATCTGCATATTTGTCTTTTCTTTAATAATTTGTTTTTAATAATCATAATATCGTGGGACATCAACACACACAGATGTATGAACATGAGGATGGAAGTATGTTTAGATCGTAGCAAGTGTCGCTTTATAGTCTCTGCTTTAGACATAATTTGTCTAATACTAAATATATTATGTCGAAATTATATAAGGATTATATTAGTTTTCTGACATTTTTTTTTCTTTTTTTTAATCGAAAAGATGGCGGATGTCACTGAAAAACAAATGAAATCGCCATTTTGTTCGACAAATGTCTTTTAAAGATAAATGTCTAATGCGCGGGAATAGGGGTCCAGCAAGTTTAGAATAGCACGTAGCGGGCAAAAACCGCGAATGAAAGTCAATAATAATTAGTCTTGTTGACAGTAATGATTTACGTCATTAATCAAGTAAGTGCGTACGCGTAATGTCGTAAGTCGTGGCCATATAGTAAAATTGATAATTTCTTGAAATGGCCAACCGTTATTCGAACAAATAATAATAATATTTTTACACATACACACACTGGCATCTAGTCCCAGCAATTATCTTAGCCTGTGTTATGGGTAGGTTAGCACTAGGAAGGAACTTATTTAGGTACCATTTAAATACAATTTAGAAAAAGTTATAATGTAAATAAGTACAATAATAATAATAATATAATAAATATATAATATATTCAATAATCACGTCAAATGCTCATCTAAAAAAAGCCCGCCCCGAACTGTATCCAGTGCAAAAGTGCCCATCACACTGGCTGCATCTTTGCATAGCAATCTAAATATATAAAAGAAGAAACTGACTGACATATCAACGCAAAGCCCTAACCGCTGGGTCTGGAGACTCAAAATTTGGCACATAGGTTCCTTATGGAGTCTAGGGGTGCATTAAGAAAGAATTTTTCAAAACTCACCCTATAAGGGGGTGAAACGGGGTTACAAAGTTCGTATGGAGAAACAAGATTAGTGAGATCAATTTCGCGGGCGGAAGCTAGTCTTTGCATACATATACAGCATGAAGGTCACTTGACTTTTCCCTTATTCTACACCCTATCTCCCCCTAAACGTTGGCTTAGAAATTCTAACAGCCCATTGTCTCTATCGCGAAAGGAACAAACAGTTACTGGGCGGTGTAACATTGCGTACTCGAGCCGCTTCCCAGCAGCTGGGTCCTCGACAGCCGCGGCCGGAAACCGGACCGTACGACCGAGGTGACTGGGAGTGACAGTGCTGACGTACGTAGCTTCTAAATCCGGCCATTGCCGCTCTTCCACGGCACCAAAGTCATACCATCCGGTCTCCTACCATTATTTGTAAAATATTGGAAATGGTTCTATTTCAAATAGCGCTCTGTGTGTGTGTGTGAAATTATAACTTTTGTAATATTATTATTAATGTTATGGTCAAAGTTACATACCACATTTCATGAGGTGGTTGGCCACATTTAAAATGATCATTTCTATGATTTAGCTACAACATACACATAATTTGTGTACAATAATACAGATTGTAAGAATTAACAATTAATTTATTCTAATTGTGTGTATCTACGAAGTATTTACAACAAATTTTAATAATACATTCTTTAATTTCCTAATCTATATTTACACATAAGTACCAACAATATTAGGGATTGTATGTCTGTTTAAGCACGACCTCGGTAGTCGAGCGGTGTAAGCCGTCCGATTAGGCTGTACTGTGCCCGGAAGGTCGCGGGTTCGATACCCGTCCCTGACAATATTTGTGTGACAGCAAAAATTTGTTTCGGCGTCTGGTTGGTTGAGGGAATACCTTCCGTGCCGTCGGTCCCTGTTGTTATTTAACACATCTATGACAATCGTTAAATGTAGTCAGAAGCCAATATAATCTGACACCTAGTCTAACAATTTCTGCTACCGGATCCCTACAGGTTTCGAGGTCTGATGGCAGTCGCTCGAATAATTCTGGTGGCAAGCCACATCGGGTTGGACTGGGATCCGACCCCAATAGAATTAGAAGGAAGGCAAGGGGAATGATGATGATAAAAATCCGTTAAAAAGTAGTTTTATTTCAATGTGCGATATTCGAGTAAATCTAAGATCTATGTGAACCCTGGGTCGTCTACTAGTTAATAAAGCAGGTCAAACACGTGAATAGGAAGAAACATTGTTTTGGCTCTCGGTTTCACTTGTGTTTTAAACCACCTACAAAAAGAAGGTTGTTCTAAGTTTGACACATTGTCATGTATCTGTGTACAGCGTGCAGTGATGGCGCAGTGGTATCGACCTCGCCTTTGAAAAATAAAGTCGCGGTTTCGATCCCCGGTCATGCCCACACATCTTCGTGTTAATTGTTTCATCGCCGCTGCTTAGTACCGGTGAAGGAAAACGTGAGGAAACCGGCATGTCTAAGAACTAATTATTCGAGCACATGTGACACTCACCAACCCGCGCCCCTAAACACTCTCAACTCGTAAGATGGTTGAGAGAAGACCCGCGCCCAGAAGTGGGACACTACAGTCCATCAAGTCTAAGAAGTACCGTTTGACAGTTCTAAACGTAGTACATTTAGAATTTTATTTTTTGTATGAAAATTGTTTATGTTATGTTAAAATAAAAATAGCTTCATAATTCAATTATTTTACAGGAAAGCTAATAAAAATAGTGTGAATTACGCCTCTATAAAGCTAATTTAATAGAAAACAGTGAAACGTCAAACGGTACTTCTTAGATTTGATGGACTATAAAAAGGGTTGAAGTGATCTGTGTACAAGTTTGTAACCACATATCATCAACGGATCGACCGATTTTAATGCGGTTTTGTATTCGCTGAAGATTGGAGAAAAATATTTAGATTTATTATGACACTTTAACATTTTTTAGTGTCCCACAGCTGGGCACGGGTCTTCTCTCAACCATCTTACGAGTTGAGAGATAGGCTTTAATCCACACACACTGGTCACGTCCTCGAATGATTAGTTCTGAGTCATGCCGGTTTCCTCCCGATGTTTTCCTTCACCAACATTGAGCAATGGTGATAACAATTCACGCAAAGATGTTTTGGCACGACCGGAGATCGAACCCGTGAACTTATGTTTCAAAGGTGAGGCAGATACCGCTGAGCCACCGCTGCTTTTGTTGCGATATATTTGGACTGGACTGCCTCGATGGTACAGTGGTGAGCGTGTTCGCTTAATCACCGCGAGGTCCTGGGTGTGATTTCCGGGTCAAGCTAATAATTGTCTAATATACTTAGAGAATCTTAGTTGCAGCTCAAAGTGTGGAATAGTGCTTAATGAATGGCATGCTCGCTAGTTACCTATGTATGGGGCCTAAACTTAGCCGGATTTGTGATATATATTACGGGGACTAAGTCACCTTTATCCTTGACTGTGCATAGAATTGAATCCCCACACGTCTTCGGGTGGTGCAAATCAGGTGACAACCAACTGGTGGTTAGGCCGACCGTTTAACTCGCGTATCGCCATCTGAGGTGCAAAGTCATAAAACATTAATTAAATCTCTTAAAGAACTATTTATCCGCAGATAAAAGTAACGTAAGACTATTCGTCACTAATATCCATATCGCTTGAATCATCATCACTGTCTGTGCAGCTTGAGGAGTCAGAATCTTGGCAATAGGCGATGCGTGTTAAACGGTCGGCCACACCGCCAAGGGACAATGCCGTGTTCCAGTGTGATGTCTGGTGACACCATGCAGTGAGAGTGGGTCGGAATTGTAGCTCCTCTATGGTTTCTAACCATGTGAAGGCTCATTCTACTATCACCTCACCGAAAATCATTTATAATCACAAGTGAATAGTAGAGTACATCATTGCTTAACATCGGGCAAGTTGTAGTCAAGAGCAAGCCTACAAACAGACAAACGTTTAGATTACTTCTTCATTTATAGATATTTAAATTAATGGGTAATTTATAATTCTATAATATTTAATTAGACATTATTGTATATAAAGAATGGCATGCAAATTATTTGCTCATTTTTTTAGTTTCTATTAAAGGCAGGTGTACCTATATTCGTTTCTAAAACGAACCTCAGCTTCGAAAAGGTGCAAATAAGTGAGTTCTAATTCTGTAAGGGTTATGAATATGCTTAAGGTTACGTGGCGAGTGTGTGAAGTTTTTTTTTTCTTTTCGGCAACTGAGTCATTTTCGACTATTCTGCCCGTGTCAAGTTTGAGAGTGTGTGAAGTTCTTTTTTTTTTTCAAATCATATCAATCGAATCAAATCATTTTATTTGTGATTCACAAATATTACAATATAGTTCTTACAATTTAATCAGTTCATGCTGTGATCGGCCTCATAGGCATACAAATTAATTATACATGAATAAAATATAAATAAAAATGTCAATTAAAATTAGTCAGTCAAATTGTCAATAGAATCAGTTATTAATAATAATATCCGGATGACCGAGCTTGGCCCGGTTTTTTTTTTTTGACATTTTCTAAAAATGATTCCTAGCTAGATCGATTTATCGCCCCCGAAACCCCCCATATACTAAATTTTATGAAAATCGTTGGAGCCGATTCTGAGATTCCAATTATATACAAGAATTGCTCATCTATACTATACTATACTATACTATACTATACTATACTATACTATACTATACTATACTATACTATACTATACTATACTATACTATACTATACTATACTATCTATATCTATACTATCCTACTATCCTATCCTACTATCCTATCCTATCCTACTAATATTATAAATGCGAAAGTAAGTATGTGTGTGCGTGTGAAGGTTTGTTACCACGTATCTCCATAACCGCTCAACCAATGTTAATGATATTTGAAACGTAGGTAGTGTATACCCTAGAATAGGACATAGGCTAATAATATTGTCAAAAATCATCCCCTAAGAGAGGTAAATATAGGGGTGAAGTTTGTATGCAACTTCTTATTCCTTGGTTCTATTCTTTTAAAATTTGGTACACATAAACCTTAAGACAAATAATAAGATACGGGTAATTATCTGGTTATTTTTTCATAATTACCCCCACGGGGTGTCGAAAATGAGTTTTTTTGGTAAAAATTAAAGTTTCTCTGGATCTGTTTAGTCTCAAGTCCGATTGAATTCAAATTCGGCACACATATACCTTAAAAGAAATCATAAAATACGTGTCTTTTATTTTACCAAAACTACCCCCAGGGAGGGTGCAAAATGAGTTTTCTTGGAAAAAATTTAATATTCTAGAACTGTTTAGTCTGTGGTCCGATTCACTTCAAATTCGGTACAAATAAAGCTTAAGGACGTATTTACGAATAGTCGCGTTTCAATATTAGGTATTATCTTACTACTACAGATGCACGGCTCACACTCACACAGCGACATGCGCGAAGCGATGAAATTGCAAGTAAACTGACATGATTTGATAATTGAGCCTACTTTAGTCCGTATATTTCTTTTTAAATTTACATTGCGTTGTTTGGTTTTCAATTGAGTACATAATATTAGAATTAGCTAAAAATAAGTAATAATTACGCACTAAGTGCTTTGCTTCCACTTTTATTGTGCGAACTGCCTACTGCCGTCGTCTATGTTTTTCGATAGCGATAATCTGCCTGTCTTCAAGTAACGAGTAAATCGGTAATTACTGCGTAAGCGCGTTCCATCGTAGACTTAATCATTGCTTCACATAAGGCAAGATGTGGTCAAGCGCAAGTCTATTAAAGGATAAAAAGAAGTTCAGCTCTCAGATTCGTCTTGACGAGTACTTTCTCTTTAGATGGTATCCAGGGTCTGATGATGGAGTAAAACGATGGTGATGGTGGCGATAGGAAGTTTGTAATAAAACGACTCAATCCCATTTAGTAAGGGCTAGTAGTATCGTCTTGGCGAGAACATTGTCCTTAGATGGTATCCAGGGTTTGGTGAGTAGGCAGGAAGGTTGCCAAAGGAACTCCGTAATAGGACCACACAATTCTGTTGGTTTTGGGCTCATATAATTTAACTTGACAAGTACTTTATCACTAGATCATAATATCCAGGGCCTGATGATGGAGCAGGAAGGTCGCTAAAGGAACTTTATGATAAAACGACACAACCTCTTCGAGTTTAGGGTCGTGTGGTTTGTTTTGATGAGTACTTTTTTAGATAGTATCCAGGGTCTGATGATGGAGCAGGGAGGTAGGGAAAGGAACTCGGTAAGAAAACGACACATCACTGTCGAGTTTGGGCTCAAATAGTACGTGTTGACGAGTACTTTGTCTTTGTATGGTACACAAGGTCAGATGATGGACCAGGAAGGTGACCATAGAAACTCTATAATAAATTTTCTCTCAATAATTCATTTCATTTCAAGGTCGCCAAAGGACCTCAGAAATAAAACATATGGTTCGTCTTGGCGAGAACTTTGTCTCTAGATCTCTTGTTATTTCTATTTAATAAAAGGTAAGTATATTAAGTAGGTATGTATTTTTTAACAGAATCAAATTTATTTTTAGCCCTGTATGTAGTTCTTTTAGCTTCTATCGACGTGATATTTTAACATGAAAATTAGAATGACTGTATAGAAAAAGTGTACGAAAAAGCGCAAGGAACTTCATTCAAACCGGGGGTCCATAGACCCGTCATTTAGTACTTCAAATTATTAACCAATTTTTGAAATGGAAGCAGGTTCTATATTCGCTTGTATAAATGTTCTCCGTTTCAATTGTGGACCGATTTCGAAAATATTTGAGGTAAACCCATAAGTACATTTTACCCTGATGAGATTTCAATATAACTAACAAAACGAGCCCAAACTCGACACATCCAACACTACTCATCTACTAGTTCCAGTAGCAGACTTCAAAGTACACCTTCAGGTCACTCCATCAAGTCCGGTGGTAAGATCTCAACATAACTAACAAAAATCTACTAGTTCCAGTCGCATACTTCAAAGTACATCTTCAGGTCACTCCATCAAGGCCGGTGGTAAGATCTCAACATAACTAACAAAACGAGCCCAAACTCGGCACATCCAACTCTACTCATCTACTAGTTCCAGTAGCAGCCTTCAAAGTACACCTTCAGGTCACTCCATCAAGGCCGGTGGTAAGATCCCAACATAACTAACAAAACGAGCCCAAACTCGACACATCCAACTCTACTCATCTACTAGTTCCAGTCGCAGACTTCAAAGTACATCTTCAGGTCACTCCATCAAGTTCGGAGGTAAGATCTCAACATAACTAACAAAACGAGCCTAAACTCGACACATCCAACTCTACTCATCTACTAGTTCCAGTAGCAGACTTCAAAGTACACCTTCAGGTCACTCCATCAAGTCCGGAGGTAAGATCTCAACATAACTAACAAAACGAGCCCAAACTCGACACATCCAACTCTACTCATCTACTAGTTCTAGTCGCAGGCTTCAAAGTACACCTTCAGGTCACTCCATCAAGTCCGGTGGTAATATCTCAACATAACTAACAAAACGAGCCCAAACTCGACACATCCAACTCTACTCATCTACTAGTTCCAGTAGCAGACTTCAAAGTACACCTTCAGGTCACTCCATCAAGTCCGGTGGTAAGATCTCAACATAACTAACAAAACGAGCCCAAACTCGGCACATCCAACTCTACTCAACTACTAGTTCCAGTAGCAGCCTTCAAAGTACACCTTCAGGTCACTCCATCAAGGCCGGTGGTAAGATCCCAACATAACTAACAAAACGAGCCCAAACTCGACACATCCAACTCTACTCATCTACTAGTTCCAGTCGCAGACTTCAAAGTACACCTTCAGGTCACTCCATCAAGTCCGGAGGTAAGATCTCAACATAACTAACAAAACGAGCCCAAACTCGACACATCCAACTCTACTCATCTACTAGTTCCAGTAGCAGACTTCAAAGTACACCTTCAGGTCACTCCATCAAGTCCGGTGGTAAGATCTCAACATAACTAAAAAAACGAGCCCAAACTCGACACATCCAACACTACTCATCTACTAGTTCCAGTAGCAGACTTCAAAGTACACCTTCAGGTCACTCCATCAAGTCCGGTGGTAAGATCTCAACATAACTAACAAAACGAGCCCAAACTCGACACATCCAACACTACTCATCTACTAGTTCCAGTAGCAGACTTCAAAGTACACCTTCAGGTCACTCCATCAAGTCCGGTGGTAAGATCTCAACATAACTAACAAAACGAGCCCAAACTCGACACATCCAACTCTACTCATCTACTAGTTCCAGTCGCATACTTCAAAGTACATCTTCAGGTCACTCCATCAAGTTCGGAGGTAAGATCTCAACATAACTAACAAAACGAGCCCAAACTCGACACATCCAACTCTACTCATCTACTAGTTCCAGTAGCAGACTTCAAAGTACACCTTCAGGTCACTCCATCAAGTCCTGACGTAAGATCTCAACATAACTAAGAAAAGAGCCCGGTGGTTCAAACAAAATAAAATTACTGAAAATCTACGATAAGAAACAGTGAATACGTCTTAGTTGTCCGTCTACGCAGTTCGTACAGAAGGCGTCAAGTATCAATTTGGTTTTGTCAAATATTTTGTATTCGTACAGCGATCTTTATCAAGACTTTCTGCTTACAAGCGACACAGCGTCCACTCACGACGGCGCTCGAGCGCAGACTGACTAATAAATTCTTTACAATTTAGTGGAAAAATCAAGGCAAAAATTTGTGAACAAAGTAAACTCAATTTGTAGTGTTTATTGTAAGACTACTTGCAATTTTTTCTGTTGGAACTTATTTTATACATGTCGGCTCACATGAAACGTTCTTAAATAAATGAATTAATGTTATTAAATAGACCAAAAATGTTCCTGAACTCAACACGATATCGTCAATTTTGTATGAAGAGGCTAGTGATTTATTTTTTTTCAATATTATAAACTGATTTTTTTTTTTATTTTTATTGGAGCTATGAAAGATAAAGGAGTAATCTATCTGTGGGTATTATTATTTACATTTCGTTTCGTTTCAATTCGTCGCAAAATGTACTGAAAATCCTGTTATTTTATCAAATTTGCAAACACGCCCTTAAAACAAATAATGTATTTTGTATGGAGATAGACTACTGAACTAATTTTGTTTGGAGATAGTTCGAGACCCGGGAAAGGATAGTTTTATCCGACTGCGAAAAAAGGGATTAATGGTTAAGCGCGATAAACGACATCCGCGGGCGAAGCCGCGGGCGGAAAACTAGTAATATTATAAATGCGAATGTAAGTTTGTTTGTTACGCTTTCACGCAAAAACTACTGAACCGATTTGGATGAAATTGGGTATGGAGGTAGTTTGAGACCCGAGAAAGGACATAGGATAGTTTTTATCCTACTGCGCAAAAAGAAGGTAATGTTTTGGCGCGATAACCGACAAACACACGGGCGAAGCCGCGGGCGGAAACCTAGTCTAAAGATATAAGATAAGATTTATCAATACATTGTTTACAATTTGACATTGTTACAATTTGACATTGTTACAATTTGTCTATAAGAAAGTCATTTACGCTGTTGTTTGTATATGTTTTTGGCTTTTGTAGCTAGTTGTTGCCACAATTCTGCCAATGTCCGTCAGTGCGAGATTACAGTTAAGAGCGGAGATGTTGAAGATGATGTGCTATGGATGTAAAAACATGAAAGATTAATTACAGTTTCATCTTATTGATTTCAATAAATTTACTTAATAGGTATACGAATAGCGGACAGCGAGAATTAATTAAAAAAATTGGTTGTTTGTAAAGTAGGTTTACGATCGAGATGTTTACGTGATAACGTCTTATTGGTGATATAAGTGAGAGAGACGGAAGATCGGTCCACTCACTCGAACGCTATGCCAGCCTCCGCTCGTGAGGATTCCGCGTGACAAGTTTCACGGAATGACTGGCAGCGCTCGAGATGAGACGGGAGATCGGTCCGTCTCTCTCTCGTTATACCTGCGATCGCGCTCGTGAGGTTTTGGTGTGACACAAGTTTCTGAACATGTCACCCGACTAAAACGATTTTAAAGACGTTATCACGTCTGAATGATTTCCGTTGGCCACCCTGGGTGTACAAAGACACTAGTTTCATTTTACTACTCTCGATGGGGATGGATGTCTCTACCTCCAGTGGGTGTTCGACGGAACCCCGGGTTTTAGTGGGTAAACCGGGTCGGGCCGCTTTACTTAGAGACTATGTGGTCTCGCTCGCCCGGATCGATAACGGGAGTTCCACATTTTTTTTATCCTATAATAGGTTTGCGTTTGACCACAGCTTGCCTGATGTGAAGCAATGTTCCAGTCTACGATGGAACGCGCTTACCCAATAAATACCAATTCACTCGTGACTTGAAGACAGGTAGATTATAGCTATCGGGAAACAGAGATGCGGGAACGAATTTCACCGGCAGTTCGCACAATAAAAGTGGAATCAAAGCGCCCGGGTATAAATGCCTGTGGAGTTTCCACCATATAACGGTGGCGCATAGCCGTACCTCTACTTATCCGATGGAAGAACGGGGATGGGGGGAATAAGATTGTGTAATTCCAACGCGCACTCTCCGAAGTGTATCCGATAAAAGACCGAAAGACTAGCAACTATGCGGCGATGATCGAGGCTTTGCAACTTAGTGTTGCCACATACCCCACGCCCTGTGCTCATTTGGGGCGAGGGGATGCTTAAAGCATTTACCCTTGAAAAACAAGAAAAAACTGACTGACTGACTGACTGACAAATCAACGCAGAGCCCAAACCGCTGGGTCTGGAGACTTCAAATTTGGCACATAGGTTCCTTATGGAGTCTAGGGGTGCACTATGAAAATATTTTTCAAAACTCACCCTTTAAGGGGGCGGAACGGGGTTCCACCAATAACAAATAAAAAATATGATGAAGGGTTCTTATAGATCTGTCACTTGGCTAATTTTTATCCTAACACCACGCGGGCGACGCCGCGCGCGGAAGCTAGTTTTTGTCATATTACGCTAACTTAGCCGTGATAGTTAGTTTAAATTGTAAAAACTTCAATGGTTAATAGTAATTTATTAATAATATAAATTAAACGTGTTCGTATAAATAATAAATTAAACTAGCTGACCCAGCGAACTTTGTACCGCGTGGTTCTCACCTTTACCTAAATTACTAATATCGCTATTAAAAAATAGGGTTTGGTGATAGAATGGTGAAAATTTAGGGATAAATAAATAAATAAATATTCTGGGACATTAACACACACGGTCATCTGGTCCCAAGCTAAGCAGAGCTTGTGTTATGGAAACCAGATAACTGGTATATACTATACATATAATACTTTTTTTTTTGTAAATATATACTTATGATAGATATTTACACCCAGATTCGACACAAACACAAATGTTCATCATTAATGTTTGTCTCGGGTGGGAATCGAACCCACGACCTGCAGCGTGAAAAGCAAGTATCTTACCGACCACGCCACCGGCCCGTCATAATAAAAATTTTATCAAAAAAATAATAATAAAAATTTATCATTTAGACGTTTGAAAAGTAGATAGTAGCCGATTCTCAGACCTACTGAATACGAATATAAAATTTGGCAAAAATCGGTAAAGCCATTTCGGAGGAGTACGGTAACTAACATTGTGACATGGAAATTTTCAACTGACTTCAAAAAGAAGGAGGTTCTCAATTCGACTGTATGTTTTTTTATGTTTGTTACCTAATATCTTTGTTATACGCGAACCGATTTCTATGATTCTTTTTTTGTTGGCAAGTAAATGCTTCCGTGTGGTCCTATTTAAATTTGATCAAGATCTGACCAGTAGTTATTGAGCTATGTCGAAAGAAGCGTCATTGTTTACGCTAAGCGCGCAGCCTTATTAGTGCAATTGCCCTAAACGCATAATTCTAGGTACCTACAATTGAAGTCGGTTTTGTGTTGTTGTTGCAAAAAGAATTTTATAAATTAAACTAGCAAACCCGGCGAACTCCGTTTCGCGTTTTCCTGAATTTTCTTTGCTATAAACCTCACGGAGCCCGAGACCTTTCCAACGAATGCAAAACCGTGGAAATCGGTTCGTGTGTTCCGGAGTTATAGCGTCAGGAAGGAAAACCCGACTTATTTTTATATAGTAGATAATTACTTACCACACAATATTTAACAGTTCCTTACATCATGATCTATAAACTACTCCGTTATTGTGACGTCACGGGACACTTTGTGAGTAAAAAAGTAATATTTTTTGACTGGCCTGGTGGTAGTGGTTAGTGACCCTGACTGCTACGCCGAAGGTCGTGGACTCGATTCTCACCCAGGATAAATCTTTAAGTGATGATCACGATTATTTCTTGTGTCTGGGTGTAATTTATCTATAATATGTATGTATTTACAAAGAAAAAGTATTTAAGTATTATATCCGTTCCTAGTACCCATAATAACACAAGCAAGTATAATTGCTTAATTTGGGACTAGATGGCGCTGTATGTGAGTGAAAATATTATTATTATTTTTCTACATATCGTGGAGTACTAATATATAACAAAATAAATTAGAATTTATAAAATATAACACAATTGCCAATATCGAGCTGAAACTAAAATTTATTAGAAATTATTATTTATTAGAATTTTTATTAGAAAAGTCATAGGTATTGCACGACCCGGGACTTCGAGGTGAATGAGCGTGTTCGCAGCTATGGCGCGGCGTAGTGGTTTAACCTCGCCTTAGAAATATTTGGCCGCGGATTCAATCCCTAACCGTGCCCACTTTGTGTGAATTATTTCAACGCAGCTGCTATCGGTAGGAAAACATCGTGAGGTGACCAGTATGTCTAGACTAGAAGAACTAACCATTTGAGGAAATGTAACGTCCAACATCCTGTACAAACAAAGCAAAAACAAAACCGTACCGCCAAGCGGCCTTGCCGTGTTCCGGTGCGATGCCTGATGACACCATGCAGAGAGGGTGGCGAGAAATTGTTGTTCTTTATGGTTTCTAACCATATGGAGCCTCATTCTACTGCCACCTTCCCACCGAATATCATTCGTAATCACGGAGTGAATCGGTATATTGGGCTGGCGTGTCCCATCGTACATTGCATCATATAAGTTAACATCAGGCAAGTTGTTGTCAAGTGCAAGACTATTGCAGAATAAAATATTAAAGAACATTGACCAGAGTCATTCAGCCCTAAACTCTCTTTACTTCTAAAATAGTTGAGCGAAGACCTGTGTCCAGCAGTAGGATACTAAAAAGGGTTGAAGTGAAGCGAACACCTTTGCCACTGAACTACTGAGGTAGTTACAAAACTAATTATTTAAAAACACAAAATCCTTCCGCAACAGCTTGATTACAATGGATCCAGCAGAAGTAATAGAACAGCAAGCGCTGACCCGGCAGCATGCTATGAACGCAGTGATAGACCGCGGAGACTCTCCCGTACAAGAGTTTTACCGCGGGACCACCGTGTTCGTCACTGGAGGCTCCGGATTCCTTGGGAAGCAGCTCATTGAGAAACTCTTTAGGTAAGATCTGCTTGATCCTTAACTAAACATAAGCCTCATCGGGAAACTCTCCGTTTGAATTGGATCTTGATGTTCTTGTCCGGAAGCAAATGATGAAGGTAAAAGGCTGCATATACTCCCCGTGCAGATATTCTACTGCGGTAGCTCGTTGAAATTTTTTTTAGTTAGAGGTTTTGCAGTGGTATGTCCAATCTTGTCAATGGACAACCTGTGCAGATTGGGCTTTGAATTATATTGATCTAGAATTTTGAATCTGGGACCTTGAGTAGCGACTAACGACTGAAATCTAAATTATTAAGGTTATTTGTCTTGCAGATCTACTCAGATCAAGAAAATGTTTGTACTGATCCGCCAAAAGAAAAGCTATTCTCCAGAACAGAGAATCTCCAGGGTACTGAAAGACCCGGTGAGTGACTTGCTATGATATCTACATCTATATTTTATTATTATACTAGTTCCCAACACGAAGACTATAAGAAGGTTCCAAAGATTGCCGATTTGAGTCACGGTCGCCATGTAAGTCTGGCGACCGTGACAGGACTGAGGTGCGAAATGAGCCCGACGAGTGCTGGATAAATATTAAATATTAAATATTTTTTGAAAATAATACAAGTTTTAAAGTAGAGTTAGCACACTTCATAATAATATCTGTACTACAACTAGAAGACTAAAAATAGGTAAAAAATTCGCGACGGGCTCTAACAAAACATTTTGATATTTAAAATCATACAGTGCAATATAAAAGAGTAAAAAATCAATGTAGGCGCTACAAAGAATGAAAAGCCGAGGTTGGTTCCCGAAGCTCAATTATTAAGTTATTCAATTCAATTCATTATTTTATATTCACGGACAACATAGATCCATTTGTTAGTAACATTTGTGCTAAAAATATAATACTCATGCTAATCATTTATATATCATATCTGAGAAGTACACTGTCCAAGCGATAGCCGGAGGGACAATTGTAATTATTAACCTTGTGCATCGTCCGCATGAAGCGCCTCACCAGAGGGTGACGAGGATCATCTGACAGTGTACTTAGGATGATCTTGCTGCTCCCCCACATCGTTTTCAATAGAGACGTGACTTTTTTGTCGCACTGTAAGCGATAAGTGGTTTACGATGGAACACATTGACCTTAAGCTGCATCGCCAAGCGGTCTTGCCGTGTTCTGGTGACACCATATTTTAAGAAGGTGGGTCGGAATCGTTGTTCTTTTCATTAAGGAGTCTCATTCCACTGCCGCCTTCTCACCAAAAATAATTCATCATCACGACTGAATCGGTATAATGAGCAGGCGCGTTATTGCCTAAGCTGTAGTTAAGCGCAATCTTGCTGCAGAATAAAAACCCTACTGAATATCGAATCATTCGTGAATTTAGAACACAAATTATATTTAATAGCCATTAGAAAACAGAGATGCTGGAAGCGAGTTCCACAACATGGCTGACAGCACCTTTGATAACTTTGTTTCGTTGCAGATATTTGACAGCCTCCATAAAAAACAACCGGATTTTGTTCAGAAAATTGTTCCTATAGAAGGAGATGTTGCAGAACCAGACCTTGGGATCAGTCCGAAAGATAAAGACCTTATATTTAACGAGGTTAGCTCCTTACCTATTGTTTTAAATACTAGAGGATTCCACGTAAGCTTCCCTGGTAGAGGAAGATCAATGAAAACCATCATAACTTATTTTCTCGTCGTATTATCTTCGTATGAAAGGCAATATAGGTGTCTCAAGAATTAGCTGGGTTTCAGAGCCCAAGCCCCTTCACGTGCCTGTGTTAGCAGTACTTAACATATTTCAATAGGCCTAGTTTCGAGGTGTCAAAAATTCGCTGACTACGCCATTTAGAAGACATTTATAGTACATATTACTAATAACAGAAAAAAACGGTTACGTGCTCAGTAAGATACGTGCTTTTCACCTCGGAGGTCGTGGATTTGATTCCCACCAATATCATACATTTGTGTGATGAACATGTCTGCTTGTCTTGAGTCTGGGTGTAATTATCTGCATTTAAGTATGTATTTACAAAAGAACAGTATTATTTAAGTAGTATATTTTAGTTATATGATTTCCATAGTACAAGCTCTGCTTAGTTTGGGATGATGGCCACCAATATCCCATGACATGATATTATTTATTTATTTAACATCATACTGCATATTTTAAGTACGAATTTAATTAATAACTCTTGCATATTGATTTTAAATGATTCCAGGTAGAAATAATATTCCACATGGCTGCGACGGTAGCATTCGACCACCCAATCAAGTCGGCCATTTTGACTAATGTACGAGGAACAAGGGATGTCATCCATATTGGAAAACAATGTAAAAATCTGAAGTAAGTATATTATAGTATTGTCTTAGATTTACGCGAATATCACACATTGAAATAAAACTACTTTTACCCAAAATAAGTCAATTTTTACCATCTGTCAAGTGTCTAGTCCCTCTACAAGACGCGGGTGTTTATAAAATTGACTGTGAGTGTGGACTCTCATATATAGGACAAACAAAGATAAGTATAGGGACCCGCGTAAAAAAACACATAGCTGACGTAAAACATCAACGTGTGAATGTGTGTAAAGATACGCGAGTGAAGACCACGCTATGGACGCCATAGCATCAGCACAACCGATAAAAGGTGGACTGATGATATTTGAAATTGCGGGAAGCAATCCGTAAATGCATGGCTTACATTTTACCAAAAAACAAAATCTCTGACACTTTGGTTCTCATATTATATTACCTTGTTTAAAACACTAAATTCAACTGCAGGTGGAGGCCTGGTGTCCTGTGAAACAGGGCGTTTTACAAACCTACGTTAGGCTAGGCACCTGTCTCCTATACTGTGTTTCTGTTTTATATAATTGTAGAATTGAGCTTAGTCGTAAGACTAATATTGAGGAGGAGAATCTTAAGCAAAGAAGAAAATTGAAAAGCCTTTTAAAATAAGTTATTTTCAGGTCGTTCGTGTATATGTCAACTGCATACACAAATGCTACAATAAGTAGAGTTGGAGAGAATATTAATGAAGAGTTCTACCCTGCTCCGATGTCACCTGAACTGATGATCAAGCTGGCTGAGTCTGTGGAAGAAGACAGGCTTAACAACATGAAAGAGGGGTAAGTACGTGTAATGTAAAATCTAAATAGTAGATAATATAATTTTAATGCTGCATTTACTGAGTGTACTAAGCGGCGCAAGTGCTCAAACCTTCCAGGAAAATTACGTGTTTGAGCCGCTTGATGTGGAGATTCTTAATTCGCGGGGTTCCAGAAGCACGTACACTTTTGAAGTTTCTAAACGCCTGGTTGACAAAACATGTAATCAGAAAGCTGGTTTGTATCTCGGGCAAAGGATCCAGTATTGCTATTCTGCTGGATGCTAGCCTTCTGAATGACCTGGACCTTCTGAATAATAAAATATGTTCATGTTAACGATGTCGAAGAATTTGATGCTTTAGTTAAGTTTAGGCATAACGTTAAGTTTTAAATTAAATTATAATAACGTACGAGCAATGTTGTACATTTCTGCATACGTTGCATTTTTCATGTCTTGTACATCAATTTACACCCAGTACTAATTTCACCTGAGTTCGACGCTTTCTTTTGACATTCTGACTTAAGACATAATAATAAGTTAGTATCGTCACACATTGAACATCAACGCTCGACGAAATCTGCAGTGTGCGAATATACTCAAAAAGGCCCCTAACCATTACCTGAGATTTGATAAAACACAGGTCCTTGTCAAAGAAAACCGGTTCCTACCAAGAATAATCCGCGAAGCTATTGAAATTAAAAAACATCCTAATTTTAACAGAGAAAATGGTTGGAATATACCACCAGCTTGGGACCCAGTGCTTAATTTACTTGTACAAGAAAGTGCCTGATAAAATAATAAGAGCCTAAACTATTAAACCGACACCTACATAACTAAGTATTTGCCTTTATTATTTTATCAGGCACTTTTTTTGGGATAATTTAAATAATTGCTACATCCTTTATTTAACATATGTTTGAAATCACAACTAAATTAGATAAATGAAGTAATTATGAAGCAATACATTTCGGGAAACTCTGCATGCTTGACTTTAAACTAGGGGGTGACCAGCCAACCAAACGTCAGGATGGCTGGTCAAAAAAAATATTTTATTTCTCATTATATATCATATGTAGCAATTATTTATTATATGTAGCAAATATAAGCAATTATGTAGCAATTTTCAAATCAACTCTCATAGACCAACGCCACAGACAACCAGCCATTCTGACGCACACCGAAAGCCTTCAAATAAAAAAAGGTGTTTAAGAGATTGTTGGCATCAACGTTTTAGGTTGGTGGGAAAATGGCTCTCATCGGTTTTATTAAGAGATTTTTAATATATGTCTTTTTACTAGGTTCATCAAAGGATGGCCCAACACATACACATTCACTAAAGTTTTAGCGGAAGATGTAGTTAGAACCAACATTGACCAGCTTCCCATAAAAGTGGTCAGACCTACCATAGGTAAGTATATCATTGTCAATCAAAGAAAATCTTGAAAGTTAACCCTTCTCTCAACTATCTAACGGGTTGAGACAGTTTAGGCCTTAATCAACACACACTGGTCATGTGCGAGTTGGTGGATATCACATGTCCTCGAAGTGTCTTCTCTCAACTATCTAACGAGTTGAGAGAGTTTAGGCCTTAATCCACACACGCTAGCCAAAAAAAGAAAATTGAAATGTTAGAAAATAAAATAGATTTTTTTTTTGGGGGCTGAGTCACCTTCGTCTGTGGGTCTACCTTTAATTGAATCACATTGATTGAGGTGACAATCAACTGGTGGTAGGCTTCGGCCGTGGTTAGTGACCACCCACCAGACAAAGCCACACCGCCAAGCACGATTCAGTCGTGATTACGAATGATTATCGGTGAGAAGGTTTTTGAGTTAGAAACCTGTTACAGCAACAATTCCGACCCACCCTCACTGCATGGTGTCACCAGACATCGCACCGGAACACGGCAAGGCCGCTTGTATCGCGGCTTTGTCTGGTGGGTGGTCACTAACCACGGCCAAAGCTAACCACCAGTTAATTACCAGCCTAAATATATAGCCTATGTGCTATTCCAGACTAATTAATCTCTGTACCTACATCCAGCAGTTAAGCAATGTTAGTCGAAAGGAATCCTACTAATATTATAAATGCGAAAGTTTGTAAGAATGTATGGATATTTGTTACTTTTTCACGCAAAAACTACTGAACGGAATAGGATGAAATTTTGCACAGAGATAGATTATGGTCTTTTTATCCCAATAAGTACTAAGTACCACGATAGCGAAGCTGTGGTCAGAAGCTAGTTAATTATAATATTTAATTTAATTGTTTTCAGTTATTTGTGCTAACCGGGAACCAAACCCAGGGTGGATTGATATTAGCAGCGTCTTTGGACCAAGTGGGGTTAGTTACAAACTTAATATTTTTGAACAAACCCACAGATCATCAAATCTTTTGCGGTCGTTGCTAGAGGTACGGGCGCGGGCCGGTGCGGTGCCGTCGTCGTCGGTATTATGGTTCTATTCCCACCGAAGCAGACTTTTGTGCGATGTAACTACTAGGTAAAACTGAAAGTCATTGATGCTCAAAATTACTTACGTACATAAGAGTGGAATTTGTGGGCAGAATAAGAATGAGTAAACAAAGCAATGTTATCTCAGTTACAGAGGTAATTATGATGATAAATCGAAAGAACAAATCCCAGATATAGAGACTTGCTTAACCTTCTAACAGAGGTAAATCAGTGCCAAAGTGTTGGGACCTCAGCATGAGTTTCAGTTATGGAGGTTTCTCACTTATCCAGGTTCCACTTAACCAAGTTTAACTGTAATATAATCATGTTATAATTAATCGAATTTTATAAAATAAATTAATAAACTTTGTTGCAGTTAATGTTAGGGTGTATGATGGGAGTCCTGCATGTAATTATGTCTCGGCATGAGATCAATATCGACATAATACCTTCAGATTACGTCGCTAACTTAACAATAGCAGCTGCTAGTACTCATACTTCAAAAATTTACACCATCAGCAGTAGTAACAGAAACCCATTCACTTGGGGTAAGTCCTTGGGGTTTTTTTTATTGTCCCTTTCCACTGGAGGCTTCACCAGCGTGACTTAATTTTTTTTCTGCAATAGGCTTGCGCTTGAGTACAATACGCCTGATTTTAAGCAACGATGCTGTCTACCGGTGCATCCACACCGCAGTTACTTTTTGTTGAGCAACATTTTGCAACACGGTAACATTAAATAACAATCTCTAACTTTTGAGACTAGTTGTTACTAATTGTTGAGTGCTCAACAAAAGATAACAAAGAATAACTTTCGACAACAATATTTCACACATTTATGTCAGGGGCTAAATTTTTTTTTTAATAATTTTAAGTGTTTTTTTTTTAATTCACGCGATTACAAGAAGTAAAGTAAAGTTTGTACAGTCGTTTTACAACATATTAATTTTGTTTACTTACTTACTGGATGACATAGTTTCCCGAAACAGAAGAGACAATAGCAGATTGTGCTATCGATCATGTAGAACTGCATTTATGCGCAAAAGTGTCTTTTGCATAGCACCTATCTAAATATATAAAACAAGAAACTGACTGACTGACATATCAACGCAGAGCCCAAACCGCTGGGTCAGGAGACTCCAAATTTGGCACATAGGTTCCTTATGGGGTTTAGGGGTGCACTAAAAAAGGATTTTTCAAAACTCACCCTTTAAGGGGGTGAAGCGGGGTTCCAAAGTTTGTATGGAGAAACAAGATTAGTGAGACTAATTTCGCGGGTGAAGCCGCGGGCGGAAGCTAGTTATCTATAATAAGTTACCGAGTTGTTAAAAAAGTCTCCCTCTTATCAATTTTAAAAAGAGACTCCGTAAATTGTTAATGGAGAAAACTTATTACAGGGTGGATGCATTTTTATCGGACCAGAGTTTTTAAATTTTGCACGCCTTTTGGTAAAATATGGTTGAACTTGATAAATTTTGTTACACTACTTAATATGTATTACCCATATTTTCAAATAAACATATTCTTGTTCTTATACTTTTTAGGTGCTTTGGCCTACACTTTGCATAATGAAGTATCAAAATATATGACACCAAAGATTGTTTGGTATGGATATGGCTTCGAAACGTCATCTCCCTTTGTTTATAAAATATATGACTTTTTTCTACATAAGATACCTGGTTATGTTGCTGACGGGGCTTGTGTGCTTTTGATGAAGAAACCAAGGTACGAACCAATTTGAACTGTGATGTTAGTACTATTGATACATTTTTATAAATCTTTATTCTCTGTTTCTGTAAATTCTATATCAGTAAAATTAGTGAGCAGCGGTGGCGCAGCGGTACGGGTATCTCCTTATAAATAGGTCTCGGGTTCGAATTCTGGTCGTGCCCACACATCTTTGTGTGAATTCTCTCATCTCCGCTGCTCAATATCGGTGGAGGAAAACGTCGTGAGGAAACCGGCATGTCTAAGGACTAATCATTCAAGGATATGTGACATCCACTAACCCGCATTTGGCCAGCGTGTGAGGATTTAGGCCTAAACTCACTTAACTCATAAGATAGTTCATAGGACCCGTGTAGTAGGATAATAAAAGGATTTTTTTTTTTTAATCTCATTTATTTAATGGGACTTTGTTCTCATAGAACATGTCAGTCCCGTAAGAATTGCATGGATACATAAGTTTTAACATTTATATTACTTGTCTGTTTTTAAATAAAATTAACTCATTGTACAATGAATATAACATTTTAGCTTCCTGAGATGCAGGAATAGCCAAAATGCCATTACACCAGCCTATGTCAGAAACATTTAACTTTAAGTTTGCCAATGTAGACTCTCTAGAGGTTTTGTTTATCTGGCATTCTGTAAGTGCGTGGTACAGTAATAAAAGGGTTGAAGTGTAGAAGTGAAAGTTAGTAACGCAAGAAGCGAGAATGAAAAGAAGAAGATTCCCAACCAGGACAAATCATTGTGTGATGAACATGATTTTTATTCTGTGTAATTTCTTTTATCTATAATATGTATATATTTACTGAAACAAAATAATTTATTTAAGCAGTATATCAGTTCCTAGTATCTAAAACCAGGTGGCACTGTGTTAAAAAAATTAAAAATTATAACCTATTGACAGTCACACAACCCATAGAGGAATATTTTTATGTTAATCAAACTTTGTAGATGACTGTGCCTCCCTAGTCCCAAAAAAACTCAGTGACTTAGCTCTCCTGGATATTTATCTTAAATATATATAAGAAAAAACTGACTGACTGACTGACTGATGTATCAACGCAGAGCCCAAACCGCTGGGTCTGGAGACTCCAAATTTAGCACATAGGTTCCTTAAGGGGTCTAGGGGTGCACTAAGAAAGGATTTTCTAAAACTCACCCTTTAAGGGGGTGAAACGGGGTTCCAAAGTTTGTATGGAGAAATAAGATTAGTGAGATCAATTTCGCGGGCGAAGCCGCGAGCGGAAAAGCTAGTTTTCTATAACTAATTTTATCCTTTTTATTTCAGATTAGGAAAAGTATACGCAACTGTAGATAAACTGATGTCCGTGTTACAATATTTTACGACACATGATTGGAAGTTCATAGATCACAATACTATAGACTTGTATAACAATTTGTGTGAAAGAGACAGAGCTATATATCACTTTGACGTTGTTGATGTTCAATGGACTAATCAAATAATACTATGGAGTGTGGGGCTCAGAAAATATATCATCAAAGACGGTCTCAAAGACACCGCTTGGGGAATGAAAAAGCAATTTTATTTTAGAATAATCCACTATATTGCAGTTGGTGTTGTGTTTTACTTGGTATATTATATTTTGAGTTTTGTATTGAACAGTTTCTTATGATGAGCGTGAAATGACTAATGTACTACAGTCCATCAAATCTAAGAAGTACCGTTTGACAGTTCTAAACGTAGTACATTTATAATTTTATTTTTTGTATGAAAATTGTTTGTTATGTTAAAATTAAAATAGCTTCATAATTCAATTATTTTACAGGAATGCTAATAAAAAAATAAAAACTTGAGAGGTGTCAAGGGACACCCGGATGGAACGAAGTTCCTTTCGATTAATTAGTGAAGGAATTGTATTAAAATATTTATTTTTAAGTTCTAATTTTTTTTTCTATTTCTAGAGAGAGAGAGAGAGAGAGAGAGAGAGAGAAAGAGAGAGAGAGAGAGAGAGAGAGAGAGAGAGAGAGAGAGAGAGAGAGAGACAGACAGACAGAGAAACAAGCGCTCGCCGCACAGCTTATAATAGTTTACTATAGCAAAAAGTGTCGTGACAACTTTTCGTAATAATTTTTTCTGTCTAGCCCCCTTTCACAACGCGCGATAAGGAACTTCGTTCCAAAAATAGTGTGAATTACGCCTCTATAAAGCTAATTTAATAGAAAACAGTGAAACGTCAAACGGTACTTCTTAGATTTGATGGACTATAAGCAATAGTTTTAATAGTTTTAATGTTAGCTATGTGTTAATTATTATTTAAAAAAATAAATAAATATATTAATTTCGAACTTTCCATTTAAAAACTTTTCTAACGCGCTATTAATGACGCACGCACACATTCCTACCTACTATAAGTAGGTTTTCCTAAAAAAAAATGTATTTTCTGACTCTCAGATAGAGGCAGGTTTCGGATATATTTTCCGCTGTCATTGGTGCCTTATGTTGTTTGTATTTTTTCTCTTTTTATTCGACTTCAAGATCAGGTTGTCGTTTACAAGCTCTACACGGTGGAAACACATTTACCCCGCCCCGTGTGTCATGTCACGTCACAAACTCTATCGGTTTCATACATTTACTATGGTTAGAGAAAGAGAGAGACACACTTGCGACACAACACGGGTTGCTATAAGTGTTTCTGTAACCTTAATAATAATAATAAATGATAATAACCATTTATTTCAGGTTGCAAGGCCCATATAAAATATAACACTATAAACAAATACAATATTAAATATTATCTAATCTAAATACTATAAATCTATCTACCTATTTAAATAAAAATGAAACCCGTTTTCCGTTGTCACGACATCACGCGAGAACGGCTGGACCGATTTCGCTAATTCTTTTTTTAAAATAATCATTTAAGTACGAGGATGGTTCTTACGCAGAGAAAAATTTAAAAAAAAGAAAATTTAGAAAGCGAAGAAGTGCCGAAAACCGGGTTAGATACCTATTATTTATTGTTGGTTATATTCGGTAGGTCTGAGACCCGGTAGATGGCACTGCTTTACCGGGCAGAACGACGTCTGCCGGGTCTGCTAGTACAATATAAAATATTTTATTTTTTCCACGCTGCATCGTGAGTGTGTTGCGTGTTGTCAGGTATCCGACCTCGGAAGCGCCGGAACAAAACACCTTGCGGCCAAAATTATTCTTTTGCGAAGGTCGGCAGATGTTCAGTGGGTACCCTCACCACAAAGGAATTAAAATTTACACTGTGGCGAGACTCCAAGCGCTCGACCCTCAGCGTGAAGTTCTGTCTCTTCAACCTTCGTTCGTTGTAAGGGTCGCGATAAATGTGTTACCGCGTTAACCCAGTGGTAATCAGTATTTTAAGTGTAAATGTTGTAAGTGAGGTGTTTGATGTATTTTATATCTTGCATCACGACGGAAAAGCCGTGGTATAGGTGCGGCCGTCCTCGGACGGCTCACCGAAAAAGTCCGGGGAACCAATAGAAGCCCTTCCAGTCGATTGGGTTAGGTCAACAGCAAAAAAAAAGAAAAAGCCGTCGGCGGAATCCAAACGTAAATATATAGTTTTATAAGTAAAGTAAACCATTCACTTAGACAGTTACACGTACACCCGCAAGTGAATTTGTGGATGTACATTGAAAACTTCTTTTCTGTTAAATTTAAATTTAAATTTAATTTTTTTTTTAATAAACAAGCAGTGCTGGTGCTAAAATCAACTCATTTAGTTTTTTACTGAACCTGTATGTTTATATCTATAACTTCTTTATGTACGGTCAAAGGCACAAGACAGATTATACCATTCCATATATTACTTATCAAACAAAAACCGTAAACTTACTTTGAAGTGCTATTGCCCAGACATCTGATTGTAAAAGCTTAGATAGACCGGAGTCCCACACTACAGGCATTATTTGCTCAAAAAGGCGCTCCTATCACAAACTTTAAGCAATTTATTACTGTGTATAACTATTGAAATAAAATTATTTTTAATTATAAATTTTAGATTTCGACGTTAAAAAAGAATCCATTATAAAATAGTTTTGTTTCAATGTGTGATATTCGCGTAAATCTAAGAAAATTTAAATACTGTGTGTAACTAAGAATTTTTTTTGGAACTATGCCGTTCTAATGTTCGTCACGTTCGGGGCGTTCTCATAATAACGCCGGCTCTAGTAGCAGCCGCGCTAGATTTTATGCTCTATAGATCTTTAAATTATGATTTTGTATCTGATATCTTTAAATGAGCAATTCTTGTATATATTGGAATCTCGGAATCGGCTCCAACGATTTTCATAAAATTTAGTATATAAGGGGTTTCGGGGGCGATAAATCGATCTAGCTAGGAATCATTTTTAGAAATACCGAGCAAAGCTCGGTCATCCAGATATTTATTAATTAAATTAAAAAATAATTCTAATAATATTAATAAACTATTTAATTTATAATATTTGTCGGGCCGGTGGCGTGGTCGGTAAGACTCTTACTTTTCACACCGCAGGTCGTGGGTTCGATTCCCACCCAAGTCAGACATTTGTGTGTTGATTACGTCTGTCTTGAGTCTGGGGTGTAATTATCTATGTTTAAGTATGTATTTACAAAATAAAAGTATTATATGTAGTATATTAACAGTTAACTGGTTTCCATAGTACAAGCTCTGCTTAGTTTGGGATCAGATGTTACGAAGATCAGACCGTGTTAAAAAAATATATAAATCTAAAGAGTTTGTTTGTTTTAACGCGCTAATCTCAGGGACTACTGATCTGATTTCAAAAATTCTTGCACTGTTAGATAGCCCATTTGTTGAGGAAAGCTATAGGCTACTTTTATCCCACAGCTGGGCATGATATGTAGTGTACCTACGCGGGCGTAGCCGTGGCGATAAGCTAGTAACCTAGATAAATGTTGGGTAAAGGTAAAGGTCCCGGTTGTGTCACATGTGGGTCTCCCGTAACCCCTTGGCACAAATGCTTCTTCCTCTGTTTGATAGCCCATTTATTGATGAACCTTATATGCTACATTTTATCCCACTGCTGGTCACTATAAAAAATATACGCGGGTGGAGCCGCGGCGGAAAGCTAACCGCAAAATAAAGGGCATGTTCAAGGAGATTTATGTGATTATGACGTACGGACTCGATACTAGAGCAGGGCAGGGCAGAGCGGTGCGGTGTCGCAGTGGTTCAGGCCTCGCCTTAGAAATTTATGGTCGCGGGTTCGATTCCCGGTCATGCTTACACATATATGTGTGAATTGTTACATCACCGCTGCTCAATATCGGTGAAGGAAAACAGCGTGAGGAAACCGGCATGTATAAGATATAACCTATCGAGGACATGTAACAACCAACCCGCACTAGGCCAGCGTGTGTAGATTAAGGCATAAACTCTGTCAACTCGTGATAGTTGAGAGAAAAAACCCAGATTTTATCGCTCGGTTTTTTTTCTTCATTCCACCTGTGATCATGAAGTCTGAAAGAATGAAATATCGGGTTATTAAAACCTAACTAAGCCGCGATAGTGTCCGATAAAACGCTTTTTTTTATGTATAACTAGCGGCCCGTCCCAGCTTCGCCCGGGTAGCTTCAGCCCACTCAACAACTTCCATAAAATGTGATAACCATAGCAGCGCCATCTATTGATTACTTACTCAACCCAGTCGAAAAGTATCGACATCTGTTAGAATCATTTGGAGTTAACAGATAATTGTGACTGTCAAATAATAACAGACAAATAATTAGCAATAAATTAAAATTGCGACTATAATTTGAGATTTAAACTATCCTATCTCTCAAGTTGGATCGAACTGCACATGGTGTGCGAATTTTATTATAATCGGTTAAGTGGTTTAGGAGTCCATTGAGGACAAACATTGTGACACGAGATTTATATATATTAAGATATATTATTTAACCTATATTAAGCATGCGCTTGACCACAACTTGCCTGATGTGAAGCAATGTTAACCCAGTAAATACTGATTCACTCGTGATTTCAAGACAGGCAATTAATTATGTTTACTGGTAATTAACTGGTGGTAGGTTTCGGCCGTGGTTACTGACCACCCATCAGACAAAGCCGCACCGCCAAGCGGCCTTACCGTGTACCGGTGCGATGTCTGGTGACACCATTTAAGAGGGTGGGTCGAATTGTTGCTCCTTTGTGGTTTCAACCTTAAGGAGCCTCATTTCACTGCCACCTTCTCACCGAAAGTCATTCTCACGAGTGATTCGGTACATTCGGCTGGCGCGTCTCATCGTAGACTACATCATTGCTTAACATCAGGTAAGATGTAGTCCAGCGCCAGCCTATTCAAGAATAAAAAAATAAAAAAACAGGCAAATTATAGCTATCGGGTAACATTGCCGGCAACGAGTTCCACAACTTAGCAGTTCGCACAATAAAAGTGGTAGCAAAGCGCTTTGTGCATGCCCGTGGAATTTACACCATATAACGGTGGCGCATAGCCGTACCTCTACTTGTCCGATGGATATTCGCGTAAAAAGAATATACTATACCAAGACTAACTTCACTTCAACCCTTTTTAGTGTCCCACTGCTGGGCACGGGTCTTTTAGTTTAGGCTTTAATCCACACACGCTGGCCAAGTGCGGGTTGGTGGATGTCACATGCCCTCGAATGATTATAGGCCGACCGTTTAACTCGTGTATCGTCATAAATCTTGGCGATAGGCGATACGCGAGTTAAACGGTCGGCCTATAATTCTTAGACATGCCGGTTTCCTCACGATGTTTTCCTTCACCAATATTGAGCAGCGGAGATAAAACAATTCACACAAAGATGTGTGAGCTCGACCAGGATTCGACCCCACGACCTTATTTTCCTAAGGCGAGGCCCGTACCCCTGCGCCACCGCTGCTCATACCAAGACTGCATAGACTTAATTCCATTAGATTCCAATAGAATTTTGAGTTTCGTGCCGGAATTAAAGTTTATTCCCAATACGACCAGTCACAGCCAAATGTTAGTAGAAACGTAATTATACCTAATAGATACTAATTAATTACACATTCAAAGTCTAGAACTAAATAATTAATTTCTTGTCATTGTTAAATTCTCTAGGTGGCTACATTAAATGCACATTGTACATAATAATTTATTGCATTAAATATTGTAAAAGGTAAGCTAGTTTTTATTCTACAAAGTGCTGTTAAATTAACCCCAACATTCTGACGTATTATATGCTCATTATAGCTAAAGTAGGTTTATAATTCGTCTGTCTTTGTCAGTCATATGAAAGAGACAAAGTCCAATTTAACTAAAGAGTATTTTATCAACTCAGAATTCAAGACACTGTGACCTCAGTTTGCTTAAATCGGAACGCAGCTTAAATAATAATGTTTGTAGGTATACTCAGTCATAACTTGACGGGCCGGTGGCGTGGTAGGTAAGATACTTGCTTTTCACGCCGCAGGTCGTGGGTTCGATTCCCACCCGAGACAAACATTTGTTTAAATATGTATGTTTGTCTTGTGTCTGGGTGTAATTATCTATATTTAAGTATATATTTACAAAAGAAAAGTATTATATGTAGTATATTACCAGTTATCTGGTGTACATAGTACAAGCACTGCTTAGTTTGGGATCAGATGACCCTTAGTGTGTTAATGTCCCACAATATTGTCCCATTAAATAATTGTTATTAATATTTTTGGACGACGTTAAATACTTCAGTCCACCCGTGACCATCAAGTCTGAAAAGACTGAAACATCGGAATCTAAAATATACCGCTATAAAATTCGTTATAATATAGTTTTATTATAAGTCCTATAACTTTTTTATAAATAAGGCTGTAAGTCTTAAAATTTCAAGGTGTTGATTAATACTTATAATATTCCATGGATAATCGACAAGTATTGTTAACTTAATATCTGTTAAGATCTAAAACTTGCACATTAAACCCAATAATCAATAAGTATCTTTATAATTGTTCTATAAATAATTTCAACCGCCTTTAAATCCAATATCAATTCCGACTACAATGTGTCGCGCGCTTTCTCAAAGAATGCATCAAAGAAGCCATAAGAGCCAATCAATCACTCCGTTCTGAATGAATGAGCAAGTGTTAGTAGATCTCGCTCGTCATATTGGCAGCCGCTACCCTCGCGCCGCCTACGTCATCCAATGTTGCCAACAGTATTATTTTTAAATAAGTTATAGTTTTAGAGATATGCAACAAATTGCCTTAGAAATTTTATCACGGAACTGGTATAGGGAGCGTTTCCCTCAGCCAAGGTACATGAACACTATAAACTGTTCATGTCTTGTGTTTGTGTGTAAGACATTTGTGTGATGTACACGTCTGTTTGTCTTGAGTCTGGGTGTAATCCCTACTA
Source organism: Meganola albula (assembly GCA_936450015.1). Classification (NCBI taxonomy): domain Eukaryota; kingdom Metazoa; phylum Arthropoda; class Insecta; order Lepidoptera; family Nolidae; genus Meganola; species Meganola albula. The sequence continues at coordinate 6,366,401 of OW388171.1, forward strand.
ATATTATAAATGCGAAAGTAACTCTTGTCAGTCGGTCTGTTAGGCTTTTCCGCTAAAACCTCTCAACTGATTTTGATGAAACTTGGCACAGACAATCTATAGACCCTTTTTTTTCCGCTGTGGAAATGCATTTACGCACTGTCCCGCCCCTAGGGGAAGGCGGGGGTATGTGAGACTCGTGACACCGAGAAGCGGTGCCCCCCCGACCGATGTTGCTTTATGCAACACCGCGGGCGGGAGCAATACTCACTAAACCCACAGCAGCGCTCCGTCTTTCACCTTCGTGCACATGAACCGCAGAAACAGCCGCCACTTATTCCGTGACGGCTGCGTCGACGGCGCATGTGCACCCAGCAGGGCCGCGGGAACCACGGTGTGACACTACCACGACCACACTGGTCAATCTTACCTTTAGACCCTGAGAAAGAACATAGGCTACCCTTTATTACCAAAAAAACCGAAACCCACGCGGACGAATTATTATCTAGCGGCTGCTAGTTATCTGTATTTAAGTATGTATTTACAAAAGAAAAGTATATGTAGTATTATATTACCAGATATCTGATTTCCATTGTACAAGCTCTACTATTTGGGATATGGCGGTGTGTGTTAATGTCCCACTATATTATTATTTTTTTACGTGAGCAACCTTTTAAAAGATATACAAACTTTTGAGTAAGTAAGTAAATAAATAAAATAAATAAATATTCTGGGACATTAACACACACGGTCATCTGGTCCCAAGCTAAGCAGAGCTTGTGTTATGGAAACCAGATAACTGGTATATACTATACATATAATACTTTTCTTTTGTAAATATATACATTTAATAGATATTTACACCCAGACTCGACACAAACACAAAATTAAATGTTCATCATCAATGTTTGTCTCGGGTGGGAATCGAACCCACGACCTGCGGCGTGAAAAGCAAGTATCTTACCGACTACGCCACCGGTCCGTCAAAGTAAGTAATTCTTTATTGCTTTTGATTGAGTACATAAATATGGTAAAGTACATTAAATAAAGTAACATCAATCAGACCGTTTGGGGCATACAATATTTAGCAATTTGTTGAAGGTTTAAAATTATTTGTGACTTAAGAAATCCTTAATATTGTAAAAACATTTGTCTAAGAGTCATTTTTTTAACCTGGCTCTGAATAAATTGGTGGGTAACTCCCTATGTTTTAAAAGATGTGTAGTAAAAAAACTAAAAATCCGCGACGTTCTAAGACGCCATTTTTTCAGCATCACTAATCAAGATTTTGGAATAGTCACTTGACTCTTTGCTCAAAAAATACTTGTCAAATATTTTCGGATGTTGAAATAAAACTATTTTATAACGGATTTTATCGATTTTAAATCCCGAGCGACGTTTCAAAGTCTTTTCAGACTTCATGTTCACGGGTGGACTGAGGTATTTGACGTCCAAAATTATTAATCACAATTATTACTGGCTACTTACAAAAACATTATTATTTAAGTTGCGTTCCGATTTAAGCAAACTGAGGTCCCAGTGTCTTGAATTCTGAGTTGATATTGCTTGGGTTTTGTGATATTCGCGCAAATCTAAAATTCTATGACTAGACAAAATTTTAATTTTCGTACTCGGAGTCATAGCTATTGTATGCGTAATAAGTACCTAATTAACAAATTACTTTATTCAACCAGACTAGCGACCCGCCCCGGCTTCGCACGGGTGCAATGCTCATACTAAATATATTAAGGTATATTTACAGAATGTCTTTAATAAACGAAGTTAACAGCTTTTATGTCGTTAGATAATACAAACAGCAAGTTCCGCGCGCAGTCGGGCCAGTCAAAAATCCGCTTAAAAATCCGTTGCGTAGTTTTAAAGATTTAAGCATACATACGGACAGGCAGCGACAGCGACTTTGTTTTATAGTATGCAGTGATAATATAATCCATAATGGTTAGTAATTGACACTGATAAATATGTTTTTGGAACGAAGTTCCTTATCGCGCGTTGTGAAAAGGGGCTAGACGGAAAAAACTCTTACGAAAAGTTGTCACGACACTTTTTGCTATAGTAAGCTATTGTAAGCTGTGCGGCGTGCGCATGTTTCTCTGTCTGTCTCTCTCTCTCTCTCTCTCTAGGGATAGAAAAAAAATAATAAAAAATATTTTATTACAATTCCTTCACTAATTAATCGAAAGGACCTTCGTTCCATCCGGGTGTCCCTTGACACCTCTCAAGTTTTTTTTAACTGCAAATTAATTTATAGTAATACAATTTAAATTTATGTTAGCTTTGCCTCATACATAATAATGTGACCTCTGTTACAAAGGGCAACAGTTATATTTTAAACATACCTAAGTCTTAGGAATTTTGGTTAATATTATTAGAGCGTAGCAAAGTGACAACAGGTAAGTAATAATCCCTAGTATTAGCCATAATTCATCTGTTCTCAAGATAATATTGGTAATAAATTTAATAAGATTTAAAATTAAAAATTAAAATCAAAATTAAAACCACATTGTATCACGGAACAGCCTCTAAAGAAATTTCAAAGCATTCTATCTTCCATTCTTGTGAAAAATTGTTACTACTCTGTATCTGATTTAATAAATGATCAATCGCTTTTTAAATGATGAACATGACGAGTACCTAACTGAATTAATGAATAATGATTGTTCGCGACAGACTTAGTGTTTGCGATAGACTTAGACTGTGCCAGACATTCTTATCAGTAAATTTAGTATTGCAAAATGTGATAGTGCATATCTTAGAACATTTTAACAGTTTTCTTAGAAATATTTTTGTTGTTAAAAATGTTTAAAAAATGTAGGTACTTATATAAAATAAGTACCTTCATGTCGCAATGTTAATAATAGATTTTGTATTTTCCAAAATTATCAATATTGTCAAAAAACCTAAATGTTTAAACAGTATATGCAGTATGTAATGTATTTTCAGGTAATTTTATAGTAAAATTGTAACATGTTAAAATTTGTAAGAAAGTTGTATGACGTTGTTAGAAAGTCCGCTATAACTTTGTAAGTTTTAATAAATGAATTATAGTTTTGTGTTTAATTTGTACCTAGATAGGCTATCTATCAATAGGTAGGAGATAGTGAACCTAGGTCTTAGGGTTTGGCAAGTATAACGAGTGAAAGTACTAACTGCACCTAAAGTGCCTAGATTTTGCAGATATTTCTCGTTATACTTGCGAAGCCTAGGAACTTAGGTTCAAAACTTTAGGCTTCCTAGATAGAGGGTTAGGTAGGCTTGTTAATAGTGTTTACCTTATAAATCTAGCCCTAATAGTTTAATAGCTAGGAACCAAAATGTACAGTTTTTAAAATGAAATTAAAGTTAACACAGGAGAGGTTACTGCGGTCGTCGTTACGGTAAAGTTTCGAAGTAGCTAAGCGTACCGCACTATTCGGCGGGCGTAGCACGGCGTAATTGCGATCTACCACTGCAGGAAAGTAATGATCAAGCAGTAATCTCAAGTGTGTGCGTATGTTGTCAAGTCGGTGTTTCATTTAGTGTCCCGGTGGCTTTCCCGTAGCGGATAGGAGAACATCGTCTGAACGTCAGGGAGTGGGCAGTATTTCAAGGAGTATAAATCGTCGTCACGAAATCTATGAACACGTAGGTGTTCAGGGCGTCAGCTAGATTTTCATATATTGAATTTTTCCAGCCCGTCCGGAACAATGATCTAATAATAATATTTCATAATATTTCGTAATAAAATGTTAATTTAATTAGATATCTATATATAATAATAATAATGACTGTGTAATTCTAACACTATGTAAATTTTGCATGCTCTACAGCAGAATGTACTTGGATTATACTTTTGTAACATTTACATGCATTCTAAGCAAATAAAGATTATGATTATGATTATGAAATTAAAGTCAGAATCATAATTAAAATCAAAGTCCCCAAGGCCTCGATTCGAAGGTATTTTAGATGCAGTTATCAAGTCTTTTTGGTTAGAATTTAGAATTAGTTTATTATGTTATATTCTAAATTACTATTTATATTTACCCTATAAACTCCAAGTCAGAGACATTAACTAGAATAAAGCTTTAATTCAAATTCAAAATCAAAATAAATAATTTAAATCAAAGTTAGTCAATATTAAATAATTAATTTAAATAAAAATCAAAATTAAAATTAAAGGAGAGGTCAAAAGTGGGCTAGAATTTTGAACACCAATGTGATATACCTCATTGGAAAGCTTATTTAATAAGCTGTTAGAATTTAACTAAACACGAATTTTAGGAGCAACCATTTTTGTAAAAATCAAAAAAATGTAATAGAAAAACAAAACGCACATTACCTTTAATTATCCGTTTCCTAAGCAGTATAAATGTTGCAATCACGTCAATAATTGCATTCTGTTACTGTACTTTTCTCTTGTAATATTATTCTAGCTGCAGCTTAATGTAATTATGACGAAAAATATTTGTTATCTTATTAGTGTAATAACAAAACGCGTGGAAAAAAATATAATTACGGGAAACGTCATGATGTCATTGTCATTGATCAGTTTGATTGACAGCGTCGAAATAATTTTGATTTTTTTGGTTGCTTAATTGTCATTTGACCATGGGGTTGCCAATTGCAATAATCATAATATTGCATTAAGGATTCTTATTTTCAATTTCAATTTTTTTAAAAACGGGGGGGTGTAAAATTATTTTAAATACACCAAAAAATTTAATTAATTATGCTCTATTAACCTATGTAACTCAGATTGCTGTTCAAATTTACAATTATTTTAATCCCAGGCTCTATACATTTTTTGAACGTCTCCTTTAAAGTCAAAACTAAATAATAAATAAAATTAAAAATCAAAAACTAAACACCAGAATATAAATAAAATAAAATAATAATAATAAAACTAAACACCTATAAAAGAGGCTAAGAGCATGGCAGGTTTTAAAAAACTACTTAAATTACATTTATTATAATAAAAAGAAAGACAAAATACTAACTACAAAACTATATAAAATTTATTATGCAATAAAAACTTACGTAAATAAAATTATCAAAAACTTAAATCTAAAATCTGAAATATAGATATACATATCTATACAATTAAAGTCTAAAACTAAAACTTATGTCTTAAAAGATAAGTGTTAAAAAATGATAAAAAAAATAGTTCGTCAATAATCTAAGGATAACAATTTCTACTAATTTACCTCTTACCGCAGATGTCACATCTAGCTTAAGATTTTTAATACATCCGTGTTTGGCAGGCAATATTGTCACTGTCTGCGATTTTGTGAGTGAGTTTTTAGATGTCTACCCACTTTCCAAATTATTACAGATTGTTATAAATGATGTTATTGTAGAATACCTACTATTAGTTCTATACGCTTATAATATATGTGTTTTCTCAGTAAGTGAATTTATGTTAATTCTTATGAGAAATAAAGATATTCTAAACCTAAACCTAAACCTAAATACTATTTTCCGTGTGGAGCCTCATCCATTACCGGGGGCAGTGCCACCCATCCGGAGACTCAGAAGCGGAGGCCAAATGAAAACTTTTTGTTTTTGCGGATGACCTAACCCTATTAGCCGAAAGGGCCTCTATTGGTTCACCAGACTATTGCGGTGAGCCGTCCGAGGACGGTCGGACCGATCAAGTACTGTGTCAACTGCCAAGAGGGCTCCCCATGTGGGGACGAACCTTGGCTAAGGACGTTGCCGGACACTAGTTTTAGGGGATCGATCAATCAACTTACATACAATAGTTAATGGTGGTTGTTGAAGTCCACATTTATGGTGTGAATAAAGTTTTTGGTGGGTACTTATATTTATATTGTCACCAGATATCCCACCGTAACACGGCAGGGCCGCTTGGCGGTGCGGCTATATCTGGTGGTTGGTCACTACCCACGGCCGAAGCATACCACCAGTTTTTGTCACCTGATTTGGACAACACTCACAATACCTACAGCAGCTCATAATGACCACAGGTTAAGATAACTATTTATAAGTTTATAACACCCTTCTGTATTATTCGGAAAGTTACAGGCTTCAAGACAATGGACCCAGCAGAAGCAATAGAACAGCAGGCGCTGACCCGTCAGCGTGCTATGAACGCGGTGATAGACCGCGGAGACTCTCCCGTGCAAGAGTTCTACCGCGGGACTACCGTGCTCGTCACTGGAGGCTCCGGATTCCTCGGGAAGCAGCTCATTGAGAAACTCTTCAGGTAATATTGGCTTTATCTAGAACTATACATAAGCCTCATGAAGAAACTCTGGTGAGAAAAAGGATTTAAGCTTGATGTTCTTATCCGGAAACAAATGAACATGTTAATATTCCGTGGAGACTCCCACCTGCAGGCGTTCTACGCGGCACCACAGTGCTTGTCACCGCTGGTTCCGGATCCCTCAGCAAACAGCTCATTGAGGAACTCTTCAGTTAGGTCTCGGCACTTCTTACATACAGGGCCCTACGTACTAAATATAACAATGCCTGCAGGGCGCTGTTCGGGCTGCCGCAGTACTGCAGTGCCTCAGGGATGTTAGCCTCGGCTGACGTTAGTAGCTTTTCGACTATCATCAGAAAACGTATAGCATTCCTGTTGCAGCAGCTGCGGGGTGCCTCCAACAGCATCCTGAAGACAGTAGCGGGAAGATTGGATGTGGACAGTGCCATTATGAGGCACTGGACCCGCGTCCATCTAATTAAGGACACGGCAATATCTTTTAAAGATATGATTAGCAATGTACGGTCTACATAATACTAACATAGTTTGTAAGATCATTGTTACTAACACTATGGATTCCGGTCCGAAATAAATTATTTCTATTTTATTTATTTATGATGTGGAAGTTCTGATGCGGGGGTTAAACCAGCTATTGGTGATGTGTAGCAAGCGGCACTCATAATGTGACATCATTGTACTAAAATCTGAAATATTTTTTAGTCAGTTAATAAGTAGAAACTGACGTGAATATTGAATTGTTGGAAAACTGAATGCATCATAAATAATTAAATAGATTTAGATTAAATTAAACTGTAAATTAGATTCCCAGTCAAGGCCCAGGACAAAAATTTGTAATAAGATAATTTCTCATTCCACAGATCGACTCGAATCAAGCAGATGTTTGTGATCATCCGTCACAAGAAAGGTCACACTCCGGAGCAAAGGATCTCTCAAATACTTCAAGACCCGGTTAGTACCCGTAGAGCCTTCAGTACACCAAACGCGAGACAGTAGCAACGCTGTTTGAATGCGGGCCTTCGCAAGATGTAATTCAAAAAACTCTTTGAAGGAATACTAAATAATCTCTTTCTGGATACGTCAAAAAATTAGCCCACTCTAGGGCTTACTCTGCATCTGACCCGCGTTTGGTGTGCTAAAGTCTTCTTCGCCTCTGCAGAAATTATTCCGCCAATGTGGAGTTAAATAAGTATACAAACTTTTAAAATATTAGTAGTAAAAAACTAAAAAGGTGCGACGTTCTAAGACGCCGCGCCATTTTGAACAACCGAACAGTCTTAAATAACGTCACACAAGTTTCATAACTTAATGACAGCATCTTTCAATGTCATGGGTGCTTGCATTTTTTTTAATTTCGTTACCATTTCTAAAAACAAAGAGCTGGAATTACACGCAAAAAACCCGGACGATTGTGTTTAATAGACAGACAAAAAAAAATTGGTTGCCTGTAAAGTCGGTATACGGGCGAAAGTTTTACGTGACAATGACTTTGAGTGGTAAAATAATTTTAATGTGAATATTCATTCGTATAGTAGGAAGAAGGATGAAATAATAGTAACAATTTAAAACATTTATTTATACAAAGAATTATATTTAAAACATTAATTTATACAAAGAATCTCGCTCTTAGGCGGGCTAACTGTGCTCGAGTGGAAGGGACGCGTGCCTTTCACTTTTTATGTCTGTCTCTCTCGCTCTTAGGCGGGCTAACCATGCCCGAGTGGAAGGGACGCGTGCCTCTCACTCGCTCTCATTGTGAGCGTGTTAGGTTAATTATATGTTTAGTACGTTATATTGTTAAATACCTTTTTGAAATGTGTTTAGAGACATCTAAAACTTAACTTTGTAACGTTATTTTCATAATTATTAATTTATAAAACCTTTGTTATTATTCAAACAGAAACCTTTGTCTATAACCGCTACAATTTTAAAACTAAAACGTAACGGTTGGCAAACGTCAAAGTTGTTTGTTCACGACTATATAAACTGAAGGTTTGGCGCCATTGGATCCTTTCTCGATCCAGCCATAGACCAGTGCAGAGCTCCGAACTGTTCACCGTATTGTTATGAAGTTAAGTAAAACCACTATTACTTTATATTAATTAATTATTAATTAATTATTTGATGATATATTAATATTATGTTATATTCTCTTCTATGATACTATTTTGGGTATAGTTTATATAATAATTGTTGCTTAAATTAATACCCACATAGTATTCTGGACTAATTGTCATGTTATAAAATAATGTATTATGTGCTTTGTCTGAGTTAACTGTTACTATTTAATTTAATATATCTCTGGACCCCGTGCGAGTTAGACGTCCGCTGGCGAATCAGTAGATCAACTTACGAGACGCCAAGTAGAGTGGTCGTGTGGCACGGCTAATCCACCTTTTATCTTAGTTTTACTTAATGAATCCCCCAGGTCCCTATAATAGTTTACTACTGAGGTAGGTAGGCTAATCTGGGCGTTACTGTTTAAACGATGGCTTAACAGTGTAGCTACTTATCGATTTGCATAACCAAGGTTTATAGCTCCTTTGATATTTATATTTGAAAAGGTTATTAATTAACTATTTGCAAATTTAATAATAGAGAGGTATTCTATAGTGGTCGAAAGTCTTGGCAGAATTAATTGTTTTATCATTACATAGTTTAAAATAGGTATTCTATATATTTTTAATCTCTCTCTTATTCAAACTAACTAACATCAGAAGTGGGATTCAACCCAGTCCTATTATTAATATAATAATTCCAAGTTTCAGAATTGAGGAATGATGGAGAAAGTGGTGGTTTTACCCAAACTGCAAGCAGTGTGGTTACCATAAGAGGTGGCCGTTTTAGTGCTGTTCGAGAACGAATAATGCGACGTGGGATGCCCAAGTCTGAGGCATGGCTCTTAAAAGGTTATGTAATCATTTTTGTTTCCTTTTTTTACTTATTAGATAGAATTGTGTTTATGACCTACGTTATTCGTGTGGTTAAAAATAAGAGATACTTTGAGTAAATGCTCTTCAACATTTCCTATTGTTAGACAAGTTTTAAGTGCTGACTCATTCTTCGTGACACTTAATTCCTTTACCTAATTTGCCTTGGCCTAGGCGGGAAGTGTGCTTTTTAGACTATACGGTTCATTACACGAACCGGCATGTTATTGAATAAACTAACGTTGTTACGCGAAATATCATTTTATGATCTTTGGCTTATGTGGACAGGTGGCAAACCAAACCATTAGACTTATTAGACTTCTTAAAGTATTTAAATTGATTCTCAATTGACTAGTCATTGCGCTGTGTTATAAATTTGGTCGTCAGAATCCTATCTTATTTCAAAAAGTTAATCTAATGGATGTCTTTTTACGAAACACTAGATTTTACAAAGAAACTGTTACTTTGTGTTAAGTCAAATATATAACAAAGTACCCACCAACATAAAAGGATTACCAAATCAACAATTTACCTATCGATATAAAAATGGCTTAATGAACAATGTTATGAATTTCACTATTCACTGGATGAATAATTATAATTTGGATATATAGTATTATATATAATTGACATAACAGTTTAATTATTTAATCCATACATTTAATATCATGAGTAACTCTTATTACTGTACATTGACATTTGATGCAATTGTATACATTATATTTAGTATTATTTCTATGCCATTAATTACAGTATTTGTAAGTCTAATTTCTTGACTGTGTTAACTCACTAGCTTTATTGCTTTACCATAAGTAAGCAGATGCTTAGGTGGTAGGTGGTAGGTGATTATTATAATATAATCATTATTGACCCTGTCGGGCACAACAAAACTGTTAGACGAGAGGAAGCTCTGATTTTCCATAATAATAAAAAAATAGAAATTTGTAGCCTGTGGAGCTTTATTATTAATTTAAAATTTTATGGTGTATTTTATTTCATGTCTTATTTCTAAATTATTACCTAGCAAAAGATTATATTTAATTTTCAGAATAATAACATTTGTTTATTAGGATTTTTTTAATATTGTCAGTATTATTATTCTGTACCTTGGGCCTAATTTTATTATTTAGTTATGTGATATAGTCCGTCTAGTACTTGTGGTGAATGTTTCAGATAATACATGAGGAGTGACACTTAACGTCGGTGGCGATAAACTGCGTGGTGAGTGGTGCGGCAACTGTGGTCAGACTGCTATGACAGCAGTGGCGGCGGCTAGCACCCACGGCAGCCATCGAGTACTGTACTTTTGCGCGACCTTAATCTACAAGGTGTCTTCAATGCGACTTAGTAGAACAGGTCGTATGTTAAGTTACTGTATACTATAAGAGACAGAATAATTATAATAATATAGTTATGTAAAAGTAAAACCCGCCCATATGTTACTACTGTTCAGTTGCAACGCAACGGTTGTCAGACTGGCCAAGCGGTATTGAAACGCGAGTCCAAATAAGAATGGTCCAATTTCTTTTCCTGCCGTGCAGTGAATGACTGGTAGCTGCTGAGAAGCGCTGTCAGGGGACTTGGTAGGCTTTGATTATTTTTTAAATGAAGTACTTATATCTACTACATTTTGTTTAATGTGTTGTATTAGAAAAACACTATAGAATTTTTATCTCATACTAATATTCTTACTCATAAAAGCTTGTGGAAGGTTTTGGATGCTCTTAACTTAGTGTGCCTAAGATGTACTTTAACTTAGTTATTCATAGACGTTCCATAAACCTTCTATAACGATTATGTTGCTGGAAGTGAAAATGTTGCCACTTTAATGAATGAGAGCAGTACATTCACCAGTACCTCGCCAATAGCCTGTATCGACCACATATATGTATTACCATAGACATTATAACAGCCTAAAAACCTTAATATAGTCCACGACTTGACCATACCTTTGACAAGTCAAGTGATTTAATCGTTGTTGTTGTGAACCAGATTTGTGCCCATTAAAGTTTAAAACCTTGTATATTTATTAAACAATACTTAATTTATGCAAAACTGTTCAAAACCGCTGAAGTATTTATATTCATCGCACCTATTTCAGTACAACTTTCTTTGATGCTGATGTCTTCAGAAATGTTTTACCATTTCAGTAATATTTTAGCTTGCATTATGATAACAAAAATAAAGAATTAATGCAAGTGAATGTAGATTAAACTGTACAATAAGTTTTAATTGTTTACGAATACAAAATTAACATTGAACTTCCACTTCACTTTTTACTGAAGTTTGTTTTTTCTGGTCATCTTCTGTGATCAGCTGTGAAAAGTCTGCCATCTTTTTCTTATCGAACTGTTATAGTAGGTTTTTGGGCTCTGTAAAGTTCATAGAACTGTTTAGCACTAAAATGCGGTTGTAAATACCATTTTTCATCAATTTTAACGTTTTGTGATTAAGACCGTTATTATATTACTGACTACAAACTATGAATTATGGTGAATCTTAGCTGATGTGTGACATTCGCTGACTGGGTGATTGAGCTTCACTGTCTGGGTGTTTAATGATGGTAATAGTAGTAATCACTTCATAACTCATAAGATCCATACAAAATTTAAATCAAAATTATATCATAAAGGTATAGCTTACACTTGGCTATGTTAACCTGTGCTACAGGCAATAGCAGAACATATTTATTAAATTAGTCATTTATAGTAGAAAATAAAACTAAAATATTACCTTGTTTGTGTAAAACTAGCAATTTTTCTGTTTGGTCATGGGATGTAGATAATTATAAAGCAATTTACATCTATAATAATTTTGTACATAAATTGATAGACCCTTATTTATTCTGTTATATATATAAATGGTCCTAGAAATGGGTAAAATTTATTTATAAACATAAATTGGTCATTGTGTGTTTGATCATACACGAATTATTATTGGCTATTTTTATATTGATTCCTATTATTATTGGTTATGATGAGATTACTTGATTATCATAGAAGTTACTGTAAATGGTTGATAGCTGGTTACATGTTCATAGCCGCTGGTCGACCATATAACTTGGTGTTATCTTGTCTCACCGGCAGCGGGTGAAAGCAGATTACATGTCTAGGTTATTGGAATTGGTTTTAAAAATAATCGCTGGTGGCCTTCTCTTTGGTGCTTAGCCATCTTACCGGGCAGTGGGTAAATGTGGTTAGCATGTCTATGTAGTTGGCAAATAAGTAAGGCTATTTGTTTGTTGATTGGTCTATCTCAATCGCAGCGAATTGAATGGGACCTCCATGTCTGTGCGAATAGCAGAAATAAATGAATATAAACAAAGCATATTGTAATAAGACATATTTTGAAGTATACATTTGGAACATTGTGCAACACACTTATATTTAAGTGGTACCTACGAATTAAACATAGGAAATATTATTGTATAATTTTATGTAGGTATCTATAGTTACATATTTAAATATTGTACTTCGAGGACGAAGTACTGTCAGTATGGCCGTGTTAGGTTAATTATATGTTTAGTACGTTATATTGTTAAATACCTTTTTGAAATGTGTTTAGAGACATCTAAAACTTAACTTTGTAACGTTATTTTCATAATTATTAATTTATAAAACCTTTGTTATTATTCAAACAGAAACCTTTGTCTATAACCGCTACAATTTTAAAACTAAAACGTAACGGTTGGCAAACGTCAAAGTTGTTTGTTCACGACTATATAAACTGAAGGTTTGGCGCCATTGGATCCTTTCTCGATCCAGCCATAGACCAGTGCAGAGCTCCGAACTGTTCACCGTATTGTTATGAAGTTAAGAATAAGAATAAGAATAAGAATAAGAATCATTTATTTGCATGAATATGAGTATAAAGGTTAAAAGTATATTATTTATAGCTCTTCATATTCTACCAACAGGCGTGCAAATTTATTATTAATTATAGATTATAGTCAATGTCAAAAATAAAATGAATTAAAATAAAATAAATTAGAATCAATATTAACAATAAAACAATTTCATAATAACAAATTAAAATACAATCCATCCATATCTAACAACATTATATTATTTTATATTTTTTCACTAAAAAAGTCTGCGACACTGTAATAACATTTGATTGCCAGATATTCATTAAGTCTTTTCTTAAACAAGCTAGTAACATTAATGTCAGTGATACATTTAGGTAACTTATTGTAAATCAGGGGTGCCATACAAAAAATACTTTTGCGCATTAATGCTGTTTTTGATGATCTCGCACACAACCTGTCTTTATATGCTGCGCGAAGATTGCGATTACTTACTTCCGATTGTTTTATGAATAATCTTGGGTTGGTTTTAACGAACATTGCAATTTCAAAAATATATAATGATGGGAGTGTTAAAATTTTATATTTTTCAAAGAAAGGCCTACATGAGTCAGTCGGTTTGAGATTAAACATAGCTCTAATACATCTTTTTTGTCGTCTAAATATCAATTCTCTGTGAGTTGAGTAACCCCAAAATATAAGGCCAAATCTTAAAATAGAGCCAACGATGCCATGATATGCCGTGAGTTTAGCGTCAATTCCCAAAACATGTGTCACTTTGTACAACATGTATGCAGATTTACTTAGTCGCTTAGATAACTCTTCTAAATGAGTTTTCCAGTTCAGTTTGTCATCTATTGTGAGACCCAGAAACTTACTTGAGTCAACCTTTTTTATGATCTTGCTGTTGTATTGAATTTTAAAATTATTAGCATTATGTAATCTTTGACTAAAGAACATTACTTTTGTTTTATCAATGTTGATTTTTAAATTATTATTATTTAACCAAGTTACAATGGAATTAATTGTATCATTTATTTCATTTTCATAATTCTGATTATTTGAACAAGCAATAGTTACAGTGCTGTCATCGGCAAATAGTGTCATCGGATTGCTAGTTATAGCGGGTAAATCATTTATATAAATAATGAATAATAATGGACCCAGGACGCTTCCCTGCGGTACACCATACATTACAGACCTAGGGTTAGATCTATATTTTTTTTCTTCTTTAGTTGTGGGATCTAATTGTCTTATTTCAACATATTGTTTCCTGTCTTTAAGGTATGATTCAATTAGCTGAAGAACCTTGCCCCTGATTCCATAGGCGTCTAATTTTTCCAGTAGTATTTTATGGTCCACGCAATCAAAAGCCTGTGTCATGTCGCAATATACAGAGCATACTGGCTTTTTTCTATCTAAGTTTTCCATTACTACATTCATAAAATCATAAATCGCCATGTTTATCGTTTTTCCTTTTCGAAACCCTTTTTGGTCATCTGTGAGAATGTTAAATTTTTGTAAGTATTTGTAAATTTGTTCGTAAAGATATTTTTCAAATATTTTGGATATAACAGGTACTAGGGCTATTGGTCTATAAGACGACATTAACTTTTTATCCCCTTTTTTCAGTAATGGTTTTATAACGGCAGTTTTAAGGTGATCTGGATAAGTACCTTCTGTTATACACAAGTTAAGAATATGACTAAGCGGTTTGCTGATGATATCCGCCACTTGTTTTATTATACTTGTTGAGATACCATCGTGGCCTACGCTACTTGTGTTTTTTAATGATTTTATAATCTTTGATATGTCATGCTGTGTGCATGGTAACAGAAAGAGTGAATTACTACTTTTGACAATATTAGCTGCAACCTGTTTACCACTATTCGGAATAGGTCTAATCTTTTCTATAAAGAAATCATTAAATGCCCTAGCTATTATATTTGGGTCCTTTTCTGTTTTGTCACCTAATTTTATGTTTGTTATTATGTCATGCGGGGGATGCATTTTAGAATTATTAATAATTTCCCATGTAGCTTTAGATTTGTTTGATGATGTATTGATTTTATGTGCATTTTGGGCCCGTTGTGTAAGTCTTATAATATTTTTATAAGTTGCAGAGTATTTTTGAAACTTGTTTCTATTTGTGTCAGTCGGTTTCAGTCTATACTGCCACAATAATGTACGTTTTTTTCTGCTGCAGACCTTTATTCCCCGAGATACCCATTTTGGTTTTCTACATGGTTTCATTACAGTCTTTTTTAATGGGAAGCATAGATCATAGAACAGCAAAAACGTCTCTATAAAATTGATAAAAGCTTGGTTTGGATCATTTGTTTCAAAAATTTCAGAGAAGCTGATGTTTTTTATGCAGTCCATAAATTTGTTCACATTTAGCTTGTTGTAGTTTCGATGATTAACATACCATTGTTTAACTGAACATATTTGTTGTACTGGACACTTTAAAATTTGACAGGTATGATCAGAAAGCGCAAGGTCTATGACATCCGTTTTACATTTATTTCCCAAATTGTGTGCGAAATTATCAATGCAAGTACCACTTCCCAATCTGGTAGGCTGGTATATTTGTAGTTTGAGATTAGCGTTTAGCAGTAGGCATTCCAATTCTAATGTAGTACTATTTCGTTTTAACATGTCAATATTTAGGTCACCACATAATAGAATATTATGGTTTTTATTATTTTTAATAACATATTGTAACATTTTATCTAATTGTTCAAAAAAAGTGTCTAGATTGTGTGAGTTTGGAGTTCGATAAATACATATAATTATTGTATTACATTGAGTCATTTCAATAGCACAACATTCAAATATATTACTGATCGAATATAGACTTATATTTGAGATTTCGGTGTAATGGTGGCCTTTTTTTACTAGTATGCATGAACCCCCTCTTTTGCTATCTTTTCTTGAAAAGCAAGCAGCCATATTATAATTATTCATTGAAAAGAACTCTTCATATCCCGCCATGATAAAATGTTCAGTTATGCATATGACGTCAACATTTATGTGTTTAGAATTTAAATTTTCTATACAGACGGTTAAGGCATCAGATTTATTAATGAGACCTGCAATATTTTGATGCATAACGTAAATATGTTGATCATAGAAAAAACTGTGTGGAATTTAGATTATCATCTTCTTTTTCATAACGATGTCCATTTATATTCTCTTCATTATTTACTGCATTAGATCGGTTTATGTCCAATATGAGGTTACTTAGATCTTGGAAAATAATTCGCATGCCGTTGTTATTCAGCTTTCCGCTTTTTCTAAAGAACATAGAGTGATCGTAAACTAGATTCTTGTTTGAGTCCAGAGAGTAGGCATGCTCGTGGGTCATTAAATCAAGATACAGTAGACTATTAAAATGTTCAATCCTCCAGTTATACATGTTCGCATAGTTGTTACATTTGAAAGTTGGCACACAAACAATGACATTAGTATGCTTGATTTTTTCTAGTGACGAACGGATACAGAGTATTAGGTTGTAGTAGTCACATGTCGTCTTAAAGTCTTCTTCCCCGATTATTATAATACAAAAATCGTTCAATGTAAACAATTTAAGTTTATTTTCTAAATTGTATAACATCTGATTAATTTTACAGTTTGGCATTAGGTAGTGACAGATTTCAGACTTATTTCCAATAATAGTATTTGCAATCGAAGTGATTTTATTTGTTTTATTACTGCTGATAATGCAAATCTTTTTATTATTTTCTTCCTGGTTGATCTTTATTGGTTCTAGCATTGTTTTATCTAGGTCAGTACATTGGATTACGTGGTTAGGTACACTAGATTCTTTTTGTTCTGATTTGTTGTGATCATTCATTGAGTTTTCCTTTTGTTGTGTGTGAGTAGACTTTAATGACATTGTTCTTGTATTCTGATTTATGCGTGGTTTTGATTTTGGAGTTTCAGAGCATATTTTTTTCAATTGAGTATTAGTATTGCTAATTTTTTCTATAATTTTTTTTAGGTTCATATTCTCTAGAGTTAGTTTATCTATTTCGGCGTGCGCACTGTCTAGTAATTTCTTATTTTTCTCTAATTCTTTTTTAAGTTTATTCGTTTCATCCTTATTTTCACAAGTAGATAGATCAAACATACTCATTGCTGTTGTATTTAGATCGGATTCCACTGAGTTAAAGGTATTATCCTTAATCGATAGTGATTCATACGAAATCGTTCTAACCAAAGTCTTGGATCTATGAGTTATATTTTTTTCTTCGGAACCCATTTTTGTATTTTCCAAATATTTACTTCAAAAATATTTTCTTTGGTTTATAGTTACTTGTTTGTAGTTAATTGGTTGCAAATTATAATGTTAAACACTTTCCACTGTCCAATCTATCGCAAAAAGACAACGCTTGTTGTAGGTCTCGAACTTGCTTCCGTTGAGACTCTAACCAGTTAAGTCGGTCGCTGGACCGCTAAGCAAAGTTAACTATACCAGTTGTCACGAAAAATGTAATAGTAATATACAGGTTAGCTGATGGATTTAGATGCTTGAGGTTTATTTTTCTTCTACCGTCACTCAATTTTAAACACAGTTGTTGTTGCTTTTAGATTGAATAGAAAATATTACAACATTAATCGTTTTAAGTTTTTTAAAAACACTGCACTGTTAGTTTTTGTTCTGATGTAGGTTTATGTTGTAATTGGAAAATAGTGTTTTGTATATTTTCACTTTGAGATTTCACAACAATTTATTGTTCACTTAAAAACGGTTTTAATAATAATAGATCTTAAAGCAGTTTGTAGATAACAATATCACTTAGTTATTGACAGTTTTTATTTATAAAAATATTAATATTTATTACTTTTTTGCTACTATTTTATTGAAAGTTAATTTAAAAACACAGAGCTGATGTTATGCGTGACACTAGCGCCATCTTTGATGTAAAGTAAAACCACTATTACTTTATATTAATTAATTATTAATTAATTATTTGATGATATATTAATATTATGTTATATTCTCTTCTATGATACTATTTTGGGTATAGTTTATATAATAATTGTTGCTTAAATTAATACCCACATAGTATTCTGGACTAATTGTCATGTTATAAAATAATGTATTATGTGCTTTGTCTGAGTTAACTGTTACTATTTAATTTAATATATCTCTGGACCCCGTGCGAGTTAGACGTCCGCTGGCGAATCAGTAGATCAACTTACGAGACGCCAAGTAGAGTGGTCGTGTGGCACGGCTAATCCACCTTTTATCTTAGTTTTACTTAATGAATCCCCCAGGTCCCTATAATAGTTTACTACTGAGGTAGGTAGGCTAATCTGGGCGTTACTGTTTAAACGATGGCTTAACAGTGTAGCTACTTATCGATTTGCATAACCAAGGTTTATAGCTCCTTTGATATTTATATTTGAAAAGGTTATTAATTAACTATTTGCAAATTTAATAATAGAGAGGTATTCTATAGTGGTCGAAAGTCTTGGCAGAATTAATTGTTTTATCATTACATAGTTTAAAATAGGTATTCTATATATTTTTAATCTCTCTCTTATTCAAACTAACTAACAAGCGCATAACGTGAACGGAGCGTAACGCAGTTTCTTGAAGTGTCACCCGGCAAACCAATTTATAAGACGTTGTC